>CM077460.1:26721966-28209466 GCA_039654765.1 Mylopharyngodon piceus | reverse complement strand
ACACAATGTGTTCTTCCAAAAGCTCGGGTGCAATAATGCAAAACGACCTGCCTCAGTCTCACTCTGTGCTTAGCCAAAGCCAAAGGAGTTACATCTACATTTTGTCCATTGCTTAAGCAGTCTCCATTACAACCACACTATGACACATACACACACACACACGCTCCAAAGAGTGTTCCAGGAGATTATAAAAGAAAAGTGAAACTAGGGGAAGCTTGAGGAGTTTGATAAGTTCTCTTGATAAGCTAGTGAAGGACAGTTGGTCCTCCAGGGTAGACGTCACAGAGTCTGCTGGTGTCAGGATTCGCTGAGCTGATGCCGGGGGGCGGGACTGAAGAGAGACGGACAGGCTAATGGAATAATCACTGGTGCGATGAGGATGATGTTCTTCCCCTAGAGAACCTGCATGTAAGAAATCAGTGCATGAAGGAAGCTTACTAGTTGATCAATAGATGCACGATTATTCATTAAAAGATCTCGATTCAAACACAATGACTATTGAAGGGTGTTCACACAAAAATGAAAATTATCCCATGATTTACTCACGCCTCAAGCCATCCTAGGTGTATATGACTATCTTCTTTCAGACGAACACAATCGGAGATATATTTAAAAATATCTTGGCTCTTCCAAGCTTTGTAATGGTAGTGAATGGTGGGCCCGATTTTGAAGCAAAAAGTGCATCCATCCATCATAAAAGTAATCCACGTGGCTCGGGGGGTTAATAAAGGCCTTCTGAAGTGAAGCGATGGGTTTTTGTTTAAAAAAAAAAAATCCATATATAAAACTTTATTAACTATAATAACTAGCTCCCGGCAGACAGCCGTACGCATCGATTTGCAGTGGAAGAGTAACCTCTGACCCAACTCGTGACGCAACAACGAACGCGAAAGCACAGAGGATAGAGCAAAACAAAACACTGGTTACGAATTAGAAGTCTAAAACGAGAATTTTTAAAGAGAAATGTCAGAGGATTTCGATATAAGAGAAGAGAAGCTTGAGTTTGTTGGACAGCCCTATTTGTTTAAACCGCGAGAGGCGTCTAAGCTTACGATACTCCTACATCCTGCGTCATCTATATCAAGTAAAGCGTCAAGCTTGGAAGAGCCAGGATATTTTTTAAAATATCTCCGATTGTGTTTGCCTGAAAGAAGATAGTCATATATACCTAGGATGGCTTGAGGGTGAGTAAATCATGGGATAATTTTCATTTCTGGGAGAACTATCCCTTTAAACCTTTATAATTACGATCACACCGGAAATACTTAAACCTGCTTTCACGCTGCCGCTGACCCAGAGAGAGCAGCGGTTATGTAAGCACAGAAAGTATTGGGATAAAAGTTTATAGTTCGGATATAAACACTGATGCTGCGGTAGCGATGTAAATGACCTTTGAAACTAATGTTACGCTTCAAATAAAGATTGTATCTATTATTACATTGCTATACCAGTAAAAAAAAGCAACCAGTGACTGTTCATTTGATGTATCATATATTCAAGAGATTCGTTCAAAAACTCTGGACGAAACAAGAATCATAAATTAAGGTTAAAAGAATATATAATATATCTGGCATCGAATTTATACTATTAGCAGTGTTTCTAATATTAAGTATTTATTACATTACGGATTTGTAATTATAATGTAGGAATCTGAAATGTAAAAAACGTGGCGCTTCTCACCCAGTGTGCGAAGTTTTGCAAACCACTTTAGGTATGCCACTCTAGTGCGCAATCCTTACCGTTGTAGCCGTTGAATAAGTTGGGTGACCATGACATCTGAGATCCCTGGATATGCCTCCTCAGCGAGAAAAATGGCCTCCCCGAGCTGTTCCAGAACTTCAGGCTTTACCGTCGCTGCTGCAGCCTCTCCCGCCCCTTCCTTCAGCTGAGGAAACACATTTCACATGCAGCTGATGCCTTATCCAAAACACATTTATTATAGAACTTACATAACCACACAGTAATACATATTTCTTTGAAAAAAATAAATAATCCAGTTTTTTTAATTACTTTACAACACTTTTTCCCAGTCATCTCAATGGCAAAAAGTGTCCCAATCAACTTCCAAATCTTTTTAATAAAAAAAAAAAAAGATCACAAGGTACCTTTAATTAAAATGAAATTATAACATACTATTATAATATTATTAATTAAATAATATTACATATTATAAAATGATACTGAATAATATAATATTTATTATAAATATGGCAACACTTTACAATGAGGTTCCATTTGTTAACATTAACTAAATATAATAATTAGCATGAACTAACAATGAAAAGCATTTATTAATCTCAGCTAATGTTAATATCAACATTTACTAATACGTTAAAAAAAGTTGTATCTGTTAATATTATTTAATGGACCTGAGCTAACATGAACTAGTTAACTAGTTAAGATTAATAAATACTGTAACAAATGTATTGCTTAATGATAGTAAATGCATTAACTAATATTAACAAATGAGACCTTATTGTAAAGTGTTTCCTATAATACTATATATTAGTTAATATAAGAGTTTAGTTATGATTATTCAGTTAATAATATTAATATATTATTTATAGCTATATAATAATGATATGTAAAACCAAACTGTTCCCTTTTTTCAGCAAAGCAGCAGTTTGGAGTTATTTGTTTATTGTTTTAAATTGTGCTGCATATATTCCACATATATAACTTTAAAGACAATCTTCTTCGAGTCAAGAGTCCAGTTAAGACTACAGTGTGCACTCTTATGAAGAGAATGACAGGAAATGGAAGGATTTGTCCTTCAACGAAGGAGAGGGTGGAACAAATTAGTGTGCAGTCACTTGTCCCTGAGCTTTTTTCCCAGCATCCCACAATTTTCCGCTCTCCGCCTCAAATACCTCATTGCTCCATACTGATTAGTAAGAGGCCTGAGGGAGTGACGGCCACCTTCAAAAGATGCTTTAAGATATAATAAGGCATTCAAGGGACACTTTTAATCTTCATTCTGATATCTTTTATATATCAGTGGCGAAGCCATAAATATCAAAGTGAATGGACCTTGGTGAAATGGGGAAATGGGAGCCAACATAAGGAATAAAATTGAAAAAAAAAAAAAAAAAAAAAAAAAAAAATGATTTTATTATAAATTGTTTTCAAACCCTATTAGGGTTGGACCAGTACAAATTTACTTAGGTCTTTAAACAAATGGCTGATTTTAGTATTGACAGTTCAACTGTGGCAGTTATTGATGTCACTTCCTACCTCGGTTAAGACTGGAGTGATGACGGTGGACAGACTCTGGGACAGGGGCCTCTTGTTGGGCTCCTGTGGAAGCATAGGACGTCCAGTCACACACTGAGATAAAGAACTGTTTACTCAACACAACAGTCAGGTGCGGTCACCTACCTCTTCTCCTGTTGGACTGGCTCCGTTCTGCAGCTTTTTGGGGTCTTTCTCTCGAATGGTGAAGATCCAGTCATCACTGCCAAAGTCATTCCCACCAGACGCCTGGCCATCCGGTTCTCTGAGTGGAACAAAGACACAAGAGAAAATGGGAGGGGTTCATTTCAAAGGAATAAAAGAAAGGGAAATGAAATGGGATGCATAAGAAAGGCTTTTAGGACAGGGCCAAAAACAAGCAGGGGAACAAAACTTTAACATCTTCTAGATTACACAGTCGTTACAGTTAGCCATTTAATTTTTGATTAGTCAACAGAGTAGCTTGTAAGTAAATTGTGACTGTATTGTGGAAGTTGTTTTTCCACATTTCACATGGTTCATACTTACACTGGTTAGTCAAGTGTCAAAATTTCACACAAAGTTGGGTTCTTTTTTTTTTTTTTTTGGCATATTTACAGTGTTAAAAACATTGCAACAAGCATGCTACCAGTTTTCCATTTTCGGTAACACCACTTAAAGCCTTTATATATAATGCACTATAAAAGTATTTTTAATGCATAAATCATGCACTGTAATGCACCTTATAATGCATTGTATGGTCTCACAAATAATTGTAACCACAGATATAATACACATCTATTCATTGAACACACCTTTAGAAAGTATAATCCATTATAACGTACATTATGAACACCCATATAATGCATTATACATAAAGGCTTTGTAAATTGTAAATTGTTACCCTGTTTTCCATCTGTGGAAATGTAAATTTGCTCTGGTCATTCATTGTTATTATCTTGAATAAGCTTTAATAAATTAAAAGAAATAAATGATCATGTTTGCTGTCACTTACGCATTTTAACCATTTCTGAAGATGCTGACATAAAACAGCATGTGAATATTTCTCCTAGTTGAATTAACTTTGGGTTAAAGGGATAGTCCACACAAAAATGAAAATTCTGTCATTTTTTTACTCACCCTCATCTCCTTCCAAAACTCGATGACTTTCTTTATTTTGTGAAACATAAAAGAGGATATTTTGAGAGAAGTCTCAAGTGTTTTTGACTCAAATTTGACCAAAAATGTATGCACCTCTTGATGGAAATAAATGTTGTGATGTTATTTCCATGAAGAGGTCCATCAATTTTTGGTCAAGATCTTGTACTGACAACGCAAGAGGTGGGCACTGTGTAAAGTCTCCTCCAGCACATCCCAAAGACTTTCAGTGAATTTAAGGTCTGGACTCAATTCATGTGTGAAAATGATTCTTCATGCTCCCTCCCAACCATTTTTTCACAATTCGAACCTGATTGATCTTGACATTAGCCAGGTTTCCATCCAAGGATTTTTTTGCGAAAAAAGCTTTAGCGCTTTAAAATGTTTAGCGATATAGCTGATGGAAATGCCATTTGTTGATAAAATTTCTCAAATATCGACACAATCTTTTTCCGTTTATTTTTTTGCACATAAAATCTATATCAATAGTTCTAATGTCGTAAAAATGAGTTTGGAAACACTTTTTGTCGAGAAATAGTGCTTCGTCAAATACAAGCGGTTAAGTCCTGTCAGACGAGCTGTTCCACTTCGCAGTCGTCTTCTTATATTTCCTTTTTAATAACATTATATGTGAAAATACACAGTAGCCTACATGCAAATTTTAATTGTCTCATTACTCTGTACATTTTACAAATGGGATGCAAAGGATACGAATTTGCGATATACGCAAAATTATGTATGGAAACAGCTCAAGGGCAGATTTTTTTTTAGCGATATAACAAAATTTATGCGACAATGCATTTTTTTAGGGATGATGTCATTACGCACACTATCTTATCTGTAAAAGGCCAACTGGATGGAAACAGCCTGGAGACAGCAAATTTCGCAATTATTTGTTTTTTGCGCATATTTGTTTTGTCGATAATAAAACAGCACAAAAACAGGATGGAAACTTGGCTATTGTCATTCTGGAATATGGTCATGATTCCTACATGGTTGTTCAAGAAATAAAAAACTACACACTCCATCAATTAGGGTTAAAAGATAACATGCTAGAAACATAATAATCACAGCAATAATGACCCAGTCATAGACTCTTAAGTATTTGCCTATTTAAATCCAAACAGCGACTTTTTTTTTTGGCCGGAGCAATGTAACTTCCATGTTCCACAAAAGCAAGAAATGCGTACCCATATGAAAAGACATGAGGTTGAGTAAATGATGACAGAATTATCATTTTTAAGCGTATTGTGAAAAGCATTTTAGTTGTGATTTGAGTGTCGTACGTGTCAGAATCATCGGAGCTGGACTCTGCTCGGGACTGTTCGGTCTTCCAGCGCTTGTATCTGTCGATGAGCTCCGTCAGATAGGATGTTTTCTTTGCATAGCGCACGATTAGCTTGTGTTTCAGCAACTCTTTGGCTGTCGGTCTCTGAGATGAAGACAAAAACATAAAAAAAAGAGTGAGACAAGTCCTTTGAAATGAAACTTCAGTGTTGATGCAAGTACAATTATAGCACATGCCTTGATAACCATGAAAAGATCATGACCTGACTAGCAGAAATAGAATAAACTGTTTTGCCAGAAGGATCAGTGAACCAGACAGGAGGAAATGACCTCTGGGAATCCCCTGCAATCATACTCACAAAACTGGGCTCTTTGTTTAGACAGGCCTCGACAAACTCTTTCAGAGGTTTGCAGTAGTTGCCCTCCAGTGTAGGGGGGTTGTTCTTTGGAATGAGGAACAGCACCTTCATGGGGTGCAGATCGGAGTGGGGCGGCTCTCCTTTAGCCAGCTCAATCGCCGTGATGCCCAACGACCAAATATCAGCCTGGAAAAAACGCGAAAGGTTTTCATGACCGTTCTACTTCCACATGATCTCTAATGAGAATGAATCATACGGAAAAAACTAACAAGACATTAAATCAACACCAAATCCAGAACCAGACGTCTGAGTCAATGACTGATTTCCAGCTACCAAGTCACCCTTGACAGCGACCCTCACCTTTGAGTCATAGGCGGACTGTTTGATGACCTCTGGTGCCATCCAAAAGGGTGTTCCCACAAATGTGTTCCGCTTGATCTGTGTGTCTGTGAGCTGACCGGCCACACCGAAATCTGCCAGCTTCACCTCCCCTTGCTCCGACAATAATACATTTGCAGCTGAAAAAAAAAAACAAGCAAGGGAAGAAGGGAAAGTGTGCGTTAGCTAGAGTGTACCAACAAACAGTGAGATACGTTATCTATGTCAGCGGTTCAAACTGGGGTCTGGAAATCCTCAGAGAGCCTTAAAGGGGCGCTAGGGGGTCCATGAAAATACAGAGAAATGAATTACAAAATGCATTTTTAGAGCTAACTTTATTTTATTTTTAGTGCTGTCAATTAAAAAAAATTAATCACATTTTTTCTGTAATTAATCATGATTAAAAACATTGATGTTTTAAATATTTTTATATTGTAATAATTTCACAGTTACTCTCCAAATTAATGTGGAAACAACTTAAAGACAGTATATTTAAAATATTTGTTTAATGGCATCTTTTTATGAATGAAGGCCAATATCACTGATGCTAATACTAGTACTGATGTCTCTATGAAATTGATTTTTTTAAGCATAAATTATAGACATTCAACATTACAGTATAACTGAAAGCTATCAATTTCAACATTTATTAGGCTTAAAATAACTTGAGTGAACTTAAAACAATCTTCACATAAATGTCATATTTACTTTTGACCTTCCTATCTCCTAATCCATCTGTTCAGACCGACGTGAACATCCGCATGCTGTCAGTGTGACCGTTTTTTTTTGTTTTTTTTAAACGGAGAGATGTTCTAATCCTTTCCATTGCAACGCAAAGAAAACTGCCGAACCAATGGGATTCGCAATTTTGGTCACATGCCCAGAGCCGCTGCTGTTACATAAAACCACAAATTGGTGTATTTTGCCAAGCGACAGTGAATAGCAGAGGAAGAATACAGAAATGGCTCCCTTGTCTTTGTACTCTTTTATTTTGTATATCTGCTAAACACCATTGTGAATTAAAATTCTGAACGGTTGTTTGAAAACAAGTAAAAACTGTTTTGTGACAAGCGGGTGTCAGAAACAGGAAGTTTTGCAGCGCCTTGTGTACCGGACTAACAGGGATATCCGCTGTATTTCTGCTTTTCCATAAGCGCCACCTACTGTTAAAGAATGAATTTGCATTTTTATTCAGACCATCTGCTGCTTTTTATGCATTGGTCTAAGCAGACAAATCACAAATACAAATTTTTGTGTTTTTGACTGCAACAATACACAAAAAACAATTTATATGAACATAAACTGATAAACTGATAATGTATACTTGCTAACAACTATGTTATGTACCTTGTAAATCTAGACAAATCATCCACAGAAGTGACGAAACTTGGTATTTTGTAAATGACACTTGAAACAGTGTATCCTGACTCCAGAAAGTTGCAAAGGAGATCTGAACTTGGAATTTTGCCCCGCTCTTTCATTTTTGTGTGCAATATGCATAAGATGGTCATGCCGTCTAAGGTCAAGATGACCTTGATTCTTACATCCATACCTTTGATGTCTCTGTGAATCTTTTTCTCAGAGTGTAGATACTCCAGGCCTTTCAAGATCTCTCTCAGGATGGTGGCGATCTGTGTTTCGTCCAGGGCACCAGGCTCCAGCTGAAAGAGAAGAATGATCAAACACAAGCCTAGTTAATCATGACAACAAAAAACATGGGTGTATGAATGTTTTAGACTTTTAGTGGACATATTTAAGTGGAAAATCAGGGATAAGACATTACAAAACAATTTAAAAGCTACATAAAGCAACTTAAAGCTGCATTAGGCTCTATTGGGTTATATCATACCAAATCCAGGGCAGATCCACCACCTAAATACTCCATGATAATCCATAATTTTGTGTCCTACAGCAAGAGAAAGAGATGGAGAGAGGAATTAATGAAATTGGGTATCGAAAGGCGAGAAAAATCCATCAACTCACAAACAAACAACAACTTTTCCAAAGGAGTCTGGGCATTTGCTAGTGAGAGGGTAGATGTGTAATCCTAATCTCTCCTTTAATTTGGGATTAGCTAGACTGAGAGAGAGGGAAGAGTGAAAATTGGGTTACATACCTCCCACCTCACATGATGAGCTTAAGAGTGAAAGAGCGTGAGCCTCTGTGTGTGTGTGTGTGTGTGTGTGTGTGTAGACACTGAAAATGAAGAAGCACGCAGAGCACCTCTTGAAAGTGAACAATTCATTTATTGCGCCTAATGGTTCACCACAGCACAGCTACAAAGTTCGTGAATTCTTTCATCTTTCTGTGGAGAGTGCTTTGTATATCTCTCAGGTATTTTTGCACCTGAAATAATTAATTTACCGTCTTCTGTGCACTGCAGCACTGACATGTAGAGCCAAAAATGTGCACACTCATTTCTTATTGAGATCCTTTTGGTACATGCTCGTTCAGACTCCTAAACATTATGTATTAAAATTTGGTGTATATTTTAAGTTACAGACATGAATGATACCTTAAATTGTGTGGCTTGTTGAGGAGAGGTGTGCTGTCACTTATGTAAGTGATCTGTCTTATGATTTTCACTAGGTGGATAAAAAAACAAAACAAGCAAACAAATCTCATAATCTTGCAGTGAAGGAGGGATCCAAGCAAAATATATCATCTTCGTAGTAGTTTTCAAATCTATTTTCCCTCACTTGCTCTGAACAATCAGGCTTTTAAGTGTTTTGTTCATACTTTGTTCTGTGACGGGTTGTTATGGTATGTGGATGTGCAAAAACAGCAAAAAATAAAATCATATCTAGCCACAAATAACTTGCTGTTTGAACAGGCAGTCTTAAAGTGCTGCAAATTTTCATGGTCAAAATCCAGTAGCTTGAAATTGAAATCAATGCGATCTGGAATTTCATGTGAAGACGAAAGATTTCTCCAAGCTGATTTCGCAACGGGTTGAACTTGGTCATGCAGATGTGACATGTTGACCAACAAAAAGCTGATGGTTTAAAAGCAGTTTCTGTGTGAGCTGTGCTTCATACATCACTACACTACTGACAATAGATAAATTAATTTTGCTTGAGAAAATCAGCCAAATTTTCACTAATGTGACCACACTTTTAGGTGAAAAATTTGATCGTAAGAATGGGCTCTTTTCACATGGGACAGTAAAAATACACCTAGCAACCACACAGAACATCCAAGCAATCACCCAGGATATCTTGGCAACATCCTAAACCACTCGGAACAACTTAGCAATGGATTACCAAACAGTTAATTAACAGCGAGTTTTGCACAGGCAAGAAAATTTAGTTTAAAATATAGTTATTTAAAAACAGTGCCATGCCCGAACCAGTTATTTCACTTCCTGTTCATCGTTACAGATCTTCAAAGTAATAACTGATGCTACGGGCTGTTTCTCTCTTCCAAAAATACATGTATATTCCCTCAGGCCAAAATTACAGCTGCTGTCTGTGTTTCTATCTCTTTCAGGCTAGCGGCTCTAAACACACAACAGAAAGAAGTGTGACTTTAAAGCACTTCACTGTGGTTCCTTTTAAATTGATCATTAAGTGAACGCCTACATTTTCTTCTTCCATTTGTGGCACTGGGGCTAATGCTGCCTTCATGTGCTATCAGAATTATCATAAATATGAGTTTCCTAGTTAAAACTGGGACATGAACGGCAACACACTGGGCCAGCTAACCAATCTGAGCCCATTGTGTATTTCTGAGGGAGGGGCTTTACAGAAATAGGAACTCAACAGAGCGTTTTTAGGAGAAGGGATGTAGAATAAAGAGAAAATATGTGAAAAATAATGCGTTTTTTTAAAAACAAAGCATTAACACGTTACAGTGCACCCCATAAACACGATCCAAGCCTTCAAAAATAGCTGATCAACCACCCCTTTAAATGAACACAAAGAGTTGTGAGAAAATAGGATGAAGACCCAAGTCATGTGCAGCAGGTCTTAAAGTGACAGCAGCCTAACAAACCTGCTACAGTCTGTCACTATTGTTAATCAAAGAAGAAAAAGAAATTACTCACTTACTTTTGTAGCTTTAATAAAAATTCATCTATATTTTAAACTAAATTATGTAGTGAAGACTGTGACGTGTTTGATAACTGCTTTGATTCTGGATATTTCCTACCTGTTAGATCAAATATTTAAAATATAGATTAAATGTGAAATTACTACAATATAAAAATATATTAACTTTCATGTTAGGTGCGAATAATCACGATTAATTACAGTAAAATGTGTGATTAATTAGTTAACTTTCTTAATCGATTGACAGCACTAGATTATTTATGTTTCTATGCTTTACACACAGTGAAAATAGCCTGTATTTGACCGAAATTCCAGAATCGTCAGCAAGCTGACTATAGATAGCATGGCGAATGTTTATATGTTTGTCAGTGAAAGGGATCCTAAATATCATCTTGGCTTTAATAAGATTTTCCCAATTAATAAGCAAGAATAAACCCGGTGTCCTCCACGATTCCTGTTCTTTCTGACAACAAAGCACTTGAATGCGACGAGCTCGTAATCACAACTTCAGAAGATTTCTGATAGCACATGAATGCAGCATAATTCTGCTTAAAGGATTAGTTCACTTTCAAATGAAAATTAGCCCAAGCTTTACTCACCCTCAAGCCGTCCTAGGTGTATATGACTTTGTTCTTTCTGATGAACGTAATCGGAAAAATATTAATCAATATCCTGACGCATCCGAGCTTTATAATGGCAGTGAACGGGACCAACGAGCATGAGCTGAAGAAAGTGTCTCCATCCACATCCATCCATCATAAACATGTGCTCCGGGGGGGTTAATAAAGTCCTTCTGAAGCGAAGCAATACGTTTGTGTAAAAAAATATCCATAGTTAAACAAGTTATGAAGTAAAATATCTAGCTTCCGCCAGACCGCCTTCCGTATTCAACGTATGCAGAAAGTGTAAAACTCTTGCAGTTCAAAAAGCTTACGCTACGTCCTATGCCTTCCCTATTCAACTTACGGAAAAAGTGTCACTGACGCAACGCCAGTTTACACTTTCTTCGTAACTTGAATACGGAAGGAGGTCTGGCGGAAGCTACATATTTTACTTCATAACTTGTTAAATATGGATTTTTTTTATACACAAATGCATCGCTTCGCTTCAGAAGGCCTTTATTAACCCCCTGGAGCCGTGTGGAGTATGTTTATGATGGATGGATATGGATGGAGACACTTTCTTCAGCTCATACTCATTGGTCCCGTTCACTGCCATTATAAAGCTCGGATGCGTCAGGATATTTATTAATATTTCTCTGATTGTGTTCATCAGAAAGAAGAAAGTCATATACACCTAGGACGGCTTGAGGGTGAGTAAAGCTTGGGGTAATTTTCATTTGAAAGTGAACTGATCCTTTAAGTTTAATGTTGACAATCACAACTCTAAATGGGGCATCAAAGATTATGAACGTAATGGTACATGCGGTGGTCGAGGAGAGAGCATGAGACAGAAAGCCTGAAATGGTTGCAAGGCTTATTTAAAGAACACCCACACAAGCTTAGTTTTACACTTCACAGTGGGAAGTGGACTGCCGTATGACAGTGTGCCAAATAGTAATAACTAAGGTCATCGGTGTGAGCTGTGTCATATTGATCTGTCTGAATTTTACATCAACTGAAAAATGTGCACAGAAATGTGGTATGATGGTTATTACTTTCTAACAGCTTTACATACAACATTTGCCAAGCTCAAGCTCAATCCTATCAAAGGGAGCCGCAATCTATTTTCCAGATTTAACCAACTACCAAGGTACACTGTGGAACAAAATGTCATCAACTTCTCATAAATTTGAACATGAACCAAAAAAAGCGAACCTAAAACTTTACAAACATTGTGCATCAATCTCTAAGATGAACACGAACACACCAGAGTTCGACAGAATCAAGTTGATTGTGAAACCAGACAAACGCTGCAGGAGGCACCGGGAACAATCACACTCGGACTTGGACCTCATCAAACGTGCACAGTGTGAAAGTCCCTGCACTGCCTGCACAAACACTGGGACGTGCAATGTTTTTTTAGACTGGTTAACGGCAAGTAAACAACACATAGTAGCCTTACGTCACCATTCATTCCTCAAGTCTGTGGAAACACGCGGCCGGTTCGCAACAGGCTCCAGTTCGCCTGGCCGAGAACAGGCTCTGGCTCCAGAACGCGAACCATTCTGGTGGAAAAGGGCTATCAGTGAAGGATTCATCAGGCTGAATCAAAACAATAACTTTTTGTGAGTTGAGCAATTCATTAAAAAAACAGCTCAGAAGGATCGGATTGCATTATTCCGAGGTTCAATGTTTTTATATAATCATTAAAAATGTACACTGCAAAGTGAGTAAAATATTTATTTTGTAGTAGCTCTACAGATTTGGGTTTATGGGAAATTTAATTGAATAAATTTAATATAGTTCATTTGTAAATACTATTATTACTATAATACTAAATTGATACTTTTATTCACCATATTTGAGTGAACAATGACAGCTGTGCAGACCTTGAGCATGAGTTTCTTAATAAACTTGCCTTTTTTTTCCTTTTTATCTAGAACATTTCACAGATCTTACTGTCGAATTGTTCCCATTACCTCAAACCTAGATTCAGCCATCTATAACACTCTTGTCTAATCATTTACTGCCAAGTCTCCAAGTTGCTCATTCTACCACTTTTTCTAATTTGCTAATTTCAGATAAAGCTTTTTCTTTGACGTTCTGCCTACAAGGCCCACAACTCAGTCTGCTTTTCACAGTTTCAGATGGAACTGGTGTTTGGCATACACTATTGAACAAAGCTGCCAGCTGAGGACCAGTTTTTCAGACTAGACACTCTGTTGTCCTCTTGCCGCCATGCATCTGGGCCGTCCACTTCTCCCTGTCCTGTTTAAATCCAGTATGCGGTCTTGATTCAAGACAGTATTGTACACTCACAGATGGAATAGCCTTTATCTCTCAAAAGAACAATAGACTGATGAGTTTCTAGAGAAAGCCGTCTCTTTGAAGCCAAAATTGGACTATAAAAATGTCAGTGTATTGGCATCACTTCAGCAACAGAAAAAAGACATTGTGTTGCGAATTCCATACTTCATTAAGTAGCACAGCTGTTTTCAACTGTGGCAGGATAACAAAAATGCTTTCTTCGGTACCAAATTAGAATATTAAAATGACTACTTGAGGATGAGGTAGCCGTGTTTTCTTATAAACTGGAGTAATGGGGCTTTGATTTCACAGGTAAAAGCTGAAAAGTTCACCAAAAAATGAAAATTGTGTCATCAATTACTCTTATGTCGTTCCAAACCCATATCAAATTGACATCATATATGGTACACATCAGCTCAACCATACTTGACTGATGTGTCGCGTGCATCAAGCAAGCATGTTTAAGCTTCCGTTGACCATATTTGATGTGCTCTATTTATGTGAGTTGATCAATGTTAATATGTAAATAAAAGCCAAAATTAAATCTGTTCATGATGAAGTGATCGTGTCTCCTTAGAAGACTGCTTGATTCATATGAATTTCTTTTACGATATCTTTATGACCTTTCTGAAGCGTCAACGTTTTGGTGGAATGGACCAGAGATCTCCCAAGTTTCATTAAAAATATCTTAATTTGTGTCTCTAAAGATGAACAAAAGATTTACGGGTTTGGATCGACATGAGGGCGAGTATGAACAGATGACAGTTTTGGGTGAACTAACCCTATAATCCTACTTGAACAAAACTAATAATTACTTTCAAAGACATAAAAAGGCTTGAGACCTGAATGAAGCCCTGTGGTCCAGACAAAGTAGAATTCAGTTAACGCAGAAGATTTCACTGTGCCTGGCTTTGAGCCCCGTTTCATCCTGGCTCAACTCCCTGAGGTCATATGGCGTGACCTTATAGCACTTTGTCGCATATGCAGGGCTACTCACCTTCAAGTAGGAACCGTAGTATTTGGTGACAAAGGGACTGTCGCACTGGCTTAACACTGTGATTTCCTGCTGAATGTCTTCAATCTCATCTTCAGCCTCTTCCAGATCGATGATCTTGATGGCCACCACTTTCTGCGTGCGATTGTCGATGCCCTTGAACACCTCTCCGAACGAACCCTTACCGATTCTCTCCAGCTTGGTGAACAACTCCTCAGGATCTGCTTTTAAATTCTGTAATGAAAAGAAACAAAGATGATTCAGTATAGGTCTTCACTTGGTTTTACTTTGTGCAGTTTAATCAATTAATTAGTTAATTGATGCAGTACCATTTAAATCACATCATGTGACGTTTTAGGGTAAGAATTCCACACAGAAAAGTGTCTTGGGCCTAGAAACAGCCAACATTGCATAAGTGTTTTCTATTCTACAGCAATCCAAGTAACCTAAATCATTACCTAAAATTCTCTCAATGCATCACTGAAATGGTTATGGTTAAACATACTGCAATGCGACTTCTGAGCAGCCTTAAGATAACATAGAGTTTGGTTTGACTACGTTCTTGGAAATGCTATGAAGCAGAACCAGAGTATGTTTGAGAACTAAAGCACATCTGGTTGGGACCAAAGTTCCCCGAGGTCTCAGTCATGACCCTGAACATCTCAGACCCCTGAGGCCTTCTTAAAAGGAAACACAGAGAGAGCTACAAACAGCGGCGACATTATTAGCATTAGGCAGCTCGCTTAAGAGTCCACTGTGGTTAAACTCAGCAGCACTTGAATAAATAACAGCAGAACTAGCCGAGGAACCCAGTTAACCTCAGACCGTTCAACACTTGCACACGAGTTCAACTCTTGCACGCCAACTTAAAGGGATAGTTCACCCAAAAATGAAAATTTGCTGTTAATTTACTCACCCTCAGGCCATTTAAGATGTAGGTGACTTTTTATCTTCAGTAGAACAGTAAAGATTTTTAGCTGAAAGCGTGGTCCTCTGTGATTCATATAATGGAAGTCAACGGGTGCCGTCACTTTGAGATTCAAAAAAACATATGCAGACAAAACAAAATCATGCTCCTGACTATATTGAGGTCTTAAAAAGAGAAACAACCTGTCTTTGCAAGAAACTGAACATTATTTACACCAAGCTTCCTGTCGTATAATGACGTATGAGCTCAAACGTTGGGAATCTGTGAAAAGTCAATCTTCCCGACTGAGATTGTTTTGTCTGCATATGTTTTTTTGAATCTCAAAGTGATGGCACCCATTGACTTCAATTAAATGAATCACGAGGACCACGTGTTCTACTAAAAATCTTCTTTACTGTTCAACTGATGGAGAAAAAAAAACAAAAAAACCCACCTACATCTTGGATGGCCTGAGGGCGAGTAAATTAACAGTAAATTTTCATTTTTGGGTGAACTATCCATTTAAGCCTCCAAAACCTGTTCCAAACATCACCACCGCTTTATCAAGATCAAATACAAAGCAAAACCAACCATGCTAGACTATCCCGTCAAAGTGACCTGAATTTAAGACAATCCCGAACTGCTGCCGTGCACATCCTCTGAGCTCGCAAAAAATCACGACCTTAAAATCCTCCAAATCTCTTTCGCTAGTATAAACTGTAAACCTACCGAACGCAGAGTCATACTGCCACCGAACACAACAGAACAGCTTGTCCAGCGCAGTATCAGAGGCGCTGCGGGAGGTACATGCAGGCAGGATTTCATGGGGACCTCATAAAAGTGTGAAATCCAGTTAAATGGATGACGACAGAGCCGATCGTCCACAGCATTAGTGCACCAAACATACAAGATGAAAGAGAGCAGATTTTGCCCACAGCCTAAAGAACATTATTCTAATGCTTCATACCTCAGGGTACTGTGAATTATCAAGGAAATCTGTTTAGGGAAATCTTTACCATGATGTGATAGAAGGCTGAAAGCACTGATTACCTCTAGCAAGGTTTAAATTGATTGAAGATGAGTTTTCCATTTCATTTCATACAAATAGCAATAGTTTCATTTATTAAAGTGTTTCACAACTGGTTTCACTACAGTTTTACAAATTTTACATCTTGACCCAATACAGTACCAAACACTGTAAAAATATCCTTAAAATCAAACACTAAATGTGACCCTGAATCTGAAAGCTGAATAAATAAGCTTTCCATTGGTGTATGGTTTGTTAGGATAGGACAATATTTGGCTGAGATACAACTATTTGAAAAACTGGAATCTGAAGGTGCGAGGAAAAAAAAAAAAAATACTGAGAAAATCGCCTTTAAAGTTGTCCAAATAAAGTCCTTAGCAATGCACATCCACTCACAAAAATAGATTTTTGATATATTCATGGTAGGAAATTTACAAAATATCTTCATGGCACATGATCTTTACTTAATATCCTAATGATTTTTGGCATAAAAGAAAAATCGATCATTTTGACCCATACAATGTAATGTTGGCTATTGCTACAAATATACCAGTGCGACTTATGACTGGTTTTGTGATCCAGGATCACAAATACTTTTCAAATTAGAATAATTCTCACAGGCCCAATAATATGCAATTATCAACACAACATAAGCTTGATAGGAAAATTGACAAATCAGTTTCTAAATATCTCTTGAATTCATATGGTTATTTTTAAACCCATATTTATCATTCAAAAGTGTGAGGTAAGATTTTTTTTTTCTGTTTGTTTTTTGTTTTTTTGTGTGTGTGTGTTTGGAAAGACTTTTGTAAAGACATTTATAATGTTACAAAAGATTTGATTTAAAAATAAATGCTGTTCTTCTGAACTTCCTATTCATCAAAGAATCTATATCTATATCTATCTATATCTATATCTATAAAATGGTTTCCACAAAATATTAAGCAGCACAATTGTTTCAACATTGATGATAATAAGAAATGTTTCTTGAGCAGCAAATCATCATATTAGAATGATTTCTGAAGGATCGTGTGACACTGAAGATGCTGAAATTTCAGCTATGCCATCACAGGAATAAATTACATTTTTACATATATTAAAATTGAAAACAGTTATTTGAATATTTCACAATATTACCATTTTTACTGTATTTTTTTTATCAAATAAATGCAGCCTTTGTGAGCATAAGAGACTTATTTAAAAAACAATTTAAAAATCTTACTGAACCCATAAATTTGAACAATACCTTACATATTTTTATTCATTATTTTTGTGGATAAGACAACATGTACATGTTTGCATCTACCTAATCTGGCTAGATTCCATCAAGGGAATTGACAACAAAATGCCACAGAGTTTGATTGGGCACTATGTGTTTTTTCATACACATTTCTCAGCGTTTGAACCTCTCAGAACAAACCTGCTGCGACCCACCAGCTGAGGAGGACCACTGCTTTAGACAACACAGATCAACTGATTCCAGCACAACGTGCCACATATCTTAAAAGATGACAAAAGCTTTTAAGAAAGAGGCCAGTGAACAGTAGTCACTGTGATAAATGACGCATGTTGACAAGCATCTTGGAGACCGATTGCCAATCTGCGCTCTGTCAACTAGTGATGCCATCCTATGAACAAAAACCACTGACACACACACAAATTGATTTTCTCAGACACAGATCATTTTCGCACATCTTTCCTCAAAGCGCACACGCCCACAGTGGAGCCCTTTAATGCATCACTCAGAGATTCATTAGCTGTCATCTACACATCCCATCATGGAGATGATGAAGGCTTTGCTCCCTGATTCAGCCCTAATGCTGATTGCTCGCCTACACTCCCAGCTGATCTCCGTAATCCTGATCCCGATGCACGCTGACAGGTGTAACAGCCAACAAATTCTTTTAGAAGGCCACGTCATCCCTTGGCTCCCATCTTGTGTTTTAGGGAGCTGGAAACTCCATATGAGGTGTGTTACAGCCAGGTGAGAGCAGAAATGTTCCTAATGGATGACCACCACAATTCCTCTGTGACCCATAAGGAAATACTACACTTATTCCATCACTAAGCTTTCAGATTTGTTGACTTCTAAGTCTGTGACCTCCTACATAATTCCAGTATCACGCACTGACTCTTTTTAGTTTTGAGGGTCTCCATAAATCATGGAGGTTGTCAGCCAACAACAGCTTCTTGCATCTTCAACCTAAATGAACGAGAAGCCATTCCAACTACTTGGGATGGCAGATTGTGCTCCCGTCCTGAGGGCAGACCAGTCATATGGCCCAGCGTGAACAGAGACCCAACCAAGTGACCCAGTTATGATGGATACTCTCTGGAGACATCTCTCCATCCCTCATCGCCCTCTTTCCTTTTGTCTCTACCCTTTCACATAACGTTTTCCTTTCTTTCTTGGATCTTTGTGTTCAGAAGAACAGAACGACTCTGAAAGGGTTCTTCACTGTCCCACTTCATATATGATCTTGGTTCAATTCAGTTTCATAAAGGATGTCCCAGAAAGATTACGGTGGTGCTAATGCTCTCTAGAGGACTACAACATCAACATTTTAATATTTAATGGAAATGCTTTCTAAATTGTTGTCCTCCAAGCTTAGTTGGTGATGAAGGACTCAAAGCCTCTACTGTTAAGCATCACAGTTGCTATGCTTTTCCATAAATATCTGAAAAATAGTAAACCAAACCTAATCAGGCCACCTCCAGTCAACTACTACAGGGTTTTTTTTAGTACTAGGGGGTCATTGAAAGAGTTTAGAACAAAATATATATATTATTATTATTATAATTTTAGGAAGGGGTCCCTCATTGATGATCACATTTGTGGGTCAGTGGCATTGATTGAAAACATCTGATTTACTACATGAGTGGCCAGCCTATCACCTGCAGAGAGCAATGAGACGATGCGTTATCATTTATAGAAAACACACATTGCATAACACACGTTTAGGCTCAACACTATTTAACACATTAAAAAAAGAGGCAGTAAGACAGATTTTTGATCTTCTACAACCTATCTGCGAGTTGAAACACTTACTCAGATGAAAGTGAGGGACAAATACACCCATGTGGTTTCAAACCCTAGTCCTAGAGAAGACTATAAACGATGCTGTGTGTATCTTACCTGCATCCCAGGGAGACTGCCCTGCACTGGAGAATGAGCCATGGCGTCACTTTAACCACTGAAACTGGCCAACAAGTCAGCAAAATAACACTGTTTCCGGACAAAATACAGCTAATGCACCCCTGGATCCCGTCCTCCCGAGTTTTAATGCGGTCTTAGATATTTTACAGCTGGGTAATGGAGTAAAGAGCATCCACGGGTGGACAGAAAGTGCATTTGAAAGATGACTGGCGTGAAAACCTCTCCTCCACTTCCGCAGCTTTAATGAGAACTGCTGCTCTTCATCGCGGAAATCACCGCAAACACCAAGAAAAACAGCGGAGATCGAACTGATTGGGGAGTTTCAGTCGATGTGGCGTGCGATCTGACGTTGAAACGCTCTTTTGGTGACTCCTGGAGTGGGTTTTGGAGGTTCATGCAGGCCAGAACGCTCGTCAAGAGTTGATGGTCCTCTTTGCGCAAACGGATTTCCAAAACATAGCGCAAAAACATGCGCGCGTTTCCGTAAAAATGCCCCGGTTTCAGCTCCTAAAACAGATGCACGGAACATGAACTATATCGCTGACTGATCGAGGGGGTGGGTGGTGAAAATCCCGACTTGTTTGAACTGAAGAAATGATGTTGACATCCTCACTTCACTTCCCAGCTGGCCGCCATCTTGTCCGTGCTGTCATCGGGACATCAGGGCGGATCCGGACGAGTGAAACCCCGCCCCTGCAAGAAAGGGGAGGAGTTAGTAAGTGCATGCAATCAGCACTGTATTGAAATTCATCCTCATACATTCCTTTTTTTCCCTTTTAGATTATTATGTCAGGAAGGTTCACTTCTCTCTCCCCCTCTTATTTTCTACTTTTAATTTGATCATTTTTAACTGCTGTCTTAGTTTTGTTTTTTACTGTTGTTGTGATTATGCAAATCTATTTGATTGTGACATTTTATTTAGGCCATTTTCCTTTTCCTTTAAATCTAATTTTGATTTGTTCTTTGAAAATTCAAATTTATAGGCCTATTATTTAACATTGCTCAAAAAAGACGTTGAAAATTCAATTCATATTTTTTAACATTGCTCAAAAAGATGTTGGCACTGATTCTGAAGAATATATTTTTCATTTTCGCAAGCATCACATTGCCATCTAGCGACACCTTTTGGCCACAGCAGAATATTAAAGGTGCAACAATCTTGATTACCACTAGATGTCGTCCGTGGTTTAATTTTAAATGGGTGCCGCCGGTATCTTCACATATTACTGTGATTATTTTGAGTTCATCATTGAGTAGGCTACAGGCATGAACTATAAAACCTTTGGAGTCATAATGACAATTTATGTTTTATTTTATTTATTTTTCTGCATATGTGAGCATTCATCATTGTGAACAGACCCTTAGCTCTTTTACGCTTCGATTATTAGATTGATTCTGGATTAACACATGAGAGGATGAAAACTTTCCTTTCCTCCCTACATTTCAGAATATTAGTTGCTTTGCATAAAAGCTTAACTGTATGCCAACTCACTTTGTCCAAGTCCATAAGCTTGTCAGTTCAACTCTTTATCTCCAGAATCTCTATTTACTGGAATGCTCGGCTGAGCTTCACCTCCTGAGGCATCAGATACTTCTTCAACCGGGCCTTATGCTGAGAATAAAAACCTCCTAATCCTCAAACACTCTCAAATTCCTCCAGAGGGGCTCTTCATCGCAAATCTGCTCAATTTTCTTCAAAGCTCCCTTAGACCTGTGAAAATTGGGTGGATATTTAGTGAGGACCGATCAAAACAGGCTTCAAGTGCACCACCCTCGACCCATATACCTCCCGCACACACCGCTAAAGCAGTATGTGGATCTGTAAAATGCAGTTTTACAGACCGATAATAAAATGTAAAGTTTCCCACAGGCTGGGGTGTCGTGTCAATCACGGCAATGTTTACAGACCAATTCCCTGGGTGCTGCTTATCTACTCTTGGGCCTGAGCATAACGATATTCCCCCTCTCTCTCTCTCTTTCGTCCTCAGTTTCAACCATAAACTCAAAAACATGAAAAAAGATTCACCCGTCTCTGTGTGACAGTGATTGTGTCCATTTAAAGAAAATGGCTGCATTTAGCCTGATCGTGTCTCTATTAGATTAGGGACATCTATACAGTTCAATTTTAGACTCATTCACAGGCATCGCAGACAACAGAATGGGTATCAGAGGTTAATTATGCTTTAGAATGGCAGCATGTGGTATTTCCCTTTAACAAAGACTATGAAGACAGATGTTGCTCTCAGAAATTCAAAATAAGTTTGGGGTTGTGATCTTTTTATGTTTTTGAAAGAAGTTATGCTCACTAAGCCTGTAATATCGTGAAATATTATAACAATTTTAAATAACTGTTTTCTATTTTTATATATTTTAAAATGTAATTTGTTCTTCTGATGGTAAAGCTGAATTTTCAGCATCATTACTCCAGTTTTCAGTGTCACATGATCCTTCAGAAATCATTCTAATATGCTGATTTGGTGCTCAAGAAACACTTATTATCAAAGTTGAAAACAGTTGTACTGCTTAATATTTTTGTGGAAACCGTGATACTTTTTTTTTTTTCAGGATTTTTTTTTTTTTATTAATAGAATTTAAAAAAAAAACAGCATTTATTTTAAATAGTAACCTTTTTAACCATGATAAATGTCTTTACTGTCACTTTTGATAAATTTAATGCATCCTTGTGAATAAAAATATTAATTTCTTACAAATAGTAAAATTTCTTATATATATATGTGTATATATTAGGGGTGTAATGATACTCTCATGTCACGATTCGATACATATCACGATACTGAACTCATGATACGATATTATTACGATACTCCAAGACATTTGGTAAAAGGATAACAAAAAATGTACTGTTGATTAAAATGCTAAATTTGGTATTACATTGGGGGTGGAAATGAATAGGCTTGGTGCTGGTAACCCAATGCACAGGTCAATGGTGACACCAGAATAAAAATATTCATGATTCTGAAGCTGAAAATACAGAATTATTTTAGATGAATACACTTGCACTCTGTCAGTGACTAGATATATTTAAAATAATGTAGGTCACAAGACATTTGGCATTATCAGGACCCACAAATATTCCCCCATTGCGTTATTATACATTGTATTCAACATTACATATAGTAGTTTAATGTCGTACTGACACTAAAATTCTGTAAACTTGAATTTTTTCTCACACAGTAATTTTCATTTTGGATGAACTATACACAATACATATTGTTGCATTTTTGTATTGCGATATATTGTGACTATTGTTACACAATATATTGTTACATCCCTAATATATAAATATATTCAGTATATATATACTGTATATTTATTCAGACACCTTGAACATTTCATTCATTAATACAGTTTATTCACTATAGTTTAAAAAAAAAAATGGTAATAAAATATGACAAGATCTCAGAGTTAAACTGTGTCAGAAAAAATAATCTTAATTATGTCAGATAACACTTAAGCAAAACATGGTCAGGTCAAAGTGTCTGAATAATTTTTGGTCCCAAATTTTTATCAGTTTTACTGGTAGTCCACTGTATGAAGAATTTTTGGGTATAATATGTCACAGTTTACTTTATTTTGCTATCCTCACTTACATAAATGAACTATAGTGTCCTACACCCACTAGTAAAAATATATCAAAAATACCAAAAATTTTTGGTTTAACTGTATATATATATATATATAGAGAGAGAGAGAGAGAGAGAGAGAGAGACAGACAGAAAACATATGATATATATTTTCTTACACATGATACTGTATATATCAAATCTGTGGACCTCAGAGAGTCGGTCTGATGAGTCCTTTGCTTTGAGCCCTTACTTTGATGTGTATCTCCCATCAGTTCTGTGACCCAGAAGTGAAACGCAGAGTGACCTCGGCCACAGAAAGATCACACCCAATATTCTGTCACATCAGGAGCACTATCGTCAAAGATGATTGACAATTGCATACAGTTTGGATTGGTGGTATGGTTCTGTTCTGGGAGAGCAGCGATAACCCCCATTAGGGTAAAAAGAACAGAACCAACATAAAGGTATTGCAGATATCATTAATGTTCTTAATGATAAAAATGTAACGTAACAATATAATTCCAGAAAATGAGTCTGATTCGAAGAGGAATATCAGACTGACTGGACGAGAGGAAGAGCAGGGGATGGAGGAGGGTAATTAGCTCCTGATCAACGGGATAAAGCTGCTGATAACACTGATGGACCCTATATAGGGATGCTATGATGGGCGTCGTATTCCTGTAGGTCGACATGGATCAGCTGAGAGTCAGCTGATGCGAGCTTGACTAACATGACCTGCCAGAACTAACGCTATACGCTTGATAGCCGTATAATAAAACCTTAAGCCATATTTTTGGCGAAGTGCAAAACATTATATTGCACCTGAGATTTCTTGTGCTGTCACACAATTCCACAGAATTCAATTTAAAATGCTCGAAACGTTTTTCCTTTTCAATTAGGTCCTTATTGTTTGTATAATCTCAAAATATGATGTTTGCTTTAGAAGAGGCAGAAAAGCAGACTCTTTTTATTCAGAGATTAGCCTTCCCGTTCTCTGCGTGGCATATGCTTAATTGATCTATGGTGTTTCATTGTGGGCCATCAGTCTTCAGTAGAGCCTAATTTATTATGTTTGTGTGTGAACGTGTGAGTGCATCCATGCATATGTACAGAAGTGTGTGTGAGTGTGCAAGATAAGTCTCTTACTCAGACACACTGCACCATGAATCACTGTGCTGCTATGCCGAGGATCTGAGATGTCATTGTAATTAATGGTAATACAAGGCAGTGGAAACAGTAGCAGACCTCCGAGCTCTTTAATTAGCTGCAGTGATGAAGGAAGACACAGAGCAGAACAAGAGGCATGCGATGGTGATGAATAGACCGATGCTAGGAAACACCGAAAGAGCCGAGGAACCAGCAGGTTCCCGCCGACTAGCTGTGTTGCATTGTCATGCTCTAAACATGAGAAAATGGACATGAGACCCTGGAAAACACTGGAATCTCTGACTCAAAACCATGTGGTATTATTCATCAAATCATTGTGCTCTAAGACAGAGGGAATTGGGAGAAGAAGAAAAAATATGGATGCTGTGGTGGTATTTTGCTCAACAGAAGATGCACAGCTAAAGGGCAGCAGCACCGGTGTCTTAGCATGCTCATGTTAAGAGGCATTCGTCATTGCCAGGGTCCTACAACTTAATTAAGCTTTCAGAAGAGCCCTCATATGGGAGATACAGTTTAATTTGAATCACCAAACACACTGCACTGGGCCTTCCACCATCCTGCACTTCAGTACAGATGGTGAGAAAATGCCTTCTGGGAAATGTAGTTCTGCATTAGGACACTATTTTGACAATTATCTGGCAAACAAATTGCTCTATAATTGCATGTAAACATTTTGATCACAAATGTGGTCTAATTAGATCATATTCATGTTATACAACAGTTTTAAGTGAAAAAATGTGAAGGCCAAGATTGGTACTCGGAATTTGTCCTCTGCATTTAACCCATCCAAGTTAGTGCACACACATTAGGAATAGTGAGTAGTGAACACACACACTGCAAACTGTGGACACACACATCCGGAGCAGTGGGCAGCCATTTTGCTGTGGCGCACAGGGAGCGATTGGGGGTTAGGTGTCTTGCTCAAGGGCACCTCATTTCCTGCCAGCATTGAGAATTGAACCCACAACCTTCAGGTTACCAGTCTGACTCTCTAACCATTAGCCCATTTAGATTCAGTCCTTGATTTTGGGAATTTGGGAAGGGAATTTTAAACACATTCTCAAGACAATTCGTAACTAGGCTATATAAATTTGTCGCAAATTCATATACCGCTCTGAGTATAACATCACAGGTTTCCATCTCTTCCAAATTACAGTAGTTATGGCGTGAACGCAGCATAAGCTCGTTGTTTTGGTTCAGGAGGAACTGTAAAAGGTGGCTGCTGTTTGTTTGCGCCGCTCAGAGACTGACGTCTGTCTAACTCGTCTGTCTAACTCACTTTTTCATAAAAAAATCATTTGTAGGAAGCTGCATCTTAAATATAATAATTACATCTAAATATAGCTATGATTTCTTGTTAAATTGGTTTGGACTTTTCACTGTTTATTGCGCCGCTTGTCTTTGTTTATGTTAATATGAACACAGCTCACAGATGTCACTACACAAATAGCCTATGAGGAGTTCGAAAAAGTAGATTTTTCAATTTAATGAACAATTTGATTGACAGCAGTGGTTCTTGAGGCAAAGTTGTTCAGAATGAGGAGATTCAACATATGATATGAATATTGTGTGTATGTGTGATACATTGCATGATATATAGGGTCTAAAACACGATTGCGCCACCCAGTGGCCGTTTTCTTTCAAACTTCACACAGACCTCTAGGGCCACGAGTCAAACAGGCCCACCGAGTTTTGTCCCCATCGGCCATCGTTAACCTGGTCTAAGAGGTGCTCAAAGTTTATAGGCCGATGGCAGCCATGTTTTTCGAGATACACGAATGTCATCATAAATCATCAAGGCAACTTGGACAAAGACAGTGCATGCCAATTTTCAAGTCAACTGGACTAACAGTTGCGTAGTTATGGCTGTTTTTATGTTTTTTTCGTACTATAGCACCACCAAGTGGTAAACCTCCGCAATTTTTTTTTGTATGTCCACAGAATGAACTCGTACATGAGTATGACAAGTTTGGTGAAAGTATCTCATTTCGTTCAAGAGTTATAACCATTTGAGCGAAAGTGGCCCTGCCTACTTCGAACGTTTTGGCGTCCCGTCACGAGAGTGAATCGCCGATCGAAATTCATCGTGGCGAATCCGTGCAACCAACTTAACAAAACGTCGGGAAATCTGCTTGTTCGGAAATATTTTACCCTTCTCAATCGCGTGGATTCCTATTAAAATGACTACCCGCAAGACTGCAACATTGTTGCGCTTGAGACTTTTCAGACGCCTTTAGCAATTTTTTTCAAAAAAGTGTCTATAGCGACAAATTTAGTGACTTTTTGGACTGCTGGTTAATGTAGTCAGTCGTTCCATTGTCTAACAGAAAGTATGTATACAGCTTATTTGGACGTTTTGCTAAATATTATATTAAAATAGGCTTATGTGAGCACGGATCAGAAGAGAAAACAGTTGTAGGCCTAAAGTGCATACATTAGGCAGAATGCAAATAGGACGCAATAATGACGTCACAAATATGCTAATTGCAATTAGTGGCTTTTCGAGCAGGCTTTAGCTGCTACTTTCCTTTGAAAATAGCTGGCAACTCTGGACTGCACCTTTATGTCGCCCACACACTGCATTATTTTAGCCCTGATTTTTTTGTTTGAGGACAATTAATGGAGATCGTCGACAGCTGTGTGGTGTGAAAAGAACAGCAATCTGATTATTCTGAAAGTCGTGTAGTGATTGGCGTCATTACAGGTCTGTGGATCAGTGATGGGGATTTTTCTTTCACTCTTTCTGCAGGTTACATCGTTTCGCCAGTAGGCGGCGACAAGAGACTGTCTATAAGTGAATGTTCAGATCGTTAATTCAACTGATAATCGTCTAAAAGGAACGAAACAGGTACCAAAGTCTGTTCACTCGGCGGCCATATTTGCAATGCCTCCGGGCAGCTATTTCAGGCATCTAAGTCCTATCTATTTGAATGGGGGAATCCTGAAATCTCAAAAACTGCTTGGCGAACTCACAATTAAATAACATATTTCAAATCAGCAACAAATTCTGTCATGGACTGTCCCATAAATGTTTTTTCTTATGCTCAAATAGCATTGAAAAAGCTTATCTTTCAGGCTAGACGAGCCAATGCGCATGTGCAGTCCTAAGCGCGTTGCGCGAGTCTCAGGTTTCTATGGGAACCGGAGCTTCTAACGGCAGCTGCAGTGATGCAATGACTTTATCAATCAGCGATTGGCTCTTTTACTTAGAAGGCGGGACGTATTCCGCCATATTGCGCGTTGTAGTTTCTTCCAGAGTGAACTGTAGTCTTGGACAGGTACAGTGCTGCTCGAAGAACTCTTTGACTTCGTTTGGAAATATTTTTGTTTGCTGAACAAAAAACATAAACACAAAGTAACTGGTAGTATTGTGACTAAAATGTAAGTTACTGAATATAAACTTGTTTATTGAACTGTGGAATAAAAGCAGTATCACATTCACACAGTCGAGCTCACAGCATTCTCATTTTCAGAACAACACATACTCGTGTGATATATATTGCTTAATTAATTTTTTTTTTTTTTTTGTGATAGAGGAAATTGACATTCTCATTATAGAGGGTGTTTTATTAGATAAATATTTGTTTACTCCCTTGCAAATATGAGTCATCAATATTTTGGTCCATAGGCCTAGAAAAGAAAGACTGTATATTAAGTGCATATGGACATGGACTAAAAGCCACAAATGTATGATTTTGATATTGTAAGATTTTTTGCCATGTTGTAAATGTCTAACTAAATTGAAAAATGTAGTATTATGTTTGTCCTGCGACATCACACTACAAATGGGTTCCTGTCTACAAACAGTGTTGAACAGTGACTGATGGTTTATGTCATGTGGAAGCTGCATGCTATCTTCATTAAATGATATATGATCATTTCTGAACACAAATTAATAGGCTTTATGAGCACTGGGCTGCAAAATGATGACAATGATGCCAGTTTACCATTTAGATTGATCTGGTGTGTCTTCATATGTGTCATTAATGAATCCAATCGATCATGTTCAATGAATCTTTTACAAATCAGAAGAATTGATGACCTTTCGGTAAGAGCTCAATCACCATTTGCAGAGTGCTTTGTCGTTTTTGCACAGAAGACAGGACTGAGTGCATTTTGGATTGCTGGATGTCTCCATTCAAAGCGACGAAGTGCATGCCTTTAGTTCTGTGCTTTCCCTACCAGAGATGCTTATAAGATGTACATAATGCATCATTGCAAGAAGTTAATGCCCTATAACAGTGTCGCTATGTTTTGTGTGTTTCTCTACGCTGAATGGGGTCATATTGTTCGTAATCTGAGCGTCGCTTTCTGAATACTGATGAAGGAAGAATAATGACCTAACACAGCACAGGTAAACAGAGGGCCTGATTCCCAGTGGTCCATGTCTTATTGGAGAGACAGTGTGAAACTGTGTTTGCTCTAGTTCTGTGAGACTTTCCATTACAATGAAGCAGGATGAGGCACAGTTCAGCATAAATACAAGTATGACAGGTGTGTGTATGAATTGAATCTATTTTAGATAGCTAATAGAACACATCTACCAGGATTGTTCATTTCTGTATCCCTATTTTTGAGCTTTGATGTTTTTCTTAAGTTTGGATCTTTACCCTTTCAATCCTACTGGTCAAAAGTGTGGAATAATTAAGATTTGTTTTTAATGTTGTTGAAAGAAGTCTCTTATTCTCATCAGGGCATTTGATCATTTATTTGATCAAAATGTATAATTGATACCATTTGAAATAAAATTGTATTTTAATATATTACTTCAGTATTCAGTGTCACATGATCCTTCAGAAATTATTCTAATATGATGATTTGTTTTTTCCACAAAAATATTAAACAGCAAAAACAGTTTTCAACATTGATAATAATAAGAAATCTTTCTTAAGCACAAATTCAGCATATTAGAATGATTTCTGAAGGATCATGTGACACTGAAGACTGAAATTGCTGCTAAAAAAATCAGCTTTGCCATCAGAGTAATAAATTACATTTAAAAATATATTAAACTAGTTATTTTAAATTGTAATAATATTTCACAATAAAACAGTTTTTACTGTATTTTTTGATCAAATAAATGCAGCCTTGCTGAGTTTCTTTCAAAAACATTAAAATATCTCAATTATTTCTATAACTTTTGACCAGTAGTGTATACTGTCTTTATAGTTGTTCATATTCCAACATTAGTCTGACATTTTTTAATGAAACAAAATGAAAAAGTGAATCAGTGATATCTTGATGCACAAACCAAAAGGAGCTTCTCAAATTGCTTTATGTTTGTAACTTCCTGCTATAACTAAAAATCTGTCTTGATAGATGGAATTATGCAAAGAGATTATTTAACTGGGAAAACTGACTAATAATTGCCTTAAATCAAATAATCAATAAATCATCCATGGCAGGGAGAGATAAAGCAGCTGTAAAAGGAAAGGAAATGTCAAATATTGGGTCAAAGAAGATGTGAAAGGGCAGATGTAGGTTATTGAGGTTATATGTCCACCCACCTCACCTTTTACCTAGTGTTTCTTAACTTCAGCTAAGCTTTCTCTAGTCGTTAGAAAGGTTATTAAAGGGTTAGTTCACCCAAAATAAAAATTCTGTCATTAATTAGTCACCCTTATGTCGTTTCAAACCTGTTAGACTTTTGTTCTTCTTTGGAACACAAATGAAGATCTTTTTGATGAAGTCTGAGAGATTTCTGTCCCTCCGTTGACAGCTATGTAACCACTGTGACGCTTCCAAAAGTCCATAAAGAGATCATAAAACTAATCCATAACTCTTTACTTTAATAATAAATAAACGTGTATTGGCCTGGAGTAGAGTTGCCTATTTGCTCATTTTCAAGTAAAAAAAGGCCACAATGAGTTTAAAATGCATGACTTTCTACCTGAAATAATAATAATGTGTGCATGTCTGTTGCTTAACAATGTTAGTTTAGCTAATGATAGTTTGTTTCTTAAATCTTTTTCAGTGTAGTATTTACTGTGTACTTTACTCAGCCTAATAGCCTATAGCATTTTGATTGCTCTAGAAGAGATACCTCCATTGACTCACATCATTAAAGATGCAATTTAGATAATTAGCAGAACCCTCTGGTGGAAGCTAATTGAATGGGTTAATGGCCGGGCAGGTGTGGATGTATAGTCTCTGTGGGTGTTCTTATGGCCAGGAACAGAATCCCACTGTGCTCTTACAAGGTCCATCTGTGCTGGACAATGATACCAATATTAAGGTGTATTGATACCAAAAACATTAATAGTATAGCAATCTATTATGAACAAATTATAATGGATGGAGACAGCTTGTAATCTTATCTTTAAACATTAATAATAAAGTCTTTTTTAGATGCACTTATTTGATTGGTTTGTACATCTACAAACTCTGCCCTCAGGGCTGAATTAGAGGGAATAGCAAAAGTTTTTTACTGACAAACACTTTGATTTCACACAGTGAATTTTGTTATCTCATTGTTCACCTCCAGGTGGGATTCAAATGTCCCATGAGATTGAATACACTGGATCCTAGTCCTAGCTTTAGGCTAGGCTGATTGATGAAAGCACAAAATACTAGGATGTCCCTTGTGAAAAAGAAGAGTGCTTAATTGTGTTAAATGTGCAATTATGCTTCAAATCTTAAAGTTATGTTTTTTAAAATGCTATACTTGCAGATAATATAATAGGCCTATTAAGGAAATAAAAAGGCCACTTAAAGTCAGTATGTGAAACGGACATTGCAATGGTCTTTTCTTCCCTATTGTGATGTATATCTGAGAGAAATGGCTTTTCAAACAAGAAAAAATGTAGGGCGGGATTCGATTATGTCCATCTGGAATTGATTGGATGTTTGTGGTTTGCTATTTCTGTGATGTCATGTGAGTGACAGGTTGCCCCGCCCTCACACAAGTAAAGATGTTGCTGCAAGAGGAGGGGAAGAAAAAAAAAAAGATGTGCGTGGGTAAATCATTTATAATAGATTTATTAGAATAGAGTAAAATGTCCATTTTGATTTCATGGTGACTTTAAAGGTACACTATTTAACTTTTGGCGCTCCAGTGGTTAATAAACAAAACTGCATGTGTCTTGCGGAAGAACATTGTAGCCGGAGCTAAGTCTCTCTGTTTATGTATATGACGGGTCACACAGGTACTGGGATACTATATGTAGTGGTTGTCGTCCCGCCCGGTGTAAAATAGTCTGAATATAAACACTTATTATAGGCGTAGTGATTCAGGATAAGACAAAAACGCGGTTTCATGGATTCATGATGTACTTGCTCATTATATACATTTTGTAAATTTTGAACAAAAGAAAAGTTAGTGTACCTTTAAGTGTACTTAAAGAGAGTACACTTTCATGACAATGTTTCTTAACACACTTAAGTACACTTTGTAATAATGTCACATTTAAAGTTTTACTTTAAAGTACATTTTAAATTATGTTTTAATAATCGTTCATCATGTACACTTATTTTGATGTGTTGACTAACCTACTAAAGCACATGTAAATCACTTGATTATAATTTTAACTGTAGTGTGTTATTTGATATTATTATTTTAAATGTTCTAAATTGCAACTTCATCATTACAATTGTGTAATTACAAATATATTTAAATGCACAACATTTAAGTTCAAAAGAAATGACAAAGTACATTATATTGGCAGTACACTTTAACCAAATTTCAAAGACAATATGTGACCCTGGACCACAAAACCAGTCAAAAGGGTCACCTATCATAAAGGCATTCACATCAGAAACATCTGAAAGCTTAATAAATAATTTTTCCATTGATGTTTGGTTTGTTAGGATAGGACAATATTTGGCCGAGATACAACTATTTGAAAATCTAGAATCTGAGAGTGCAAAAAAAATCAAAATATTGAGAAAATCGCCTTTAAAGTTGTCCAAATGAAGTCCTTAGCAATGCATATACACTCACAAAAATAAATTTTTTATATATATTTACGGTAGGAAATTTACAAAATTTCTTCATGGAACATGATCTTTACTTAATATCCTAATGATTTTTGGCATAAAAGAAAAATCGATCATTTTGACCTATACAATGTATTGTTGGCTACTTACCCGTGTGACTTATGACTGGTTTTGTGGTCCAGGGTCACATATAAGTAATTATGTAATTACATATAAAGATGTAATTAAGTCCTACATATTAGTGGATCAAAAAAGCACTCTTAAGTTATAATAAACTATAATACATTTTCATTGATTATAAATAACACGCAATTAAGTATCTGAAAACATTACATTCAGTTTGCACTTATATTCATTTAAAGTAAATTATTTCCATAGTAAGTACTCTTTTTAAAAGTATGCTAAAGTGTACTTCCTTTTCACAAGTGGTCTCATTTTCTGCACTGATCACTTCATCTTTAATCAAAAACCTTTTTTTATGTTTTGGTTGTGCCACATCAAACAAATGAGCTTTTTGAGATGTTGATTTATAATTGTATTGACTTTGCATTGCCTCACAGAAAGCATTACAGAACGCTTGTGTCTCTGTACAACATTTTGCTGGTTTAGATTCCTTATTTCGATGTCCACTTCATATTTCATGTGCTTAGTTGTCAATATAAGCCCTGCAAGGATGTGCACAAAACCACCCCCATCCTGCTCCTATCGGTCACAGATAGACTCTTAGTATGGGCTCTTATAGCAATCCTCTGCGTGAGTTCTGATAAGGGTCTTACTGCTTTGTAGCTGAATCAATACTGACATCAAAAGCCCCAAAGTTCACAGAATTAATTCCTGTGGTTAAGTGCCTGACGGACAACTCAGAACTGGCTCTACAAAATTAGTATGTCTCATGTTAGACAACATTTGATGTTAAGTAATTTAAAAACTACATATTTAAATGCGGTAATGTCCTCTGTTGTGTTTAGTACAAGTGTCCTATTCATGTGGCAGCATCTATTAAAAGGTTGTCAGTGGCATCATGGGAATGTAGTCTAATCAACTTTGTTTAGATGACTGTGTTCATGTTAGTGTCTCTCCCTCTCAAGGGTCAACCGTTTATTCAATGCAGTGAGACTGATCTATTACGGAAGATGACCTTATTACAGAACGTGACTACTTAAATTCCACTCACATTTCAAAGCTTGATTCCCCTCCATTTAATTTCTTTTAGAGTAATTAACAGCATCCACTCTGTCATATTTCATTTGTATGTATCCATGGTGATCGCACACTCACCAACCCCCATGACATAAACCACAGGATGGATGGATATCTGTATATGATGGAGGAGGTGGAGCTTAGGTGGAGGGAAGATGGGTGGGGCTAAAGTTTAATGTACAGTGCCATTCAAATTAATGGGTGAAGAAATGGGTGTGGTCATCCTATACCAAGAAGATGAGATAAATTTGCAGAGGTATGCAGGGAGACAATACATAGAGATTAAAAACGTTTGCACTCACTTATTTTAAATGGATGGTTCCACCAAAAATGAAAATTCTGTCATCATTGTCATTCTAAACCTGAAAAAGGTTCTATTTAGAATCTTAAAGGGATAATTCACCCTCAAGTTGTTCTAAACCTGTATGAGTTTCTTTGTTCTGTTGAACACAAAAGAAGATATTTTGAAGAATGTCAGTAACCAAACAGTTTCTGGTCTTCATTGACTTCCATTGTAAAAAAAAAAAAATTCATACTATGGAAGTCAAGGGGGACCAGCAACTCTTTGTGTTCAGCAGAACAAAGAAACTCATACAGGTTTAGAACAACTTGAGGGTGAGTAAATGATGACAGAATTTTCATTTTTGGGTGAACTATCCCAGTGTAAAGGGTTCTTTCAGGCGTTTCATAGAAACTTTTAGAGGTTCCTATCCATTTTATGGATTCATTTTAATTTATTTTTAATTTCAATTTAGCTTTTAATTAAACAACTCATTGTTAGTTTATGTTAGCTCTGGTCCATTAAATAATGTTAACAGACTCTCGATTTTAATAATTTGGTAACACTTTATTTTAGGGTCTTTTAACTAGTTGCTTATTAGCATGCATATTAATAGAATATTAGCTATTTATTAGTACTTATTAAGCACATATTAATACCTTATTCTGCATGACCTTATTCTACATTCTTAATCCTTAAATACCTAAACTTAACAACTACCTTACTAACTATTAATAAGCAGTAAATAAGGAGTTTATTGAGGGAAAAGTCATAGTTAATAGTTTGTATGTGTTCCCTATATTAAAGTGTTACCAATAATTTATTAGTAAATGTTGAAATTTACATTAAAGCTGCAGTCCGTAAGTTTTTCCTCTTTGTCGCCATCTCTGTTTGAAACCTGCAATTGCAGTTATTTGCAGGATTATCATCTTTACATGGGTTGTGCATCGGCTCCTCAGCGCGGATGAATCTAATGTTTTGAGGAGAATGTGTGGCTGTTAGTTTTCACCGGAGAATTTCATATGAACAAGTAAGTAACATGTCTGCCACTTTTGTTCTGACCAACTGAGAAAAAAAAAAGCATTACAATAAATCACGCTGCCAATAGTGATTAAATCTAACAATCGCTTAGCTCAGATCATGTCAAACTGTGCAAATTATTATTATTGTTATACTTTGTTCTCAAATTGTTAATGTTAACAACAGCAGCATTGTGACGTGTATTTAGTGTGTATTAGCTTTACCTAGATTTCAATTTCAGTACAAAAAATATAAGCTCTAATTGTCCATTTGTCATACCATACAATCTGCCATCAAAATAAGTTTAATTATTGCAGCTGCTGTGAGAAAAGGCTATAAATGATCAGCATCCTCACATGATATAACCTACTATCTGGGACTCCTTTATGTAAACAGACGTGATGTAATGACGCGAAGACGAACGGCGGCATGCTCAAATTTCCCGAGGAAACCCACCAGTATCATTCGAATTATAAAACATTATTACAAGTTTACCGTTGTGAATCGGACTAAGGTAAGGAGATAGTTTTGAACACTGGCTGGTTATGTACTTGCTCAAAAAATGATTTTGGATAATTTTTAACCAAAAGTTACAGACTGCGGCTTTAACTAAGATGAATAAATGCTTTCTTAGTATTTTCATTGTTAGTTCAAATGGAACCTTATTGTGAAGTGTTACCAGACTGGTTTAGCAAAAACCTATTTAGAAAGTTGTTTCAACAAAATTTTAAAACCAACACACCATAAATCACTGAAAACTCTTTTAAATGAACTCTATTCTAGAGCTGAAAATCTAAATTCTTCATGTGGTTTTATGTAAGACTGTCAGCCGCAGCTCAGTTATCTATGAACAACATAATAGTTATGGAAGACAACCCGACCTTTGTGTGTTTTAAAGGGTTAGTTCACCCAAAAATGAAAATTCTGTCATTAATTACTCACCCCTCATGTCGTTCCACACCCGTAAGACCTTCGTTCATCTTCAGAACACAAATTAAGATATTTTTGATGAAATCCGAGAGCTCTCTGACCCCTCCATAGACAGCAATTTAACCACCACTTTCAAGGTCCAGAAAGGTACTAAAGACATTGTTAAAATAGTCAACATGACTGCAGTGGTTCAACCTTAATGTTATGAAGCGATGAGAATACTTTTTGTGCGCAAAACAAAACAAAAATAACAACTTTAAAATTATTGAAAAACAAAATGTTGTAGTGTACATGTTATAAATGTATTATAATATGCTCTATATCTTGTCCATAATAAATATAACTTGTGAATAAATGAATCCCAAATTGCCTAAAATATCTCTAATTGTGATGTCAACGAAGATTTGCTTTAATCAATGAAACAGTCAATTTTTTTCTATCAGAATTCTGAACGGGAGGAGGGAATGAGGATGTTGGCCTGGAGTCTCTTTCCTCAAATAATAGCAGCCCTCTGCCGTTCAATCTTTCCAGACATTTAAATTAAAGGTCACATGCAAATGACTATCTGTAAAGGCATGGCACTCACAGTATTGTGGAAAACAAGAAAATTCAGCTATGAGAATGAAACATTGTTAAGGTGTTTGCAAATGTGTCGTTTCCTCTTAATTGCCCAGCACATTTAGTATAACTGATTTAAGAGTTTTCCAGCATTTTTTATGGGTGGGTTAATGAAACTTATTTCCATTACAATTTAATCCTCCGCAGAAATGGATTTTTTTCAGGTTTCTCTCTGATGTAGACTAATGCAGTATGTGTGTATGGGATGTCATTTTGGGATGGTTATTAAATGTAATTCACAGCTTTGATAGAGATTTTGGACCCAAGTGTCTTTAACTATTATGTACTAACATATAAATAAATAATTTCATACAATGCACTTGTTGTGTACATGTTTTTACATGTATTTTAAAAAATAGCATGTAATACAGCTGTAATTCATTTCTGTAATTACATTTATAATTACACTGTTGACACTTCCACGAAACCTGTTCATAACCTGTTCATAACCTTACCCGTATCCTACCTCAATAACAGCAGAAGTGTTTTGCAATACAACATGAACACAAGTACATTGTACAACAATATTTGTTGTAAGTACAGAGTAGTTAAAGACACCATAATATAAAGTGTAACTGAGATTTTTATCTTTTTCTTTCAGCTCTAAGGGTGTCACAGTATATCTTACAGTTAGGCCTATAAAACCTGTTCACATCTTTGCAAATTTCCACATTTCTTTTTTTTTGTGTGTGTTTTAAATATTTTTACTAGTAGTTCTTTGAATATTTACACATTTCAGTTATCTACACAGAGAGGTGTCACAATCAAATGTGGTTTTTTATTGTGGTTTTAGTGGTCTGTTGTAGCTGTGAATCAGAGAAATCTCTATTAATGCTATTAATCGTAGATGAATTATTAATAGAGGCTGCATGAAAGACATAACTGAACATAGTGTCAGTGTGCTGGTCTGGGCTCAGAGCAAATGGCATGTCCCTTGGTCCTGCTTTGATTCCAGACCGGCCATCTGCATGTTTAGACCACAGAGGATCCTCTGAGAGATCTATAGTCGCTGTGGCCTTGCATTAGATTACATTAGATTACATTAGATTGTGCACATTTTGTAACACTGTTTCAGACGTTGTGTTCTTAAAGTCACCATGAAATCAAAATGGATAACTCCTATTTTGGTTGCACTTTATTTTAAGGTGTCGTTGTTACAGTGTAATTATACATTTAAGTGAGTACACTGATAAAATGATTTTGTGGTGAAGTAAATACTACAAAAAAACAAAAACAAATGTAATTTCTACATGAAAAAGTTAGTTCAGGCAAGAAGTAAATTCTATAGTAGTACTCAATTCAAGCGTAAATATCAACATTATAAAATTAAGTAAAACTACTCACCTTTCTGATACTGGTGTTCCCATCATGCACTGGTCCTTGAATAATTAGTGAGGTTGATTTTTCGCTGTTTTCCAGCTGTATTTAGACTGTTTTATCATTGCTTTTGTGGTTAGGTTTAGTAACTTGCTTTTCGTTTTGTGACATTCTGAGTTCATTTTCTACTCAAAATGGCACATTCATACTCAAAAACGATCCATCAAATGTTACCGCCATTGTGTACCAAGTATTGAGGTCTCTGTGTTCAGGTGCCGCTTTACTTCTAATATGTAGATATGGTGTCTACACAATGGTGTCTAGATGTTTCTGAGTAAAGCATATACTTTAAAAGCAAGGGTTAATTCAGTGTTATATTGTTTGGGTAAAATGTATTGCAAAGAAACCTTGAACTAAGTATAAATTACTCAACCTTTTAGCCTACTGGCCAAGTTAAAATTACTTATTTTCTTTGTTAATTTTACTTAACTTAGTTAGTTTACTTAATACCATATGTGAAATTTACTTAAAAAATATGCATGCAATAAGTAAGTAGATTTTACTTATTGTTTTTTTCAGTGTAATATTAATTAAAAACATGTATAGGATTAGGGTTTGATTTAGGTTAGTTGCATGTAATTGTGCATAATTTATTGTTATTACTATGTACATGTAATGTGTAACAAAGATAATGTAAAATAAAGTGTTACCCCTATTTTTTTATGGAATATTGCAGTGTTTATTATTAAATATTTATCCGTGCACAACATTATTTTTATGTGTCCTCATAATCTTTAATCAAAATAACTTCCCCTGCCTCTTGCAGCAACATCTCTTCTCTTCTCTGATGATGTGTTTACTGGCCTGCGGGCGGGGCAACCTGTCACTCACATGACATCACAGCAATAGCAAACCACAACCATCCAATCAGTTCCCGATGAACAAAATCAAGTTCCGCCCTACATTTTAGGGAAGAAATGACTATCGCAACTTTAGTTTCATGCTGACTTTAGAGCTATATGTTCTTCTGGAAAATATCAAGGAGGTGATGAGAACAAATCTCAGTGTTTCCAGCACAAACTTACACGATAGTTTGGCTTGATAAGTACACAACTGAAAGTTATTTAAACGCTGGGTTACACTTTATTTTACAGTGCCGTAGTTACATTGTAATTACTCAAATAAGTACTGAGTACTGTTAATTAAAAGTTACAGTTAGGGTTAGGGTTTGGTTTAGGGTTAGTTATGCTTAATTATGCTTAATTTACTGTTATTACAATAGTAAGTACGTGCAGTAACGTGTAACTACGGCACTGTAAAATAAAGTGTTACCTTAAATTTTTCAGAAAGATTGCTGCAAGTTTTATGGCCAGTTGAGAAAGAGCGTTTGTCTTTTAATCAAACATCCACACACATGTAAAGTATCAACATGACAAACCCATTGTCTGTGGTGCATGGCTTCACTCAAGTCCTCTTACACACACACACACACACACACACACAATTCAGAGGAGGGACTGTAAACCCCTCCTTTCACACCAGCTCCCATAGGAACATTTTTGCCAGTCCTTCACCCTCATAATTATAATAAATTTGACATTTCTCAGATAATATTGATTTCTTTATTTTAACATTTCACAGTCAGTGATGGTCCAAAGCATTGAGAAACAGGATGTCTATTGATCTGGGGCTCATGAATCCCTTTCGTGTATGTGATCATTTTTATAAGGCCTTTCTACCAAACATAAATCAATATTTTATATTCCCATCCTCAGAGGTGGGGGGCGATATCACTGGACAGAGACCTGAAACACCTAAGCTGCAGGAATGTTTAATGATTGAGACCAGGAAAAATGTTAATGTGTCCATTACCAAACATTTGAAGCAACAGTGGATTATTCTTGCTATCTTTTTGGGGGCTATTACATCTCAGAATTACATTTAGAGATGGAGAATTCCTTCTGAAATGTTGATTGCAAATATATTTTCACTCGAAAATCTGATTAAACTGTTTTTCATCTATATCTTCAAATACATCTAAATTAAGCAGTAGACAAAACTATTGATTTGTTTCTATCCCATAATTAAATAATACTTTGTTCGGAGGGAAGAAATCTAATACTGTTAAAGGAATGACCATCATTCATTTAACAAACTGAAATCTCGGACATTTGTACTGGCTCACAATTAAATGAAAAATTTCTTCAAGACACATTTAATGGTTAAATTGAATGCCAAGACCAAACAGAATTAGCAAACGATCTGTAATTAATTAAGTGATTTCAAATACCCAAATAATGAGAGAGAGGGAGAGGAAAGATGGGGACAGACTTCTTCACTTTTACCAAAAGAGACAAACGGTGACTCTGAAAATACATACAGTACTTTTTCTAAACTCTTAACATAGCAAAACACCTACACCACACAATTAGCCAATTTTCTGCCCAAAACCATTTTTTGTTAAATAAATAAACTCTACATTTCAAAATGCTAAAAACCTTTTCTACATATACTAACTCTATCAAAACACAGCAAACCTGATTCAAAATCGAGGTGTTTTGTCAAAACACTAACACTAGTTCATAGCGCAATGACTGTCAAAATACTAACAGCTGATACAAAAACTGCATTACTAGTCATGTTTCAGTTCTACCTGCAGAAAATATGAAATCCATTGTTTTTATAATTCAGTTTCCTTTTACAAGCCATTTTTGGTTGAGTATTGAATGTGTGCATTCTTGGCAACATAGCAACTATCTAAAAGTGAATGAGTCCTTACATTATAGAATGTAGAAAAAAAGAAGAAGAAAGTAACAGAATTGCAGCCACTGGTCAAATGGGTCCCATATGCAGAACTTCAGTTGCCCCTTTGGTTGAAATCTCTTTCTGGGGGTGGGGTGAGGTGTTGGATGGTGCTCCCACAGAAGGTGGGATAGTGTCCCCTTGGTAGTTAGTGCCCTACGCAGACCACATATTCTGCATATGGAACAGTGGTAGTGAAATCGTTGTAGTAAAAGCTTTACATGAAGCTTTTACTGAAATGAAAACATGAAATTGCTGCCAACAACAAATCCAACATATATGGCCTTTGGTTATTATGGAAGCTTTTTTTCTGCCACAGAATAAAAAAAGTATAAAAGGTAATTGTGACTTTTTATTTCACAATTCTAATTTTTTTTTCTTGCAATTGTGAGTTTATATCTCACAATTCTGACTTTTTTCTCAGAATTGTGAGATATAAACTAGGAAAACATTTTATTTTCTATGCATGGCAGAAATAAGCTTTCATGGGTTCTACATGTGTAAGGGTGGAAACCATAGAGAAGCACAATCCAGCACACAATCTTCCTCCTCTCCCATACCTCTTCTTCTCCCTTTTCCTAATCCAACTACTCCTCTCCTCCTTTATCTATTCCTCGCCCAGATATTATTTTTTCTCTCTGCTCCTCTGAGTTGTTCTGCATCCACACTGAACAAAACCAATTCAAAGAGTCATATTTTACTGTATGTCCATGTAATGGAAAAACTTCAACACCTGACTATGCCTCAAACTGAGAGTGGAATCTGCTATTGTTCAATATTTCAGTGATCTGCTAATTAAAAAAGCCTATCAATTGTTTCAGTATTTGATATATTTTTTCAATGCTTTTGAGCTGCTGATGTTGCAAAAGTAAAGGTTTTATACTAAAGATTGGAAAATTAGGTCTTCATTTCTGTCATGCTGTGTTTAAGCATTTGTAAATAAGATCAGAAAGATCCATGATTTTGTTATAGGGTAAGCTTGAAAAGAAAATTTAAGCCTTTTAGAAACTGCATTTTGTGTGAAAACGACATGAATTGTGTTATGGGTCACAACAGACGGATGTTGTGCTAAATGTGTTTAGAGTTTTGAAAATGTGACTACAGATTGGACAAAAGTATGTTAGCAATTGAAAAAAACTGTAAAATCCATTTGCACATGCGTTGTGTAAAAATATTGATTCTTCATATTTGGATTTTTGTATCTTCACATTTTTACGCATTAAACTTTCTCATTCTGGTGTTGTACAACAAATCGTGACGATGTCAAGGCGCTGACTACCTGTTTCCACTCTCATTTGAAAATGATTCACAGGCTGTTGCATCCTGATTGTGTTTTATTATTTTATCGGTTCAATATAGATATGACCTTTTAAAAAGTTCAGGCGAAACTGCCGTTATCCGCATCTCATATAGCACCGAAGATTGCTTGCTTTACAAAATCTTTGTGGTAATTTGGGTTATATCAGTAGGGTATATCTGAAACTTGCAAATGAGTATTACGGAAATATTTCTCATGAGATTTGGCAGCTGACTTCGAAATAATTTAAACGAGATCGGTCATAAATGTACTTCTATAGCATTTTAAATGGTTTGTCATTCGTAAAGAATTAATGTAGAAAATGAACGTTTATTTACTGAATGTTTTTTCCTTTTTCTTTGAAACATTAGGAGATCAATTCATTTGAAAAATCTTCGCAAGTTTTCCTCATTTGTACTACGATAAATCGCAAATCTTCTGAAGAAATGCTGCAAATATAAATATCGCCTCCGAATTATTATTATTATTATTTCGTTTTAGGATTTAATGAAATGGTGTAAGCCTGAAATAATTCACTAGAATGAAAACCTTTCAAAAACTTTCATAAGCAAATTCGAAAATTTTAATAGAACATATAGGCCTACATCGAAAGTAAATCTTGACATAACGAGAGAAAATATATAATAGTTAGGTTTATTCAGCAATACACTAGATGAGAGAAGCTTAACATATAATGCAGTGCAAAATCCATAACATCATAGAAAACAACGATCTGAAATATATAAGCATAATGTTAAGAATTTGAAACCGGTTGCACGTAAACCTCATGGACATTATTTCAATATGAAATTAATACAAAGTGCTGGAGAAAGTTAATAGCTCATAACGAATTCCATGCATACTTTCTGAACTGTAAAAAAGCGATTCATGTCTTAATAACAATAGTATAATTCACTACTCGAAATCATAAACACAAAAACGTGCTCTATATCCATTCTGAAGTCTGAAATGGTGCAGGTAATCCTCTTGTAACAGTCTCTATACACTATAATGCAGAACGACTTCATTAGCTAGTGGTTAAAGTACCTTGTCGAAATGATTTTCATCTCTTAAATCATTAGGCTACATCTCGCATGACACGTGTGAAGTTGTATAGAAATGCTTTGCAGGTAACATAAACAATATGACGCGTAACAATACAAATACATTTCCACCACGCCGCATTTTTTCTGAATACACTTTAAACAATCATAAGAATAGTCCAATATTTTATCCTCAATATTTGAATAATCTATCGATATTATTTCCTCCGCGTTTCTCTTGAACAGGACTGTCCCAGGCAGTGCTCCGAACATAAAAAAAAATCCATCCGCCATTTTCATTTCTTCAAATCTGACACATCGAAAGTCGCAGTTCAGCTGCAGTGTTCAGAACGGCAGAGTGTCATGAAAGAGTTTGTCAATGATCGCAGGCGTGGGGACCAAATCCTCCAGTTTCAAGTAAAAGATGCGCTGCAGTCCCTGCGTGCACAGCGCGCGCACCTCCGGCAGCTTCTCCAACAGTTTAGACAATTCACCACTGCAGGACACCTGGTCCTTCAGACAGTTTATTAGCTTGTTTTGAAGTTCTTCTGTTTTCTTCGGCTCTTTTAGTCCGTGTCTCTCTATATAAGGGGATAAAAACAACCCGTCAGAGGTCTGAAGCATCCTGTGCATCACTTAGAAAAGGTCAGACATGTCTTACCTGTTACTATGGTGAGAGCGGCTATGCAGGAGAAGGCAGAGACATCTATGCTCATGCTCTGAAGGTTGGAAGAAAACTCAACGATAGAGTCGATCCACTCCCCAAAGCCTCGCACACACTGCAACTTGTGTAAAACCACTCCATTGCAAAAAATAAGTTTGTCCTCTGCCAGGTTAGACCTAAAAAAAAAAGAGATTATTAGTCTTTCGAAAAGTATCCAAACAGCGAGTTATGTTCAAATCACGTCTGCTTACCTGTAAGCCAGCCGCAGCACAAAGAGTTCAAGGAAGGCTGACTCGAAAAGCAGTTCCTGGTCGCATTTGGGAAGGTCAGCAAACCCGGGGATTTTTTCGGCCCATCCGCGAATGATGCTCATTGAAGCAGTGAGTAGATCGTAGAACTGCTGAATGTGCAGAGATTCATCTCCTCCTCCACTGTGATACTCTGGACTCGTCTGAAACTAGGGTTTAATACAATAAATGTACATAATAATAATAAATATTCGTCCATAAAACAACATAAGGCAACTCATAATTGTGTGCAATCTCACACTGTATTGTTATCGCATCTGAAATTGTTAATTGAATTTTGAATAATTGCATGCGTAATACAAGCTTGATGCTCACTTTCGAGTAGTCCAGCCGGGCCATAGAGGGGTTGGAGTCTATATGCGCTCTCACCAGGGCGTTCAGCAGATTGACGGGTGTCATAGAGACAGGGACGTCCTGCGGACTTTTAGGTTTGGAGGGGAGGCGACCTCTTCGACCTTTTAAACTGGCTGTTCTCACAACTGTAAAAAGAAAAAAAAAAATACATATTGGTTACTGCACCACAATATGAAACCACAATAACACAATAACAGGCTTGATTTACAAATTGAGATGTGCTGTAAAACAGAAAAAGTGCTTGACATTACCTTCCTTTACCATTCCTACGACCAGGCACTTTTGAAAACGGCAATACTGGCATCGATTTCGCCGCCTTTTATCCACAGGACAGTTTTTGTTCGCCAGACAAACATATTTGGCGTTTTTCTGCACCGTGCGCTAGAGAGGAACAGCACAGCGTATTAATTGCATACTCAATTCGCATGGCAACAACTTGAAGTTACAACAGAATAGGACACTCCAACCCAAAGCTGTGTAATACATTCAAGGGCCGGACAAAGCAGACATTCGGTAAATACAGATCCGTGGGCAGCCATAATTTGGGGTCCCCCGACGCTCTCTCCGCGACCCCTCTTGTCGGATTAGCGAGATTATTCTATCACGACGGTGACATAAAGAGCTGTCTTAATGTCACCGCTGGGAGTTCCGTTACGCTCGGTTAGACGCGATTCGACTCTCAGCACAAACCAATTTCATTCTAGACGAAAGTAATGGTGGCGGAGATGAACGGAGGTGTCCCTAGGTGCATACTGGGTCAAATCAATACAACTGAGATAATTAGGGGTAGCTTATACTGTAGACCAGTTCTAAATCATGCCTCTTCTTGTTCAAATGCAGTTGGGCTGGTAACCAAAAGGTTATAGGTTCAGACCCTGCAAATGTTATCCATGAACTAAAGGTTCCAAAAGAGGGTTTTTGGAGTGGTGCCATAGAAGAACCTTCTTTAAAGAACCATTTTTATAATCTAAAGAACTTTTTTTCCACTATAAAAAACCTTTTGTCAAATGGAAAGGTTCCACGGATTCTTCATTAAACCATCGATGCCAATAAAGAACCTTTATTTTTAAAAGTAATTGCGCAAAATAAACCCAATGGATTGGTTAAAAGATCTCTAGTAATAAGTGATAAACGTTGTACCTTGAAGAAGCCTTTGCACCCCTCGCATGTGCGCACCCCGTAGTGCTGGCAGGCTGCGTTGTCCCCGCACACAGCGCACAAACCCTCGCTGGACGGCGATCCTCTTGCCGGGGGTGAGGCCACTGGGCTTTCCAGTAAGGGATGTCCGACGTTAAGCGAATGGGATAACCCCACAGCGTGCTGTTTCCTCGGAGGTCCCGGTAAAGCAAAACTGTCTAGCGCACGATGCGCACCCGGGGTGTCCGGGCCCATGGACACGTGCAGAGATCCATCGAAGCGCATCTGACAGCTTGACATCGGCGTGTCAACAGGAGACTGCTTGAACGAGAACAACCGAGACATCGCGTTTTTCCGCTGCTGGTCTATCATGTGCGAAGTCGCAAGGTAGTTCTGGTGAAAGCTGTGAAGGGACCCGCTGTCCTCCCACGTGTGGTGCGGAGGCGCTGGGAAACTGGGCGATTGGGAGATGTTTGGGGAGGATGGTTTATAGTATATAGGTCCGGTATGGGGTATGCTCTCCTCAGCCTGGTGCGGCTGATGATGATGCTGCTGCTGCTGCTGATGATGATGATGGTAGCTGTGTGCGGGTATCTCCTCCACCTTGATGGACAGCTGATCCCCAGAGTGGGACATTTGGTAGAGGCAGGGAGGCTTCACGTCGTAGCTGGAACTGTAGGTGTCCACAAAGGTGCTGAAACTGGGGAGCGAGGAAGTGACAGCTATCTCTGCGTTAGTCAGGTCCATGCTAAACTTGACAAACTCCGGGGTTAGGAAGTCGCAGTTGTACTCTCCAGTGGTGCTGTAGCTGTAACTCTGAGATGCAGGGCTGGCTCCTGGAGGTGATGTCCCATACTGAGCCTGGACGCAGGGCATGGCTGCAGTGTTAGAGAACTCAATTGTAATGGCTTTCTCTGACAGGGTGCATGATATTAATGTTTTATAGTTTCACACTTTTGGAAATATTTATATGCAAATACATTTTAGCATACTTCTTTTTCTTTTTTTTTCTATGTGTAAGATGTAGATATGGAAAGAGGACTTTCCATCGGAAAGTATGTATACATGCAAACTTAGTTTACCTCCGCACACCTGCTACTTCTATCTCTCGTGGAACAATCTCTGAAGTCAGGGATCTTGTGCAGGTTGGTGTCTCTCCGTACGTTTGCGTTTCTGTGAAAGAAATATTTTATCATCAATTTTCTTCCAAGAAGATCTACATATATCTAACGCTTTAAGCGTTTCAGTGCGCGTAACTTTATATTTTTGTGAGATCAAGGCGCTCGGGTGACATCAACTCAACTTTGAAAATCTACTTTAACTCTCCTGGCAAGATTAAAATGGTAAAAATTAAAAGTTAAGAAACGCTCATCATGTATTTATAGTAGATGTATTGCTTTACAATCTTGCCACAAGTTCTGAAAAGCATTTTTATTTATCTTTTCTCTGTTACATACCTCAAGTCACTATTAGAAGAGATGCCAATTATGTATCCATGAATCTGTTCCTGTTGATAGAAGTTCCGACTGCATGTAGAGCCGATGCCTCTGCGCACCTTACTCCTTCGACTGCACGCGAAGACTGGAGCCCAAGCGCAATGTGCCTTTGTTTATGAGAACTCTGAATGCCACAGCCCACGTGCTAAGAGGGCGTGACGTCAGGCGCGTCAACTCTTGACGCGAGCTGATCACTGGACAGAGGGACTGTTCTTCAGCGCGCTCAATGCGCACTGTGCGCAGTTCAATCCTCTGCGCGTTTGCATATGCGGGACTGTCCACTAGGTCAAATGAGTTGAATTTCCAACACATTATCTGTTGCGCAAAATCATTTCCAAATATAGAAACCACCCACCCGACACGAGATCAGATCTCACTGATTTAAAGCAATGAAGTGGATTTTGTTGTTGTTGTTGTTGTAGAATAAGCTATTTGGGGAATCGCCAGTCAGCATGGACATAACAAATCAAAGATTTTATCTTCTGTTTTATCAAATTCATAAAGGCATGCAGCGATGATTGCTGGCAAATGAAATGTTCTTTTTTTTTTTAGCTCACCTAAAAAAATGAAGAATTAAATTTAAATTACAGTGAAAAACAATAATAAAAGGGTGCAGAACACAAGGCATTGCTCTACTATTGCAATATTCTTAAAGAATTTAATGGAAATTGTATGCGGGGGAAATCCATAGGTTAAATGAGTCTTCTTTGCTCCTAAACAAAAAGATTCAAGTAAAGAGAAAATATATTAGCATAAATATTTCGCATTGTAAAAGTACAAAATCGTTTTATCTCTTTGCATCTACGGATGCAGGATTAGAAACAGTTCAAAATAGTGACGCCATTTCTGTTTCTACCTGCATCATGCTTAGGGAAAGTTTCAGTAGATTAGGATGTGTTTCATCTGATTCCATTGCTCTCTCTGAGCGGTGAAGGGTTTCCATTGTGAGAAGGGAATCCCGCTGTAACAGAGGCAACTTTGTTTGGACTGAAGCGAGCTGCGTCATCGCTACGTCAGCAGCTTCCAACTCCATGACGCGTGATGCGGTCGCGCTGAACTTTTTTAGGCTGAAAGTCTCACCTGTGCAACTGATACGATAAAAAAGCCTTGCTAAGAAAAAAAATATTTTGAAAACATTCCAAAATGCACGCAGTCCCACATACAGTGCCTCACTTAAGCTATTGTTATCTATTTCATAATAGAGAAAGTAACTTGGCTGTACAGAATTGAGAAATAAATTGTTTTCGGATGTACATGTGGTCTAAATCAATTTGTTGTTAAATTCTACTGTTTAACTTTTAGTTAAACAGTGTCTTGGGGTGTGTTTGTGCATCTTCCCTCTTTCATAAAAGATGGTCTTACAAAACGCCTTTCTCTTCCAAGTGCGTCTACAATTAGACGCCTGTAAACGCCTTCTTAAATATGATTGGACGAGAGCTGTGAATCCTCTAAACTGATTCGTCCATCCACCTGTCTGTCAAATACTTCCTGTCATTGTACTTCCTGGATTCCTGAATAAGTAACACTGTAACATCACAGTTGATACCTTCACTGTCCATGATTTTCCTTTTTAGAAATCATCATCATCACCGTCGCCAAAATCAGTAAGTAAAAACCAGGAGTATCGCCATTTTATTTGATGTTTTATTTGACGTCGATCGTCGAGCCTGTCTGGTCTTATTCTTGGATGCGAGCCACCCACTGTTGCTCCAGCCCATATTGTTTTAATATTTGCATTACAAAATGCTTTATCATAAGAAACAATAATAGCTGTTGGCTTTGCTTTATGTTATCGCACGATGTAAGCTGTTTGCAACGAATTCGGTCGCTGATGTTTTGACTCGCTGTCAGTAGTAGCCTAATGCGAGTTCATGTGATGGACTGGATGGATTACATTAGTCTGTATTCATCACTGTTCTGTCGTTTCTAATTAAGTGAAAATTATTTGATGAAGGATTGAACATAATATTGAATTTGGCCAGAATCAGGCTAAATATTCACACTCCAGCTTAATCTCATATTCATTTGATTCTCTTACACGAACTGGTCAAACAATAACCTGTAACATCCCTATCGGACATTCTCTCTCTCTCTCTCTCTCTCTCTCTCTCTCTCTCTCTCTCTCTCTCTCTCTCTCTCTCTCTCTCTCTCTCTCTCTCTCTCTCTCTCTCTCTCTCTCTCTCTCTCTCTCTCTCTCTCTCTCTCTCTCTCTCTCTCTCTCTCTCTCTCTCTCTCTTGCACATGGTTGGCCATAAACGGACCATGCGGGACAGGCGTGAATTCAAACAGTGTAGTAAAAATGACTCATTCACTTCCTCTAGTATCATGTAGTGATATGACTTGCATCCCTACCCGGAGCATTAGGTCGATTATAGCTTTACTTTGACCTTCACCAGAACCTGTCAGTTCTAGGATTCATACAGTAGGCCTAGTCATTTACACAAACTGGACTTGGACAGTTGACAGTTGTGAGTATTCTGAGCAACTGTTACAGGTTTGATTTATTATATCATGCCAAGGTCAGTGAATGAGACAGGGAAGTCAGTGCTTTGTTTTCTTTTCTTTTTAGTTTCTCAATATGACTAATACTTATATAATGTACGCTACATGCCCCCTCATTACCAGAATTGCAGTTTTGTAAGTTTATATGTGCTCTCTGTCGAGCTTTTATGACTTATATTTTCTGTTACACACTCTCAGAAAAAATGGTACAAAAGCTGTCACTGGGATTGTACCCTTTAAAAAGGTTTTAATATGTACCATTTAGGTACTAATATGTACACTTTTGTTACTAATATATACTTTTGAGGTACAAATATGTGACCCTGGACTACAAAACCAGTCATTTTTTAAAATAAATAAGCTGAATAAATAAGCTTTCTATTGATGTATGGTTTGTTAGGATAGGACAGTATTTGTTCGAGATACAACTATTTGAAAATCTGGAATCTGAGGGTGCAAAAAAATCACAATATTGAGAAAATCGCCTTTAAAGTTGTCCAAATGAAGTCCTTAGCAAAGCATATCTACTCACAAAAATACATTTTTGATATATTTACAGTAGGAAATTTACAAAATATCTTCATGGAACATGATCTTTACTTAATATCCTAATGATTTTTGGCATAAAAGAAAAATGTATTATAATACAATGTATTGTTGGCTATTGCTACAAATATACCTGTGCGACTTATGACTGGTTTTGTGATCCAGGGTCACATATGCACTCTTTAGGTCCAAAGATGTACCTTTTAAAAGGGTACTGCCCCAGTGACAGCTTTTGTACCTTTTTTTTTTCTGAGAGAGTATTTAAAATGTAAATATTTGAGAACTGCTCATTTTAGTTAATTAAGTTGAATTTCAAGACACCAGAAAGGAGGCAGTTTTGAAACAAAAAATTAATTTAAATAAAAATGATTTAGTCTTTGGCTAGATCCTTATATTTTTGTTTAAATTGTATACATGGAAATTACACTCTAAAAAATGCTGGGTTAAAAATGGACAAACCCAGTGATTGGGTTGTTTTAACCCAGCAGTTGAGTTAACTGTTTGCCCAACCTGCTGGGCAGTTTTATTTAACCCAACTATTGTTTAAAAATGATTATATGGATGGCTTAAAATGAACCCAAAATCAGACACATAATTACTAGAGGCAACAATAATAATCAAAAGGTGAACATTTATTAATAAGCAATTTAATAAATGTTTATTGTTTAATTATTATTCATTAATAAATGTTCATTTATTAAACATATTGATAAATGCTGATTTCGAAACCTATTTTGGGTTCATTTTAAGCAAGTAATACAGTAATTTTTAAACAGTAGTTGAGTTAAATAAAACTACCCAGCAAGTTGGGTCAAACATTTAACCCAACTGCTGGGTTAAAATAACCCATTCACTGGGTTAAAACAACCCAAGCGTTGGGTTTTTCCATTTTCAACCCAACTTGGGTTGTTTTTAACCCAGCATTTTTTTAGAGTGTACATTTGTCATAATCTACATTATAAATATACACTACACTATACAAAAAAGATGTGTCTGTAGTATAACAGAATAAACAGGACATGGAAAAAATATTATCATTTTCTGAATGTTTCGAAAAGCGTTTATAAATCTTCCTGACTCTTTGCAAATCTGTTTCAGGGATCAATGGCTTTCAGAAAGGCAGTGAAAGGAACCCTAATAGGGGGCGGAGCTGTAGCGACAGCCTTCAGCCTATCACAGTTCTTTGAATACAGGAAGAATCAGGTATATATTTACAGTAAACAGCATCAATGTTGTTGCTCTGAATGTAAAGTTAAATTGGCCAATTCTTTTGACAAACAGCCTACCAAGCATTTTGTTTTCACATTTCACATCCATACAGTGACTCCTACAGGTTATAGCGCAGAATACACAGAGCGCAGCTGTTCACACCCATCTGTACCACAGCATGTCTTGTCCTGACTCAGGAATGTGTGTTTACACAACCTTAAACGTATATCAGCTCACATAGGACAGTGCAGTGTTTTGTATCAGTTTATATCTATTTATAACTATTCCCTATTTGTTTATGTTGTCAACATTTCATAAACGAGTGCGACAAATCTTATTAAGATTAGACCATAGCAAATCCAGATACATTTACAAATCTCATTTGTACCTTTAGGTATTGCCTCAAGTCTCCAAACTTGTTCCTGTTCTCTCTCTAGGGTGGACTACCGTATTAAAATCAGGTTTTGTTTGCTAAAGGGAGATTACACTTGAACAGTGATACACACATTGTTTAAAGGATCTCTCTTGAATATGTAATCATGAACAATCTGATCCCCATTCACGCCATCAGGGAGTGTGTCACACACCATGTTCTGTCTGTATTTAAACTAGTAAGAACCCCAGGGGTCTCGTCTGTTTAGACGCTATACCAAATAACGGAAGGTCAAGTAGATTAAGATAATCAACAAGGCTTTCTGAAACAAATGAAGAAAAAAAAGACAGACCCTTGAAGAGCAATGGGAGTCCTGATTTTCTCTCTCATCATTTATTTAAATCTTCCCAAGCCCATTTTGTCCATTATCTTGCATCTCAACTGTTCCAATCCCAATGAAACTCCAGGGAGCGAGAGAATTATGCACTTTGAAGGACGTGGTTGCCATGGAGATTGTCGCCACACGATTAATTTGGACAAAAAAACAGTTATGGAAGATCTATCTATCTATAACTGTATAGGTTAGACTGTTTATTCAAATTACTGATATGATTTGAAGAGATTTCCGTCAGTCAATCAGATCACCTTCACGTCACATCTGTATGCCATGTTAAGCGTTTCACTGACACAAACTTTTGTTCTGATGTCTGTCCATTTATTTATGTTTATTTGTCCCTCGTGTCATCTCAATGCAGCCTAAATGGGTAAGCAAAAGTCAAAAGAGAAAGAATGAATCTTCTTTCAAAAATTGCTTGCAATCATGCATGTGGCAGATGCTAATCTCTGGGATTGTGATGTTAATTTGTTGAGCGTGTGTGTGTGTTAGTGAGCGCCTGTTTGTCTCCTCTATGGCAAGGGCACTGTTATACTCTGGCTGAAGTATCACTCTGCGGTGGCCGATTGCGTATTTGCATGAAATTCTCTGTTTCCGTCATGCACTTGTCCTGATTGCAGGACAGCCTCTCTTAATAGTGTGCGGATGTTTTAAATATGTCTGTCCTTGGAAATAGACACTAATTACTGAATCTTGTTTTTACATGCTATTACTGTCTAAATTGCAAATGTCTGGGCTCATTTGGTCATTTGCAAGTCAAATGGACCCTACGGGCTTTTGGGGGCAGATTGATGTAATCATTTAGGCCAAATGCTAACGAAATAATGAAAAAAACGTTTCATCATGGCTAAAACCCTCGACACCTAGCTTCGCCCGGGCTTGTTTTCTCTTCATTTGAATTTTACGTCTGAGACTTTTTTTATTGGCCTTCTTGTGACTGATAGATTGGCAGCTGTTCATTCACAATTTCATACTGTTTGACTTTAGTTTGGGGACCAGTTCTCACTATTAATTGGTTGCTTATTAGCTTGCATATTATTGGCTGTTTATTAGTACTTATAAAGCACGTATTAATGCCTTATTCTGCATGATCATATTCTACATCCCTTAAAGGGATAGTTCACCCAAAAATGAATATTCTGTCACCAAACCTGTATGAATTTCTTTCTTCTGCTGAACACAAAAGAAGATATTTTGAAGAAAATGGGTGATGGACAAAAAAATACTATGGAAGTCAATGGGGCCCATCAACTGTTTGGTTACAGACATTTTTCAAAATATCTTCTTTTGTGTTCAGCAGAAGAAAGAAACTCACATAGGTTTGGAACAACTTGAGGGTGAGTAAATGACGACAGGATTTTCATTTTTTGGGGATCTATCCCTTTAATCCTACCCCATACCTAAATTTAATCATTACAACAACTACCTTAATAACTATTAATAAGCAGTAAATTAGTTTATTGAGGCAAAAGTTGTAGTTAATAGTGAATATGTGTTCCTCAAACTAAAGTGTGAGATTTATCGAAAAGAGCAGTTGTATTTTGGGATTTTAAATACCTAAACTGATATTTAGCATAAGGATAAAATATCAAATATTGTTGTCTGTTATGTATGGAAGCTTATTTCCACCATGAAATAAAAAATAAAAAAGGTAATTGGGACTTTTTATCTCACAATTCTGACTTTTTTTCTCAGAATTGCAACATAAACTCACAATTGTAAATAAAGTCAGAATTGCGTGATATAAAGTCAGAATTGTGTGATATAAAGTTAGAATTGCTTGATATAAAGTCAGAATTGCTTGATATAAAGTCAGAATTGCGTGATATAAAGTTAGAATTGCTTGATATAAAGTCATAATTGCATGATATAAAGTCAGAATTGCGTGATATAAAGTCAGAATTGCTTGATATAAAGTCAGAATTGCTTGATATAAAGTCAGAATTGCATGATATAAAGTCAGAATTGCATGATATAAAGTCAGAATTGCTTGATATAAAGTCATAATTGCATGATATAAAGTCAGAATTGCGTGATATAAAGTCAGAATTGCTTGATATAAAGTCAGAATTGCATGATATAAACTTGCAATTGCGAGTTGACTTTTTTCTCAGAATTGCGAGTTTATAACTCACAATTCTGACTTTATAACTTGCAGTTGTGAGTTCATATCTTGCAATTGTGAGAAAAAAGTCAGAATTGTAAGTTATAAAGTCAGAATTGCGTAATAAAAACTCAATTGCAAGAAAAACAAATTCACTCACATTTCAGAGAAAAAACGTCAGAATTGCAAGTTTATAACACGCATTTCTGACTTTATAACTCGTAATTGAAAAAAAGATGCAAACTTGCAATTCCGAGGAAAAAAAGTCAGAATTGTGAGTTTATATGACCTTTTCTCGCAATTCTGACTTTTTTTCTCAGAATTGTGAGATATAAATATATAATGTCCAGTTGTGAGGAGAAAAAAGACTGACTTTTTTCTCAGAATTGCAGGTTTATATCATGCAATTCTGACTTTATAACTCACAATTGTGAATTTATATATCACAATTCTGAAAAAAAAAGTCAGAATTGTGAGATAAAAAGTCGCAATTACCTTTTTATTTTTTTATTTAGTGGCAGAAACAAGCTTCCATAGTTATAATATGAAAAGTGCAAATTGCCATAAAGAGTGACCATGTCATGAATGCTAATTTGAGTTTTTAACTCTGTTAAAACTAAAACTAGAACTGAAACCTAGATGTGAACTGAAATAACTGAACTAGAACTCTGATAACCCAACACTAATTTGAGATTTCCAATAATGCATCCCACTTCATTCCTCCGTTTTGGCATGGTGACTAACATAATGTTTCATGAAATATATTTTATGTTGTCTTGATGTGGGGCGATTATTATGAAAAGTGCATGTTAAATGTTTCACTAGTACTTTTATAGACATCTGTTTAATTGTCTTATTTAATGAATCTGATTAAACTTGTTTAATTTACATCTTATTATTATTATTTTAAAGATCAATCCAGAAAAAAAATGAATGATTGAAAGGTTTGAATCTAGAATTGTGAAAGACTGTAATTTTACATGCAGTTGCACAGTAAAGCTTATAGAATATCAATTCTGGATTGCATCTTTTGAGAGTCTAACGTCTATTGTAATGCATTTGACCGCATTGTCACAATGCTCTTTTTTCTTTTTGCACCTGCTGGATGTGTTCAGGCCCGGCTGGCATATGTTGAGGCACAGGGCGAGCTAAAGGTGCCGTTTAAAGATGATCTCCCAACGAGAGCTGAGCAGCTTTCAACACTGCGAAACACAGAGGAGTTTGACGTCTTGGTGGTGGGCGGCGGAGCCACGGGCTCAGGATGTGCCTTAGATGCTGTCACACGAAGTATGTACTGTTTTTGACAAAGTTTTGCAATATTAACCGTGTATGATTGTGTTTATTGTGCAGGTCAGTTTCAATCCAATAATGGATCCATATGCATTTTTAGTGTTAATTTAGTTTATTGGGTTTTATATATATATATATATATATATATATAAAGGTGATGATTTATATTGGATTTTGCAAAGTCTGGAGGCCATACAGAATGTGCCTGGGTGCAATAAGCATGTTGTGATTTTACAGAGATGGAGAAAGCCATATGTAAATGACAACAGCTGCAGTCTAAATATTTGGCACCATAAGGTCTTAAAATGCCAGTTCATTGTCTAATCCGTTCCTTACCTGTCTTTCTGCCCCCTCGTCCAGATCTGAAGACCGCCCTGGTAGAACGGAGCGATTTTTCATCGGGCACCAGCAGCAGAAGCACCAAGCTCATTCACGGAGGAGTCCGCTATCTGCAGAAAGCCATCATGAAACTAGATTATGAGCAGGTGAAGGCCCCATTTTTCCCTATTTGCCCCTAATATTTTAGAAGAAGGATTGCAAGGCCGCTTACGCCACCACTGTGACATTTTGAGCAACTATCAGACAGACAGAGAGAAGCACAAACATTTAGTAGATCTGAGGCATCAGCGTGGAGGATGAATAACTAAAACTTAGCTTGACCATCAACTATTTCAATAAGTCTGATTATCAGTACAATGAAAAATGATGCCGTAAATTATAATTGGAGATGACAGCACTCTCGGATTTTAAACTGCAGTCAGAATCAGTTGTTGGCCAAATTTAAAAACAATATATTTAAAACAGAGTTCTTATAATTAAGTAAAACTAAAACCAAAACCATAAGAAAACATTTTTGTTACTTGAAATAAAATTAACGTTAACTGAAATAAAATACACAAAAACTTAAACTTATTTTATTTCAGAGTTGCCAAGGCAAGATTTCTTAGTTTCATTTAGTTTAAATTGATGTACTAAAATAAGTAAAACTAATAGTGTGAATAAAAAATTAATAAAAACTATATATATATATATATATATATATAAAACATACAACAAAATTACTAAAACTTTAACTAAAACTAAAATGAAAACTAGAAATCTAAAAATAACACTGAATTAAAATATGATTAAGTATTTAATACAAAGTAAAATGACTGCGAAATATAAGATCATATTAATTGCATATAATTCAGTCAAAAGCCTCCAAATGAAGATAATTCAACGACTTGAAAATTTCCTATGGGTTTTTAGGTTAGAGTTTCTTCAATTTATAAATTAAATTAAACTAAATTAACATCTGTGGTTAAGATTAATTGAAGAAATCTTTATATTTTGTTCTACAACATAAATTACATGCATTTACATCTCAAATATATCCTGAAAATATGTTTACATGAATCCTCTAGACCCAGAAATGTTGCTTAATAGATTTATTTCTGCCTTCTCAGTACATGATGGTGAAAGAGGCCCTTCACGAACGTGCCAATCTGCTGGACATCGCCCCTCATCTGTCTGCACCTTTACCTATAATGCTTCCTGTTTACAAGTAAGAAAACGAGTTTATCTAATTACTACTTTTTGTTCACTAATTTACAAATCAGACAATAAAAACACTTCATTAAAAGAGAAAAAAGGAAGGGACATATGGGGCTTAGATGGCAGAAAGTTAAAGAAAAAAACTGGAGACGTCCTAGATGCATAAAATACAGTTTTTGTATTTAAATCCATTGATAAGTTCACAGAAATGGCATCGGACCTTTCATATGGTCACCCGCAGCAGTTGGTGTTCGGAAATTCTGTGGATCAATGCTGAACCTCTCGCCTCCCCAGTCTCTGCCCCTTGTCATTCTGGGTTTTTAAAGGATCTTCCTGTCTTTACCATCATCATTACTAATTACTCGTGGCATTTATGTCTTGCTCTGATATTTAAAGCAGCCAGAGAAGTGTGAAAGGGTCACAGAAATGAGAAACCTCAAGATTACATCATTTGCCTGTCAGATTTTTTTTTTTTTTAACATAAAACAAATGTCACAAGGTGCTATATGACTTAGCGGTACTTGGACAAATCCAATCCTGCCCATGTTCAACCATATCTATTTAAATTATTAATAAACCCGGCTAAAAAAGTGCTTAAACCAGCCTAAGACCAGCTTAGCTTGGTTTACGTTTTTTTTTTTTTTTCCCCAGCAAAGCACTCACAAAATCCTTGTTTGTATATTTGAATGCAGTCAGTACATTTGCTAAATTCATTTTTCTCAGCCATGTTTGTCAGCAGAAACAGAGAGTAATAGTGTGTTATTGTTACTGGACATGTTCTAACCAGGTGGTGGCAGCTGCCGTATTACTGGGCCGGCATTAAAATGTACGACCTGGTTGCCGGATCACACTGTCTGAAGAGCAGCTATGTCCTGAGCAAGAGCAAAGCACTGGAGCTCTTCCCTATGCTGAAGAAAGACAAGCTCGTGGGAGCCATTGTCTATTATGATGGTGAGCAGGAGCGAATCTAAGATTTCAGTCTTGAGTATGATCTGAAATATGATGTTCAGAGCTGGTGTAACTATGCACATTTTCTTTTTCTTTCTTATCTCTGTTAGCCAATAATCAATTTAAAATGCTAAAAATGAATGAATTGCTGGAGTAATTTTATATTATAAAAGTTCAAAAGTTTGGGTCGGTAAGTCTCTCATGCTCACCAAGGCTGCATTTATTTGAATATGGAAAATACAGAAAAACTGTAATATTGAAAATTAAATTAAATTACTGTTTCTGTTTTTAATGTATTATAAGATGTAATTTATTTATTCGTTTGAATTTTCAGCATTACTTCAGTCTTCAGTGTCACATGATCCTTCAGAAATCATTGAATCACTAATATGCTGATTTGGTGCTTAAGAAACAATTATTATTATTATTATTATTATTATTATTATTATCTTCAGTGTTAAAAACTATGAAAGCTTGTTTCCGCCACTGAATAAAAAGTAACAAAGGTAATTGCGACTTTTTATCTCACAATTCTGACTTTTTTTCTCACAATTGCATGATATAAACTCGCAATTGACTTTTTCTGACTGTTATAAAGTCATTAATTGAGAGATATAAACTTGCAATTCTGAGAAATTGGGCTTTATAACTCGCAATTGCGACTTTATATCTTGCAATTACGAGAAAAAAAGTCAGAATTTCGAGTTTATATCCCGCAGTTGTAAGTTTAGAACTTGCAATTCTGACTTTATTTCTCGCAAATGTGAGTTTATATCTCGCAATTCTGAGAAAAGAAGTCAGAATTGCGAGATGTAAACTTGCAATTGTGAGAAAAAAAGTCAGAATTGTGAGATAAAAAGTCATGATTACCTTTTTTATTTTTATTTAGTCGCGGAAAAAAGCTTCCATAGAAAACAGTTATTCTGTGGAAACTGATATTTTTTTCAACATTCTTTAATGAATAGAAAGGTCAAAGGGACAATTTATTTGAAATAGAAATACTTTCTAACAGTATAAATGTCTTTCCTTTCACTTTTGATCGATTTTAATGCATCACTGCTGAATAAAGGTAATAATTTCTTAAAGAAAAAAATCTTTCTGACCCCAAACTTTTGAATGGTAGTGTACATACTACAATAACACATAATGCCACATTTAAAGACATTAAAAGACTAGAGTCAAACATTGTTAAACCATTGCTAAGCTTCCCAACATGCCCTCAACTGGAAAAAAACAAACAAAAAGCTTTCACCTGCATGGAAGCCTTGCTGTTAGATAAACAGTGCCGTTTTACTGGTATCATCGCTTCCATAAAACATTTCAATCTTCTAGATGATATTGCTTTTCTCTTTTCATTATTTACATATGTGACCTTTAGAGAACAATCAAATCAAATTGAGCTGTGTTTCGAATCGAATTGCTGTCGACCCATAGATTCGCACCCTGAATTCAGAGGTATATTTCTTGTGAGAGGCTACGGGTTTGAATTTGACTTTTTAAAATAATTTATTATTTGCATTTGTTTGCCAGTAGGTGCATATCAGTAACATTGGCTTATTGATAGCATTTAATTTTGTGATTTCACTGGAGTAGACGCCCCTGTTAAACAGGGTCTAGCCTAGACTGTGACAGTGTTTTTTTTTTTGTTTTTTTTTGCTCTTTAAAACAATAAAAATCTTTCTGGGTATTGCCTTTGCTAAGCATGTGATAGAGAGAATAAGGAAAGATATTTTCTTTAAATAAGCCAATTCAGTTCAATTCGATTCACATTTATTTGTTTAGCGCTTTTCACAACTCAAATTTAGAGTAATCTGTCATCAGAAGTGACTGTGTCAAAGTAATGTCTATATGGCAGAAATGTACACTTCTGAGATAATACAAATCATGCAGTTAGCTAACATGTCATAATTTAGGCAGAAACAATGAGCTTGTTAAAGGGTTAATTCACTAAAAATGAAAATTAGCCCATGATTTACTCACCCTCAAGCCGTCCTAGGTGTATATGACTTTCTTCTTTCTGATGAACATAATCGGAGAAATATTAATAAATATCCTGACGCATCTGAGCTTTATAATGGCAGTGAACAGGGGTCACAAGTATGAGCTGAAGAAAGTGTCTCCATCCACATCCATCCATCATAAACGTACTCCACACGGCTCTGGGGGGTTAATAAAGACCTTCTGAAGCGAAGCGATGCATTTGTGTAAAAAAAAATATCCATATTTATTCAAGTTATGAAGTAAAATATCTAGCTTCCGCCAGACCGACTTCCTTACTGGTCAGTTACTTTTTCCGTAAGTTGAATAGGGAAGGCGTAGGACGTAGCATAAGCTTTTTGAACTGCGAGAGTTTTACACTTTCTTCGTAAGTTGAATACGGAAGGTGGTCTGGCGGAAGCTAGATATTTTACTTCATAACTTGTTAAATATGGATATTTTTTTTTTACACAAAGCAAAGCGATGTTATTTTGTAAGGAAAATATCCATATTTAAAACTTTATAAACTAAAATAACTAGCTTCCGGCAGATGACCATATGCAAGTTCACTGCGCCACAAGAGTAACCCTTGATGCAGGATGTAGGAGTATCGTAAGCTTAGACGCCTCTCGCAGTTCAAACAAATAGGGCTGTGCAACAAACTCAAGCTCCTCTTCTCTTATATTGAAATCCACTGACATTTCTCTTTAAAAATACATACACGCCCCCCCATTCTCTACCATTATAAAGCTTGGAAGAGCCAGGATATTGTTAAATATATCTCTGATTGTATTTGTCTGAAAGAAGATAGTCATATACACCTAGGATGGCTCGAGGGTGAGTAAATCATGGGATAATTTTCATTTTTAGCTGAACTATCCCTTTATTAAAAGTTGTGATCATAATGATCAATTCGTGATTTGTTATCATTAAAGCATCATAACTGTTGTCATTTGTTGTTTTATGCAGCAATAAGTGCAAGCTCATTTGTCTCTGTGACATTCCTGCATAATCTCTGGAAAACCGCCACCGGCTGTTGCGGCCAAACTCGTTGTGCCCGTGTCTCTGTTGGCCTGTCTGCTCCCTGTGCCGCCCGAGGCTGCCACCAGGCAAAACTTCCATATGTTCCTGGTTAGTCTGGGTGTGCAGAATGTGTCCCCTTTATTCAAGGTCCCGTCCGGGGCGGCACAAGCCCCGCCCTCCAACCCTGCCTTCCAGTGCTTCCTGTCAAACTACATTTGGCCCACACTGATACACACGGTCCCTCGCAGGGTGCGCGGGCAGCTTATATTCAGGGGGAGTGCGGCGGCTATCTGAGCAGCGTTCTGTCACATCGCGTCCATCTGTGGGAGAAACAGAGGCGAAGAGACGTCTGGATGCTCTGTTCCCTGCCGCGGCGTGTTTACGTGCCGCCCAGTGACTGCGTTAAAAAGCGTCTTAATTTGCGTATGTATGTGTGTGGAGAATCGAAACCAGCGATTGTAATGACAGTTTAGAGGTTTTATTCGTTCTTCTCCCCACGTCCGTTCCTCCCCCCCCCCTACCCACCCACCATCCCTCCTTCCCCTGGGTTGTCAGCCGGCTTTTCTCTCCAATTATTCAATCTGGAACAATCACGGCCGTGACATTTCCGAATCTGACCTTCTCCGCTGGAGATCGCAGCCTGCCTGTCGCTATTTGCCTCCCTCTATTTCTCTCCCTCTCTCTCTCTCTTTTTCCCCTACTCGCATCGCTTCTTCTGCTCCTGTCCCTCATCCTCCTTGAGTCCTCTCTCCCTTTTCTTTCTTTCAGTATCACATCCGCCCGTCACATCCTTCCTCCGCTATGATATGTCATTCATTCTTTCTGTAGGTCTTTTTTATTAATCTAATCTGACGCTAAAACTCCCTTATCTGCGTTTTCAGTCATTTGTAATGTCACGGTTTCTTTATTTCATTATAATTTCGCTTGCAGCACAAAAGCCCTGCTCTTTTCGCCGTACCTGCGAGCTGTACTCGAATAAACATTCAAGCTCAGCCAAGCGTTTGCTATCTATGCTGCGGGACATAGCTTTCCGTGTGAGCTGTGATTCGTCCTCTTACGTGATATTAACAATATTCCAGCATGCATATGTGCACATTATCCTTCTCAACATGGATGTTTTCCCTGCATCATGATTCGAGCGCAGAGCCGTGAGCTCAAACCCAGCCGGCGCAGGTTCATGGGATCTCTAACAAAGCATGCTGGTGCCTTCACTGCACATTATTCTTTGAGAAGTGTGCCCTTTAAACAGGCTTCCTGCCTGTGTTATTATTTTATTGTCTGATGGAGTTGCCCTGAGCATGTGTTAGCATTAGACATGCTTACGTGGGTTACCTATCCCTCTGGTTCTTTAGCATCGAAAACACTGAGGCATTTTCTAAATCTAGTAGCTCTTTAGTTGCCGTAATAGAGTGATATCGCGTCTGCTTCAAGGTTTCCTGTAATTCATGTTTCAAATGTGTCTGAAATTGTTTAAATGCCTCGAATGACCCTATAACAATATTGAACACCATCACACCGCTTCAAACATTGCAGTCATGAAGCAAGTCTTAAAGGGATAGTTCACCGAAAAATGAAAATTTTGTCATCATTTACTCACCCTCAAGTTGTTCCAAACCTGTGTGAGTTTCTTACTTCTGCTGAATATGGGTAACCAAACAGGTGATGGACCCCTTTGACTTCCATAATATGGAAAAAAAAATTTCCCAGGTTTGGAACAACTCGAGGGTGAGTAAATGATGACAGAATTTTCATTTTTGGGTGAACTATCCCTTTAACAAAGTGGCCTCTGGCATGTACAGTAAATCATTGTGTACCTACTTAACCATATTTTGGTGACAAATTTGAACCCAAAAGTGAGCTAAATCTGATAAAACTTTCCAAAACCTCCTTTTGGAGATACTTTGTAAAAATGGTAAATAAAGAAAATAAACTAAAAATTGTAAATATGCATAAAGTTTTCTTTTAGGGTTAAGGTTAGGCTATAGTATTTATAACTAGCTGTATATAAAAACAGTAGAAGTCTATGTAGTGTGTGTGTGTGTGCGCGCACTAGTTTATATGATTTAAGAGGACACAAATTTGTATAATGACACGGGTATTACACTGGTATTACAACATAAACGTGGTTTATGAGGACATTTCCTTGAGTCCTTGTACTTAAAGGATTAGTTCACTTCAGAATTAAAATTTCCTGATAATTTCCTCACCCCCATGTCATCCAAGATGTTCATGTCTTTCTTTCTTCAGTCGAAAAGAAATTAAGGTTTTTGAGGAAAACATTCCAGGATTTTTCTCCATATAGTGGACTTCACTGGGGTTCAACGAATTGAAGGTCCAAATGTCAGTTTCAGTGCAGCTTCAAAGAGCTCTACACGATCCCAGACAAGGAATAAGGGTCTTACCTAGAGAAACGATCGGTCATTTTCTAAAAAAAATAAAATTTATATACTTTTTTACCACAAATGCTCATCTTGCACTGCTCTGTGATGCTCCACGCATTACGTAATCACATTGGAAAGGTCACGCGTGACATAGGCAGAAGTACCACGGTAGGGTGAAAAACTCCTTTTTCTCCTCCAACTTCAAAATCGTCCAACATCATTGTTTTACTTTTTTTTTTTTGCAAAGGCCGTTTGACTTATTCTTTGCACGTTCCCTTTGTAGACACTGGACCGGTACTTCCGCCAACGTCACACGTGACCTTTCCAATGTGATTACCTAATGCGTGGCACATCGCAGAGCAGTGCAAGATGAGCATTTGTGGTTAAAAAGTATATAATTTTTATTTTTTTAGATTGTTTTGCTAGATAAGACCCTTATTCCTCGTCTGGGATCGTGTAGAGCTCTTTGAAGCTGCACTGAAACTGACATTTGGACCTTCAACCCGTTGAACCCCAGTGAAGTCCACTATATGGAGAAAAATCCTGGAATGTTTTCCTCAAAAACCTTAATTTCTTTTCGACTGCAGAAAGAAAGACATGATGGATGACAACATCTTGGATGACATGGGGGTGAGTAAATTATCAGGAAATTTGAAGTCTGAAGTGAACTAATCCTTTAAAATGGCTTTAAAAACATACTAAACAGTATTTTATTAAAAATGTAAAAATGCAGAAAGTTTTCTGTGATGGGTAGGGTTAAAGTTAGTGTAGGGGGAGAGAAAATACAGTTTGTACAGTATAAAAACCATTACGTCTGTGGTAAGTTAAAAGGTTAGCTAAATCTGACAAACACATTTTTAGAGATTCTAGTTTTATGGGGAAAGTGTTTCAGTGTACTGCAAAAAAGTTTTTTTTAAAAAAAGTTTTAGCTTTAGGGATGGTACTAATTAGCTTTATTTAAATTAAGTATAAGTACTGTACTTAGCTTACTACATTTAAGTTTTTTTGTGTATGTGTATTGTGTGACATTTTGCTACGGCTCTTTTCAGGACAGCACAATGACGCCCGTATGAACCTGGCCATCGCTCTTACAGCGGCCCGTCATGGTGCTGCTATTGCTAACTACACAGAGGTGGTTCATCTGCTAAAGAAACCAGATCCAAAAACGGGACAAGAGAAAGTTTGTGGAGCCCGCTGCCGAGACATGATCACAGGTGAGATATACCCATACCGAAAACTAAATGATCTATTTTAGTGCAAGAAAACTGACATTTCAAGTTTCAAAAGGTGCGGTCGCATTAGCGAAATTTTGCAGAATTTTCACTGACAAAAAAGGTACATTGTCTATTGTCAATGGTGTCATGATTTATGAAGCACAGCTCAAACAGAAGTCACTTTCAAACCAAGCAGGTTTCTGATGGTCAGCGCGATGAATACACCTGACCGACTTGAACACATTGCGAAATCTGCGTGGGGAAGTCTTTCACCCTCATACACAATTTCAGATCGAGTGGATTCCTATTGAAATGACTGGATTTCACCACATAAATTTGCCAAACAATGGTAAATGTGACCGCATTTAAATAATCAAAATATTGACAGAGATCTTAATGCAAGGTCTACATATAGGTTGTCTCTTAAATTGTTTAATTTCCACACAAACCAGTGTTAACTCATCACCTTTGGCTCATAATCCTTTTATAAAGAAATTTATCTTCCATTCTTAGCAAATGACCCATGAGGTCAGGTCAGCGGTGTTCAGTTCAGAGTAACACCTCGCTGTCGTTTGCAGGGCAGGAGTTTGACGTTCGTGCCAAATGTGTCATCAACGCTACCGGCCCCTTCACTGACTCACTGCGCAAAATGGACAACCAGAAAACTGCCAACATCTGCCAGCCTAGTGCAGGAGTGCACATTGTCATCCCCGGATACTACAGGTACCTCCCTGAATCCTTCAAACTTATTCTCTTTTTTTCCTCAAGTGTATTTTTATGGTGTTAACCGTGCAGAGAGAGATGACGTACATCTGTATCCTCCTCCCTGTTATAGCCCAGACAACATGGGGCTGCTAGACCCCGCCACCAGTGACGGCCGTGTCATATTCTTCCTGCCCTGGGAGAAGATGACTATCGCCGGCACGACAGACACTCCCACTGAAGTCACAGCCCATCCCATCCCTATGGAGGATGACATCAACTTTATCCTGAACGAAGTCCGCAATTACCTCAGCCCTGACGTAGAAGGTAATATTACCCTGCCTATACCTTCTTTTGAATGGTTTTAAAATGTGACATGCTGACAATGCTACACCTAAAGCAAAAGGAAAACTGAAAATCTTTTTAATGCAAGACACTACAGGCAAAAAAACCTTCTTGTTTTTCAGACTAGTAAAAGAAAACATCCAAAATGCACTTTTAAGTGTTTATTTTATTGCACTTTATCTATTTGCGTCTGTAGATTTAAATTACAACCCTGGTAAAAAAATAAATAAAAAATACACCAAAATCTATTTAAAATACATTTATTTCATACTAAGTATACTTCAAATCCATTAACATTTATTGACATATCACTTATTGATATAAAATTATAATTAAACTTTATTTGGACTATTTGTTTATTGCACAATGCACATTTCGGTAACACTTTATTTTAGGGTCTTTTAACTAGTTGCTTATTAGCATGCATATTAATAGAATATTGGCTATTTATTAGTATTTATTAAGCACATATTAATGCCTTATTCTGCATGACCTTATTCTACATTCTTAATCCTACCCCATACCTAAACTTAACAACTACCTTACTAACTCTTAATAAGCTATAAATTAGGAGTTTTTTTGAGGGAAAAGTCATAGTTAATAGTTTATATTCCCTATACTAAAGTGTTACCCATGTTTCTTAATATTATGCCTAAAAAGTGTTTTAATATCACTATTAATAAGGATTGTATGATCTCTGTATAATATCAGTCTTTAAATGCAAGATATTTAAAGTGTACCTAAAGTATACCTGCAATAGTTCCACTTTAGCACAATCAAATATACTTCAGTATATCTTTAGTTGGATCTCAGCACTACTTCTGCACAATTAAAGTGCATGAATTACAAAATTAGTTGTTCCAGTTTAGCAGACTTTAAGTATACCAGTCAGGCAGGCTTGTATTAGCTGAGTCTAGTAACCAGGGCCGTAATCACCATAGACATTGAAAGGGACAAGTCCCCCCCCCCAATAATTAGAAATGACCAAATCTGATTAGACCGTTAGCATCTCGTTTAAAAATGGCCAAAGAGTTTCGATATTTTTCCTATTTAAAACTTGACTCTTCTGTAGTTACATCGTGTACTAAGACCGACGGAAAATGAAAAGTTGCGATTTTCTAGGCCGATATTGCTAGGAACTATACTCTCATCCGGCGTAATAATCAAGGAACTTTGCTGCCGTACCATGGGTGCAGCAGGCGCAATGATATTACGCAGCGTCTCTCACAAATGTTTCCATGGTTGCAGGGCACGCTCCCTGTGCAAGCAGGGGGTCACACGCGCTGCGTAATATCATTGCGCCTGCTGCACCCATGGTACGACAGCAAAGTTCCTTGATTATTACGCCGGATGAGAGTATAGTTCCTAGCCATATCGGCCTAGAAAATCGCAACTTTTCATTTTCCGTCGGTCTTAGTACACGATGTAACTACAGAAGAGTCAAGTTTTAAATAGGAAAAATATCGAAACTCTTTGGTCATTTTTGAGCGAGATGCTAACGGTCTAATCAGATTCAATGAACTATGCTAAGCTATGCTAAAAGTGGTACTGCCAGACCCGGAGATCGGCTGAATGGATTCGAAAACGGTAAAACTCAACTGTTTAACTCTAGGGGAGTTGGAAAATGAGCCTATTTTCAAAAAAAGTGGAGTGTTCCTTTAATAACTACAATAGACCTGGAACTTTTGCTGTTCTTATTTCTTTTTCGTTATTCCCTTAAATCCCCTTTAATCTTTTAATTATTCAATTCCTTTTTAATAAAAAAAATTACCCAATAACACCTGGGAAAAAATGGTCCCCACCAATGTTCAAGACATGGTTACGGTCTTGCTAGTAACTAGTTGGGACTGATAACTACTCCACGCGTCTCCCTCTGAAAGCTGAGGTATTGATTTTTGAGCGCAGCCCTCTAATTGTTCAAAGCGCCGTGGATGTGGGCTTGATTGCTTGATTGATTAGCTTCATAACTAATTTTCCCTTCACAAAAAATGCTTCCTCCTTTCCCTGATTGTTGGGTAAGTCGTTAAGAGTTTGTTGAGCCTCGTTATCTCATTCAGCGCTGCATGTGTCTTTCAGCTACTGTAGAAAGTCATCCGGCTGTCTGTTTTTAATACAATGTGTACTCAAAAACCACAATGTGACGGCTGCCATGTGGCAGGGTGTCTTCTGTTTTGTTCCGGGCGAGAATGAGTGACCGGGCGACTCTGTTGACCCGGGAGGGTTGTTTGAAAGTGTGAATAAAGCAGATCGTGGAGAATGAGGATGGATTGAGCGATGGAAGAATGACACAGAGACCTTGCCTCTGGATGGAGGGCTGAGGCTGGACTGCACTCTGCTCTACTGAAGGCAGCTAAAGGGATTTGACTGTGGGAGATTTGTCACACTGACAGTGTAGCGGCAAGATCTTGTTGTTTGTGCCTCAAGTAGAGATATTGTTTGAGAGCGAGAGAGAGGGAGAAAGATGATTGCAGAGATGAACAGAGACATTTTAACAATTTCTTTTTTAGACTCTCTAATATTTATTCTCATTTAAAATGTCTTTGCATTGATCCTAATTTAATCAATCACCAGTTTAAAGGTGGGTAAACATATAGGAAGGCACCAATATAGAACTTCTAGCCGATTGCCAATAACTGTTTTATGTTTTAGATAACTGATATGGTGGCAGATATAATTCCTATAAAGTTTTTCCATTTTTTTCTAAGAGGCGTTCACACATAAGCTCCAATCTAGAATTTTACAAGTGAAATCCAGAATCAGATCTAACCAACTAACCAATGACCGTGTCATTGCGTCGCATGTCAGTGATGTCATATGCGCGCTACCTTCAATTTTCAGTTTTACTAATATCGATCCAGATTACTGCAAAGTGCAACAAGTCAGCAGCCACCGAGCGAATGCACAGAGTAAAGGTCTTTGCAAATTCGCGTCCGAAATTTCCGCACGTTAAAAAATAAATACGATCTCATGTTGTGTCAATCACGTTTACACACTGCCTCCGAAACTTTCATCCGTCATAAAACAATTCGGATCAGGTTCGATTTTCTGCGTTTTTCGCATCCATGGCACGCATTTTAAGAGGTGTTTCGACAATTCAGAGCTACCATACAAGCGAACGCCAAAATCCCCAATGCCATCTGACAAGTTAATCCACGTCGTCTACAGCACAAAGCAGTAGCACTGTATGACAAAGTGTGGAAAGAGACAGAATATAAAGACAGATTGTGCCAGTATCGCTAACAAAGCATCAAACTGAGCCACTGACATCCTGAAGTAAACTTTGAATCGCTCGGGATAATCACGCAGCTCCTTGATGAGAACTCTCCTTCCTCTCTACGCAATCTCGGGATTGGATGGACCCAAATATTTCCTCTTTCTTTTTGTCTTTTTAAGAAGAGAGAAGACAACTAAATCATGCTCACTGCTTGAAGACTTCATTTTGTATTGTTTTGCGAATTGTTTTATTTTTTTTCACAACGGATTCATTAATACGCATCGGACTCAGTGTGCAAGGTCTCTGTGCGTGATGAATTTTTAGAATCACGAATACGAAAAAACGCATACGAAAATTTCGGACTCAGTGTGCAAAGGCCTTAACATTATAACATACATTTCAACACACTCAAGTGTATTTAGTATGATTGTTTTAACCATGTAAAACAGCGTTGCGTTACCCCACATACACAATGAAAAGAGCGGAAGTGGCCGTTTGCAGCATAAGCATAATAAAAGCTCAGCTGAACTCGAGACGGGTGTGCATCGCAGATGTCTATCATTAGCATTCTATCCAGCGGCTTTGTCCCACGGCTCTCAACCCGTCCTGCTTCATACCACCATAATGTTAGTAAAACTTTAATACATTAGCTCATCCGTGAACATGATTTCTGCCCAAGTACGTCGGATTCTTTTCCATTGTCTGTGGATGTGATGTAAAGATGACAACTCCCATGATTCCACGCTCATTCACGGTGCCATCAAGCTACGCCTTTGTTTTGAATAAGCGACCTCTAGCGGCAAAAATTACATATTGTGCCTTTAAAGTAGTTATTAAATATATTTACAGTATTTTTGTTAATAGGCTATAGCAGTTTTTATGCATTTGTATTACTAAATGTCTTTAGGTTACTGTTTTTGATAACAAATACCATAGAAACAATATAGTTACTTTGGTAGGGAGGTGCAATGCATGGTTTTACCTGTGGTTAACATGATTCAAATATATGGAAGACAAAATTTTACCTTATAAAAATGAGATTATTACAATTTTTACACATGCTACTGTTTTTGTTAATGAACATACATTGACATCTGCATACCTACTCAAGCTACTGTCAAATGTGAATTTCTAAGAGGCAAAACATGTCAAATTAATTTGTGAAATAAAATGTTCACCTTTTTGGCAAATGTTTGTCATGTTCTGATGATAAAACCACAATTAACTGTCTGATTTCTACAATTTTCAATCAGGAGCAAAGATCTTCTTTTAAACTTGAAAGAAATAAAAACTTGACATTTATCGTGATAATTATCGATATTGACTGATATGGAAACTTTTATTGTGATACATTTTTTGGCCGTATCACCCAGACCTAATTATTATCTTCCCTTTTCAGCCAGTAATTTTAAAATGCTAATATTGGCCTATACCAATATGGTTGCCGATATATTACGTATTCCTAATAGGTGCGGCGATCGTGACTCTTCGAGAACTCTCAGAGCGCGTTCCACAGCTTGGAAATGGACTGAATTCTCCCCTTGAGAATTAGATTACTTGAATGCATTCGACAGGCCAGCGGTCTATTGCTGAGGTTCATTTAGACTCGATGTGTGTGTGTGTGTGTGTGTTATTGGTCTCCCAAGTCTGCTGTCTACTGAGCTCCCTAGCCTTGTCATAAATGTTTCAGAGATGCCCTTTGATAATGAGAGTGCTGTCTGTGTTTTTCCCCCCATTCAGAAATATCAACCTGCATATTACAGTGGCAGGTGTACCGCGGATCGATACACAACTCCCTCTTAATAATTAATGCTTGAGATGTCACCACAATAGGGAAATTGACTCCGGACTCATACATGATGTTCCAGTAATGGTTTGTTGGTTTAACAAAGTAACAAAGCAATTCAAGTTTTTACGGACAATCTCGCTTTCCATGTTCCCCTGTGGTCATTTATCAGATAAAATAGCTTTTATTGCAGACATCACTGTCATTTTCATGTATGACATACAATAGCGTAGCCTATTGTAGTCCTGTCAATCAGATACACGGCACACACACTTCAGCTGTCAGAGATTGTCAGCGTTTCTGGTTTCTTTGGTTCTCAGTGCGGCGAGGGGATGTCCTGGCGGCCTGGAGTGGCATTCGTCCGCTGGTCACTGACCCCAACTCCAAAGACACACAGTCCATCTGTCGTAACCACATCGTCAACATCAGCGACAGCGGACTCATCACCATTGCTGGTCAGTGCCACTAATTTATGCCTTGGTCTCCATTTTGTTAGAAATATTTTCTTCCTTAAGATGGTTTAATTGGATTTGTGCAGTGTGAAAAATTTTGAAATTATTGATGCATGAATTCTACCTTCAGCCGAAAAGAAATTAAGGTTTTTGAGGAAAACATTCCAGGATTTTTCTCCATATAGTGGACTTCACTGGGGTTCAATGGTTGAAGGTCCAAATTGCAGTTTCAATGCAGCTTCAAAGAGCTCTACATGATCCCAACTGAGGAATAAGGGTCTTATCTAGCGAAATGATCGGTCATTTTCTAAAAAAATTACAAATTTATATACATTTTAACCACAAATGCTTATCTTGCACTGCTCTGTGATTCGCCACACATTACATAATCACGCTGGAAAGTACCATGGTAGGGCAAAAAAAATCATTCATTCTCATTTTCTCCTCCATCTTCAAAATCGTCTGACATCATCTTTTTTTGTAAAGGGCGTTTGACTTAGTCTTTACACGTTCGTTTTGTAGACACTGGATCAGTACTTCCACCTACGTCACACGTGACCTTTCTAACGTGATTACATAATGTGTGGCTTATCGCAGAGCAGTGCAAAATGAGCATTTGTGGTTAAAAAGTATATAATTTTTTTTTTTTTTTAGGAAATGGCCGATCGTTTCACTAGATAAGTCCCTTATTCCTCGTCTGGGATCATGTAGAGCTCTTTGAAGCTGCACTGAAACTGTAATTTTGACCTTCAACCTGTTGATCCCCAGTGAAGTCCATTATATGGAGAAAAATCCTGGAATGTTTTCTTCAAAAACCTTAATTTCTTTTCGACTGAAGAAAGAAAGACATAAACATCTTGGATAACATGGGGGTGACACTTAATATGACAAAGTACTAAAAATACACAAACTCTGTTTTGTAATGAGGAATTGGCCATTGGAATTGGGTTACTGTCAAGCGTTCCACTGTGATCATATAATGATTTCATAACACTCTGTCTACTGTAGGTGGGAAGTGGACAACCTATCGTTCCATGGCTGAGGAGACACTTGATGCTGCCATAAAGGCTCATAACCTCTCAGCCGGGCCCAGCAGGACGGTCGGTCTGATGCTGGAGGGTGGGAAGGACTGGACCCCCACCCTGTACATTCGCTTGGTTCAAGACTACGGCTTGGAAAACGAGGTGGGTTTTGAAGCCTAACTGCTTAGCATTCTGCCAGTCAGAGATCTTTGGAGCAGGTTCAACTGCTTCATAATGCTTCAGTCCCCCATGATTCTGTGGGGAAGAGAAAGTCTGGCAAACCCTTGTTTGGAAGCGCAAGAGCTTGATGGAGCCGTAGCGCTACCATGGATGTTGTTTTGCCAGCATATTTAAAAAGGTCAGCATGCAGATATTTTTGACAGCACTTGACCTTTGGTGAGAGATATAAAAGAAGAGTTTGAATCGATGTAAACGGGGTCGTGTTTATTTGTCAGAATGCTTAACGAAGCATAGGTGTTCATAAGCTAGTTAAAGAACTATGAAGAAAACATCTTTAAAATCTTACAACATCTTTAAAATCTTAGACTATTACAGTAATTACAGTGGGTTTCCTGTTAGGTGACTCATGAAATTTCCCACCACCAAATTATTAGTGGTTACAGTTAATAAAGACCTAAGGCAGCGGTTCCCAACCACATCACCGGAGGACCACCAACACTGCACATTTTGCGTGTCTCCTTTGTCTGACACACACATTTTAGATCTTTGAGTCACTACTAATGAGTGGATAACCTTAATCAGGTGTGTTTGATTGAGGAAACATGCAAAATGTGCAGTGTTGGTGGGCCTTCAGGAATGTGGTTGGGAACCACTGACCTAAGGAATAACGTTTAATTTTCTAAACTCACAGGTTGCCCAGCACTTGGCAGCCACCTACGGAGGAAGAGCGTTTGATGTAGCTAAGATGGCCCACGTGACAGGCAAGAGATGGCCCATACTGGGGAAACGCCTGGTGTCTGAATTTCCCTACATAGAGAGTGAGGTAAGCACTCTGAAATTCTAATTAACTTATGAATTAACCTGTAGTTGACCATTTGCTAAGCCCTGCATTTGAAACATTGCTGACCAATTCTACCTTAGCAACTGTTGACATTGGCCATTTTCACAGACAAGCTTTTTTATGTGAAGAGGATCTGAGTGTTCGGATTTAAATGCAATTTTATGTTAATCCACAAAAAAAAAAATTGTTAAAATGTTGCTGCTGGGTTACTCTCATTAGTATGGGAGCTTGTTTCCACCACTGAATAAAAAAAAAAAAGGTAATTGTGACCTTTGTATCTCAGAATTTTGACTTTTTTTCTCACAATTATGATTTTTGTTTTTGCGAGTTATAAAGTCAGAATTGAGATATAAACTCAATTCTGAGAAAAAAAGTCTGAATTGCTAGTATATTACACACAATTGTGAGTTATGGTCAGATTTGTGTGATATAAAGTCAGAATTGCATGATATAAAGTCGCAGTTGCGAGTTATGAAGTCAGAATTGCGAGATATAAACAATTGTGAGATATAAAGTCAGAATTGCGAGATATAAAGTCAGAATTGCGTGATATAAAGTTGCAATTCCGAGTTATAAAGTCAGAATTGCGAGATATAAACTCAATTGCGAGTCATAAAGTCAGATATGTGAGATATAAACAATTCTGAGAAAAAAAGTCAGTCTTTTTTCCTCAGAATGGGACTGTATAACTCGCAAATTGTGAGTTTATAACTCGCAATTCTGAGGGAAAAAAGGTCAGAATTATGAGAGAAAATGTTGCAATTATCTTTATTTTTTATTTAGTGCGGAAACAAGCTTACATACATTAGAGACACAGTATTCATTGTGGTATATTTTTTTCTTTTCCAAAGCTTTTCATTTTAAAATTATTTAATTTTTACATTTTTGAAAAGTTCGTGCTTTGATTTCTGGTTAATTTATGTACTGATTCAGGTAATTGTAGGGCTGATAGTAAGAGTTCACCCTACCACAGTGAACGTGTTAGGAATAGTTCTGTTCACTTACACTAATGCTATCTCTTCTAATCTCTTAACTGCGGTTTGGCAATTTCATACTCAGTAACATACTGATATTTCAAAATAAGAGTCCCAATGTATTTTGGGCTTGTTAATAATTAAAAGCATCGCATTTAAACACATTATTATTGTATGAGCAAAATCCAATATGGATCGATCTCTAATTCGTATGTATTCATATGTTAGTACATAAATAAAAGTCATATGTTTATATTGAATAAAACATCTTGAGTATTTTAAACTTGCAGTTACCCTGTTTTGCAGTTGAATGTGGGTCTGTTTAATTAAGTAATAGAATCTGAGATACAAGATTTATTTTGAGATTATATGTGTTTGTTGTGAATGGAACTATGCTATTAATTTTGTTTGTGCAGGTCTTAAAAAGGTCTTAAATTTTAAATTAGAATGAAAGTGATGCTTTCTGTCTGGATTTAGGTGCAGTATGCTATAAAGGAGTATGCATGTACAGCCATCGATGTGATTGCTCGTCGAACACGACTGGGCTTTCTGAACGTACAGGCTGCAGACGAGGCTCTGCCACGTATCGTTGAGATCATGGGCAAAGAACTGCAGTGGACCGAGCAAAAAAAGAAAGTATGTAATTTATATCATGGTATATTTTCTTTAGAAATTCATTTTATGTGGATTTTTTAATTAAAATTAAAGCTGAATCCACTTTAAATTCACATTAAGAGTGTAAATTAATTCTAATCTCAATTCAAATTCATCTGAACATTTTTGTGGCAATATATAAAGTGATTTATGGAATTTATCTCCTAAATTGATTGTACAAACCTGCTACCCTCGCCCTGAACACAACTTTTTTTGTCTTGACCAAAAGCTAAAGGTCTCAGCCAGGTTAATTTAGGCAACAGTTAATAATATACCTCAGCTATTGTTAGTGTGACTCTTAAATAGTCTTTCTAACAAGGAGTCTCCACTTCAGGATAAGAACACAATTCAATCGTATAATGAACGCCCAGCACAACACCTCTAGATGACTATGGCTATTACGTCTGTGCTCACGGGAGTGTGTGTGTAGTGCGTTTGGAAGGAGGTGATAGAGTTACTCCAGCTTTTGCACGTTGGTCGTGGGTTTCCTGTCTGATAAACAGAAGCACTAATAATAGCGCCGATCGCTGTGCTGCTTTGATACTGTTCAGTTCCCATGAGTTCAGCGCTCAGATCTGCTCACAATGCAGGTGCACCACACCCATCACACACATGAACGGACACAGACACAATGTTCTGCTGGGAGCCTTGATTCAGCGCAGGTATATCGCAGCTCTGCAAAGGCAAAGCAGTATTTTCAGCCTGTGCATTGCAGGAACGTTCATGTTGCAGTGTTTCAGTTGTATAAAACACTTTTGAATTTTGGCTGAATTTGAATCATTTTTACCTCCTCAAACATTCCCAATCTTATTTTTCTAGAAATAGGGAAAAAAAAAAAAGAAAAAAGTGTAATTTAATTTCATATTCCACCCTCTTTCTGACCCTTTATTTATTTATTGAAATTGATTGATTGATTGATTGATTGATTTGCCTTGAAGACTTGAAATGCCTAAATCTAAATTGCGAGATATAAACTCGCTTATCCTGACTTTTTCTCAGAAATGCGAGTTTATATCCCCAACTTTTTCAGAATTGGGTTATAAACTTGCAATTGCGAGTTATAAAGTCAGAATTACGAGATATTAACTCGCATTTGAGAGGAAAAAATTGTAAGATAAAAATGTTTTAGCTTTAAGGGCCCTATCATACACCCGGCGCAATGCAAGGCCAGGTGCGACGTAAGTGTTTTTTGCTAGTTTCAGCCCAACGCAGTTATCATTTTCACGTCCTGCATCACGTTGTTTAAATAGCAAATGCATTCGCGCCCATTTGTGCGCCCATGGGCGTGCTGGTCTGTAAACGAGGTGTGTTCAGGTGCATTGTTGGCGTGTTGCTATTTTGAGGCAACTGAAAACGACTGCGCCATTGACCAACTGAAACCTGGTCTAAAGTCAATATTTGTTTTATTTAAAGAGCGTGTTAGTAATATGCGCCTATAGGCGGGTGCACAACGCGCGTACACTCTGCTTATTACACACACAGGCACGCGCAGCAGCACACAAACATGCCAAATATTAAAAATAAAAGGATTTACAAAGTAAAAGATTATTATTGTGTGCATAAAGATAAAAATGCTTTGGTGGAATCCGGCTTGTTCCATAGATGGTCTGCTCGCGCGCTTTAACCTCGCGCATGAGCAGATCCGTTTCCTCACTAGAGAAGCGTTCAGTTTTTCTGCTTGCAAATTCCGCCATGTAAATAGCGAATCCGCCATGGTGCGAGCGCAACTGGCTTTTAAAGGGATGGGAGATGAGACTCTGATTGGTTAATTGCACGTTACGCCCAAAATACACCTCAATTACTACCGATTGAGAACCCCACCCGGAGCGTGATCACGGGGCCCGGAGATTTGCTTATTTCCCAATAACGTAAACCCGCCCCTGAAAATGTTATAGTGTATCATTTCATGCTGTAACATTAGGCCTAATACATTATATAATAAATTATTCCCTCTATGAACTGCATACAGTATGTGAATACTATGTAGATCTATAGTTTACATCAAATTCATGCTTTAATATTAGACTAATCATCACAGGTTTTATTAGTCCAGGATGTCCGTTTAATGGCTTGCAACTATAAACATCTGCTTTTAGCTTCGAAGAGCATCTTTGACAACAGTATTCTATAAAAATTAAGACCATCTTTTTTTTTTGTATTCTGATTCTGACATCTAAAGGCACGACAAGACAGAATTTTTCACAGTGACGTAACTGTGCCGCTCAAACTGTTACAATCAGACCGAAATGATCAGGGGAAATAGATAATTTATTGAAAATAAATTGTATCCATTTGATCCTTTGGAAAGTTATGCACAGTGTGTTTTTGTGTGTCTATAGGAAGAACTGGAGGCAGCACAGAAGTTCCTGCACCTGGAGATGGGTTATAAGGCTCGCTCTGAGCAGCTCAGCAAGACTACAGAGATCTCACTTACTGCCCAAGAGGTGGCAAGGTGTGTGTGTGTGTGTGTGTGTGTGTGTGTGTGTGTGTGTGTGTGTGTGTGTGTGTGTCTGTGTGTGAGTTTAAGTGTATACCTACATCTCCCACTCTCCTAATATTGTCATTATTATGAATAACAGGTTTAAGAAGCGCTTTTACAAATTTGATAAGGAGAGTAAAGGCTTTATCACAACACTGGATGTCCAGCAAGTGCTAGAGGTGAGTTATAATCTAAATGTAATTATAATTTTTTTTTTTTTTTTTAAATACCATTACTGTTAGTTTTAGGCAGGCATTACTTTTTAACAACCATATTCTAGATCTGGATTTTTTTTTTTACATGCAATATTGTTCCCATAATATTAGTTAAGGTTTTTTGCACCAAAAAAAAGTGATAATTTCATTTTTCTTGACCATTTTCTACCCTTTCTTTGATAATTTTTGATACTGTTCCTTTAAGACTTTATATATACAGTAAATGAGCTCTTGCACGATTGGCTAATAATGTCCATGTAGTTAATCAGGGTAGGCCAAGTGCTAGGCTTAAGTGAAAGTAAACAGTTGGGAGAAAATCGTATTTGGATCCGTGTATTAGTTCTTAAAGTGACAGTAGCCTAAACCACTGTCTGAGTCCTTAAAGGGATGGTTCATCCAAAAATGAAATTTCTGTCATTAAGTACTGACTCTCATGTCCTTCCAAACCTGTAAGACCTTCTTTCATCTTCAGAACACAAATTAAGATATTTTTGATGAAATCCAAGAGGTTTTTTTATCCCCCATAGAAAGCAAACGAAATTACCGTCATTAAAGGTCCAGAAAAGTAGTAAAGAGATTGTTAAAATAGTCCATGTGGTTCAACCTTAATGTTATGAAGCGACGAGAATGCTTTTTGTATGCAAAAAAAACCACAAAAATAATGAGTTTATTCAACAGTTTTGTCACTTCCCTGTCATTCTCCTACGCTGTTGATGTAGTAAACACAGTGCGGTGCTTCCGTGTTTATGTCCGAACGCCGGCTAAGTCTAGTGTATTTCTTTTGGATTATCACAAGGCCACATATAAATTAAAACTACTGTACTTAAACATCTTCCGCTTGAGCAAAATTCGTTTTTTAGTGTGAGTGGTGGGTGGAACGGAGAGCAACAGTTTCAGAAATTAAGCATGTGTTTGTATTTTTCACCAAAGAATACGATTTTAAATAATTGCTTATTAGCCTTCATTCTCTCAGCTCTCATTGTCTCTGGTTCTCATGCAGTCCTTAACATTTTCGTTAAGCCTGACTCTGATGTCTCTTAGATACTGATTCTATCACTGATTTGTGTTCTTTTAGAAACTCAGCATTCATATTGATGAGAACGCCCTCCACGAGATCCTTAACGAGGTGGACCTCAACAAAAACGGACAAGTGGAACTGGATGAGTTCTTACAGGTACGAACCGTTAGAACCCGTAATAACATCTATTTATAGGCTACAGGTTACCTTGGTGTCGCTTTGGTTTTCAGGCAGGATTTGTAGTTGTAGGTGTGAAATCCTCAAAAATAAAAGTGCTTGTTATCTACATGTCAGTACATCCATGTTTTGTCATAAGCCGACGGGTTCACCGTGATTAATAGCTCTGAAATGTCATACCTATGTCAGAATGAGTATGAAGTTGATCTGGTGTCTCTAGAGTTTCAGTTAATTAATAATGATCAGCACCATTCTGTACTTTTTTTTTTTTACCATAATGAAACATCAACTAGTTTAATATATGTGGTTCAAAAGAAAGGTGTTAAAAGTAATAATCACCCTTTCTGGGGTTTGAACCAGTAACCTTTAAAAGGATAGTTGACCCAAAAATGGAAATTCTCTCATCACTGTATAGAGAATGAATTCCTCTTGGAACTTAAATTGAATACCCCTGCACGATATAGTAAAGCTATACATATTTTAAATTAATATCGTTCGTGTGTACTTAGTATAATCATTAACTGATAGTTGATAGAGACCCAATTTCGAGGGGGGACCCGATTTGTCATGACACAGGCGCATTTTGTACAAATTTCACAACGCACTTATGCCACTTATCACAACGTCCCCAGTGTGATTGCTCGTATGGTAGTAGACGATATAAAATATCTTAAAATGTAATAAATGTATATATTTTTTATTCTGGCATGATTTTATAACATCATATATCAATAGTGCAAAATGGTATTGAAATTATGTGTAGAAGTCGTTTTTCTGTTATGAGAAAGAATGTCCGGAAAATTGAATTTCATTGAAGTCATTTGGAGTAAGCAATATAAAGGGACCATTTTGGTCATGCGGTCAATATCATGTGACAGTATGTGACATCATTCAGACACCTGCAAAGGACCACATGGTCGTGAAGCAAAGTAACTAACTCTCTCCTAACTACTTGAAAAATTCATGTTTTCACTTCTCATACGCATGTCCCGAAACATCAGGTCATTCGGTTCAACCGCTATAAAACATGGGAAATGTTATAATATTTTAAAAACTTCTACTAAATATAAAATGTTTGTCCTTTTGCCAGCTAGCTAGATATTAGCCTGTTAGCACTGTTAGAAAATATCGTCATTCGGTGTAACCAAAAGTGTCATTCAGTAAAACCAAAATTTTGGTTAAACCGAATGACTTTTTTGGTGACAAATTTTGTCCATCTTGTAAAAAATGACAAAAGCAGTGTTAATTGATTATAAAAACCACATAATCTTATTGTTAACACTTAATAAAACTTCAAAATTAATTATATCCCCATTATGTTCTTTTACACTTTTAAAAACCTTATTCGTCAATGACCCATATCCAAGTGAAATGGCTTCAAGAAGAAAAAAAATAGGGCGGGGTTTGATTATGTCCAATTGATTGGATGCTTGTGGTTTGCTATTGGTTGATGTCATGTGATTGACAGGTTGTCCCACCCTTGCACAAGTAAACACGTCATCAGAGAAGAGATGTCGCTGCAAGAGGGAGGGGAAGTTGTTTTGATTAAAGATTATGAGGGCACATGAATTTGTTTAAAAATAATTATGTGCACGGATAAATCATTTTTAATAAATACTGCAATATTCCAGAGAAAGAAAAGAATTGTCCATTTTGATTTCATAGTGACTTAAATGTATTTTTGAACAAATAAATTCAGACTTGAGTTCTTTCAAAAACATAAAAAAACAGATCCCAAACTTTTCAATGGAGGTCTATTTAAAATCAATAATGGTATCATAAATTGTGCCTCTTCAGCTTAAATAAAAAAAAAAGTCTGTCTGTAACCATTAAGCTACCATCACCTGTTTGATTATGCCTCTGTTGTGCTCTCTGATTGGTTTAGCTCATGAGTGCGGTCCAGAGAGGCCACATCTCCGACAGTCGTCTGGCTATCCTGATGAAGACGGCCGAGGAGGGGCTGGATCTGAGAGGACCTGTCACGGTCGACCGCAGTGGAGGTGGCGTTTGAATCCCAACTACAAACCAGAAGATCCACCAGACAAAAAAGTTGGATAAACACCAAAAAGCTCTGACTGCTGTGCCCACACCGGTCAGATCACAAGCACATCCTCTCAAGTCATTAACTCACCCAATCATCTGGCTGCCTTTGACTACACTCGTTTTTAAAAATCTTTTGTTTTAGCATGCTTATTTAAATTTATTTGAATGAAAAAGATATTATTAGAGCAGAATATATTCTTAAAAAATATTTCAAAGTGTATTTGAGAGTATATATTTTTATCTAATGCATGCAGTGCCATGTTATGTGAACTGGATTGTCTCTTTAATGTTTCTCGGAGCAGCTTTATCCTGTTGTGCCATTTTATTAATTTGCTACTGAACACAGTGAGGTGAGATTCAAGGGCTCCTGGTGTCATCTGAGCTAAATGATGCACTATATGTGAGTTTTGCTGTTTTACACTGTGCTTAATTTTCACTGTTCTGAACTACAGTGTTTTTTTATTATTATTTCACTCATTTCAAATGATTTGTAATTTTCTGAGGAAAAAACGTATTTATTCATAATCTATTATACTTTTGATTATTCTTGTCTCAAACGTTTTTAATTAATGACATTATGTTGAATGTATACAATTGTATTCCTGTATACAGATCAGTTATTTTAATTAGTCTTAACCAGATTGTGTTCAGTGTTTTGAGAATTTGCATTGGCTCTGGTTCAACAAGAGGGTTTTTACATTATAATGAAATGAAAGAGCACTTGTTTGAATGTTGAACATTTTATCCCTTATTCAAATTCATGAACAGTTGAAACTCCACTTCAGAATGCTTCTTGTAAAACCTTGCCTGTAAAAGTAATAGGTTATCCATTTATCATGAAATAATATGAAAATATTTTAACTGTAAACTTGAAGTAGAGGATAACAGGGAATGTACTTAATGTGCCTTTCTTCTTAAAGGGATAGTTCACCCAAAATGTCAATTCTGTCATTTACTCACCCTCATGTTGTTCCAAACCTGCATGAATTTCTTTCTTCTGCAGAAGATATTTTAAAGAATGTTGCTTACTAGTTTCAGGAAAAGAAACACTAAAACATTTCTCAAAATATCATCTTTTATGTTCCACAGAAGAAAGAAAGGCATACAGGCTTGAAATAATATAAATGATGACTGATGACTATCCCTTAAAAACACTTAATGAATTTTGCATGTCAAAACGCACAATCCGACACACACTAATAGAGTGCAATCTTTCACTTGACTTGATTTTTTGTGATTTAACATGCTTATGTATTTTTTTATATTTAGATGTCTATGTTTATGTTCAGACTTTGAGCTGATGGAAACTGCTTTGAAATGAACTTGGATGCTTTAAGCTTGATGATTTAAAAGAAATGTTGGTAACGCTTTACAATAAGGTTCATTTGTTAGCATTAATGTATTAACTAACATGAACTAACAATGAGCAATACATTTTGTTACAGTATTTATTCATCTTTGTTAATGTTAGTTAATAAAAATCCAGCTGTTCGTTGTTTGTTCATGTTAGTTCACAGTGCATTAACTAATGTTAACAAATACAACTTTTGATTTTATTAATGTATTGGTAAATGCTGAAATTAACTAAGATTAATAAATGCTGTAGAAGTATTGTTCATTCTTATTTCATGTTAACTAAAGCAGTTAACTAATGAAATCTTACTGTAAAGTGTTATCGGAATGTTTTGTACAATGAAGCTGCTCCTATTTTATAATCTTTTTTTGGTTAGTTAACTTGTTAAGTCCATCATGATATGTTTGGGGTTTTTTAAGCTACAGAAGATCTTCTAGGATCAGTGTTGTTTGTCAGGTTTGTCAGCTTTTGCACATGAGAGCTGGAGCAGTTAAACTAATTTATGGTTTGTCCCAACAGGATGTAATTTCAGCCTGATCCCGACTGAAAGAAATTCATATTGTATGAAAAAAATGTACAGTCAATCATTATGCAAAGCCTGAAAAACACAATTCTGTAATTAAATGTATCTGGTTGCCTTCTGCATTGTTTGGACGTGTCTTTATTATGCGAGTGACTGTCATTATGCTTTAGTGACTTCATATTTCTCACAAAATGTTCAATGGCAGTTGAAACGTGATGTCTCCTTCTCACGTAAGCATGCACATACACTGTTTCCTTCCCCCAGCCATTCATTTTGATTGAAAATGTCAACTAATTGACTCTAAAGCCACCACTATATGTCTTATGAACGTATTACGCTGTAAAATAGCTGATTAATAGGTGTCTGAGCCAGGAAGGTCTTTCAGGAGCAGGGCATCTCGTCATACGCCTGCCTAATAATCCCTGTATAGACTCTTTGACAGTGCGAGATGAGTGCGGCCCATTCCAGTGTGATCAGCACCTAGCAAAATGCAATTAAACTAGCATCCCAGGTCTGCAGCAATGTCTAATCCTTATTTCAGATGGTGTCGGAATAACCCTGTGAATCCGATATAATTACACTGCATGCATATTAAATCAAGCAGAGGCCCTGGTAAAGTACCTTAAAGAGATAGTCCACCTAAAAATGAAATCATTTTTGAAATCAAAAATGTCATCCTTTACACACCCTCATGCCGTTCCAAACCTGTATGACTTTCTTTCTTTGGGTTGAACAATAGATATTTTGAAGAATGTTGGTGACCAAACAGTTTTGGTTCCCATTGACATCCATTATATTGCAGGGGCGCATTAACGCACAGGCTTCCATGGGGTGAAGCCCAGGGGCCTACACTGGGGAGGGGCCTGCTGGCTGCACAAAAAAAAAAAAAAAATTAAATATTTTTATATATGGGAGTTTACAGCAGTGAAAACAGCATTCTATAACTGAACTCACACCCGTATATTTTCAGGACTCAAAACCACATTTTCGGGGAAGTCCTGCTATGTGAACGCAACCGGGCTGAACAAGTTGCTGAATGAGGGTTCGGTAACTTACGAAGGTGTGGATGTAATCTGCATGGTGTTAGATCCAGTGTGCAGACCAATCGGTGTATGACATGAAAGTACTGCGAGAGCGGTTACGCCGCATTCACGCGGGCGTCTGCGTTAACACTTCTCATATACTTTGAATGGGTGACATCATGCGTTGCCGCACTGAATTGTGGGTTCCGTTGCGTCGCGTGACTGGCGTTGCTCGTGGCAGAATTTGAACAATTTTCACATTTTCAAGTGCCAATGCAGCCAATCAGATCACCTTATGCAAATACCCTAGCACAGATCCTAATCAATTGTGTTCATGCAACACTGGAAAGTAATGTGATTGGCTGTTGTCAAGCGTTGTCGCCCCACATGAATGCAGCGTTATGGTGTGTGCACACCAAAAGCGAATTTAATTATTTGCGTGAGTAGATTACATACAAAGTCAATAATGCAAAGACGCGAATAGATGCGAATTCACAATGTGAATTGCCAATGTGATTGCCTTGAACACACGATATTTGCCTCAGTTGTGTCTTCCGCACAAGTTGAAAATTTTTAACTGGAGCGGGAAATTCGCATGACGCGTTGTCGCGCAAGCTAATCAGCGAAGAGTTTATTGACTATTGACTCGCCCGTCGGTATTTCCCTTACAAATGCTCTACGAAGGCATGTAGTTTGGAATACAGTGGATGAAACTCACTAACAGAAGGCTGCTTTCAATTTCAAATGCTGACGTTTTGTTTGTGAAGAGTGCTCGCGCATGCGGCTGTGCGAGACTCCTTGTAAGTGGTTTAATGTACTTGCGTCTCAAAATGGTTTTATGACGCAAAATTATTGTAAACACAGCCAGTTATGTCTTAAGGGATTAAATGGACAGGACGTACCGCATTACTTATTATATTTCAAATGAGATCCGTGCGTGAATGCAACTTATTAGATCTCCCGCTGTCTATGATGTAACAATCAAAGGACAGTAAACATGAGAAAGAAAACGTTCAGATAATCTTAAATACTAAAAGCACTCTTTGTTTATTGCTTGTAATATGATTCAATGCTCCTCTTTATTATTTGCTACTTGCTTGTATGTTTTGAAGTTTTATTAGTTTAAAATTCTAAACATACAATTGTTTTTTTTTTGTTGTTTTTTTTTCAATTTCAATTTTAAGGTTTTAAAGTCGGTAAACTAATTAATTAATAAGAAAAAAAAAGTAGATCAAGAATCATTTTTGAATCGGATCGTGACTCCCAGAATCGGAATCGGATTGGATCGTGAGGTGACAGATTCCCACCCCTATTATTGACACGTCCGGTTGGACACGTCCGGTTGTATCAGAAAATGGAGAAGAGCATTATTGCGGGCACCCTGACATTTATGACACAACTTTTTATTCCTACAGAGACCGGACAAAAAAGGAGATAGCTTGGAGAAAAGTAAGCAAGTTGGACTACCTGGTAATTGATGAAAATATGCATCTGTTACTTGATTCTAGCTATGAGTTTTAGGGTGTATTCACACCTGTCTTGTTTGGTTCGATTGAATCGAACTCAAGTTCGTTTCCCCCTTTGGTGCGGATCTTTTGGGCAGGTGTGAATACAGCAATCGCGCTCAGGTGCGGACCAAACAACCGTACCGAGACCCAGCTGAAGAGGTGGTCTCGGTCCGGTTCCAAACGAACTCTGGTACGGTTCTCTGCTTGAGAATTTCTGTCCAATGAATGGATGACCTTAGCACACGTGTGGTTTTGTTTACAAATTTTGGTTCACTTGCAAAAAGGGCAGTGTGAAAGCGAACCACACCAAACAAACAAATATTATTGTATTTGGTCCGGACCAAAGCAAGTGAACCAGTGGACTTTCCTCATGTGAATACACCCTTACATTACTATTGGTAGATCCAAAATAGTCAATATTCATATTTATGCATTTTATTCATATTTCATGTTAATCATTTATGGCTTATGATTTATCAATATTACTTTTGATTTCATATATTCATGTACTCCTACTCCATATATTAATCCTCATCATATTTTCAAGTATTTACTCTTTAATGCACTCCTTTATGGTTATTCTTCTTGTATCTTTAAGAGTATGTATGCTTGCTATATTCAGTTGTTCTTCAAGTGTTCCAATGTGACAGGTCGTGTTGACACTTTTGTGGTTAGATATTGGACGCCTGCCAAGTACTGCAGAAGCGATGATGTTTTCAGAATTAGTTGCTCATTTGAACTTGATGTACCTTTGTATGAAAATATTTTATAGTTTCCATTTCTTCCGATATGAGATAATGCAAGATCTTTGATCTTCGATCTTCAAATGTCTTTGACATTTGACCAGTCACTCTGACCTAGCCGTTACACCAACTATGACATAATGGATAAGTCTGTTTGACCTTTTCTTATTAGACCAAAACATAAGTTTGAGTGGGATGTAAGTTTTCCTATGCTTATGGTATAAAACGGACTGTGTCTTTGATAGTTTAGCTTTTTCTTTGCTTTTTTTGCTTCTGGCATCTCTTCTCTTCTACTTCTGGTTGCTTCTGCTTCTTCTCTTCTACCTCTCATTTCATTCTGCAAATTTTGTTCCTTCTTTCTCTATATTCTGATCTTCATCTTCATCTGTTAGATACAATACTCTAGATTTTATTATTAACTATTAATTACTTAATTTGTCTGTCTCTATAATTTTTAATTAATAAATTTGTTATTCCTAATTCAAATTTGATCTCTGACATAATCATTGCTGGACTGCCTGGATCTCATTTTCTCAAGTTTTTGCATCACTATGAACTGGTTAGCACTGGCATCATGGTTGATGATGTTCATGTTTTCATGTTTTTTTATTTGCGCGAGTGATGCGAAAAACAAGTAGATCCCGCGAGTAACGCGATGCGAATATTCGCTTCGCTTTTGGTGTGCACACACCATTAGAGAGACGTATGCCTTCTAATCGCTCTCGCAGTACTTTGATGTCATACACCGATCGGTCTGCGCAGCGCCGCTTCAAGTCGAACACACCTGCTGTCTTCCACCAGAGCTGCTGCCGTGAGAGTTGTGTTCTGCGCGTGACTCAAATGCTCCGCTCTCACTCAGGTATTAAAGCTCCTGTTGGATAATAGAGTACCTCAGGGATGACGTGTTTTTGTAGGCCAACCCGGAAGTTAGTGGCGCACGGGTTCCTCGATCGAAAGCCTATGCATTTTTCCCATAGAATTTTGGAAAATCGCAAAAAATAAGCTCTGTGTTTAACAAAGGGTTATGACACTTACACATTTTGTCTATCAAGATAATCTTTACAAGTTAACACAACATTTATACATTTTGAAGCCTAAATAAAGTCGTCAGATATAAAAAGCTAACAGTAGGCTATAAACGGACTACAGCACACCATGGTCGCGGATCAACGTCACCACCACCAAGCTTCCTCAAACTTTACTTAGAAAACAACTTTATTTAAAAACATGCTCGCTGATTATGATCTGCGCTGTGTATGAATACTTATCCACTTTTTCATGAGAAATGCTGTCCAAATGTCCTGTTTGTCATGATGACGTCTAAAGTCCCCGCCAAAGGAAGTAGTCCCTTTTAGCAATTTGTTAGCAACCGCCGTTTTTAAGACACAATAAAGGTTTAAAAAATCACAAGCGGGTTATAACTGGTGTGTTTTATGTCATAGATCAAAACGTGAAAATATTTAGAGGCTTTGTTAACCACAGACCTTATTTCAGGCGATTTAGCAAAAACCCATTCAAAAAACCCATTGACTTTGGGGCGATGGAACCGGAAGTCCTAAAATGCTAACTCGCTTCCGGGTTTTGCCTACAAAAACACGTCATCTCTGAGGTACTCTATTGGATGGATGAACTTGCGCCTCAATTTGTTGTCGTTTCAAATGTGATAAGAATTTACAGTTTTATTTACGCCATCTTTGATATTCCTTTGTCACTGTCACTATATGGTTACAGTTGATAGATACAGTAGGCTATTCGAGACTCATTCAGATTCTCAAATCATTCTCAAACCTGGACTTTGTAAAATAATGATAATAAAATAACATTCTATCAAGAGTGACATTTTCCAAAAATTGGATTTTACTGATGTTACCAAAGACTTTTCAGCTAGAAAAACAAGGGAAAAACATTTCTAAAGTTATGTCATTTGAATTTACTCATACATGAGCACAAATTGAAATAGCTGTGTATTGACTAATGGCCTAATGACGTTTTTATTTGAGGTAGGAGTCCTACTGTAATGCTGTAGCCCAGGGACCTCTGGTTATAATTCTAAACCATTATGATTATATGGACAAAAAAATATAATGGAAGTCAATGGGAAAGGGAACGATTTGGTTACCAACATTCTTCAAAATATCTTCTTTTGTGTTCTGCATAAATGCACACAGGTTTGGAACAACATAAAACTGAGTAAATGATGACAGAAAATTCATTTTTTGGTGAACTATCCCTTTAGTTTTAAAACTAAAGTCTTCATAATGCAATAACAGGTCCCACTTTATATTAAGTGTCTTTATACTAACATATAAATTAATAATTTGATACAATGCACTTATTGTGTACATACATGTTTTTACATTATTTTTTAATAAAATATTTAAATGTAAAATTTGAAGCTGTAAAATTAATTTCTGTAATTAATCTATAATTACACCTTCCGTTTCACCCTTAAACCAACCCATACCACCAAACCTGTCCCGTAACTGACCCGCAGCCACCTCAATAACAGCAGAAGTGTTTTGGGTAACATTTTATTTTACAGTGTCCTTGTTACAAGTTACATGTAGCTACTATAGTAATAACTGTAAATTATGCATAATTACATGCAACTAACCCTAAACCAAATCTAAGTACATGTAGTTAATTAATATTACTCAGTAATTAATGTATAATTACACTGTAACAAGGACACCTTAAAATACAGTGTAACCGTGTTTTGCAATACAACAACACAATAAGTACATTGTACCTAACATCTTTTTATGTACTTAAGTATTTAAAGACACCTAATATAAATTTTAATGCACTGAATTTATGGATGTCAGACAACACTTACACTATTAAAAATGTTACACGATAGAATCATGGACATTTAGAAAAGCCCAGAAGCTACTGGTTTTATTGCCGCTGTAATGTGACTGCGGAGGTGCTCTGTTACTGGCAGTGACTGGAGGATTCCCTTTGTCGGCATGCCAACGAGGTGATGCACAGCACAACAATGAAACAAAGCATTGTGGGATGTGGAGGAATTTGCAACTCCTTCCAAGATTTTGCTAGAGACATCTTTGTGTTGCTCTGCTATCAATGCACGATCTCTGTTTTGTTGTTGTTGCGGTGTGAATGGATATCGGTGTCTCAATTGGTTTGAGGCTGATGAGTCAGACGGTCATCAGACCCACAGTCACTGAGACACTGAAGAGAGAGACAAAACATTATTCCACACAATGCGGCTACAGTTTTTTGTTTAGCTGTGAAATAATGAGTATTTCCACTAAAGAAAGTTGAGAAAAAAATAGTATGTTGACAAATAAAGTGTGCCATTTCTAATGGGGTTGATTAAAAATGTTTAAAATATCCAATATAATGTAATATTCATGTTGTTAAGTGTGTAAATATTTGAAATATCATTAGAAATGGTACAATTGTCATTGTAATTAGTATTTAAGTTACATTCCATGCAAAGGGTTGGGGTCAGTTATTATTTTTTGTCTGTTTGTTTGAAGGAAAGAAAGAAATTAATATTTTAATTTTGATTAAATTGATCAAAAGACATTTATAGACATTTATAGACATTTACATTTAATTTACATTTAATTACATTTATAGACATTTACATTTAATTTAAATTTATATATATATTTATAATGTTACAAAAGATTTCTATTCCAAATAAATGCTGTTCTGCTGAACTTTCTATTCATCAAAAAATCCTGAAAAAATGTATCACGGTTCCCACAAAAATATTTTCAACAATAATGATAATCAGAAATGTCTCTTGAGCACCAAATCAGCATATTGTAATGATTTCTGAAGGATCATGTGACACTGAAGACTGGAGTAATGATGCTTTGCCATCACAGGAATAAATTACATCATAATATATATATATAAAAAAATAAAACAGTTATTTTAAATTTTAATAATATTTCACAATATTACAGTTTTTACTGTATTTTTTATTAAATATATTCAGCTATGCTAAGCATAAGATACTTCTTTAAAAAAACATTACCGACCCCAAATCTTTGAACAGCAGTGTGTATCAGTAAATTAAATTCATCAAATGTTGTGACAAATTCTTATGACTTTCTTTTTTTAGTGGAACACAAATGGAGATATTTTGCAGGATGCACTTGTTGCACTTTTTCATATTAATCAGAGCTATAGAACAAAGTGAAATTTTATATTATTTATATTTATAATAAAGACATTCAAATCTTTATTCACTGAAAATCTTGCTCTCTTCAGTTGCTCTTAAATTTCATTTTGTGCATAAAATAGTAATAGGTATTAAAAACAAATCCAATTAATATTTAAAATTGTATGCTGCAATGCAAGAATTGATGATTGATGCTTGAATATGCATGAACACAAATGAGATTTGAGAGCTTTTGAAAATTCAGACAGTTTTCATTTTAGAACATACAATCCTTTTTGTATGAATGTTTTTTTTTTAAGTATTTTTTTGTAACTTAAACCTTTAGTTACCCCATTTAAACATTTGTGATTTGTAAAATATCATATTCTTTGGTTACCCAATCTTTTTCTGAACCAGCCCACACACACACACACACACACACACACACACACAGACACACACACACACACACACACACACACACACAAGCACAGGTTTGTTTTCTATCAAAGTGAGGACATTCCATAGGCGTAATGGTTTTTATACTGTACAAACTGTACATTGTCTCCCCCTACACTACCCCTACCCCTAATCCTACCCATCACAGAAAACATTCTGCATTTTTACATTTTTAATAAAACATTGTTTAGTATGTTTTTAAAGCTATTTTTAATATGAGGACTCATGAAATGTCTTCATATTTCATGTTTACGTCGTAATACCAGTGTAATACCCATGTCATTATACAAATTTACAAAATCCTCATAGATCACAAAAACACGCACACACACACACATGTTGGGTTTTCATGCTTTATAGGGACTTTCCATAGACGTAATGACTTTTATACTGTATAAACTGTATATTCTATCCCCTAAACCTAGATCTACCCATCACAGAAAACCTTCTACATTTTTACATTTTCAAATTTTTACATCACTTAGTATGATTTATAAGCAGTTTTCCTCATGGGGGCCATGTCCTTTGTGGGGATATTTTGTCCCCAAAAACGTAGGTAGGGAATACCTGAACCACACACACACACACACACTTACTCACAGGCTCACAGAGGCTTTGGCATCCAGAGCAGAGACAGTGTGCTGTCATGCCGTTTCTCTGTATGCAGCTGAAAGCACACTGACTGCACTAAAGGTCAATTGTCAACAATCCCAATAGCCAGGCACACCCCCCTGTCTGCAACACCCCCACACACATACAGCGCTGACACAGATATGACACACACACACACACACACACACATATACCTTACTCCACTGCACTGATATGCACATACACCTTTTACACTAGATATTGGTCTTACACTAATAGTGTACCAATCAAAAGTTTGGAATAATTATGATTGGGAAAGATGAAAGATGTCTCTTACGCTCACCAAAGCTGCATTGATTTGATCAAAAATACAGTAAAATAGTAATATTATATTATTACAGTTTAAATTGTATTTTAATACATTTTTAAATGTAATTTATTCCTGTGATGGCAAAGCTGAATTATCAGCATGATTATTCAGTCTTCAGTGTCACATGATCCTTCAGAAATCATTCTAATATGCTGATAGTTATAAAATTATTATTATTATTTGGTGCTTAGTTATTAATAATGGTTCTTATAATCAATGTTGAAAACAGTTTGTTGCTTAATATTTTTTGGGGAAACCGTGATTCTTTTTTTTTTTTTTTTCAAGATTTGTTGATGAATAGATGATAAAGAACAGCATTTGTTTGAAATAGAAATCTTTTATAACATTATAAATGTCTTTACTGTCACTTTTGAGCAAAAGTCCTTGTTGAAAAGTATTATTATTATATATTTTTTAAAATCTTACTTATAACCCAAACTTTTAAATGGTAGTGTATCCACAAAAATATTAGGCAGCATAACTGCTTTCAGCATTGATAATAAAAATTATTAATAAAAAAATACTAAAAAAAATTCTTGAGCATCAAATCAGCATATTTGAATGATTTCTGAAGACATTATGTGACACTGAAGACTGAATAATGATGCTGAATATTCAGTTTTGGCATCACAAGAATAAATGACATCTTAAAATATATTAAAATAGTAAAGAGTTATTTTAAACTGTAATAATATTTCACAATATTACTGTTTTTACTGTATTTTTGATCAAATAATTGCAGCCTTGGCGAACAAACATAAAAACATTAAAAACTCTTAATTATTAACTTTTTATCGGTAGTGTACATACAGGTTAAACACATTTATATAAACATCAATAATAAAAAGCAGAAAAAAGTCGGCACACCAAAGCTCCAAAAAAACACGCAAAAAAAATTAATATAAGACTCACATTGTAATATTGATGAACATCAATAAACATTTTCTTTTATTTATTTATTTATTTTTTTCAGACCTCTGTCACCTTTTAAAAACCTAATTGACCTTAATGAATCTGATTATCTCCTTTGAACCCATCATGTTAATATGAAAATCATACTTTGTTCCCTTAGTAATTCCAGGACGGGACAGCTGTATAGTGTTCTGCATCAACACTCGGTGACAATGAGAAAAGTCCTGCATGTTGTCTCCCTACAATGATGCTGATTGACCCAGCTGACAGCACTTTCCAACCTTAAAAAATGGGATGAAAAACCAATTAGACCTTTTCCTCCAGTTCCTGCGAAGAGAGGAGAAGAAACGAAGCCTCACTAAAGGTCATCTGGAGATATGAGTGGCAGCGTTAAAATCCTCTGCTCCTAATTTTCAGTGTTTGCCGTAGCTTTGTGGGGTTGTCTGCCTTTCGCCGACCCCTCCGGCCCGAACAGACATTAATTGTGGAGAATAATCTGGTACAAATCTGGCTGACATGCGACCCGGTGCCCTGTGTTGTGGCACGTGTGTGAGAGGATTAGGACGGGTGTAATGAAACCTGCAGGATGGCAAACCAGAACAGATGAGTTCACTAAAGAATATGAGGACATGCTGATAATATTGATAACATTGAGGCTACATAAAGTAAAGGCCTTTAGGAAATGTATAGCTGTGTAACGTGCTCCTTTTTTTTCACAAGCAAGAACAGACTGGAGATATTTGGAGGCTTGAGAGAGCAGATTGCAGACTACAACTCATAAAAGCAAAGGTCTTTTATATTGCCAGCTCTGCTGATATTAAAACAATTCACATGGGGTCTGAAAACAATACCAGTGCAAAGCCATTGACAAACCATCTGTGTACAAAATAAAGAGGAAAGGATGAAAAAAAAATAGCATTTAATAAAAATAATCATTTTAGAAAGTTCATAACAACTAAATATTAGCATGCCTCGTTTTTTTCATTTATGTTGTGCAATTTGAAAATTTTGACTTATATACAGGGTTTCTTTTATTTCTTTAGTTCATTTTAATTTCAGGAACACATCTATGCATCTCAAGGCAGATTTATATGAAAATGTAAAGAATATCAGGTGAGTTTGAATGACTCCTTGAAGTAAAAAATAACTTTTATTCTGTTTTTGTTACAGTCCTGCCATAAAAGCTATGCAACATTTTTATTGCAAGAGAAAATTAAAGAGAAATGACCCATATGACAAGTTAAATTCATAGTGGGGCATGTGGTCACATTATATAGAGTAAGTTTATGCTCAGCTCAAAATATCCCACAGATCATTTATTATAGCTTGTCAAATTTGCCCCTGTTTGGGTGTGAGCAAAAACATGTCATTTTTGTGTGTGTCCCTTTAAATGCAAATGAGCTGCTGCTCCGCTTTCCAGAAGAGGGCGGAGCTTTAACAGCTCGCCCTTTGGTTGCTCAACAACAACAAAGCTGGAGAATCTCACGCAGCCAAAATGAGGATTGTCAGTAATGGTGTTCAGCCTTACATTGTTCAAACCGGAGTCGGACACTGATGGAGAGACTCAGGAAGAAGTTACAACTTTTAGAATGAAACTGGACGTTTCTGAATGGTTAGTGGATAAATTTATGTAGTTGCTGTGGAGTTGATTCAACTCATCAACTAGCATGTGTCATCATGTTAATCTTTTGTGCAAATCCAGCATTGAATTGACCCTCGTTTGTGAAGCAGTCTGGCGTAAAATGGCGGCATGGTAACAACACTCTACTACAACAACTTCTTTAAAGCAGCCCAACATGGCGTCACCCCCTTTGTTGCGTGTTCTCGGTGGCAGGGTTTATGTAAATTTTATGGTTAGTGATGTCACTAACCCAGGAAGAAGCTTGTTGTAGTCCCTACCAGACGTTTGTTGTAGTCCTTAAACAGAGAATATATCAAAGAAAATATCTCCCTTTACATTGAACTTTGAGCGTCGTAACTTTGCAGACATTGTTTATGCTCTAACAGCAACATTACAAACTAACTAAAGTTAAAAAAGTGAAATCATAATCAACCACCCCTTTAAGAATTTGTAGCCTGTTATGCGCTATTTATGGTTTTTCAGCGATAATTTAAACAGTAAAACTATCATGAAACAACAATTCAACAAACCGTAAATAGCCTATAGAAAATGTTATACGAACAAAAATACGCCAGTGTGGTTTTATAATGTTCCCTAGTTAGGTGTTTAAAACCATACAAATAAACTGCTGTCGAAAAATAGACGTTTGACTCAAAACCATAGTTAGGCTGAGAAATACTGGCAACAAGCCAGAATGAGTTAACTAGGCCTATAAAACACCATTAAGAAACTAGCTGTCAAACTCGGCGCCAATAATGACGAGCATCGACAACCGTAAGTGTGTCACGATATGCATTAATATCTTTAGTACTATTATTAGCGACGTTTAACCATAATGACTGGAATAATAAGAGTAGGAGGGGACGCGCAGCTCGGGTGACGTCGCGAGAGCCGGATAGAGGCTTGCTGTGGCATTAGCGATATGCCTCAGAAAACCACACGGGCTGCACAATTACATGACGTAAAACCAACACCGTTCAAAAATACTTGCGACAATATCACATTTTTTCCATTGTAACGTGGCTTTATTTATTTTCTTAATGCACAAAGAGCTGTTCTTATCTAGCCTATACATAGGCTAAGCCAAGATTATGCAATAGAGACCAGCGTGCATGTGAGTGAGTGTGAGAAAGAGAGACATCAAAATTTAAATGTCTGTTTTTCCGTTGGATCATTAGGATTTAAGGTGTGTGACTGGGGAAACAGAATAAAGATCTCAGGCATCATCCAGTCACCCATACACACACACACACACACACACACATACAGAATTGTGGTGTGTCAGGCAGCCCTAATTGCTAAGGAGGCAGGTCTTAAATTAACAAGTGGTACTGAAGTCATTATCATGCGAGCCATAGCCACCCTGAATGTTTGCATACCTGTCTCAGGCTTTCTCATAAATGAGACTTTCATTAGTCTTAATTAGAATTAGCCAGAGTCAGCAGGGAATGCAGGGCCTGGTGAAATGATGCATGCACAATAATAAGCATCCGGCTCACTCTCCTGTTTGTGTTTGTTTCCTTTAACGCAGGGAATAGCTTTGAGAAAAATCACCCCTACTTAACCCCTTACTTAATTGATTTGGTCAGAATTAATATTCTTGAGACATTAATTAAACAGGGAAGCTCTCATTAGGGGTGTGAAGTAAAGAAGAGACCCCCCCTCTCTCTCTTCTCTCTCTCTCTCTGTTGTATCAGACTCCAAAAACAAGACTTCAAGCTGAGAGCATCACACTCGTTCAGCTCACATCTGCAGGAACTGGACCTTTGTATCTTCCAGAGTCTGCTCTGAGAAATAGATCTAATATGTCAGAGAAAAAAGTATTTTTTTAAAATAAATCTGTCGCTTTTCTTGTTCTTTTTAGGTTGTAAGTGACATCTTCAGATCAGAAGCTCTTAGAAGAGACGTGGAGCTGCTCTCCGCTCAATCTGTCACTTTCTGTGAGTGTATCTGTGTGTGTGTGTGTGTGTGTGTGTGTGTGTGTGTGTGTGAAAAGGAGGGTAACAGCAGTTGTACTTGTCATCTGTGCATGCTCCAATCACTCAAAGAACAGACAGATATGAGAAGATGATAAGAATATATATATATTAAAAAATCATTCTTCCCAAATCTTGGATAGGCATGTGTCAGAATATCTATGTTACAATAAAAATAATAACATAGTAGCAGAAATGCTCTGATGCTGCAATCATTTGAGGCCTGAACCCATGATTTCTAATCAAGACTGTTTTGTTTCTTTACTTCTTGAGCACTTCAAATGCTACAGATTTGTAACATTTTGGACACATTCAACCATGGATCTAACCCCCTATTTGGGGAATGAGAAGGATGAAGGTGTAATAATTTAACTATCAACCTTTGAAAAACCCATATTGGCTGATCTAAATATTTTGGGGGTTGTGACCACCTCAATGGCGACGGTGGTTGCGTAAATGTGCAAATCAGCCATGTAAAATCCTTGATCTCTCTCTCTCTCTCTCTCTCTCTATTTCTCTGCCGTTCTCTCCGATTCAGGATTTTGGCTTCATTTCAAATGTATAGGAGAGAGGGAAACTTTATTACCAAGGGTCTGATTAACCCCATAATTGGCTGGTTTCAAATCTGCCAAGCCAGTCATATCCAGGGAATATAGGCATTAGCATGATTTAATTAGGTTTTATAAAGGGGATTTGGGGGTGGGCTGCTCAGGATTATATCCTGGTAGGAAGAGGTGAGCTGGGGGCTGATTAGGAGGAAGGAGTGCTAACTCACTATCAGTTACAGAGCACATTTCCTTACATGCTGTACTGCGAAAGGCCAAAAATCCAACAATAAGACCGCAGTGCTTCGAGCACAAAGAAACGCTTTACATGGCCGTGCTGTCGCATATTCCCATGAATATTCATTGTACAAATTCTGATTGGAATGACAACTGATAATTGATTATAAAATGTCTGCCTGAAAGAACATACGGAGAAGTCAAGCAAAATCAGTTTTTTGTTAATGCCTCTTGTTTTGCTGTTTTAATTTGGTGGTCTTTTTTTTTTTTTTTTATCTCTCTCTCTTACCCTGATCCATTTCCATCTAGCCCTGCTGCAGTCTTCACGTTCAAATGAAAAACTGCATCTACACAAACAAGAACTTGCTAATAGATCTCTCATCCTCGTGATAACAGCTCTTGAGCACACTTGTTAATAGCCTCTATGCTTTCAATGCCAAACCCTTTTTTTTTTTTTACTTTATATGTTTAAAGACATGCAGGATGTCTTTCTAAATTTACAGCTTTTTTTCAAAACAGTTTGGACTGAAATCGAAATATGTGAATAAAGTCATATTAAATCACTAAAAGGTCATGCTAAAGTTATGAAAATGATTGACACATTTTTATTATGTGGGAATGTAAGTACAGTTTCACATTTTTCAAATTGACTCATCCACATTCCCACAATGCCTTAATTTTCGTGTCCAGAACAACAGCACATGGTTTCCTGTGGGAAATGTCCATTACGTCTATATTAACATCCTCATTAACCTGATCACTGTGCAAGATCACCTCCCCCATAAGGCCAATTAAAGCGTGCGCATGCACACACACACACATGCAGAATAAAATAATATTTATTAGTACTGAATTTTTTTACTAGACACTTGCAAAGAATTAATGCACTAACTGTGCATTTCTATAACAGCATCAGTAACTGAGCTGTGATTCTGCATTTATGCTATTCAAAACTAGTGCAAAACAAATAATATAAAGATTTTTAAATTTTATGTTTTATATTTCATAAATAATAATAATTAATTTCACCTGCATTATATATACAATATAGTACAATAATACATAAAATATTTTATGTATACACAACATATGTTTTAACTAAACCATACACGCCATTCATTTATTTATTCATTCATTCATTCACCTCAGTCCAGAATTGTCAGACTGTGCCTTTATAGAAAATTACGAGCACAAAAGGCTGTTAGCTGGAGCTGCCATAGCAACCTACAAATACACACATTTAAGAGACTTATTACACCTGTTTTCTCTCGCTGGCTTTTGACTATTTCTCAAAACATGCTGGATGAAGGGTTGTTATCAAGCCTTTGCCAACAGCGGCATTAAAACAAGAATCCCCACACCACATGCATCACTTCACATGGTCTCTGAGTTCATGCATTCTGATCACACTGTTTTACAATGGCGTAAAATATTTGAAAAAATGTATTTAGTTACTGTTCTTAAGTATCTTTTTGGCTACTTTGTAGTTTTACTGAGTATCAAAGATGTTAGCAACTTTCACTCTCTACTTGACTACATTTTTGAATAAGTATATGTACTCTTTACTTCAATACATCTGTGATGAGTAATGCATTTACATTTTGTATGGCACCTAACTTTTTCTGCAGCAGTTTATTTCTGCTACAAAAGAAATGATATCGCCATCTACAGGGCATTGAAGTTACAATATCTTGTGTTTTGCACTTAATGACCCAAACTTGGCTAATTTACCCTAATGCGAGTGCATTAGATGAGATGGTGAAATATATGAGATGAGGACGTGTCTGCAGCCAGTGATGAGGTCGAAACCAGCACGTCCAGTGCAAATTGGCTTTGACTAGTTAATTTTACTTAACATTATTTTATTTATCCGTTATATTGAAGAGACCTTTTTGAAGGATATTAGTTTACTTATGCCCTTTTTGAGCACTTCAGCTTAACTGAGACTGTTTGCAGAGGTTTAAGAGGCTGTTGTGTCGACCTTGATTTATTGCAATGTTGAGGTGTTCAGTTTTATTTTGATTTTAGAAAAGAAACACATGATTGCTCTCCTCTCAAATCAACTGTTTCTTGTTTTTCACTGCAGGTCTCTTAGGTGTTGAGGATTAGTGCATCTTTGAGCCTACATTCAGTACAAGTAAAATACTTAAAGGCACACTATGTAAATTTTTGCCGCTAGAGGTCGCTTATTCAAAACAAAGGCATAGCTTGCTGTAAATCAAGAAAACGAGACTTAAACAACAAGACTTACTGTGTTGAGCTATATTACAATGATTAGTTTTCTGTCGATGAATGTATCCAAACAGTTGCTCACCTGTCTAATAAAACATATAATATATTAAAGCGTCTTTGGTGTTTTCTTGGTTTCTACAAAATAAAACCGGAAATCAAGGGTAACATGGGTATGATGTCACTGACGACCGGGCACGGTCCGTGTCCTGGTTAAAATCGCTTATTTTTCTGGATTTAAACATTCTTGGAAACATTTGGCATACACATGTCAACAAAGTATATAACACTGTTCTAGTGTTTTTTGGATATTTTAGTCCAAAAATCTTACATATTGTGCCTTTAAGTACAGTTAAATAAGATACTCTAAGCCTTTTACTCAAGTTGTATTGGAATTTATGACTGGGAGTCATTTTCGCTGTATTTTTACTCAAGTATGGTTTTCAGGTACTCTTTACACTGTTTTATGACAAAAAAATGGCTTCTGGGTGTTAAAGATGATTCATCTGAGTCATATTATTATGAAGATGTCTGGCCAACCATGTGAAAAGGATACAACAAGTGGTATACATTATTATGATCAATAAACTCCTTGTTATCATACAACTATAATATAGTTATTATATATCTCATGTGGTGTAATAAATCCTAATGGTGCACAGACTGAGGTGAGGGTCTATTCCTAACAAACTGTACTTTTTGCAGAACAGAGGACAAGGTGGATATTACAAACAGGGATGTATGAAGTAATTAAGAGGAAAATGACAGAGAAATGAGAGGTCCAGGATGGGTCTGTCCCTCAGGTCCTTCATGAAAGACAGAGGACGATTTAATACTGAAGGACCGAGGGGTTTAAATGCCACCCAGAGGCCCAAGCAGAGATGAGCGCTGTTGTGTGTAAATATGGTAAATACCACATCCTCAACACTCACGGGCAGCGGCAAACAAATAGTCCCCTAAAACTGACAAAGAAATTGAGGAGGAAGGCTAGTGCACTGAGAAGAGTTGGCAAGGAAAACATTACGAATCAAACTGCATTTTATTTCTTTGTATGGTAGCAATAAATACTGAATGTGATATCAAAATGCTCCTATAAAAAAGTTACACAAAACATAAATATACATAAAAAACTGAAAAAAAGAATAAAATCAACAATCTGTAAGTCGCTGTTTCTTCTTGAACAACAATTGGAAAAAAATCATCATGCCTTAATCATTTATTTATTTTCATCTTCTACCTCTCACATGGCTTTTATGTATAAAAATTCTTTAGAAAAATATGAATTATTACATTTAAAAATCTAAATAAGGAGTGAAATAAACTTCTGTCCTGACAACTCTTCACTGTAAAACCGAACAGTGAAATTAATTAAATGAAATGAGTTTGTTTCACTCAAATAATGAAAGTTCATTGTACTTAATAGAAAAAAATTGCATGGACTCAAAATTTAATACGTTTTCTTAAAATGTTTTGAGTGTTCTGAACTTATTGAGTTTTACAGTGTTGGAGTGTTTGGCGTGGTAATGGATATGACAATGCTGTGAGCAAGTAAGACATGCTGCTGCTGTACAATATAGCGTACATGAATTACCCGTAGCAGATCTATACAGGTGGAGCTGGGGAAGGTGGAGGGTTTCTGAAGTGTGCTGCAACTGCTACAGCAAATGCAGAATAAGGCATTAATATGCGCTTTATACGTACTAATAAACAGCCAATATGCTAGTAATTTGCATGCTAATAAGCAACTAGTTTATATTGATAACTGGACCCCAAACTAAAGTGTTACCAATCTTATTTTATTCTTTGATGATAGTTGTTATAGTGGACAAATTTAATGACCTAGTGAGAGTGTGAAAAGTGTGTTTTACGAGACTTTCTTTCTAAAAATCTGCAGGGCCAAAAAGTGCTAAAAACCATTAGGACCCAGCTGAGGCTGCTGAAGAGATGATGCCACCCACCGTCCCAGAGCAGCAGACAATGGGTCATTACTGAAACTGTGGTCCGGACCCAGGTTCACATCTGACTGGAACTGAGAAATGGGTCTCAAAATCAGTTAAAATATGCCATGTTTTTCAAGATATTTCTAACATTCATTATATTCACTAAAAGGGGATATTACATCTTGTTTTAGGATCTAACGTAGATGCTCAAACAAGATTGTGTCTTATCACAAAGATCACTTTTCACAATTCTTTCAATGTGGTTTCAGTGTAATGTAATAAAATATATTAAAGGATTAGTTCACTTCAGAATTAAAATTTCCTGATAATTTACTCACCCCCATGTCATCCAAGAAGTTTATGTCTTTCTTTCTTCAGTCGAAAAGAAATGAAGGTTTTTAAGGAAAACATTCCAGGATTTTTCTCCATATAGTGGACTTCACTGGGGTTCAACAGGTTGAAGGTCCAATTTACAGTTTCAGTGCAGCTTCAAAGAGCTCTACATGATCCCAGATGAGGAGTAAAGGCCCCGATATACTTAAAACGAAATCGATGTGTCGTCATTTTGAACAAAATCAGGCCAAAATTAAGTTTGTTTTGTGTTCTTTTTGGAAGTTCGAAACGGCTTGCCAAAGCGAACTTTCAGGAAAAGTTCGCTCCAGCTGCAAAACACCTTCGTACTACCATTGGTCCTTGACGATAACATGCGCTGAGGCTCGTTGGAACTTTTCTCTGGCTCATTTCGCGTGTTGAATTCGTTGAGGTAAGATCTCCGCGGGTGATAACATGAACACACTGGATAGCCAAATGAAGTTGTGCTTCTGAGGAAATGAGACACTGACACTGTTTTTCAAGTTTGTTACTGTAAAGCTGCTTGATTTTAAGCAATCTATTGAATAAAGTGCTATATAAATAAACGTGACGTGACTGCTAATTTGCAGAGCTCGTGCTAACATACCAATGTTGTTATGATCAGACGCTTTTCTTACGCTTTCTATAAAAATGCTTGCTGTTTTCTCATTTTTGTTGTGTTTATTTTGTTACTGAGAAGAAATGCACAGCACATATTTACATATTCATCTAAACGCCGTTCTCAGCAGTGTGGGCAGCGTCAGATGTTCGATTAAAGTATATCGCTGCTCACGTATTTCGAACTTTGTTTTACCCCTAAACGAAGAACGAAAAAGAACTTCGTTTGAAGTATATCGGGGCCTTAAGGGGCTTATCTATCGAAAAGATCGGTCATTTTCTAAAAAAATAAAAAATTATATACTTTTTAACCACAAATGCTCATCTTGCACTGCTCTGCAATGCGCCACGCATTACGTAATCACGTTAGAAAGGTCACGCGTGACGTAGGCAGAAGTACCGATCCAGTGTTTACAAAGCAAACATGCAAAGACTAAACCAAACGCCCTTTACAAAAAAAGGTAAAACAACGATGTTGGAGGATTTTGAAGTTGGAGGAGAAAATGAGATGGAGTTTTTCGCCCTACCGCAGTACTTCTGCCTACGACACACATGACCTTTTCAACATGATTACGTAATGCGTGGCGCATCGCAGAGCAGTGCAAGATGAGCATTTGTGGTTAAAAAGTATATAAATTTTAATTTTTTTTTTTAGAAAATAACCGATTGTTTCTCTAGGTAAGACCCTTATTCCTCATCTGGGATCGTGTAGAGCCCTTTGAAGCTGCACTGAAACATTTGGACCTTCAACCCGTTGAACCCCAGTGAAGTCCACTATATGGAGAAAAAACCTTTTCCTCAAAAACCTTAATTTCTTTTCGACTGAAGAAAGACAGACATAAACATCTTGGATGACATGGGGTGAGTAAATTTTAATTCTGAAGTGAACTAATCCTTTAATGTCAACATCACCAATAGATCTACAGCAATATATACAATCACCAAATGGACCTGCAGTCAATAAAATGTTATGATCAAATACTGAACAACATTTTTAAACAACAATTGAGAAAATACTCAGTCTAATAAACAGAGTCTAATATGAACTTTTTCTCTTTGTCAAAGACAGAGACTTATCAAATTATATTGTAATTTTTTTTTTTTTTTTATTTAAATCATATTGTAATTTTTGAGGGGAGATATTATATGATAATCCATCTTCTTCTAGCACATTGAAAACTAATTAGAGAATGCGAGACGAATGATGGTGAGGGAATGGTGGGATTTATCTTAAGAGCGGAACATTGACCATTGAAGTACAGTTCCCAATCAACTGAGAGTCATCTGTAATCCTGGACCGGATCACTCGTCAGGTTCTCCCGTCAGCCAAAATTATGAGAACAGCAAGGCGGATGGTGAAGTAATGATTAACTCTTGATTTGACGATGATCAGATTGCTTTTGTGATGTGAGGTTGCATTGTCTGGGAGCAGATAGAAGAGAGAAGTGTGTATGAATGAGGAAACACTGAATCCAGCAGCAGCGAGGCTGACCAGTGGGCACTCAAATAAGGTGGGCCTCCACAGTCTGACTTCTCTCCCATCTCACAGCGTTATAATTTCTAGTTCATTCTTTTAGCACATGTATGAGAAATCGTGCTATTCCCATCCTTCAAGTCTTAGCAGAATAAAATTCCCACCATTCCTTGAGCTGATTCTTTTGTATGTCTCCCGAGTCTCTCTTGTTTTGTTTGTTTCTCTCTCATTCTCTGTGTGTGGGGAAAGTGACTATAAACAGTAGGCTCTCTGTGTTTTAGCGTCTCTTTTGTTACCATTTTCTCTGACTATTTCTCTGCCTCCAGGCAGACAGATTATAATACTCTACAGTCCCTCAGACAGCAGTGGGAACACCACTGAAATATTGTCATGATTTCTGTCCCAAATAGGAATTATTATACACCCACAAAGGTGTGGAGAATATAACCACATTGTGTGTGAAAGAGTCTGTACGCTTGGGAACCATTAAGGCCGAACGATAAAGGCACATTCATACCAAGGATGATAACTACTGCATAGTGATAAAGATTTAGTTTTAAAGTTGGCATGAAACGGAAGTTACGATAGCCTTTTCTTCCCTATTGTGACGTATTTAGTTTCTAAAACCAGTAAAAATGTAGGGCGGGACTTGATTTTGTCCATCAGGAATTCATTGAATTCTTGTGGTTTGCTATGGCTGTGATGTTATGTGAGTGACAGGTTGTCCTGTCCTCGCGCCAGTGAACACGTCATCAGAGGTCATGTTTCCACCTGGTATTAAGATGCGTTCTGGTCGATCAGATCACAAGTAGACGAGGGAGACACATACCCGTTTACACCTGGTATTTTAATCCGTCTCTTTTGTCCACTTTCAACCACTTCTGTCCTGATTTCTTCGAGGGGAGGGTCTATAAATGTATGGGCTTTTTCAGATCTTTCAATCTAACGGACAAAATAAGCTTGCGCAATTTACATATGAACACGACCATAGAGAACAGAAAAACACGGAGAGCATCAGCTTTCATTTCTGCTTTCGACTACCTCTGGAAGTGGTCAAAAGTAAACAAGCTCAAAATGTCTTAAGCCCTGTTTACACCTGGTATTAAGATGCATTTTGGTTGTTTGGATCACAAATGGACAACACTATATACAGGTGTAAAACATTTTGAGCTTGTCCACTTTTGACCACTTCCAGAGGTAGTTGAAAACACATTCGACCGGATTGCTTTCATAGTGGAAACGTTGTGTTCAAATGTGTTCAAACAGCCACAGAAGACCTCCTACTCTCCGCTACTGAGCTAACGCATTAACATTATGGGGAGCGTGCTAGCCAGACAGGCTGAAGACCCAAGTTTGGTTTGAAGATGAATAACGTACCAAGCACAATGTTCTTCACCATTCCTGATTTCTAACACACACTCACAGCGTTCGGCTGGTCTTGCAGCTATCAGAGCAGAAACGAAAGCTGATGCTCTCCATGTTTTTCCGTCATCTCTGGGTGCATTCATATGTAAATTGTGCAAACTTATTTTGTCCATTAGATCAAAAGATCAGAAAAAAGCCCATACATTTACCCGCCCATAGACCCTCCCCTCGAAGAAATCAGAACAGAAGTGCTTGAAAGTGGACAAAAGACGGATTAAAATACCAGGTGTAAACGGATATGTGTCTCCCTTGTCTACTTGTGATCCAATCAACCAAAACGCATCTTAATACCAGGTGGAAACAGGGCCAGAGAAGAGAAGAGATGTCACTGCAAGAGGAAGAGGAAGTTTAATTGATTTTTTTTTTTAAATAAAGCATTTAACCCATTTTGATTTCATCGTGACTTTAAAAATCATTCTAAATTTAAAAGAATAGCAGAGTCCTATAACAATAATGGCACAGAGGAACAATATCATTTGAATCACTTGCAGAGCAATAAAAACATTGAATCAGAATCCATAAGCCAATCAGAATCCATCTTGCTATAAACAGCGGCAGCGGTGTCTACATTACAACGTTATCATTGTTGGTGTGAACACTGATATAGTGATTGTTATTATAGCTATCTTTATAGTTATCTTTCTTGGTGTGAAAGGGCCTTTACACTATGAAAAGTACTGAGAGACACACTCACACCATGTCTTCACCGTTTGCCAGTGGCACGCCGCAACGCTTCAAAAGACAATAGAAGCCATTTTAATCAGTGATATTTTCTACATTGGATGAGGAGTGGCACGATGCGACACGGCAACGTCCGCGTCTGGTGTAGACACGGTGTCATACTCTTTTCACATACTGTTTTTCACCTAGTAGGCTATATAGTAGGCATATTCCAATGCAGCCTTTCAATCAGAGCCTTTCCAAAGTAAATTCACAAGTTCACACTTATATCAGATATAGTATAAAATATGCGTATTTGGCGTGCTGTCCGAGGAGAGGGCTCAGAGCTCTGAATTTGGCCTGAACCCTGAGGACCCTATCCCTGGCTGGGATAGGAATAATCGAGAGTGAGGAGTTGGGGTGGAGGAGGGATAACTGTTGTGGAACAGAGAGGTAAGTCGGCTCTCTATATAAGCCTCCTCTCGCGCTGATTGGGTAGATTATCTGAACGTGCTCCTCCTGAACTTTGTTAATAAAACATCATTTATACATTCACTGTATTTTATAGCCCTTTTAGAGGTGTTTGACTTTGACTTGACGGGGAATGTTATACTATAACTTTATTTCCTCAACTAGGCATTACTATAGTTAAATGGCAATATAATGTTTCTATCCCTTTTTGTGGAGCATTTTGAATAAAACACATCTTACATGAAAAAGATTCAAGAGTATTTTGTAGCTTAGCTAGCTACATTTTTGAGTTCTTTCCTGCATCAACATTATTTAGTATGTTTATTTAGCTATTTCCCAAATGCAGATTGTCTGTTGGCTGATTAGATTTGACTGTTTTTGTGGGGACATTTGGCCCGCTCTCTCTCTCTCTATACTGAGAATGAGGCGCCTTATTATATCTTTGATTTCATATCATGTGACCCTGGCTTGAGCCAGTCAGGTGAATCTTATACCGGTCTTCGTTTTCCATAAAGCAGGATGGCTGCACGGGGGAGATTAATGAATTAGAAATTAAAATGCCGTCCTTTGGGAAACCCGACTTGCTCCCTGCATAAACTCTTCCCACCCCCTACGTCTGGCCGTCCACTGTCCGTGCCTCAGAGCAGTTATCACACACCTGTGCATTGTGTGGCCAGTACAATCGCACTTCCTCTCCGCTCAACCTCTCCCTCCTGGATGGAGACAAACGACTTGGTGGTCATTTGTGGTGGGAAGCCATCCTCATTCTATGCATTGCGGTCGACCATCTCTTCAGACCGTCCCTGGTTTGGTGATAAGAATGGATATAAACCAGAGTGCAGCAGTTCACAGGCATCACAATGGATGCCTGTCACTCAAAGCTAACAGAGACCCCAAAGGACCACTCATCAGGAAAACCTCCTGTGACCTCCACTACCCTGAGGTCACCCTTTCTAATTCCCTTCCTCCTGCTCTATCGCTCTTTTATGTATATCTATCTCTTTCTATATCATATAAAAAGCCACTCTTTAAAAGCAGTTTAATTGTGAAGGCTGAAAAAAGTGAAATGACTCTGACATTTTTTTAAGTGCATTTTTGTATTGGTCTAATCTAATCATGGTTTCCGGTTTAAACCTGTTTTGTTCAGATTGTCTAACAGTAAATAACACTCCCTATTGGAGTAAAAAGAATAAAAAAAGAAAATACTATTTTTGTTTAAATAGTATTTTTTCGCTTGACACCAGGGTGATTTGCAGAACACATACTGACTGCAGGAATTATTGTGCATTTTATTCATTTTTCTTTCATTTTTTTTTTAAAATTCATAACAGAAAATGATGATGCATATTTTAAAAAGACATCACGATAAACATTAAAGTATTTTGCTGTTGTCTTTGTTTATAGTAAGTAAACTAAATTAAACACTAACAAAATATTTTTAGTTTTATCATAAAAGTGAAAATTCTACTTTTATTTAGATTTGTTTAAAGTGAAATCAAGTAAAAAGCAATAAATAAATAAATAAATAAAATTATATATATATGTATATGTGTGTTTATGTGTGCATGTATTATTATATTATTATAATAGACCTACATATTATATCATATTATATTATATTATTATATTATATTGACATAAGTAACATCTTTGGCTTATGTCTAAAGAAATATTGATTAAGTATGGTATGGTCTTTATAATAAATAATCTTTTTACTTTGTATGAATGTTTATGTCTTTGGGAAAATCAATATTTTTGATTAATATTAAATCTAAATCTATCTATCTATCTATCAATCAATCAGTCAATCTGTCTATCTATCTATCTATCTATCTATCTATCTATCTATCTGTCTGTCTGTCTGTCTATCTGTATGATTTTCATCTATTTCTTATTTTTAATAATAATGATAATTTATTATTATTATTTTAACAAAATATTAAAATTAATAATAACAAATGAAATTAAACTAAAATAAAATTAAATTTTATTTTAAATCTTCTATTATCATCCCGTGACAATACTGTGAAGTTTAAGATGGCATAGAGTCTTGTGGAAATGATTTGGTTTTAATGCCATTTGGATTTGTCAATTATTGTGTTTTTTTTTCAAGTGCAGGAAACAACCATGCAAAGAAATCTGTATTTTCAGATGGCCATTTCACTCAGAATACCCCCTAAAGGACTGGAGACGTCATCAGTTCCTGTGCGTTCTGTCATGGCATGTCCGTTGTGAGCCACTGTGACGCCACCGGTCTCTGGAGCTGACCTGAAGAGAGAATGGACAGCGGAACAGGCCTCCAGTCACCCATCACACCCACCCAGTGAATGCACAGAGAAAAATGACCCCTCCTGACCCCACCCCATGTTTACCACAAGACGCAAGCTTTCTATTTGTCTCTCACCCCCTTTAAACTCAACTGAACGACTGAAACTTTCCAATGGAGCCAGAACACTCGCAGGCTTTGTGAACGAAACACTTTGATAGCTCCTCTTTCTCTCTCATTGTCTCTCTCTTTCTCTCAGTGTCTTGAATATTTTCCACAGCAGCTCTCTTCCATCCTTCACAAAGCTGTCATTGTAGAGCAATCATGGCGTGAGGGGGGTTCATGAATGTCTGCCGTAGAGTCAGGCCACAGTGGGCCGCTCTCTCACAGCAGCACACAAACACTGACGGATGACTCACGCTTCCGAGGCGACCTCTCGCTCTCAAATCATCATTTATTCTGTACATCATCTGCAGATCTGTTTAGAATGAAGATGTTGAACATGTCAACATCTGTGGATTCGTTTGCACATAAAATAAGAAGCTGTACTGTTACAAAAATTGTTTTTACGCACTATTGTTTCACACACTGATAGATTCATCTCATTCATACAATGTCCATAAAAATATTTGGACACTTTTAGACAATTAAAAAACACAGAGACCCCTGAATATTTTCATTTATACAGTTTTAAAAAATTATGTAAAAATGTGTAAAATTATTTATACATGAATATTATACATATATTATATATTATACATATTATACATTTATTTTTATTTAAAAAAATTATAAGCAATATAAACATTTTTAAAATTTAAATATTTATTATTTCTATTAACATATAAACCTTAAAACAGTAAAATTATTTGTGATTAATTTCACAAATATGATTTCCGACTTATCTTTAGCCAGTAGCATGAAATTTAAAATTTAAATAATGTCAAAATCTGTAAATGTTAGCTTATTAATTTATTAAGAAACTATTTTTCTCTTGTCTTTTCCACTGACCCCAGTTTATAAACACTCTTGTAGTTTATCACAATCAGTGTTATTTTAGTATCATTTATTTACAATTATATTTTTTGTTAATATTTTAAATTAGATTTTCTTTTTATATTTTACAAAGTTTTAGTAGTTTTGTTGTGTTTTATTAGGTTTTTTTTTTTTGTTTTTTTTAATGTGTATATAGTTTTTATTAATATTCATTTATGAGAACTTTTTTATGTGGCCAGAAAGAGTACAAATATTTTTTCTTTTCAGAAGAAAGATATTTGGAAGAATGTCAGTAACCAAACAGATCTCGCCCCCCATTTACTAGGAAAAATAAATACTATGACATTCTTCCAAATATCTTCCTTTGTGTTCAGCAGAACAAAGAAATTCATACAGGTTTGGAACAACTTGAGGGTGAGTAAATGATGACAGAATTTTCATTTTTGGGTGAACTATCCCTTTAAGAGAATATTTAAAAACCTTTATAGATGAGGAAGTACACATCATAGGTACAGACAGTAACAGGATATGAGATGACCATAAAGACCTACTGGTCTGATGGTAAGAAAGAAGATCAGATGTGGTGCCAATCCATTCAAGGACTTATACAAATAATAAAGTCTTTAACTGGATTCGATACTCAACGAGGAGCCAATGCAAACTAGCTAATACAGGTGTAATACTTTCCCTCTTTCTTTACTACCCGTTAAAAGTCTGGCTGCAACATTTTAGAGACGAGAAAGTCAATATTGAGAGACTCCTAAATACAATGAATTGCAATAGTCCAGTCTCGATTAAATAAATGCATAAATAACAGTTTTTAAGTCCTTGAATGGAAGGAGAGATTTAAGTTTGGCAATCGTAATTGCTTTCTTGAAAACTTACTGTGCTGATTATAGGGCCAAGACTTTTAGAAAGGATATTGGTAAGTTCAGATGGACCAAAGACTATGGGCCCTATTTTAACGATCTAAGTGCATGGTCTGAATCCACTTTTTCTAGTTTAACGATGGAAAAAATGGTCGGTGTGCCAGGCGCATGGTCCAAAAGGGTTGTACCTATTCTCTTAATGAGTAATGGGTGTGTTTTGGGCGTAACATGCAATAAACCAATCAGAGTCTCATCTCCCATTCCCTTTAAAAGCCAGTTGTGCTTGCACCATGGCGGATTCGCTATTTACATTTGCAAGCGGAAGGATTGAATGTTTGTGTGCTGCTGCGCATCCCTGTGTGTGTAACAAGCAGAGTGTACGCGCGTTGTGCACCCGCCTATAGGCGCATATTACTAACACGCCCTAAAAAGTAACAAAAATAAATAAATAATGCGCCATTGACTTTAGACCAGGTTTTTGTTGGTCAATGGCGCAGTCGTTTTCAGTTGCCTCAAAATAGCAACACGCCAACAATGCGCCTGAACACACTTCGTTTTCAGAACAGCACACCCATGGGTCAACAAGTGCATTTGCTATTTAAACAACGTGGCGCTGGATGTGCAAATGATAACTGCGTCAGGCTGAAACTAGCAAAAAACACTTGCCTGGCGACTGCCTGGCATCGCATTGAGCCGGGTGTATGATAGGGCCCTGAAACTTCAGTTTTGGAGTCGTTCAATTGATGATAATATTCCACCATACCAGCTTTTAAACAGTCAAACAACGACTGATTTTGACAGAAGGTAGAGCTTAATAACATCTGCATAACAATGATATGAAATCTGATGGTTAAATATTGGCTAATGGAAGCAGATATAAGGAGAACAAAACAGGGCCCAGAACAGAACCCTGTGGCACACCACATGTCCAAGCTACAGAAAAGGAGGAGGAGAAGTTTTTAATAGCTTCTGAAAAATGTGATCCGCTTAAGATATGATGAAAACCAATTTAAAGCTGATCCCCTAATGTCCACATGCTCAAGATATTTCAAAAAAATTGAATGATCAGTCGTGTCGAATGCTGCACTAAGGTCCAAAAGAACCAGAACGACACATTTACCGGAATCAACACTTAGTAACAGATCGTTCAAAGAGCATTTTTCTTTAAAAAGGAGGAGAGTTGATAAAAAAAAACAACCTTCTCCAGTACCAGTACAAGTCCTTACTGCGTAAACATGCCTCAAACAGGCAAAAAGAGCCAGAGGAAGTCAGAAAGAGCTGCGTAAAAGCCCTGGGCCAATAGTGGCATTTCAGCCCACCGTGATGCAACCTGCTTTCTGGGGAGACAGAAAGAGTGAGAGCGACAAAAACAGAAAGAAAGAAAGAAAGAAAGAGGAAACAGTAGAAAAGGGATGAAGAGAGGGAGAATGAAAAGCTGCACCGCTCTGTCAGGAAAGGTCAATTACGACCCTAAACCACAGGGGACGTGTGTTGCCCAGGAAGTGCCTTCCGACCCCCAGCCCAGGGACGGTGCACCACAACAGTCACACACCTCCCGTTGCCATGGCAGCATGACATTTGTCACCATTCAAATGAGGCCCGGACCTGACTTAAACAAGCCAGGCCAAAAGCCCTGTCTCGCTTTGCCTAAATAAACCTACAGCAGAATTATGAAAACATTAAAGTAACCTGTAATACATTATGATCAGGCAGCAGCAGGTAATGTGCTTGGAGGAATGGAGGTGATATTCATAAACTGCCTTCAAATAAAAAGCAATTAGTGAGATTTGTATTGTAAAGTTCAAGCATTTATAGAGCTAACAGACAAAACAACAGCAAACCCACACAGACTCCCAATGAGCCATTAGAGAGGGGCCAGAAACACAGACACATAAATAAAAGAGTCCGTCGGGTCATAAACACCCAAATTAAACTAATCACTGCAGTAAATATCTCATTACATTGATTATACTAACATTAGATGCCACATAAATATGATTAGTTAAACAAAGGTAAACAATTTGTAGGTCTTCCTTCTTCATGCTAATTGAGCTAATTTGATTTTACAGATTGTCATTTTATTATGGTATGTTTGTGAAGGGTTGTCGAGATGACCACGTATTTTTTTTTAGCTTTAAATGTTTCAATTAGAATGTTTTAATTCTATACAAACATGCATAACAGGACACAAAATAGTCATGATTTTACTCGCATGTGGTCAAAAAGTGTTCAAAATTCAAATGAAGACCAATTAACAGAAATGTGTTTGTAAAATTAGACAGAGACAGGTCATGCAAACCCCGGTCCTCACCTTTTATATCAGGACAAAACAATGTTGCCATCTAGTGGTGAGGTTATATTATTTTTTATTATATTATATTATATTATGTTATGTTATGTTATGTTATGTTATATTATATTATATTATATTATATTATATTATATTATATTATATTATCACATTAATAATATTATATTTAAATACATTTAAATTTGTTATCTCAAAAAAGGAAAAGATATATACAGTCATTTCTAAGCCAATTATTGCACAGATTTTGTTTTTAATTTGTCCTCAATGGAAAAAAATAGCCAAAAAAAAAAAAAAAAACATTTTGCAGTTTTGTGCAGTCAGAGAGAAAGAAAGACTTAATAACTTGAACAGATTACATGAATGCAGTAGTACGGTAGATATCCAGTAACATTATGTGATTATAGAAAACAATGAAAACTATATTTGTCCAAAAACATAATCACAGATTGCATACATGCATATATGACATATATAGATCTGAATATGGAAATGCTAAAATGCTATATTAGACATAATATGGCTATTATGTATTGTATTTTAAAATGTGGGAGTATCATTTACAAAGCTATGAAACCGTAATCACAACATTAGAAAGTTTACATTAGAATTCAAGAACATTTTTGACATTTTAAACAGGAATACAATAATGCTCTCCATACTGTAATTGTAAGCTCTTCCAGTAATTCATTCATGTTTTACACAACAGAGATCAGGCCTGCATTAGTCAGATAGACTGCATGTTATTTGGAGGAGCATTCATGAATGAAAAACCTCATTTGCAGACAAATAAATGCCAGACAAACTGCCAGATGAGAGTTTACTTAAATTTGATCAGAGATGAGGCTGTTTTCTTGATGCTTTAAAGATTTCTACAAACATGTAATATTAGGTTAGAGCCTGAAAACAAACTGTCACAAAATACTGTTCATGTGAGCATATGTTATGTCTTTTAACTATGAAGAAGTTTAACAACCACATACTTTTAAAGAAACCACATGATGACGCCACTCATTCACCACTGTTATACATTCAGCATGGACTCAAACTCATCTATTCTCTGCATTGTGTTTCCTTTCTTAATCTTCCTGTAGCAGACAGTGTTGTACCTGCAAACAGGACGGTTGTTTTCATCCTTCTTGTATTCCTGGCCTGACATCTCAACCGAAGGCTGAAAATCATCCTGATGTAATTCAGCCAATCCGTCCTCCTCTTCCTCTTTTTCTTCCTCTTTTTCTTCCTCTTCATTCTTATCTGTTTTATTCACACTTATTTCTTCTTCATTCCTCTCTGAATTATTCTCACTTATATTCACCGGCTCTTCAGATGCCGTCGTCTCTTGAGGTACTTCTTCAGTTTGACCATTCATTTGCTCGTTCTCAGCTCCTAATGTGTCCTTGCCGTTCTGCTCCATTGATGTCACTTCCTGTCCTGTGATTGCAGTAGTTATTGTAAATTGATAAAGGAAAAGATACGCAATTCTCTCAGATGTAACACACAACCCAAATCCCGGAAATGTTGGGACGTTTTTTAAATTTGAATAAAATGAAAACTAAACGACTTTAAAATCACATGAGCTAATATTTTATTCACAATAGAACATAGATAACATACATGTTTAAACTGAGAAACTTTACAATTTTATGCACAAAATGAGCTTATTTCAAATTTGATGCCTGCTACAGGTCTCAAAATAGTTGGGACGGGGGCATGTTTACCATGGTGTAGCATCTCCTCTTCTTTTCAAAACAGTTTGAAGACGTCTGGGCAGAGATGCTGGCTTTTGAACTGAACGCTGATAACACGCTGGAAGGTCTCCCTCCTCTTTAGCCCGGAGGACACGGCGTCCGTGATTTCCAACAAGAATGTCAAATTTGGACTCGTCTGACCATAGAACACTTTTCCACTTTGAAACAGTCCATTTTAAATGAGCCTTGGCCCACACGACACGACGGCGCTTCTGGATCATGTTCACATATGGCTTCCTTTTTGCATGATAGAGCTTTAGTTGGCATCTGCAGATGGCACGGCGGATTGTGTTTACCGACAGTGGTTTCTGGAAGTATGCCTGGGCCCATTTAGTAATGTCATTGACACAATCATGCCGATGAGTGATGCAGTGTCGTCTGAGGGCCCGAAGACCACAGGCATCCAATAAAGGTCTTCGGCCTTGTCCCTTACGCACAGAGATTTCTCCAGTTTCTCTGAATCTTTTGATGTTGTTATGCACTGTAGATGATGAGATTTGCAAAGCTTTTGCAATTTGACGTTGAGGAACATTGTTTTTAAAGTATTCCACAATCTTTTTATGCACTTTTTCACAGCTCTGCCCATCTTTACTTCTGAGAGACTCTGCCTCTCTAAGACATCCCTTTTATAGCTAATCATGTTACAGACCTGACATCTCTTAACTTAATTAGTTGCTAGATGTTCTCCCAGCTTAATTTTTTTTAAATGTCTTGCTTTTTCAGCCATTTGTTGCCCCCTTGCCAACTTTTTTGAGACCTGTAGCAGGCATCAAATTTGAAATGAGCTCAAAAGTGAAAATTTCTCCGTTTAAACATTTGTTATGTTATCTATGTTCTATTGTGAATAAAATATTGGCTCATGTGATTTGAAAGTGTTTTAGTTTTTATTTTATTCAAATTTAAAAAACGTTCCAACATTTCCAGAATTCGGGTTGTAGATCACTTTCTGTATGATAATTAACAAATAAACAGCTTTTCCTGTGCTGTAATTTCACCAATTCACCCGATATCAGTATTCAGCCGACAATAAGTGTCTGTCTTTTCATTAGTAACAATGGTTTGTCATGTCCAAGTTAGGAAAGAACTTGAGACTTGGCAAAAGATGCAAAGTTGTTTTGAGGAATTTTAATTTGATTTGACTAAACAAAGTGACCAACTGCTGGAATGAGAACTGCAAGTACAGTACACAATTCTTCCTGTATGTTTCAACAATGAGAGGCCTTACATAATATCCAAGAATTGGGAAATTGTGCCATGTGGTTACATAAATACAGAAAAACTTCTCAAGTAACCACGTCTAGACATCTTTCAAATTACATTTTGAATGTATTATTGCTGTTCTCGTCATTGTTATGTAAATTTATCTTAGTAATACCTTATCAAAACTAGTTTTTCCTCAACATAAAACAACTTCGAACAAGTAAACCGAACCACCTGAATGTGAAAAGTTGTACCTATCAAAACCAATGAACATGGAAAAGATTTGCATTTTCAGTACAAACGCAGAAACCATCGACACAAACTCTAAAATCTCACTGTACTCACTTAATAATGTATCTTACCTTGTTCCTGTTGGCTCAGCAGTACTGCGTGAGGTTTGTTAGTGGGGTCTGACTCCAGTTCCTGGGATTTTTGAAGGAGAGTGGACCCTGAAGGAGGAGGATGCTCAGACGTAGTCTCTTGTGGCGAGCAGTCTGTGCATGGCTGTGTCCGTGTCCCTCCCTTTACAACTCAATGGAATCTGGCTGGCATTGGGTGACGCAGCCTCACTCTCATTCCCAGTGGCGGAGCTGATGAGATTCTCATCCCCATTGTTTGGAAAACAGTGTTGTTTGGTTTCTAATTCTGGGTGTGATCATGGGATTGTGAGCTCATTGATAGAGACAGGACATTCAGTTTGAAAAGTAGCACCAGATTTCTTGGTTTTCTTCTACTGCAAAGTTGTGTTTAAGGATACACTTTCTGACAGGTGGATATTAGTTTTCCACAGTGTAACATCTCACTGAGATGCTAAAAAGTCATCCTCCTTGGAAGCTGTTTTTGTCTCTTATGATTCCAAGTAAACAAACATTTTAAATCAAATTTTAAATAAAATGTTTTAATAAACTTTTGTCATGCTTTAAAGAAGTACACTTATTTTGAAGTGTTGACTAACATACACATGTAAAGTACAATATTTTAATTTTAACTGTATTGTGTTATTTTATATAAAATTTAAAGTTAACATATATAAACGTACTAAATTGCAGCTTCATCATTATGATTGTGCAATTAGAAATATATTAAAATACATGGCATACACGTTTTAATAGACATTAAAAGTATATTAATAGACATTAAAAGTATATTAATGACATTAAAGTATATTTTACAACAGCTGCAACAGAAGTAATTATGAAATTACATAATATAAAGATCAAATACACTAAGTGTCTGTAAGTGAATTAAAAAATGCTCTCAAATACTACTCAAATAATCTCCTAAATCAGCACAGATAACTGGATCCCAATGAATTGCCCAGTCATACAACCATAATGAGGTTCATCTTTAGACCTGAAAACTAAACTAAATATTATGGGACATTTTTAGTATTCTAAATAAAGACCCATTGATTGGATCAACATCCCCTGGATGATCCAATGAATCTGCAAAATCTTACATGTGTTTAGTGTACATCAGTTTGGTTAAGCTTTATGATTTCCATCCAATACATACTGTAAAGATGTTGCAACAACTTCTACAAAGTCTTTTAAAAAGCTAAAAATGATATCAAAACCAGAATATGGCATCAGACAATCATTAAACTGTCAATTAAGCCTTATAAAAGTGATGAGAATGCTAAGATTTTGTCTTTGAGACAGGATGTACCATCAATGACGTGTCATTTCCTGCCAGGCTTAAGATCTATGTGGTGAATGAGAACTGCATCTGGTAATTTACCACTGACAGAGATGATATCTGGGAAACCTATGATCAGCAGAAGCAAACAGCAGACAAATCAACTTATGCAAACCACATTCAGCAAGATTAAGTGGTGGAATTTATACAGTCAAAGCAAAACCAGCTTATGCTACAAAACGGCAGTTTATTAAAGAGGCATTCTATAATAAATATAAAAATGAATAAATATATTAAAACACTTTGTATACAAAGACAAAAATCATTTAGACAATATATATATTTGATAAAAATACAGTGAATTAAATAAATTGACAATGCTTAATAGTGCAAAATACACAAATACAGTATAGATAATACAAAAATACACAATAATTAAAATAAATTATTAAATAATTCCATCTCATACATCAATATTTAGCATTTCATGCTTTCAATCCCGTCTTAACAGGGTGTCTTTGACCATATGGCCATAAGTCTTGTAACTTTAAAATGACTCAGGAGTAGAGGGTGCCCAGTCTACTTTACTACAGAGTTTAGTTTCAGCCCTGCTCTAATGCAACCAGCTTGAAGCCCACAACCCTGATTAGGTGTGTTTGATTATATTGTAAGTGGAACAAAACTATCCATACTGTCAGCAAACAGTAGCAGAGGATTCTGGAAGAAGGGCACATGGCTTCTGGATGTCTTCCATGGCACCTGAAAACAAAGGAAAAGATTGATTTAATCTACTGGCACTAAAGTGTTTGTGTGAACATAATAGAAGATCACTGAAATGAATAACAATGGTTTAACCGAAAATATTTAATTTAGTATAATTTTCTAATGTATTAGTACAAATTAGCATTATGCTATTCTATTCTATTCTATTCTATTCTATTCTATTCTATTCTATTCTATTCTCTTTTTTAATTTATGTAATTCCTGTAAGTTCTGAACTGATCCTTTAAAAAATTACAGTTGATGTCGGCATTCTGAATTATGGAAGTGTCACGGTCTTGTTTAGTCTTGGGGTATGTTTAAAAAAAATTTAGTTATTTTTTAAGTGCATTTTGTAGAGCAAATAGTTAATAAATATACAGTCAAACCAAAAATTATTCAGACATTTTTGAGATTTTTGATATATTTTTACTAGTGGGTGTAGGACACTATAGTTAATTTATGTAAGTGAGGATAGCAAAATAAAGTAAACTGTGACATATTATAACCAAAAATTCTTCATACAGTGGACTACCTGTAAAATTGATAAAAATTTGAACCAAAATTTATTCAGAGCTCAGACCTTGTCTTGACCTGACCATGTTTTGCTTAAGTGTTATCTGACATAATTAAGATTAATTTTTTTTCTGACACAGTTTAACTCTGAGATCTTGTCATATTTTATTACCATTTTTTTTAAACTATAGTGAATAAATTGTATTAATGAATTAAATGTTCAAGGTGTCTGAATAAATTTTGGTTTGACTGTATATATATATATTAAAATAATAAATGTGTTCACCTTACGTATTAAGTAAACTGTACATATAAATATTATGTAACTGACAAATTCAAATGATTTGTATTTACTGAAAGAAATTTTGTCAGCTTTACTTGAATTTATTTTGTTCATACAACTAAATTGTTATTTGTATAAATTACTCAATATAGTTGCGTGGAACCACTTGACACTGCTTTTTTAAGTAAATCCAACAATTCATTTTTAAGTGCACGCCAACAATGTACTAAAACCAGAAAGGTTTTTACTTTGCGTTTTTTGCGTACAGGCGGCAACGTTGTCAAAATGATCCCTGTTCACACGGATTTGCAAAACGACTACAAACGTTGTATTCTGCTGCCAGGCCAGTAGATGGCGATGTCTCTTTGTAAATAAACACTATGCACCTATAGATTCAACACGTGATACACATGCGCATGACATCGCCGTTTTCACAAATTTGCAATTTTGTAGTTTACACTGAGATGATAAGTTTGAAAAGTTTGCATTTTCAGGCCCCCAAAACGCCGCTGTCGTGTACATGAACGGCCAAAACGCGTAAAAAGTTTTCCGGTTTTAAACGGCCCCTTAGTTTTCTTTGTCACCCTTTGCCTTAGTTCTAGTAAATCATCTATTGTCATGGTTTCTAGTTAGTTCCACACCTGTTCCCTGTTCCGTTGATTATCTTCCCTCTGTGTATTTAAGCCCTCGTTCTCCTCTGTTCATGGTATTGTGTTAATGTTACGTGGATTGTGTTTGTGAGATCTCTCTCTGTGTTTATTAAAGTGATGTTTTATTGTTCATTCTGTGTCACGCATTGTCTTTTGGATTATGCTACAGCCAACCCATTGACAGAAGGCTTGTTTCTGTCATGGAGTAAAAAAATAATAAAGGTAATTGCGACTTTTTATCTTAGAATTCTGACTTTTTTTCTGGAAATTTTGAGTTGCGAGAGAATATCTCACAATTCGAACTGTATAACTCACAACTGCGAGTATATATCTCATAATTCTGAGGAAAAAAAGTCAGAATTCTGAGATAAAAACACGTAATTCTGACTTTTTTCCCCAGAATTGAGAGACATAAAATTGCAATTCTGAGAAAAAAGTCAGAATTGTGAAATATAAACTCGCAACTGCCTTTGTTTATTTTTTTTACGCGGCGGAAACAAGCTTCCATGTAGTTGATACCACATGATGAACTGACAAAACATTTTTTTTCACAGTGTAGACTCAAAGTTTCACTTCAGAACAGTGATAAGAATTGTCAGCACGGTATCTTCCGGTAAAAGTAGCATTTCTATAAGCACACACACTCCCCACATGGCGCCCACACACACACACAGATATCTTTTGTTGGTATCTTGAGGGCAGACCATGGCTTTATGGGGAAATGATGCGTTTCTTTTGTGGGTAGTGTATGCCCACATCTCTCTGCCTCGGTCTCACACACAAACACATATTTACACACCTCCTATTAGACGCGCTTCCTCTGAGATGAGTGTCTGAAGCTCTTCGCATTTCTCTGTGAACTGTCTCTGTTGTGTGATGTAAATGTGAGGGGGAAGCACAGAGAAAGAAAAAAACTGTTAAGCAAGAGGAAACCTACTTTGTTCACAATTCACACAATTTCCCAATACAACATAATTACGGTAAATAACTATTGATACACAAGTTACGCAAAACAGCGGCAAGACAAGAATGATTATGAAGTGTTATAAAAATACATAATTAGGACTCAAAAATTTGACTCATGTTATTAAGAAATTTTCAATATTTTTTGAAGAAAATCACCTGCAGGAGATGAAGCTTGTTAAGCAATTGTCTCTGCTTTTCTGTAGCTCCTCTGATAATGTCTATCCTACAGTCCACAAAAGAGAAGACAAGAAGATTATATTCAGATCAAGAGGCATTTACAACAAAAACTAGGGTTACTAGGTTTTGACTGGTTCACATGGGATATTAAAGTCACCATGAAATCAAAATTGAAAAAAAAAAATTTTTTTTTCAATGGAATATTGCAATATTTATTATAAATGATATATCTGTGAACATCATTTTTTTAAATTCATGTGCCCTCATTATCTTTAATCAAAATAACTTCCCCTCCCTCTTGCACTGACATTTCTTCTCTGATTAAGTGTTTACTGGCATGAGGGCGGGGCAACCTGTCACTCACATGAGATCCACCAATAGCAAACCACAACCATCCAATCAATTCCCACTGGACAAAATCAACATTTTTTCTTTTTTGAGAAGCCATTTCACTCGGATATATGTCACAATAGGGAAGACAAGACTACTTCTCTAAGCAACTTCTGTTTCATTCCAACTTTAAGCAATAATAATAAAACTACAACTATTCATTTAATTACTACTGCTTCTGGATTGTGCCATTATACACCCACTGGTGGCTGTTTTTGTGACAGAATGAATACAAATATTGTAATATTGTAAAACATTGTAATACAATCCTGTTGAATTTAATGTAAAAACTGGCTAAAACTATTTAAATAAAATAAAAACTATAATAGCTAAATAAAAGCATATATAAATCATTTTACATCAGAAGATAAATTAAATTTCAGTTATTTTAACAATGTTTTAAATACTGTAGAGGTATGTACATGTACTGATCTGTTAAATCTAAATCAATTTTAAATAGATAACCATGGTATTTAATATTTTTTTTACTTACAAACACATCTCTTTTACACTGCATAGGGTATAATTAAGTGAACCGATTAACATGTTTTACTGTAGAATTTTTACATTCTTTTTCAATTAAAAATACAGTGTATTTAACTTGTATTTAAGGTTGAACATATCAAAATGTACCAAAGTCAATAGTGTTTAGTCTTACATTAAGAGGGAGGACTTCTGAACCAGATCCTTGATCTGCTGATGAGTGAATCCAGCAATGTGCACACTGTTGACTGTGATAATAACATCACCTGAGGTGAGAGACGAAGAGATTTTAGCAATGAGTAAGTATGAATGTCTGGTTCTTGACAGAAAGTGAGTAGGTGTCTTGATAACTCACCTGTCATTAACCCACTACTCTCTGCGAGACTGTTCTCCTTCACCCAACACACACATGAGCCCAAATCCTGCTCAGCGCTGATGCTTCTCTCAACACTGCCTGTCTATGGACAAGGAGTAAAGATCCAATCAATTCATCATCCAAAATCCAATTATCCCCTGACAGATAATAAGCCCTTGGGCCACAGGCATGTAATGCTTGAATGAATGGAGAAAAAAGGATGAGAAGAGAGAGAGGGATAGAAGGCGGGCGGGTAATGAGGTTACCTGGATGTCAAACCCAAAAGTTTCATTTTCTTTTCTTCTTAAAACAACAGTTTTCCTGTTAACCAAGAGAGAGACATGAGTATGAAAGAGACAAAGATAAACAGTCTAAATCTGAGTTGTCCATGTGGGTTGACTTTGTGTAGGCCTACTTAAAGGAACAGTTCACCCAAAAATGATGAGTAAATGATGACAGAATTTTCATTTTTGGGTGAACTGTCCCTTTAAGATGTAAATCAGTATTTATTATTTATTTATTTATTTTTACCTTATGCACTGCTCCGTTGTCTTGTCTTGGGACTGCAGAACCTAAGAAATTAACACACCACAATTGGTCATTATTAAAATAAGTAATTTATCCCACATGAGAAAAAATACTATAGTAATTTATAGTAAATACTATAGTGTTTTTGAACCATACTATAGTAAATTGTAGTATACTGTATATATTATAGTATTTACAACACTTTGTTAATGAATGCTATACTGTAGTATTAACTATAGTGAACTGATAAACTGTAATAAATACTGTAGTATATTTTAGTTTTTACTACAGTAAACTGTAGTGTATTTGTAGTATAGTATAGCCTATAGTTGTTGAAAACTTAGTACAGTATTGAGTAAAGTAATTTGTTTATATTACTATAGTTGTTATATTACCACAGCAACTATAGAATTACCACAACAAATTAATTCAAGTACTTTACTATAGTATGGTTCAAAAACACTATAGTATTTACTATAAATTACTATAGTATTTTTTCATGTGCGTAGATAAAAGATTAATATATTATTTATATAGGCTACTAAATATTAGATATCAAATAATATAAGAATCATAATAAAAAATGAGAAATAATTAAATTAAAAAAATTAATAGTCGCTTACGTTTCTTTTATGGCTTTTTCCATCTTTGTTCTTGGTTGTTTTATAATCACTAGTGTTCTTCTGTGTTTTGTGTCCAGTGTTCAGCAGGTTGTTTGTCGCGCAGCTGCTTTTTCCTAACAGCTTTCTTATGTATTGAACAGATGCTGCTGTCATCTTCAGAGTGTGTGTTGACATCTCTGCTCCGTCTGCTGCTGAGAACGTCTCTCCTCCGGCTTTTACCCGAGCTTCTGAACGGATGTCACGTGACAACAGTAAAGTCCCCGGGGGCTTCACTACAGACTTTTGAATTTACTGTAAGTCTGCCAGTGCACAATTATGGAGAATCGTGTTTAAAATCACCTTTGCGGCTTGTTTAAAAACAAACTAAATGTATACCTACATTAACATGAAAGGTAAATTTTAAATAAATTAATTAGATGATAAAACTGAAACTGGAAACTAAATAATTTCATTTTATTTTTAATTTTGGCATATGTTTTGCGTACCCTTATTATTTAAAATTGACAGAAAATGTCTTCCATATATTAAAACAGAAATAGATAATTAATAAACACGAACAACAGATTGTAATTCACAAATAAATAACTTAATGTAGCTTAATTCATGACCACGGCTTTAAACTGCCTTCAACAAACAAACAAATATATATATATATTTTTTTAAATAATAAATTTTATAAAAAAACTCATTATATCAGCTGAATCTTTACTTTTCAATATTACTACATGGGATGCCATTCATCAGGCAGTGTGTAGTGCTTCCTGAAGATTATTCTCGATCCAGTAGGTGGCAGGAAAGGCGCCTCCGTCCCGCCTCATTGCGCAGTTCAGTCTGATGAAGAAGAAGAGAATCTAGGCGTCCCCCTTCTGCGTGCTGCTAGTTAACACGACGTAAGCTTTGTCTTTTCTACATCTTTTAGTAGCCTCATCTAAATAATAACGATGTAATTTAATATTTAAATATTGCTCTACATTTTATCTTTATCCGTGATGTCTGTAATTTCTGTTTTTAAAAACTGCGTTGATAATTGGCTTGTCATGTATATATGATGCTTATGGTGGTCCTGATGCTGCTTTTGTTACTAGGCGACCAGGTTGACTCGCAAGCTAACTGATAAACAAGAATAATCCTTAGAGAATTAGCTGAAATAACCACAGTGTTTAAAATCATAAAATAATAGCCGCATTTGTTCGCATTGGTATGTTAGCTGTAGATGTCTACACAATGAAGAAATGATCAGCGCTCAATATGTCGAGATGACACTGATTGTAATTAGCGGTTTATTTGGATGATTTAAGAACGCGTTAAAGGGTAATAGTTCAGCTGACCTTCTGTTTAGAATAAATGTCAATCCCTTAACTTTACTCTTTCTGGAATTGCAGTGCTATCTACCCAACACTGAACACTAAGACACCAGTCATGGCTGCCGAGCCCAACTATCGTCGGACAAAACCGGGTAATGGGCCTTCTGAGCAACACATTATACTGTTGTTATTTATTTATCTATTTTTACAGACCACTGTAGCGTGTAGGCTTTTGTTACTGTCGCATAATACATATAAATATTGTTTAAGATTAAGGCCTATAGTTGGAGAGGCTGCTCACTGCAGAGCGTGAAGTCCAGCTCCCCCTATCTGGATGTAATTTAGGCATAATAAATGGAGCTAGAAACTCCAACCACACCCTAACCCTGCCAATAACTCTATCCCTCCACCCGTTAGATCAACAGAGGTGGACTAGGTTAAACTCAATCCATGACATCCAGACAGAGGGGTGGAGCAGGATGTCATTTGGCTCTGCAATGAGCACCACTTGAATAATTGTGCAAATATTATAATTTCATTATAGGTGTTAGATCAACTCAACAATCAGCTTCAAATGGAGCTGCTGGACCTACATCACAGATTCCAGGTTTGTCTCAGACTGCTGACATCACTCCTGAAGAAAGAACTAAAGGACGCCGTGTAGGAATTCAGGCCTCTGACTCGGATTATGTTAAACTTGCAAAACAAGGAGGACAGAAGGGTAAATGTGTCACACCTGTATAGAATATCTTATATTTATTTTATCATCAACCTTGCTGTGGTTCACGACAATAGAATCCTATATACTAGTCTTGCTATTTATGAAAGGAACGAAGTGTAGTGGTTATGTACAGAATGACCTACGGCAAACTTAATAGGCAGTATGTTACCAGTTGATTTGATTTGAAAGATACCAATAATTATGGCACTGCTAATCTTTCAATTCTCCTGTAGGTTTACTGTGGCATGATGATCCTGTGGAAGCAAAACCTAATACCTATAAACCCTCTAATTGGTTCTCTGGCTCACCCGATGATGATGATGATGAGGAGAGGTGAGAATCTGTCAGCCCAATAGACCAATTTGGAGCAGATGTCACAGTTACGTCACTTGCAGATGCGCGCGCATAGTGGTGGCAGAAAAATAGCAGTAACAAATGGAGGAAAATGGGCAAAATCCACAGAATAAGAGGAAAATGTTTTGTTGTGCCTTTGATGGATGTCAGAAATGAAATGCAAAATATATAGTCTTCATTTTTATAGAATACCGTCATTGAAGACGCCCTTTGAAGCTAAACGCAGACGTTTATGTTGCAAGTCACAGACTGGACTGATAAAACCTGCAATGATTAGTCTACTAATAACGCATGAATTTGATGTAAACAGTAAGTCTAAATAATATTCATATGCAGTTCATAGGGGACATACTTACATAGCAGTTACAGCATAAAATAATATTTAAACCTATAACATTTTTATCTCACAATTCTTACTTTTTTCTTGCATTTGTGTTTATATATCCCAGTTCTGACTTTATAACTCACAATTGTGGGTTTATATCACAATTCTAAGGGAAAAAAAGTCAGAATTGTGGGATATAAACTCACAATTCTGAAGAAAAAAGACAGAATAACGAGTGTATCTCACAATTTTGTTTTTCCTTCTAAGAGTTATGAGATATAAACTTGGATTTGCTAGGAAAAAAGTCAGAATTGTGAGATATAAACTCGAAATTAGCTATTTTTATTCTTTTATTCCGTGGCTTCATTGCTGTTTGCAAACACAAAATAGGTCTATAAAGTCTTCCAAGGCCTCGGCAATACATAATTATGATTTGAAGAATGATCCCAGATGTATTATAAGAGACCATCACAACTCGGTGGGCTGAAGAAAGTTCTGGTATTTATGGCTTTCTAAATCTAGCATGGCATGTTCAAGCAGTTCAAGAGTATTCTGGTCCGTATCAATAGGGTGACATGGAGGACCTACATTCTTCTCTCAGAAGAAACATAGGGGTTTGTAGAGACATAAAAGGGTAAACCCCAATCCATCCGCTATGGTGGTGTAAACTGGGGTTCAATCTTGTGATCTTATGCTTGCAGCAGAAGTAAAGCAACTACCCCTGATGGAATCAGCAAGAGTGAGTCTAAAGGGGCCTTACAGCAACTGGAGCCCCCATTTGGAACTGATAACTGTTCAGCCTGGGACAGGGATTCTGATAAAGACAAGGTGAATGGATTAGCACAGACCGTGACAGCCATCATGTATTTAAACCTCCCATACTTCCTCCTGCTGCCATATTATAAACAATTTTTCAGTTGCCATCTTGCCATCTTTTTATTTTATTTTTTTGCCATGCAAAATAAGTTTATACAAAAACTGAAATCCAATCATTTTTGTTTTCCATTGTTGTGATTCTGCTTTTTATTTTCTTGGCTGGTTGACATGAAGACACATGATCAGACCTTTCTCTCACAGGAAAACAGGACTTTTGCAAATTACCATCTGTGTTTTCGTGGTGACTTTTTATGCATGCTCATTTGATAACATTGCTTGATATGTGGCTACTCACTTGGGAACTCTAAATACTGTAAATATTTGAGAATCATTATTTAAAATCATTTGCTTTTAGTAACAGTTGCCTACTATAAAAACAGGTACTTAAAAAGATTAAGGTTACTGAACAAAGAGACTCTACATGGTAAAAACCAGTCGGACATATTTAACTATACAGAACTGGTTCTTTCAAAACGCTGACTCAAATGACTGTTGCTATGGCTGTGTACCGTGTAACATTAGATCTGCGGTTCTGCCCTATCATGTTCATCATATACACAGGAAACTGAATCATCTTATTGCATTATTAGTCATTTATTATTCTTGCATGCTTATACATATGCATGCTTTTTCTTTTTATTAATGATTTTGTATCTTTGAGTTATCTTTTTTATTGCTGGATGTGATTATTAATTGTAAATTTTGAATTAATTATGAAATTCATTTGCAGTGTTTATATCATTGTATCAAATTGTGAATTAATATTAAAAATCTAATGTCCTCACAGAATGCCAGCCATGCTACATCAGAGATGCAGAAACTCTCCCTAAGCCAAAAAGATATTGACGAGGCCAACAAGTTCAAAAAGACGTATGTGTCTCTTTTTTTAGCTCCTACATTATTTTCCAGATGCACATTAAAAAAAATATGAACTCTTGAAATGTTTTCAGTCTATATAAGTATTTGATAATTGTTTCTACACTGCAGTTCCCATGATAAGAAGAAGACAGCTCCAGTCAGCATGTCCAAACTTCTAAGCTTTGGCTATGCCCAGGATGAGAATAAATCTCCCAATGATGATGATGCTTCAAGTGAGACTTACAGTTTTTTTTATTATATCATGAGTAGTTTGAGCTCTGTGTTGTGTTAACCACATATACAAATATGAAATGCTTTAAGGTGCAGTAAGCAGTTTCTGACAAACACTGTTGATATTTGAAATCAACACCGAAACAAACCCTTCCCTTCATTGCTCCGCCCCAAAATAACGAATATGCTATGCAACACAGGCAACTCTACTAACAGCCGGCACATCACACAGCTCACGCACGTATGGATGAATCAGCTGTGATTCAATAACAACTGCAGCAAGTCTTGGTTCTGTGAAACATAGCACAACCAAAGTTACGTATTGAGCAGAAACAAAGCAACCTCAGCGTCAACCTCTCTTCAGCGCCTGTCTCGCCCACGGACCTCTGGCTGAACGTCTGATGCATAAAGGCCCGTTCGCATCAAGAATGATAACGATAAAGATATAGTTCTAAAAATCGTTCTAAATATACAAGAATAGCACTGTCCACACCACAGCTATAGCGATATAGAGAAACGATATCGTTGGGATCACTTTCAGAACGATTTTTTTCCAGCTGTTGAATGATAAAACACTGACAGCCAATCAGAATCCATTCTAATTTAAGGGATCACGCATTTAAAATGGCAGACGACATTGCGGAGAAGTTCATCATCGAGGTCCAGAAAAATCCACCACTGTTTGACAATTCAAACCCCCTTTTCAAGGATACTTTAAAGAAAATGGATATATGAAAAACAGTCGGTCATACCCTCGGTCATCATTATGCCAGGCTAGCAAACAGTGTAACATAAAATTGCCTCAGGTATCCAGCGCTAGTTTCAACAACATTGTCTTGCTTCCGTTGTTTTTATTCCACTATATTGACTTCTTCAGCTAAATTCACTGTTAGATCAGATCGATTACACTAGCTATTCACTCTAAACATAGCATGCTGAGGACATCTGCTGGTTAAAGCCGTGTAAATGCAACAAGAACAGCAAAAACATGTTGTACACACTTTGAAACTGCAGCGCGTGAGCTTAGAATAAACAGACCGTTTTCGTTCGTTGGTGTGGATGCAAATATAGTTATCTTTATAGTTACCATTCTTGGTGTGAATGGGCCTTAAGAAAAAATTGGGAGTTTCGAAGTCGTCATCTGATTGGTTGAATTCTCCAGGATTTCCAGGAGACGTGTGTGTGCGCCTGAAAACAAAGCCAGCATGACGCCAAACCAGAGATGGTCTTATTGTGAGATGCGAGGGTCCGTGGCTCTACCATTGGAAAAACGTAACGGCTAACTTGGATCACGTGTGCCTTGATAACCAATCGCCTTGACATCATTGAATTTCGTTCAGAGTTGTGCGACAGTCAATCACTGATTGCAGATACCATATGAATGAGAAGTGCTGTAAACTGAATCATACCTGTCACGCGATTGTCCGTGACTTCTCTTATAAAACAGCGTTTTTTTCGGTGTGAAAATAGATCAATCCAAAACGAATGTTTAAGAGCAAACATGTTGAAGATTAGCCGATGGGTTGTCGATTCATTAAATGAGCTATTTCCTCACAAAAGCAGGTTATTCAGCGTAGTGAAGCGTCTCCTTCATTGACATGCATTAAAAGAAACAGCTTCTTGTCTCCTTCCCTGCATACCGCAGTGTTAGCAGGCGTTGCGCTTTTTTCAGCTAAGGGTGGCTTTGGCCAAATCCCCTCGTGGAAGAAGAAAGCCTGTGAAACTGTGACAATGAGGGCTTATCAGGATCAAATAAATGCTGGATTTTCAAAAGTACATCAAGTTTGCGGTGCCATTGTTGCACAACGTTCCTGGATTAATAATTTATTAGATGCAAGCCGGTCTGTACATCGACTTTACATTTTCACACCCCTAAACATAATGCGGAACAAAACGAAAAAATTACCTCCTTGGTAATATCTCAGCCATCTCTTTTTCTCAGTCTTTCTAAAAATGTCCCTCTTGCTTACTCTCTCCACCATCATGAGCATAAATGCCCCCTATTGCTGATTGGCTGCAAGAGTGTTGTGGTGCTCGGTCTGATTGATCCAATCCACATTGTTTTTTCTTCTACAGCCAGGACAAACACAATATATATACATGTATGTATATATACTTCAGCACACACAAAACAAATATTCACAAAATTGTTTGTGTGTTGATTTCAGTTTTTAACAGCATTTCTAAAAAATCGCTTACTGCACCTTTAAAGGGTTAGTTCACCCAAAAATGAAATTTCTGTCATTAATTACTCACCCTCATGTCATTCCACACCTGTAAGACCTTCGTTCAACTTCGGAACACAAATTAAGATATTTTTGATGAAATCCGAGAGGTTTCTGATCCCCAAGAGAAAGCAACATGATTACCACATTCAAGGTCCAGAAAGGTAGTAAAGACATCGTTAAAATAGCCCATGTGTCTGCAGTGGTTCAACCTTAATGTTATGAAGCGACGAGAATACTTTTTTTTTTTTTTGCGCAAAAACAAAACAAAAATAACGAGTTTATTCAACAATTTCTTCTTCGCAAAAAAAATGATCATCGCTTCATAACATTAAGGTTGAACCACTGTCGTCACATGGACTATTTTAACGATGTCTTTACTACTTTTCTGGACCTTGAATGTGGTAATTACATTGCTTTCTATGGAGGATATATAAAAAAAACCTCTCGGATTTCATCAAAAACATCTTAATTTGTGTTCCGAAGATGAACGAAGGTCTTACGGGTTTGGAATGACATGAGGATGAGTAATTAATGACAGAAATCTAATTTTTGGGTGAACTAACCCTTTAATGCATGTCAAATTATGTATATAACTGAAAAATTAATTTGTGTCATTTGATATTTTAGGCATTACCTCTGAGCAGACAGGCACCATTGCACCAGAGGATGAATTGGAATAAAAGACGATGCCCCCCAAAACCCTTCTTCATGAATTGTTGTTCTCTTGTATCCAATAGCTCCTCTGCATCAACCATTCACTCTCTGCTTTACGCAAAAACACTTTTTTTCTTAATTGACTAGTTTGTGTCAGGCTCACATATTTATGGTGCTTGTGATCAGGATAACTATAACCCTAGAAGGAAGGAAGTCGTTAAATGAAAACTACAGGTTATGTGCACCACAAAATACATCTTAAGATGCATTGAGCATTGATGCCAAGGTAGAGCTGATTTCATGATATTCTGTTTTCACTTATACATTAGTGCTCAAGGCACAATAATGTGCCAAAACCTTAGGAACACTAAAGATAATACACATGTAGGCAGATAGGATGTACTTACTGTATGCCACGTTAAACAGCTCTTTCTCACCTCAGTGTCAGTGAATATGACAAAAAGTGTAAGCTGCAAACTCTTATTATACACTTCAGCAAATCTCTGATTTGAACACTATATTACACTATAACACGGTATTCTTATGGTCCAATAGTTAACTAGTTGAGTGCATGGTGAGCACACAAGAAGACCACCTTACAATGAATGATTACATGAAGTAAGGAGATGCTCTTGGGAGGGATTTGAGAACCGGAAGAGGGTTTAGGGAGTTCGTGATTGTGAATGTCTGTTGTTGTTAGAATTAATGTGATGGTAAATAATAATCTCAGTTGTTTTGGTGTTAAATGCTGTATAATTTATGTTTATTCCTTCTAAAACGATGTTTACACTTGCTGTCAGTTCATGTCTATAAATGATAACTGAATAAATTTGCATGTGCATGAAATGCTTGCTGTTTGTGGTCATTGTTTCGAAGGTCAGCCTCACAGGATGAATGCACTGTTATCCTTACAAATTTTTAGTTATTTAATCAGTCAACCATAAATACATTTCAGATCTTTCCAAGGAGGAAAACATTTTAATACTAAAACTAAAAAGAGGATAAAATGGGTAAAAACAAAAATATTAATAAATAACATTTCTATTTAATATAATTTGACATACACTAATGATTTAGTATAAATTAATTAGTGTATACTAATTAATAAATAAGACATAGGCTACACTACTGTTCAAAAGATTTTTTTAAATGCATTCAAGGCTGCATTTATTTGATTTAAAATGCAATAAAAACAGTAATATTGTGAAATATTAATACAATTTAAAATGACATTTCTATTTTAATATATTTTAAGATTTCCTGTAATGGTAAAGCTGAATTTTCAGCATCATTACTCCAGTCTTCAGTGTCTCATGATCCTTCAGAAATCATTCTAATATGCTGATTTGGTGCTCAAGAAACATTTCTTATTATTATAAATGTTGAAAAAAGTTGTGTAGCTTCATATTTTTTGTAAACCATGATAGATTTTTTTTCTGGATTCTTTGATAAATAGAAAGTTCAAAAGAACAGCATTTATTTAAAATAATATTTTGTAACATTATAAATGTCTTTACTGTCACTGAATAATAAGTATATATATGTGACCCTGGACCACAAAACCAGTCATAAGTCGCACAGGTATATTTGTAGCAATAGCCAACAATACATTGTATAGGTCAAAATGATCGATTTTTCTTTTATGCCAAAAATCATTAGGATATTAAGTAAAGACCATGTTCCATGAAGATATTTTGTACATTTCCTACCGTAAATATATCAAAAATTTATTTTTGTAAGTAATATGCATTGCTAAGGACTTCATTTGAACAACTTTAAAGGCGATTTTCTCAATATTTAGATTTTTTTGCACCCTTAAATTCCAGATTTTCATATAGTTGTATCTCGGCCAAATATTGTCCTATTCTAACAAACCATACATCAATGGAAAGTTTATTTATTCAGTTTCAAAAAATTGACCCTTATGACTGGATTTGTGGTGGAGGGTCACACATATATAGAAACTCCTGTTTCTGACTTCAAGATGTTTCATTTTAAAATCAAAACAAGTAGAAGTAGTTAAATTAAGGAACGTTACAGTAAAGGCGTCAGGTTCAGTTCCAGGTAGCGCTGACCCAGTACTGCATATGACAGGCCTACTCAATCATCATACCACCCTTGACTTGGCCATTTAACTTTTAGGCTCTGCAATTAGTCTATTCTGCAAGTCAAATGGTTGTTAAACATCTGCTAAATGCCACATGTGGACATTGTTAGAAGCTGAAAAGATTGTACTGCCCTTATATGAGCTGAAGAGATCTGCCTTTTGTACAGAATCACATTCACATTTTCTATAAACCCTTCTGTGGATTTTTGCTAATGATTTTGAAATCATATCAGTGCATGGTGTGCATATTTTGAATGCATAACACTGGGATCATCTTGGATGGATTGGATTGGACCTGGAGTGCAAGGAATGGACAGTGGCCTGAGATACCTGAAAAGTCACTAATAGTCCCACAGGTTTGTAACAGCCCTGGATGTTGAACCAAGACTCAGTATGTCTGACTGGTTGGCAGAACTTGAGAGGAGGCTAAAAGATGCGGTCCAAAAACCTGATGGGCGAAGCAGAAGGTGAGCTGAACTGAGCTCAAAAAGGCTTTGGTGCTCCATGTGGCAGAACGGGTATTTTGCTTACCTTGCACCTCCTTAACTCTTATGTAATGTGTGGGAATTTATTGTTGTTTTTTCTGAATTGTGTAAAAAAAAAAAACTAATTGCGAAGCCTGTTTTCTTAATTATTTAAAGATAATTCTTCATATAATATAATATAATATAATATAATTGGTAAATGAAACATCATCTGACAGAAGCAGTTAGATCACTCCCAATGGTAGATGTCCTTTTATCCACACGATGGCAATGTTGCCTAATGTTCAATTTGAAAAAGCCTTCAGAAAAACGTCTTTTTATTATCATACAAAATATTTATGACGCGCTGGCTAGTCTTCGCCAAAGTTATGTGGACTTTGTTTAACCCGAATACTTATAAATCCGACCAATAGACGACTAAACACATATATCAAGCAATTCAAAGTAACGAATTTGTGGGCGTTAATGCGCACTACGAGCAGATGGTCACTCATGTGACCATTTAGTGATTGTTGTTTTCGCTCTCTAACCGTATTTTTCACGTACTTCGATGGGAACTCCATTTTTCCGAATCAACTCCTGTTCGACTACATGGCAACACATTCAAATGCCCTGAAACAGCATCTCTCTATGTGGAGCGTCTACGTCACGCGCTCTGACCCTCTTGCCCATGGAAGCGCGCGAGACCCAGCCGGAGCCGCCCGTTCATCGCGTGAAAACACCTCTGGAAAGAATGTCATCCTATGATTCTTCTACAAATGGATTTATCGGTGTCCGCGAATAATTTGCATTTCGGCGGTTTTGCGGTAAGTACTGGTGATTTCGCGCAGGTCCGGTGGAGCGTTGCTAACATCTGGCGCGCGCTGGCGGCGGGAATTCATCGCTGCTTTATCGGTAGATCTCGTGCATCTCTCCTTCAGTCATTTTCAAAACTGAGCTGTAATAGACGCTGTGGTTAGTGAACAAGCCGAGAAACTATTTGCTTTTCTGTCGATGCCTGCTTTAAAGCTCATTCCATCTGTCTGTCTTCATTGCAATGATTAAATGTGCAGAAAATATGCATTTGTACTGTAGTTATGCTTACATAAATGGACTGTTGGCCTTGTTCAATGCATACAGCTGAATAACTTGATCAGGTGTAGTGTCGCGTCCACCTCTAATCGACATACCTACACCTCCCATCATCATCTCTGGTCCATCATCTGACCCTGCATGGCGCATTTAGACCATATGTTCATCACCTCCTAACCTGGGCAATGCATTGCATGTTGCATTAGTTAGTTGCATTAATTAGAATCCTTGATGACATGTGTTATGGCACCCTACAGCCCTTCACTGTGAAGTAGGCTGGTCTCCATTATGACTGGTAGATGCTGTCACTGGGACTGAGGCTGGACCACCTTTTAGACACTTTTCTTTATGCATAATTGAGCATCCATCTCTGTCCTTGCTCTCAACTCCTGCTCTAATAATTCGAGTTCGTCAGAATCAAGAAGAATTCTGTCTCTGTTTGGACTGTAATGACAGTGTGGATGCAGTTTCAGCTGCCTCATCATATTGACCAGAGTTTAGATTGAATGCAGGTTTGCTGCTGTGCACCATGTAATTGCTGCTGTGCGGTGATTTGCTTTGAGCAGTCCACAATTACAGTATGTAAAGATTGCAGGGACAATGCATCATGATGCAGTAAGACGTGTTCCTCAGAGACTGAGCTGCATGTCTTTACACTGCGTTGGCATGTTATGTGGTCTGAAAAAACATCCCAGGGACTTTTGTGTGTGCATGTGCATTTAAAATGGCCAAGGCCGAGTTTTGCAATTCATTAGAAGTGGTAGAATGATCTCTCTGACAGAGCTATGTAGCTATGTGGTGGTAGTGGTAACTACACAATGTCAGATGATTCCAATAAGTAACAATTTATTACTGTTTCTTGGTCATCACCGCTAATAGGATGTCTCTCCTCTCGTCTGCTCTGTATATAAACCCTGTGCTCTGACTGACAGCAGACTCTTGGTAAATCCAGTGTGGAGGTGGGTGGGGATTTTAAGGACTTCTAAAGTGGATTTTGGATTTTATTCTTGTAAATGCCAGCGCAGTGGGCTACTGCCGTTTATGAAGTTTATCAGCTTTAAATGATTGGATTATGTATGGATGTGTGTGTTTTGCACAAGACCGATTCAGTTCCGTGAACCGGTTCTCCTGCCGGTTAGTTTCAATGAAAAAAAAAACTATTCCATGTTTTTTTTTTGTTTTGTTTTTTTACGTCATTGTGCAATGACATCACTCTACATATTTATGCAATATACAGTAAACCAGTTGTTCTTCAAATATCGTTGTGGACAATGGGGGCCTTGAAGTCAAAAACGCTGAGATCCACTAGTAAAATTTATTTACTTCTTGAAAGAAAGGTTTTTGCATTCATTAAAGTTTAACTTATTTTCAACCCACATTGTATTTATACAATTCCTGTGGTATAAAGTAACAATGTTTACACTTTCTCCTTGTTACCTGAACTGAGAAATTAACATTTATTTTTCAGCAAAAGTCTGATTTGTTTTACAGCATACCGCGCAATTTTGACAGCTCCAGGCTGTTTGTGAAAACGACAGATTGTACTTCCGCATTTTTGTATCCCCGCCCACAGGCCGTCAGATTGACAGAGGGTTATTAACAAAACAGTTATTGTAAGGGTAGGTTTATCACTGAAAACACTGGCAACAGTTTTCTTACCTGCATGCGACTGCGTTTTTCTTCAGGGGGTTGGGTAGAACTGACAGAATGGCAGTTTATTTCGGTTTTTCCCTCTGTTTGGCCTAAAACACTGTGCTCATAGTCATCCAGTTTGAAATGTTGACTACAAACATGGAGATTTTTCAGATTTTCCATTGCGGTGTTCTCTCCATATTTACGATTCTTTGCAGCCTTTAGCCTACAGCGCACTGGATCCTTCCCCGCTAAACATTTACTCTTTGAATTCTTGCACCTGGGAGCAGTACAGTTTGACACAATTATAATTAAAAGTTTGTTAAGTAGTATTTCCTACTAAAGCAAGGCGGTATTTGTCTTTGGTCAAGCGTATCCATAGCAGACTGGAAGTGGCTTTGGACGGCAACATGCCCAATGCATTATGGGTGTTGAAATTTTCCTACCTATTTGGCAAACAGGAAGATAATAGCCTTTTTTTTCTCAGTTTTTTCTAGTCAGGTAGCACCAATTTCATTTTTCCCCACCTTTCTATTGAATAGACAGCAAAGTTTTATTGAATGCCCATTTTGCCAGAGGTAAAGTACCCCTGTATATTGAGAAAGTTTCTCATAATATGATTTAGTATGTCATAATAATGAGAATCATTATAATGAGTTAATACAGTATGTTATAATATTCAGGGAAAAAATCTCATAATAATGTGAAACTTTCTCATAATAATGACTTATTTTCTCATAATAATGAGAAACTTTCTCGTAATAATGTCTTAACATCTCATAATAACGGGAAACTTTCTCTTAATAATGCGAAACTTTATTGTAATAATCATTTAGTTTCTCATAATAATGAGACTTTCTCGTAATAATGACTTAGTATCTCATAATAATGAGAAGCTTTCTTGTAATAATGACTTAACATCTCATAATAATGGGAAACTTTCTCATAATAATGACTTAGTATCTCATAATGAGAAACTTTCTCATAATAATAATGACTAGGTATCTCATAATAATGAGAAACTTTCGTAATAATGATTTAGTTCCTAATAATAATGAGAAACTTTCTCATAATAATGACTTCTACTCATGCGCAAAGCAGTGGAGCTTGCTTTGTCGAACTTTGTTATTATTTTATCAAGAAAAATTATATCGCGATAATTATCTTTATCGTTTCATCACCCAGCCCTAGTTGAACATGACCAAAATGCTGACTTTCAACTCTGCCTGTAGGTTAAATTTGTTCATTTCGAAGCAGTTTGCCATGAATATTATGTTTTCAAGATGATATCTCAAAACTTTTTGAAAACCCAAAACTCAAAAAATCCTGTGTTGAGCTTTGTTGTTCTCCATCCAGCTGGTTTTGAACACAAGAATGCCCACAATAAACACAAGAATGATTGGTGTCCGGTGAACCCTTAAACCGGTTAGTCGACTAGTCAATTTTGAAATATGTAGTTTTGCGCTTCTAATCTTATGTTAGATCTATTCTCATTCCGTCTAATCTTAGTACTCCAAAACATCCTGTCAGAAGGCCACTCTTGATCTGCTTTTACATAAAAAATACAAGCTGAAGAATAGGCTTGTTCTTTTTATCTTAAAAGCATCCAGGAAGAGGAAAATAAGTGCATCTGCTGATCATACTATTTTTTTGCTGTCAGTTGGGGGAGGGTACTGGAAAGGGAACAGGTTGTCTTGTCATGCTGTTGCATGCTGGGATGCTGGAACACACGTTGGAATACATCCCTTGTTGCCCTGCCGTAATGCTGCCAAGAACTCCAGGCTTTCTTTGCCAGTCTAAAAAAAGTGCAACGGACAGAGATTTCCATGCAGTTTTCTTATACACCATCAACATGAAATCAAAAGTGTCCCTGTTTGCTCACTTTATGTATGTTCTTGGTCCTTGTACATGATTCATGATTCAAATGTTTGTCTTCATAATATTTCATCAAATTGTAAATGATGATATGTCAAGATGCTCTTGAGGATGAACTTGACTTTCAGCTTCTACATCCCAGTCAAAAAGCCTCCTTAAAAGTGTTCAGCATGCATTTCATGATTAAATTAATTCCCAGTAGATAACATCAAGTCCTGCCACATTAAAGAAGTAAAATGTGTACTGATTACTGTTTTATGTTGACTTCAGGGAAGTCACCTTCACTTAGCCTATATATCAGCTAGATCAATTAGTCTACCAATATTTGGTCAATTTGAGGATCTGCATTCTAGTGTCAGTTCCACAAAGTACAGACTCTTTCACATTTCTGTTTTGAAATATTTTTAATGCATTTTGACTAAATATTGTCTCAAATATGCTCATTAAATTATATATATGTATATATATATATATATATATATAATAATTTGATATTATTTAAATATAACATATTCAAAATAACATGTCTATTTTAATATATTTTAAAGTTTAATATATTTTTACTCCAGTCTTCAGTGTCACATGATCCTTCAGAAATCATTCTAATACGCTGATTTGATGCTCAAAAACATTTATTATTATCAATGTTAAAATTATTTTGCTGCTTAACATTGTTGTAAAAATCATGATTTTTCGTTGATAACTGTCACGGATTGTGCTGGTATAACACACGCAAACACAAAGATGATGATTATAAGGCAGTCTTTAATAAATCCACAGGGAGAGAGGAACTGAACACACATCCAAACGTCAACAAGACCCAACAATGAACAGAAACAAGGGAACTTAAATACAGGTGCAAATGAAAGTGATTAACGATACACAGCTGACAGTGATGAAGACTCAACTCAGAAACCATGACAACAAACAAGGCAGGGAAAACGGTGCAAATGAAAACAAGGTCCAGACAGAGGTGTCTGGACTTCAAAAGAACTGGATTTACTTACCTTTTGTATGTCTTTACTGTCATTTTCAATTTAATGTCATTGCTGAATAAAAGAAAATAAATATTTATATATACCATAGTTGTTGAGTTTGCAGGTAGATTATGGTAGATTTTTACAACAATATTAAGCAGCATAATAATTTTAACATTGAAATGTTTTTGAGCATCAAATCAGCATATTAGAATGATTTCTGAAGGATCATGTGACACTGAAGACAAGAGCAATGCTGAAAATTCAGTTTAAAACTATATTAAATTTTAAAATATATTAAAATAGATAAGAGTTATTTTAAATATATATTATATTTAAATTATATTAAATTATAATGACGATTCGTGCAATACCTTAATTGTTGAGTTTACAGGTCAACCAATATGAGATTTTATCAGCTATTGCTCATACGGATGTCATAGACTACTGTTCACACGTTTTGGGTTAATAAGGTATATATATATATATATAGCGTACACTGCCCGGCCAAAAAAAAAGTCGCTGTTTGGATTTTAATAGGCAAATACTTAAGAATCTATGAATGGATCATTATTACAGTGATTATTATGTTTCTAGCATGTTATATGTTTGGCAACGGTTCTTTTAACCCTTAAAGATGGAGTGTGTAGCTTTTCATTTCTTAAACAACCATGTAGGAAGACACATTATGGCCATATTCCAGGATGACAATATCAAGATTCAACAACTATGGTAGTGCACGAATTGTCGTATGAAATAAATATTATGGGTTTTATGATATCTAAATAAATAGTATGATATTGAGTTGTTGTTATATTAGGCTGTCTTTCCAAAGCAAGATAATAATAGTGTATCAGTGATGGTAATAGCTGTGTTTGTGTGTTCATGTGTGTAGGGGGAATGCCTACTCCAAGGCAAAGCCCTGTGGAGGAAAGGGAGGTGCTGAGTTGTGAGGGAAGATCCAACAACAACAACATGGCGACTGATGCCACCACCACCAACCTGCTGGCCTCTGTTAAAGAGCAGGTATACCGCACCGTTTCCATCTGCTTGTGTCTTGCTGTAGGGTAGCTGTAATCTGAATAGCAGCTCGAACATGAGTGGCTGCAGATTGTAGACGTATTAAGTCAACATTGTGCTCATTAGTCAAAAGTCATATTTGCATTATTAATTCTTGGGTGGGGAAAGCTCGCTTTGAGGACACAAATATCCAGTCTACACTGAATTTTAGAGCTGATAACCATGTTTACTTGGTTGTGTACAGAGTTATTTTATTTATTTTTTATTTTGTTTGTTTAGTTTGTTTAAGAACATGATTCTTATTTACTTGTTTCTTCACATCAGGTAAATGTGTTTACAGTTTACACTGAATTTGAGAGCTGATTGTTTAAATCAGGGTTGTCAAACTCATTTTAGGGTGAGGGCCGGATTGGAAAAAAATTGACCATGTGCGGGCCGAATTACCTTTTTTAAAAAAACCTTAGTGTGCTGATAGTTGCATTAATATTAAACATATAAACAATAAATTAATTTGCAAGAAAACTAGTATAAAAACTGCAGTTGTTTCTACAGCGAAAATACTATTTGATTTTTAAAATAATGCTTTATTTAATATTTTTTATTAGTGATGCACCTATTTTGATTTTTCATGGCCAATTCCAGTTTTTTAGAAGCAAATCGGCCGATTCTGATACTGGTTGCAGACTTTTTTTAAAGCAAATTTATTTGTTGTTTGTTCAAAAAATATGTGTAGCTCTTTGATATTAGAGGCAAACACTGCATTTTTATCACAATCCCAACAAAAATGTTATGTACATGAGCATGAGCAGTTGTTTTTAATTTAAATTATTGTATAATTTCAAGATTAACAGCAAAAACAGCATGGTCTGACTTTAGCTTTGTGAAATTATGCGACATAAGACACTTGCACAAAACAAAATCAGCAGACAGACTGAATGAAAATACAGATTCACTCTCTGACAGTAGGTGGCGCTTATGGAACAGCAGTGATATAGCGTTTCCATGGTTACCGCTATACACAAAGCTGCATTCATAAATAGGCTATTACTTTATATGGAGATAAGAGGAAAAGCCATCAAAACTTTTCTGAAGACAGTCCCCTTCAGAGATACATTCATATCAACCCCAATTCAATATTTATATTATTCTTCCTATTTTTCGTGAAAAGTGAGCTTGTGCATGGTAGAGTATTTTCTCTGCTGGTGCGTCTGTTCTCCTCTTTGTGTCCGTATTCAGCGTGTGCCTGTGTTAACATCCTGTTTTACAGACTTCGTAAATATTTTCACACAAATGAAATTTTGGGAAATTATTACATAGCAGTTTGTTTGCAAGCCCGGAATAAAGATTGACCAAAATAAAACTAAAAAACATTTGGATTTATGGCCAGCGAACTAGTGCATCTCTATTTTTTTTTATTATAGTTAAAATCATCCCCCAGGCCAGATTGGACACCTTTGGGGGCCGCATTCGTCCCGCGGGCCGTATGTTTGACACCCCTAGTTTAAATGATTACTATTTTTTTACCATTTTTTGATTGCCAGTTTATTGTTTATATATTTTTTATAATTTTTTAAATATATATATATATATATATATTTTTTTTTTTTTTACCAGGCAGGTTTTGTTAAAAACAAAATTCTTATTTACATGTTTTCTCGCATCAGGTCTGATGCTTCAGCCTTCAAATCTGTCTCATAGTTCAATGTCATGAAAATTACTAATTAAACTGTTAGCTTAATCATTACAAACCTTGTTAGTGCTGATAGCGTTCATTAACGCTGTGAATCTCTGTTAACCGATTGACCCATTGCCAGGCTTAACATGTTTCACCAGGACACCAGAAACTGCAGCATGGATTTCATTGCTTTGTGTGTGTGTGTGTGTGTGTGTGTGTGTGAGAGTGCAGTGATTTGTGTGGTCAAGTCTTGTCTTTTCTTTGTGCTCCTCTTGGACAGAATCAGGACATAGGCAAGTATTGTCACTCTGAACAATAGGGTGAATAGAAGATGCCTGGTACAGCTGGTAGCTCACAGCATGGCACAAGGCAGATAGCCATTGCCTGACTTATCTCACCAGGAGAACAACACTCAATAATCTCTCCTATTCATTGGCTACATTAATTGCAATCTCTTCTAGTGCTTGGCGGCTTGATACATGCAATACTTTCTGAATTTAATATCTATTTCAGAGCAGATACAATGCTCCAGAATCGTTTCGTTGCAATGTAACAATGGCAGGCAATCATGAAAATATGGGGTGACGCAACAGTAATATTTCTTCTCCTCAGAACACCATAACCAATACAGCAGCAATGTGCGGCTGTTTATATGTGTGTGAGAGAGTGTGTCTCCTTTAAGGGCAGCTGCATCAACGAGTCTGTCTCTATCAGAGAGAGGCAGGCCAACAGTGCAGCCTTCTCGCCTTCCGCACACACACACACACACACACATAAACAAACACGCATGCATTGCACACACACACACACACACATAGGGACCGAGGCTTCAGAGACAGAACAAGAGGAGGGGAAGAGGCCACAAATTCAGAAGCAAAGAGCAGCGAGACAGGATGGAAGTTGAGAAGAAATGGGATTTAAAGATGATGCATTTTGAAGCTAAATTAACATTGTAACTGGAAACGGGTATGAAGTGTGTACTGTCTTCACATTATGGATTTGTTTTTGATGATAGAAGGCAGTGATGGTGACACTTTTGTCCCTCCTGTCTTTCTGAAGGAGCTCCAGTTTGAACGGCTTACCAGAGAACTCGAAGAAGAGAGACAGATTGTGGCCAATCAGCTGGAGCGATGCAGGTTGGGGGCGGAGTCTCCAGGTGCTGCGAGTGACAGGTAAGAGGCAGCTTTGAAAAATGCTATGATGATAAAACCTAAATTCATGTGCTCTGTGTTCTGTGAGTGGGATTTGAAGGAATAGCTCATGATTTAAAGGAATATCTCATTCAAAAATAAAAATTCTTGATTTCCAAATTGTTCTAAATGTTTTTTTTTCTTCATTTGAAAGTAAAGTTGTGCGTCATTTTTGCTGCCGTACGAGCTTGCGGGCGTTTTTTTCTTTTGAGAGAAATCGCGTGGAAATTGTTGATGCTCGTACGGTCGCGGCTCGCATTGTGTGAGAAGAATTACGAGCCGAGCCGAGCCGAGTACTCCCGATCATTTTTAAACATGTTAGTCGACCTGATTTTGATCAGTGTATAGGCTGTCCACTATTTCCAAATCATACACAACCACGTCACATAGGCTAGATCTATGAATATTATTATTGCCCAGTGGCACACACACACACATTTATACTCTCTCTAGTTGTTTTTGTTGAAACTGTTCTCTGCTTTTCACCAAATGTTTTGCACACTCATCTTTTTATTTTCTTTCTTTTTTCTATCCAAAGCTATAACAGCAACATTGAAATCTCCAGTCTCTGTGTTTAGTGCGAAAGCTCACGTGATTGCCCCCGGCTCGCCGTGCAGTACAGTCGTGTCATGTACCAGCTGCTTTGACACAATTATCATGTTAACTGACTCGTAACGTGTGCAATGGCTCACGGCTTCCTGAGTGTCCAAACTCGCACAGTGTATGCCCACCTTAAAAGTATCATAAAAGTAACCCATATGGCTTTTTCAAACCTCGCAATAGCTCTGTGTGAGGTTGGAACAGATTTAAATTTAGGATATTTACAGAGAGTCTTCCATTTTGTTGTTGTTCTTGAAGCTCATGTGTATTCCTAGACATTCAAATATGGCGCCTTGGGACGCATTAACCAGGTTTAACATCAGTGACGTCATACACCAGTAGTTTTGCTTGTCTTGTCATACAAGTTATGATGGCAGAATATATTTATGAAAAGAACATCTGTACTGCTTTTTCACTATTACCATGAGGCCTGCTCAGCATGTTTTTCTCTTCAAAACATGCACACGTTTGTAAATATTTGATCACTGTTCCTGATGCGGTTTTTAACGGCTTAATAGTTGGCAGTGATGGTACTGAAGGAAATGAAAAATGTCTTTTTACACACCTTACATGTCATTTGATGTTTCTTTCATGGAACACAAAAGCAGATGTTTAAGGCAGAATGTGCAGGATTGGTTTGCAACGCACTCATTTTAGTATCATCGATATACTACTATAGTTGTTATTATTTTTAATTTTATATGTTTGGTTTTTTTATTTTAATTTTAGTAATTTTGTTGTGTTTTTGTCGTTTTAGTTGTTTTTTTTAAAAAAATATGTCCATATAGTTCTTATTCATTTTTATTTCAGTTTTAGTTATTTTAGTACTTCAAGTTAAACTCAAAGAAAATGAGAAATTATGCCTTGGCAACAAGCTGTACATCACTTAAAGGATTAGTTCACTTCAGAATTCAAATTTCCTGATAATTTACTCACCCCCATATCATCCAAAATGTTTATGTCTTTCTTTCTTCAGTCGAAAAGAAAAGTTTTTGAGGAAAAAATTCCAGGATTTTTCTCCATATAGTGGACTTCACTGGGGTTCAACGGGTTGAAGGTCTAAATGTCAGTTTCAGTGCAGCTTCAAAGGGCTCTACACGATCCCAGACGAGGAATAAGGGTCTTATCTAGCGAAACCATCGGTCATTTTCTAAAAAAAAAAAAAAAAAAAAAATGTATATACTTTTTAACCACAAATGCTCATCTTGCACTGCTCTGCGATGCACCACGCATTACATAATCAAGTGAAATGGCCTTTACAAAAAAAAGGTAAAACAACGATGTCAGACGATTTTGAAGTTAGAAGAGAAAATGAGTTAAAGTTTTCGCCCTACCGAGGTACTTCTGCCTACGTCACGCGTGACCTTTCCAGCATGATTACATAATGTGTGGAGCATCACAGAGCAGTGCAGGATGAGCATTTGTGGTTAAAAAAGTATATAATTTTTTTTTTTTTTTAGAAAATGACCGATCGTTTCACTAGACAAGACCCTTATTCCTCGTCTGGGATCGTGTAGAGCCCTTTGAAGCTGCACTGAAACTGACATTTGGACCTTCAACCCGTTGAACCCCAGTGAAGTCCACTATATGGAGAAAAATCCTGGAATATTTTCCTCAAAAACCTTAATTTCTTTTCAACTGAAGGAAGAAAGACATAAACATCTTGGATGACATGGAGGTGAGTAAATTATCAGGAAATTTGAATTCTGAAGTGAACTAATCCTTTAACAGAATTAATATTCATGCCATAAACAACCAGAATATGCATTTTTACATAATTGTCACAAAGAGGTTTTAGGCTTAATTATTAAACTTCTGATGTTTTAAGCTTTCAAATGTATCTCATATGAGTGTATCCGTGGCAACCACACATTTAACCCCCCTCACTCCACCCCACACTTTATGGATCACTCTTACGCCCCTGTGACATGTGAAAAACACATTAAACTGCACAGTATATGTAGTCTGTGTACATATAGGAACACAGCACTCACTGTTTTGTATTTCTCATGGTGTGTGACAGTATGAAGGACAAGTGTGCAGTGATGCACAAACTGTCATCTCTCTTTCCACACTGAATAATTACTTTTATGGAAAGTGGGTGTTTGTCAATTTACACTAAACACATTCAAGCTTTAGGGGTATTGTGAAAGTTTCTAGTTTAATGACTGTCATGGAAAGAGTGCTCCTGATAAATCAGAGATGTTTGCTACAGCCATCACTTAAGGAAGATTTATTTACAGTCTGGTCAAACTGCAGTAGTTCTTACTCATCCCTTGCTTTGCCACATTGAACTCTTTGTGTCTGTATGTGTGCAAGCACATGTCAGCTGCCTTGTTTGTTCTCCTCATCTGTGAAGGAGTGTCTGTTCTGTTTTTTCAGATGGCTTGTGCTGTTTTGCTGCAGTATACAGGACATTTTTTCCTTTTGCTCGAAGAAGGTCCATGTGTGCACTCTTGCTACCATGCCCCTGCAACCCATTACCTTTAACCTTTCTCTATGTGGCATTCCTGCTGTCCCCCTTCAGCTGTCGCTGTACCCCGATGACCGGTGTCCTTTGACCCCTACTCTACAGACAGTTACACATTTTGGCAGGCATTAGTAGACACTCGTTTGCTGTTTTAAGACAGTGGCGTCTACATTCTGACGTTTATTCAGCCTGAACTTCTAATATTCCAACTCCTGCCATTCTCTCTTCTTCAGTCCCTACAAATACACAAGTAGGTTCATTTCTTGTGTTTAACCCGACAGGATTTTAAAATTTCTGTCAGAGAGATGAACGTGACAGTCAGTAGACTAATAATGTGATTGATGTTCACTGGTATTGGTTTCCTAATGCCAAGCAAATGGAGCGGATCTTTTTGCTTTTCATTGACTTGTTGGAAGATGAGATGGGTCATTCTACAAAACGGATGTCATTTGTGTTCCTCATAAGCGTATGCGTGAAAAATAACTATAACTATAAATATAAATAGCTAATGCCAACAGAATAACAGACCAATAAAACAACAGCAGTTTTTAAAATAATGTTTTATGGGTAACACTTTACAATAAGGTTCATTAGTTAACATTAGTTAACTACATTAGGTAACATGAACCAATAATGAACTGCACTTATACAGCATTTATTAATCTTTGTTAATGTTAATTTCAAATTTACTAATACGTTATTAAAATCTTGTTAACATTAGTTAATGCACTGTGAACTAACATGAACAAACTATGAACTTTGTATTTTTTTTTGTTTGAACTATGTATTTTCATTAACTAATGTGAATGAAGATTAGTAAATACAGTAACAAATGTATTGCTCATGGTTAGTTCATGTTAGTTAATACATTAACTAATGTTTAACTAATGAACCTTATTGTAAAGTGTTACCGTTTTATGTTTTTTGCCATGAGGATGCCTTTTTGGTCAAATGCCATATGCATGTAAATAAAAGCTAGTTTATTGTCTTTACTTTCTTTATATAATGCACATTTGTAGATTTTAGTTAAATGTATTAGTTAAAAGAGAGGCTGTGTCCCCAGGTACAGGTATATGTCAACCCTGTTACCATGTTTCTAATTTTTTCAAGTGCCCCTATTATTAAGTGCATCCAAGGTCAAAAACACTTTCATCACCTCTTTTCTCACAGTGTCTGAAATGGTTTGTTAAAAGGATCCAGTCTCTCTAAACCCCTCCTTTTCGAGAGGCTGCTCTGCTCTCATTGGTCAGATGGCCCAGTCTGCTGTGATTGTTCTTAGAGCGGGACAAAACGCCCATTACCATATCTGAATTTCAGCTACGGAGGCTTCCTCAGTACTTGAGTGATACAGTGAAATGAATAGTAACAATGGCGTCGGTTTTACCGTATCAAGTCCTCATCCTTTGGAAGTTCACGGGAAGTGGATTTAATTTCACAGCGCTGAAAACAGCGTCTTCTCGATATGTTGACAACATGAACCAAACTTTTCCAGGCCTCAGCTACAACTACTTCGTCATGACTTTGTCATTACATCATGCGTCAGGTCAGAGGTCACTCTTCCGCCGCAAATCGATGCGTACGGCCGTCTGCCGGAAGCCAGTTATTATAGTTAATAAAGTTTTAAATATGGGTATTTTTCTTACAAAAACGCATCGCTTTGCTTCAGAAGGCTTTTATTAATCCCCTGGAGCCGTATGGATTATTTTTATGATGGATGGATGCACTTTTTGGGCTTCAAAATCGTGAGCGCCATTCATTACCACACAAAGCTTGGAAGAGCCAGGATATTTTTAAATATATCTCTGATTGTGTTTGTCCGAAAGAAGATAGTCATATACACTTAGGATGGCTTGAGGGTGAGTAAATCATGGGATAATTTTCATTTTTGGGTGAACTATCCTATCTTTTAATTTAACTATCTTTAAATCTTCAAGAACAAGTTAAAGATGCATTCAGTAGTTTGGTGTCAGTTTAAAAAGTTTTACACTTTAAGAAATAAATTGTGTTTTTGTGAAGAGTAATCTGAATGGTGTACAATCACATGAGATGGAGACTGTACTGTACTTATAATAGTTTTCTATAAAAAGTGTTTAATTATGTATGGTGCAGCTCGCCCACCTCACTGTATTTTTCCATGTTGAAATGACGTGATCCGTGGTGTTTCAGTGAACATCAAAGGGAACCTCACACTCATTGGCTGCCACCTCTGTAGATACACTAGTAGCCTTGTGTTGTTTGAGATGTGAAGAGTGAAAATTAGACATTGGAACACACTTATTATCATGCTTTACCAGCAGAGAAAACGGGATAATCAGTATCTAAAGAACTACTGGTAGCACTTTATTTTACAGTCCTGTTCCACATGTACATGCTATGTACTTATTGTAGTAATTACAATAACTGGGTAATAACTAGGTACTAACCCTGAACCTACCACTAAACCTAACCTTAACCCATGTAGTTACCTTATAAGTACACTGTAAGTACACGTAAGTGTACATACTGTAAAATAAAGTGCAACCGAACTACTCAATGAAATATCAGTATAAAATTGTCTCTCTAATAAACATTTTTGTAGCTTCATAACCTTGAGCACAAGACCGTTGAATTAGAGCACAAGATGTCAAACTGAATTGTAAAAATGTTAACACTCTTACTTTTCTGAAGGCATAATTATACATGTATTAAAATTAATTAATTATACTTGAGATGGCACAATTTATTAACACTTAAACACAATATTGGTCTGTTAGAATTTTTTAAATCTTTTATTACAATCAACTTACCAAACCGAAAAAGGCACTCGTTTCATAAAATGCCCCAGGTACGTTGTGCACTACTGTGTATGTCTTTGTTCTCCTCTCATTTCCTCTTTTTTCATGTCTTCATTTTTTCCCCCAGCTCCTCTGAGAAGTCTCTTCTGTGGAGATCTGCAGGTATTGTTGTCTATTTCTCTTCATTCTTGCTATTTTCCTTTGTCAACTGTTGTAAATACAAGTAAGCATAACTATGGCTGCGTTTACACTGGCACAAAAAATCAGATTTTTTGCTCACATCTGACACAGATCAGAATTTGTTGCACACGTGTAAACACAAAAATCTGCACGAGATCCGATTTTTTCGCATCCGATCTGAGCCACTTCCAAATGTGGTTTTAAATCAGATACATATCCTATCTATGGACATGCGACCTACGTCTAAACACGCATATCCGATTCCCCTTGGAAGTCCAAGGCATCACACGGCGAGGGCGGCACGTTTGCTCACTAAAAGGTAGCTTTTATGTTGTATTATGAAGCAGACGTGCCTGTATGCACTCGCACTAAAAATTCGCAGCTTTATTATTGAGGTGCGAACTTTATATGTCTATATTTTTTCCTAGAAAGAAATTGCACGCACGCTGGGCACACATTCACCAGATGAATTTCAACCTCTGCCCGGTTAATTCAAAAGAGCCCACCGTGTTTTTTTGTTTGTTTGTTTTTCTTAAACTAAAAGCTTCACTGGGTATGCTACTCTCTCTCAGCGCTGTGGTCACATACGTACAGCACATCACATAGTCTAGCCTGGTACACTGACTATTAGATGGTTGAGCTGGCTAAAGCATTTAGAGGACATTTATGCTAAATTTGGTGAATTGAACCTACCTAATAGTACAGTGTATTATGTTCTTGCTGTAGTTACAGTATCCTAAAGTTGCACTATAACTAATCAGTATAGTCATGCTCCATTTATAAATAATAACTAAAGTCATTGATGATGAATTTATTACTTCATTCACCAAAACATTTCATATAAAAGTCCAATTTAATATCATTGCTCAGTATAATATTGTAATACTTGGTATTTTTGATCAAAAACTGTGGCAAGAGCTCTTTTAGTCTTGCCAAGCACTGTGTTGTTGTGGTTTCTGGACTTTTTCTTTTTATTCTGCTCTGAATAAGACAACAGACACTGAGGTCTTGTGATCTGGTCACCCAATATAATGAACAACATCCCATGAATTATTCCACTGAACTACACTTGGAATCTCTTTCCATCCCCAAATCCTCACTCACATCTCTAATGGTCTGTTATCTATGGAAGCTTGTTTCCGCCACTAAAATTGCAAGATATAAAGTGACAATTCTGACTTTTTTTCACACAATTTCGAGTTTATATCTCACAATTCTGACTTTATAACATGCAATTGCGAGTTATAAAGTCAGAATTGTGAAATATAAACTCGCAATTCTGAGAAAAAAACGTCTCTTTTTTCCCCTCACAATTGGACATTATAACACGCAATTGTGAGTTTATATATTTAAACTCACAGTTGTGAGTTATAAAGTCAGAATTGCGCGATATAAAGTCAGATTTGCGAGATATAACCTCGCAATTCTGACTTTTTTCTTGCAATTGCGAGTTTATATCACGCAATTCTGAGAAAAAAAGTCAGAATTATGAGATTAAAAGTCGCAATTACCTTTTTTATTTTTATTTCATCACGGAAACAAGCTTCCATAATTATCATAGAGCAGCTAAAACATTTTTAACTTTTTCTTAAGTTCTAATTCCTATTATCGTCCCTTACTTTGAGAATGTTTGAAACACAATAGATAAGATACCTTATTTTTTATCTGTCAAAAAGACTGAAAGCATTTTAAATAACCTGTCAGTGTCTTTAAAATTGGGTAAGTGATGGAACATTTGAGGTTAATGTTTCCTCTAAGTATGTCTAGGGATGAAGGTAACTGTATCTTGATCATTCTTTTACTCAAATACTTAAACCTGCTCACAGTGTGTTAACCCTTTGGTAATCAGAATCCTCAGGTGCAGGTGTGTCTAAGCCGTCGGATGGTTGCCCCTCGCCCACATTTGGGGTCAGAGGTCAGGGGCCACTTTACTCCCCTGAATTGGAACAGATCTCCCTGCGTGAAAGTGAGGGTCTGTTCATTCACACTCCATATTGCTTTTTGGTACCTCTGTGTGAACAATTTATACTAATACTGATGCCTTAATGGAATATTCCAAGTTAAACACAACTAAAGATCTTTGGGAAGCATCTGCAGCCTGCTTCTCTAGCATATATGGCCTGCTGTTGATTACCACAGAAAACAGTGTTGTCTCACAATTTATACACTACTGTTAGAAAGTTTGCAAATCGGCATATTAAAAGGATTTCTGAAGAATCATGTGACACTGAACTGTACTTCAGTGTCACATGATTCTTCAGAAATCCTTCTAATATGCCGATTTGCTGCTTGAGAAACCCTTCTTCTTATTATTATGCTAAGTAAAAGTAAAAAGTGTTTATGCACCTACAGTGGAAACCTAGCTAGAATGCACTTACATTGCGTAAGCTAATTATGCTTTTGAGGCGGACTGCTGTGGATGAAAGTCTGGTTGTGTTACTGATGTAATACTGATGTTTATAAAGTTTTTTTCCATGCAAAAAAATCTTATTATTATAAGTCTTATTACTGTTCATACAGTATGTCAAGCAAAAGTAACCAGGTTTACTTTTTATTTTAGCTGGTTGAAGGATTGGAGCGGGTAGTACCATGGCATTCTTTTAGATACTTTGGACTAGAGTACTATGTAAATCAGGGCCGTAACCACCATAGACATTGAGGGGGACAAGACCCCCCCCCACCAATAATTAGAAATGGCCAAATTGTCCCCCCAATATTTGAAAAAAGTTACATTTTTAGGCTGGTCTGCCTCAGCAGTGTAACAGCACTTGTCAACAAAATGACTGAGATGGCCAATCAAATCAAAGTAGGCGGGGTTTACTGAAGCAGATGCGCGAATTCAGTGCGAACTACGAAGCTTCCATTTTAACGTTGAAAGAAAGTGAGTTAAGATGGAATTATAAATTATAAAAAATTATAAATAAAAAAAAAATGTTCAAGACATGGTTATGGCCTTGGTGTAAATACTATTACATCCAGTAGCATGGTATAATTGCACCATGTTATGGCTGCTGTTTGGCCAGGAAACACTTCTAATGTTTAATTGTTATGGTTATACTTAAAATAATGTGATTTTGGCACTGCCAGCTAACCTTGTAAGAGCATTACTGTAGGGCTTTCAAGTGAAAATTAACAACTATCATTATTACTTCAAAAACTAATAAGCATACTTGTTTATTTAAATAACGAAACATATGAATATTAACAAATTAAATTAAAGCAATGGCCTGCAGCTTTCAATTATTTTTCAGGTAAACATTACTTTTCAATATTTTCAAATAATTATTCGACTAAACAGTCAGTTTTAAACTACAAATAAGCAGTGATTTTTTTTTTTTTCCCCCTCTGATGCTTGATTCATTTTAAAGGTACATTAAGTTTGGTGCTCATATTAAAACTAAGTTTTACACATTAAGAAATTAGCTGTATTTTTGTGAAAAGCCATTAAATGATGTACACATTGTACATTCTCATGAGATGAAGACTGTACACATGATGACTTTAATAATATAAAAAGTGTATATATAAAATAAAATAATAAATAAAAAGTGTTTTAATCATACATGTTGCGGGTCGCCCCTGTCGATTCCGCCATGTTGAAATGACGTGATTCGCGGTGTTTCGCTAAACGTCGGAGAGAATCCTTACGCTCATTGGCTGCCGCCTCAGTTGATACGCTAGTAGCGTTGTTTGGTGACGCGAAAGCGAAAATTAATCAATGGAACACGCTTATTACAGTCCAATATGAGAATCAGTACCTGTACGTCCGACTGAAGAAGTAGAAAAGCCAGAAGACAGCAAGACTGACAAAGACAACAAACGAGGGTAAACATCAATACGGCGTATGCAAGATGGAAAGATTATATTTTTTGGACAGGTAAGGGAATTAATTATTGTGCAGACCGCTCTCTAAAACTCACAAGTATCCGTGTAATTTACATAAACTTAAAAGATCGTGCTGAACCACGTCGATAGATGGCAGTGCAGCTTCTAACACCATTATTGTATCGGTACACGAAGAACAGCGATGCTAATGCTATCCAAAGAACTTTTTTGTTACCTTTAACAACAGTTATGCTTCATTTATGCTTCCTGAGGCACAGAATTAAAACTGTTTACATAATGCAACTGTATAAGAACGATTAGTTGCACAAATGACCGATACTACAGTAAAACTGGTATCATAACATGTTTAATTTTAGTATTCCCTTAGTACCAAAGTATATTTTTCTCATTCATTTTTTAAGTGAGGGACGAGTCGTCACTATTTCCTGTGGTAACCGACTACAAGCCACAGATTCTATTGATAGAGCTTAAGTTATATTTAACCTAGCAATCCAAATGTTACCATTTCTGAACAGAAAATCTTTTGTCTGTCTCAGTATTTTTCTGGTTTGCCTTTTTCTTGCTGTGTCCTTTGCTCAGGGTCTGCGGCAAACTCACGCAGCTCGACTCAAATGAATTCGTATTCGGATAGTGGATATCAGGAGGTGAGTGGTTACTATAGTAACACAGTGACGCCCAGACGATCAGAAGGGAGGTCTCAGTCGACAAGCTCCGCCCCCAGTGGAAGCCCCACCTTTGCCATGAGTTCTAGGGCTGAAGGACAGGCCTCAGCACAGGTATAAACACTCAAACTGCATGTTTGCATGTCATTAGTTCTGGATGATATTTTATCAGGGATGCGGTTTTTTCATATTTATGCGGATTTCCGCATTTTTCGACTTGAGAAGTATGACGCACGTGAATCGCGAAATAGCCTTAAACAAACTAAACACTGCAAAACGCTGCGTTTTCAAATACTTTTCATTCACGGAATGCTTCCGACAGCACTGCAAGAGCGAGCGGCGCCATCTAGGGGATGTATGCGGGACACTCTTGGCATATTAGACAGGATCTAAAGTTAACACTCGCTAAGCGGCAAATGCTAGTAAATTCAAGTTGGCTAGAATGCGAAACGGTGTTTCTCGCCAGTCGGTGAGATTATCAAATGGCAAAGCATGTGGTTTACAGAGTTATATAGTTTGCATGTTTCAGAGTGAAGAGTGGTGTCCTGTTTGTTACAAGTTTCCGGTGTTTTCAGAGCTGCTCTGGTCGCAGTAAAAGCTGCTCCACACGAGCTTCATCTCTGCAACTGCTGTGAGTTTGCGTCGTTTATAACATGTATTTGAAAACGCAACATGCGCTAACCATCTCACCAGATTTGTAATGCTAATCATTTATTGTCAACAAAAAAGCTTTAAGAGCTTCCTGTTGTTTTTCGCCAAAATAAAAGCTCTGGTTTAACGTTTGAAAGGAAAGCATTTAAGACAGCCATAGTATTGTAATTTTTACGGTTGTTCTGTAAAATAAAATAATGCTAATTTATATAACTAAATATTATTTAATAGTGTATTGTGTTTTATAGTATATTATTAACTATAATAAACATAGCGTTTGTATTAATGATTTTCAGAAGCTTCAAATATGTGATCCTGGACCACAAAACCAGTCATAAGGGCTGATTTTTATAAATAAGCTGACTAAATAAGCTTTCCATTGATGTATGGTTTGTTAGGATAGGACAATATTTGGTCGAGATACAACTGTTTGAAAATCTGGAATCTGAGGGTGCAAAAAAAATCAAAATATTGAGAAAATCGCCTTTAAAGTTGTCTAAATGAAGTCCTTAGGAAAGCATATCTACTCACAAAAATAAACTTTTGATATATTTACAGTTGGAAATTTACAAAATATCTTAATGGAACATGATCTTTACTTAATATCCTAATGATTTTTGGCATAAAAGAAAAATAGATAATTTTGACCTATACAATGTATTGTTGGCTATTGCTACAAATATACCTGTGCGACATATGACTGGTTTTGTGGTCCAGGGTCACATATTTTTGTGTGAAGGTGGATCATATCAATATTGGTTTGACTTTTTGCTGTTGTATGAACATTCCTCAAAATTTAATTTTGTGCTTAAAGGGTTAGTTCACCCGAAAATGAAAATTCTGTCAGCATTTACTCACCCTCATGTCGTTCCAAACCCATAAGACTTTCTATTCACTTATACTCTGACAGTTCAAAATGTTAATAAAGAGATCGTGTGTGTCTCTTGAGAAGACTTGGATTAAACTGCTTGATTTATATGGATTTTATTTTTATGAACGTTTGTATAGACTTTATGGAGGGACAGAAATATCTCAGATTTTATTAAAATACCTGTTTTTGTGTTTTGAAGATGCACAAAAGTCTTATGGTTTTGGGACGACATGAGAGTGAGTAATTGATGACAGAATTTTCATTTTTGGGTGAACTAACCTCTTTTTTATTTTGAGGCTAAATGCCCATATGGGGGTTCAGGTTTTCCTTATTTTTTGTTCTTAGCTGATCACATGCCTGATTTATCTTCTAGTATTGTTAAGAATTAAATGCTTTTTGAATATTTTGGTGGGTATAACCGTATTATTAGAGTGTAGTGTGTACGTATGATGGTTATAGTGTTTGTTTTTAATGTTTCTCAGGTGGGCAGCAGTGGGCGTGTCATGAGGCGTGTCAGCTCTGTCCCCTCTCGAGCGCCATCCCCACTCTACACCCCGTCCCCGCCTGCGTCTCGCCAGCCTCTGCGTACTTCTCTTGGAAGCCCCTATGGCTCGCCTATAGTCTCAGAGCCCCGTCCTCTACCAAGCATATTTCCTGGCACCACCTTGCCTCCTTCCTCCAGCCACGCCCCTGAACCAGTACACTCCAGCTACTTGGGACGGCATGGAAACGGGACGGGGTCGGAGTCTGGGTCGCCGACGCTTCTGCGGGCCGGTATGACCGCTCAGCCTCAGCAGTACGGAACCCTGGGGAAGCATGATACGCGTGTATATGACAGCACTCACTCTTCTTTTGGGTCTCGGGCCTATGACATCTTTGAGAGGATGGTCCTTTCAAGACCGGATAGCCTTACAGGTGGGTTACACATAAAACTGTCCTGTTTTACAGATATTATTGCTAAGGTTAGGAGTTGTTCTAAAGTATGCCACTTCTCAAAGGCTCAAAAGCGACAGTAAAGACTTGTACATTTCAAGTAATGCTGTTCTTTTGAACTTCTATTCATCAAACAATCCTGAAAACAATGCATAATCATAAGCAGTACTTTTTCAACTTTGATAAAAATAAGAATGTTTCTTGAGCAGCAAATCAGCATATTAGAATGATTTCTGAAGGATCATGTGACACTGAAGACTGGAGTAATGATGCTGAAAATTCAGCTTTGCATCACAGGAATAAATTACATTTCACAAGGTTACTGTATTTTTGATTAAAATAAATGCAGAGGTGAACATAAGTGACTTCTTTTAAAAAATCTGAATGATCCTTAACTTTTAAACAGTAGTGTAAGTAGCAACAAATGATTTTCTAAACCATAAAACTTTATTCCATAAAGTTTAAATCCATAAAACGATTTTCTCTTCCATCCTGACCAAGCCAGAACTCTATCAAACACAATTTCTACACCACTCTTGAAAAGTTACGGATTTAAGGACACAGATTTGATATGTGTGAAACTTTCTTAGCGTTGTATATATTATACAAGGATTAGTAATGCTGTCACTTATCTGTGTTTGTATGCGTGTTTGGTTTGGATTATAAAATCTTCCCTGGCTTAGGAAGGTATTTCTTTCTGGAAAATCCCCTCATGAGGTGAATTTTCAAAACACGGAAAGAAATTTGAATAATTTAAGCATTTTTCAGTTTAATCTATGACATGGCTAGTGTATATTGTCTGTTAAAATTACAAGAGCCACAGAAAGAAAACTTTACATATCTCACGACATAAATGGGTCCAAAGATGACTCTGTACATGGTGATGGTGTAGGTGGGCACCGCAGGGAGTCTGACACAAATGGGTTCTCATAAAAGTGCAAAAAATGATTCTAGTAATTGCTCCTACCCGAATGATCATAACCCTCTGATTACAAGATGCTGTGCGTGCATATGAGTTTGTGAATCAAAAGTGCTGAGATGCATTAATATAGGGCCTGTATAGTATATTGTTTCAAAATCACATTACAGTCTCAGTTCCATTTGCAATAAACATCCACATGAAACTGGAGCTGCATGGATATTGACTGTGTGTGTGTGTGTGTGTGTGCGTACGTGCACGTCTTTATGCTTGTGTGCTCTAGTGTTTTGTAGGATTACTCTGATGATAATCTCACATTCTGACTCTGTAGGATACTTCCTCAGATGTGCCCCACTGCCCCATTTAGGCTGTATTTCTCTGTAGATCATGCATGATGTAAAACCTTTGAAAACGAAGCTTTTAACTCCAGGCCCTTCAGAAAGAACTATTGTTGAATTTGGAGATGTATGAAGTAATTCGAAATTTATGAAAGACAAACTCACTGAATTCTGCATGGCTGTTCCAAGCCAGCGAGCTGTGCAGCTTTGTTCGGTTCACAGTTTGCTGTATGATATCGCCAGTGTCTGATTGACATGTGAGAAAAGTTTTGTAAGAACCCAGTTGAGGCATTTCTATGCTAATGTTATACTGACTCAACATTCAGTCACTGTATAAAGGCAGAATAGAGATAGTTCCTTATTCTTTTGGACATGAAGCTCAGTACCATGGTACTGTATTCGTTTAAGCCCCTTGGAGTACTATGTAAATTTTATAGTATTTGCATATGGTAATCATTCTTTACCATGGTATCGGGATTCTGATTCACAAGCTCTTCAGATTTAATTGGATTCTTATTCATTTAGTATATTGCCCATTTTGCTTACATATAAAATAAATGATCTCTCTCTAAATGTTGTAAATTATACAGCATTGCAGTCTTTCAGACTGATTCAAATTGGTAACTTGTCTTTTTGAAATTCATGAAAAGAACCGGCTTAAAAGAGTAATTTGCTTCAGGAATCGGGCTACACTGGTCACGCTAGGGCTGCCCTCGTCTAAAGATTTTTCTGGTCAACTAGTAGTCGTTCTTTTTAAGCATTAGTCGACTAATCACACGTTTATTAATAAACCATATAAAATCATAATAATATCCTTTAATGCCTACATAGCCTAATCAAGCGCACGCATAAAGCTTGCCACAGCACACCAGCAGAAGTAATGATTATGAATGCGTCGGGGAAAAACAGCAAGGAGACTGCTTTAACATTATAATAATTAATTGATAAACTAGTGTTTTCTGTATTTTTGGCTGCAGTGATGAAGTTGACGCTGCTGACTCAACATCTCCGCAGAAGTCGACGCACATATATGCACGTTTCATATGGATTACATAACCAAAGAATATTTGTTTTCCATTTCAATTGGTTCATTTAAAAGTAGACATTTCATTTTCTATAGATATATTTTTCATGTATGTGAGGCAAGTTTACATGGAGATTCGGTTCTGTCTTCTTTTTTTTTGGTGCTCTCAGTTCACAGAGAGAGAACCTGTTTGCTTTCATTATTTTACAAAAGCACAATGTTTTGTTGTTATTGTGAGGGCACACAACAAAAAGTAGACTCTTCACAGATTCAAAAGATGTATTACTCTTATCTGTATGACCAAAAATGAGTATTTTAAGAGCAAGTGATCACACCGGTGCCTCCATGTTAGCCGTCATGCAGTGAGCACGCTACTATTCAGTTTTCACACTCCGCACAAACACTTGAATAGCCCACATTTTTCTAGGTTAACGTTAAAGTGAGCGGCCATGTAACGTTGCTACTACTTGCATGTTTGAGATGATAAGCCATTTTTGAGGTCAATGAATGAGCGTTTGGATGTCTTGTCCGATGTACTGTATTTACCACTTAGACCAGCTGTTAATGATCTGTCCGTCATAGACTGCGTGACTTTGCCACTTCCTGTGGTGTTTTTTTTTTCTTGTGACTAAGCAACAAGCCTCTTCTTGTTGACTAACGGTTAGTCGACTATTAGGGGGCATGCTGTATGTTTTTGATTCACTAAAAGAGCTGACTCATAAGAGTCATTTGTTTACACTGGTTACATTGTTTTTGCATGCAGCCTGCGAAGACCTTTCTATCCATTGATTCACAATAGACTGTCCTTTTATTGCATCACATTCAATACAGACTGCAAACCAACTCATTCCTCGCCGTGGCGCTGAAGATTCAGATTTAGCAGAACTAAATACATTTTTACGCAGCCAGTGAAAGTAGGCAATGAAAGATATTGAAGAATCTGTATCAGGAACGTTCAACTGAATATCACGATTAATTGGAAAATCAATATTTTTACCCAGCCATAGCAATTTTGATACTGACAGATGGAGGCTCTAACACTGACTCTAACATGTGATAAACTCACAATGGCCAAATATGCCACTATCTGACTGGAATTTCTGCATATTCGAAGTTGGAAGTTGGTCTGCTTAGGTTGTGGGTCTGGTCAAATGTGTGCTGTTGAAACTTCTGGTTTTGAATGTCAGTCTCACAAGGTTGCATGGGAATACGTGCCCTACAGCTCTTAAAACTCTTGTACACTAATGAGCATACTCTACAATGTCAGTATAAGCATTTTGGTTTGTCAGTAGTTTCAGTAATTATGCTCCAAGAGTTGGGTAATTGGGTATGCAATTTTGGGTAGGCGTTCATGAGCAAATCTATTGTGTCCTGTTTGCCATGAAATTATGTGTGGGAGAGACCTTTGGCTAATTTGTCTAAATTGCACAATTAATTGTATGCGTATCTCTGATTGTGTCAGGCAAACTGACATTCATGTCACCAACAGCAACACAACGTAGTGCCTTCTTTCAGTATAAAAACTGCTTTTATCTAGCTGCTGCTGAATATGCCTCATACTTGTTCAAGGTCATTATCTCTCACAGATACATGTGAAGGTGTGAAAGTCCAGTGGAGTGGTTAATTAAAGCAAACTGTTTTTATAGAATACAACTTGCATCTCCATTTGAAGACTTGAGAGATTTGTTTGCCTAGTGCAGCACATCTTAATTCTTGAATATCTGGTTGTACAGCCTGATTTTGCTGATGAACAACATCTTCACCAGCTGGACTAGGTTCTTTCTTGACATCTATGGTTCCATGAAGAACCTTCAACATCCATTGAACCTTTCCACTGTACAAAAGGTTCTTTATATGAAAAAAGGTTCTTTAGATTATCAAAATGTTCTTCACACTAAGAAAAAAAGGTTCTTTTTAAGAACTATTCAATGAAAAGGAAAAGGTTGGCACACCACAGCTCCATAAGTAGAAAAATTTTTTTTTCTCACTAAAAGTGATGTTTTGAGCCATATGACTCTTCATCAGACAAACCATTCACAAGTAGGCCCTTATTTACATCAGGGTCATGATAGACCACATGACTACATCACATGTTTAAAAAAATTCGACAAGCATACAGTATATACACATGTAGTACCATAATGATTTCAACAATGGCATTTAAACAAAAGAGCAAAAAACAAACAGCCATAAAAACATCAAATAACTAGAACAGCCCAATCTAACAACGAACATCTTACTGCAACAAATTATGACAATCCTGCACCCAAACAGAATATCACAAAAAAATGAATAAATAAATAATAAATGCCACAATCTTCATTTAGACCATTAGATGATACTGTGTCCAAAGTGTAAATCCAATAAGCTTCACAGTTTAAAAGGATAGTTCACCCAAAAATGAAAATTCTGTCGCCCTCATGTCGTTCTAAACCTGTCAGACCTTCGTTCATCTTCGGAACACAAATTAAGATCTTTTTGATGAAATCCGTGAGCTTTCTGGCCTCTCATAGACTGCAGCGCAAGTACCACTTTCAAGGCCCAGAAAGGTAGTAAAATAGTTAAAATAGTCCATGTGACTCCAGTGGTTCAACCTTAATGTTATGAAGCAACAAGAATACCTTTTGGGCACAAAAAGCAAAACAAAAATAACAACTTTATTCAACAATACTACGTGAAGAGCATAGGAGACGGACAGGGAAGAGAAGAAATTGTTGAATAAAGTCATTATTTTTGTTCTGTTTTTGCACACAAAAGCTATTCTTGTTGCTTCATAACATCAAGGTTGAACCACTGGAGTCACATGGACTATTTTAACGATGTCTTTACTACCTTTCTGGGCCTTGAAAAGTGGTACTTACGTTGCAGTCTATCGGAGGCCCAAAAGCTCATGGATTTCATCAAAAATATCTTAATTTGTGTTGCGAAGATGAATGAAGGTCTTACAGGTTTGAACGACATGAGAGTAATTAATGACAGAATTTTCATTTTTGGGTGAATTGTCCCATTAAAGAACTGTTCACTGAAAGATTCTTTGGGGATCCCAAAATGGTTCTATGGCATCACTGCAAAAAAAACCCTTTTGGAAACTTTATTTTTAAGAGTGTGTTGTAAGCTGATCTTTTCAGTAGAGTATAATTTTTTGAGAAATATAGGACCAATCAAAAGAGTAGATTTGTCAGTTGTATAAACTCATGACATTGACTGACTGTGATCTCTAATGTTCATCTAGGCTTGCAAACCTCTTACAGTCAGAACAGCCAGCTAGGCCAAGAAGCCCGCTCCCCTGACTGTCACGTCACACCAATCTATGAGGACAGAACCTTCCAGAACCCTCTGTACCAGAGCCCCACGCACGGCTCCCAGAGCGCTATCTCCAGAAACAATACAGGTATGTGCCGGACGTCCTTCATGCACCACTGCTGTCTTTACAAACTCAGTGAATGAGGTCTGACATTTCCACAGTGTTAATCTTAACAATGTCTGTATTGCCAACTCTCTCACTCAGGGTTTGGTACTTTACAAAGGACCACTAGTCAGTGTAGCACTCTGAGGTACCAGCGAGGGTTATTCTCAATGGGCTCCATGGCAACGCACTCTGACACCTATCGCCCCGCCCATTACCGCCAAGCCGACTCAAACTACAACAGACACGCAGCTGCCGTCGACAATGCTGTCACACGCTCGCCTTCCATAGACAGTGCTCACAAAGATCCAAGGTAAAAATCCGAACCGAGTGATTCCATAAACGTTGCAGAGAGCTTTGAGAAAATATTTAGAACCAGCTTTGAAATCATTGACATTTAAAACATGTAGAATTTGCTTGTAAATGAAACCCAGCATGTCTTCCTGCATTATTCTAACTTATTTATTTGTTGATTCTCCACAACGTTTGTGCATTTATTTCTTTGTAATCATATTTCTAGGCATGTTTATTTTGCAGACAGAACATGAGCTTGACAGAAAATGTAAACCAGATCGCCTCATATTTGCAGTGCATATTTTAATGACAAATGCGATTGTGGAGAAAAAAAAATAGAAGCTGGACTGATTTAATGTATTTAGTTGTTTGCCCTGATGCTAGCATGTAAACACTAGTATTTTGAGTGAAAAGATTGGAAGATTTTATTAAAATCTGCAAACATTCATTTGTCAGTGTGGAATTTTTTTCATATTTGTATGTGTGTTTGACATCTATATTCTGCATACCTGTTAGGGAGTTTGCCTGGAGAGACCCTGAGCTGCCAGAGGTGATCCGGATGCTGCAACATCATTTCCCTTCTGTCCAGGCCAATGCTGCAGCGTACATACAGCACCTCTGCTACGGAGATAACCGCATAAAGGCAGAGGTATTGTTACACACACACACACACTATGCAAATAGGCACTTCCCATTTATGTCTTCCATTGTTCTCAAATAGAGCTGACTTATTATAACCCATAAGAATATAAAAAAGCCTTATTTAGTTGCTTTATGCACATTTGATTGGACAAAATCTTGGACATAAATCTGTGTAGTGCAGGATGAGGCATCATTATTTATAATAACTGCAGATTTTAAATGTGTACACTACTGTTCAAAAGTCTGTGGTCTTTTTGAAAGAAATTTATCTTTTTATTAAGCACATTAATTTGATCACAGTGACAGTAAAAACATTTATGATTTAAAATAAATGCTGTTCTTTGAACTTTCTATTTAAAAAAAACCCTTAAATGTATCTCAGTTTCCACAAAATATTAAGCAGCACAACTGTTTTCAAATGTAATAATCAGAAATGTTTCTTGAACATCAAATCAGCATATTAAAATGATTTCTGAAGGATCATGTGACACTGAAGACTGGAGTAATGATGCTCAAACTTCAATACAATAAAATGAATAAGAAGTAATTATTTTAAATAGTAGTGATGTCAATCGATTAAAAAAAAATAATCACATTTTTTTTCTGTAATTAATCGTGATTAAAAACATAGGAGTTTTTAATGTTTTTATATTGTAATAATTTCACAGTTACTCTCCAAATTAATGTAGAAACAAGTTATCAAACAACAAAGTTATCAAACACTTTACAGTATTCACTGCATAAATTATAAATTAAATATAGATGAATTCTTATTAAAGCTACAGTTTTCTCTGTTACCTTTGTTCTTTTGATTAACATCAATGACAGACATCACAGCAACTGGTTTATTAGGCTGCTGTCACTTTAAGAGCTGCCGCTGCCGAACATGACACGAACACAACTCTATAAGTTCATTTAAGACCTTATTTAACTAATTTAAGACAGCTCTTATGAGGATACTTCGACAAATCAGACATTTCGGCATAATTCTGTGTTGTTGTTCAAGCACGAAAGAGAACTTCATACTGGCGCGCGTCTTTCTGTGCACACGAGTCGTGTGTGTCACAGACATTCACAGAAAGCGCGTTCTCGTTTTTCTTGTGGCGCTTGGATGATTTAAAAGCATTCGCGTGAATGAGAGCATGATCATAATGTAACGCTAGCCAAATTATGATGGAAAAAACGGATGCTGCGTTAATTGTTAAATATTTTTAATGCGTTAAACTGAAAAAATTAATTGCATGCGTTAATGTGCAAATTTTGACAGCACTAATAAATAGAAAATGGTTATTTTAAATTGTAACAATGTTTCACAATATTACTTTTTACTGTATTTTTAATCAAATAAATGAAGCCTTGGTGAGCATAAGAGACTTCTTTCACAAACAAAACTCACCCCAAACGTTTAAACAGGTAGTGTATATCAGTGTTTAGGAGGACAATAGCATAAAGATGACTTCAACGCCTCACATATAGAAGTAAAATGGCTCACAGGGACATCTGTGCATGAACTCAAACCAGTAAATTACTGGTTCCTTTTAGTGAATCATTTCGTTATGACATTCATATAATGATTCACATGAATAAATTTCCATTCGGCTACAAAGCTGCTTGTGAAAACAATGTGATAAATGTAGTGTTTTAACATTTCTTGTTGAATAATTTACTGGTCATTGCTGGAAAAGCAACAGTTTTTGAAATAGCTGTTAAATTACTAGTATGCTACTGAAAAATGTTTCTACTTTCAGTTAGTTAGCAGAAAGAGAAACACACCTTGGACACATAAATGTGCACACATATTAAAACTTGCACACACTTACTGTACGCTTTCAGGTGTGTCGACTGGGGGGAATCCGGCACCTGGTGGATCTGCTTGACCACAAAACCCTGGAAGTTCAGCGGAATGCCTGCGGAGCTCTGCGGAACCTAGTGTACGGAAAAGCCACCGATGATAATAAAGTGTGTGTGAGGAATGCCGGTGGAATCCCAGCTTTGGTTCGTCTGTTGAGAAAAACTCCAGACACTGAAGTGCGAGAGCTCGTAACCGGTGAGTGGGTGTGTGGGGTCACATGACTGACATAAGAGAGTCTTTCTTTTGCTCTTTCACTCCCTCTGTCTCGTTCTTTCTAACTCGCTTTCTTTTGCTCCTGTGGTGAGATCAGTTTGAGCTGTGAAGCTCAGATCAGAGATTACAGTCAATGGAACTCATGGCTGTGATTAATGTGGAGGGACATAGTATTTGATTAAAAGCTGAGCTGACACAAACTTGCACGCACACACATTCTCTCCAAGCTGGATATCCTAAGTATCGCTAGATAGATACTGGGAAATTCTACCCTCTCAAGCAGTTTTCCTGATGCATACAGTGAATTTTCACTGTCATTTCTCAAACAGAGGCAGCAGGTTTGTTCAGCAAAGATGGATCTCTCTTCTATATGCAACCACAGAGACTATTTGGTGTTAATGATCTCTATCTGCGGGATTTTTCGTTGCACTCCCACTGTTTCTTTACAGTTTTACTGCACACCTCTGAATGTGTCTCTCATTGTTCTAATGAGCTATGTTAAATGATCAAGTGTGTTTTTAATTGCTTATTATACATAAAGGAGTTCATTAAATTAAACAATTACTTAAGAAATAATTAGTAATTTTACTAAAACAAGCCTCTATATTACAAGTATTATAAATCACTTGTACATGTGACTAAATTTCACGCTAGGTGACTAAGTAATGTCTGTCGTTATGATTTCTAAAGGATCATGTGACAATTGAGTAATGGGTATTGAAACGTCAGATTTGCCATCACAGGAATAAGTAAACTAAAAAATTTACTAGCCATTGGCAATTCTATGTGTCCATAGAGGGTTATAAATAAGTAATTAAGGGCCAGGTTTACTAACAGCTTGCACCAGCTCAAACCCTCTTTTGACGTTAAAAAAAACTACTGTCAGAATTTACTGAAAAGGCATGGACACAGTTATTTTTGTGGCTGAACTTATTGCATATGCATTTGTAGGAGTTTTCCCTTTCAGATGCAAAATTTATCAGAGGTAAATGATCACACGCAGAACTTTCCACTCCCATCTGCTCTTTTTTGGGATTCCGCTCTCACGCTAATTTGCTCTGTTTAGTAAATCTGGCCCTTGGTATTTTTTATTTTTTAAGTCATAAATTTTTAATAGATTCCTTTTATTCATTTCATATTCATTTTATATTTAATTGGCTCTCCTAGTCTTTCATATTTAATACTATACTATTGCATTTTATGTTATTCTACTACATTTTGGGGTCTTGTCTTGACAGGTGTGTTGTGGAACCTGTCGTCATGTGATTCTGTGAAGATGACGATCGCTCGGGACGCTCTCGGGCCGCTTACCAACACAGTGATTATCCCTCACTCCGGATGGGGTGCGGCCCCTCAGCGAGAGGACCAGAAACTCAAACTGCACTCATCTTTGGTACTGAGGAACACTACCGGATGCCTCAGGTAAGTCTTATGCAAATGTCCCCTTAGAAACAGCCGGTCATGTGTACCAGCCTAATTATACAGGGCTTCCTGTTAAGATCCATTAATCAATAGTTGTTATGACCTAGCTGATTTGGAAAATATATAGTTTTGCATATCCCTGGTTGTAGCAGTATCACTCTTCATCCTCAGAGATGATCACTGTTTACATTTCTTTGTGACAATGACTGTATTCATCTAAATCAGATGAACATTGTATTGTTGACCACATGATGCTGATGTTTGTGTGTGTGTGTGTGTGTCTCAGGAACCTGAGCTCAGCTGGAGAAGAGGCCAGAAGGCAGATGCGTTGCTGTGAAGGGCTGATTGATTCCCTTCTCTATATAATCAAAACCTGTGTAAACACTTCTGATTATGACAGCAAGGTTAGAGATATTCTTGTGATTGCGTACAGAATACATCTAAAACCATCCAGTTCTGATGTACAACATTATATTGCATTGTTGCTAATATTTGGAACATGTTTGATATATTCTTGCCAGATATTTGACTAATTTTCAGACTGTATATGCAATGACAGCTGGGAACTGGCAGAGGCTCTTGTTGCTTATAAAAAGGTGTTACATGTTTTCTATGCCACTCCTTGAAGGGCCAAACAGTATTGAGTGCCCCTAGTGGTGGACCACAGCATTGTTCGGCTTTGGGTATTTCTTTACAAAATCTTAGTCATAGCATGCCATCTGCTGGAACAGGAAGCCTGGAAAAGCTTCCTGGGAAAAAAAAAATGTTTTTAATTGTATTATTACATTTATTTTACATTTTTAATTAATATTAATAATAATAATAATCATTGTAAGAAATATAATTTTTAAATTTATCATTATAAAAATAGCTATCGTTATTTTTTTTTTATTTCATTTACTAATTTAATTTAACCCGTTTCACTTTCTTTTTTACATGGAACACAAAAGGTGATTTTTGAAGAGTATCCAGGACACTTTTTAATATAATGAAGATTGGGGCTGTCAAACTCCAAAATGACAAAATAGTACCATAAAACTATATGACTTTCCTGTGTTTTCAGATTGTGGAAAACTGTGTGTGCACTTTGAGGAACCTGTCATACCGTCTTGAGTTGGAGATGCCTCCGTCTCGGCTGATGGGAACCCAGGACCTGGACACGCTCCTGGGCCCGGACACCTCCAGTAAGCAGGCCGACTACAGCTGCTGGGGTCTCAGAAAGAAGAAGAAGAAGAGGTCATGGCAGGATCAGCAGGTGATCTGTCACTACATAAACCAAGCTTCCATGTTCTTAAAATCTTAAAGCTGCTTCTGTGATCTTGATAATTATCAAATGATAAGGGATTGTTGGGTATGGAAATTCACTTTGCAAATAGCTTTGCACAACGTTTCATATGAGTCACCAAAAGCTGTACTTTTTCAGCACAAAGTCATGTAAAACCTGAGAACGTAGTGCATTTTAAAATTGAGATTTCCAATAATGGAAAGTATTAAAATATTAAAAGGTCATGGAAAGGCCAAGGACGTTTCTATGAGTAATTTTGATTTGCTCAGCTATAAAATGTTTATATTTAGATAAAATATTTATCGAGTGCAATATGTATAAAATTAATTTTATAGATTTTATTATTTCAAAATTATTTATAATTTTAAATGTTGTTATTTAAATTAAATTTAAATCTGGTGATAATGAACAACTGGAAACAGGAAGTTCATTGGTAAAAAAGTGAGTGAACCCATTCAAAAAATTAGGAATTGTTATATGATTAAGATTAGCATTGTAATTAATGATTACAATAAAATAAATATGTAATAAATTAAAATACTGTAAATGGATATTATTATCTAATTTTATGTTTACGGGGGAGACCGGGGAGTGTTGTAACACGGGGTCAGTTGTAACACTGTCAGTTTGACAAGTTATAAAAGAGCTGTGGTGATGCCATCAATACCATACACTTGCATCACCTTTTTGAGCTCACAGGAGAAGTGGAGTGTGACTGTAAGCAACATTGTGCATTTTATGACCAAAAAACTGATTTTCAGGAAGGAAAGTAAACATTTTTTCTCAAGATTATTTTTTTGCCTAGCAATCATTGTATTATAGATACAGTTATTTTACTTGCATAATCTAAAGTAGCTGTTTCTCTAGTTTAATTTGATGCTTTGCATTCATGCTAACTTCAAACCCACGTGCTATAACAGTTAGCTATTTTATGGCTGTTTTGGGGGGACAGTTGTAACAGTTAATTAAAATTTTACAACCAGGCCCTTATGATGATTCCAGTTTCCAATCACATCCTGTTAAGACAAAATCACTTGAGTTTTTTGTTGCATTGAGAGATTTATGTGGTAAATACGCTTCCATCATAGTTTATGTGCATTTCTTCTTATCGGATAAAAATCTGAATTTTTTTTTTTTTTTTTTTTGTGCACATTTTTTCCATCCTATGGAAGCTTGTTTCCGCCACTGAATAAAAAATAAAAAAGGTAATTGCGACTTTTTATCTCACAATTCTGACTTTTCAGAATTGCAACATGCAATTGCGAGTTATAAAGCTAGAATTGTGAGATATAAACTCACAATTGCGAGTTATAAAGTCAGAACTGCAAGTTATAAAGTTAGAATTGCTTGATATAAACTCGCAATTGCATGTTATAGTCAGAATTGTGAGATATAAATTTGCAATTCTGAGAAAAAGTCAGTCTTTATAACTCGCAATTGCGAGTTTATATCTCACAATTCTGACTTCTCACGTTTGTGAGTTTAGAACTTGCAATTCTGACTTTATATCTCGCAATTGTGAGATTTTTTTTTTTTTTTTTTTTTTAGAATTATGAGATAAAATTCGCAATTACCTTTTTTATTTTTTATTTAGTGACGGAAACAAGCTTCCAAAATTCACATAAATGATGATATTCCAAAATTCACATAAATTGATGATATTCCAAAATTCACATAAAAATAGGTGGATGGCTACATAGCTAATGACTGAACTGTTATGTGACAGGAATACAGTACACTCACACAAACACACTGCAGTTGTTTTTGTGCTAAATTTAAAGTCCTTAAAAAAAATGTTTGTTACTTTAAATTGTCCACTTTATTTAAAACTGATTATTCTTTGTTCTTCAATAACATTCTTGAATAACTTTAGATGTGTGGATCTTATTTCAGCAGATTAACTCTCATTGTTACATTTATCCCCAGCTAGTGTTACAACTCACCCCAGTAGTGGGATAGGTTGTAACAACAGAACTCTTTGTGTTTGACATTAACTCACATAATCTGTAAATGTGTTGTACATGTCAAAGTTAGTTATATTTGTAGCAGACAAATGTGGCTACCATGTATCAAATTTTGAGAGATATAGCATAAAGTTACAAATGCTCAAACAAAAGGTGTTACTTTCATCCCCAGTCTCTCAAATATATGTATGTATATGTTTTTTTTAAATGTTTTATTTATATAAGTTCAAAGCTGAAACTAACCTATCATTATTTGTGATTGTGATATCCTATTATGCAGTGGGATGGTGTGGGGCCTATTCCAGGATTTTCTGGAAGTCCAAAGGGGGCAGAGATGCTGTGGCATCCATCTGTGGTGAAGCCGTACCTCACTCTGCTGGCAGAGAGCTCCAACCCAGCCACGCTGGAAGGGGCAGCTGGGTCTCTGCAGAATCTTTCCGCTGGAACCTGGAGGGTAGGCTGCTTGTGGTCACTATACCATGAACTGAATTATACAGCCACAGTGCTCAGAATAGAGCTGAATTATATGAATGCCTATAATTGGCTGGTGGATGAAGGATATGTCCTACACACACACACTATCTGACTAGATGTAGCTTTAAGGTTTTAATACAGCAACAGTTTTATTTTATTCTATTCATTTGCTGTCCCTTTTATCATCCTTTTGCATTTTTCAGTCAAAACTAAGAAAAACTTTTTGATTTCGTTACTGTTTTTAAAATTCAGTAAATGTTAATGCAACTTCTGGCTGCACTGAAAGGTGATAACCTTCTCTGAAATGTTAACCTTTTTCTTTTTCTCTCTCTCACCATTCAGTTTGCGGCCTACATCCGTGCTGCCGTACGTAAAGAGAAGGGTTTGCCCATTCTGGTGGAGCTACTGAGAATGGATAATGACAGGGTGGTCTGCTCTGTGGCCACTGCTCTACGTAACATGGCTCTGGACGCCAGGAACAAGGAGCTCATTGGTCAGTCACTCAAACTTATTGCTATGAACTCAGTGCGATGCCTTACATTCTGTTTTTATTATACGTCGGTTTTATGTGGCCATTAAAAACTGCGTCTTCTAAAATAAATGTTTGCTGAATTCGGTTGCTTTGAAAGGAAAATACGCCATGCGGGACCTAGTGACCCGTCTCCCTGGCAATGGGCCCTCCCTGCTGTCGGATGAGACGGTGGCGGCGGTCTGCTGTGCCCTGCACGAGGTCACTAGCAGGAATATGGAGAACGCCCGTGCGCTCGCCCAGACAGGCGGCATCGACAAACTGGTTACAATCAGCCGAGGACGTGGGGAGAGGTACATACCTCTTTTTATGGGCTGGTTGAAGTGGGCAGTTTTATGTGTTCATTGGCGTTGGCGCACCGTTTCATAACAAAAAAAATCTATTGCTTTTGAAGTATATTCAATATAGTTAAAATGAATGTATAGAGAGAGCCTCTGTTTTCCTTGGACCTCCTAATCCAGGCAGGAGTGTTTGAGCTCTTGTTCTCTGTTGCAGGTACTCCATGAAGGTGGTCAAGGCAGCAGCTCAGGTGCTAAACACTCTGTGGCAGTACAGAGATCTGCGCACCTTCTACAAAAAGGTACATGTTCTCAACCACTGCACTGTGGTGAGTGTTGTGACGAGATTTCTCATTGAGGTGAAAGTCTGTCTCGTGATATTGCCATGTCATAGTGTGAGGGTGAGATTAGGATAGAATATGCCACCGCTACGTTTACATTACGTCTCCACTGTTGTTTTGCTTTTTATAGAAATCAGAACCATTTAATTCAGTTGGATAACGGTCACTTCAATTCCATCCAGCTCATCCAACACGAGCTACAGAGTCGTACGTAGTGCAGCAGGAATAGAGGTCACTGATGATAGTGAGTTACAAGAACTGGACTGGACTGACAAGACCATGGCGGAAGAATCGTTGCATAACAGAGCCTAAGCATCTGATTGATGTATGTCTTATCATATGACAAATGTCTTATCTTGTAGAATGCACGCTCAGCACCGCTGCTCCCCATTCACAGAGTATGCGCAATCGTGAAAGTGAAAGTAAAACGCGAGCACGCATTCAAACTCGATTTCAATTCCCCGCATTTTGAAAGCGGCTCCCTGATGCATGTAAATATCTCCCAGTATGAAAGCTATCTTAGGCTGGGCTGTGTAGTTTTAACCATCTCTTAACTCTGTATCATGCTTGAAGAAAGATTTGGTCTCTGGTTGCACTTTGAATATTGAGAACGTACTTTGATTATGGTTGCACTTATTGTTTGCACTTAAGACTAAGAGAAAACGTATTAATTTTTATTTATACTGTTTTTATTTCGCGTTTTAGTTTCATTTTTGATTTCGTGATCGCACGTACTCTGAATAGGGAGCGGTGGTGCTGAGTGCGCATTCTACAAGATAAGACATTTATCAGATGCTTAGGCTTTGTTGTGCAACGAATCCTCTGCCACGGTCTTGTCAGTCATCTCAACACTTATACAGTTGAATGTAGTGGTTAAAACAACATTGTATTAGTTTGGTACACATGCGGACACATGCATTTACCCTAACACCCCTACAATAAATGCAAACACTGCAAAAAATGTTCATAATCAGTATTTTTGTCTTGCTTTTCAGTAAAAATATATCTAAACATCCTTAAAACAACACACATTTATTCGAGAAGAAAAATCGGCTTTCAGACAATATGTCTTGAATTAAAGGATCAGTTCACTTTCAAATGAAAATTAGCCCAAGCTTTACTCACCCTCAAGCCATCCTAGGTGTATATGACTTTCTTCTTTCTGATGAACATAATTGGAGAAATATTAATAAATATCCTGACGCATCCGACCTTTATAATGGCAGTGAATGGGACCAATGAGCTGAAGAAAGTGTCTCCATCCACATCCATCCATCATAAACATATTCCACACGGATCCGGGGGGTTAATGAAGGCCTTCTGAAGCGAAGCAATGCGTTTGTGTAAGAATAATCCATATTTAAACAAGTTGTGAAGTAAAATATCTAGCTTCCGCCAGACCGCCTTCCATATTCAAGTTACGAAGAAAGTGTAAACTGGCGTCACGTCATTTACACTTTTTCCGTAAGTTGAATAGGGAAGGCGTAGGATGTAGCATAAGCTTTGTGAACTGCAAGAGTTTTACACTTTCTTCGTATGTTTTCTTCATATATTTTACTTCATAACTTGTTTAAATATGGATATTTTTTTTTACACAAATGCATCGCTTCGCTACAGAAGGCCTTTATTAACCCCCCGGAACACAGGTTTATGATGGATGGATGTGGATGGAGACACTTTCTTCAGCTCATAATCATTGGTCCCGTTCACTGCTATTATAAAGCTTGGATGCATCAGGATATTTATTAATATTTCTGCGATTATGTTCATCAGAAAAAAGAAAGTCATATACACCTAGGATGGCTTGAGGGTGAGTAAAGCTTGGGCTAATTTTCATTTAAAAGTGAACTAATCCTTTAAGTTTTCCCTTTGTGAAATTATTTTTTTGCTTTTAAACATAAACTTATTTATGCTTAAAACAAGAAAAATATTATTTAAAACTTATCTATTTTGTGCAATTTTGCTTTTCAATTAAGTCTATCTTGTTTTAGATGATTAGATATTTAAGTGGAAAACAAGACAAAAATACTGATTAGGAAAATGCAGAATGTGTAGCATCAACAGTGTCCAGAAGCTCTGATCTGATGACTCAAACCACATTTGGAGGCAATACACCAACGCCTTATGGAAAATGGCGAACAATTGCTTGTTCATAGTACCTGTAAATCAACCATTGCACTACAATAAGAGTTTTAAACGTAGAAGAGAACAACAATACGATCAACAAAATGACTTGAAATTAAATTAAATAAAAAAAATACTCTCTGTCTGCTGACCACTTGTGATTGAATTACCTGAGACGGATAATAATAGTAGGTGTAAACGGGGCCTGTGTGTTCTGTGATTGATCAGGATGGATGGAACCAGAATCACTTCATCACCCCAGTGTCAACACTGGAACGAGACCGCTACCGTTCCCAACCTACTCTGCCAACCAGCAACGTACAGATGTCACCTGTTATCCAATCAGGTGGGCCATCATAACCGCAGGAAATTGTAATTCTGTAGAAGCTACAGAGAAATAACTCAACTGCTTATAGGCTCATATTGATATTTACCAATTTGGTTGTTTTATTTTTCTTTTCTTTTTCTTTGTACACTGAAATGGTTTATTGACAATCGATATTTGATTTTTTTTTTTTTTCCTCCATATTTAGGAGGCAGTGCCACCTCTTCCCCTGCCATGTTGGGTATAAGAGGTCATCGTTTAAATCAGCGGAGGACCCAGTCGTCTATGCAACTTCATAATTATTATGGAGACGCCAACAGAAACACAAGTCAATATACAGGTGAGCTTTCCTAAAGTTCCCTGTCCACTTCTTAAAAGGCAAAATTTTTAAGAAATACCCACATTCTTATCGAGTACACTTCATATTATTTGACAGAAAAAAGGCTTTCATAATGATCCATCAAAATGTAATAGAATATTCTGCCTCTGAAATGACTTTTCTACTGGTGTGGCCAAAAGTGGTGCAGTCAGGGAAAAACAATATTAACCAATAATCTTAAATTTCTTTTTGCCAAGATCCCGGTGGATGAAATTAAGTTCTTTCTTTCTGAATATTCTGTTTCATTCAGAAATATGCAGCATAGTTGGTAATGATTTATGGCACCGCACTCTTGCAAAACAACAGAAGGACCTGTCTGTGAATTAGAAGCTAGACTGATGCACTAATAGATATTTCACCCATGCTCTCTGTAACTAATAGAGCAATCAGTTTTACTTCCCTGTCTGGTCGGAAGCCGTAATGGTCATTCATTTAAGAGCACTTGACCTCCGTAGTTACTCTCTATTGATTGGTGGTACTTCAACCTGGAGGGTCTGATTATGTCTCTGATTCAGAATGTGGGTTCAGTGTGAGTGAGGTCTTCATTAGGTCTGTTGAACCGTTTCCACCCATCTAACCCTCAGCCCTGCTCTCCGCCCTAACTGTGGTTCACAGAAATAGAGCGTCACCACAGACTACTTTTATATAAAACATAAATATAAAAATTATTAGATAACATGGATGATCATAACTTTATCTGGTATATATAAGTATTTATTTTATAGAAATCGTGTTGAGGTGTTTTAATATTTGTGTTCATGTGTGTTTAGGGTCTGGAAAGCAGTCAGCTTATTTCATCAGTTCCTATCCCTCTCCTTCAGCGGAGGAATCCCGCAGATCACAGGTGAGTTTAACTCTTGCTCCCCCTCACAGAACAAAAAAGGAAGAAATTGCTGAAGCCAGCTGAACATAGATGTATATGCCCACTGCTAATGATAACCATTGACGTAGATTTAATGCGTCTAATCCCAGCAGATGAAGTTTACATAATCCATTGGCTTTTTTCCTTGACCATTCCTCACTGTGCCCACAAATATCTGCAGAACAAGCAGTTTAATGCCACACTCTATGTGGGTCATTGTATGAAACTGGTACCATATCAGAATAATTTTTTAATATTTAAGGTACAATATTCCATTTTTGTAAGATTTCAAATATTTATCTCTTATTTTAAGTGCTAATAAATTGCATTGCATTGTCAAACTAAATGAATATATGTCTGGATAAAAGTGTTAAGAAAAGTAACAGTTTTACAGTTAGTTATTTAATATTTTACAAGCTGTTACTAGCTTTGAGCTTAAAATCATGACAGTTCAAGATGTTTATTGGAGTTTAAAGACCTGTTCACATCAAGACGTATTTTCAGTGCGAAAATTCAGTTTAATAAATTTTGTTATTTTTTATTTTTTCAATAGAGATCTAATCTCTTTTCCATCGCACTGCGAAAAATTCTGGCAGCCAATAAAATTTGCGCTTTTGGTCACATGCCCAGAGCAGCTCCTGTTACATAAAATTACAGCTTTGACTTTCTTTCTTCCCCGTGACAAGCGTTTGTCAGAAACTGAATGTTTCCGTAACTCTGCGGTCCTCTGATGATGTATTATCCTAACGCTTCAGCTCATGTGATTTTTGACCTACATGAGCTATGTGCACCAATCTTCCGTATACTTTTATTTCATTTCAATATAGATAGTATCCGACGAAACAATAAATGATAAAATTAACAAATAGAGCCAAATGTCAGGTAAGATTAAGATAGTTACTAGATTTTGCTGCTTAAAGTAAGATATTTGGAAGAATGTTTGTAACCAAGCAGATCTCGCGTGACAAACGTGACAATTTGAGTTAAGAAGAGACCGTTTCATTCATACCTTTTATAGTCCAAAATGTCCATTCAGTATGAACTCGATAGTACAGTCGGCAATACAAGGATGCGCAATGCTAGAGCTATGTAAATCGGTCGCGTGCTGAGTTTATTCAATCAATGACAATGACTCCACAAATATGCAAATAAGAACATTAACCCAAGGTTTAGGAATGTACAATGTGAAACGTCAGATTATGAATACCCAGGATTAATTGTTAACCACGGGTACATTGAGCAGTGTGAAACGTGAAGCAAGATAACCCAGGATTCCGTTTACCCGGGGTTTAGAATGACCCAGGGTTAACTATTTCAAGTGTGAACGGCCCTTTAGAATTATTTCCTTGAACTTTTTTTTAATAAAATACAAATGTTTAACAAATTTAACAGGCAAATAAAGCAGAAAGAGTTACTGGATTTTTGTTGATATGTTTAGAAAAAATCCTACAGTAAAAGGTCATTTGTTGTCATTATTTATACATATGTAAATGATAGATTTAATTATGTCTCCTCTTTCAGCATGGCCGGCTCTACTACCCAGAGGACGCAAATCAAAGCACCTATGACACTTTTGGAATGTACCTGTCGTCTCCGATGGGCTACGAGGACGCCTACCTGGACGAGCCGGTTCGTTATCCCGTGGTGAGCGAGAGGCAGGTGCTCAAACCCAATACCAACTACGTGGACTTCTACTCCACCACACGCAGGCCTTCATACAGAACTCAGCCCTACCCGGCCTCACCTGACTCATGGGTGTAGGCGTGTACATTGTGCGTAATTGTTCATGTAACGTGTAGCCATAGATAGAATATTACAAGGACGTGTCACTCCTTAAGACATATCTGGATCAGTGGATTCCAAGACTGTTGTATGGGCAAGCTGTTGCATTTGAAGTGACTGGTTCATTTTCATTCGGCAAATTTAATTTGTGTTTTGTGTGTCCGGTGCAGCGACATTCATTTTCATTTGTGTGTGTGTGTGTGTGTATGTGTGTAGGTGTGAATGGAAAAGTGTGTGTGTGAATAGATGACAGATTATATGCTCCATTAAATTAACTTGAATTTGACCCGGGATTGAGTGTGAGCCAAAGATTTACTTTTCAGTATCTGCTGTTTTTAAACAGCAACACGTGTTTAAGGTCTGATTTACTGAGAACTTGAACCATCTTTTTATGATTTTGTTTTTCATGTTTTTTTAATGGCATGTATTATAGTCACCTCAGTTTTTGAGTCAAATGAAAAGGTGTAACTAAATTACATATTGGCTGAAAAGTCTAATAAAGAAATAATAGCGGTGTAAAAAAAAAAAAAAGATATATATCAAAAAACACTAATAATGTTCTGTGCATTGGAAACAAAAAAGTCATTTTGTCTGATCTCATTGCTGTAGCCTACTTAATGTAAAGATTAATGTATGTTCCATGGAGTCTTGCACAACTACGTCAGTTTATTGTACAACCGTGATCTGTGCTGCGAAGCACAAAAAACTGTGCCATGATAAATCGCTATGTAGAACTGTGTGTATATGTAAGAGACCTTATGGAGGCAAAAGTTATTACTATCAGAATATTTAGATGTAATAAAGATGACATTTGTTTTTTTTAATATTTGATGTTGGATTATGTTGTTTATTTCATAAAGAGCTACAATTCAATGTGTTTTTCACACTACAAATTGTGTTAAAGCATCCTAACAGCGAACAGCACCAATATGCCACAAATTTCAGCTTTCTTAGCTTATATTTAGAAGAAACTATTTATCACAACAGCATTATCATCTGCTTATCCAGTTTCAATTCAGTATCACCCATGTTTTTATCACTGGAGTGCATGTTAGCAGACAGTGGCCCTAAGCTATTCACATGTTATAATGAGAAAGGTGTTCCATTAATAGCCACACGGGGACGCTAAAGAGTCGAATATACCGCACAGGAATGCAGTACTATTTTATATCACTAGATATGATAGATCAGTGTTTCTCAACCAGGGGTCCGTGGACCCCTAGTGGTCCTTGACGTAATGCCAGGGGGTCCTTATACAAATATTCATATTCAAATATTTTATATTTTCCATAAAAGAAGATAATATGTATAATATAACTGACAATATGACTGAATATTGGACAAGTCAACTAACATAGTAGTAAATTACACTTGATTGCATTTGGTCGTCACAAAGACATTAATGATACCAATGAGCCAATATTATTCTGGGGTCCTTCAGGACGGTTCTAAATATGACGGGGGTCCATTACTCAAAAAAGGTTGAGATTCACTGTGATAGATATTATAGATGGACTAGTGGTTTGAGGGGGTGGAACTCCTAATACTTATCAGTATATTTATTTCCTTGTTTCCCGTTGAGCTATTATTGTCGGCACAGATTTATTAGTGGTCAGTTCCTGCTTCACTGTATCATGCAAATAAAAGTGTTGTTATTCATAACTTCAAAAAATTATACTTTTGGTGTAATGTAGGGAAAGTATAAGCATAAATCGAACTTTCAGAAATATGCTTTGGTCAAGCTCTTGCACTTTTTATTAATAACTTGATTTGTTATTTACACAATAGTAAGACAATACCTAACAGGACGGAAATAAAGAGCTAATGTTAGCCATTGTTCAGTGAGGATATTTAACTTACAGGGTGTTAACTGGAAGTTAATTTATTTTATTCTTTTTTTAAGTTTTATCTAACAGGAAGAAATGTTAGAAGTAAGTAAGACAAACTAACTACTTACTACTTTACAAATACAGTAAGTGAATATATTAGGATAAACAACAACAATAACAAAAATAAATAGCCTAAAAGATTGAAAAACATTAAAATGTTTACCAAAATTAACACATTTTACAGCTTAGTTTTCAAACTTAATATTGTTTTTATGTATTGCTGAACTTCTGCCTTTAAAATTAGAATTAAATTTATATTTATGTATACTAAATTTAGCTATAAGAGGCAAATTGATAATGAATGTGAAAACCATGGCTGTTTACAGCACCAAACACTTCCTGGAAGATTATGTAGGCTAATTGTTAAAGGGTTAGTTCACCCATAACTGAAAACTCAGTCATTAATTACTCACCTTCATGTCCTTCCACACCCGTAAGACCTTCGTTTATCTTCGGAAAACACAAATTAAGATATTTTTAATAAAATCCGATGGCTCAGTGAGGCCTCCATTGACAGCAAGATAATTAACACTTTCAATGCCCAGAAAGCTACTAAAGACATATATAAAACAGTTCATGTGACTACAGTGGTTCAACCTTAATGTTATGAAGCGACGAGAATACTTTTTGTGTGCCAAAAAAACAAAATAACGACTTTATTCAACAATATCTAGTGATGGGCGATTTCAAAACACTGCTTCATGAAGCTTCGAAGCTTTACGAATCTTTTGGTTCGAATCAGTGGTTCAGAGCCAAAGTCACGCCCCCCAGTGGTGAACCATTGAAATTTAGAAACACATATGACGCAACGAAGCCTCGTTTACTGAAATCACGTGACTTTCACGCTCCGAACCACTGATTTGAAACAAAAGATTCGTAAAGCTTCATGAAGCAGTGTTTTGAAATCGCCCATCACTAGATTGTTGAATAAAGTCATTATTTTGTTTTGTTTTTTGCCGCACAAAAAGTATTCTCGTTGATTCATAACATTAAGGTTGAACCACTGTAGACAGATGAACTGTTTTATATATGTCTTTAGCAGCTTTCTGTAGTGATGGGCAGATCGAGGCTTCGTGAAACACTGAAGCAGTTGAAGCAAATGTGCCGTAATGTGTCGAGGCTTCGAAACAATCTGACACCCGTCTCCACGGTGACCCCTAGTGGTCAGAACAGTGTAAATGCAACAAAACGTTTATCAATTTTCAAGGCTTGTTTCTCTGTTCCATGGCTCAAGCTAAACAGGCAAATAAGAGATTAATAACTACCACTATTCATTTTAATTATTCTAATGTCTAATTAAAACATCTACAAATGTATAAAACCATAGGGTAAAGCCCATAGACACTTGTTCAATAGTTCTCAGTGAATCTGCATGATTCATGGGTTCACTTTATCATCGCCCTCTACCGGTGAACCATTGAAATTTCGAACTGTTTTGAAACGTTTCGAAACAGTGATGACGTAATGAAGCCTCGTTTACTGAAATCACGTGACTTTGGCAGTTTGATACACGCTCCGAATCACTGATTCGAAACAAAAGATTCATAAAGCTTCGGAGCTTCATGAAGCAGTGTTTCGAAATCGGCCATCACTAGATATTGTTGAATAAAGTCGTTATTTTGTTTTTTTGGCACACAAAAAGTATTCTCGTCGCTTCTTAACATTAAGGTTGAACCACTGTACACACATGAACTGTTTTATATATGTCTTTAGTAGCTTTCTGGGCATTTGAAAGTGTTAATTATCTTGCTGGCAATGGAGGCCTCACTGAGCCATCGGATTTTATCAAAAATATCTCAGCAGGCGAAGATGAACGAAGGTCTTACGGGTTTGGAACGACATTAGGGTGAGTAATTAATGACTGAATTTTCATTTTGGGTGAACTAACCCTTTAATTAAAGGGATATTTATAAAAAGAAAAGAAAAGAAAGAGGATGTATAGGAAATTATATGTCATGATTAAATATTTAAAAAAATATATATATTCGCAAGAAAACATTGTTTTGTTGTCTATAATATTTCTTTGCCAGGTTTTCATATTAGAAGTTACAACAGCTCCAGGGAAATGGCATAAAAACTGCTCAAACCAAAGTTATTACAATTATTTATTAAAAATGTATTAAAATTATTTTATAAAATTAATATTCAGTCAGTTAAATTAATTACAAATAATTAAATAAAATGTGTGAGTTTGATATATTTGAATGTGGCATGATTTGACATCATAAATACGATTTTATATTTATTTAAAAATACTTACAATCGCTTTAAGGAAAGAAAGTTTTCTCACGTTTTCCACTCAGAGAGGTGGGAGGCGCGTCACTTTACTGTTCTGATTGAGGGAATCGCGAGAGGGAGGAGTTGATGAGAACGCGCTTCACTCATTTACTCCTTCACTCACTCACTCCAGTTATGAAGTTATACTGAGAGAGAAACGCGTGTGTAAGGCAGACTCTGAGCAGTATCTCTCTTAAAACAGGTAAGTTTCCTTCAAACTTTAATTCTGAAACATCTGTATACACGAAACAAAGTAATATCTGACAGCATTTGCAAGTTTTGGTCTCGTGAAGTCGCTCTGGAAAAACACTGCAGCGTTCGTGTTAATTGATGTCAAACATGCGCGTTTGAGATCATGTTATTTATTTCACAGTTGTTTTATAAGTTGTTTTTGTTGGATTGATTAAGTTTACCTTTCCAAACTCAACGCTAGTGATTGAGTGGACTGTCATGCTGTGATGTTTCTGTTGTCACGTGCAACACTGCTCATAATTTGTACACGAAATAGTTCAGTAATTTGCTATTCTGATTAATATTTGTTTGCTGATCTTTATTTTATAAGTCAACCAAACAAGGAACTGTTTTCTGTTTTGCACACTAAGTATGTAACAGCTGCTTTTTTGCACACTGAATGGAAAAGAGGTAAGCATCAGATGTGGATATTTTGTGCTGCAAATACTTGCCGTCCTGAACTTTGGACCTTTAAATCAACACTTGAAGCCTGAAAAGCCACTAAAAAGTTTCTTTTCCTCTTTAAACATGCTAAATTGGAGGAAAAAAAATGTAATGTACCTGAGACTTTCGAGCCAGGGTCATCATGAGCCAACTGACACTGAACAGGTGTACACACACACACACACACACACACATGTTATACTAGTTTTGACAAAGTAATGGAATGTGTTTGTTCTTGCATTTGTAAAGGTCAGCTGAACCAAGACTGTGGCCTTTCCTCAGTGCCTGCTTGTCATTAAAACCTTGCATTTCATCTCTCTTTTCCACACTGTACCCTGAAGCCTCTTGATGTTTTCAGTTCAGTAGACATCTGTTATTGCTGCCCTCGGCCAGAAAGTAATCAGATCACTTGCGGTAAGCAGAGTAGGATTTCATTTTTAAAGCTTGCTGCCATTGTCCTGATCACCGAATCTGTTGTTCCACGCTCTATTGAACCCTATCAAATTATATTGAATTTTGCAAAAGCAAGAGTATGGACCACATGCCTTGTGGGTTTTCGTGAAAGAAGATATTGTCCTTATCCCGCAGCTTAATACGTATGGTTCCTTCAGTGTGAGCTTCCACTGTGAGCATTCCTAGCACTGTTTCCATAACAGCTTTATGAAGAGGTCACGATACTTGCAATGATATGTGCCATCTTCATTTAGGATAATTGTTGGCTATGAAAGCATTGTTTCACAACAGAGTGCAACAGTCGGGTTCCGTAAGTAAAAACTTAATTTTCTCCATAGGGAAATTGATTTTTAACAATAACTTATAAACCTTATAACTTATTGTGAGCTTTGAGGCTGATAATTAAAGGTATATGCTTTCGCTGAATCCATCTGTTAGCATTATTTCAACTAAAATAATCGTGTTTAACAGTGAAACTACATTACCCATGATTCTGTACAGAAAATTCCAAAATCAGAGTCGTCTCGAGCAAATCGTGCCAAAGGAACTTGTAGGGACAACGTCAGTCGGTCTTCCTACACTCACAAAATACTCAAATATTTGTGTACATGTATGCTTATTTTGCATTTAATTAAAGTTGCTTTTCTATAGATAGAATCAACAACTTTAAAAAGTTTAGAATAGTTTAATTTGATTTTTAATTCAATTATGTCATTTGCAGTGCTTCATGGGATTGTAGTTCTTTTCCTCACTATCCATTAACAGAGTCTTGTACGTTTGTCTTTCTTATTTTCAAACAAAAGTTTGTTGTGATTCACCTCATAGCTGGTTGGCTTGGTTCATTGCTTATAAAGCCCCTTTCACACAGAGATTCCGGAAAATACACAGATGTCGTTTGATTTTGGTTCATTCACACTGCCAGTGATTTTCTGGAATCTGTGCATGCGTTCACACACATCCCGTAAAGATCCCGTAAAGACACATGATATCAGGATGTGATGTGTAATGTCGCCATAGCGTCTTAAGTTTGCTTATGATCTGCGATTTCTCTCTCGAGAAACCATGCTCGTGCATTTTTTTTTTCTGATTCAATCATAATGTAGCACTTCGCTTACCGTTCCACTTAGCTGGTGAACGATCTCCGCTTCAGCATCATCACTACGACACCCTTTATGGCACACAGGGCATGTTCTGGGACTGATCCCGGCAATGTTACTAGGTCCCCATCCCGGGATCAATCCCGGGATGTGTTTGCGTTCACACAGAAGGCACTCTGGCAATTTTCTGGGATCAATGCGCTGTGTGAAAGGGGCAAGTTATGACACTTTAACAAAGTTTTTTTTTTTTTTTTAAAAGGGGACCTATTATGCCCCTCTTCACAACATGTAATATAAGTCTCTGGTGTCCCCAGAATGTGTCTGTGAAGTTTCAGCTCAAAATACCCCACAGATAATTTATTATAGCTTGTCAAATTTGCCCCATTTGGGTGTGAGCAAACGTCGTTTTTGTGTGTGTCCTTTAAATGTAAATAAGCTGCTGCTCCCAGCCCTTTCCAGAAGAGGGCGGAGCTTTAACAGCTCGCGCTTCGGTTGCTCAACAACAACAAAGCTGGAGAATCTCACGCAGCCAAAATGAGGATTGTCAGTAACGGTGTTCAGCCTTACATTGTTCAAACCGGAGTCGGACACTGATGGAGAAACTCAGGAACAAGTTACAACTTTTAGAATGAATCTGGACGTTTCTGAACGGTTAGTGGATAAATTTATGTAGTTGCTGTGGAGTTGATTCAACTCATCGACTAGCATGTACCGTCATGTTAATCTTTTGTGCAAGTCCAGCGTTGAATTAACCCTCTTTTGTGAAGCAGTCCGGCGTAAAATGACGGCATGACAACAACACTCTACTACAACAACTCTTCCTCTTCTTCATAGCAGCCCAACATGGCCTCGCCCCCTTTATGTGTTCTCGGGGGCAGGGTTTATGTAAATTTTGGGGTTTGTGATGTCACTGACCTGGGAAGAAGCTCGTTGTAGTCCCTACCAGCCATTTGTTGTAGTCCTTAAATAGAGAATTCTTTAAAAGAAAATATCTCCCTTTGCACTGAACTTTGAGTGTCGTAACTTTGCAGAGGTTGTTTATGCTCAAACAGCAATATTACACACTAACTAAAGTTAAAAAAGTGAAATCATAATCAAGGATCCCTTTAAATCCCTATGGGATAAATAAATGGAAAACATACATTGAAAAAGTGGGTGGGTACTATTATGCTGAAAGATACTAAAAAATATTGCAATCAAAAATAGCTTGATTTGCTCATTATGTACTTTGTCTGAACTTTATGATTCTTGTTATGGTAAAATTGTGCCATTTTTAATAAGATCATTGCTTAACTGTGTTGGACATGCATTATTGGATGTCTTCTAGGGGTTGCACGATTACTGATTTCTCCTAGTCTGAAAATAACACCCTAGTTACTTGAGTACTCGTGGTTTGTCACTGTTTAAAAAAAAAATAAAAAATAATAGTCAACTAGTGTTTATTAATTGTCAGCCCAATGCTTGCAACAATTACATCTCTCGCCTATTGTAAAAAACAATTAAAATAATGGGCTTCATTTGGTATATAACATGTAAATTGACAAGCAACATTATAACCTTAATTATAATAACCATCAGCGTCTTTGACGTCGAACAATATGTGCGTAAATATATTATAATACAATTCATTTTAACAATTAGCCTAGAGGTATCATTGAAAATTAGCAGCCTCATAACATTTCACAGGTCTTTAACCGTAAAACAATAACAGATCTGTATTCGCATCACTTAGATCTTCACTCAACTGATTCAAAGTAGTTTATAATAGAATAAGACAAAATTTGATTCAATGTCATCATCCTTCTGCCTCATATTCTATATTCTTCTATAGTTCCTCAGAAGCCGTAATAAAATGAAAAGTGATGGTTGTTTTTGTACAGAGAATTCTGGCAGCTGAAGAGAGAGTGTCACCGATATAGTTTTGACTGGAAAAATCATAAAATCCTAAGAACTGCTAATTTAATCAGCAGTCCCTCTCTGAGTTCCATAAGCGATCCAGTGAGTGATGCACACTCTCCGTTTTAGTACTTGTTTGGACGTTGTGAACACTAGCTTTCCATCTCCCTGTCAACACCTTTAGAGCATTTCCCATGTTTACTCATTAATGGAAGTACAGGCTTGCACAGTCCTGCTGTTCTTTAAGTCGCTCTAGTGTTTTTATGGCAGACTAATGGTTTAATTGACTGTGTTTAACTCAGCGGGAGAGAATGAGCTAATGTTTGACCTGAAAAGAGCTGGCATGAAAGGGTGGGCTGGTTAATGTCCACAGGGTGTCTATAGGTTAGTGAAATGAAGTGTGGATTGTTACACTGCCATCCAAACAGATTCAAATAGACACTTTTGAACATCCGTCTCTTTTTCATCAACACAACACACATGTTGATGGCAATATTTAGCTTTGGTTAGTGGCTGTATTGAAGTGGGATCTAAAATAGGAACATTTTGCCTTGCAATGTTTAATCTACTTCAGATGTCTGAAGTACTAGCAAATCAGTTAGGTCATCAGATCTACAGTATAAGTTTAGGTTAGTCATTGCATGTCATCATGGTGACATCATGTTCTCGCACCGTGATGTCATGTTTACTGTAAATAAAAACCCATTGGAAGAGTGGAGAAAACCGATGTCGTGGTGGTTCTGGGGATAGTTTGTCTCTCTTCTACTTGTACGTTTTCAGGTTCCAGGTCAGTCTCGTGAAATCTGAAATCTGTATTTTACCCCAAAACTAAAAGAAATATAATAATTGTAAATAATAATAATAATGATAATATTTCACAAAAAAAAGAATGTAATCTATTATTAGGACCCTGGTTTTTTTTTTTTTTTTTTTCTCAGGACAATTAAGCATATATTACCCAGCAATTCTCTACAGTATTGCCTCCGGTATTGTCTTTGAAATTACTTTTTAATAAAAGAAACTGATAAATAATTAATTTTCCATTAAACATATTTAAAACAGATTTGAGGCAGTACAACAAATGCTACCATATAGAGAGAGATTTTATATCGATTGCTCAAGCCGATTATTGATCTATTATACTAGGTTAAAAAGGAAAATTAAACATGCACTTTTAAAGGAAAAGCATTCTTGAAGAGATATGGGTCTTTAAGGGTTTAATATTATCTCTTTAAATTGGTGTTCACTGAAGATCTAAATCTTAAAATAGGCAGAAATATCTGCTGATTTATATCCAATAATGGCTGATTTAACAATATTAAAAATGCAGATATCATCTGAAAACTGATATAATATAGGGTGTTTTCACACCTGTTCCAAAACAAGGATTAAAATTGTTACAATGTTGCGATTTCTTCTCAGTTTGCTTCGCGATCACAAGGCAACATTTCGACATCAACCAAAATTAGTTAATATGAGTCAAGTGCGAGTAAACTCTCCTCTCATTGGTCAAAGTGCACCTGTTTATGTTCCAGGATTCGGCTCATCCGTTGGCTGATTGTGGCTTTCTTTGTAGCTGTCATTATATTATCATTTTTAGCAAGAATCAAGGCTTTGTCTGTATTTTTATGTGTTCTGGACAGTTTTTAATAAGGCATTTCACTTTGTTTTTGCTCCAGGTTAACTCATGATTCATTTTGAGAGTCATTACCAGAATAAATCCTGCTGCTTTTCATGCTACGTATATAATTACCCATCATATATTGTGATACAGCTTGGTTCGTTGGTCCAATGGGTCAGATTGCCTTCTCACCCGCTCCAGAGTTCGTTTCCAGAGTTCATTTGCAATCGGGCCGAGACCACCTCATTTAAGCGATCTCGGACCGATTATATTGGTGCGGATCCGAGTGTGATTGCCGTGTTCACATATGCCTAAACGAACCGAACTAAGGAAGAAAACGCACCAGGTTCCGAAACAGACGCTCCAAACGAGACCGGTCCCTTTGACTGTATTGTCTTAATGCAAAATATTATTTCTTGTTTTATCATTTTTGGGGCCTGGACACCACTTCGTGAAATTCACCCTTTTACTGCTTACCATTGAAATGAATTTAAAAAGTGTATGCTAACACTGGTCTGCAGAAGGATCACGGAAACTAGTTCTTGCATAATTGCTTACAAAACCAGTAAGCTTCCATATAAAAATGTGCTCTTGTTAGTGCTGAAAAGCTTGACGGCTTTTGATGTGAGGGCCGCACATTTGTATAAGACCCCCATGTGTCATATGTCTTATTCAAATGGTAAAGTGGGGAGGAGATATAGGCCAGATTGTCCATAAAAGGAAACAAGGCCATTTTCCCTTAGGTTTCAGCCATAAAAACCCATTTAGAAAAAGCTGTCCTCATTTCCCTCTCAGTGAACGAGCACCGCCAATTCTGAAACGCTTAAGATGAGTCGTTCACTACGAATGTATTTCTGAATGTGTCATTTGAATGAAAAGGTCCCATTCAGCTGTTTTATATTGTCATATACTGTAGCTCTACAGCTTTTTTGTTACTAAATGTATTTCTGTGTTTTCTAAATGCATGGTTTTCTATACTTGTTTTGCCTTCATCCCTCAGTATCCACCCAAGTTGCCACCTTATTTCTTGTCATCCTCTATTTTCCCTCCAGCCTCTGATATATCTCAGCTTTCATCCAATTAAACTCACATTTATGCTGCAGTCATGGCCCACAGAAACCTGCTATTACTAGAAAGTACAACTTAAAACGTTATTCACGGTGGAGGGCCAGCGGTGGTCAAACCAGAGCTTTCCAGTTGCTTGGTTCCAAGTCTGGTGAAGCTCTAATGCACTTTTCTGGAGTCTGTAATTTGATTTTCAGTCACGTGCAGGGATGATTTGGTCGGGTCTTTTTTAGCTTCTAGAAATCAATGACTTTAAAAGAAGAATGACCATTATAGATATCAGTTGTGACGGTACATAGTTAACCAATATTTATGATCTATTGAGGGTTTTTATAATAATCCTTTCAGTAGTGAAAAATCCCATAGACTTGCATTGAAAGAAGATCTGAACATTTCACTCATATTTTATAGAGTTCCGCCTGTATGTGCTTTGTCTTAGTAAGGCACAAAGCCTGTTTTCCTTGTATCCAGCGCTATCCAGATGAAGTTAGTTATGTGACATCATCTCTGTGACATCAGTGTATCTGCAAATCTGTACAGTATGTGGCCCAGGCGTTGTGTGACCCTGCTTCATGTTCCTGGGGTGCACATGTGCCTATGTATAGGAGGAGAGGAAATGATGGCTGATGAGAAAATGAGATAGTCTTTGGATGGGCACAATGTCTGTGATGTGTTTTTCATGATGTCATTTAGGCTTGTGTTTCAAAACCCATGTCTCTGAACGACAGGATGTGGCTCCTTTTAAATTCAGGCAATTAGTATTGAATCCACTGAACCAGTTTTGTGCTGCTTTTTAGGCTTGGTGACAGTTAATTTTAACATTTAACCGAACACAATCAAATTAATTCCAGAGTTTGTCTCCAAAATAATAACACATTGTAGTAATATAAGTGCACAACTGTGATACATTACATTATTTATAAGACATAATTTTCTTCTTTAATAATTTCATAATTTTCCCTTATATTGCATTGTTTCATTTCCACTCATTTGTTATTTTCTATCTGATTGCTTCTAGTTGGTTGTGGCCAGCAGTCCTGTGGCTGAAGGAAAGAATCAGCAAAATTGGTTGCTGATGGTGACAGTTTTTAAGCCCAAACCAACAATCAGAACCATTTCTTAATACCCCCAAGTCATTTCCCCACAAAAAAATATATTGCACACTGATACTCTATTTTCTTTTTTTCTTTTCTGATTTACTGCATAAACAATCCTTTCATTTTTTCCTTTTTTTGGAACATCACAGAAAACAAAGTATTAGTCAGTCTATCACTAATTTGGGCTTTTCATATTTAACCCAGGGTCGTTTTTAAACTTTTTAACCACGTTGTTCCATGTGTCTTTCTATTCATACTTTACCCTGGGTTATTATTTAAAGGATTAGTTCACTTTAAAATGAAAATTACCCCAAGATTTACTTACCCTCAAGCCATCCTAGGTGTATATGACTTTCATCTTTCTGATGGACACAATCGGAGTTATATTTTTAAATATCCTGATGCGTCCAAGCTTTATAATGGCAGTGAACGGGGGCAATGAGTTTGAAGTTCAAGACTGTGCATCCATCCATCATAAACGTACTCCACACGGCTCCGGGGGGTCAATAAAGGCCTTTTGAAGTGAAGCGATGCGTTTGTGTAAGAAAAATATCCATATTTAACAAGTTATAAAGTAAGCTTCCGCCAGACCGCCTTCCGTATTCAACTTATGAAGAAAGCGTTTTTCGTAAGTTGAATACAGAAGGCGTAGGACGTAGCATAAGCATTTTGAACTGCGAGAGGCCTTGCACTTTCTTCGTAAGTTAAATACGGAAGGCGGTGGATTCATCAAAATCGATTAATCCATGTGGGTTTCTTTTATTTTTTATTTTTTAATTATAATTTATCATTTTTAATCCAAATGACAGACTCTCTGGTGATGTATGTATGTCTTTTCCAATCATTTAGTGTGGTTAAACCCCACCCCTGCAATCTCAAAATCCAATCCAATCAACCAATCTTTTTTTTTTTTTTTTTTTGATAATCAGATCACAATATTTCTGTTTCATTGCGACTTCAATCCAGGGTATAAAGTTTGCCGTAACCTGGGGTTTAAAAAGATATTAAAGGTGCAGTAGGTGATCTGGGAAATGCTAACTTTAGCCTGCTAGCATTGAAAGCATACGATCCCACCCTCCCTGCAAATCACCATCCAAAGCCACGCCTCCTCCAAAACACATGAACACGAGCACACACACACAGCTGCTCTCGGCAAAGCGTCACAAGAGACGGCGTTAAACTACCTCATGTCTCAAAGCACATAACTTTACAATAATAATGAACGTAAACAACTTCAAGAGCTTGTACCTGACTGCTGCAGATTCACTGATACCATTGACATGGATCCGCATAATTCCGAGTCTGACTGAACAGCTCCGGTTAGAACGTCACGGGTTGCCATCTCTTAATTACGGTAGTTATGACGTGAACGCAGCATAAGCTTGTTGCTTTGATTCGGTAGGAACTGTAAAAGGTGGCTGCTGTTTGTTTGTGGTGCTCCGTGACTGACGTCTGTCTACATAAACTCTGCATAGCATGAAGCGCGCTGATGACGTATGATTTCTGCACGAACGGTGCGTGAGGGTATGTAAAAACATGCACTGACAGGCAGGTAGGACATCGTATTATTTAATTTGGACCAAATATAATAATTGGATGAACATTTTATGGTCCTACTCCTTCCACAGATAGTATATTTATAAAAATACATTTAGACTGTTTAACATAGTGATTGCTATCAGGATATGAGGAGACTTTCAACCAGTATAACAAAAAATGTTTCCGTAGAGAATCACCTATTGCACCTTTTAATTAGCAAAAATCCACCTCTGACCTGAGAGACCAGCCTGCAGGCCTGGATACTCAGATAAGCTGACACATCCATTCTGCTATTTTAGAATCAAGTGGAGGTTTGGTAGACGGGCTGGTATTTCCTTCCATTGTCTGAGAGACGTGTCAGTGTGGACAGCTGCCGTGTGGACACATGGAATGGACTCATGAAGGACAGTGGCACACTAGTTTCCCTCTTATTTTGAGTGGTTTATAGCAACTGGTCTTTCCTTGCCTACTAAGATCTTTCAGCTTTTCTTCAGTTTGTGCTGTTAAATGTATTTTTATTTCACATTTAATGAATTGTGTGAGTGGCGTGCAACAGTTTACAGTGTGTGGGTACTGCTGGCACTCACTGTTTCTTTATTTATTTGTTTATATGCCTAAGACCAGGCAGCAGAGCGTTAATTAGATGTGGAATGTGGGAATTTCATCAACCAATTCCTCCCGTCACGAGGTGGCAACACACACATACATGAAATGAATAGGGAGATTTGTTTTCCATTGTGTTGTCAAGTTGTTGGTGACTCGTTTAAATTACTCTTCCAAAGCATTGTGGTATTGAACAGATCTTCTTCTTTTAACAAAAACACCATACATTGTGTTTCTAAATGTGCTCTTCTTTGATATAATTTTGTGTTTCTGCAGGAACAAAAGACAGCAGTAAAGGTGGGAATTGTACCATGTTTAAGGCAGTGCTGAAGAAAGGTCGAGAGGGAGGAGGAAGAGCTGGCAAAAGAGATGCAGGTATGCTTCTTTATGGCCAGAAGGAATGAAAATATTAATAAACTGTTGCTGACACCTATTGAACTGTTCTTTGCTTTTAGCTATTGTATGTACGCTTAATTTAATTGCATAATTGGCTTATGGCCTCCAAAGAGATTTACAGAGAGGTCGCCTGGATTGGCTAAATGAGATTTTAGTTTTTTTTTTCTTATTCCAGCTCAGGATGTGGCTTGTCATTGCTTTCTACTCAAGTGAAAATGATCTTGACCGATAATTCCAGATCAAAATGCTATCATAATCACTAATGTTAGAATCTCACAGTTAGAATGATAGTCACCCAAAAATAAAAATTCAAAATTTGTGTCATTCCAAACCCATATAGCTTTTTCTCTATGGAACTTTTAAAATCAGGAATTTTGAATAATGAATGTAGATTAGAGCTTTCAAAAATCATGCAAAAGCATCATAAAAATACATAGTCCATATGACCAGTTCACTATATTACATGTTTTCAAAAGCCATATGATACCGGTGTGATGAAAAGACCAAAGTTTAAAGGTACGCTATTATATTATATTATATTATATTATATTAATTATATTATTCTATATAACTTTTGGCCCTCTAGCAGTTAAAAAAAAAACAAAAAACTGCATGCATTTTGTGGAAGAACATTGTTTTGGTTGTGCTTCGGCTTTGCATGACTGTGTGGATGAATATCCTACTGCTCATAAAACTCACTACTAGGCTTAAGAGATAGAACCATTTTAGATGGAAAGGATCTCAAGCTGACTAGCTGAAGACGTTACTGTAGCTTTACCCATTAATTCCAGCACAGCACTACAACAACCACAATGAAATGACCCTTCACAATAGATAATGCTTTACAATGAACTCTCTGTTAGAGAGCTACATATGGCAATTTATCTGTTCAATAAAATACCTTTCTCATTTATTGAGTAATAAAAACGCCATCTCCGCGTTGCTTTTACAACATTTCAGATCTCTTAGTTTTTGCCATGTCCGAAAAGGCAAGCCAATGTTGATTCTTGTTTTATTACGAGCTCTGTTGCGTTCTTTTTTTTGCCAGGAAAAAGACTCTCCTCTGTTTGCCATTTTTTTCCAAACAGGTGATTTCCCCGGAATTTTGAGATTTAGCTGCTCCATTTCAACCTTTCTTGCTCATTGTAACAACTAACTAATGCCACTCCCACACCAGACACGTGTCAAAGTAGCCAGAGCAACTTTTCTTTACTTACGGATATGACGAGACATAAACAGGCGAGTGAAGTATGTATGCAATTACCCGCGAAAACCTTCCCGACAGGTCTAAAATATAAACATTTATAATAGGCCTTCATGAATTGGACATTGGTCATCACAAATCAGCTTTTCTCATTAATGCATCCAGGAGAGCTAAGGATATAACTTCATTTTCAGTGAATGACTTAAATCAAATAAAATTATCACATGACTTCAGAAGAGTTGAAATATAGGGCCCTATTTTAACAATCTAAGCGCATGGTCTAAAGCGCACGGTGCAAGTGCGCTTAGGGCGTGTCCGAATCCACTTTTGCTAGTTTAACGATGGGAAAAATGGTCGGCACGCCAGGCGCATGTTCCAAAAAGGGTTGTCCCTATTCTCTTAATGAGTAATGGGTGTGTTTTGGGCGTAACATGCAATAAACCTTCTCATCTCCCATTCCCTTTAAAAGCCAGTTGTGCTCGCGAATCCATGGCGGATTCACTATTTACATGGCAGAATTTGCAAGCAGAAATACTGAACGCTAGCGAGGATCTGGATCTGCTCATATGCGAGGTTAAAGCGGTGAGCAGACCATCTAGATGACAAGCCGGATTCCACCAAAGCATTTTTATCTTTATGCACACAATAATAATCTTTTACATTGTAATCCTTTTATTTTTAATATTTGGCATGTTTGTGTGCTGCTGCGTGTCCCTGTGTATGTAACAAGCAGAGTGTAAGCGCATTGTGCATCCGCCTATAGGCGGATATTACTTACGCGCTCTTTAAATAACAAAAAAAATATTGCACCATTGACTTTAGAGCAGGTTTCAGTTGGTAAATGGCGCAGTCTATTTCAGTTGCCTTAAAATAGCAACACGCCAACAATGCGCCTGAACACACCTCTTTTTCAGACCAGCACGCCCATGGGCGCAAATGCATTTGCTATTTAAACAACGTGGCACAGGATGTGAAAATGATAACTGCGTCAGGCTGAAACTAGCAAAAAAACACTTGCGCCACGCCTGGCTCCACATTGCGCTGGGTGTATGATAGGGCCCATAGTGTACAAGTCATATGAACTACTTCTACGGTAGTTTATTTTTAAAATTTTCTTTGTTTTTACTTATTTTTTTGTAATTTCGTACCTTTACTGACCCAATTCCCCATTCACTTTCATTATATTAAAATGACTAGGCAGGATGTTCTTCAAAAAATTACATTGTCTTACACGAAAGCTATATGGATTTTAAATGAGATTAGGGGGGAGTAAATAACTGAATGTTTAATTTTGGGTGTATATTCATTTGAGAGTCTTTCACTCTTATGCCACTCTCTTGGAAACGTCAACCACTGCGACAAATATAAGTCATTACTTCATTGATGTCACGTTACCATGATACCCATTTCCACAAGATCGCACTGGTTTCCGCTTGGGCTTCTTGCTGAATTCAGCACCATCGCTGGCCCGATACCTCTCTCCCAACGGACCCTCTCAATGGAGCCGTGTTCCAATTAACCTCATTCATCTCTGCTTCACTCACTCACTTAAGTATGTCAAGACAAGTTTGAGAGCTGCCAAACAAACACTACCTGACCCACATACAAGAAACTTTTCATCTGCTAATCTAACTCAAAGTCTTGTTTCTAAGGAAGAAGACTGCAAATAAATTATTTCCCTTGTATATCCTCCTCTCTTGAATGTAGTTGATTGTCACTTTGTTCATTCTCTGATGTGCAAATCTGCTCTACTAATATCGGTGAACTCCCTCTGGTTTTCATACTGACAGCCAATGAAGTCTCTGTCGGTTAGAGACAACACTTGTGTGTCCTCTGAAGAGGCATATTGCTCATGAAGTATTCACAACACCTTATGTTAGCTGCAGGGGGATGGAGAGAGTTATCCAGCACACATGACAGATCAGACGCCACTAATACACTCTGCAGTGCCACTTTTTGAGGCGGATCATCTGCCTGGGAACTCTGTTCTCGGTCACAATAGTCATAAAAAGCACCAAATACACAATTAGTGAGGTCATGAGCCTTTCTGATGTCAAATTATTCTGTAAAATTATTTTCTGAATTACTTTCTGAAATTATTCTGGATTTCAGAAAGCCGCGTACATCTGATTACTTTTTCTCAATTTCTAAGGCACAAACAGTATAACACATTTTTCAAAACTATAGAAAACGCAATTGTACAAACTATCACACTATTTGAAACGGTTGTCTTTTAATCTAATTAAAACTTTGCCTTCGAATGACTCACTTGAAAGTGCAGATAAAAAATAACTCATTGCATATTGTGAGATGTACCGTATTATAGGTTTTGCAACTGTTGTACTTTTTTAACTTTACATTGCAACATACTACTATGATTGACACTACCGTTCAAAAGTTTAGGGTACTTAGATTTTGTTTGTTTTTGAAAGAAAGTCTTTTATGCTGTATAAGGCTGCATTTATTTAATCAAAAATACAATAATATTGTGAAATATTATTAGCTGTTTTGTATTTTAAAATGTAATTTATTCCTGTGATGTCAAAGCTGAACTTTCAGCAGCCATTATTACAGTCTTCAGTGTCACATGATCCTTCAGAAATCATTATAGTATGGCCCTGTTTACACCTCGTATTAAAGGGATAGTTCACCCAAAAATGAAAATTATCCCATTATTTACTCACCCTCAAGCCATCCTAGGTGTATATGACTATCTTCTTTCAGACTAACACAATCAGAGTTATATTATAAAATATCCTGGCTCTTCCAAGCTGTATAATGGTAGTGAATGGCGCTCCTGATTTTGAAGTTCAAAAAAGTGTGTCCATCCATCATAAAAGTAATCCACATGGCTCCAGGGGGTTAATAAAGGCCTTCTGAAGCGAATTGATGGGTTTTTTTGTAAGAAAAATATCCATATTTAAATCTTTATAAACTAAAATAACTAGTTTCCGGCAGACGGCCTACGCAAGTCGGCTTACGCCAAAAGAGTAACTTCTGACCTGACGCATGACGTATTGACGAACGCGGAACGTTTTAAATATGGGTATTTTTCTTACAAAAACCCATAACTTCGCTTCTGAAGGCCTTTATTAACCCTCTGGAGCCGTATGGATTTTTTTTTTTTTGATGGATGAATGGATGCACTTTTGGGCTTCAAAATCAAAAAAATTATTTTCAGCATAATTAACAACCCTAAAATGACACCTTAAAGTAGTTGTTTAACGAACACATTTTTCAAACACATATTGCATAGAGGAGATTGCACCGTGGAGATGGTTTATGGATCACTCTTTGTTGGATTTAAACCTGTAACCAGCTTGGATGTCTATCTACTACTGTAGTTTGTTTGTCTGCTATCAGTAAAAATGGAACCAGCATCTTAATAGAACAAACACAATTTTTTCTCAAATAGTGATGGGACAAAACCTCCTAAAATCAGTTGATCAATGAGCACATTCTACTGTTTTATAGTCTATCTCTGTTTTTGTCTTTTCTTTCTCTTTTTTTTTTTCCTCTCTCTCGCTCCTTTTTGTGGGTTTGAGCTCTTTAATCCCCAAGAAACAGACTTTGGTGGGGATTTCTGCTTTCATGGATTGACCCTTTTTCATTTGGAATGTCAGATTGAAGTATTCTCCTGCCTTTGAACCGAGGCCTTGTAAAGGTCGGATCAGGAAGGATTTAGCTTTAAAAACAGGGCCCTGTTTGATGCTGGGTTACAGAGCAGAGTGATATAGCATGACTCTGGCCTGAGATGTTGAGTTTACAACATGTGTGAGTTTTTACTGTCCTCAGGTATAAATCTCCAGGAGTAGATTGATGTTTAGAAAGTTGATCCATCTGCATTGTGTGTGTCAGCATCAGGGTAAGGTTTGTTTTGTGGCCATTTGTGTGTGTGTGTGTGTGTGTGTGTGTGTGTGTGTACATGTTTCAGAAGGGTTCTCTGTGTTATCTCAGCTGCTCTGGTGTCAAGTTTCTCCTTACTCAGCAGGGGCTCCTCATGTTATTTAGAAGAATCAGACTGTTTATATAGAGACACAAGATTGTCTATCCACCTATTAGAAACGCTTGCATCCAGATTTTAATTAATTTTAAATTAAGTAGTTTTAGCTAACTGAAAATTTACAGTTACAGCTTTTTCATTTTTTGCAAACCCAAAAATTACAATTATGTTATTTAACTTTATTGCAAACATGACTTGCTTCGTTCTGTGGAACTTAAAATGAGTTATTTTCCCTACAAGGAAAAGGAAAGTGAATGAGAATGAAGGCTGTCAAACAAAAACTCCATAAAAATAATTTTGTCCTCTGCAGCCATACACTACCATAATATGAAGTCTCTTATGCTCACCAAGCTGAATTTTCAGCATCATTACTCCAGTCTTCAGTGTCACATGATCAATCAGAAATCATTCTAATATGCAGATTTGGTGCTCAGGTAACATTTCTTATCAAGGTTGAAAGCAGTTAAGTGCTGCTTACTATGTTTGTGGAAACAGTGATCCATTTTTTCCCCCCAGAATTCTGTAATGAATGGAAAGTAAAGGGGAAAAAAAACAGCATTTATTTGAAATCTATAGAAATCTTTTGTAACATTATAAATGTCTTTACTGTCATTTTTGGTCAATTTAATGCCTCCTTGCTGAATAAAAGTATTAATTTCTTCAAAAACAACAAAAAATCTTGAACGGTAGTGTATTTGTGAGGAAAAGACAAAGGTGTAAATGGCATTCACTGAAAATCTTGCACTCAACTGTAGTTTTTAAATCTCTTTCTCAGAGAGAAATGGAATTTATAACAAACCTGAAACCTTTCGGTCATCAGCCCAAATCTTTAACCATAAAAATAGACCAATAATAATATATTAGAGATCATTTGCTGTCTTTTTTGAAATTATTTTTTTGAGAAATGTTAGCTAATTAAAAACTGCTGTCTTCTAAACTTCTAAAAGGAAGTGTATTACTTGATAGTGATCGTCTCTGAGATTGTATGTTTGAATTCCAGTAACACAAGGCTTAATCTCATTACCAAAAACACAGCTGGCCATGCTTTCAGATGTGAGCTAATCATGGATAACATTCTTTCAAATGCTTAAGCAGTTCCAGCGGTGATAGGTCACCATGTGAATTTCAGGCTAATCTGACATTTATACCATGGCCTACATGTCAGGTAAACACAACAGGCACACATGCTACACTGATGAATGGGTTCTGGAGTCAGCAACCTCCTGGACTGCTGCTGTCAGGTAGAGAATTGGGATATAGGAAATGTAGAAAATGTGAGGGCAAAAGATAAAAGTGAAGCTAAATTACTAAAGGATGATGCTGCTGAGTCATTTAATAGTTAAAGTTGCTTTAGGTTAGGGATGATTGATTTTTATCTGGCTAATAACTCAAAGATGTTGTCATCCATCTGTGTTTTTGCATGTCTTGGTTTAGGGACAAATACACTTGTCAGCCATTTCCTTCTCTCAATTTAAGAGTCTGCATTATATTAGTCATCGGCCAATCTGTTCTCGCTCAGTATACAATAGTTTTTTTTTTTTTTTGTCAGAAAATGTTAAGTATAATATAATATATATATATATATATATATATATATATTTGTTACTCTTGTAAATTAAGCATAAGTTGTGAAAAGTTGAATAGGAAAAAAAGCCCCTCCCCCCAACACATCTGATTTGTTATTAGGTTATTTAATTAGTGACTTAAAAATCTTAAATGTTTTCTTCAGATTTCATTTTTTCCATTCTTTTAAAATTCAAAATCCTGAAATTATTTTCAGATTTTAATAAATTTTATATAACCGTTTTCTTTTTTAATATATTTATGTAATTTATTCCTGTGATCAAAGCAGAATTTTCAGCATCATTACTCCATCATTACTGTCTTCAGTGTCACATGATCCTTCAGAAATCATTCCAATATGCTGATTTGCTGCTCAAGAAACATTTCTGATTATTATAAATGTTAAAAATAGTTGTGCTGCTTAATATTTTTGGAGTATCTATTTACACTAAGTGCAAATAGCGTCCCTTGTTGGCATATGCTGTTTACACTAGCTCTGCCCACCAATGTCTGGTTGGGCCACTCAAGTTTTAGATGTTTCAACGTCTTCAGTGGCATAGCAGTAGTGAGTAAGGCTCGCAGACCTGGCTTTTAACGCGATCAACGCGGGTTCGAATCCGCCTTTTGCCGATATCGCATTTATTTTCAATAAAAATGAAAAAAATGTTCTAAAAGTGGAAATAAACTGCAAAAGAGTGTTTAATAATATTAAAAGTGTCTATTGGGTAGGGTTAGGGGAAGGTGTAGGGATGGTTTTTATTCTCCTAATAAGGCAACATTCATTTAATAATTTTAATAAATATAATAATTTGCACTCTATGATATTATTGCATCTTGTTAATTTACAAAAATACTGAGGTGCAAATAGTATCTGCCAATATAAAGTATAGAGAGCATCTAATTACTATTTACTCTTATTGCAAAGAACTGATACTTTTACATGGTGTAAATAGAATGCATCGCTATTTTCACTTGGTGTAAATAGCATCTATCGCTAAGAAAATAGCCTATTTGCAAATAGCTGCTGCCTAATATTTTTGCACGAAACAGAATTTTTTTTTTTTTTGATTCTTTGGATGGAAAGTTCAAAGAATGGCATTTATTTGAAATAGATTTTTTTTTTCATCCTTGCTGAATAGAAGTTAATTTCTTAAAAAAACTTAGTGACCACAAACTTCTGAATGACAGTGTATATAAATCAAGCGTGCCACACGAGTCCTGAAAAGTGAAAGCATCTCAATCGCTCCCAGGTGGCTGGAAGCAGTATAGGTCATAAACCCCGCCCTCTCCATGAAATGAAATGGGACATGAGACAAATTAAACAATCAAATTACACTTCAAATATTTTTTTTTTTTCCAAAAAACAATTTCTGTCATTTAGGCAGTTTTTATCATGTTAGTTTAAACGTTCATTTTTTTAAATAAGTTTGGTTTTAGTTAATTATTTGATGCTATAAAAACAGGGGTGTGATGTCATGTTTGACAGCTGAGATTGACAGCTTCTTTGAGTGAAGTAGTCACTGAGGCTCCAACAGACTTTTTCCTGGATCTTCACGAGGTGATTGGAGCTTTAACTTTAATTTCTACTTTCCCATAACTGTTTATTTCTCACTGACATAATGAGTTGTTCTGAGGGACATTGATATCGCGGCTTCACTTCGTGCTTACTATTGCGCAGACTTGGGCTCCAAGTTCACTATGTGCAGACTTGAGACGTCAGCGCCATATTGGCACACTGGCGGCTTCAGTTACTACAATGGAAGAGAGTGAAGGTGCGTCGTCCATATTTTTTTACAGTCTATGATATAAATATGTAAATTTGCCATTTAAACAAAAAACAACAAAAATGTTTGTTTACCACCTCTCCTTTATAATCAGTACCATACTATATTTTTATATAGTATTCAATCACATAGAGACACAAGACTACATTTCCCTGTTTTGCATTATCTCATACTGTATCTGCTTAATTGTTATGAAAATAGTATTGGAGTAAAATCTGATCTGGATATTTCTTTGTGAGTTTCAACCATAACCTTGTTTCCCTTCCTTCCTTATTGTTGTCTTCCTACTTCTGTCATTGCCTGCATGTGGTGTTTTTTTTTTTTTTTAAATTTCCTGTCTGAAGAGATGTTCTTTGTTTCTAGGTGGTAACATTTGGGGTTGAAGTTTATTGTCTTTTGTTTTTCTCTACTGTACATTTTCGATCCCTCTCCATTTTTTTAGGGGGTTTTCTTCTTAATTTTATCCAAAAGTTGAGCATTTGCCACTTCAGTCATTGGCTGTTTCTTATGGAGATTCTGAACTCATAAAAATGCCAGCATACCTGATTTACGCCACATGCACATTAAGAGTCCATTTTCAGCAGCATGAATGTTTTTTTCCCTCTCTGGTTCAGTCTGTCCACATTTGACTAAATATAGGACTCAGCAAGGCCTTCGTCCAGCTCCAAACCCTCATTTCGACTGAATTTATATTCTGATAAATATTTGATGTCTGATGAATGGAGTCTCTGGTTGGTATTTTGGTCAGGCCTTAGTGTTATGAATGCAGGGCTGTAATTATATCAGAGCTCTGTGGAGTAGACTGTCATTAGTCAGACTTGATTTGCTGGGCTGCATTAAGAGGCGACCGACCACGGTTCTCCAATAAAAGGGAAGAAGAAAGCCATGCCGGCAAATTTTCCACCCTATGGCCAATGTCACATAGTCTCAATACTAGAGTGAAACTTTATGCCCAGGTCAAGTATCATTTGAATGCTGTTTTGAACTGCAGTGAAAAACATCTCTTTTTAAGAAATAAAATGCAAACAAAATGTATAAAAAGAAAATGTCCTTCTACAAGAATTTAATTATCAACAAAGCTATGTATGAAATACTAATAATCTAAAACATGAGACATCAAAACATCTTATTTCTTATACGCATTTTGATTTCCCTAGTAAAAAATACTATACAAAGATCAATACATTTATTTCAACTAAGTGTACTTCAAAGCCATTAACATATTTTTTTGACACATCAATATATTAAATATTTATAAGTAAACATGCAGAATGTTTTCTGTGATGGGTAGGTTTAGGGTTGAGGATGGAATATATAGTTTGTACAGTATAAAAAACATTGTCTATATGGAAAGTCCCCATAAAACATGGAAACCCAACGTGTGTGTGTGCGCAACCTCTTACATAACTGTAACTAACCATTATAAGAATGTACTAATGCAGTTATTTCTAAAACCAAGTAGGATTTAGTTTTCAGGAGGAAAAACTTGATCTCATGTCATCAAGTTACCATTTTTTACGGTTTTGTATTATGTCGGATTTTTCAGTAAGACTGTGAATTAATATCCAGCCCGTTTCATGTGCAGTCAGTTTGTCTCTGTCCATCAGTCTTTCTCCAGAATGACCGCACGGATGTCCTCCTCATAATATGGCGGGCTGTACTGTGAAAAGCTGCGTTTCTGTTGGCATTTTGTTTAAAACCAGCCTAGTTTTGGCGAGATCAACAGTAAACCCTGTTGCGGTGAGAGGAACATCAGGCTTTGTATGTTTGCTTTGGAATGTTAAAAGGGCTTAAATTATTCTCAGCTTTCTTCGAAAGGGCTTATTATAGGAGGAGAATGATGTATAGTATTACTGTTGGTCATAAGACGGTCTTAGTAGTTTGTCTGTATGTTTTTATAGTGGTTTTGAAGGCTTTGATACAAAGAGCCATTGGTAATGATATCTAGCTAATTAGGTTTCTGACGTCCAGCTGGAAAGCATGCAGAGCTGTTTTTTTATATTGAGAGGTTCACCGCGCATACAATAAATAAATCTGATTTAAAGAGTTTAAGAGACTCAAAAGGTCCTAAATGTTCAGTGTTTATTATTATGGTTGAATAAGTGACTCATGTTGAACGGATCACTCATACAGGATTCTGTTCATTTAAAGGGGTCATGAATTGAGAAATAAAATTTTCCTTGATCTTTTGTTTTGACATATAACAGGTCATTGTACTGTACAAAATATCCTGTACATTTCAGAGCTCAAAACTTCCTCATTAGTCCAAAAACTAGGCCTAGTTTTTATTGAAACCAAGCTGCCAAAATGACTCGTCTCGGATTTTGTCACATTATTACGTCATAGTGTGAAAAAAATCAAGTAAAAACAAGAGAGATGGAAACACATTATTACTCCAGAAACAAATGGATAGAGATGCCTCCGAGGACGTTTTGAAGTAGAGTTGTCAAAAGTACTGACTTCGGTACCTAGTCGGTACTGAAATTTAAAAAATGTGACGCTTTGAGCGCTGTTGAGCGGATTCGTAAACACCTCTGACTGGCCATTGTGTTGACGCACTCGTCGGATATGTCTGTGATTGGCTTCAATTATCAATACTGTAAAAACGTTTTAAATAGTCATCGATGACGCTCATCACCGAGCGCTTACACAGATACACACAGGAGCATTTGAAAGCAGGCATCTATCGTGGACCAGTCCGCTAATAGACGCCTGCTTTCTAATGCTTCCGCTCCCGCTTTCGAAACGCTTTCAAATTCAAACACTTCCGTGTGCTTTCAAAAGTTCCCGTGCGTTGCTCATTGAAGCCAATCACAGACATATCCGATGAGCGCGTCAACACAGTGGCCAATCAGAGGTGTTTACGAATCCCCTCAACAGCACTCAAAGCATCACATTTTTAAAAAATTTAAGTACCGATTGGTACCGAAGTCAGCACTTTTGACAACTCTAATTTGAAGTGCCAAGTTGTGGAAAAACGGTCTTTGCATTACCTTCCTCGTGATCCTAACATTAAAAATAAAGTTCATCCAAATTTTCTTAATGTTCCAGATGGCACCAGTAAGACAATGTCCGTTTGTTCGCTTCATTTTACTGCGGATTCGTTTTTAAACAAGACAACTTTCGGCGCAGGCTTTTCAGAGAGACCAAAAATAAGATGATGCAGTGCCGACTATATCCGACAGCAATGTTGCAACATGCAAGTGTGAGTAACAATGTTTTTACCATGCGTCACTATTGCTTTGTCTGTTATAGATGTCTAGAATGTGACACGCCTATAAAAACTGAGTGTTTCAAAGAGAGGGTCAAAAACAGGATAGAACATAGTCTATTACTTCTAGATTAGGATGTTTTTTGTTCTATGAGTGGACCTCCTAGAAAGAAAAAAAAAAGATCATATTCTGTTTTATTTAAAGTGCCCCTATTACACTATTTTAAAGGTTCCTAATTTTGTTTTGGAGGTCTCCTACAGTAGGTTTACATGCATCCAAGTAGGGTTGTCAAAAGTACTGACTTCGGTACCAAGTCGGTACTGAAATTTTAAAAATGTGACGATACCAGAATTTCCCCCTAGCGTTTTGAGCACTGTTGAGCGGATTCTTAAACACCTCTGATTGGCCATTGTGTTCACGTGCTCAACAGATACTGAATGTCTGTGATTGGCTACAATGATCAACGCTTCAAAAACTTGTAAACAGACATCTTTGACACTCTTCACCGAGTGCTTACACAGATACACATGGGAGCGTTCGAAAGCAGGCGTTCGAAAGCAGTCTATCAGTGGATCTGTCTATCAGAGGATATATTAGGGATCTGCTTATAGCAATCTTCCGCAATCTTCTTCGTGAGCATTTGAGTGTGTGGTTAGGGATCCGCTTATAGACGCCTGCTTTCAAACGCTCCCATGTGTATCTGTGTAAGCGCTGGGTGAAGAGCGTCACAGATGTCTGTTTACAACATGTTTTTGAAGCATTGATCATTGTAGCCAATCACAGACATATCTGTTGAGTGCGTGAACAGAATGGCCAATAAGAGGTGTTTAAGAATCCACTCAACAACGCTTAATGCTAGGGGGAAATTCTGGTAGTCGCTACTTTTGACAACCCCACATCCAAGGTAAAAAAAACAAACAAAAAAAATTGTAATATACATTGCAACATCACCTCTTTTCTCACAGTGTCTGAAATGGTTCGATAAAGGATCCGGTCTCTCAAAATCCCAAACAGTAATGATGGCGTCGGTTTTAACGTATCAATTCAAGCTCGAGTCCTCATCCTTTGGAAGTTCATGGGAAGTGGATTTGCTTTCACAGCGCTGAAAACTGCATCTTCTCGATATGTGGACAACATGAACCAAACTCTTCTAGGCCTCAGCTACAACTACAGTGTTTGAGAGCGAGTCAAAGTAGATGTTATTCACGAGCAGCAAATGAAGACCATAGGTTGGCATTGTGCAAATTTGTTACAAACCTTTTGTATGTAGGTTCATGCAGGAAGTAAGACTGGAATTACTAATGACTCGTTGCAAGCAGTTCAGAATCTGTTCTTTCTTTTGGGAGACAAATTTGTAATGCACTTTGGTCTTTAAAAACATTTACATTCATAAACAGCTGTACATGAAAGGTAATATCTTAAAAAGCATAAAAGGGTTTTTTTTTTTTTTTTTTTTTTTTTTTTGAAAAAAACAAAAAAATTCTAATTAAGAATTTCATTTTTGTTTAGGAAGTCAATCTCTCAGCCCCAGTTTCCATCACAGAGTTCAGGAAGAGGGGATTGTGGTTCTTCAGAATCATGGCAGTGGGCCGCTCCCGGTGCAGCCGTACCCTGCAGAGGAGGTGCTAAGGCCGAGTTTGACCAGAGGCGTGTCCGTCTCCCTCCCTTCCTCCCCACTGCTCCCTCCCCGCCAACCCTATCTTTCCCCCGTCCGGTCCAACAAGTCACCAGGTGAGTACGAGAGTCAATTTTTTTACCATGAAGTATCACCTAACCAATTTCAGGTGTCAGGTTTATTTGTTACGTACAGTACACATGCATTCAGAGCTGATGAGATAAAATTAAAGATAAACAATAAAAGTAATGATATATTTACAATAATATAAAGAGGAAAAGAATGAATTGAAAAGCCTAGTCTGTTGGAAGGGTCACTTCATAATATCTTTCATAATGAGTGCGTCTGGCAGGTTGATATAGTTTAAGCAGTACTCCATATATCATATAGATGCATCAGTCAAGAGTTCTGCAGCTGTGATTTATGTAATGCACAAACTGTGCCATCTATTGGTGCTGATTTCACAGTGTAGACCAATGGTTCTCAAACTGTTTGACTCAAAGGCCCTCCATTGTCTAAAATTTGAAGACCCCCATATGCTAAGATATTTAATTCTGCTGTAATTATGACAAAGCTGCTTGTTTTCTTTTTTTTTTTCTTTTAGCAGAAACTGAGTGTCAATATATTAAATAGTATTAACTACAATTAATTTTGTGATTGCTGAAGTTTCAAGAACTGTATGTTCTTCAGTTAAAAAACAATAGTTATTTAGGGGGTAAAACTATGTATTATTACAGTTGGTTTTATGCCTTTCTTTAATTTAATTTTAATTAAAGTGTTAGTTCACCCAAAAATGAAAATTCTGTCATTAATTACTCACCCTTATGTCGTTCTACACCCGTAAGACCTTCGTTCATCTTCAGAACACAAATTAAGATATTTTTGATGAAATCTGATGGCTCAGTGAGGCTCTTTTGTTTCGAATCAGTGGTTCGGAGCGTGTATCAAACTGCCAAAGTTATGTGAACTATTGAAATTTCGAAACATTTTGAAACACTTATGACGTAACGAAGCAGTTTGATACACGCTCTAAACCACTGATTTGAAACAAAAGATTCGTAAAGCTTCAAAGCTTCATGAAGCAGTGTTTTGAAATCGCCCATCACTAGATATTGTTGAATAAAGTCGTTATTTTGTTTTTTTTGGCGCACAAAAAGTATTCTCGTTGCTTCATAACATTAATATTGAACCACTGTAGTCACATGAACTGTTTTACATATGCCTTTAGTAGCTTTCTGGGCATTTGAAAGTGTAAATTAACTTGCTATCAATGCAGGCCTCGCTGAGCCATCAGATTTTATCAAAAATATCTTAATTTATGTTCTGAAGATCTTAAGGGTGTGGAACGACATGAGGATGATTAATCAATGACTGAATTTTCATTCATTTTTGTGTGAACTAACCCTTTAAGTTAGATTAAATATTCTCAACTAGTGGCTCACAGGTTTGTTCTGGTCATGGAAAAATGCCAAATGCAAATATGACTAACTATATAATTATGCATTGTTATAGTTTTGTTAACAATAAGCCTGTCTGTACCTAAAATCATAAATAAACATTTTTAATACTTGAAATAAACATTAACTAAAATAAAATAAAATATAAAACAATTTTTATTTTATTTCAGCTTGTTACCAAAACAACATTTCTCATTTTAGTTTAGTGTAAGTACTAAAATAACTACAACTAAAGAAACTGAAACGTAAAAACTACATAGACATTAAAACTTACTAAAACTTTTAAATTAAAATAGAACAGAAAATATACATAACATTTTTTTTTTTTAAATATTAACAAAATTGTAATACTATCTCAATGATACTAAAATAACATTGGCTACAGTATGACTGCAAAATACGTAGGTTTATCATCAACTTTTAAAAGACGGGGAAAAGAAACATTAAAAGGTGTTCATATAATCAAACTCTGCAGTAAATTAGAGCAAATTAGTAAATGAAAACTAAGTGAAATATTGGCTGCCCAGATTATTATTTTTTTATTACATATTATGGATACTAATACAATTTTATGTTTGATTTAAGGACATTTTTATACCACAAATAATGTTTATATGATGCTCAATGTCAATTGAGCAATGTCCTGAAGCAAAACCACTGGTCTGTGCGACCACCAAAGGAGGACTGCAAGGCTGAGGGCAGCGTTTTGGATAAGGCTGTAAATTCATTCACCTGCTCTGTGACGATCAGAAGGAATCCCCTTATGGGACAAATGTCAGGATCGTTGTAAGGTCAAAAGTCACGGCACAAAGAAGGGGTACAGTTGATTATCAGACTTTAGGATGAGTGTAGGTCAAGGCGAACTAGGCCTTAAAATGCAATCTTTCCCAAATATGTGATTAGATTAACTGTACATATTTAGATAGCTGCTATAGATTATTTGAGAACTGATGAATGAATCCGTATCATGTACGGTGTATTATGTGTTACGTTATCAGTGTGGTATACAGCTCTTTTCAGCTAATTCATACTGATAGCTGAGCTGAGAGCTGCCAATCACATGGGAAGAGAAAAACTTGGCAGAAACTCACTCTATAGCGATCATTCTTCCCACAGTCTTGCACCTCAGGTTGTGTGATTATACCAGCCCTATGTGCTGCTGAATTAAATCTGTACTTAATTAGAATGATTTATAGAACACAACATTTTTTGTAAAAAAAAAAAAAAACATTGAGAAATGTAACAAACGTTACCATTAATCAAAATGATTGATTCCTGATTGACTTTAAAGACCCATTCTAATTTTTATGGAGCAATTTACAGCATTCAGAATCTTGCTTTTATAATATTTTATTTTGTTATCTGTCATTAAGTTTCCCCAAAGGGTCCTTTTCTCTCCTGCTATAAGCATTTCTAATGTTTGGTAATGTTATTAGCAGCATTCCTGTGCCTGCAATGCTGCGTTTGTTCCTGTAGGTGGCGGTATACACCACATTTCAACAAGTCGACATGAATTCAAAATTTGCCTATTCCAGGTCTTATTTTACACTTTATTCACATTATTCCAAAAAAGGTTTATCTTTTAAATTTTTCATCAAAATAGAATAATTTTCACTGATGTCAATCAAGTCACTGTCACTTTTTTTTTTTTTTTTGTATAAATATTCTGTCACTTCATGGAACTAATATGCTATATCATGTTTATTTTAATAAGAGGGAGAAAACATTTCGCAGACCAAATCTTTTTATTTACTTTCCTTGTAGCAAACACTTTTCATCTACAGCATCATACTGAATACTATATGTAATTACTGTACATGACAGTCACCATTTGGCAACCTGTTGTTAAAGGGATAGTTCACCCAAAAATGAAAATTCTGTCATTTACTCACCCTCAAGTTGTTCCAAACCTATATGACTTTTTCTTCTGCTGAACACAAAAGAAGATATTTTGAAGAATGTCGGTAATCAAACAGTTGATGGGCCCCACTGACTTTCATAGTAGGAAAAAAACACTATGGAAGTCAATGGGTCCCCTCAACTGTTTGGTTCCAAACATTCTTCAAAATATCTTCTTTTGTGTTCAGCAGAAGAAAGAAACTCATACAGGTTTGGAACAACTTGAGGATGAGTAAATGATGACAGAATTTTCATTTTTGGGTGAACTATCCCTTTAAGTGCCTAACTCCAGAATGTGGTACTGGTAGAGTTGTGATCGCACTAAGAGTCCAGTTCCTAAATCAAACTTACCTTGATTTGATCCTAAAACCTATAACCTCACAGATCGTTCACTTTTGTTTTCTTCCAAACAATCATTAAATATGTAATGCAGTATTACCAGAGGTGCAAGAAAAGTTGAGGCGACACATTATAAATCTTCCGCTCAGCTCATGAATTACTAATAGGTGATTAAACAGTCCAAACTGATTTTTGGGAATGCTTCTGCTATGTCGTCATTTCACATTAGCCGCCTACTTTTTTTTTTTTTTTTTATTGTGGGCAAACAAAGCAAACCTCTTAAAATATAAAGATTATTTCTCAACAAGTGTGTGGGGATGAACTTAATTTCTGAAAGTGGGGAAGACGTGTCAGTTATAATGGTTGACCTGAATATTACTGCCAAATCTGTGTGCTGGTGGAGATGTCTGTCTTTAATTCATGTTTCAGACTCCTGTCTGATGTTTGAGGCTTTGTATGAGGAGCCGCTGTGAAGTTAAATGGAACAAATGTTCTTGCAGGGCTGTGAACGAGCTGATTCAGCTGAATTAACCCTGAGACAGTATTTTTTTTTATTTTATTTTAAGTTATTTGGTCTAGTATTATAGACCAAATTATGAAATATAATTATAGTTTGGGGTCAGTAAGAAATTAAGGATGCATTAAATTGATCAAACATGACAGTAAAGACATTTACATTGCTACAAAATTTTCAATTTCTAATAAATGCTATTCTTATAAACTTCCTATTCATCAAATGATCCTGAAAAAATGTATCACGGTTTCCACAATAATATTATTGAACTGTTTTTAACATTGATAATGATAATAAATGTTTCTTGAGCATCAAATCAGTATATTAGAATGATTTCTGAAGGATCATGTGACACTGAAGACTGGAGTAATGATGAAATAAATTATATTTTAAAATATATTAAAATAGAAAACAGTTATGAAATATTATTGCTATATTAATTAATATATTACAGTTTTTACTGTATTCTTGATCAAATAAATGTAGCCTTGGTGAGCAGAAGAGACTTTTTTTTTTTTTTTCTTTAAAAAACATTTTTAAAAATCTTACGACCCACAACTTTTGAACTGTAGTGTATTTACTTTGTCCCTTTAATTTTACTCTTCATTTCTTTATTGTCTATTTCTGTACTCTAAGTGTTTTTTATGCTTTGGAAATATTGTATATGTTGACAATCGTGCCAATAAAGCTTGACTCTGACTCAGCTGACACAGGAGGAACTGCTCAGGGAGATTAACATCATTACAGACTCCTCGTTTATACTGGAATCTCTCTGGGAGTACAGGACAGCCGATCACAACCATCTCACACACACACACACACACACACACACACACACACACACACACACAAGCAGATCCACACGCAGCTCTGCCCGGAGATTCAGATCGCCAGCCTCACAATCCCATCTGGAAAGACTTAACTGTCTCTGTGTGTGTATGTGTGTGTCTCTCGCTCTCTTTCTCCTCCCTCTCTATCTCTCTCTCTCTCTCTCTCAGTCTTTCTCTCATTTTTGCTCTGTCTCCAGGTTCAATCAGGACACCTAAATATGTGGAGAATCCTCGTGCTCCTGGAGATCCTGTCACCTGTGCTCTGAGGAACAGGAGGAAGAACAATACTGGTGAGTACTTCTGTGTGTGTACCAGTTGGTCATTAAGAAATGTATACTTTTGTATGAATGCTTGTATTTGTATATTCATTGATCTTTGTGTGTGGGTCATATTTTGTTATATTGTGGGGACCAGATGTCCCCACAAGAATAGTAAAGAGATAACCAGACATGTATGAATAAAGGGTGTGTGAGGGTTACGTTTAGGGGTAGATTTAGGGAATATAAAATATAATTTCCTCAATATAAAAACCATAGAATTCAGTGGAAAGTCTCCACAGTCTTTGAGTGAGGTTTGCCCTTGTTGTAAGCTGAGGGATGGAGTTTTTAAGATGTGGGGAGTTACATGAATTTACAGCTGAGAGTTCAGTAAATCCAGCAGTCCATTAAACCACATTCCTCCCTCCCTCCCTCGGTCTCTCTGTTTTACTTGGTATACCTCTGTCTTCTAGGGTCAATCTTTCTCCTTTCTCCTGCTTACACTCTTTGTCACGGTTTAATGTTGCCTTGTGTTTATAAAGTATAAAGTGTTGGTGTGTTCATTGATTTGATCTGTCGGTCATTTTGGTGACGTAATGCTAGGATGGCAAAATTCATCTCTGCATTGTTAAATCTAATTGATCTCTGGAATGTGTGCGTGACATTTGGAGGGTTACAGGTGAACGCACAAAGAAACTCACAAAAATCTTGTTTAATGTATGAGTGTTGGACCACTAGTTAACATTTTTTCCCTAATGTAGTACTATTTTGTTACAAATTATATTATTAGCATAAAGTAATAATAAATAAAACAACGTAAAGTTAAAAAGTTTAAGAATTTCCTAATATTTGGTAGTGTATGTGCAAGTTTTGTCTTAATGACAGCACCCAAGTTGCATGAAGTATGAAACCTGATGTTCTCCAGCATGATTTGAGAATAATCCAGAGAGCGTCTTTTGCTTTATTGGAAGCAAGAATATCTAACATCTGAACAAAAATCACAAGTTCAATGTCAAAATGTTTTTATTTGATCACACAACCTAAAATATTTCTTCATATTTCTTCATTGGTAAGATTTTTAGACTCTTATGCTCACCAAAGCTGCACTGAAAAAAGTACAAAGAGTACTGTATTTTAAAATGTAATTTATTCCTATGATGACAAAGCTAAATTTTCAGCATCATTACTCCAGTCTTCAGTGTCACATGATCCTTACAGAAATCATTTTAATATGATGATTTGTTGCTTAAGAAACATTTCTTATTATCAATTTTTAAAACGGTTGTGCAGGGTTTCTTTTTTTTTTTCTTTTTTTTTTTTTTTTTTTTGAAAACCATAATACTTTTTCCTGGAATCTTTGATTTAAAGGTACGGTAGGCAACTTCAGAGTGGCTAGCAATAGCAAGCTAGCTTTGAAAGCAGAAGATCCAAAGCGCTCCCTAAAGCCACACCACCAGAGCAGAGTCTGCAAAGTGTCACGAGAGACTGCATTAAATTACCTCATGTCTAGAACGTCACAGGCTGCCATCTTGTAATTATGGTTACGACATGGCGTGAACGCAGCATAAGCTCATTGTTTTGGTTCAGGAGGAACTGTAAAAGGCGGCTGCTGTTTGTTTGTGGCGCTCTGTGACTGACGTCTGTCTAACTCTGCATAGCATGAAACACGCTGATGACGTGTGATGTCTGCGCGAGCAGGGTGCGCGGAGGTATGGAAATAAAGGTTGACAGGCAGGTAGGACATCCCATGATTGGATGAAGATTTTTTTTGGTTCTGAAACTTCCACATATATTTGTACTTTTTTTTTTTATTTATTTATTTATTTTTTTTTATATTTAGACTGTTTCTATTATTGATTGCTATGAGGATGTGAAGAGTTTCAACCAGTATAACAAAAAGTGTTTATGAAAAGTAGGACTGCACGATTAATCAAAATTAAACCGCACACGATTTGGCAAAGGCTGCCAAAATTTCCTATTTTTTTTTATCTTTATTTATGTGCAGCTTCTCAGTACAGCACTGCTCTGTGATCAGCAGTAAATGCTGCTCCATCTGAAAGCCAGAGGGCGCTCTCTCACAGAAACTTCAAATATGCCCCGCAGAAGTACGATATAACGCATGTCATTCCAGGAAATCCCTATGGGCATCATACTATCGCTGTAGCTGAATAAAAAGAAGATTGAAACGCTTTGATTAAACATGACTAATAAACACACGACTACTACAATATATGGTTTATCTGAGTTCAAGCCTTCTCGGGTATTTTCATGATAATAAAGTATATTTATACTTCAATGCTAATCGACATAGCCTTTATCACTGTATAGAATACTATGAAATAATGTTGTGAGCCTTATTCTGAGTAAGAAGCCACATCATCTCACAGAAGGATGTTTTCAAACACTCAAATGATGTTATGAAGTGAGTTTGGAGTAAAAACGTTATTAAATGTTGTCTGGATACGAGATTTGTAAATGCTTCTCATGTTTGGCACGTGTTGCTTTTTCAAATGCATGATATAAGCGACTCAAATTTGTAGTGCTTTCAGATGGAGCAGCATTTACTACTGATTACAGAGCCGTGCTTCACTGAGAAGCTGCGCATAAAAATAATCGCAGCCTTTGTGATTTCATAATCAAACTGAACCCCCTGTAGTCTGACATTTGCTCCCCACTGTACATAAACACACATGCACAAATATTACCATCTTAAAGTGTAGTGCAGTTGTTTTCACATTTATGGACACACAAACGCACACAGATGCCAAATTCACAAATGTTCTCTAATCTAAAGTCGTTATTTTTGGCCCATGTCCCGAGACACCTCTGTTCCGTTTCAGGAAATCATTATGGTTGCTCTGGCATTGCACTAATTTTGATCAAGTTTTTTTTATTGTTTTCAAATTATACAGAAAGAACAAAGATATACAAAACTAAACTCCCCATCCCCCAAACACCAGACATAAACATAAAGATACCAAACATGATCAGGCGTCCATAAAGAAATAATAATAATAATAATAATAACAAATAAACAACATGAAGTAAGTATGAATAATATCTCCCCCCCCCCCCCCTTCTTTTACAATGTCATATTATCTGCTTGCATTCCCTCAACAAAATTTAAAAAAGGTTGCCAGACATTATAAAATGCCCCAGTAGACCCTCTGACTGTATACCTAATTTTCTCCAGCTTAAGATGGTACATAACTTCCCTTATCCATTGATTAAATATAGGTGGAAAAGGGTCTTTCCATTTAATCAGTATCAGTCTTCTAGCCAAAAGAGAACAGAAGGCCAGTATTTTAATTTTACTTTTAGTAAAACTAGTATTTTCATGGGCCACACCAAACAATGCAATAAATGGAGATGGCTCTACTACCTCTCCAAATAGCCCAGAGAAGGTCTCGAAAATATTAGTCCAGAACAAGCATATGCAGTAGTGTTGTGGGAGCCTGCCTGCATCTATCACATGAGGAATCTATGTTTGCTTTAATCTTAGAAAGGCATTGCACTAATTTTATACATCTACAACATTGGTGCATCTACAAATTATTAATTATGAAGCAGTTACACTTCCACCGTTTGATGCAGATCGTGAGAGCGCACCAGATGCGGTGGCCCACTCCAGTTGAACCTGCTATACATGCAAATGAATGATCTCCATGTCAGTGACGGCCCAGATGACTTTGACTTTCAGCTCGAGGTTCATTGTCCTGACAGCTGTTCTATAAATGCATGTTTGCTTTTCTTCCTCTCCCTCCACACCTGTGTGGACTACAAAACGGGCTCAAAATGGACTCTGGGTCACATTGATTTTTCTTCATACAGGGTTTCCGCGGGGCATTAAAAAGCATTAAAAGTCATTAAATGGATTTTGCGAAAATTAAGGCCTTAAAAGGCATTAAAAGTCATTAAATTTAATTCCTACAGGCATTAATTTTTTTAGATAGTTTTGAAGAAAAATAATACTACCGGTTTATTTTGAATATAGCCTTCACAATTAATAACTTAGATTTTTTGTCGCAAAATATGAACATTGGTGTGATACACACGCGGAACCAGTTTGGTAATTGCCTCCGGCCGGTACAAAATTGCCGTAATGCTGTTTTGGACAGCGGCCCAAGTAGACTCCAGTACTTCCGAACAAGCGCGAGATCTTGCTTTCCTGCCACAGGCGCACCTCTATCTGCGTTTGCTCTGTTCATTTATTATATTTAGTGCAAGTGGCGATCGATAGTGGATAATAATAGGTTATATAATGTATAATGTACTGACGTAACAGGAGAAAGCGAAACAAATGAGCGCAGCACACACAAGAACTCGGTTAAATGCTGCTGTAAAAATTGAAAATGTGGAGTTTTTATATTTATAACACGATACAGTTAAGCAACATCACACGACCAAGAGTGCTGTCTTCCTGAATACCATCATGATTGTAAACGTGACACTGATTTTATGCAACAGTTAGGCTAATAAACAAGTAGTTAATATTAAGTCACTTACATTTTAGAAGGAATATTGACTTTTTGTTCTGTTTCAGCAGCGAAAATAGTTCCCAATAAACATCACAGCAGAACCATAGCGCATTTCGCAGCAACACTCAACCGTGTTTTCATGTTTTTGAGTGATTCAGCGTTTTGAACGAATCGGTTGAGTCAATGATTCAGTGACCCATTCATAAACAGCTGCCTCATTCTTGAATCATTTGAATGAATGACTCACTTATTAAGACACTTGCCGCCACCTACTGGCGGGTTACTATCATTTTAACCCCAACATTTCTTATTTGTATTTTCAAAAATTTTTTTAAAACAATCTCATAACATTATTTAATGCAGTTGTAATTTTTTTTTATTGTAATTGATTTAATTTGATTGGTAACAGCCAATGTGTTATTACTCTAAATATCATAAATATGCAGATTTAAATGTTAAAACTGCAATATTCTGAAAGAATATTCAGAATAAAGAATATTCTGAATGAAAGAACATTGCTTCAGAATAAATTTATATTTACACCACACAAAAATCCTATTTTTTTCCAGACAAGCAACTTTTTTACAAGTGAATGACCTGACAACAAAAAGAAAAATAAATAGATTAAATGGTTTTATTGGGATTTTGGCTACATTAAAATACATTATGTAAGCACAAAGAGTAGCAGCAGAGAAGCAAACAAATGTAAAGGGCTGACACTTGGCAGAATGCGAATGCAACTTAATGACATAATGAATATTCTAATTACCATATGACGTCATCTATCGACTTTTAACGTGTATATATATATATATATATATATATATATATATATATATATATATATATATATATATATATATATATATGGCATTAAAAATTAAAAAATTGGCATTAAAAAGCATTAAATTAGATTTGATGAAACCTGCAGAAACCCTGTCATAGATCAAAGAACCGAGAATCATGGGAGACTGAGTAAATCAGGCTTTAGAAATACACGCCACACACCCACCGTTCGCCTCCGAAACAGATGACTATGAAATGCTTTAGAGTCTGACTCTTCCTGTGTAAAAGGCAATTATCGTCTCTGTGTGCTCACTTACTGTTTCCTGAAAGGACGAAAACTACCTTTGTGATGTCATTACAGCTGCCAGCACATCCACCTGTGATTGGGCAAAGTGCTGTGTAGATTTAATGATTTCATCCTGTGATGTAATTACATCTGGTGGATTGAAGTGTTTCTCACAAATGCTGGGCATTTTATCTCCTGATCTCTGTTCTTTCTCTATAAATAGAGGGCGAGCGTACGGTTACATTTGACAGTCAGCTGGATTGCTGGTATTAGTTCACTTCCTTTGTAAAGTCTTAGGCCAGAAACATGCTCTACACAAGTACGCAGATGAAAATATTCGGCATGCATTACAAGTGTACAGGCCTATTATCCATACTTAATGTGCATTCTTGCATTACTTTGGCAGTAACATAAGCCTACAACCTTACACCAGTCCACCACCTAAAACCAATGCGCACACACACACATCTAGCTTTATAATAAACCTGGAATTCTATACTGCAAATATTGTTCTGTGACTAATTTCTTATGTCTCTCTATTGTATTGATAAGTGTCATCTAAATGCATACATGTAAGGCCCTTTTTACACCTGGTATTAATATGCATTTTGTTCCATCGGATTACAAGGGAGACACATACCAGTTTACACGTCTCTTTTGCCCACTTTCGACCATTTCTTTCCTGATTTCTTTGAGGGGAGAAACAAATGCATTTTCAACTACCTCTGGAAGTGACAAGCTCAAAATGTTTTAGACCTCGTTTACACCTGTTTTTACCGTTGTCCACTTGTGACTGGATTAACAAAAATGCTTTTTAGTACCAAATGTAAACAGGTCCTAAATGTAACAAACTTTGTACTAAAGCAATAGAGCTACTTTAAAATTATACATAGGCAGTGGTATTTTTTTAGGGTTGTCAAAAGTACTGACTTCGGTACCAAGTCGGTACTGAAATTTTAAAAATGTGACGATACGAGCATCTCCCCCCTAGCATTTGAGCGCTATGAGAAGCTCCTTTAAAGGCACTATAGAAAATAAAGTTATTATTATTATTTTGAGTGCTGTTGAGTGGATTCTTAAACACCTCTGATTGGCCATTGTGTTCACGTGCTCAACAGATATGTCTGTGATTGGCTGCAATGATCAGTGCTTCAAAAACATGTTGTAAATGGACATCTTTGACGCTCTTCACCAAATGCTTACACAGATACACACGGGAGCGTTTGAAAGCAGGCGTCTATCAGCGGGTCCCTAATATATCCATTGATAGATGGATCCGCTGATAGATGTTTTTGAAGCGTTGATCATTGCAGCCAATCACAGACATATCTGTTGAGTGCGTGAACACAATGGCCAATCAGAGGTGTTTAAGAATCCGCTCAAAATGCTAGGGGGAAATGCTGGTATCGTCACATTTCTAAAATTTCAGTACCAACTTGGTACCGAAGTTGGTACTTTTGACAACCCTAGTATTTTTGTAGGCCAACACAGAAGTTAACATCACCCTGGTTCCTTCCAACGCCACTTTTGTGATGTTTGTAGCATGTGCAGTGTGAAACGATGTAGTGTTAGAATGTTATGGCTAAATACATAACAACCAACAGCCAATCACTACGTGTTGTGTATATAAACAGTTATTTCAGCCTTTAAGGGGAAAAGTGTCAAATGGTGATGGAAAGCACATCAATTTGAGTGAAGAGATCGTTTAATTCTTACGTTTATAGTCCAAAAAGTCCAATAGCAGAAAATATAACGGATGGCAATATAGCCTAATATGAGTATGTGCAATGCACTGACACCGCAAATATGCAAATAAGAACTTTACCCCAGGTTCAGGAATGTACTGTGTGAAATGTCAGGACTAATTGTTAAACCCGTGTAAATTATGAGCAGTGTGAAATGTAAAGCAGGATAACCTAGGATTCGGTTTACCCAGGGTTTAGAATGACCCAGGTTTTTCATTTTGAAAAGCCCGAATGAGGCTGTAAAAGCAGACTAGTGAGTTTGAGTTTGCCTGTTCGGCGTGATGACGTTTAATGTTCCCGACAAGCTCTGCAGTCCCATTTAGCCACTTGTTAGCAACTGTCTTTTTCAAGAAAAGTACAAACTTTAAAATTTGCAAGAGGGTATTACTGATGTATTTTATGTCGTTGAATAAAATAAAAAAAACATTGACTTTAGATGATGGAACCAGAAAGTGCTAAAATGTTAGTTTCTGGGTTTTGGCTTACAAAAATACATCGTTCTTGCAGCACACTATACAGTATGTGTCGTGTTATGAATCTTGTTCTGACATGTTTGTGTTTCCATTAACATGTTTTGTTCATTAAGCGGTGTTCACACTAGCTGTGTTAGCATTAACTTAATTAGGGTTATCATAATAGATTATCAGCTGATATTAGAGATTTTCCTTTATTTATTGGTATCGCTACCATATATCAGCCAATATTAGATATTTAATTTAATAATGCTATTAAATAATGTTGAATGCCTCACTAACTTAAGTCCCAAAGTTAATAACATATAAATGTAATAACTTATATACTTGTATAACTTATAAATGTAATATTTAGAACATCTCAAAATAAATATTTAATATTCATTAAATTTTTTGCATGTGTGTTATAATGTTGTGATGCCTAAATTCCGCATTTACAACTATTCTTTTTATTTTTTTTTACAAAATAGTGAATAAAATTGATATAAAATTTGTAATATTGGTCATAACATGAAAATAATTATTAGCATAACAGTTTTATCAGTGCATCTCTAACCCTAATAATCAGTTATTAATTGGACTAGTAGTTCCATCCGAAGAAGAAAAAAAAAGGTCTCATGTAACCATGTCAGTTGGAATAAACTGGTCAAGTCCGATTAAAATTAAATTTGGGTGGTTTAAACCTTTGATAATCTTGTTAGGAAAATATTAGCTTATTAGTTTCCTAGGAAATTGCTGTTTTAAAATAACAAAAGGTATCACAGGGACAAGGTTGACTAGCAGTGCAATGCCATGTACAGTTGAAGCATCCAGTTAATAGTACAGTTAAGGCACAGTCAAAATCCACTTTTTAAACAAGAGACCAAGCAATACTCAAATTTGTTCAGTGACCCAGACACATCCTAAAGCACACAGCCCATAGTGCAGACTAATGCTGAGCTCTCGAATATTAGAGTTGCAGCTTTTCGTTTTGATTGAGTTGGCAAATCTCTATGGCAACATTGTGTCTGTTCACTCTGAGCCATGACCAGCGTTTTCCACTGATTTCTTCAGAGCATAATCTCCATGATTCAATTCTAATGAGCACTAATGATTTACCCAGCGCAGATCTTTCATCACAGGCCGATAATACCGCACCGCATCCCGCCGTTTACGCCATACTGCCGCTCGTTGCCTTCCTGATCCGTGCTTTCTCCCCTGTTACATGTGTTTCAGCCATTAGCTGCAAAAATAAACCTTGGATCGACAGGGCTGTAATTTAAATGTCACTTTGCAGGAAAAACTTTGACTTGTTTGACCGAAAAATCGCCAGACTCGGCCAGGTTGAATTATGCCAGTTGCTATGGTTGTCTGAAAAAAGACGCTTGGCCAAAGCAAATGTAATAAAGTTTAATCAGCCCTTCTTTTAATGACAAGTGTGCATTGGCTCAAACAATTGCTAGCATGGAGGCGTGCATGCTTTGTATAAAATTAACAAATAAGATTAATGTCACCCATGATTTATTGAATGAATCACTTGTTTTTGCTACTTATCACGACATCACACATTCTGGCATCTACACACTGAAATTAATAAATTAAATGAACATTTACAACAAAAAGTTGCTCTAAGGATCCGTGGGTGCAGTTGCTGTCAGTGTTGTAGGAACATGTTTAATTTGAACTTTTCAATGGTGGCACTGGGATAACATCAAAGTTAGAGCAACAAGATATAGCCTGTTATTACCCATGTGTGGGATCGTTTTGAAAAACCCATAATCAAAGTTTGATGACAGTTTTATTAATAAGTGCTATCGCCGGAGATAAAAAAGGCTACTCATTGTCTAAACTGATATGAAAGGATCTTAAATTCATGTGGCATATAAACATTTATTTTTGACAAATAACGATTATGACTAAGCGCTGGCTGCTAGGAACTGCAAGAACAGAGTGAACGTTCAGCACATGTTCAGTTAATTTTAGCATTATAGTTGAGTCCATAGTTGCTGATGTACAACCAGGAAGGATATGTTAAATTTAAGGGGTAAATGTTTTTCTGGTCCTCTCATGTTGCCTGTCTCGTGTTTGGTCTCATTCATTATCATATTAGCAAGACACACATTTGTCTTAAGTGAATTTAGGCAGCCCCAGCACTGAAGATCACTGGAAAAGTGCATCCCTCTGGTCTTATGATAAAACTCAGCAGATCTCAGTTCTTAAACCCTTAATCCTCTGATTATTTCTTTGGTCTGATCCATTACAACAAGGGTCATTAAAATGTTACAACTAATTGTATTTGTTGGCCAGTGAAAACATGTCATGCAAATTGATTAAGAATAGGGCTGCACGATTTATCGCACGATGCGAAAAATAACATTGAAATTGCGCTTAAACGCGATTCTTGTCAATGAAGAATGGCTCCAAATGCTAATCCATCTGAAAGCACTGCGAGTTTGAGTCACTTATAATGTACATTTGAAAAAGCATGAGACATGAGAAGCATTTATTAACATTTTGTCCAACAAAAGACAACATTTAATAACGTTTTTACTCCAGACTCACTTCATAATGACAGCTGAGCATCCGTCTGTGAAATGATGTGGCTTCTTTCACAGAATAAGGCAGTCGTGTGTTTATTAGTCATGTTTAATCAATCAAAGCGTTTCAATCTTCTGTTTATTCAGCTACAGCGATAGTATGATGCCCAGATGCTTTCAGATGGAGAAGCATTTACTACTGATCACAGAGCCGTACAGCTCTGACAAGCTGCGTATAAAATAATTGCAGCCTTTGCCAAATCGCGTGCGATAAAATTTGCGATAAATCGTGATATATATATATCATGCAGCCCTAATTAAGAATGTTCTTGTAAACAGTGTTGGGGGTAACGCATTACAAGTAACGTGAGTTATGTAATCAGATTACTTTTTTGAAGTACCTAGTAAAGTAACCCATTACATTTACTACAAAATATTTGAGTTACTTTGTTTTCCCATGTATTGCCTGACAGCTCTCCTGTCCCCATGTTGAGAAAAAATTGGGAGTAAGGTGCAGAGTTGTTGAGATCATTGAAGGGTCATTTCTTTTTTGGTGTGAAGGGGACTTGACATTTGCCAAAAATAGAAAATTTTTTTATTAAAATACAAACAAGAAACCCCAGCCCAGGTGAGAAAAAGTTACGTAAAAGTAACGTAACATTACTTTCCATAAAGTAATGGAAGTAACTAAGTGCCACAATTAGTTACTTTTTGAAGGGAGTAACGCAATAGAGTAACACAATAAAGGTAAAAAAAAAGTTTAAAAGTAACTTTTCCCAACACTGGTTGTAAAGCATCTTAGTTGAAAGTGAGAAATATTGTGGACCTCCTGTTTGTTTGTTTGTTTGTTTGTTTGTTTGTTTGTTTGTTTATTTGTATTTATTTAATTGATTATTATTTTGGTTTCATTTATTTATTTACATTAATGGTTTTATTTACTCATGTTTTTGTTTTATTTAAAATTCACTTCACAAGCTATAGGGCCCTATCACACACCCGGCGCAATGCGACACCAGGAGCGACGCAAGTGTTTTTTGCTAGTTTCAGCCTGATGCAGTTATCATTTTCACGTCCAGTGCCACGTTGTTTAAATAGCAAATTAACTTGAGCGCTGATCTGTTCGCCCATGGGCATGCTGGTCTGAAAACGAGGTGTGTTCAGGCGCATTGTTGGAGCGTTGCTATTTTGAGGCAAATAAAAAAGACTGCGCCATTGACCAACAAAAACCTGCTCTAAAGTCAATGGTGCAGTATATATTTTTTTGTTATTTAATGGGTGCGTTAGTAATATGCGCCTATAGGCGGGTGCACAACACGTGTACACTCTGGTTGTTACACACACAGCCAAATATTAAAAATAAAAGACAATGTAAAAGATTATTATTATGTACATAAAGATAAAAATGCCATGATGTATATTCATTGCATGTATCAGAATTACCTATTTGCAGTTATGATGAATGAATTTGGCTAATTATTTGACCAATCGTGGCAATACACACATGTATTTAAACTGACTCGTCAGGTTGAGGGTGTCTTTATTCCGCCATGTAAATAGCGAATCCGCCATGGTGCAAGCGCACCTGGCTTTTAAAGGGAATGGGAGATGAGACTCTGATTGGTTTATTGCATGTTATGCCCAAAACACACCCATGACTCATTAAGAGAATAGGTACAACCCTTTTGGACCATGCACCGGGCGCACCGACCATTTTTTCCATCTTTAAACTAGCAAAAGTGGATTCGGACACGCCCTAAGTGCACCTGCGCTTAGAGACCATGCGCTTAGATCGTTAAAATAGGGCCCATAGAGCTGATACGTAAACTAAGGTTTATAGTCAGCTTAGCTCCCACTGGATTGTAGTTTACTATGGCTGGACCCCTGAATTGACCCCTCAGCTTTCTGGATCAGAGCTGTCTCCGGCCTCCACCCTGTCTGTCTCTCTTTCTGTCTGGCTGAATGACACACTCTCTCTTCTCTATGGCTACTGTTCAATCATATTATTTCCTTGTATCTTACTCTGTCTTGCGCTCTATCTTGCTCCATGTCCGACGTCCTCTTCTCCACCTCCCCCTCTTTTTTCACACTCCTCCATACATCGATGCATTCTCCCTCTCTCATATCTCTCACCATCTATCTTTTCAGGCTGTTTCTCTGTCTGTCACTCACACACATACATGCACATGATACTGATGAAGAGCATGAGTTTGTGTACTACAAAGGTATTTCCTTTTATTTCATAAGCTGTATGTGGAAGAACAAGGTCATTTGGTGAAAAGAGATGGAGTGGAGATGGAAGTGTGGACAGGGGGAGGGGGAATGGTGTTCCCGAGCTTTTTAGCATGCAAATAGATTTTAGCGTCTAGAAAATGAAAACGACAAGAGCTGAATAAGATTATGGCTGTTTCACAGTCTGAGAGACGGGATTGATATGGAGACTGGAGAATTTAGAGGAAACGGAGAGATATGAGACGCAGAGAAATAAAGCATTTTTGTGTCTGAATTACTCCAATATCTGATTTTATTTATTTATTTTTTAACCTGGTTCTCAAACTGTATACCTGGCTGAAACGATTTGATTGGAAATTTACAGTAAAAAATAAATATATTTTATTTAAATTTGTATTTGTATTGAAATCTGACCATTTGACATTAAAAAAAACATGCTAAGAACTAAAATCTTAATAAAAGTGAATTTAGGCTTAACATTATTAAATTGCACAATATTAAAGATGGATAACGTTACATAAATGCACAGCAACTCACTTAAACATATTCTAAAAGGGAAAGCCCTCTTCAATTTGTGTTCAGGTTTGTTTTTGGCATAATATATTACTATCCCTTTGTGCTAGAGTGCCAGAAGCAAACATAGTTTGAATCTTAAAGAAATTAAAGATATCTAAAATTGCCCGATAAACATCAAGTACGGTACATCCATACAATGAAAAGAAAAAAAAAATGCTGATATTTTTGCTCACTAAAGTAAGGATCTAGATGCTTGGTTTAATGAAGGCAATAGTTTTGATCATGGTGTCCAGATTTTTATGTGCTTTTGGCAGATTGGAGAACTTTAAAAATCAAATTCCAATCATATTCAAAATATTTCTAATATCAGTGTGAACTCAAAATTTGTTCAATGCTAAAAACATTGGTGGACTTGGTGGTAGACCTGTCATGATCATAAATTTGTTTTTTGCTGTTGATTAAATCACAATTATTTGTATGACAATTAACCTTTTAATTCTGTTTTGTTCACGTCACTTACAGTGTAAGCCTAATATATTCTTTTACTTGGAATTGTATATAATATAATAATAAAAATTATAATAAAATAGGCTAACACAACATATGCCAATTTTTTGAAATTGAGATTTATACATCATCCGAAAGCTGAATAAATAGCTGAATAAATTTGTTAGGATAGGACAATATTTGGCCGAGATACAACTATTTGAAAATCTGGAATCTGAGGGTGCAAAAAATCTAAATATTGAGAAAATCGCCTTTAAATTTGTCCAAATGAAGTCCTTAGCAATGCATATCCACTCATATACATATTTACGATAGGAAATTTACAAAATATCTTCATGGAACATGATCTTTACTTAATATCCTAATGATTTTTGGAATAAAAGAAAAATCTATAATTTTGACCCATACAATGTATTGTTGGCTATTGCTACAAATATACCTGTGCGATTTATGACTGGTTTTGTGGTCCAGGGTCACACATAACATATAACATAACATAACATAACATGTTATGAGTAACATCTGATGCTATAAATGGTGTTGCTGCTTATATTTCTATGATATCAAATTCATACACAGGTTTATTCTGTGCTTTGCTGTTCATCACACGTTTAGAATTTAGATTTACACACTCAAACAATCAGGAGGGATTCTGGCAACGGTTCGGAAATGATTTTCTCACACACACACACACACACACACACACACACACACACACACACACACACACACACACACACACGTGTTACTAGACTTCTAGACTTGTGTCCTGCCAAAATGAGCAGGCACCACTACAATACTGCTTGAGTGCTCTGCAAAAACAAGCCATGTCTAACTTTGTGTGTATGCGTGTGTGGAGGAAATGGTTTGCTGTACATAGTCTTCATATGTAAAAGGAGAGTGAAATGTGTGAACTCATTGGGAGGTCTGTGTCCTTTTGGCAATCATAGGTCAACTAGAGACCAGCTGAGAGAGGAGCTGGCTGCAGACACATGGACTTCAAAACAATCCACATTCATTTCATGGTCCTAATGTCTGAATGTGGAAAAAAGAAGAAAAAAAAAGCTGAATAAATGATGTTTATTTAGGGAACATTTATCTGGATTAGCATGTGCTTTTATACGCCTTCAAATGTAGACCCGGAGGACGAGCGTGCATATGCCGCATTTCATTGCTCGCTAATAAATGTTTTATGAACGATGTATTAAATATGGATTCTGCCTCAGGTTTGCCTGTGAATTCTGCTGTCAATTGAAAGCAAACAACACTAGCTGACCAGCAGCATCGATCGATCGTGAAGTGATTTGTGTAAAGCCAGATTGATGGCAGGAGATGTTAACAAGGGAGGGGGGTAGAGAGGAGGAGCAGGACAGAGTGTTGCTGACAGAGTGCAGTATGCTAATGAAGTGTGGCCTGTTGCCCTGTCATCCCCTCAGGGATGCTACACAAGACTTCTCTGCTCATTTACATATCGTAATTGCGTAAATATGTCACACCACATATTTAGCTTTTTTTTGTTTAATTGTGCATTAGTGTCTTGGTATGTACTTGGTATGAAAGCATACATGAAATCAGCATTAGAGTTTTTGTGGCATTTCATCCATTTGTGCTTTGTGACTGTCTAAATCATATATTAAAGGGATTTTTTTTTTTCTCTGTGGTGGTCAGTAACAGAAATTAGCTTTTTCATTAAGGTACAATATTTGCCACCTTAAATTGATTTCCTGGAGCATTTTCACCTTTTTATAAGGGTATCTTTTTCTAACCTTATTAGACCCTTACCTCTAAGTACTGAACGTAGGTTATCTCAAACGGTTTGTGCTACAGACATGAATGATGCCTGGCATGCAGAGCTGGGTAGTGCTATTACTCTTCTAAGCAATCAGATTTTCACCTAGTGGACAATAAAATGGTTGAAAAAAAATTGCAGGGAGTGAACCAAGAGATCAGAATATGGAAGAGACTTAAAAGTGGGTTCTTCGCTCTTGTAATTAACCACCTAGTTAATGCATAGAAAATCACCACTCATAAAATTTTAGTAGCCACATAACAACACTCTGATAACCACCCAGAATATCCTAGCAACTTGTTTTGCATAAAAAAAACACCAAAAATGTAAATCAAATAAACACTTTTTTTTTTTTTTAATTCATCCGTAAATATGTGATATATTTTCATAAGACATATTTCCTTTTATTTTTCATAAGATTTTTGAAAATGCATTTAAAAATATAGCTGCGAGCAGCAATTATTGGGGTTCAAGCACTTTAAGGCCTTTGAGCACATGCGTAAAAAGGTATTTTTTTTTAATTAGCAAGCCTGTAACCATCTCGATCATAGATGGAAAAGACCATTTACAGCCAATACAGGCAATTTATAATAGGAAATATATGGTTTTTAAAGCTTTTTAACAGTTATGGAGGTTGAGCCAAAAACCTAGGACTAGTTCACCAAAGTTGGTTAATAATCTCCAATATTTAATGAACGATTCGATGGACAGCGGCGGTCCTAGAGGCAAAGTTGCTCAGAATGAGGACTTCTACCATGCAGTACGAATGTCATGGCCGTGTGCGAAAAATCGTGTGATATACAATCCCCCGTTGGCCAATTTCTTTCGAATTTCTCATAGGCCTCTAGGGCTGTGAGTCAAACAGGCCCAGTGAGTTTTGTTCCAATTGGCCTCCAGTAACCTTGCCTGATAGCTGCTCAAACTTCATTGGACGATGGCGGACATGTTTTTTGAGATAGGTCAATGTTCTCAGACAATCATGGCACCTCAGACAAAAACACAGCATGCAATTTTCAAGTCAATCGGACTAACGGTGAAGTAGTTATAGCCATTTTCATGCTTTTTTTTCCTGTTATAGCGCCACCAAGTGGCCAGTTGCCATGTCCATTTTCACGCAACCACAGAATGAGCTCTTACAGATGTGTGCCAAGTTTGGTGAAAATATCTCATTCCGTTAATGAGTTATAGCCATTTTAGTAAAAGTGGCTCCGCCCACTTAGAGACCATGAATCGAAATTTCAACTTTTTTTGATAATTATTGACAATCAGACTCCAGAGAATCTTGCTGCCCTGGTTTGGTTCTGACGATATTTGGTTCTAAGGATTCCAACGATATAAGACACTTGATCCTATGCCTAACGGTTTAGGAGTTATTAGCCATTTCGTACTTTTGACCGCTGTAGCGCCACCATCAGGCCGATCGGGGCGAGCCTTGGTGACGTCGTAGATGGTGTGAGTACTACCAGCCCTCAAAGTTTCAAGTCTCTACAACTTACAGTTTGGTCTGCCCAATCACTTTTAGGGGAGAATGCTGGTTTTTGGAAATGTTAACAATTACAATAGGGTTTCAGGGCTATGCGCTTGAACCCCTAATTGGATGATTTTCCATTGATGATCTATTCTATTTTAAACAACATTCACAATGAATTTAATGACTGAACACTAAAATATTTCTAAGTGAATATTCTGCTGGAAATAGTGTCATGCAGAACCAGATTTTGTGATTTGATTGGATGATCAAAATATGAAACCTGTCAGGCTATATATAATGTTATTGGTTAATATTTTCCCCACCTAAAGGGTTACATCACCAAAAAGAATTTTATCTTTTCATTAGAAAGCTGTTCTCTGATGAATCATGTGCAGCAAAACCAGAGACATTAATGAAGAAAGTAATTTTGATTTCATGTTGTCATAATGTTTAGCCGACTGGTCTCTTTTTCCAAATCTAACCGGTTTTAACTCAATGAGCATCACTTAATTAATTTCCTAATGTTTTTTCTATTGTATCTGTGCAGAATCGCAGGATGGTTTTGTGCACGTAAGAAAGGGAGAGAATGAATGAACGTGTGTGTGTGTGTGTGTGTGTGTGTGTGTGTGTCTAGCCAGTCGTATTCTGAGAATGAGAGCTAGCCTAGTGATTGCAGCGAGCACGATCTCTGCTCATTCACATTCACACCCTGTCCTCTCTGTCTCACACACACAGCCTCTGAATGGATGGAAACTTGGTTGTCATAATAACCGCATCTCAAACGCAGGCTTTCCGAAGCTGTGCGGAGCACTGTAAAGACAGTGTGTTGTACTACAGAGCGAGAGATACAGGGCAACAGAGAGGAGGGGGAGAGAGGGAGGGATTGAGACTAAAAGAGAGAGAACAGTTGTGAGAGAGAGAGAGATGTGAGAGGGAGGGACGGAGATTGCGAGAGAGCAGAGGAGACTGTGAAAGACAGTGAGAGGAGAGGAAAGGAGAGCACAGGAAGTGCCACACCGGTCCTTTGGATCTTGGTGAGTTGGGACAGATTTGCTGTACGTCCTGGAGGAAAAGCGTTGAATATGTAATTAGACTGAATGTAGTGTTTGAATGTACGTGTGGTCAAGTAGATGTTTTGTCAATGTGAATGCGTCCTTTGTGTGTTTGGGTACCTGTAGACATGTTGCTTTTGGGTGTGGGCTTTTTTGTACATCCTTCCCTAACCTTTTAATGTGTGTGTGTGTGTGCAGAGCTTCTCTCGCCGGCTGAGTCTGGCTCCTCCCCGGCTGTCCAGGAGCTCATGACACGGTTGGGCTTCCTGCTGGGAGACGCCATCCCCACCTCATCACAAACAAACATGGAGGACAAACAGGTAAACATGAACCCTACAGGTCTGAACACCCAAACTCCGACAGACGTGCAATCTAATAAACAAACAACCTGCCTGCTGCATCATGTTTCTGAAGATTGTAAGATTAGGACGATAACATCCTTGGAAAGAGGAAACAGCCTCTGAATTTTCTTTTCAGTCAGGTTACACCGAATCAGCCTTAGATACCAGAGGTCATTTATCAGAGAGATTGATTACATTGCTGAAGGTGTTCTGCTTTCAGAAACACACTTTCACTCTAGGCACACTATTGGAAGAGCTTTGTTTTAGATTTTCACTTTAAAAAAGGTTGTTTGTACCCTTAAAGTGGTGATTTACCATTGGCAAGATGGGCTTTTAATGAAACTTGGCTGTCTGTGAAGTAGAAACACAATTTTTTTTTTTTTTTAGAATCGGGGCAATATGACTAGATAAAATGGAGGACAAGGACTGTGGCGTTTCCTTTAGCAAAATACGTAGGAAAACTTCAGCACCCACAATGCACTGGGCTCGATCAGACTGTCTGCGAGTGGGGATACAAAAATGTGGAAGTACGATCTGTAGATTTCACAAAAGCCCTGGAGCTGTCAAAAAAAAGTTTTGCTTTAGCTGACAAATAAACCGGGAGATTTGGCTGCAGGTAACATGGAGAAAGAGTTCACAATGTTCATTTGCATTTACTACGGACATTGTAACTACACAAAGCTGGTTGAAAATTGGCGAACTTATCTTTTAAATCAGTGTTAGTGATGTCCAGTGTTATTTTAGTATCATTGAGATACTATTATAGTTTTTATTAATATTTTGTATTATTTTTTTACAGTTATATTTTCTGTTTTCATTTTAATTTTAGTTTTAGTAATTTCGTTTTTTTGTTTTTGTTTTTTTAAATATAGTGTCTATATAGTTTTTATTAAAAACTAGATGAAATAACATAAGTTTACATTTTTTTTTTTTTATATTTTATATTCCGATATCATTTATTTTATTTCAAGCAACAAAAATGTATTTTATGGTTTTAGTTTTAGTTTCTGCTGATGTCTTAGACTTATGCTTTGTGTTTTCCACTGTATAGCTGTAATATACTTTGATCTTCATTCAGTCTCTTTTTCAATTTGTTTTTAACATTTAAATCTATTTGTTTTGCTGTGTCCAAATCATCCTACAGTAGGTACATCATACAGAGTTTTATCTGGGATCTAAGTCACTCTTAAGAGGCTTACGTAGCGTTTTTATGGATTGCTGCACACAAAGCTCCTAGTTGCTGAATTTATCCACAAACGTGCTTCATCAGTCATGAGAATGTGCTTTCGGATTGGTCAGTTTCTGATCTTCCCTTCGGGCTTTTCAAATGCAGTGCATTAAGTATGAATGCTGGTATATGCGTGTTTGGTGCCGTGTACGTGCACAGCTGCTTTATAAGGATTGAAACCGTCTTAATGTGGAGAAGCACCCTGGAGATGTTGCTGCCGGTGAGTAATGCAGTTTCTCCGCGGGAAAACGAATGATGCGGGTGGAGCAACAGTGTCTCTCTTACGCACGCTTCTCTAACTCAACTGCAGCTAGTGGAAATTATTGAACAGGTGCATGAAGCTCTACCTGAAAGCTTGAGCTGTGCTTTACTCTGATGTGTGTTTGTGTGTGTGGAGAGATGAGAATCCTTCATTGGTGAGCGGCTGGCAGGCAACAGTTCTCTGGGGACCAGGGCTCCGGTACACTGATTCCCCTCACACACACACACACCATCACTCTCCCTGACCTATATAGAGTGTGGAGAGAGGTAAGAGGAGAGGACAGAGTAGTATCTGTGATTTGATGTACTCTGTATAGTATGAAAATGGAAGTCATACAGAAATTTTCACTCTGTTGGTTTATGCTTTGTAAGCATTTCCTCCAGATATGCAGCAGGTAGATTACCCATAATTTCTGCTTTCAGGTTTTTTTGGTTCTTTTAAAGTAGTGGTTCTCCACCATGGGCCAACTTCCAAGGGGGCCGAGGATTACTTAAAAGTATTAAATTAATGAATTGCTGTAAATATATTACCCTAACCTAACCAAACTGAAATGCTAAAACAAAGGCTACGTTCACACTGTCAGTCCAAATCTGATTATTTGTGTATTCGATTGGTATCTGATCTAAAAATATTGACGTCCACATTGTGTATCGCAGCAGTCAGACTGAAACGGATTTCCAGAAATGTGATTTGAATAGGATTTCAAACCACATATGAATGTAGCTCGAAACGGATTAGTAAAAATCGCATTTTTATGTGATTTTTGGCCGTTCACACTTGCTAAATCTTGCTAAATCTGATTGGATTTCAATCAGATATGCACAAAAATCGGATTTGGACTGACAGTCTGAACGTAGCCAAAATGTTTTTGGTAACACTTTAGTATGGGGAACAATTCTCTCTTTTAACTAGTTGCTTATTAGATTGCATATTGGCTGTTTATTCTACATCCCTAAATCCTACCCCATACCTAAACTTAAAAGCTACAACAACTACTTTACTAACTATTAATAAGCAGTGACTTAAGAGTTTATTAAGACAAAAGTCATAGTTAATAGTGAAAATGTGTTCCCCATACCAAAGTGTTACCATGTTTTTATTAATAAACATAAATTTCTTAACTTCTGGTGTCACAAAATGAATCATTAATTTAATATATAAATACTCCCAGTTTCTGTTAATAAAAATAGTTTGAAAACAAGCAGCTTTGTCACAATTACAGCAGAAATATTGAAAATATCTTGGTTTATATTATCTTTGAATATTGTGTCAGAATGGAGGGCCTTCCAGTCAAAAAGGTTGAGATCCACTGTTTTAAAGTCAACACAAAACTGTTCGCAACCCATTTTATTTCCATAATGTGATGCATTTGCAAGTGAATGAGGAAAAAAATATATAAAATGGGACTTATTTTTGCCCATCTTGATTGGACTTAGATTGTGGAAAGTTGTCATCACAGATGAATTTTTCACAATAAGACCAGGATTTAAACAACCTTTAGGTCTCAAAACCTTAAACATTTAATACAACAGTTTCTTTTCTTTTCTTTTTTTTTCTCTATACCTTTACTTCTTGGCTTTTTTCCCCCCAGACTTGCAGATTTATACTTTATCCCTAACCAAAGCATTGCCATTGTAAACACTGGTAAAATGCGGATGTACATTTGTCTGTGTGTTGGTTACTGTCGCCATTGCAGCCTAAATCTGTTTCCAAAAGCATCGTATTGGTTGCTTATATTGGAACAAAAGCAGACTGGAGGGCTTGGAGTATTTTTGGCCTTGCCCTTGTATGGACATAAGAGCTGAGTTTAACGGTTTCCATCTATCACTTTATCTCCTCGCTCCCTTTTTTGTGTTTCCTCTGCTGTCTCTTTTTTCCTTTTTGCAGTGTTTATTTACTTTTTTTCTGTTTGTTTCTCTTTTTCATTCCTCTGTCTCTCTCCCTCTCTCACTCTGTAGTGTATAGTGTCCAGTCAGGGCGTGAGCCCCTGCTCCACTCTGACCAGCAGTACGGCGTCTCCCAGCGCAGAGAGCCCCTGTTCCACCTTACCCGAGAGCTCCTCCAGCAGCAGGGCTCCTGTTATCTGCTCTAGCACCTGCTCCACTGCCACCTCCACCATCATCACCACACCCAGCTCCACCCTGGAGAGCAAGGACAGTGGAATCATAGGTAACATCTACTGCCCTTCTTATCAAAGTCCCCTTTATTCAAAAGTCCTCCTTTATTCCCCCACCCCACTCCATTTTTGTGCATTGTATTAAAATAATTGCTTACAGCATTCTTAACGTATAGACTCAAATGTTCAAATGTACATTCAAATGTTGTTTGGTAGATCATTTGAATTTTAAGGCTCTTTCACACTGAGCACAAAATGAAAAAGAAACAACTCACTGATGAATGGTCTATTCACGCCAAGCTTGAAAGCATATCTGTCGGGCTGAATTAAAAGCTGGTCTGACATCCAGCTGTCAGAAGCACAAGAGAAAAATGTTCAATACTTTGTTTCATTTTTATTGCTGAAATGACAGAAATGACATTTAACTAAATTGAAGTCATTTGCGTTTTTTGTTTGGTTGAATTTAATCATCGAAATTCAGCAGCAAAAACATTTGTATAGATAAAGGAAGATGAAGTCCATAAAGTGTTGGTGTATTTTTCATTCTTTGACGGACCCATTTTTGTTTAATTTAAAGTAGGGCTGCACGATTAATCGAAATTAAACCACATGTGATTTGGCAAAGGCTGTGATTATTTGAAAGCCTTGTTCCATCTGAAAGCCAGAGGGCGCTCTCATGCAGAAACTCCAAATATGCCTCACAGAAGTACGATATAACGCACGTCGTTCCAGGAAATCCCTATGGGCATCATACTATCGCTGTAGCTGAATAAACAGAAGATTGAAACGCTTTGATTGATTAAACATGACTAATAAACACACGACTACGACAATATATCGTTTATCTGAGTTCTTCAAGCCTTTTCGGGTATTTTCATGATAAAGTATATTTGTACTTCAATGCTAATCAACATTACCTTTATCACTGTATAGAACACAATGAAATAACACTTGTTGCTTTTTCAAATGCATGATATAAGCATGATATCAAACTCGCAGTGCTTTCAGATGGAGCAGCATTTACTACTGATCACAGAGCCATGCTTTACTGAAAAGCTGCGCATAAAAAATAATCACAATAAGCCAAATCGGTTTAAGCTCGATTTCATGTTAACGTACGTATGTATGAGTTTCAAAATGCGCTTGTATCACGCTTCACAACAATCTGAAGTTTATGTCAAGCGCAAACTCATGAACCTGCATATGATAGTTGGCTGGAAGCGATGGTTTATAGTTTAAAAAGCATATAATATTAGTATTTTTCTTACACACATCTATTTTTTAGCTTCAAAATACATTGATTCTTTAACTGGAGTCGTATGGATTACCATTGTGTTCACTGTGTGTGATTTTTCTTTTTTTTTTTCTTTCTTTTTTTTTTTTTTTTTGAAAGCATCAGCTTTCAGTTCCGTACACTTGTTGCTCCAAAAGCTCAAATCGTATTTGTCTGTATGTCTTCATTGCTAAAAAAAAGAAAAAAAAAAGAAAAAAAAAAAATCATTTGACATACCAGGCTAAGTTGTTGTTGTTGACAAGTAAATGTTCATCTCCAGTGTGAATGGCTCCATATTCATTCATTCATAGTCATTGTAATATTTGCATACTGAAATGTGATTGGTCTATATTCAGATTTATTCAGTTACACTGGTATTTATTTTAGGAAATGCTGTACAAATCTAGTTTTTTTTTGTGTAGAGTACTTAATTTTATTATTTTAGTTTTATTTATAGTGGCGAATAATGTCAGAGTTCTTTATTTATTTTAGAGGGGGTAGAAGGGGTTATTCTGTGTCACTCAGAGTTGTTTGAGTTTTCAGCATCTCTACTGTGTTACAGCACATTTGGAGATGCTGACAGAGGTGTTAATGTTTATGCACAACTGACTTATCTGCACCACCAAAAAATGGCACCAGGATCGCGATCAAGAGAGGAAGCGAACTCTAGAAGTCATGGGACATGACTTATCAAAGCTGTTTATTGTCTGTTAACTTTCTGAAAGTGTTTTTGTTGGCCTGTGCTGGTAATGCTCATAAGTCTGAGATACGCTCTATCAAATCTAGGACAGCGTTGTGTCTTTATTTCAGGTCTGCCGGAGGTTTCTTGAAGTAGGACATCAGAAGGTTTTTTTAAAGCCCAAAATAGTGTTTTTCTATTTGGTTGCGGTAAAGAAAGGTCAAAGACAGCTGCATTAAAGCAAAATGCCTGACAGCAATTACTTAAACAAGTCCTATTTGATGTCCTCATGCTTGAAGATCATTGTTTGTTAATCATCTCTCAAAAACTGCCTTTGATAGTTAATTCCTGTTTTCTTTTCCGTGATGTTCCGTTTTGTCCTCCTGTGTCGTTGTCTCCTCTTGTGTCCTTCCCATTAATATCTGGCCCCTCCCCCCACACCTCATTCACCTTCATCTCTCTCTCTTTCTCTCCATCCTGCAGCAACAGTCACCAGCTCCAGTGAGAATGAAGAACGCTGTGGCTCTAGTCTGGAGTGGGCGAAAGATGGTGGTGCAGGTGTAAGGGCCGAGAGCGGGCGTAGCGCTCATCCGTCCTGCACTCCCATCACCTCGGAAGAGCCGGTGGTGTCTGGTGAAGCCCAGCTGGGGACAGGTACCACAGGAGGGGTGGTACCCGTTGTGACATCACCTGTGGATGGACCAATCACGTACCATAGCACTTCTTTGGTTATGCCACGGCCAAATTCTGTGGCAGGTGAGTGATGAGAGTTCACATGCTGTATTATGTTCTTTTTTGTTTTTGTTTTTTTTTGCATGTTATAAAATTTGGATCAGGGGTTTGGTACCTCCAGTGTTTCTTGCACCACTATTCATCATTCCACCCCTTGCTAAAAGAAGTTGCATTTTACCCAAGTTGTGAGGTTGCAGTCTTGAATGTGATTAGATAAAAATGCTGTGTACAGCAAAATAATGTTAAGGCAATATGTCTTTCTGTTGCTTTGTCTTCGCTGGCTGCACTCAAACAAAAGTGCAGTGTAACTAAATTAGTCTGAGTCACAAATGAATGACTTATAAGGGCCTTTTTGTAATGCATTGTTTAAAAAGACTCAAATTCAAATGTTTTCTGTTTGAATCAGTCTGATGAATTCTTCACTGAATAAACTCACTAGGGCGTAACCCCTGGTTATCGACGTTCTAAACTGCTTTTAACCCCGGGTAAAGGAATGTAATTTAGAAGCGGGGTTAGCACCACTTTTTACCTGGGGTTATGAAACCCTGCTCCGGTGCCAAACTTGTACAGTGTGAAACGATGCAGTGTTAGAATGTTACAGCTAGACGCTTAGCAACTGTCAACCAATCGCATACTTATATTTGCCTGCTTTGGAAACACTGCGCATTGTATATAAACAGTAAATTCAGTGTTTGAGAGGAAAAATGTCAAATACTGACAGAAAACGCGACAATTTGAGTGAAAAAGAGAGCGTATCATTCTTACCTTTTATAGTCCGAAATGTCCATTCAATATAAACTCGATAGTACAGTCGGCAATATGAGGATGCGCAATGCTAGAGCTTATGTAAACAGGTCACGTGCTGCGTTTATCCAATCAATGACACTGACACCCCAAATATGCAAATAAGAACGTTAACCCAGGGTTTAGGAATGTACAATGTGAAACGTAAGATTATGAGTACTTAGGAATAATTGTTAACCACGGGTAAATTATGAGCCGTGTGAAACGTGAAGCAAGATAACCCAGGTTTCCGTTTACCCGGGGTTTAGAATGACCCAGGGTTAACTATTTCAAGTGTGAAAAGCCTATGAATCAGGCACATACTGAACACATTTAAACTATAAATATTTTTTTAAAACATTAAAATGTTACCAAAATACTATATATATATATATATATATATATATATATATATATATATATATATATATATATATATATATATATATATATACACACACACACACACACAGTTGTGCTCAAAATTATTCATACCCTTGGTAAATATGACCAAAGAAGGCTGGGAAAATAAATCTGCATCATTAATCCTTTTGATCTTTTATTTTAAAAATCTACAAAAATCCAAACTTTCATTGAAGAATAAGAATTTTAAATGGGGGGGGGGGGGAAATCTCATTATGAAAAATGTTTTTCTCTAATACACATTGCTCACAATTAATCATACCCTTTTATTCAATAGTTTTTGCAATCTCCTTTTTCCAAGATACCAGCTCTGAGTCTTCTCCTAATGCCTGATGAGTTTGGAGAACACTTGACAAGAGATCAGAGACCATTCCTTCATGCAGAATCTCTCCAGATCCTTCAGATTCCCAGCTCCATGTTGGTGCTTCTTCTCTTCAGTTCACTCCACTCATTTTCTTTAGGGTTTAGGTCAGGGGACTGCAGAGGAGAACTGCAGAGAAGAAGCACCAACATGGAGCTGGGAATCTGAAGGATCTGGAGAGATTCTGCATGAAGGAATGGTCTCTGATCTCTTGTCAGGTGTTCTCCAAACTCAACAGGCATTATAGGTGAAGACTCAGAGCTGTTATCTTGGCAAAAGGAGGTTGCAAAAAGTATTGAATAAAAGGGTGCCATTAATTGTGGCCAACGTGTTTTGGAGAAAAACATTTCTTTCATAATGAGATTAAAATTCTTATTCTCCAATGAAAGGTTGGATTTTTGTAGATTTTTAAAATAAAAGATCAAAAGGATTAACGATGCAGATTTATTTTCATAGCCTTCTTTGGTCATATTTACCAAGGGTGAATAATTTTGAGCACAACTGTGTATATATATATATATATATATATTTTTTTTTTGTATATATACTTCGGTCCACAAATAGGTAACTGTTCTACTTGATAGATTGTAAAGCTACACTACTGTTCAAGCATTTGGGGTTGGGTAATTTTTTAATGTTTTGCAGTCTCTTATGCTCACCAAGGCTGCATTTATTTGATCAAAATCACAGTAATAACAGTAAAATTATGAAATATTATTACAATTTTAAATAACTGTTTTCTATTTTAATGTCATTTATGCAATGTGAAAGTCCTTGCTGAATAAAAGTATTAATTTCTTCCAAAAAAATATCTTACTGATCCCAAACTCTTGAACTGTATTGTGTGTGATTATTGTGTGTCTTTCAAGCTGTACTGTGTGTATTTCAAGCTAGCTGCAAATGTATAAAGGTTTTGAGTAGGCAGATCAGGGCGTTTTCACACCTGATTCATTTGGAGCATTTGTTTCGGGACCTGGCATGTTTTCTCCCTTAGTACGGTTCTTTAGGCATATATGAACACAGCGATCACACTCGGATCCGCACCAAAGGTGCCCGATTGCAAACAAACTCTGGAGCGGTTCACTTGTGGTAAGAAAGCAATCCGACCCAACAGACCAACAAAACAGGCAATGCATGTTAGGTGATAATCATCGCCATTGAAAACCAAAGCTCACCTTTTCATTTCAAAATGCCACTTGATTGCTCTTCTCCAAAATAGGTACATGGTAAGAATGTTGTCCTGATGAACTAAACCAAGAAATGACAACATTGTAACAAATTTAATCCCTGTTTTAGAACAAAACAAATAATCTACAGGTCTGAAAATGCCCTTAGTGCCATCAGCTGTGTGTGTTTGTGTTTGCATGAGTTTTCATTGTATTTGAATGCACAGTGCACTGTACCGCCTGGCTGCCTCTCCTCCTGCGGTTTGTAGAAAGCTTTGCAAACGTGTGGCTTTGATTTCCTCTTGCTGTAAAGCTAAATGGGGAAATTGCTGTCAGATATACAGAATGATTCCAAAAAAGCAAAATGTCACGCCAAGTGCCTGTCTGTGGTGATCTTTGTCGTACGGAGCAGTAAAAAGGAAGTTAATGTATTTATATCTTTGCAGCTTCAAAAGGCTGGATCATGGTTTCACATCTGAGATCCTTCACAAGCGAATGCAACGTGACAAATGACAATCATCATCCCTGTGTTTATGCCCATCTGCAGAGATTATGGGTTTCGAGCAGATTAGATTATGGGACAGGATGGGAGATTGTACAGGGATGAGTGGAAGGGGAGGGGTGTAGTGTGATGGGCAAAGAAAAGATGAATGAAATGAGCGATTGAATGAATAAATGGATGAATTATGAGTGGGTAATACAAGTCAGGTACAGTATGTGTCTGTAAATAAGAGAGACTGGGGTATCCATTAATCTTACAAACCTTGTTTTTGTCACGTGATCCATTCATATACTACTACTGTACTTTTGATTGAGAAAAGTGAGAAGCAGACATTTCCAGCAGTAAAAAAAATATACACGTTGGTGAATTGCCCATGCATAAAACCATGTTTTGTTTTTTTTGGCTAAACATTAGTCATGAATTATTAAATGAATAATTTCTCTAAAAATGGTAGCAGTGGGGATGCTGCAGGGTAAATATTGCAAGTAGAATATGGATGGTAAACTTTGCTTTACAAATACTATAAAATGCAATAGCAAAATGTTGAAATCCAAATATTCTGAATATTAAACTGCCTCGTTGTCATTGGACCTCTCTTTTGAGTCAAGTTTTTATGTAATAGATGCTTTCTTGTAACTGCAGTGTATAGCAGACATCCTGAAATATATTTAGGTCTATTAATTTCTTTTTTTTTCTTGCCCAGAGGAAGTAAAAAGTATCACAGCTTCCCTTATTCTCCTCATATACTTATTTTGTATGTTTTTCCTCTCTCTAAACACTGTGTGTGTGTGTGTGTGTGTGTGTGTGTGTGTGTGTGTGTGGATGAATTGGGGTGGGTGGGGGTGTTGGGTACACGTGTTCCTCCAAACACAGCAGCAGATTGTGTTTGTTCTTCATAGAGATCACAGAGGTGGCATGTAATCTCTCGGCTGTCTGTGAGCCAAACACAACCCTAAATGACTCTCTTTCTCTCATTCCTTCTCTCTTTCCCTGCAGCCACTGGCAGCACTAAACTGGAGGAGCTGCGGTATCTGGATGAACAGAGAAATGCTCCCCAGCGCTCTTCCATGCGTTTGCCCTGGCATGGAGCTCACACAGGGGGCCGCAGTCAAGAGAATAAAGGTGCTGACTAACCGCTATGACTAACTTACCAAATGATATGCAAACAGAACACTATAAAAACTTTTTTTAGTACATTCCATGTGCAGATGCTATCCGCCTTATTTTGCAACGTGGAAGTAAGCTATTTTCTGTGAATGTGCTGCTATAGGTAAATAACTAGAAGAATAACAAAGTGAAGTACATGGTAAAACTATGCGCGCTATGAACCAGTGTGTTTATAATTATGACAGTACATTCAAATAAAATAAGAAATACCAGTTTGCAATATCAAGCAGCATTGCGAGCTGTTTTGTACAGCTAAAATAACTGGAAGTGGATGACACCAGAAACATTCAATATACAGAACATTAACAACCATTATTAAATTATAATCTAATGATTGACACCACACACGAGATATATATATATATATATATATATATATATATATATATTATATATATATATATTAGGGCTGTCAATATTATTATTATTATTATGCATCCGTTTTTTCCCCGTGACGCAGCTAGCATTACATTATATAATCACGCTCTTATTCATAGAAATAACAGCGCACCAGCTGCATTCAGTTCTCTTTTGCGCTTGAATTAAAAACACAAAATTATGCCAAAATGCCCCTTTTTTTTCAAGTATCCTCGTAAGCACAATCTTAAATGAGTTAAATAAAGTTTTAAATGAAAGAGTTATTAAAAAAAGGGATGTGCGTCAGATCTTAAAGTGACAGCAGCCTAATAAACCTGCTGCTGTCTGTCATTAATGTTAATCAAAGAACAAAAGAAAAAGAGAAAAACCCTCACTGCTCTTGACTGAATAACTTTTGTAGCTTTAATAAAAATGAATCTATATCTAATTAGGCAGTGAAAACTCTGAAATGTTTGGTAACTAATCAGTTTCTGTATATTTCCTACCTGCTAGATCAAATATTTAAAATATACTGTCTATATGTTGTTTCTTTATTAATTTAGAGATTGAATGTGAAATTATTACAGTATAAAAATATATTAAAAACTTTAATATATACGTTAGGTGTGATTAATCACTATTAATTACAGAAAAATGTGCAATTAATTTTTTTTTTTTTTTTTACAGCATCGATTGACGGCATAATATATCTAAAATTTCATATTATTTTATGATGTATATTTTTATAATTATAAATTTATTTTATTTTATTTTTAATATACAATAATTACGTTTTTCCCCGCACATTTTAGTTCAGGGAGTTTTTACATTTTGATAAAAAAAAAAAATTAAAAAGCATCAATTTGAACAATTAGTCTTGAGGAATCACGCACAATACAAAAAAGGACATTTATTAAGAAAATAAATGGGGTGTTTGGGTTCCATTTTCATATTTAATGTGAGCAATTAATTTCTTAAGATTCACTCTTATTTCATTATAAATCTGACCTGCATTAATTTGTGTGTGTATGTGTGTGCGTGTGTGTCCAAATGCCCCCCACAAAGACAGTAAAATTGTACAGTATGTCTATGAAAAGTTCCCACAAAACATTTAAACCAAATGTGTGTGTGTAGTTTATTCTAACACCTATGTTATGTTATTTGAATCCTGTAGCTCGTCTCACACCCTACAAACCAGTGGACATCATGCTCAAACCGCTGTTGTTTGAGGTACCCAGTGTCTCTTTGGATGCTGTGTTTGTGGGCCGTGATTGGCTGTTTCAGCGACTGGAGGATGTGATTATGGGGGGAGGAGATGCCGGTGAGGGTAAAGGGGCTGTCATCACTGGTAACGTCGGTTTCGGAAAGACGGCACTGATATCACGGCTAGTGGCTCTCAGCTGTCATGGTGGACGAATGAGGCAGATCGCCTCCAACAGTCCCGAAGCTACACCCCAGAGTAAGAGTTGAACATTGTGTCATTATTTACCCACCCTCACTCTTGTCTTTCCAAAACTGTTCAATCGAAATTCAAAAGTCGAAATTCTGAAGATTTTCAACCAATCAGACATGCAATAATTATATTCAGCACTTGTATTGAATGCTGAATTTGTGTGCAGTAACACCTTGAATGTATGTGAAATAATAGGGAATTGTGTGTGTTTGTAGATCGAGGGGCTGATGCTCATCAAACCAATCAGCTGAACCCCCCCTCACAGAGTCCCCTCCGCAGCAACAGCTGCCCCCCCACCCCAGACACACACCGGCACAGAGAGGGGGCAGTCAAACGCCTGGCTAACAAGGTACACACTTTACCCCTATTCGGACAGGACGAGTTTACCCTGAGGAGGTCCGGTAAATCTGTGTTTCACTGATACACTTGTTTAATCTTGTCCATATCAGACTGTCTTTGTATTTCACGAGCGTTTAAAGCTTGAGCATTCAAAGCAGCAGACGACAAAACTGCAGAGCGCTCTTAGAATAAACAGAATGTTACTGTCCACTGGTGTGGACGCTAATATAGTTATCTTTAAAGTAATCTTTCTTGGTGTGAATGGGCCTTTACTCAGGGTTCCTGTAAGAAATCAAATCTCCTCTACATAGGAATGTCTGTCATTTGTGATATATACATTTTCTCACAGCAAATTTTTCTCATTTATTTTGACCTTCCCCGAATACCGCTGCTAAAGATGAATTACTTGTTACAATGCCTTTTAATACTTTCATTAAAAGAAAAAAGCAATAACACATTCAGTTGATCAAAAGTGACAGTAAAGACATTTATAATGTTACAATAGATTTCTATTTAAAATAAATGCTGTGTTTGTTGGAGTTCTTTTGAACTTTCTATTCATCAAAGAAAAAAAGTATCATGGTTTCCACAAAAATATTAAGCAGGACACTGTTTACAACATTTATAATAAGAATAAATGTTTCTTGAGCAGAAAAAAAGTCATATCACTGAAAATGCTTGGAATGTCCACTGTAGTCGCTGATCATGTGTGACCTGCACCTTAATTAATTAATTCCCTTAATTATGCAAATCATGTTCTAATTATATTACATAAATAATTCTTGTTTTTTTTCAGTGGGTTTCATGATGCATGCATCCAGAACATATGAACTTCCAGAAAATACTTAAACGATATTATTGTCATTTTACAACCATTTTATGCCACTGAATATATAATCATAATATAACAGCATAATAATGCAAGCCTACACTATTTCAAATGACAACAAACTTAACTCTAAAAATATTTAGATACTGGAATTGAAGTAAAAAAAATGTAATATCCTAAATAAAAAAGCTTAAATAAACATTTGCTAACAAAAAGTGCAAAGTAGCAAGCAGAAAACAAACCAAACACACTTGCAAATGCACAAAAGTCAGTTATATGGAGATTTTCCATCTACAGATTTTTCCCTGACCTTCTTTTCTCAGTAAAGTAAGGATACACACTATTGCTGAAAAACACAAACCCTACTTAGAAGTCAGATGTCCATATGAACAAAGGCACAGATGCCCACCAGGCCATATCTGCTGCTAAGTCCTTTGAAACGGCCTTGACGCTAGCGGTGAGCTTGCACCATTTTGCGCTGTCAAGTTTATATTTGCACCAGAACAGTGCACAGTGCATTTGGACTTACTCTTCCAAACTGTCTGTAGTTGTCAGGAAAACACTATAATGCCTCGAATGACGTCGTCTTTTCACCTGTTGTTGTCCACTCTGCGTATGAAGGAGCTGCCCAAGCCCCTCTTTTGCCTGTTGACTCGGAGGGCAGATGAGATGACAGAGGCAGTGCAATCAGCAAAATGTTGTGACATTGATTTTTGTGTAGACATAATGGGCAATATATTGCGTCAAAATGATCGAGGTCATGTCCATATATTGTGCGATAAGTTGATATATTGATTATCACGACAGGCCTAAATGGAAGCTCTTCAAAAATTGTTTACAGCAAAATAAAGAGATTCCACAGAGCATCTCTCATGTTGATTTATAAATATACAGGATGTTTTATGCAATGTTTTAGATGTGTCATTCAGTGACAGAGGCAAACTGCATACCACATGCATATTCAACACACTGCTCTGTGTGCCAGTATGTGTGCGTGTTTTCCATTTACATCTGGACCTGAACCTTCTCTGTTGAGTCTTCTTGTCACGTCTTTTTAATCAGCCATCTGCCAGTAGGAAGTCGTTTCAGGCCACGATTTCAGTCTCACTTCTGTTCAGAAGCTTGGATTCTCCAGCATTTCAGAACGATTTGGGAATCATGATATTCAAACAAACCTTAAATGGGTTATATTATGAGAAATCAAATTTTCCTTGATCTTTGAGATAAAAGAGCTGCATGTACTTTGAAAACCTTGTACTGTAACTTTCAGAACTTAAAACTTCTTCCCCAGTGGAAGAGCATTTAAACTTAGCTTCAAAAAAAGACTCATTCTGTGCTCTTGTACCTTCTGCAAAAGATAACTGTATCAACACATGACTGCCCGCATTGACACGTCAATGATCTTTATTTGGTGATTAGGATTGATCGGGATAGATTATGTAACATTGTAACACATGATTTGCTAAGAGGAAACAAGAAAAGGAGGAAAGAAACAAAAATAATAAAAAAAATAATATAACTCTATAATATATAAAGTGTGTATATAATTCTTTAATATACACTCTTAAAGGAATTGTATAATAATATAATAATAAAAAGTATAATGAAAGTAGTCCAAATGACTCTATATTCCAAGTCTTCTGAGGTCATAACATAGTATTGTTAAAACAGACAATTTTATTCATTATTCACTGATAATCTTCCCCTCAACTGCAACTGTATCATTGAGTCATTGAATGAACTGAATTCGTATTATTATGAATGGGAGAAAGTGCAACACGCAATATGGCGGAATAAGTCCCGCCTTCTAAATAAGAACAAATCACTGATTGGTAAAGTCATCGCGTCACTGCAGCTGCCGTTAGAAGCTCCGGCTCCTATAGAAACAGTCAGGCGCGCACTTCCTATAGAGACGCACACTTAGGACTGCGCATGTGCATTAGCTGCCTTGATCCAGCCTGAAAAATGCAGGTTTTTTTTGTCATGATTTGAGCATTTAGAAACAAAATTTATGAGACAAATATGAAATTTAATCGAAAGCATGGCGAACAGCTTTGGAGAATTTGATGTTTCCCCATTCAAAGAGATAGGAGCTGCAATTGCATGCCCGAGAGGTGTTTAAAAAATGGCCGCCAAGTGAAATGACTTGTCTTAAAAGGACTTTGGATTAATTAGGAAATGATTCATACTGTTTTTGTGAACCGGGTCAACCAATTAATTGAAAAGAATCATCTCAAAAGAGTGATTAGTTCATGAATTGGCCATTTGTACTTTCCTCATGACTTCAAAAATAGCACACAAGTCACATGGACCATCTTTATGGTACTATTATGGTGCTTTTTTGTCATTTTGGAGCCTTGACCACACCAGTTCAGAGCTGCATTTTTTTTCAAAAGCGTTGTAAGCATAAGTAGATCGTAGAGAAAACTGGTGCCAATTGTGTCTACAATCTACTTACTTTATGCTAGTTAATCCAAATATAGGATTCAATCTTTTTGTCAGCTTGTTTTCTTTCAATTAGGACAGGTGTTATATTTCATTTTGGAATTGATCAAGCGTAGGCCTTATTTATCTGAGCTTATGTACCTCCACTTTTGAGTGAAAATATGTTATTTGTGGAGAACTTTGTCCATATTAAATAAAGTATGAAAAACAATGCTTTTGGGAAACAACCTAGAGCTGTTAGGATATTCTTTCACCTTTTAATTCACCTTTTGTGTGTCAGTCATTTGGGTATTAAATAATGACAGAAATTACATTTTTGGGTGAACAATCCCTTTAAACAACTCTTTTCGACCTGTTCAAAACTCCCACTTTCAATGTTTTCCCTCTTTTTTTTTTCTGTTTTTCCCCCTCTCTTCTCTTGCAGGTGGTGGCGTATCACTATTGTCAGGCTGATAACACGTACACATGCCTGGTCCCCGAGTTTGTGCACAGTGTGTCCGCTTTACTGTGCAGAGCTCCTCGCCTCAGTGCTTATCGGGAGCTGTTACTCAGAGAGACGCACCTGCAGAGCCTGCTCAGCTTACGCTCCTGTGTCCAGGACCCTGCCGCCGCCTTCCGTAAGGGAGTCCTGGAGCCCCTCACACTTCTACGCAAAGGTGAGACTCATCACATGCTACTGTCATTAATCACACCATCAAATAAAAACTAAATATGTTTGCTCAGGGGTAATGGGGGGAGAAGAGCGCTCTTGCCTCATTTAATTTGGCCCAGTATGGATGTGAACAGATGGTCCTCAGAAACGGCTTGGATCACAAGGAACGACAGATGAAGGACTTAACAGGAATTTTAGAGAATGAGGCTAGAGCAAATTTCGAGTATGGAAATGAAGATATAGAGCTTTCACTCTGAACTCTTGAAAATCAGTGTTCCTGGTTTGTAGCATCAGATTAAAGAGAGAATAAAGTAGAAAAACAGCCTTTTTATGTATAACGTTGGGTAAAGTCAACTTGGCACTAATAAAAATTGCTCCTATGTACTTAAACACATTCCATCATGGTGCAAAATGAACTTTTTTGACATAAATGTTTCTTGCTGGGTCATAAGTATATTCTGCATTTTTTTTTATTTATTTTTTTTTATGAAAACCAATACATTTTATCTTTATGACAATCGGTTGCTTGTTGCTTCCTTATATTGTGTAGATCATATATAAGATGAGCCAGTCTCTTATGAAACTACACCTTTCACATGTGCTTTTTTTTTTGTCATATTTTTGATTTGGTAGCTTAATGTGGTAAATATTCCATGTGTGAAAATTAGAGAGCAACTTTAGGCATCCAAGATAAGTGGGTGCGTTTTTCACTAAGATAAAGTTGATGATGCTTTGAGTCGTGATGAAAAACAAGTTTATGTAATTTTAAATCTTAACCCATGTTGTGTTCGGGTGTTTTGACCCAGAGAGGATTTTATCCGAAATTGCTAGTTAATGTTCTTGTATTGGACTAAAATTTACTTTCTTTACTCACCCCGAATCTAACAAGTTCCTAAAAAATTTTTGATACTTTTTGTAATTTTTTGTGGGGTTTTTTCCACATTGTAACACTTTTGATGTTCCTGGTCAAAAATGACGCTTACATGCTCAGTTTTTCACTGTTTTTGAGTAAAAAAAAAAAAAAAAAATGGATAATTTTGTCCATATTAAATAAAATTTGAAGAAATTGCACTGTTTATCACACTAGTGTGCTTTAATGTTTAACCAGGAAATTTGTTTTGAAATGGTTTTAAAGTCACACTTGTGGGGTTCCCTGTCAAAAATGACACCACCACATAAATGACTTTGTGACATTTTGTACAAAATAAAACCATTTCAAAACAAATTTCCTGGTTAAACATTAAAGCACACTAGTGTGATAAATAGTGCAATTTTTTTTCATATATTATGTAAAATTGACAAAATTATCCACAAATAACGCTTTTTTTCACTCAGAAACTGAGGTACATAAGTTCAGATAAGTAAGGCCTACGATCGATCAGCTCCAAAAATAAATACAAAATCTGTCCTATTTGGAAAAAAAAAAACAAGCTGACAAAAAGATTGAATCCAATATACGGTGGTAAGGTAGCATAACGAGAGATTTAAAAGCAATTTTTTGCAGTCCAGTCGTTTTTGACTGGGAACATCATAAGTGTTATAGGGTTTTCAACACGGCACAAGAGTTAAGTCAAAATGTAATAACTGAACCAACTTTCCTTTGTGTTTGACGTCACCTAGGCTGTGTCGACTATTAGTTGATTTTAAATATAAATTGAGAGACAAACAGCTAGTTAGGCATTGTTTTAAGCCACCGTTGTAGCTAATGCAGCCTTGCTATACTCATACTAGTAGTTAATGTAGCAATTTAATTCTGATTAATGACCTCAGTGTAATAAATTATTATTGCGGCACTAATAACAAATAACAATAGATTTTACTTACGTGGAGATGCTTTCGAGAGTAACTTTGACCTGTGTTTCAGTCCTGTAAATTGACTGCCAAATTGCATTCAGGTTTTCCTCCATTCTGGTATCGAACGCCCTCATTTCATGAGACAATCAATTGGTGATCAATAAAATCAAGTCCTGCCCTACATTCATTTTTCTTGTTGAGTATCCTATTTCACTTCGAAAAACTCCACATTATGGAAGTAATTACAGGTTGTGACTTCAAAGGAATAATTTATCCCAAAATGAATATTATGCCATCATTTATTCACCCTCATGCTGTTCCAAAACTGACTGACTTTCTTCTGTGGAGCACAAAAGCAGATGTTAGGCAGAAAGTTTAATCTGCTCTTTTCTATACAATGAAAGTGAATGACAATGCTGTTGCCGGTGCTGTTATACTGCAATTTTTTTTAATTTTTAAGTGAAGTATTAAAAAAAAAATGTATTCTGAAGGGTGCAGCTATTAGTCAAGTGGCAAATACTCAAAAACAATGAGAGTGAGAGTTTCATTACAGACTGCAGGCACTTTTTCCTACTCAACATATGGCAAAAGAAGGCAGCACATTGTGCTTGGTGTTCTAAAATCACCTAGTACACATTGTTCCTGTTAACTTTTCTGAACAAAAACCTGAACACACCCACGTAATGCCAGGACGCAAACTCTTAACAAACTCGGGGTCCACATTTGACTTCAAGTACGTTTTACCATGTCATTTCTGTTGTGTTGTGCAGAGAGTAAGATTCCGGAGGAAGATTACATCATCCTAGTGGACGGTCTAAATGAGGCAGAGTTTCACAAACCAGACTATGGAGACACCATTGCGTCCTTCATCACCAAAATCATCTCTAAATTTCCTATTTGGCTTAAACTGATTGTGACCGTCAGGGTCAACCAAGTGGTAAGTTTTTTGCACATCCTGCACCCTTACTTGGACTACTTTATGCTCAGTTTTAATACAAAGCAATATCAAGAAGGTTTTAAAGCTCTAGCTTATACAGTGTCCTGATGTGCCTTTTGTGATCAGAGCTTTCAGAATGGTTGTGGTGGTGAATTTTGGATGCTGGTCAGTGACTAGTGTGTGTATATAATCCATGTCTGTTCAGAGCTGGACTCCGACCTGCAGGAGCCAAGCTTATGTAAGAGGGGATAAGGGCTGTGATGCAACGCCGCAGATGCTACGTGTGTCCCTATACACTTTTCACACACATACACTGTCTCTTTCTCTCTCACTCACTACTTCTCGGAGCAGTGACCCAAAAGTGCCAGACAACCCACACAACCAGGCTGCCGGTGTTTATTCTACAACATTAATCCTGCAGTTGTTTTGACATTTGTCGTGTTTTGCATACAGATGATGAAAAAGATGCACAGTAAGATAAAAATTAACAGACTTCTGTGGTCCTTGTAGTATTCATTCATTTCCCTCTTGCAGTTTTCAAGGGCACGCAGTTGTTAGTGGTTACAGCACAAAACCGCAATCTGAAATGAACTATAATTATTCAAGAAACAGGGATTCTTTGGGAAGGCTGGTGGTCGTTAGTCCTGTGCTATGGTGCATAACAGTCGTTTTAAGTGAAGGTTCATCCCTTAAAGTTCCAACATTTTTTTTCATATTTAATTGCATGTCTTTCCATTGCAGCAGACAGAAATCTGTGTCACTTTTTAATGCGACCAGCATCATGCAGGAATTGTCGAAAATGGCTATTTTGTGTAGTTTTGTCATTTTATAATTTATTGATCAGTCAAGTGGTCTAACTAATATGTAGAGAGAGGGGAAAAAAAGAAAATTATGTCTCAGAGAGTCAATCATGTGGTGCAACTCCCCCAAAACTATACATAAAAAGATATTAATAGTTCATGATATTCATTATATGTATTCTTCTACCTTCTACCTCATGATATTTTACATCTACCTTAAAATATATTTAATACATTTTCATTTAAAACTTTTTTTTTTTTGGTATAAAATGGTATAAAAATTTAATTATTTCGCAAAACTAAGATGAATACAAAGAATACATTTTCAAGAACTTGGCTTATTTTATTTTTATAACTTTTTATGTCTTTTATGTTGATCTGACAGGAAGTCACCAGTCTCCTCCCCTTTCCCATCATCTCTCTGGATGATTTTCATGACAACAAGGATATAACCTCTGACCTCACCTCCTACATCCAGCACCGTATAGACCACAGCCCTGACATCATCAGCAACATTGCCATCAATGGCAAAGCCGACCCGGCGAACATCTCTAAGCTCAGCGCCCACCTGGTTGCCCGAAGCCAGGGCTCATATCTTTATTTAAAATTAACCCTCGACCTGTTTGAGAAGGGTCACCTGGTCATTAAAAGCTCCAGCTATAAGGTGATACCGGTGTCTCTGTCTGAGCTCTATCTGCTGCAGTGCAACATGAAATTCCCATCAGCCTCAGCATTTGAGCGTGTATTGCCGCTGCTAAACGTGGCTTTGGCATCTTTGCACCCTCTGACGGATGAGCAGCTCTTCCGGGCACTGAATGCAGGATCCATGAGAGGGGAGCTGGAGTGGGAGGACTTCCAGCAGCGCATGGATGCTCTTTCCTGCTTTCTGATTGGCCGCCGAGACAGAACGCGCATGTTCTGCCACCCCTCCTTTAGGGAGTGGCTGGTATGGAGGGCGGATGGCGAGAGCACTGACTTCATGTGTGACCCAAGGTAAGCAGCGATGTCGCTTTTTCTGACACACTTAAGAATGGTTTGGTTTGGTGTTTTTCATGCTTGTTTAAGGCATGATGAAGTTGCTAAGGTGTTCAGAGTGGTTGTAGCACATTGCTATAAAGTGAAGCGATGTGATTATGCTTCAAACACCTTAGCAATGTGGTAAAACTACAGAGACCACCTTAAAGGGATAGTTCACCCAACAATGAAAATTCTGTCACCCTTCACAAAAGAAGATATTTTGAAGAATGTCTGTAACCAGACAGTTGATAGTAGCCATTGACTTCCATAGTATTTTTTTCCTACTATGGAAGTCAATGGCTACCATCAACTATCTGGTTACCGACATTCTTCAAAATATCTTCTTCTGTGTTCAGAAGAAAGAAACTCATACAGGTTTGGAACAGCTTGAGGGTAAGTAGCCTAAATGTTGACACAATTTTCATTTTTGGGTGAACTATCCTTTTAACAAGCGAATAGCAATGCACAAAAACTACTCAGGATCGCAAGCAAGTGAATTGCAATGTGTGAAAACTACTCAGAACACTTTAGCAACTTCATAGCAATGCGTTAAAACCACTTCGAGCACCTCAGAAAGTGAAAAGACACCCAATAAAGGGAATTGCAATGTGTGAAAACTACCCAGAACACTAAAACTACTTAAAACACTTTAGCAAGTGAATAGCGATGTGCTAAAACTACCCAAACTTAAGCAACTTCATAGCAATGTGTGCTAAAACTGCTCTGGATGCATTTCAATCAACTCCCTAGTTCAGTGGTCAAGGCACTGATTAGTGGGGAAAAAATCCTCAATCATAAAATCCTTCTACAGTCATGGCCAAAAGTTTTGGTGGTTTTGGTGTTTCGCAAAGTTTTCTGCTTCAGTATTTGTAGATTATTTTTTGTTTCTATGGTATACTGGAAAACAATGATAAGCATTTCATAAGTTCACTTTAATAAGTTCAGTAAGCTTTTTTTTGGGAAAAATATTCAATATATCCAAAGAGTCAATATTTACAGTGTTGATCCTTCTTTATAACCTCTGCAATTCACTCTGGCATGCTGGATATCAGCTTCTGGGCCAAATCCTTATCAGTGCTCGAAGTTGATCACAATTTGTGGACTTCTTGTCCTCTCACCTTTTGAAGATTGACCACAGGTTCAATATGGGATTAAGATCCAGTGAGTTATCCAGAATTTAAATGCAATAATCTCCAAGCCATTTCATTATCACTCTTGCCTTGTGACATGGTTCTTCATCATGCTGGAAAATGCATGGATCATCACCAAATCTGCTCTTGGATCGTTGGGAGAAGTTGCTCTTGCAGGCTGTTTTGATACCATTCTTTATTCCTGGGAGTGTTTTTGGGCAGAATTGTGAGAGAGCCCACTCCCTTGGATGAAAAGCAGCCCGACACATGTATGCTTCACTGTTGGCATGACACAGAACTCATGATAGCATTCACCTTTTCTTCTCTGGACAATCGATTTTTTTTTTTTTTTTCAGATGTCCCAAACAGTCACAAGGGGGCTTCATCTGAGAAAATAACTTTGCACCAGTCTTTTGCTCTCTAATCCTTGCACTTCCTGCAGAATATCAGTCTGTCCTTGATGTTTTTTCTTGGAGAGAAGTGGTTTCTTTGCTGCCCTTCTTGACACCAGGCCACTGTACAAAGGTCTTCGCCTCAATGTGCATGCTGATGCGCTCACACCGGCCTGCTGCCAAATATTAAGCAGCTCTGCAATGTTGGTGACACGATTCCGCAGCTGACTCCGCAGGAGGAGACGTCCTGAAGCCTTCTTTACTGCAGTTGAACCTCTCTCCTTAAAGGGTTAGTTCACCCAAAAATGAAATTTCTGTCATTAATTACTCACCCTCATGTCGTTCCAAATCTGTAAGACTTTCGTTCATCTTCGGAACACAAATGAAGATATTTTTGATGAAATCTGAGAGCTTTCTGACCTCCCTATACACAGCAACATCATAACTGAGCCGGCGTTCTGACATACAGTACAACCCAGAAGCGCTGCACTGTGTTTACAATGTAAACAGCATAGGAGAATGACAGGGAAGAGAAGAAACTGTTGAATAAAATCATTACTTTTGTTTTTGTGCACAAAAAGTATTCTCGTCGCTTCATAACATTAAGGTTGAACCACTGTAGACACATGGACTATTTTAACAATGTCTTTACTACCATTCTGGTCTTTAAAAATTGGTTATGACATTGCAGTGTATAGGGAGGTCAGAAAGCTCTCTGCATTTCATCAAAAATATCTTCATTTGTGTTCCGAAGATGAACGAAGGTCTTACGGGTTCGGACCGACATTAGGACGAGTAACAGAAAGTTTGGATGAACTATCCATTGAAGTTCTTGATGATCCAGTACATGATTCTTTCAGGTACAATATTCTTTGCAGCAGTTTCCTTGCACGTGAGACTATTTTGATGCAAAGTGATGGTGGCTGCATGTCTTTTTTTGGAGATAACCATTGCTAACACAAGAACACAATGATTGGAAGCACTTCTTCCCTCCTTTTATAGCGATCAGTCTGCTCTTATAATCAAATCAGAATGATTGCTGATTATTAAATGATAGTACTCGTTCACACTTTCCCATGTGCTGATGATATGATTAGTGAAATGATATTAGCTGGTAATTTTATGTCAGGACCAACATTTTTTTTTTGGCCATTGAAGCTTTTTGCAATTATTTAAAATGCATCTGATCACTCTGCACAGTAATCTAGTAACCACACAACTGAAGCAGCAAACTTTGCGAAACAAAATTTGTCACTGCCAAAACTTTTGGTCATGACTATAGTGCACTGGAATCTCCGCTCCATAAAAAAAAAAATCCCGCAATCCAAGTCAAGTCACCTTTATTTATATAGCACTTAATACAACACAGGCTTAACTGTTTAAAATTGTTTCAAAGCAGCGTCACAGTGATACACAGGAAAATAATGATCAATGATGCAAACAGAGCAGGCAATTGTATTGGATTGCATGTTAGAAATGTGGCATTGATGCTCACTATGTATAAAATTGTCACATTTATGAAACGCAGATTTGAAAAGACGAACCATTATTTATTTATTTTTTTCCCCATAAGAACAGTAGTGAACAATCTAGCTAACATTTATAATTTATGCCTCAAATATTGTAAGGATATGTAATCAAGGTATGTTTCATAATGTACATAATGTAAAAAGTCAGTAGGGTATCAGTCCTGCTGTTTTTGATAAATAACAGTGATGACATTTTACAAAGCAAGTTTGTTGTCATGTGGCCAGAGTCATCAGTGTCCCACTGTTTAAGGACCAAGGGTCCTCATCAGTGGCCCAATTAGTGTACATAATATGCCAATTCATGAGCCAGGGACCCTAGCAATTGAATTACAATGCACTAAAATTTCATAGGTAAACTCAATCGCACAGTCACCAGTCAAGAAGAGTTCAGAATTCTGAAAAATCATGGATGGATCTGATAGCAACAAATGGTAATTCAATCCGTCCATCCGTCCATGCCAACGGTATACTAAAGTTACGGTTAGGGAATTGTTAAGGCAGTCAGCACTCTGATTGACATGACCATTGGAATCTTTAGAATCTGCTGTGGGGAAAGGTTTGTGCTAATCAGGTTTGGTAAAAACCTCACACCACTAAAACTACTCCAAATACCTTTGAAATTTCATAGCATTGTGTTACAGCTGCTCAGAACACCTTAGCAACCACATAGCAAAGCATGCGAAGTACAGGTCAGTCATCTGCAATTCTTTGGTTTGTTAATTGAGTTCAGAAAGGGAGTAACTAAAATGCATTTGAGTGTGCGTAGCCTTTGAACATGAAATTACTCTTGTGTAGTTCTCTTTCATTTTGTAGAGTCTTCAATTATCTGTCCACCTAAGCACACACACATTGCTCAGTGTTCTCATTTAGAAAGGCATCAGTAGCTCCATCACTGTTATAAACTGAAGAGTGACCCACTTAACACGAATCACACAAAAAGAAAAGTTCATGGACTGTGATTCATATAGAACTTTGCTGTCTATGAGGACAACATTATTAATCTGTAGGGCCATTTAGACTGGGGGGATGAGGGAATGAGGTGGACATGGCACCCCCAATGATTAGAAATGGCCAGATTGAAAGATATTCGACAACTGTTTACGATAGAAATGTTAAATGAACAACATATTCAGTGATGCTCAAATTTAACTACTTTGAACTGAAAATATAGGCTGAATCATTTATATACTGTAGCTGAATCATTGCATCCCATAACTGAATGTGACAAAACAAGAAACATTTTGTCCTTTCGCATTTTCGGCAATTTAAGGCATATAAATAACAGTGATTGTGAGCAAATTTTAAAATAAAAATATTATTTGCGCATAATTATCTAATTCTTTTATACATAGGGTCATTCTGTGTCAACTCAACCAGAGGTCCCCAGCTCAGATTTTTGATTTTGTTAATATTTTTCCTATAGTAAGACAAACATAAATAGTGATGAAAGCCAAAATATTAAATGTCACAGATGTATATTTACTGAGAAATCCACTATTTTGTAGAGGGGGGGTCAAAATGACAGTTTTCACCTGAGATTTAAATTAGAGGGGTGTAAAAATGACTTTTGAAAGATGGCAGCATCATTATTTTATTTTTACACAGAGATTGGTAGGTCTGTTAGTAAAATCTGTTGACTTTAGCAATCTTTGTTTCATTATATGCCAGCAGTGACAGTTCAAAAATGGCAAAAAGCACTTCTTGTTCTTGTGGTTTTTGACCACTGAAAATGTATACAATTTACTCATGGAGCCGCATTAAGATCTGAGATTGAACCATCGAGGGTCTTTAAAATGAAGATACCAAAAGGAAAGTTTGTTAAGAACCAGAATCTAAAAGGATATCTTTAATACTTCTTGAGTTATAGTCATGCAAACTTGAGGCAAAAACACAAGTGCCATTTTTGAACTGTCACAGTTGGCATATAATGAAACAAAGATTGCTAAAGTCAACAGATTTTACTAATAGACCTACCAATCTTTGTGTGTATATAAAATAATGATGCTGCCATCTTTCTAAAGTCATTTTTACACCATTTCAACCCCCCTCTACAAAACAATAAAGACTGAATTAATATTTTGGCTTTCATCATGTTTGTCTCTCTACAGAAAAAATATTAACAAAATTAAAACATTTCTGAAATTTGGTTGATTTGACACGGAATGACCCTATAAACATTACAACAAAAACATCACACCCCCCTAATGTTCAAGTCATGGTTACAGCCTTGATTTAGAGTTAATCAGAATGGAAGGAAATATGTGAATCACTTATATGATGAATCAGAATGATGGTATTCATTATGATTTCTGATGAATTGCTATTGATGTCGGTGAACAGAAGTGGTCACGCTCTGATGGCCTTCATGCTTTCACGTCAAGAGGGAAAACTCAACCGCCAACAAACCATGGAGCTGGGCCACCACATTCTCAAAGCTCACATATTCAAGGTAGGAAACAGGGATACTCAAAATCCTTCTCTGTGTTTAAGTGATGGGACTTCCGTTTTAACCCTTCCTGTCTCTCCTTCTCTGTCCTCAGGGTCACAGTAAGAGAACAGGGGTTTCGTCAAGTGTTCTGCAGCCCTTGTGGATCAGCTACAGTACAGACAGCCTCTCTGCAGCTCTTTCCTCCCTCAGAAACCTCTACACACCCAACGTCAAGGTTTGAGGATATGCATACACAAAGACGCACAAAAAACAAACGCATTCTCGTCCTCAATGTGCCAATGAGACCATCACTTATAAAAAGCAGCGTCAATCTCGAGTAAAAAATAAAAATGAGCAACTGCTTTACGCTCCTGAATTGTAGAACAAGGCTCCAACAATTATCGCGGCTGACGCATTCTACCACACAAGAAGAGCTATAGCCTTACAGAGCTCTGAGTCATCCACAATGAACGAGATTTCATAAGTCACGTAGAACATAGTAATTAGTGCTGTGGCTTACTGAAAAACGCCTTACGTAATGACTACATTTATTTATTAAATCTATTATATGTTAATTGCAGTCTAGACTCCACTCTCCCTGTAATTTCCTCTCCTACGGAGTTTTAATGAAACGAGCGTCACTCTGAGTCCATGCGTGTTCGCCAGTGTCCTTGACAGCCATTTGGCTGGAGAGCTGCTCATTATTTCCTGCTGTGTTTGTATAAATAAATGCGATTCTGCTTCCTTTGCTTTTAATGTGTTCCCGCTTCATCCAGCATCTTAATCAAGCCTCCATTACCACACTGCCCATATCCACATCAAAACAAAAAAAGTAATGGTGCCAGGTTGCATTCAATCATTCACCGATTGGCGAGTATGACTTCATGCTTTCCGCTGTTAAATGAATGTGAAATAAGCAATTTGCATGTTTAAACAGATAAAATATGTTTGTATATACACCTCTTTTTCAGAGTTTTGTGGTTTGGTTTTGTGATTAGGCATGACACATTCTTATAGAGGGTATGCATTGATGTCACTTTCCCGATGAGTGGCAAAAGACCCTGCTACATGACTGGATTTAGTAGGGGAAACTGCGAAAACGCGAGTAAAACATACGATTAAACCAAAAGTGGGACTCGATAGTGTTGTTTACAACTTGCCAAAGATCCATTGATCCTTGGATATTGACATGCAGCCAGAAATCATGTTTCCTGACATTTATATGTGCCTGATTTCAACGCCGGGGAAATACATGAACGCTTTATAAATACTATATAGGTAGGTCTAAATCCGGGTGATCACTTGTATCAATGTTATATATATCATCCAGCCCTAAAACTTGTATATATTTTTTGTCAGTGTTTATTTAAAAACACCCAATTATGCAGAATATAAGATGGTAAATATTTAATTGATGAGTTGTCAATTCAATATATAACAATACAATATATAGGTTATGATTTTACCATGAAATTCAACATACAAAATGATAACTGCAAATCCATGTTTCTCTGCCTGGAGTCCAGTTGTTTCTGTGAATTGCAGCAGTCCATTTGCTTCTCTTTTCTGTAGCTTTCGGCTTTCTGTAAAATATGCCTCAGATTTCTTGTCAAATCTATTTGTACAGTCAATCGCAAAGCTCTTTCCCGTTTTGAATGTTTTTTGTGTGTTTTTCGTGGCATTCACACTGAAAACCAATGCTGCCACTCAGTCTTTTTGCCACTCAGTGGGCGTAACCGCAGTCACTCCCACCGACGGTGACATCACGTGCATACCCTCTATTGAGTGAATTAAAACGAATATTTGAAAGCTGGACAGGAAACTGTATAGGGATTGAGAATAAAATGTATTGCTTCAGTCCACACCCTCTATCTACAATATACAGATGCAAGCAAATAATCAGCTTCAGTCTAGTATACCTTCATCTATATCTAATATTAAGGCATACTAGAGTGAAGCTATTTACTTGCATCTGTTAATTGTAAATATATGCTGTAGATTGAAGCAATACATTCTAGTCTTTATATTGCACATGTAGATTGACACTGTAGATTGTAAATTGAAGCTATATATTATAAATTAAGGCTGTAGATTAAACCTATAGATTGTAGATTGAGGCTATAGATTAAATCTGTTGATTTACAACTGTAGATTACAGCATACATCTACATACTGAAGCTATAGATTGCACATGTAGATTGAGTCTGTAGTTTGAAGATATAGATAAAGGCATACTAGATTGAAGCTGTTAATTTGCTTGCATCTGTAGATTATAGATACAGGCTATGGATTGAAGCTATACATTTTGCTTGAAGCTGTAGATCTTAAATTAAGGCTGTAGACTGAAGATGTAGATTTAGGCTTTAGACTGAACCTGTAGATTGAAGCTGCAGACTGTAAATTGAGATTGCAACTGTAGATTGAGGCTATAGATTGAAGATGTAAGTTTACATGTTGAAGTTAAGGCTCCAGCATCCCTCGACCCTCGATTGATTCTGTAGATTGACGCCATGGATTGTAAACTGAGGTCTGAATACTGAAATCGAGGTTGAGAAATCAAAATAGAGATTGTAAATGGTGAGAAAGACAATAAAAAAAGACACTAGTGTCATCATTCAGCTCAAGTTAGATCGGTGTTGATTGAATTTACTGAGGTAAATTCAGATATAAGCAGCTCTACAGTAGTAGTGTAGTGTAGATAATAGTGTCATTATTCACTTTGGGTCAGTTCAAACAGCATAAAGCAGCTCTGCAGAAAACAGTGGTGTCATCATCCAACTCAATTCAGTTGAAGTTTTGTTCTCCTCTAATAACGTCAGTGCAGTCAAATCATTAATATTAATATCTTTTATCCAAGAGCCATCCAGTCCCTGAACTAAGGGATGCTTTGCACTATTTATTTGTTAATCTTTGTGGACTGTGCAATAATTTTTGTACTTAAAACTGCACTTTCTTGTCTTACCTGCATCATTCATGTTTTTACATGGACTTTGATTAGGTTATTATGGTTTATATGTATGTGGTTAGCATATTGTAGCACCTCTGTGTGTAGTCTCTGAAATTTCATTGTATTCCGATGCAATGACACTAAAAGCTTGAAATTGAATTGAAATATTAAGTGCAGCCCTCAGACAGGTAATAATTGAAACAGTTACTTAATTTCTTGTGTTAAAACCAATCTTACCTGCATCCCCAGGTGTCCCGGTTGCTGATCCTGGGAGGAGCGAGTGTGTGTTACCGTACTGAGGTTTTGAACAGCGCACCAGTGCTGTGTGTGCAGTGTCACCTGGGACACCTGGAGATGGCTGCTTTGCTCCTGGAGTGTTGGGCGCCAGTGGATGGGCAGTCGGAGAACGGCATGACCTCCCTCTGTTATGCCTCAGCTGCTGGACATCTGCCACTTGTCACCTTACTATGTAAAAAAGGGGCAAAGGTCAGTTGATCCCTTTTAATATACAAACTGGCTATAAATGATTCAAACACTTCACTAGATTTAAACCTAAATCTGTGTTTCAGTAAAAGATTTTAGGGGTTAAATTGGGAGATGGAGGTACCCTAAAATTAGTGGTGATTCTGGTGCCCTAGCCAAGATATTATGACCCATCCTCCCAAAAAAGCACAATTACTTAGTTTGTCATAATACTATATACACACATATGCAATAAAACAAATAAATGGAATAAAATAATGAATATGAAATACATATACAGAATACGCCATATGTACGCTTTAAATAAAGCAAGCAAAATGGGTACTGCATATGAGTGGATGAATTGAATATCAGAAATGAGGCACTCATTTGGTTGAATTTTGCAATTTCACTGGACCGGTGAGCAGATGGAGTTCCAAAGCATTCTAACAGTAAGACGGGGAATAAATGTTGCTGTCCTCATTAACTTCATACTTCATAAGTGTGCATGTACATGTCAATCAAACTGAACACAACAGAAAAAGAGACCGCAGTTATTTTTTGGTTACATAAACAATTCTGCTGTTTTCAAACTGTGAAAAGTTTATATTGTTACATTGGTCTTTTAAAAAACTTTTGCACACAGCGTACTATAGTGTACAAGGTGTTCCAGATTGTTTCTTCTCAGTTTAACTCCTGCAAGCATTACAGATGAACTGCAGGAACTTTGCTGCTCATTTATTAACAATGCAATTGTCAATAATAATACAGTATGACCAAAGTGACTGCTCAAAAAGCTGAAACTATGAAACCTTGTTTCCGTCTGCAACTTTTTATCTCACAATTCTCACAATTGCAAGAAATAAAGTCAGAATTGCGAGTTATAATGTGCTGTCAGTTGCGAGATATAAACTCAAAAATCTGACTTTTTTTTTTCCTCATAATTCTGACTTTTTTTCTCCAATAAAGTCCCATTCTGAGGCAAAAAAGTTGTGAGTTTATATATATCTCACAATTCTGACTTTATAACTCGCAAATTGCGTTTATATCTATAGTCCAGAAATTATATCTAAATAATTTAGTTTATATCTTGCAATTATGACTTAGAACACGCTATTGCGACTATATCACACAATTCTCACTATAACTCGCAATTGTGAGTTTATATCAGATGTAAGATGTATAGATGTAAACTCGCAATTGCGAGAAATAAAGTCAGAATTGACATCTGACTTTTTTTCTCGCAATTGCGAGATATAAACTAAATTATATAGATATAAATTCTGATTTATATCTCAAAATTCTGATTTTATAACTCGCAATTGTTATAAAGTCAGAATTACAAGATTTAAACGCAATTCAGAATTTAGTCAGAATTTATATCTATATAGTTTAGTTTATATCTCGCAATTATAGCTTTATAACACACAATTGCAACTTTATATCACGCAATTCTGACTTTATAACTCACGAGTTTATATCAGATATAAGATGTGAATAGATGTAAACTCGCAATTGTGAGAAAAAGACAGAAATGTGAGATAAAAAAATCGCAATTATACCTTTATTTTTTTATTCAGTGGCAGAAACTTTGAAACTAATTATTTAAATATAATATATATATAATTATATTATGTGATTAACACTGATTTTGATCAGTGTCTCCTTGATAATGTTTTTTTTTTTTTTTCAGTGTAATTTTGTAAGTAACTGTGTACATGTGTGTTAGGTGGATCATGCTGATAAGAGTGGTCAGTGTGCTATGGTTCATGCTGCTCTGCGGGGTCATGCTGAGATTGTGCAGTATCTGCTGGAGCAGGAGTGGAGTTCAGACCTGAAGAACAAGGCACTGCAGCAGGCACTGATCGCTGCCTCCAGCATGGGACACACACAGGTACTGAATACACACAGTACACACATACCCCTTTTCCACCAAAGCAGTTTGTGCTGGTGGAAAAGGGGTAACACAGGATACTCCCCCTACCACACATACACACAACAAACTGTTACCAAACACACATTCCCACGTTTAGTTATCAAAATAGACACATACTATAGACTATTGTCTGTTGTTTTTATATAAATTAATTTAGAATTAGATTGAAATTTTCTTACTATTCAGCACTATTCCTGAAGTAAAGCTAGGTTAGAAACACAAAGGAACCGGAACCAAACCCACACCAACTCAACTCCCTAATATTTAATCCTATCTTGAATCGTCATTATCTTACTGATATGTTTTACAGGTGGTAAAAAGGATGCTTGCATTGAACAATGACGATTTTTCAGTGCAGATTGATGGTCATGATACTTTGTGGGGTGAAACAGGTTTGTAAATACACCACATTACACTGTGTTTTTTGTCATCTTATTTTTATGTCTTTGTGTAAAACCATTACATATAAGACATCGTGCTATACAGTACATAATTTACATGTAAGCCTTGTTATTAAATGCAGTATTTTAAAATTTAAACACCCCCTGTGGTGAAAATCAAGTTTTTAATGTTTATATGTCTGTGGTGATTTTAATATGCTTTAAGACAAACCATGTGCAAATTCATCAACACCATTGCTGAGCATTTACTCCTTTAAAACTGCAGTGAACCAAAGACAGTCTCAAAAATGCAGTTTGAAATCGCCGGTGTTTCTGACATCACAAACTACCTTGTAACTAAGCATGTCAACTTGTGAGCGGGCTTTAGCATATCATTGCTATGCTGCGATTGCGAAGCAGGGGAGTCTCAAGAGAAGCCAGGTTATTCCGGTATATTTTTCTGTTGATATGAAAAATCGGGTAGATTTAGCAATATAGCGGGTGTATTATGTATATGATGTATATTATGATGATATGATGAACTATATGCCTTTCTCCACTGATGTTCTGAGTTGTTCAAATCGTTTCTATGCTGATTGTTAGAAGGCAGCTGTCTGACTCTGAGATGAAGAACGGGAACATGGTTTGTGTAACATTAGCAATACATTATTAGCTGTTTGATAATGTAGTCAAGCAAAAGGCTAATCATATTAATTACCGTTATGTGTCCGACATTGTAGAGAGCGATACATAAAACGCATTACCATGGACTTTTAGACGAGCTTGTATAATTCACTCTTCCACTTCTTCTTCTGAATCAGTTTCTGGTTCAAACATATATGGCTGAATTAAACCAGTATTTCCACTTGCCATTGTGCAGTGTTTACTACAGTAAAGTTGACCGAGTAGATCAGGTATTCTGAGCTTGTGTGACTTTTGGTCTGTTTTTCATATACTGTATAGTAGGGAAGTAAGCATATTCTGATGCAGCAACAGTTTACCAGGATGGCAGAGTCTGCTGTACTGCATAGATCATCATTATGCATATCTTCTCTAGCTTTAACCGCTGCTGCTGGCCGGGGCAAACTAGAGGGGTGTGTGTTCCTGCTGGATCAAGCTGCCAGTGTAACACAGCCTAACCGCAGAGGGGTGGCACCCATCTTTAATGCAGTGCGACATGGACACACACAGGTAAGGCCCTTTATTACACAGAAAAACAAAAACTTATTTTTTTGTGAGGGGAAAAAAGTCAAGTTTACATTGATATCTCTTGTCTATTTTACTTTATTTTCTCTCTCTCTTTTCCAGATAGCAGAGTTGTTTTTGCAGCGTGGCGCAGACGTGAATTGCAGTGATAAACATGGTCGCTCTCTACTGATGGTGGCTGCAAGTGAGGGACACCTGGAGACCGTGAACTTCCTGCTCTCACAGGGTCAGTGATCGTGACCTAGGGGTCCTTAACCCTGTGGCGCTCTTCGTTTAGGGGTCACACTTCGCGAGAGCGTCAAAAGTGACCAAAGCCTTGCAGATATGTGTAACTTTTTTTTTTTTTTTTCCCCAGGAAAACCAATGTAATGTATTGCGAGAAATAATATTTTTTGATTATTATTTAGAATTTTGAGGGGATTTTATGATACTATGCAGTATTTATAAATGTATTAATTTTTCCCCAATTTTTTTCTAATATATTTTTACATTTTTATTTTCAATTAAAGCAGTATTGCATGTTAAAATAGAGACAAGGCATGTAAAATCCAATTTTTGTAGATTAGTGCCACCTGGTGGGAGTAAAAAACAAAAAACTTATGCCATGGTGTAACCACTAGATTCCTATATAGCTCTATATAAAGTGGCTTATAAATTCTCTAGTGGTTTTTAGACATAAATACTTATTTTTATTAAGATTTTTTTTTTTGTTTGAAATGCTGATTTGAAGTATCAGTTTTTGCATTAAATTTACTACAGTCAAACCTGAACACAGAGAACATTTTGTTACACATAACATCAAAATTTGACAAAAATAAACAGGAATACTTTATCACAGCTTAATCAATTTGGGTCTGGGGGTCTATTTCCCATACATTTCCTATGTCAGTCATTTTTGACCGCGAAGCAGCCAAGTGTGACTTTTCTTTCCGACCCTTTAACATATCTGAATCATGTCCGTGATTTTTTTTGTGTGTTCACATAGCTAATGCAACAAAAGTTACCAAGTGTCACCCCATTTCATGAAGCAAAAAAAATTTACATTTCAAAACGTAAAATTTTTCGGTAATTTCTGAACGAAGAGGCCCAGAGGGTTAATCAACCACAACCCTATAAAGCCTACTGTATCCAATTTCAAAGGCCTCTAAATTATTAACCTGATCAAAACTTTACTGAAAAACCTGTTGTGCACAATCTTCTACGTGCCTTCTGTTGACTGATTGATAGTTTATACTTTTTTAAAAAGCCTTTTAGTATAATTGCATTTGTATAATTATAATTGTATAATTTGTGGTGTGACATTTTTACTGATTTTTAAAAAGTAAACGTAAAAATAACATCTATATTGTTAGTAATATTTCAAGATGAACACTTACTGGACTGAAGAACTTACTGTAGGTTTACTTGATTTTCCATTCACCAGTTTTTTTTTTTTTTTAGAAAAATCATGTTCAAATGTGAATATCAAATATGATACAACAGATCTCTCAATCATCATTGTATTGCATTACATTATATATTTTGCCCCCACAATAAAGACTACAGAGCTTTGAACATAAAACAAAGCATTTAAATTCAACTTACTAAGATATTATTGGGTGATATAGAGTGACATTTGTGATATTTACCATATGAACTTTATGTAAGTAGTCTGCTGTACTGTTATAAAGATCTCATTAGTGTACAGTACAAACTATCAGAATTTAATATCAGCAACTGCACCAAACAATTTTTGCTCAGTTTGGCCCTCTGGTGTTTTTTTTTCCTGCTTGCTTATGAGCTCCATATTTTCCTATATCTATCCTATATGGGATAGATATAGGAAATATAGGCTATGAAAGCCTGATGTATCAAAAATGATACTCAACAACAAAAAGTTTGCATGCATAATCGTAGAAAATGTCTTATAAGCTCTTAAAAGCTTTATTTAGAGGCCAAATACAAAGACAAAACGTGGTTATGACACTGATGACGATGTAAATCGTAAACGTTTTGTCTTTGGCCTCTAAATTATTATTTATTTATACAATAAATATTTTGTACAATAAATTTTCTACGATTATGTGTGCGAGCTCCTCTCTTTGTTGGACTTTGATGTTTTTGAGTTTATGCACCAAAGTAATTAATTTGTTTATAAATTCCTTCAGTATTTGGCGCGGACATTTTACAGCCTTTTGGGCTGTTTTAGTACTAAAAAAACAAATTTACAGGCTTAATATAGCAGTGCAATAAAATTTCTGTGACAAAACTTGCATCATACTGTCAAATAAAGTCCATAATGATTGTGTTTTTATTGTAGGAGCAAGTATGACAGCAGTGGATAAAGAAGGTCTGACCCCGCTCGGGTGGGCATGTTTGAAAGGTCAGAAGAAAGTGGTGGAGTTTCTAGTGGAGAGAGGAGCTCAGATTGACCACACGGATAAGCACGGACGCACCCCGCTGGACCTTGCTGCTTTCTACGGAGATGCAGACATAGTAAGCTGAGATAATCTCTCTCTTTGCTGGCACAAACACACTCTGACACTTGTGTCTCAGTATTATGCCGTGTCCATATCTGAGCGATCTGTATTCAGGTGCATTACCTGGTCGAGTGCGGAGCAGCGATCGAACACATGGACTACAGCGGAATGAGACCTCTGGACCGGGCCATCGGTAGCAGAAACACCTCGGTCGTGGTCACTCTGCTGAAGAAAGGGGCTAAACTGGGTGAGTCTCACCTCAGAACATCATGACACACATTCTTTTATATCTCTCCTGGGTTCAAGTGCCGTCCTCTAGAATCTAGATCGCCACAGTCAGGTTCTCAAGAGGGTCTTGTCCATTCTAAATCTAGAATGTGGTGAGTTCCATTTGTTCTCCCCTTTTCTCAGAGTAAAAGCACAGCGTTCCTTTGCTGAGTCCTAAATGCAATTGAAACCAGGCCATATTCGCAGCAGAGCCGTGCAGGACTGTTAGCCCCCATTTAAGTAGGACGCTGGTGATGTATGGGACTGTCATGCACACTCTGCATCAGGGCAAAGACTTTTATAGCGAAGTCCACTCAGCTTTCTACCCAAAGTCACAGAGTGCAAACCTTAGGAGAACAAATTCCCCTTCCAGTTTAAAAACATCTAATTACATTTGAAACGGCGACTGTCTCTACCAGTCTGAGGTTGATGATGGCAATGACTTTGCCAGACGCATTTTAATGACGTTGTGGTGTGATTTGTCTTGTCTGCACACTAGAAGTGGTTCAGAAAAGCTCCTGTGTGGATTGAAGGAAAGAAAAATCTCCCGCTTTTGTGAGCAAGCTCCATAACCACTGAAAAATAACCCATGTTTTAAATTAGCATTAGCTGAGATTTCCAGTTAGCCACTAGAAGGGAGCAATATAGAGGTTAGCAAATTTTTGCCTGCTCATTTCCCCTTGGTATACAAGTAATACTGCAGAACAAGCAAAAAGATCTAGTTTCCATTTTTTTAGATGTCATACTCTCATCCAAACCATCTCAAGAGGTTTGCTGTTTTAGAAAGTCTGCCAATGAATAGCTTCGTTCTTTAGTTACTGTAGTTCTCTTAAAGTTAGCCTGATGAAGCACATCTGCAGTTTTAACATTTATTTCAGCATTATAAAGCAGGTTATTCAAGTGCTGAATGCTGATTGGTTGATGCATGATTCCAGCTGTTCTCAAATACATGATAGTCACAATAGTCAGCTATTAGCTGCAGATTACATGTTAGGAATTACATATTCGGTAACACTTTAGTATAGGGAACACGTATTCACTACGTCTTTTCTCTCAATAAACTCCTAATTTACTGCTTATTAATAGTTAGTAAGGTAATTAAGTTTAGGTATTGGGTAGGATTAAGAATGTAGAATAAGGCATTAATATGTGATTTATAAGTACAGCCAATATTCTAGTAATATGCATGCTAATAAGCAACTAGTTAAAAGACCCTAAAATAAAGTGTGACCACATATTCTAGTGGAAGGATGGCACATTTGCTTTATATTTGTTGGATTTGCTTTATAAATATAATGATTGAGTGTTTTTTTATTATGTAGTAATTGTTTTATAAAAGGCATTTGAGGCTGCACTATATTGTGAATATAGTTTTCAAACCTTATTGCATAACTTATTTTTTTCAGTATATACACTACTGTTAAAAGGTTTAGAGTCTGTAAGATTTTTTTAAAGACATTTATTCATTAAGGAGCCATCAAATTGATCAAAAGCTTTTAAACTTTCTATTTATCAAAGAATCCTGAAAAAAAGAAAAAAAAATGTATCATGGTTTCCATCAAAATACTAAGCAGCACAAGAAGAAAAAAAAATGTATCATGGTTTCCATCAAAATACTAAGCAGCACTGATAATAATATGAAATGTTTTTGAGCATTAAATCAGCATATTAGAATGATTTCTGAAGGATCATGTGACCCTTAAAGGGATAGTTCACCCAAAAATGGAAATTCTGTCATCATTTACATTTTCCAAACCTGTATGAATTTCTTTGTTCTGCTGTAAACAATAGAAGATATTTGGAAGAATGTTTGTAACCAAGCAGATCTCGCCCCCCATTGAGTACCATAGTATTTTTTTCCTACTATGGTAGTCAAATATTCTATCCAAATATCTTCTTTTGTGTACAGCATTACAAAGAAATTCATACAGGTTTGAATTCATACAGAACTACTTGAGGGTGAGTAAATGACGACAGAATTTTCATTTTTAGGTGAACTATCCCTTTAACTAGAGTATGGCTGCTGAAAATTCATTCATATATATATATATATATATATATATATATATATATATATATATATATATATATATATATATATATATATATATATATGAGACTCATAGAGACTCAAAACATTTTTAAAAAATCGTACCGAGCCCAAACTTTTGAATGGTAGTGTGTATTCCTTCCTAATTTCAGCACACATTTATTCTTCTTGAGTTTTTTTCCCCTTGCATTTATTCTTTACACTTTCTCTTCTTTTCTTTCTTTCCGTACTGCTGTCACTATCACTGCTAAAGGCTACAGAACATCTCCTTATGAGCGATCAGGTACAAGCATTAGGAAAGTCATACTCTGAATCGCTCTATGTGTTATTGACTGTCAGGACTGACGTGTCTCTTTCTCTCTTGAAGGTAACGCCGCCTGGGCCATGGCCACCTCCAAACCGGACATCCTTATCATACTTCTGCAGAGACTCATGGAGGAGGGAAACCTGCTTTATAAGGTCTGTCACTGCCAACAACTAGCATCCCTGGGGGTAGAAATAGTTTCGAGTAGAACTAAAAAGTAGTATCTAACACATGCTATTACAGAAACCACAATTTTACATTGATCTAACCATGGTATTAAAGAGCCATCTATGGTTTTACCTGTAGTTACTATGTTCTTACAACAAATACTACATTTAAACAATGATCGCTATGGTAAATTTTCATGAAGGTCCTCTGAGACTTTCTGAAACTCTCCTTTCCTCCATGTATTCTTTCTCTCCTTTGTTCTCAGAAAGGGAAGATGAAGGAAGCCGCTCAGAGGTATCAGTATGCACTGAGGAAGTTTCCGAGGGAAGGTTTCGGGGAAGACCTGAAGGCATTCAGGGAGCTCCGGGTTTCCCTCTATCTCAACCTGTCCCGCTGTCGCCGCAAAACCAACGTATGTCACATGAGTATATTGGATGCCAATATGTCTCTGTGTGTCTTAACAAACAGAATTAAGTATATTAAATGGCTATAGGCATTTTATATAAAGATCACATACACACTCATCTTCTCCGGGATAATTGTAATGGTCTGTCTAGGTTGAGGAGAAGAGCCTCACAGGCTGTTCATAGAAGTGTTTTGAGCGCAATTAGGAGGCAGATTATGTGAGTGTGAGAGAGAGATAACGAGAGAGAGAGTCACTATGTGTCCTGCTACGTTTTTCCTAATTACACAGGCATCCTGAAGTTCTAATGGTTATTTTAATAGGATCTTCCACCATTAAACATTTAAAGTGCATCATTAGGGCTGACAGTTATGGCTCCTCATTGAATCTCTGACCTCAGACTCAAGGACGGAATTTCAACGAGAGTCTCCTGATTACAGATTCATGCATGAGAGCAGAATGATGGAACGAGGGTAGAATGTGAGCAAGTAAATCCAGCCCCTTGGTATGCACGCATCAGTACCAGAATGCAACAGTGCTGCCATGACTGCACTAATCGCTCTCATGGGTCTGGTTAAGACAAAGAGTTAAACTTGCTGAAAACTTGATTGGATCTTATTTTTTCCCCTGTCCCTTCTTGTCACGCATATTCTTCCTCTCTTCTTCCTTTCACATTTGTTCTTGACAGGATTTTGGCATGGCTGAGGAGTTTGCCACCAAAGCTCTCGAGCTCAAACCAAAGTCCTATGAGGCATTTTATGCACGTGCCAGAGCCAAAAGGAGCAGCAGGTAAAGAGCCTTCATGAACATTTGAAGACACTTCCGTTATCCTTGCTGTCTGCATGCAAACCCGAACATATAACGCAAAAAACAATTGGCGAATGAAATGCAACACAGGAGTCATTGGTGTGATTCATGGACTTTGACGAGTTGTCTGAACAATAGTCATCTCTGGTTACCATTTAAACTTGAATGAAGTCATGAACTACTTATGTGTTATGTGTACTTTTTCAGCAAAGTTTAAAAAAGTTATTTTGTAGGTTAGTGTAAATTTAATAAGATTGATGCATATATTGTCAGTGTACTATAAACATGTATTCAAATTATAAAAATAGAAAATAAAATAAAAAATAGTATTGGCACCCCACTGCAACAACCAAATCCAACAACTGCAGCAATCAAATTGTTCTAACTTCTAGTTATGCTACCCATTTTAACCTTATTCATAAGGCAACTTTAAAGTCATGACATTGAAAATCAGAATCAAGAAATCAAATCGTAAGCCAAGCCAAAGGATTTAGTTTTTCAATACTGAAAAGTATTGATTTAAAAAAAAAAAAAAAAAATAGTACCATCAAATGACAAATATATTATTTCACACAATATTTCTGTGTGATTTTCTTTTTTTTTTTTGATCATTATAGCTCTGGGGTTGGTAACCTTTTTGTTATTAAGTGGCATTTTTGATTTTTCTAGTTAATCATTGTGCAAATTTGTTATAATATTTGTGAAATGTCATCCACTCAGTCCCTCAGAAGAACAGACTTAAAGGGTTCGTTCACTCAAAAATGAAAATTGTCATTATTTACTCACCCTCCTATTGTTCCAAAACTATAAGACTTTCGTTTCATCTTCGAAACACAAATTAAGATCTTTTTGATGGATCCTGAGTGATTTCTGTCCTTCCATAGACCGCTTCGCAACTAAAACTTTGACGCTTCAAAAAGTTCATAAAGAGACTGTAAAACTAATCCATATGAATTGAGTGGTTAAGTCCAAATTTTCTGAAGAGACTCAATCGCTTTATATGATATGATAAACATTCATCAGCGCACACATCAATATGGTAAACAGAAGTTCAAGCATGTTTGCTTGATGTGCGAGAACCAATGAGGTTCATTCTCGTGCGTTACGCACGTTTGCTGTTGATTAGCAAAGCTTAATTCTCACACTTTTATAGTATTTATTGCTGAAAACTATACACAGGACAGGCTTTATGATTATGAGGAATGGTTAACACAAAATGTAGAACAGTATGCAGGTGAGACTTCTAATATCTATATTAAACCCATATGCCTCTCTAACTATTGTTCACATCAGAGTCCTGCACAAGTGGATTCTGCGCTAACTTAAACACCTCAGATTCTCCTTTGCGTTCATGCGCTCGATTGGCTCATCAAATGCATTGTAAATGCAAATCTTTGACACTCTTCATAGCGTAAACCCAAATATGCAGGGGAGTTTTTGAAAGCAGCTGCCTACCTATCAGCCAGTACCAAAAATAACATTGGCTATTTAACCCGCAGTCTGCCTGTGCCTAATGACTCCCGACCCGCACAGCAAATGACAAGGTAAATATGTTTCATAAAATTTTACTGGTCCACCTGTTGGGTACCTGCAGATAACTGCCCACGTGCAAGACTCTGGCCAATTTTGCCTGTTATGGGATAATTGTTAGCTTAACAAAATGCTAATGTCCAAATTAGAATGGTCACCAGTCGCTTTTAAGTTGCTGCCTGTAAAAGAGTCTTAAATTAGTCATTTATAAGGTTCAATTGTGGTTAAAGATCCTGTTTATGTTGAGCAGGGGTTCTCAACTCTTGCCCTCAAGATCTTCTTTCCTGCAGAGTTTAGCTCCAACCTTGATCAAACTCAGTTGTCTGTAACTTTCTAGTAATCCTGAAGACCTTGATTAGCTTGTTCAGCTAAGGGTCGGAGCTAAACTCTGCAGGAAAGTGGACCTCGAGGGCCAGAGTTAAGAACCCCTGACATAGACTGCTGCCCATGTTAGAAGTAAGTCATCTCACAAGGTTTAGAGAGAAAGCAAGCATGGATCTAAACAATCTGCTGCATATAGTGCACATAATAATGATTAAATATTTACCAGTTCCTTTTCACTCTCTCAGGCAGTTTGCAGCTGCGCTGGCTGATCTTTATGAAGCGGCGCGTCTGTGTCCCAGTAACAGAGAGATCAGACGTCTGCTGGCACGTGTGGAGGAAGAGTGCCAACACCTGCAGCGACAGGGTTCTAAACACCCTACCTCTCACGCCAACCCCTCACACCATGAGGAAGAGAATGACGACGAGGAAGATGATGATGATGACGACGATGACCAAGACATTGAGAGTTTGGAGAAAAGCCCAGACAGCCTCAGCATAAACATGTTACAGGCAGATGAGGAGGAGGAGGAGCGGCGTGAGCAAGAATCCTCTCGGCAGGAGAAGAGGAAGGAGAGCTGGCATCAAAGCCGCACCTTGCCCGATTCTCTAGGCCTGGCGATAGCGGATGCCCAGTCTGCAGTCTCAGCAGCTGCCCCCGGACGGGCCGCCCACAGGCGCCTTCCGTCCAGACAGGCTCAAAGTATGAAAAACCGAGATTACAGCAGCTCGCTACACGTTGAGGGCAGGACGCCCCAGAGTGCCGGGTTGAGCCCCATGCCGAGCCGCCACCGACCCACCTCGCTCCGAGCAGGGCCCTGCATTGACATTGGCGGCGTTGAGAGGGGTGCGCTCAGTGGTGCCAGAGAGGGCGGCATTCAGTTTGGTCATGCAGAGAAAGCCGAAGGCGGCGTTGAGCCGAGGGGGGAGTTTTGCAGGAGCAGCAGCGTGAGAGTGTCCAGCTCCTCCAGCGGAAACCTGTCGGATACCAGTCGCGTACGCAATTCTGTGGCGAGCGCTCCTGACAGTGGCACGAGGCAATCTGAGCATAAGCCACGCCCCTTTATGGGTGTCATTGACAAGACTGCACGTTTCCAGCAGCAGCAGCAGCAAGGTCATCATGGCAATCTGGTGTCCAGTTACGGCTGGCAAGGACTTGTGCCAGAAGGGCTCGTAGGTCACAATGTAAATGTCGTCATGAACACGCACTCGCAAGGACTGACCAGTGATCTCCAATACGCTAAAATGAGCGCTTATCAGGAGCCCATCCATAACAGCACACATACGGCCGAGTTTCATCATGGATCCGGATACAAGGACAGTAATCCCCTCCAGCAGCACTACAACGACACCAAGCACAAGCAGGCCAGCCTGGCCCGGGACAACCCCATCCTGATCAGCTCCATCAAACCTAAACGCTCCTTTATTGAGTCCAATGTGTAGCTACAAACTGAGCACAAATTATTTACAATCTTTAATATAGGGGGCTCGATTTTCATCAACAAACCCAATGTCATTTGAGTCAGTTTTGAAGACTAATTTCAAAGCATTTTGTGTGAGCGCACACGAGTAAAAGATTGCCTTGCATTTCTGTTTACGACTATAGCTTCAGAGGTATTTAAATGCGCAACGCTGCATCTGCACATTAAAAGAGAGCAGAGATATAATACAGATGATGTATTAATGTATTAAGATACCTGACCTGACTTTAGACTTCAGTAGGGACATAGGACGTCTATCAAGATGAAACACTGTCTTTTACAGTAGGATTGTGGACCGGTCCTGTGTGTATTCAAAAGCATTTCCTGTTTGAATGGTGATGAGTCTGTTTGTGTGTGTTTGAGGAGAAGTCTGTTGTATTTCTTCATAAATTACTCACTGTTTTGACTAATTTATTTATGGCTTGGTTGTCTGATTGAAACAATATTATATTTTATATATTAGTTATTTTTGCACAGCTATATATTATGAAATACCACTATGATTGTGAGATCGACATGAACTGTATAAAGGAGACCAGGTTTACATGCATGTTATGGTGAATTATATTCAGGTGTCTATGAGGACATAGATGTTATTTCATATGTACATTATTTGCAATTAATTTCATGTATAGGGCTGTTATGAATTGTATTTGAATATTTCAGCATCATATACAATAAACCCCAGTTTAAGACTTCAGTTATTTTAGTTTATTACATTTCTGTCTTTTGTAAAGTCCTAAGGAATTACTTAATCTTAAAAATGCTTTTTAGTTGGTTGCTAATTTAAAAAAGTTTTACTCATTAGGTAAGTTTTGTAAAGAGTCATCTGAATAGTGTGCTGAATTTCCCCAAATCTGATTCAAACCACATTTGGATTGAAATGCGATTCCAATCAGATTTTTACAGATGCGTCAGTCTGGACGCTCTGGCTGCAAATCAAATTGGATTTCAAATGGTCTTTTGCATCACTCTTAAAGTAACACAATAATAACATCAAACCCGGTGACGGAAATGCCGTAAGTATTCATATGGTATTTAAACGGTATGTCCAAATATTTCAGCCGTGTCTACAGCACAAAATATCCCAGTCTCCTCCGTCGCTGAGTTTTTCTTGTGCAACTGAGGAGTTCTGCACTGCAACAGACTCGACAGAGCGTTGCATTCGTTTTGAAAGCCTCGTTACATACGTGGGTACATCTATGGCCCTGTCCCAAATGGCAACCTTAACACTTGCTGTCTTCTTACGAGTCCGCACTTTCATGACGTAACGGCGCTTTGACTGTCGGGAAGAAATCTGCTGCGGAGCTTGCTTCAATGCAAGCTCGGCAAAAGTACGCATCAAGGGCACATATCGACGCAAAGGGGGCGCTCGCGGGCACCCTTCTGAAACCTAATATGACAAATGGGACACCCTACGGTCTCATGGACTTAAAGGACACGCGCACGCGGCAGCCATTGTAAAGGCTGATTTATACTTCTGCGTCGGACCTACGCTGGAGCCTTTTTATTATACTTTTGCGTCGTTGCCCGCGTCGACATGCATGCAGACCACTAGTAGGCAGTGTCCGCGGTCATGTTGAGTACCAAGGCAAAAGCCGAAGAATAAGCAGCTTGTCATGTACGTTGTTAGAGAAGATTTAGCAGTGATGGCGGCAGTTTGACGCCACGTGTCCCCTGAAACAGAGCGTTTTTTCATTCCTATGGAAGTTAAAAATGCTCGCTCTTCTACGCTTGCTCCGCACCAGTTTTTTTACCTTAGGGAGGGGTTCTAGCAGACCAATCACCGCGCTTGTGGTCCGCGCAGAATTGACGTGTTGTTACATTTTTGAAGAGGTGCAAGTCAGGCTACGTCGTAGGCTACGCGTGCTACACACACAGCCTACACCGTAGCTATGGCGTACACTCGACACAGAAGTATAAATCAGCCTTAAGTCCACAAGACCGAAAGTGCATACTGTATGGTGTGCGCCATTTGGGCCAATTTGTCGTTAACAAAGCAACCCATGCAGATAGGTTGGTTATGTCTGTCTGGACCAGGGGTAGGCAAGTTCGGTCCTAGAGAGCCGCTGTCCTGTAGAGTTTAGCTCCAACCTTAATCAAACACACCTGAACAAGCTAATCAAGCTCTTCTGGATTACTAAGGCTATAGGCAGGTGAGGTTTTTTTTTTTTTTTTCAGGGTTGGAGCTACTACTCTGCAGGACAGCGGCTCTCTAGGACCAAACTTGCCTACCCCTGGTCTGGACACACAAATCTTATATGATCACTTGCAATTTTTAGAAAAATTTGCCTGCAGTCTGAAAATAGCCTAAACCCGTGGTCTCAAACTCAGTTCCTGGAGGGCCACAGCCCTGCAGAGTTTAGCTCCAACCAGCTCCAACTCACACCTGCTTGGACATTTTCTAGTAATTGTGAAGACCTTGATTAGCTGGATCAGGTGTGTTTGATTAGGGTTGGAGCAAAACTGTGCAGATCTGTGGCGCTCCAGGAATTGAGTTTGAGACCATTGGCCTAAACCAGGGGTGGGGAACGTTGATCCTGGAGGGCCATTGTCCTGCAGAGTTTAGCTCCAACCCTGAAAAAAACACTCACCTGCTTGTAACTTTAGTAATCCTGAAGACCTTGATTAGCTTCAGGTGTGTTTAATTAGGGTTGGAGCTAAACTCTGCAGGACTCTGCAGCCCTCCAGGATCAACGTTCCCCACCCCTGGCCTAAACGTTAGAGAGAATCCTCATGCTCATTGGTTGCCGTCTCTGTAGTATGGATACTAGTACACTAGTATTGTGTAGTTTGGTGATGCAAAGAGCGAAAATTGGACAATGGAACACACTTAACGTGTTCCACCAGCAGAGACAACGGGAGAATCTGTACGGCCAACGAATCAGAAAAGGTCTCAAGAAGAAAGACCGACAGACAAAATGAGTGTGTGTATACGACATACACAAGGTTTGATGACAGAGAAAGTCCTTAGTGAGGATGCTTACTGATTTTTGTTGGACACAGGTAAGGGAATTAATTATTGTGTAGACCTCTAACATATCGGTGTAATTTACAATAAAACCTCAGAGACGATCATGCTGATCCACGTTGATAAATAAAGTGCAGCGTTTAAAACCTTTATGGTATCGGCACATGAAGAAAAGCGACATGAACGCTAGTTAGAACTATTGAACGCACCTTTATTTTGTTTTCTGAAGAAAAGTTTGTGTAGTTGAGTAACTGCACACAAAGATTTAATTTTTTAATAAGCAGGATGGTTTATCACATGGTTGTTCAAACATGTGGGACAACGGTTACATGATAGTTTAATACTAGGGTTAGGGATTTGTTTGAAACTCCAGTGATGCATCCCTAAGCAATTATCATTAATCAGTGTTCAAATGAATCTCAAGCCAAAAGTCAGCTGTTCAACAGGTTGATTTTATTGCTGCATGTTCATCAGACAGGTCTCATAACAATGCTCTTATGTACAGTAATATACATATGGTTACATAGTAAAGCCATGCAATTTAGTCACTGAACTGGTTACAATGAGCATCCACTAATAAATGTACACCTGATTTTAAGTATGTAAACTTTCATACAAGCAACATTATACCCTTAAATGATAAATAGCTAATCTCAAAATCATTTTATGAAATAAGACTGAATCAGCTGAAGAATTTCACCTGTATTCAAACCTGTGGGTCAGGAAGGGAGATAGAGAACAGCTGCAGAAGGAATCATAATTATGTGCTACAAACGGTATAATTATGCAAGCAAACTGTCCGCTACTGAGCAGAAGGGATGATAAACACTTATTATGATGTTTAAGGCCACTCAACACTCTGCTGTGTTATGATGGAGAATCATTTTGGAGTTTCATCCTGATTATGAACCACTTACTCTTCAATCTGCATGTGACAACTACCATCACTTCGCTGATGGATGACGGCATGAACCTCCCATCACATCTAATGGAACACCTCACTCTCAGGATTAAGGCTGAACTTGGGTTTAAGTCAAGAACTAAGACATCACTTTGTTAAAGTTTAAGTGCTAAATGTACAGCATGCTAATGTCTAAAGCCAAGCTGATCTCACATCAGCCCCATGGTGATCCAGTTCTACAGAAAATTCTGGTCAGGGTCTTAAAGAGCTCCGCAAAAGCTAGTTAAGTGAAGTCTTACAGGCCAGTATTATTGAAACTCACTGACAAGTGGTCCATCGGAAAATGGCCATTTTCAGAGTACGGTTGGGTGTCAGGAGGGTGGTCTGCAGGGGCAGGTTGGTCATAGGGCTGGTGCGGCTCTTCGTGTTGATCCAGCTCTCAATGGCCTCCCGTTCATACGAGTAGCCGTCTGCAGACAGAAAACAACAACAAAACGCTTAAACTCAAAACGAAATGTCCAGTCAAGCAGGTTAACACCTCTCAGACGCTCACCAGCAGCGATCACTGGGTCCTTCATGATCTCGCGTGTGATTGGACAGAGGTACTCGTCGGGAGTGCCGTTAGAGATGGGTGCCATCTTCAACTCCTCAATCTTCTTCATGACTTTACTCCGCAGGCCTAGAGACTCTGAGAGAGCACAAGAACACTTCAACACCACCCAAACACATCCAATTACAGAAAAGTGGGATGTTCAAGTACAGATATCAATACATCTGTGCTAAGAACAGCGGTGGTTTGGTCTTCAATTCCAGTAGTGTCCCACTCTTTCTATAAATGCTGGGCAGAAACTGGAACTAATGTAGACATAATGTGCAGCATAGAAATTATGTAGTCAATAATTTTATCCCTTAAAACATCACCAAAATGGCACATTTAAACATTTTCCTGTGAAAAAAAATTCTTTACGCCTTAAAATAGCTTGAATGTAACTCAATGAATGTAACCCTTGCTTCATTTATTATACACGGATGTATGAATATGCTAATTAGTCCCGCCTCCACTCACTCACACAAGCTCGAGAGATCCACTCGGTCAACTTACTGAGGTAAACGCTGCACAATGGTATTGCTTTTCACAACGCTAGACGCATAACGGTAATTAATATGATTAGCCTTTTGCTTGACATTATCAAACAGCTAATAATGTGTTGCTAATGTTACACAAACCATGTTCCCGTTCACGAGTCAGACAGCTGCCTTCTAACAATCAGTATCCTTAGAAATGCTTTGAACAGTGGAGAAAGGCATATAGTTCATCATAACATCATGATATACATCATACACCCGCTATATTGCCAAAACTACCCAATTTTTTATATCAACAAAAAAATATACCAGGATATATTCTCTTGAGACTCTCCCACTTCAGAGCGGTCATGGTTAATGATATGCTAAAGCCCGCCGGCACGTTGACGTGATTGGTTACAAGGTAGTTTGTGACGTCAGAAACACCAGTGATTTCAAACCGCGGGTTTGAGACTCTTTTTCACTGCGGTTTTAAGGAGAAAATACTCAGCAATGGTGTTGACTTATGAATTTGCACATGGTTTGTCTTAACGCATATTAAAAACAACACACAGACACATAAACAACATTAAAAATTTGATTTTCACCATAGGGGGACTTTAAATGTAAGAAGGCAAGGGAGGCAGTGCCTCAAAAAAATCTGATAAACCATCAAGAGTAAAACAAAGAAGAAAAGAAATACAAAACATACTGTCCATCTCTTTTGTCTCCCTTGAGCTCACTGAGTTGAGCACATAAAGAGTAGCAAGAATATATTGGTATTTACAAAATATATAGGCAAAAAACAAGTGCCATTCAATGTTTTCACTGTTATAAGCGATAGAAGCATTGCTAATGCACATGTAAAATAACACGACCATCAAACATTAAACAGCATTTAATCAAAACTGCCTAAAGTTACCAAATAAAAATGACACAGGACGAGGTATAGGACCGTACAAGCTTTGAGGGTGTTGATGGACTCGATGGACTCAATTTTTATAGTTAAATTCTAAACAATGTTTTTGTAAGAAAATAAGAGCCATTTTATTGTGTTTGTTATGCACTGTAAAATATATATGAAAAAGATAAAAAAAAAAACAAAAAAAAAACGATCAATAAGTCATGGCAACATGTTTTTACATTACTTCAACGGTAACACTTTAGTATAGGGAACACATAAACTATTAACTATGACTTTTCCCTTAATAAACTCCTAATTTACTGCTTATTAATAGTTAGTAAGGTAGTTGTTAAGTTTAGGTATTGGGTAGGATTAAGAATCTAGAATATGGTCCTGCAGAATAAGGCATTAATATGTGCTTAATAAGTACTAATAAATAGCCAATATTCTTGTAATATGCATGATAATAAGCAACTAGTTAAAAGACCCTAAAATAAAGTGTTACCACTTCAACTCATAAATAATTTAAGCAATTTCAGCTTTCTTTTACAAGTTATATGAGATTCAAGTTGAAATGAGTAGTACAGTCAATGTCATTGTACTTAATTTAAAGCAGCAACATCACTTAAATTAAGTTGAAATAAGTGGAATTTTTTACAGTGTAGTTTTTATAGGCAGTTGTTCGCTGTTTTGAAACATTGAACTTGAAATTGTGCTGCGTTATATTTTTTTCTTGGTAATTTGCCGTGCTGTTTTCATACTCTGCGCGTTGCACAGCCACCCCCGTGATTTCTGGCACTTTGCCTTTCATTTCAGCAGCCCACCACACACCACTGCTCAAAACTATCTGCATCTGACCATACAGAGGTAACAAGACTGACTAATGTCCATTTCTGCCAATGGACTGCCTTCACAGTGGGCAGCAAAGGAATCAAGTCTGTTCAAATGTCAGGCTAAATGAAATGGGGTGATTTTACGGTCACGTCAAGTTGGACAGCGATTTATTTTACTTTATTTTCAGAAGTGCACATTAGGATAGGATTTCTTATGTAAATAGCTGCTGGTTTTAGGACCGAGGCGGAAATAATCAGCTTTAATGCACACAAACTCTTCTCTGGACAAGTGCTTTACGTAACTCAACAAATCCCATGTTTACATTCCCCACAATCTCTAGGATTAGGTCTTATGTTGGCCACTTTTTCCTAAAAAACATGACCCAATCAAGATGTCCTGTTAGGTAATGTATAAGGGACATGGTAAAATCCATGTTATTTTTATATAACTCCTCATGACATCAGCTGAGGTAACACTGAGGTCATTCCTGTAGTATTATTGACGTGATCTCCACCAAGTCCATATAGAGATAACGTAGACATCCAGAGTCTACAGCGAGGTATGAGACATGAATGCCAATACTGAGTAATGTGTGCTGTAATTTTACCAATGTGCAGCTCAGAGCTGAGGGTTTCCTTGGTGAGAGAGAGCAGCTCCTCTCCATCGATGTTATTGGATTTAAACACGTCAATCACGGACTCCAGCCCCTCCTCACGTAACCATGCCAACACATCCTCCTCAGACCACTCGCTCACCATCAGTCTGGAGCGTCCACACGACTGCCTGCCTGAGAGACAACAATAGGACACATATGTTACCTAGGTATGGGTCAATGACATTCTCTTTTTTGTCCCATCTACTAATTTACTAAAACATGTAATTCATGTCGGTGCAATAGCCTTGTGGGAAGCACTCGACATATAATGCAGCTGCACCTCAGGCTACCAGAGTCCTGTCTGTTCTGTTCCACTCTCTCTTCCTCGTTGTTTCCCGTCTCATTTACACTGTCCTATCTAATAATGTTAATTTTTTTAATCATGAACAGTTTTATATGTGATGAAATGTATCAGCAAAACTAATCATGAATTAAGCCGAAGATAAAGAGGGAATTCTTAATAAGACTGCAGGTCAACTCTTCTCACACTGCATCCAATGCATAAATCATGAGGTGGAATGTTCTACACCATGTATCCGCTCAGGAAGCAGTCAGATCATTTGCAGTACTTTGATTTCCTACTGTGTGTGAGATGTTATTTTGTTATTCATAATGTAGATCTCATCAGATTTCTTCCACACACATGCAGTTAAACCAGTCAGAGTATGTAAAGCCCACCAGAGCTCACTGTGTGTTTGGACTGAAGCTGCAGCTGTGATCCATCACCCCAGAGAAACTTCTGAAAGGCGAGAGAAGAATACATCTCATTCTCGTTCCTGTTTGTGTATTCGGTCTGACACTACACCTCTCCGGTGTCTTTGACTCACAATGAGTAATTATTGAACATGGTCAGCAGTATTTCATGCAGACAGAGGTGTTATAACAATCGTGTGTGGTTTACTTAAAGAGGACCTTTTATGCTTTTTTACATTTTCAACTTTCTTTAGTGTGTAATGTTGCTGTTTGAGCATGAAAAAGGTCTGGAAAGTTAAAGCACAAAGTCACTCCAAAGGGAGTTATTCTCTATATCAGCAAACTCTGTTTCTGAACTCCCTGAAATGCCTCAATTGTAGTCTTGAGTTTTCTTCTGAGAACATAGACGTCCCACAATACAGTGGTGCAGGTATGAGGTCAGAACCAGGAAGTCTAATTCGCCGCTGTTTCCGTCGAGATTTTCCTATGGGGTTTTATAATGGTTTTTATGAGTAAAATAAAGCCTGTGGTAAACATAACTTGATGATACTTTGACATTTTGTTCTACAACATACACTAACTGCATACACTAACACCCCAAGCTGTCTTATCTAGTTACTTGTTAAAAATGTATGTTTTCAAAAATGAACATAACTGCTTTAAAATGTGTGTAATTTACGTTGTAGAACAAAACGTCAAAGTATAGCCAAGTTATGTTTACCACACGCTTTATTCTACACATAAATCGAAAAACCCCATTATTATTATAGGAAAATATCGAAGGAACCAGGTCCAGCAGTGAATTAGTCTTCCAGGTTCTGACAACATACCTGCACCACTCTATATTCCTCATTTAAATAATTCCCATCAAAGGCATACACAAAAAAAGGGACGACCAGGTTTAGGGTTGCCAGGTCTGTGCAAAAAAAGTAGCCCAATGGCCAGTCAAAAATAGCCCAATGCGATTTTCTCCATTGGGCAGCCGAATTCTCCACTGAATTTGTACATCTGGGGGGTGTTTTGGGGTTGTTGGAGCGCCAAAATCATATGTACGGTGGTGGAAATCAACCCTTGGAAAAATATTTTACCCGCGGCAACAACTTAAAAGTAGCTCAATTCCATGGGAATTCGCGGACATGGCAACACTGGTTCCGTTTGTAGTGTGTTGAAACTTGCGGTTATGGTAAGGGGTGTGACATTTCCGAAACACACTCAAAGCAGTTGACCAATTACAACACACTAGTCCAGCCGACCAATTAGAACACGGTGCACTTTTTGGAAGGAGGGGCTTCATAGAGAGGAACTAAATGAAGCATTACTGACAGACTGGAAAGAGAGGTGCTGCAACAATGTAAAATATGTGAAAAATAAGGTGTTTTTTGAACATTCAAGCATGAAAACCTATTCTGGTAGACCCCAAAAACAAATAACAAAAATCAAGACTTTGTGAAAGGGCATAATATGGCCTCTTTAACAAAACTGTCCCCTGAAGTTTCATTTATTCATTTGGCAGACACTTTTATCCACAGCCACTTGCAGTGGATTCAAGGTATACATTTTTTTTTCATCAGTACATGTGTTTCCTGGAAATCGAATGTATGACCTTGGTGTTGCTATTGCAATGCTTTTCCACTTGAGCTTGAAGGTGTATATATTTTTTATATATATTTTTTAATGTACGGTCAGGATCTCTCTTACCTTCACTGCTTGAAACTGAAGCAGCTTCATCTGAAAAGAGGAACACAAGAACAAGCATAACTGAACATTAAAACAGACTTGACTCCCACGTCATTTCACATCATTTAGGGACAGATTTCAGCTTACAAGCAGCCATCATGGTTATATTATACATTACGTTATACGGGTTGAATCTCTTGAGCTCCATAAACACAGGCTTTAGCAGTGCATCAGAACAATACAAACACTGCTCAGTTTGTATTTTTGTTGTCAAGTGTTTGTTTGTTGAGTGTTTATTTTTTGTGCCCTGAAAGCCAGTATGAGCATACTGTTTGCTAGTTACAGCCAAAACAAACAATAAAACTGGTAACACACACTCACCAGGAAAAGATTTGCCTTCAGTTTCAGGAAGAAATGACAAGAAAGAAAAAACAAACAATCATCATGTTGCACAAACAATAATTTTTATCATTCTTAGAACAAATAAAACAGAAAAAAAATAATAATAATTTCCCCAATGCAAATAGTATGTAACTTTCTGTGTATGGATCATTCCTGCTCTGCAGTTCATTGTCATACCCCCATTATATGTTTCAATATACTGTATAAAATATTAAACATAATTTTAAAGATCATTAAAGGGACCGTCCACTCCTAAATAAAAATTGTCATTTACTCGCCCTTGTGTCATTCCAAAAGTGTATGACTTTCTTTCTTCTGACAAAGACAAAAGAAGAAATTTTAAAGAAACTGGTGACTGAAGAGTTTTGTGTTCCCTCTGACTTCCATTGCACTGACGACAAAAAAAAAAAAAAAAAAAAGGAAGTCAATGGAAACCAAATTTGTTTGCATATCAACATTTTAGAGCTGCATGATTCTGGATCAATTGAGGATCACATTTATTTTATTAATTTTTTGTTTGTTGGTTTAAAATAGATCACAATTTTTCCACGTTTCTGAACAGATAACAAAATGACAAAATGTTAATTGCTGCAGTCTATTTTAAAAATGTTTAACTAAGTTGAATTATTATTATTATTATTTTTGTTTGTTTGTTTAAAATATCCACCTACCAGTCGCCACCTACTGGTGTAACGATGTAATTGATACAATCTTTATTTGAAGCATCAAGCTCCTTTTCAAAAGGTGATTTACTCTATTTCGGTTCTGTAGACATCAGTGTTTATATCCGAAAAATAAACTTTTATCCCAGTACTTCTGTGATAATTTGAATTACTGTAACAGAAATAGTGATACTCGTGTGGTTGAAAAACTTTGTGAAATTGTCTTATACCTATACATGACAACGGCTCTCTCCGAGTCAGCAGCAGCACCAACAAAGATTTGAATGTTCGCTGTAAATGTATTTGTCAAAGGTTTAATAAACAGCTGAATCGTTGTCAATCTTTTAATGATTAATCGTGCACATCTTTTGTGTTCATACACGTTTGGAATGACATAAGGGTGGGTAAACTATGACTTTAATTTTTGGGTGGAGTATCCCTTAAATTAGTGGAAATAATTATGTTTATTTAAATCAAATATTGCATTAATTGAACATGGAATGAATTTTAAATCATTTTACTATTTTGTTTTTAATGTACATAAAACACTGGCAAAAGAAATATTCCAGGTGTTTTTTTTTTCCATTTCTTTTATCAAAATGTTCAAACATGTTTTTTAATTGGTAATGATTTTATAAGTAATCTCTTTTTCCTCAATTTTACTTTCCACCCCCTTAGTCTTTTATAGTATGCCATTAACTAACAAAAGCCAGATCCTTAATCACATCATCCTCCAGGAAATAACATAACTTTTGGTGAAAGTAGTATAAAGTCTGTAATGTTTTGTGGTACTATTTGGTTCATCTCATTCTAAAGAAATCAATGTCTAATATAATTACAGAAATCTGTATGATAATTTTGTAAAATATGAAATGTAACAAATTGACACCCTTATGTGCCTGAGCTTGACCAGAGCATATTTTTGAAATACGATTTACCCATTTATAGAAATACTTCCATAAATGAAAGCATTTGGAGATGGGTTACAGAGTTTAAAAAGTACTTTATAACAGGACTGATTGTAAATGAACCCACCCTGAGCACAGCTGCCATCCTCAACCCTCCAGATATTAACGCTTTTGTCCATGGAGCCAGTGGCAATAAGAGGGGCCGTGGGGGAAAAGGCACAGGCCGTCACATACCTGCCCAACAGGAAGAGAGCGACCGACAGGGTTCAACAACTTACACTGAGAGTTCACACCTCAGAAATCCTGACTCAGAACTCACCTGTCATGCTGGTTAAGTGTGTAGAGTAAGATGCCTTCGTTCTGCAAAGTAGAACTCATTGTTATAAATGTAAATGTTATGCAAAAAACATCCAAGCGGGCTGAGCTGTCAATCATCTTTTATATTTATTGGTTGGACAGAAATATATGATGAATATGAATGAGACTCACAGCTTGATACACAGTCACGGTCTTATCCACCGATCTGTGGGAAAAGAGAGAGTGACATTTAAAAGGCATGAGTCAGACGAGCCCTCCATGGCCTTTATGTGCAGTAAAACTGAGCTTGTCTGCCTGCTGACACATAGAGGATGAAAAATCCATTTCATCAGAGATTATTAGCAAACAGACTTCAAAACCAGCACTCATCTATCATGATGTTCTTCACATTGCTGATGTCTGTGATTACACAGCACCATCCAGTGGAAAATAACGGAACTGCAAGGCAGGATCAATATACATTCACATTATTTGCATGTATGGATTTAGCAGATACTTATATCATCAAAAGCGACTTATACATTTTTTTTAAATTCATGCATTCCCTGGGAATCGAACAGATGACCTTGGTGTTGCTGGTGCCATGTTCTACTGTTTGAGCAAAGGAAGGCTAGATAACGCATGTGATTTTTTTTCTCAGTTTAAGGCGTTAAAAATATTTAACACAATTAACACAGCATCCGTTTTTTCCGTCATAATTTGGCTAGCGTTACATTATATGATCACGCTCTTATTCATGCAAATGCTTTTAAACCATTCAAGCGCCACAAGACAAACGAGAACGCGCTGTCTGCAAAGACAGAAAGACGTGCTCCAGTATCGAGTTCTCTTTCGCGCTTGAACAAACAATAACACACAGAATTATGCCAAAATGTCTGTTTTGTCGAGTATCCTCGTAAGAGCTGTCTTAAATGAGTTAAATAACGTCTTAAATGAACTTAAAGAGTTGTGAGAAAATGAGGTGCGCGTCAGATCCGCGTCATGTTCTGCAGCGGCAGCTCTTAAAGTGACAGCAGCCTAATAAACCAGTTGCTGTGATGTCTGTCATTATTGTTAATCAAAGAACAAAGGTAACAGAGAAAATTGTAGTTTTAATAAGGATTAATCTAATATTTAATTTATAATTTATGCAGTGAAGACTGTAAAGTGTTTGATAAATATTCAATTTCTGTATATTTCCTACCTGTTAGACAGGACGGCCACAGGTAAATATGACATTATAATGGGTTTATGTGCAGATTATTTTATGTGAAGTTCACTTAAATAAAAAGTTGTTATTTTTTAAGCCTGAAAAATGCTGAAATTGATAGCTTTTAGTTATACTGTAATGTTAAATGTCTATAATTAATGTTTTTTAAAAAAAATCAATTTCATAGAGACATCAGTAGCAGTATTAGTATCAGTGATACTGGCCTTCATTCATAAAAAGATGCCATTAAACAAATATTTAAAATATTTAAGTTGTTTATACATTAATTTGGAGAGTAACTGTGAAATTATTACAATTTAAAAATATTAAAGACTCCAATGTTTTTAATCGCAATTAATTACAGAAAAAATGTGACTAATTACTTAATTTTTTTAATAGATTGACAGCACTATTATTCATATAACGCTTTATACAACACAGATTGTTTCAAGCAGTTTCACAGTAATACACTGGAAAATAACAGAATCAATGATGCAAACTTCATCAAATATGTTCAGTGTTGATTCAGTTCAATAACTGTGAAGTTCATCAATTATGGAATGAGTAGACAATAGTGTCATTATTCAGCTCAATCCAGTTCAAGTTTTGTTCTCATCCGATAGTGTCAGCGTCAATCCTTCTTCCAAAACGTTTTTGTTTTACCCTGTTTCACTATGGTAAGCCTATTATAAGTGTTTATATTTTAGATATGTCGAGATGGTTTTTGCGGGTAACAGCGTACATAATTCACTTCCCCATGCATGTCTCGTCATATCCGGAAATAGAGAAAAGTTGCTCCGGCTACTTTGAAGCATGTCTGGTGTGGGAGTGGCATTGGTTAGTCGTCACAACGAGCGAGAAAGGTTGAAATGGAGCCGATAAATCTCAAAACTCTGGGGAATCACCCGTTTTAAACAAGTGGTGAACAGAGGAGAGTCTCCTGGCAAAAAGGGAACGCAACAGAGCTCGTAATAAAACCAGAATCAACATTGGCTTGGCTTTTCGGACATGGCAAAAACTGAAGGTGCGTCCCAATTTGCGTACTTATGCACTATTCTATGACGTTTTTAAGTATAAATAGTGCAAGTAGTGTGTTCACGCTGAAAATTCCAAAAGGAAAAAGTGCACTTTAAATACCCGGATGATGCACTAAATTAAAGGAAAAAACGAAGTGTGACATGTTGGACACTTCATGCACTTAGCTGTCGCAGCTTTAATTACGTAGTGGAGGGGAAGGGGCTGTCAGACTCCGATGTTAAATGACAAAATAACCTTATACAATTCACGCACTACATGGATGAGTACATAGTGCATAAGTACTCAGTATATAAGTGCATAGTGTATAGTGTGTCGTTTGGGACGCAACTTGAGATTTGAAATGTTGTAAATGATGGCGTTTTTATTACTCAACAAGTGAGTAAGCTATTTTTTTGAACGGATAAATTGCCATATGTAGCTCTCTAACAGACAGAGTTCAATGTAAAGCGTTATCTATTGTGAAGGGTCATTTCATTGTGGTTGTTGTAGCGCTGTGCTGGAATTTATTCTCAAGGAAGTACCGTGTCTATTAATGGGTAAAGCTACAGTAACGTCTTCAGCTAGTCAGCTTGAGATCCTTTCCATCTAAACTGGTTATATATCTTAAGTCTAGTAGTGAATGTTTTATGAGCAGTAGGATAACCATATTCATCTGCACAGTCGAAGCACAACCAAAACAATGTTCTTCTGCAAAATGCATGCAGTTTTGTTTTTTAACCTCAAGAGGGTCAAACGTTACATAGTGTACCTTTAAATTGAAGGTGATGTCATTTTCTCTATGTTGATAAAATTCTTTTTGTACTGCAGTAAAAAAAAAATCAATCCTAAAGTGGTAGTGCAGGTATGTGTGTGTTACTGACCCTGACACCAACATCTGTCCATCAGCAGAGTAAGCACAGGACAGAACTGGAGCAGATTGACCCGTCAGAGTGTGAGCAAGCTGCATCTTAATGCCTGTGGATCAACATACATCACTAATCACACACACATTCACTAAAACACAGACAGAGAAGGAAGGAGAAGACACTGGCAGGTATCAGATGTGCTACCTGCAGCAGACAAAAGAGAAACAATCCATATCTTCAACAGACTGTCCTGTCCACATGAGGCCAGCTGAAACTGAACACAGCCATCTGTGCCTGGGAAAGACAGACAGAGAGAGTACATTATTTACTTTTATTAAAGGGATAGTTTACCCCAAAATTCTGTCATCATTTACTCACCCTCGAGTTGTAAATTTCTTTGTTCTGCTGAACACAAAGGAAGATATTTTGAAGAATGTTAATAACCAAACAGTTGTGGGGCACCATTGACTTCCATAGTAGGAAAAAAATAATACTATGGAAGTGAATTATGCCCCAGATCGGTTTGGTTATTACCATTCTTCAAAATATCTTCCTTTGTGTTCAGCAGAACAAAGAAATTTACAACTCGAGAGTGAGTAAATGATGACAGAATTTTCATTTTTGGGTGAACTATCCCTTTAACAAGGCATTAATCCTAAGAAGAAATGTTAGGAAAGCTATTTTGAAACTATTTTGCAGATTGCCAAAGATACACGATACTCATTATTTAAAGTAATCAAGCTACAGTCTAGTTACCCTATTGAAAAAGTAGTTACTATCATTCAAAAGTTTGGGGTTAGTAAGATTTTTTACAAATGTTTTTGAAAGAAGTCTCTTCTGCTCACCAAGACTATTCCTGTGATGCAAAGCTGAATTTTCAGCATCATTATTCCAGTCTTCAGTGTCACATGATCAACATGATTTGGTGCTCAAGAAACATTTTGCATTATTATCAATCAATGTTGAAAACAGTTGTGCTGCTTAATATTTTTTATAGAAACCTTGATACATTTTTTTCAGGATTCTTTGATGAATAGAAAGTTCAGAAGAACAGCATTTATTTAAAATAGAAATCTTTATAAAATGTCTTTACTCTCACTTTTGATCAATTTAATGCATCCCTGCTGAATAAAAACATTAAATTCTTAAAAAAGACTCTTTTGAATGGTAGTGTGCATTTAATGTAGTTCCAAACGTAGGTTCGGGAGGAGCCTAAACATTCAGTCCTGTCAATCATAATTACGAGCGTATATAAGCAGCAGTCACTGCGTCATCCCAGCGACAATTCTTCCAGCATGTTTCCTATAGAAACGTCTGACGTTTATGTTTTATGTGTCATGAGAAAGTCAAGATAAACCAAGCGAAATTTGAGTTAATGTAATTAGTTACTGTGCTTAAGTATCTTTTTGGCTACTTTGTAGTTGTACTGAGTATCAAAGATTTTAGCAACTTTTACTCTCTACTTGACTACATTTTTGAATAAATGTACTTTTTGCTCCAATACATTTGTGATGAGTAATGCAATTACACATTACATTTTGCATTGCACCTAACTTTTTCTGCAGCAGGTTGTTTCTGTTATAAAGAAGCGATATCACCATCTAAGGTCATTGAAGTTACTACATCTTGCGCATTTTGCCTACCTTACGTGAATGCGATTGCATTAGCAGGTAGTTGCTGAATCGCAGGTGTTTGATTTAGGAGATGAGGACACGACTGCAGCTGGTGATGAGGCCAAAGCCAACACATCCAGTGCAAGCAGACTTTGACTATTTAATTTAACTTAAAATTATTTTATTTATCCTCTATATTGAAGAGACCTTTTTGAAGGATATTGGTTTACTTTTGGCCTTTTTGTGCACTTGAGCTTAACTGAGACTTGAGAGTTTGTAGATGTTTAAGGTGTTCAAACAACATTGAGGTGTTCAGTTTTATTTTGATTTTAGAAAATGAACATGATTTCTAATCTTACAAATGAATTGTTTCTTATATTCACTGGCATGTCTCTGGATTAACATTTAATCCATTTAAGAGGACAATATCTTTAAAAATGAATAACCATCAGATATTTATTTTTACAATCAAAAGTACCTGGCAAACTAGTTCACTTTAAAAAAAAAAAAAAACATTTAGGAGAGTGTGTCTGATTATTACTTAAAGGGTTAGTTCACACATTACTTACTTAATTTCATTAATTACAAAACCACTGCAGTCACATCGACTGTTTTAACGATGTCTTTAGTACCTTTATGAACCTTGAAATTATTGATTATATTGTTGTCAATGGACGAGTCATATAACGTTACCTCTCGGATTTCATCAAAAATATCTTAATGTGTGTTCTGAAGATGAACGAAGGTCTTACGGGTGTGGAACGACATGAGGGTGAGTAATTAATGAAAGAATTTTCATATTTTGGGTGAACTAACCCTTTAAGCTCGCTCAGATACAGCAATGTAGCATTTGGTAACTTGTCGGAATAATTAAAATCTTGAAATCCTACCCTTCATTATCTGCGGAGCAAACTGACAGCAGGAGACCCCGAGGTCATGAGCGTTCTTCTCCGCATGGAGATGGTTCATATTCAGGTCCCACAGTCGCAGGTCACCATATGTGGAGCCGGTGATGAACAGCTGAGCGCAGGGAGTGAAAGAGCAGGCCACTATACTGGTGTCAGTCACTGCACCAGTCCTAAACATCACCATACACAAGTGTCAATCAAACAGTTTGTTCTGGGGCAGTGCAAAATTAATGATACATAAGAGTGAAAATAAATAAATACAACATAAGATACAACATAAGAGTGGTGCAGTCTGGTCATATCTAGACAAGAAGTGAAAAGTTACCAATTATAGTAATTTAGCTTTTATAAAATGTCATTTACAGTAATGTTACTACAGACAGAGATACAAAACACAAGTGATATACCTGCGCAGGGTCCTGGAGGTAAAATCCCACAGTGCGATGGTCCCATCGGAGCCTCCAGACACCAGGTAAGATGAATCTGGAGAGAAGGCGCACACCCTCACCGGACTCCGGCCCGGATGCTCCAGGACGGCCTCGATCTCTCCGGTGTCCATCGACCACACCACGGTGGTGGCATCGGTGGAGCAGGAGGCCAGGTACTGACCGCAGGCGCTGAAACAGCAGCAGTGGACCCCGTAGCCGTGTCCGGTCAGCGGGGAGAAGGGCAGCTCGCTGAAGTCTCGGGTGGAATAAACGCAGACGCTTTTGTCCGCGGAACAGGTGGCCAGCAGAGAGCCAGAGAAAGCACAGCAGTTCACATCATCTCGATGACTTTGTAAGGTGCAGATCAGAGACACCATGTTTATGTCTTGTTGTCGGGTCCCTTTAAATACACAAGAAGAGGAAGTCACTTACATAACGGACAAAACAACATACTGTAATTCACATTTAGCCTTTCTAATTCTAACAAAAGACACATTATTTAACAGTGAAACCACTTCATTTTACAAACTTGATTTGCGTTTTTAATACCTCTGAAGTCACAGTATCCTAACATTATCCATTATCATGTTTAATAATCTAGTGTTACATTTAAATATATATTTTATGTATTTTCATTGTTTATGTAATAATGTGTAATCGTGTTTGAAGACATGACGTACCTTCTGCGAACACTTCCTGGTTCTGTCACGTGACTTTCAAACCACGTGGTTTTTGTTTACTGTTACGTGTTTAGGTTGTCACCATAGACATAATAAATATGGTCATAGGATTGCTTTAAATATATCTATGTACTTATTTTACGTGGAGCCATTTTCACTTTTTATGCATTTATTTGTACACGTTAATGTATTTTATTTAATTATGTGTAAATAAATATGTAATTGCATATAATAACATTTAGCCTATATCTTATTATATATTTAGCCTATCTTATTTTAGCCTCTTATTTACTCCAATAATAAATAATAGTAGCATTCTATTAAGTAAATGATATATATATTTTTCAGGATTCATTGATGAACAAAAGGTTAAAAAGAACAGCATTTATTCAAAATATAAATCTTTTCTAACAATATAAATCTTTACTATCACTTTTTATCAATTTAACACATCCGTGCTGAATAAAAGTATTAATTTCTTTCAAAAAAAAGAAAGAAAAAAAATTACTGACCCCAAACTTTTGAACGGTAGTGTATATTGTAACAAAAGATTTCTATTTTAAATAAATGCTGATATTTTTACATTTTTTATTCATCAAAGAATCCTGAAAAAGTATCAAAGGTTATAAAATAATATTAAGCAGCACAACTGTTTCCAACATTGATAATAAATCAGCATATTACAATGATTTCTGAAGGATCATGTGACACTGAAGACTGGAGTAATGATGCTGACAATTCAGCTTTGCATCACAGAAATAAATTATATTAGAAATAGAAAAACCATAATTTTAAATTGTAATAATATTTCACAATATTATTGTTTTTTCTGTATTTATTATGAAATAAATGCAGCCTTAATGAGCATAAGAGACTTCGTTCAAAAACATTAAAAATAGTAATGTTTCCAAACTTTTGACTGGTACTGTATATATATATATATAATATATATATATATATATATCATTTACTTAATAGCATGCTACTATGTTATTTTAAGATAAAGAGGGTGAGTTTATACCAAATCACTTGATTGGAGTCCTAATGTGTTGGAAAAAAGCTGTTCAGTTTGATAGTATTTTTTTTTTATTATTTACTCATTTTATTTAGTATTTTTGCTGCCAATTTAAGGGTTAAACACTTGAAAAAAAAATGGTGAATAAAGGTATATTGCATTAATATTTTACAATGATTTTAAAAATCCACTGATTGATAGATTTTCTATTATATTTATTTTGCTGCCCGTTTAAGGGTTAAACTTAAATAAAATGGTGATTAAAAGTTATGGCATTCATATTTTAAAATACTAATAACCTGACCAGTAAATGAGACCATTGCCCATGGGAAAAGGAATAAAATAACACATTAGACACTGGCTGGATTTAAAAACATCCTTTTAATAAGTCCGTGCCAAACATCCACACACTCACACAAACACTCTCGCACTCACTCATTCACTCTCTCTCTCTCTCTCTCACACACACACACACACACACACACACACACACACACACACTAGTGAAAAATAATGCTCCTACAAAAAGAACGCTACCATTTGTTTCCCACAATATCTTTAAATAAAATAACTTCAAGTACTCTGACGCAGGTACAAAAAAACTCTGTTCTAGCTGCCTCCAGTGGGCCACGATGCACGCGGGAGACTCAGACACATGTGGTTACAGAACGCCTGCTGTCCATCTCTGAGCGGCTCTGGGGCCAGGGATACTGAACAATACTCCGACAGTTTTCATATGGGTTCAGATATGAGTTTCGTACAGTATGCCTTCGAGTGGAGGCCTTGATGTGTTTTATATAAGAAAACAATAACGTTACAAAACAGGGAAAAAAAACAAAACAAAAAGGAACAAATTATTTTCCCTATACCCTGTTCTGAAGGGCAGGCACTACTAAGATTAAGGAGACCACAGTGTTTTGTAGAGGATATGTATATACTGTACAAACAATAAATGTATATTATTAATCACTTTAAGACTAAAATTAATTGCTACAATCATTCTAAGGCATAAACAATATCCAATGTCTGAAACAATATGTACACATCATTCCAAACAAGACTCAATATATTGACATTAATAGACAGTATGTACACATGGGTGCCTCCTGCTTGTCTGCGTGTGTGTGTGTGTGTGTGTGTGTGTGTACAGTGATGCCGTTAGTTCACTTTCAGAGGGTTGAATACTCTGATGCCACATGGCACAGAACAGTGTAAACAGTTTCTTTTTTTTTTTCTTGGCTTTGTTTCATATTTGGAGAGGAAAAACACAAACAAATAAACATTCCATTAGATTTAAAGCAGTTTTGCTGTTTCTTCCTTTTCATAGAAAATGAAGAGTGGACCTTTCTTTTATTAAGTCATAAATAATCATTTAAAAAAATTAAATACATTCACTATAATATTAACCATAAAGTAAAAATACAAAACCAAAATAAAAAGATATTTACAAGTAGTGGAAAGGGATTTTTTCTCCTTAGTACAGCTCTGATGGTTGAAATTTCAGTGCGATTTCTCTTTTCTAGAAGGAAATGGTATTGCACAAAGACACCCTCTGTCTTGTGTCTCTTTGGGTGTTGATGTGGGATTGGTCGGTCCTGATGGGCCCTGGGTTGCAGAAAGAGCCTGTGACTCGTCTGCTTCTGAGCCCCGGTCGCAGGTTTGAAATGACAGCCTGTGGTCTGAAACCACCTCAGTTAGTCTGCTTCAGCAGCTCGGTCCACCTCTTCTCAAAGAACTTCCTCATGTTGTGCCCGGCCCGGCCGATGTCCGAGTTGTCCTCGTTGAACTTCTCGCAGTTGTCGAACACCAGGTTGACGTCGATGATGAACGTCTCTAAATTCTGATATCTGAAGAACAGAGCAAAAAATCGTCTCGGTTACTGCATCTGCATCTCATTGTTAAAGGATCATGAAACTGCGTTAACAGATATGCATGTGTTGCACATGATGGACAGTGCTATCGTTTTATTCATTTTAATGTTAAAATGGTTAATTTAGGAATTTAAGTTTTTAAGTTTAAGTTTTTAAGGATTTAAGTTTTTTTATAAATGGATATGTCAATTTGTAAAGTATATAATTTTGGAAAAAAAAAAAAAAAATTAAAAAAAATAAAAATTTTTGGTTACTATTTTCATCCAGCATTTTCATGCCCTCTTGTATGCAAGCTTGTTTCTGCCACTGAATAAAAAAGGTATTTGTGACTTATCTCTGACTTTTTCTCAGAATTGCAAGTTTGTATCTTGCAGTTCAGACTTCATAACTCGCAATTACAAGTTTATATCTCAGAATTCTGGGAAAAAAAGTTAGATTTGTGGGATATAAACTTGCAATTGTGAGAAAAAAATGAATTGTCAGCAGATTTTTTCTCAGAATTGCAAGTTTATATCTCAATTCTAAGAAAAAAGTCAGAATTGTGAGATGACCTTCGCAGGGAGATTGACTGGCAGGCGATCTAACCAATCATAACGCCGAATCCGCCATTTTGTCCGACAAAGCATTCAGGGGCAGTGTTGCCAAGTCCGTGGTTTTCCCGCGGAATTGGGCTACTTTTACACTGTTGCTGCTGGTTGTTTTTCATGTCCACGGGTTGAAGTGACCCCAAATAACATGATATTTAGCCCCTGGAATGCGAATTTTACCAGGGGAACCCCGCCAAAACGCGGATTTTACCCCCCGGAACGTGATTTTTACCGCAGGACCCCCCTCTGAAACGCGATTGGGCTAGTTTTGAGTAGCAATTGGGTGAGTTTTGTTGTGAAAACCTGGCAACCCTGGTCAGGTGAGTTAGTAGATTAACAACTTGAAAAATGGTGTATACTGACATCTTTCCATGGTTGAAACAACATTCCTTCTGATGATCATTCATGTTTATTTGTCTTGTCTGTCGACACGTTGTCAGTGTCCTCTTTGCTCCGCGATATATTTTTCACTGCGTGAGAACGTGTGGCGTGAGAGCAGCGTGGCTTGTCGGACGTAGCAACAGTAACTAAAGGGGGCGGGTCTTTGTGAACAGTCAATTGAGAGTTATAAAGTCAGAATTGTGAATTTATATCTTGCAATTCTGACTTTATTTCTCAGAACTGCAACTTTATAATAACATTACATGAGAAAAAAAGTCAGAATTGCAAGGTATAAACTTGCAATTGCAAGAAAAAAGTCAGAATTTTTATTCCCTGGTGAAATCAGGCTTCCATACCCTTCTCCCCTCCACTCTGTATCTTTTACTTTTTCACATTTTTCAAAACTGAGTGAGAGCTGAACTGATCTGAGGAAGTTCATGACACTTAAAAGCGGAAGAGAAAGACACTTACTGGCTGCTGACGAGTTTCTCACGGATAGTGGAGAAGTCCATGGGTTTTTTAATGACTTTGCGGTACCCTGGGACAGATTTAAGGTTAACAGGTGTGAGGAAGGGCCAGGCGTCCTGATGACGTTCCAGTTCAGCCAACAGAATCCTGAGAAGTACAAAACGTACATGAGGTCTGCATACAAACCAACATTACATCCACAAATACACACAGAAAATAAGAGAATGTGAGTGGTACCTGCAGAGGCCCAGGTCCCGGTTGTTGTCTCTGGCTGTTTTGGCTCTTTTTACGCAGGCAGGGCTGTCTGGTTTGGGTGCAGGGGGGGTGGAGGTGTTCTTCTTGGCCTGGGTGGAGGTGGCGGCTGCTTTCTTTGGGGTGCTGTTGTTGCTGCTGGTGGCTTCTTCTTCTTCACACGTCTCTGTCTGTTTCTTGCTTTTCTTGGCTGCTTCTGTTGCCTTTTTTCCTCCACTGGCTGGTGGCGCACGATTCGGAGTCTTCTTAGATTTAGGTGACTGACCACTTGCCTGAAATGGTGGATAGGACCAGTTCAGATTTACAAGTTAACATGCAGGAATACACTTAATAACACTCCAAATAAGCCAGTGAACAGTACACATCACTGCTCCAAGTGCTAGACTGAATTATTACAACTAATTAGCACTTGCAGTCACTTTCACTGATGACATAATAAGAAGACTAAGCAAAAACACATTTATTATTTATTATCATTATTTATACTACTATTATTTATTATTATTAAGTTCTAAATCCTGCATGTGATAGGCAGGGGTGCAGAAAGGGGTATGCAATACATGTGTGTGTGTGTGTGTGTGTATATATATATATATATATATATATATATATATAATCTGTGTGTTAAGTTTGGTTCATCCAGCTCCATCCAGAAAAAAAAGTATCTACATATTTTAGAGATATAGCTCTGAAAACATGCCCCTCAGCAAATGAGCACTTGCACCCCTGGTGATTTGAACTGGAGGCGGTTACCTTGGAGATGCAAGCAGGGCAGTACCAGTCTCCCTCTGGGATGTTGGTTATCTTGGGTTTGTGGCAATAGGTGTGACACCCCTTATCACAGCCATCACACAGCAACAGCAGGTCTTCATTATCCCCCTTTCGGCACATCTGACAGTACTGAAAACACAAATGGGCATGTAAGAATGGAAACTACAACATATACTGTAGATGCATAACAAATGTGTGTTCCTACACTTATGGACAGTGAAGTTTATGACATCACTTACCACCTTCATGATGGACCTCTCCCAGGCGATGGATTTCTGCAGCTGCTGCAGACACATGGCCAGCTGAGAGGAGCTGCGTACCTCACTCAGTGCCTTCCGCCACAGCTTCATCCCTGGAGCGATCTCTTCCTCTCCCCTGCAACACACAAAAACACAACACACACATCAGTGAGGGGTTTATTTCAAAGATTAATGTCTGTGTCAGATTGAGTAGCTGAGATCCTGAGATTTCAATAGCACACACACACACACACACACACACATACACAGAGGTATACGGTCTATATAGTGTCATTCAAATCTGTGGCCATACATGAGGACGGAGAGCACAGGATGCTGTGGTGTACCATGCACTTAGAAGTATTAGAATACAAATCAAGATTTGACGTTTTCAAACTCCGTCTGTGCACTGCTGATTAAAACCATGCAGCCAAAAACAGGAAGGGTGCAGGCAAGGGAGTGAGAGGAAAATGAAACCAAATAACAAACACAAAACCCGAAACTGGAGCCAGGGTGAGAACGCATGGACGGACGAGCAGAGAAGCCCCAGCCAGCAGAGAGAGGGGGAGGGAGAGAGGGGGATGAGGAGGAGCAGAGACGAAGGCTGGCAGTCTGGATGACCTACCCTTCCCCTCCAGCGCTAGTGGATGGAGCAGGTGCGGGGACAGTGACTGTACCCACATTATCCAGTTTGATCTGGATGGTGGTCCCTAAGGGGCTCCGCAGGTACCTTCTCTCGATGTGGCGCTCCAGCTCTGCCAATCGCGTCACCGCGATGTCCAGTGGGTTGCTGGGACGACGGATCAGGCCCTTCTCCGAGCTGCGCTCTTCTTGAGACTCCGCCCCAGGGCGGGGCTTGGGGAGGAGCTTGTGCTCGTAATAGACTAGGTCCTCTCTTTCAGACTGTGGCTCTGGATATGTCCAGCCCTGAAGCGAGGCATTGAAATTTCTTATATTAACTGTCACTTCCAACAATGGTTTAATGCATTTGTGGAAGTATTATAACGGTACACTCACCTTGACCTGCAGGCTGGCGGACGTGACTTTGCGTTCCAGCTCCTCCACCTGCTGCAGCAGAGCGATGTCAGTCTCCATGGCCTGCTCCTCCACACACCACTCCTGCAGCGTCTCCACGGAAACCTGGCCCTCGTCGAGCTCTGAGACCTCCATAACTGCCACTGCAAACAAAAAATAAGACAACCGTAAGACCCCAGGAGAAATAACATCCATAAGGCACAGCACAGCAGAATTGAGCTCGTTTTGACAACTGCATGCTCGGCTGAGTCAGTTGCACAGTGGTATAGAGGGCTTTTATGAATGTTATTTAGGGCTGCCAAATAATAAATTGCCAAAATAATTCATTGTGGTTATTCTGACTTTTTGCAGTCTATATTGATAAACCTCAGATTTAGAATTTGCTTATATTTGCTCAGTTTTGCTTATATTTGCTTCAGTTATAATACATCCAGTTCCTCTTTTATGGAAAATAAAATAAAATAAAATAAAATGATTGGTCTTAAAATTAAAGATAAATGATGCAGACATAATGCCAGAAAGGGTGAATAAAATAAAATTAAAAAAAATAAAATAAAGTAGTGGTCTTAAAATCAAAGGTTAACGAGGCAGACATAACGCCAGAAAGGGTGAATAAAATAAAATAAAATAAAATAAAATAAAATAAAATAAAAAATAAATGAAGTATAAAAAAATAAGTGAAGCGGACACTTTATCGTAAAGAAAACACGGCTATTAAACAATCAGCATCAAGAACCGGAACTATCAGTTTCATTACATAAAATAAAATAAAAAGAAAACTTTAGTTTTGTTAAAAGTCTTCCCTGGATTTCATTTAGAAAGAAATATGATTATTAATAATTTAATTTTTTTTTTTTTAAAAATGGATTGTTTAATTTTTCCCCTATATCATTGTGTTAAAATAAAATTTGTTTACATATGGAAGAATATTATTGCACACTGTATCTGCGAAGTGAATTTTGTTGGAATTTTTTTGTGCCAATGTAGAAAACAAAGAGAATGTTCAAAAAAAGACAAAATATGACTTCTGAATGACTTTCTCCATTATTTTATGACACAAACCAGCTGTGGACTGTTGTGTGTTTGTGTGTGTATTGAAATCAATACACCGAATAGAATTAAATGACTGGAATGTCAAATTGTGTTAACAATGATAAATAAACATCATCTCCGGCGGTCCTATCTTTTTTTATTTTGGTCTGCTTGAACTGTTTCCATGGCTAAATCTGTAAGATAAAACACACACTGACACTGTGTTATTTCCACTCAGCTCACCCTCTCGGTTCTTGTTGCAGGTCTGTGCGATGAGCTCCATGGATTTCTGCAGCTGTTTCTGCAGGGCTCTCTCTCGGATGCCTCTGCTGTGGAGAGCGTTCACTAGAGCTTTCAGCTCCTCCATGTCTGTCACCTTCCACCAGCCCAGCAGCATGTCTGCCAATCAGCCAAAACCATTACCATCAACAACCCCAAACAAAACTAGAAGACTCATGACACATTTGTTGCTGAATATTATGGTTAAATCTTGCAGACTTAAAATTACATTTTTTTTATTTAACAACTCAGTGAAGTAGCATTTGTGTGCATGATACCAGCACTCACCCTCTGGTACTGGCAGCGGTTCGGGGTGGTCATGATTTCTGGGAAGGTCCAGTGCCATTGGAGAAGGAGCAGAGGTAAGCTTCTCCCCAGTGGGAACAGGAGAACCACTTTTGCTGGTTGAGACGCTGGGTGCCAGGAGGGGGCTGGCGCTGCCCTCCACTGAGGGGTACATGTGCAGGGGGCTGCTGCACAGGGGCAGATTGGGGCTGATGACCCCACCGGACCAGCTGCACAAAGGCAAACCAATCAGAGCTCCACCTGGCTTCACCTGGGGGAGATAATGAGAATACATGAGATGTAGCAACAATATCACTTGATCAGTGCTACTCAACAAACGGGGTCTGGGGCCCACTAGGGGGCCTCAGCAAACTTTCAAGGGTGATTTAAATAAGACAAAAAACAACAAAAAAAAAAGAGAAAGCCATTTCTTATTTTAATTTACCCTTTCAACAACTGTCTTGAAAAACCTTGATATATGAGGTAGCCTAAATTCAAAAGTGTGATTTCTAGATCTGGAAAAGTCATGGAAATGAATAAAATCATATATATATATATATATATATATATATATTTACATTTATGCAAAGCTAAAATATTTTTTCAGGTAGAATTGAGAAAAAAAAAAAATAAAAAAATAAAAAAATCCTTATCCACACTGTAAACCCTAAAGCTCAAAATAATTAATTGGTTTGAGTAGGGCAAACTCAAATTAAACAAATTAGTATTTAGAACTTTCTTTTTCTTTTGAGTTCATGAAACTGACAAATTTTAAGTAATCATAAGTGTTTCGGTGTTTTGAGGTTTTTGAACTTGTTTCTTTTAATTTAGACAAACTTAAATTTACCTGAAACTCAGCTGGGATTTCTGTTTCCCAGCATGCTTTGCCCTGACACTTGAAAGGGAGAATAAATGCTAAAATTAAGTGTTATATAATGTTTTTTTTTGTGTGCAAGATTAATGTTAAGTGGGAGATTTAATAGTGTTTAATGCTTTGCTATGCTAATTTAGAAGAGTTTCTGTTATGTGGGTTTTTTGTGGGCACTGGCTTAGCTTGAGAACAGGTATTTGTTAAATGTTCTATATTGCTGTACTCTTTCAGCAATTGCTATGCTATGCTAATGTTATCAAAGCATTGTGTTACCAATTAGCATTTGCTGAATTAGCTAGTTATAGCTAGCTAAATTTCCACTACTAAAAATATAATTTAAGATGTCGGCGCTGATAACCTCGTGGGCAGCGTGCCAACATATAGCGTCATTGCAAAACATAGCAGTTTGAGTCCCGGCTAGCGGACCTTTCCCGATCCCATCCCTCTCTCTCTCCAACTTCGCTTCCTGTCTGCTTAAAAGTTAAGATTACATGATCATTTAAAGTTTAATGTATGAATTAACTTTTATGTATGAATTAAAAAATATTAATATGTATGAATTACAATTTCAAGTTAAGAACAATTAATAAGTACAAAACTGAAATCTGCCAGTTCTGCTTACTTAAACTTTGAATTTCTTAACTTAAAAATTTGATGTAACTGATTACCTCAAATTTTTTGAGCTTTGCCAATTTATTCGGGTCTACAGTGCAGTAAATTACAAACAATAATTATATTTCATTCAGGGGACCTTTGAATATTGTTGTGAACTAAGGGGGACATTGGAGTCAAAAAAGTTGAGAGTCACTGATTTAGAGCACAGAAACTTTAGACGGTTTTAAAAACAGTTGTTTTTACGTTTCAATTTCCACTTGCATAATGTTTTCAGTATCTGAACATTTTTCTGGCTTAATTGTGTTTAAACTATTACAAAAGTATTACATTGATCAACACTGACACTAATAATAATAGAGTCCATTTATTTAAACATTATTAAATTGTAATATGTGATATGAAAGTCACAGCAGTTGAAGGAAAATAGTGTAATCAGCTATTTTATAGTATTACATCAATGGAACTGATAGTTGTTTTAAATCAATTGGATTTTGGCTTTCAGAATTTTTGGTTTCGGCCAAGGATTTTTATTTTGGTGCAACACTAAACATAATCACAACCAATCAGAACAAACCAATGAGATTTCACTGTGGGCAGAGCTACCCAGCGTGACACGAAATAAACAGAAACCAAGCAACCAACAAAACGTCTTGTCTCGTGTTAATTGACGTGTGCAGCTGATTAACATAAAAGAGATTTATTGCTTGTAGCTTTATCATGTTGGACACTGTAAATATGAAATATATTTCAAATAGAACGGGTAATTACCTGCAAACTGAGGTTGCTGATCCCAGCAGGTGAGGGGTTCAGAGGGCTTGCAGATGCAGAAAGAGGAAGCAGGTGATGGTGCGGGGAGGAGGTAGATGGTGGAGGTGGAGTTTTGGGTCGTGTGCTGAGGGTGTTGCTGTTGTGTGAGGACTGTGAGTGTGCAGACGGCTGGGTGAGGGAAGTGTCGTCGCAGGGTGAGCGAGGCAGCAGGCTGAACCAGTGGCCACTGCGCTCGCTGAGGACCTTGAGCAGCTGGTCGTTGGCCAGGAGCTGAGTCTGCGTCAGCTGCTGCGGCTGCAGGATGTGCGCGGGGATGCCCAGCTGCAGAGGAGGAGGGATTGCGTGGTCTGCGCTCGGGCTGCTGGCCTCTGTCAGCTTAGAGGTAGTTGGAGAGTGAGCTGGAGATGATGCTGATGTCGTTTCCATGGCGATTGTTGCCGGGCAGCCGTTGTGGGCGTGGCAGAGCCCCTTGGCCCCGGCAGGTGTGCAAGGCAGTTCCTGACACTGAGGGCTCTGTGAGGGGCGGAGCTCTGGCGGATGAGGGGGCGTGGTCTCAACCTCTGTTTCCTGCAGTTCTTTGAGTGGGGAGGAGCGCACCTCTTTATTTGCCTCCTGATCAGGATCGATGGGCTTCTCTTCCTCCTGTTTCACCTCCTCCTTCACAGCCCCCTGTATCTCCTCATGCTGATGATGCTGCAGAACTTCCTCCTTGGGCTCCTCTTTGACCTGCACAACTGGAAAGTTCCTCAACCTCTCACGCTCTTTCTCCAACTCCTCGAGACCTACATGAGAGAAAGAAAGAAGAACATATTTAGCGTAAAAATAATGGTGTGGCTGTACACAAATGCATTTATGGATGGATGGATAGATAAGACTCACCTTCTCCACTCTCTAACGCCTCTATGTAAACCCCTCCACACTGCGGGAGGACCCAGTATCTGCGGCGGTACCGGTCCTGGCCGTATGACATGGACCGCAGGGCATGAGACGACTCAAACAGCTTCCGACGGATCAGGTTTTGCTGCTATACTCATACAGAAATACACATATGAGTGTGTGCATTTCGGACACAACATGCGCCAATCATCTTCCCAAACTTGTAATAAAAAGCACTTATAAACCATCAACAAAAGAGAAGCTTTAAGGGCTCCCTGTGGTTTTCCAAACAAATTAAATGCTTGTGAAATTAAGACATACATATTAGTATTGTAATTTTACAGTTGAACAGTAAAATATTAATATTATTATTACTATTTTCTTAAATACTTGATTTTATTTTAAAGTGAAATAGTAAAAACATTACTATAAAAATAGTCAGTGTTAATTTCGTTGACAAATAATTTTCATCAACGACAGAAGACACAAGAAAATGAGACGGTAACTAAATAAAAACCAGTTTTGAATGACAAAAACTATGACAAAAATCTACTGACATTTTCGTCAATGAATAAAAACGTGACAAAAATGTTAGGGAGGGACGATTTGGGAAGAGATCCAGTCAGAACTGATGTGTGAATGCACACATTTGAATTGTAACGTGCTGATCTACCCGGCAGGACATAAGTTGGCATACACTACACTTGCTGCATGTCTCATAAAACGTTCAAAAATGTAAACATCTGGGAGAAAGAGAAGAGCAGACATATGGACAGATCTGAAAAAGTGTGACAACACAAAAGAGAGCTCTATTCGGTACGGTTTTCTGTGCACACAACCCGAAGCAAGCAGCCGCGTACACAGAAAGCTAGACAGCGCACAAGTACTAAATTGAGCTCTCTTTCGTGTCTGAATGGACAAAAACACACATCATTATGTCAAAATGTCTGTGTATTCACATAAACAGAGTCGGTTATGTCTTAAAAGAAAGTAAACAGCTGTGAGAATATCAGATGTGCATCAGTGTATTGGATCTGCGCATTTTGTCTTAAGGTGACAGCAGCCTAATAAACTTAATGCCGTCTGTGTCCTTAATATCAATCAAACAACAAAGACGCATTCACTGCTCTTTAATAGCTTTAATAAGGATTAATTATATTTAATTTATACAAATAAAGTAAATAAATAAAACTGAGAATAAAGAATGATGTATGCAAGTTGTATGCATGTATGCATTTATCATTCATTGAAAAGAAGACCATATATTCTTCTTTAGAAGTGGTTTTATTTCATTTTAAGATAAATAAACACATGTTCAAACTTTAATATCATTCATATTACCAGGTTAATAGATGTTTTCTCCAGGAGTATATAATGGGTTTGGAAATTTTAGAGAAATTCATAATTAATGCATTTACAATTTAACTAAACCCATTAGATTTTAGTTGACTAAATCTACTGTGGATTTAGTCGACTGAAATCTTATGATATTTCGTCAACTAAAACTAGACTAAAACTAAAACAGTTCAGATGACTAAAATATGACTAAAACTAAATGGCATTTTAATCAAAAGACTATGACTAAATCAAAATTTGCTGTCAAAATTAACACTGACAACAGTAATATTTACTATTTTTGTTTAATATTTTATAATAAAATAATAATAAATTATTATTATTAACATTATCATCATCATCATTAATATTATTATTATCATATTGATATATAATCACAAAATTTTGGGCTAAACTGTGCAGCCCTACAAACAAGCACAATTTTAAACAAAATCACATTTTAAATTGCAATTGCAAATTTTATAAGAAAATTTAGATTTGTTTTCCCCAAATCATGCTGCCCTAAATTATGATGTTTGAATTTACCTTTGATAACTTCTCGATCTGTTTCTCTAGCTCTTCAACACTTGTTGCTGGGTCTCCCTCATCCTGACACAAACACACACACACATATATACAGGCTCAGTCAATATAAAGATGTCTGATAAAGGTAAAGTAATCAATGAAAATGCACCCGAAATGAACGTTACCTCATCACACGTCTCCACCTTTTTTCCCTTTTTGGCCTCTTCCTCCTCATCATCATCGTCCTCATCCCCTGCGTCATCACTGTCCTCATCTTCATCGTCGTCGTCATCACTATCCCCAGCCTTCCTTTTGCGCTTGTGACCAATGGCAGAGCCGCCCGCAGCCTGAGGCTCCTCCCCTCCTGCAATTGCTTCACGTTTCCCTGTCCGTTTAGCGTAGATTGTTTTCATTCTGCATGAACACATGAATAAATACTGATTGGTTAGTGAAGGAACCTTAATATTTGAATGCAGTTATGATATACATTCAACACATATCTTTTGCAGTCAGTAAAAGCTGTTTAATGCCTGGTAAGATGCCTCGATTCAAATGTGTGAACATCTATTATGGCTAGAAAGATAGGTAAGTTTTGAAACAGCCATTATATTTGTATAAATCAGGTGCAAACATGTTGATACTCACTTCTTCAATTTGCCCTCCACGATACACTCGTCCTTCCTCAGCACATTCATGTGCTCCAGGCTTTTGTCGATCTCACTGCAAAAACACAAACAGTTTCGTACTGCTGTAGATACCAATGTTATTTTAGTATTAGTTATATACATTATAGTTTTATTACAGTTTTGAATTAGCCTTTATTTTCTTTTTAAGTTAAATTTTATTTAAAGTTGATTTTTAGTAATTTTGTCTTTTTTTAATATTACTATTTAGGTTTAATTATTCAGATTTAGTTTGTTTGTTTTACAGTTACTAATTTTAATGCTCAAACTTATTTCAGTTTGCATTTAATTTAAGTATTTTAATCTAATATTTATATTTTATTTTATTATTATAATTAACAAAAAATATTTTTAATAGTTTTAGTTAAAGATAATAACCCTGGTAGATACATGTCATACAGCACATGTGTGATTATGTCACATGATGAACTCAAGCTGTTGAGGTTCCAGTGTTCATATGCATTAAGTATTCAAAGCTCTGTGACCTCTCCACTGCTTCTTTATGCACTATTATTCCAAGATGAATATTTCATAGTGCCCAGACAGGCCTCATAGAATAAACACATCACTTTTACACACATCATATTTCCAAACAGGAATCATTTGAGTTTGAAAATGTCTTACATAAGTGTAATTAGTTGATTTTTAATTGATGTTGAAAGGTTTGTGATATGTTTCTCAAAAAGATGGATGTCATTTGTTCAAAGGAAACAAAATATTTCCTTGCTTAATTTGTAAATGTTTCATTAACATATACAATGTAATCATCAATCAAGTCAAGAATCATCAGCAGCTGAACTCTGAAAACATAACTGAAATCTATTGGTTCTTACCTGACCACGCTTTTACTGCATGCCAGCTCATTTACAAGGAAGGCCAGGACAGAGGCTTTCTGAGTTGGCGTATGGGCCTGAAAGGCTTTGGTCCTTAAACTCAGAGCAAGATCAGCTAGCTCCGTCTGAGAGCAGTGAGCCTCCATGTACAGCTGCAAAACCTCAGACACGTTGTCCCGATTCAGACCCACATTGGTCAGGTGGTCACCCAAGATAGACTTAGCCTGGTGGAGAAAAGGGAATAGTTCCAATTCTGCTGACACTTTTGACTAAAGCATCTTAATTAAAATAAATTATTAGAACTAATTAAAATAAATTATAATACATTAAAACTAATTATTAGCATCCATCACAGGCTTGGAACTGCTTAAAAAGCAAACTTATATATATATATATATAATTATATATATGTAGGTAGGTAGATAGATAGATAGAGCATTCCCCCCTCACCCTGTGTCCTTGAGGTAATCCTGGGTCAGACACAGCAGATGAGAGTAGCCGGACCAACAGGTCCTGCACTTGCCCCATGCTGTTGCCCAGGTTGAGCAGTCCCTCCTGCAGTATACCCAGAGTGGGCAACTCGGAGGGATCCATGCCCAGAACCTTCCCAAAGCTCCGCAGGAACTGCACCACCATCAGGCAGTCCGCAAACACACTACCAGGCAGAACCAGACCATGGATACGAGGAATCTCCGGAAGGGGCTGTAGAGGAAGAGAGGAACAGAAAAAGTGAGGCAAACAGTTTGCAAGATCATGTTTTAATAACACATTTTAAATAAGCAATAAAATCTGACAACAACAGTATCTTAAACTTTGCTAAAAAGATTTCTCCCATTTAATTTTTTTACTGTATCATCTAAATCAGTATTTTTCTAACTTCTGTCTATAAAAATATAACTGAAAAAATCAATAATAATAATAATAATAATAAACAATTTAATGTCCTTAAGTTGTTTTGCTTATACATTCAAAACAACTCTAACATAGGGTGGGAAAAAATACTAAAAAATACTGTCAAACTAATACAAAGAAAAGTTTTTGGTGACCCAGATTTTTTGTGAGTAAAATATTTACTTGAAGTACCCCTTGAGATTTTTAGTTAATATCTCAATAATTTAATGGCACATTTGCATGTTCACAGTTCTCTGATGTTAATGATAATAATTAGTAATAGTAGTAGTAGTAGATTTTTTAACTCTAATTATAAAAATGAAAACTGCTGTATATTACTGCTGTAAATTACAACTGTACAGATGCGCCACATGCTTTATCAGACTATACAGTTATTTAATTCAATTGCAGCCTTTGATTTGATAATCACACTAAGCCATATCCTGATTATTGTGCAGCCCCATTTAATTATTTTACTTTTACATTCAATATAATTAATTATTAGCTTTTCATCAACTCACAAACCCCCTGCAGTTCCCCGCTCTAGACAATAATATAATAATTTTTTGTCCTTCATATACTGACAATAAAAGGCTTAATTTTGGAAACAACATGTTGTCTTTACAGTATGATGTTTAATATTTTTCACACTGTATAAATGAGTCTTTATACATGAAATTAGGCAGCTGTCATTATATTTTAAGTAGGGGGTCCTTCGTAAAGAGATCATCAAAATTTGGGTTCATTAGCATCAAAAAGTTTCATAAAAGATACAGGAGTGCCAACTTTTATCAAAATGCTGTCTTCGTCACCACTAGGTGGCAGTATTCTGTCTCAGGTGAATTCACTGTGAAGTGTCTTGGTGAGATTCTGTGTATGACATCATACCTCTGAGAGTTCTGATTGGATGAGCCTTTCTGTTAATGGCTCATTTATTGATGAATGAAACATAAGTGCATAATCTTACAAAAACAAGCATTCTAAATGATTATTAAAGTTGATGCAATGCAAAACTTTTCCTTGTTTGGCCTGATATCCAGTTCCATTACCTTGTGATCTGTCAAGCACATGTCTTCATTGGGTTTCTTCATCTCACGGATCATCTCCAGCTCCAGCCTCCGGAGCTCCATTTTCCGCTCCTTGTTGAGACGTTTCTCATCACGTTTCTCTTGCCTGAGGCGTTCGCGCTCCTGCGGGTTGGAAGAGAGGCTTTACTAACCGGTCTGATGCCATATCAGGCGTGTTTGACATTAGGGTATTATGTTCTACAAGAAAACTTTGTTTTGGAGAATGAGGAATGTTTAGGGTACTTTATCGAACTACATCAAAATTATTTGGCGAACACATTCAGGGAGCGTAGCAGAGCAGGTAGACGTGACATGTGAGAAAGCCTTGAGGTGCAGAGAGGAGAGTGGAGTGGTGAAGGACAGTGTTCCTTTATTTATTTATTTTATTTTGCACACCTCAGCTTTTTTCCGAGCCTCCACAGCTTTCATTAGCATAACGTGCTGTCTCCTCCTCTCCCTCTCCTGAAAAGACAGAATGATTCCATCGTTCAGTGGAGGAAAGCAGAGCATACAGATCCACACAGAGAAAACAAACGAAATATAAAAGCCAGAGACAGACGATAAAACTGATCAGCGTGGTTTAGCATGTTGCACAGAAAGAGAGAGAGAGATAGAAAAAGTAGGTGTAGAACGGACACATTGCTATGGCCAGGATGAGGCAGCCACAAAAACGTGTGTTACAGCTGATCGGACGGGAACAAAAGAGCGAAAAGAAAAGCCACAGATGTAATGGGCAGGTCAGAGGAGGAAAGCTGTCGGTGCATCTTGAGTTAGATTAGCGAAGCTACTGTTACAAGCTAACAAGGGAAAACACAGCAGATTTCCCTCAGTCCTTACAGTGAAGCACATTGCTCTGTCACTGTTGTTATGGATTTAAAGTCAACATGAAATCAAAATCGACCCTATTTACTTTCTTAATACACGTTTCTGGTATCTTTCTTTAAAATGTAAAACTTGCAAATAACTACTTTACGGCTGACACCACCTTGGACTATTGGATAATGGCTGCATTTAAGTCCACTTTTTTATGCCCTTCCCTTGCCAACTTCCCTCCATCCCATTCACTCGGATGTACATCATTGCTTACGTTGCACGAGCCTATAGCCTTGATCACTTGTGGGTGAATTAAGTGTGAACACTGTGAGCTGATGTTGTGAAGTTACACTTGTGTTACATTGAGGTCTATGAATCTGATCAAAATAGAATAAACTTCCCCATCCACTTGACGAAGTTGAATACACTTCAAAATAGCGATGGGGATTCCCCCTAGGGCAAGTGCTTAGGGTAGTTTGTGAGTGTGTGTCTAAAAGTGGAGGTAAACACAGCCAATGCACTCAGTAATTTGTTGTTTAGGTTATGCTACTGATGTCTTGGATTCATGCTGACATCTAGTGGTGTGGATGTAGCATCATGCAAGTTGTAGTTATCGATACTGTTGTACAAATGCACTTTTCGGAGTCAAACTTGTTAGTTCTGCAGGTGAAAGTGTCCAAAAATGTTAACTGAGATGAAGTGAGTAGTATTCGGCTAGTGATATGATCTCAACATGGCTGCCCCCCATGAAGAGACCCTCTCTATGTAAATTACAAATTGTATTGGGCAATTGATATGACTAGAGGTTTTATCTTATGTGAGTCTACATGATTTTTAAATATACTTATGTAAAGTACTACTCATTTTTTTCGATTGAGAAATCCTAAATTACAGAGTGCACCTTTACCAATAGCAAAATTATTTATTCATTGTTTTAGCAAACTCGCATTCTGGTTTGGCTACATTCTAGGGGTTGCACCGACTAGTCGACTTTAATGCTCTGCCATGACGCTTTTAAAGTGTTAGTTCACCCAAAAATAAAAATTCTGTCATTAATTACTCACCCTCATGTCGTTCCACACCCGTAAGACCTTCATTCATCTTCGGAACACAAATTAAGATCTTTTTGATGAAGTCTCCATAGAGATCCAATGCAACTACCACTCCAAGGTCCAGAAAGGTAGGAAAAAGACATCAAAAAAGTACTCCATGTGACTCCAGTGGCTTAAACTCAATTTTATGAAGCGATGTGAGTGCTTTGCTTGTGCAAAAAACACATAAATTACCACTTTATTTACAAATGTATATTATCCAAAGCGTGTTCATGCAACAATGCCAGCTCTTGCGTGAACACAACATGCATGCGTTGTGAAGCTCTTGTGAACATGTGTTGCAGATCAATATTTTTGTAAATAAAGTGGTAAAATATCTTCTTTTTTTGTGCAAACAAAGCACTCACGTTGCTTCATAAAATTGAGTTTAAGCCACTGGAGTCACATGGAATACTTTACTGATGTCGAAAAGATCTTAATTTGTGTTCTGAAGATGAACGAAGGTCTTACGGATGTGGAACGACATGAGGGTGAGTAATAAATGACAGAATTTTCATTTTTGGGTGAACTAACCCTTTAAGTTTGACGTCGACTAGTTGCTGATCATGGCCTACAGAGGGCGCAACAGAATAAGAAATCTTTGAAGTCCACATTTACGCTCCGTATCCAACAGTAAATGACAAATAAATGCATACTCCGAAAGCGCTCCACAAGATATGTTTGATCATACCATCTGGATGCTCAATATTGATCGGGCGAATGCACGTTTTAAACAACTTATTGTACGCATAAGTTAATTGCCGTTCTAAACTAATGCGCAGCTGCTGCATTGTGACACACATTCAGACAGTAGCGCAGAAATGTATTGTCAACACTGTTCTGTGATTTATCAATAAAATAGCTTAGAAAATGCAAAGTTCTAACATATATTTATTAGTAAATAAAACCCACAGCTTCACTATTAGAGACGCTGCCAGGTAGAATTAATTCACACGCAATCGCTCTCTTACTAATGCATTCATATAAATGTAATCTTTACTGTGCTACTTTATCTGTATCTGATTTAGAACAAGCAGAAATCGGTGCGAAATATAAAGACCCAAAGACAAAAGAATTGATAAAAATAAGCTGTTATTTAGGAGCAGTAGCCTTGTGGGCAGCGCTATCATATGCCATAGCTGTGCATGAGGCAACCCGCGTTCGAGTCTCAGCTCGAGGTTCAGGCTTATTTGTTCATTAAATGACATCATCAGCGACTAGTTGATGTCAACTCGACTTTCATCACATAAATGTCGACTGTCCAAAAAAATATTAAGTCGTTCAACCCCTACTACATTCTAGTATTGAATATCCACTTAATTTATTAAATATCCTATTTTGCTCGGAAAACGTCACATTAAGGAAGCAAAATGGGTTTTGAAAGCCGTTTCATGTTGACTTTAAGGACAAAGCCAATTAGTGTGATATCTTCATTTCTGACCCACAGATGGCATGGAATGTACAACAGAGAGAAGTGTGAGTTTCCTCAAATTCTCTCATTGGTCATTGTCAGGCACTACGACCTTTGACCTGTACTGATGACCTCACAGGCAGGACAATCAGCACAGTACAAATGCAACATTGTGACAAATAGTCTGCCACAACAACATACATACACGCACACACACCAACACTCACATTTTCACAGCGGTAATGATACAAAATTGGGATGAATTTACACGTGGAATGAGGGTGTGTGGCACTTTCCACCAATGAGAGTACGTACTCAACAGGCTCCACAGACACACACACACACACACACACTCACAGACACACTTACAGACACACACACACACACACACACAAACAAGGCACAGGCCTGCTGCATCAAAGCCGTTTTCTCTCATTGACACACATAGCAGATGTAGGCGATGCAGTTTTTTTCTTTTGTTTTCTTTTTTTTTTTTGCTTGAAAAGCCATGCAGAAGGAAAATGTAGTTTTGACAGCAGCCAGTGCTACATTTAAACATGTGCTGCTATGACATCATATCACAACCAGGATTCACGATGCGAGTGTTAGATGTACAGAAGATGAAACATACCCATACCATATCTAGTCTATGCCTCTCCATCTCCTGAGAGAGAGAGTTGGCAGAGTATTATGAGACAGAAAAAAAATCACAGCGTCATTTAAAAAGAAAAGGAAAAAAAACAAACAAACTCAAAACTTCAGCCTGTAACCCCAAAGAGACAGACCCCACTCCCAAAAAAGCATGGAAATTAACCAAGAGAAACAGCAGAAAGTTAAAGACAGAACCACATGAGACTCGCCACTTCTTACAATGGGCATAGGCTGAACAAATCTATTTTAGGACACTTTTAAACCCATAATGCACTGCATTTCATATCTGAACTCTACAATAAAATATTGCTCTTTCCCTCCCTTTCTCCCACATTTTGTAGCAGAAATCAGTACTACTATATAAATTGCCATTATGAGACCTATTATTTATGAGAGTGGTGACTGACCTGGTGCTTGAGAATAACAGCCTGTTGGCGTCTCATCTCCTTCTCCTACAAACACAGAACATAAAAACGATTCAACGCTGCACCAAAACACTCATTATGACACCGTCTAAAAAGAAACCACCAATCCTGTCTTGGCCTTCAGTCCTAACTGTGAGGCCTGCAGTATGAATGCAGTTTTCTCTGCTGGCTAGTGAAGCAGGTTTGGTTAGGACATATCAAAATGTTTGCCTTTTTTAATAATCAAAAGATAGTCGGAAGCAGGTAATATTTATAATTTAGGGGGAGGGGGATTTCTTAGTCTAGAGACCACGTCATTGAACAAACTTTTTTTATATGCTGATATTATCTAGATGGTAACTCTGCATATAAAGTCATGTAAGATACACATATTTAACCCTAAACACGGTAGCAGCAAATGGAAAGAGCTTTACCATCTACACAATCGTACATGTCCCTAAAAACAAGATAAATCATCAACTTTGGTTTAATTTTCCTTGAGGAGAAAGAATAGGGCTTAGTGGTATGATGGCATGTGCTGTACAATGCAATATTTTTTATAACTAATAAAGTATTATCTTTAAGCTTGTGTCCATATACTTTTCAAATAAAAAGAGAAAATAATCAAATCAGTGTTACAGCAAAAGCACCTTTCATTTGTAAACTATTTAATAAACTAAAATATCCCCAAATATGATGATCCACTTGCAAGGGACTCCTTTCCTAAAATGTATAGGCAGCTATATATTTTCATGTATAAAAATGTAATTAAAAACTAATTTGTACTGTGTGAGAAAAATATTAATGTTGTAAAGACAACAATATTAAACAACTGCCTTTTATATTAAAGAAAATTGTTAAAATATTATCGTAAACATATTTCATTTATATATTTCTCCAGATCGCAGGTAAAAAAAACAACAACTGATTTAATACACTACCGTTCAAAAGTTTGGGATTTTTTAAGTTTTTGAAAGAACTTTTTGATTACAAATACAGTAAAAACAGTAACATTGTGAAACATTACTATAATGTTTTCTATTTTAATACATTTTAAAATGTAATTTATTCCTGTTATGGCAAATCATTACTCCAGTCTTCAGTGTCACATGATCCTTCAGAAATCATTCTAATATGCTGATTTGGAGCTAATTTCTGATTATCAATGTTGTGCTGGATAATATTTTTTTGGAAACCGCAATACACTTTTTTTCAGGATTCTTTGATGAATAGAAAGTTCAAAAGAACAGCATTTATTTGAAATAGTTTTTTTTTGTAACAATGTAAAAGTCTATACTGTCACTTATGATTTGATTTAATGAATGATTTAATGAATTTAATGTGTATTTGCTGAATAAACGTAATTCCTTTTTTTAAAAAAAAAAAAAACAACTTTTAAACGGTAGTGTATATAGAATTTCCCACAAAATAACTATATCATTGTGATATTTACATTTTTACATTATTATCAAAGTGTTATATGATGTAAATAATTTTATGTGTGTATATCACACAAGATGGCTGCAAAGCTAACAGACGTGGACTAAAAGTCATAAAACAACACAAAACTTCATTTAAATAAGGGAGGCTATTTAGAGCAGGTTGTGTATTCCAGTGAGGGTCCCATGTGTACAAGACATGAAAAGATGCACTGTGCATTTTTCATTTTAAACAACAGAAGCAAAAATCCAGATGTCAAGCTAATTTTCCCCCACAGGCCGGCAGACATCAGTCAAACAGAGGCTCTGCTCCTTTGTTGTGGCCGAGGAATGTTAATGGTTTGCTGGGGTAGGTGAGAACGAGGGAAGTTTCCTGGGGTGGGGGGGTGGGGGTTTCCACGGCGATGATTCATAGTGCACAGAGTAGGTGTGTAGCATCTCTTCTCACTCACAAACTGACCTTTATTCGCTTTTCCGCCTCCAACATTTTGGCATTGGCAGCCTCCTCTCTCTTTTTCCGCTTTGCCTGCCAATGCAAAACAGGTCTGGGTCAGACCAGTGCTGCCGTGCTGAGTATAAACCTAAATTAAACATGCTAAACCAACATCTGTTTTATTTATAACTTATACTAACACTTTGATTGATGTGTCTGCGAGAGGAAAAGTGAGAGCTTGCATCCAAACATTCACACACACACACACACACACACACACGGGAAAGCCCTTCAGTCTTGCCATTGTTGCGTTTACTCTAACTACAGATCACTGCGTCAGTGATTGAGAATGTTTTCTCCTCAAGTCTGTGTCAGAATCGACCCTCAGATCTTCAGAACTATTCAATATTCCTCGGGCTCTGACAACGGCAATATAAAAAGAAAGCAAAGGCGAATTAGCTGAAAATTTAAATACGTAATTACAAACAGCAAGAAATCCTGTTCAGAATGGCTTGCCAAGCGTGTCAGCTCCAATTTGATTTTGCCCAGCTAAAACACTTTTGAAGCCTCTATAATTGGGTGAGTAAAGTAAACAGTGTCTTCCTCCTGCTACTTATGCAAGAACTGCCATTGTCTGATGGAAAAAAATCTTTTATGTCTAATTTACCTCTGGTTTGAAACACAGGAGGCAGCAAATTTAATATTCAAAAACTGTCCACCAAAACCAATTTAGCATTAGTCCTGACGAAAATTATGCAGAATTCACAGCCCCAAAATGCTGGTGAGTGATTCTTCTGTGGTCCGGGTTCCATGTTAAACAGGAACCGAAGGGGGTGGTGTGTATTTTAAGAATGTTAAGCCTATTTCAACTCTGCTAATTTTTTATTTTTTTCCGCAGTCACTCCATACCTCGAGAATCTGCTGTGCGCGGAGTTCCTTCTCCATACGGATTTGCTGAATACGCTTTATCTTTTCCTGGTAGGAGAGGAGGAGGAAGTCTGTTAATTGAAAGTGCTGCTGTGCATTTAAAAAAGTCGACTGGCAGCCAAGCTGCAGTCGTAGAAGCACCATCAGTTTCCGTTCGAAATGAACGCTTATAACCTCGTGTCATGACCCTAAGACTGACCGAAAACCGAAGGTTTCCTTCTAAAAACTCACCTGCTGTTTGAGAATCTTCAGCTGTTCCTTTTGCTTCCTCCTCTCCTCTGCAGCCATGATGGCTGAACAAGAGATACAGATCGAGGTTTCAGCGAGATGTTTAAACATCTTTGTGAGCAATAGAGTGGTATTCATAAGCGTGGAGTACCTTGTTGTTTGCGGGCCTCCTTGGCCGCCCGTGCGAGTGCCTGTTTCTCTAGTTTCCTCATGAGCTTCATCTGAGCCGCCTGCCGGGCGATTTCTATGATGAAAACAGACAAATCCCTTACATCAATATCAATATATGTATTTTATCTACACTGTAAACCCTAACGCTCAAAATAATTAATTGGTTTGAGTAGGGCAAACTCAAATTAAACAAATTAGTTCAATCAAATGAACTTTTATGAGTATTTAGAACTTTCTTTTTCTTTTGAGTTCACGAAACTGACACATCTGAATTGTTTCATTGTTTTGAGTTTTATGGACTTGTTTCTTTTAATTTAGACAAACTTAAATTTACCTGAAACTGGGCTGCGATTTCTATTTCCCAGCATGCTTTGCCATGACACTCGAAAGGGAGAGTAAATGCTAAAATTAAGTGTTATATAATATTTTGGGCAAGATTAATGTTAAGAGGGAGATTTAGTAGTGTTTAATGCTTTGCTATGGTAATTTAAAAGAGTTTCTATTATGTGGGGTTTTTTGTGGGGTTACCATCATGGTGACGAGTGGAGCATGAGCTTAGTTTGAGAACATTTTCTATATTGCCATACTCCTTCAGCAATTGCTATGCTATGCTAATGTTATCAGATCATTTGCTGCGTCCCAGTTCACATACTATCTGTCCTAAATAGTATTCGAAAATAGAATTAGTATGTCCCAAATCGTAGTATGTTGAAATGAGCATTCCAAACATACCCGGATGGTCTACTTTTTCCGGTTAGATTCCGAAGTGCAGATCCGTGCACACTCTTAACGGCTAATATTGCCCACAACCCATTGCGCTGTGGACATGGATTCAATTAGAACTACAAACACGAATAAAAAGTGTTAAAAAACTACAAACATGACGGATGTGCAGGACCGACGGTTAAGCAGAACGGTTAAGATAAAGGGATTTGAGTGATTAATAATCAACCTGACGAAAAAATATTTACGAAATGTTATCCACATTATATTTCATCTACAACAGGATTGTGAACTTTTATAACGATGCGTTTGGTCATTAACTTTTAAATGCATTATTATGCAAACATGAGGAGAGTTCTCTGTATATAAGACCCATGACTGGCAGATCAATGTGATACATTTCTCTCCGAAACGGTAGGAAATTAAATTTAATTGAATGAGGAGGATTTTAACTGTGACAAGATGATTGACGGCAGTTTAAACGGTGACAGGATGCACGTAACTAAGAGACAGAGCGTCTGTTAAAGACGCAATTATGACGAAGTAGTATGTCCCAAAGCTTGCATACTCTTCTTCACAAAAACAGCACATACTTTTAGGGCGTAGCATAAGTAGGCGAATTGGGACGCAGCAATTGTGTTACCAATTAGCAGTTATAGCTAGCTAAATTTCCACTTCTGAAAATATTTAAGCTGAGATTACATGATAATTTTAAGTTAAATGTATGAATTAACTTACTCAAAAATTTCAAGTTATGAGCAATTAAAATGCATGAGTACAAAATTGAAATCTGCCAGTTCTTGAACTTAAACCTGATTACCTCAAATTTTTTGAGCTTTGCCAACTTATTTGGTGTATGAATGAACTGTAAAAATCAAACAAAAAGCACTTTACCCTGAGCCTCGAGCTTGCGCAATAGTTTGGCCTCAGAGGGACTTGGGAATTCGCTCTCTCCTAGATTCGGGGGGCGGCCCTTTCGGCGCCGGCTGCCCGAAACCTCACTGCCGCCCCTCGGCTGCCGCTCAGTGTTGGGTGGACGGCCTCGCCGGCCCTCCATGGCCAAGATACGAGGGATGACCTCTTCCTCTTTCAGAAGAGCCCACTGCAGACCCTGCGGGGAAGCAGGGGACAGAGGAGGGTCAGACTTATGGAGACGATGGTAGAAACACAGAAAGTTTCCTAATTTAGTGCCACATCACTAAATAATATCACTAAACACTATAATAATTAATTGGCAATATTCTGAAATGTTACTCTCATTGCAAAACCATTTTAGCAAATGAATTAAAAGCATGAAATGAAGTAAATTCAAAAAACGAGAGAGTCAGTTTCATTTAAATTTTAATCAATAAACTGTCCCAACTTTAGCTCCTCTGTATCTTTAATCTAAAGAATCTCTTTCAACACACATGACAGACAAAACATGAAGTAACACCCTGTGGAAACAACGAGCGCTGATTATTGCACAGACTCCCTACAGTTTAAAAGGGGAAATTCAGGCTATCGGGGTTCAATCAAATTCCCTGCCCTGTTCAAGATGAAAGAGAGATACAGGGAGAGTGAAAGAATACGAGCCAGAGAGACAGAGAGAAAAAAAAAAAAAGAACATAAAGAACAAAAAAAGAAAAAAGAAAAAGAGGAGATGAAAGGCATTCACCTGGGGTCCTTCTCTGGCTTCATAGAAGTCACCAACCCTTATTTTTGCACTGAAGCTAAAATTATCACGTGTGATGTCAGTTATTCCGTATCTGGACAGATACTACAGAAGAGAGAATAATAGTGATTTTGTCAGACAGGACATCCAGAGAGCCATTAGCACTATAATGGTACCAAACTGAAAGCAGCCTAGCACACTTGCCATAACAGTGCATAGCTAGCTAAAGTGACCAGATCATCCAAGTAAACTGCTGGATCTTACACCAGTACCTGCTAATGGTGCACTGGGAGAGGAAAGGGGTTTAACGGGTGGGGAGTGAGGCTTCCTGAGCGTTTGGGGGGTCTAAGCGAGAGGCAGCAGGGAAGACTGCTTACCTTTACGACATCCGGGTACTGTCGCAGTCGCTTGCCGCACGGGGCGTAATACGCAACGTCTCCCTGCAGCCGACCGCCCACTGTTTTCATCCTGGTCTCTCTTTGCCAGCTAGAACAATAACATACACATTGAAGAAAAAGGGTGTAATACACTTGTGTTTATCATTGCAAACGGCTCATTTTTATGCCATTTTATTCTTTAAGCTAATTTTATAATACCATGGATTTTTGGACATGTACTTTCATTTATTATTAATGGCAGGTCAGCAGCAAGGCTATCTTCATAGCGAGAACAAAGTGAATAACAAAAATCATACATTTAACAACAACAACAACAAAAAAACTTTATAGGACATTTAAAGGGATAGTTCACCCAAAAATGAAAATTTTGTCATCATTTACTCACCCTGAAGTTGTTTAAACCTGTATAAATTTCTTTGTTCTGCTCTGCACAAAGGAAGATATTTTTAAGAATATGGGTAACCAAACCATTGTGGGGCACCACTGACTTTCATAGTATGGAAAAAAAAATACTACAGAAGTCAATGTTGCCCCACAACTGTTTGGTTACAAATATTCTTCAAAATATCTTCAGAACAAAGAAATTCATACAAGTTTGGAACTTGAGGGTGAGTAAATGATGACAGAATTTTCATTTTTGGGTGAACTATCCCTTTAAGATTAATACAAGACAAAAATTCTAAAATATATCCAGTTAAACTTATCTCTAAGTAAAACCATCTATTTACATTAAAACTGTGCAGTCCAGAAAATGTGTTAACCCCTAACAGTCAGTTAGTTTGACAAGGAAGGCATGATGGTGGTTCTTCACCTTTCAATCATGGGTAAATCTTGAATTATCTAATCGACATCTAGTAAAAACAACTTTTAAAATACTAAAAAAAAAAAAAAAAAAAAAAAACTTTCTTATACTAGAATTTATTTTTGTACCTTGATATAACACAAATAATAAATATGAATATGAATGTGAATATGATAGTAAAGAACCATGGTTTTATACCATAATTGTGCAATGGTGCCGCCACAGTGCTTGTTTGAATGGGTTTGTAATATTAGAGAAAAGATCTCTGATTTGAGGAGAGTATTTACTCATCTGCAGTTTTAATGTGATGTTTATATGAGACTGTGTGCTCTGTTGCTGTAGAAGCACAGAATGCAGATCTGCAGTTAACAGGTGTTGAGTCATGCTGCCACCAGCGTGTGTCATATTTAAACGTACCCCATTTCCAGCGGAATCCGTAAATCATCTTCATTCATCACTCGCTTTCTCTTCGCAGAGCCTGAGACAAGACAACAGCCAGACAGACACACACACACACACACACACACATCTTAAGCAAATCGTCTCATCATCTCTTACAAATTACAATTCACATAATGAGCAAACAACATCAAATAAAACCTAGATTTTTATTTGTTCTGCTTTTGATGCATGCATAAAACCAGCCTCCACAAGGCCAGGGGATTGCAACGCGATTGCTAAGGCGTCCTGAATGGTTTTCACTAGGGGGTCTGCCAATATTAAAATTCTGGCCAATAGTGATAAGGCAAACTGTTTTCATGTCATGGCAGATAAACAAAAAATGGACAGAAGTTAATTCAATTCAATTAAAAATAAAACACAAACTAAGATAAATGTAAATCTAGGCATCATAACATTTTAATATGCAGTATGAGAAATGGATATTCATCTTGAGATTTGCTAAAGATTACATGTAACACTGTTATTAAATTATTAACTTTAAATAAAAATAAAGTTTAAAAAAATCAAATGTAAAAATAGGACAAATGAGCACGAGCAACTAAATATACAATATTGGTTGATATTATATACACTACCATTCAAAAGTTTGGGTCAGATGATTTTTCAAGAAATTAATACTTAATTCAGAAAGGATGCATTATGTTGATCAAAAGTGAAAGTGGAGACATTTATAATACCAGACAAGATTTCTAATTCAAAAAAATGTTCTTTTGAACTTTCTATTCATCAAAGAATCCTGAAAAAAATGTTTCCACAAAAATATTAAGCAACTGTTTTCATCATTAATAATCAGAAATGTTTCTTGAGCAGCAAATCATCATATTAGAATGATTTCTGAAGGATCATGTGACACTGAAGACTGGAGTAATGATGCTGAAAATTCAGCTTTGCATCACAGGAATAAATTACATTTTAAAATATATTCAAATAGAAAACAGTTATTTTAAATTGTAATAATATTTCAAAATAAATAAATAAACAAAATAAACAAAAGAACCCACTCTCAAGTCTCAAGTATGGTAAATTTAGGTTCTTAGATTTGACCTCCTGTAGGCTAAATTGATGGGGTATTTTAGCCTAAATTTCTTTTAGGCAGGTAAACATCTGATCAGATAATAGTAAAAGTAATAGCTCTCCTAAATAAGCTGCATGATTTAAGGGTATGATTTATGTCCGTAGCACAAATGATGCAAGATGAGCTACACACTCAAGTATAATGTTTAGGGATAAGGTGTTGTTGAAAAATATGAGTAATAGCAATAGTGACACCAACAAAAACCACAGGAAGAAACTAACAAAATCATATCGCTCAAATCTCTCCTTCAGAGAAGGGAAGTCAGTAAACATATTGGGCGTTAAGTGAATCTCTCAGCCGCTCAAATAATGCTCCAAAAACAAATCATCACAGTAACCCTTCTCAGCTTATTATAGATTCCGCGCGCTTTTCAACGGACACAATTCGGCTTCATTAGAAAAAGCGTTTCATTCCATCGCGGTGAGGGATGCTGAACGGCATCCAAGAGCAGATGCACTTCTGTGCCATGTTTGCTGGATTTGAGAGTGTTTTGTTTAACAAATGTCTCTGTTAGTTTCAGAAAGTAAAAAAAGCAGATTAAGCCAGCCAAACAGAGTTGGCTGATGTGCTTCAGCTAACAGGTTAAGGCAAACACGGGTACCGGGGTTAACCCAGACACCACACAAAGAGCTCTTGTTACCAGCTACATTTACCTAACCTTAAACCTGACCCTGTATAAACCAAACACAAGAGGAAAACACAATTAATGGAAACAGTTTAAAATTAATTCTGTTTTGTTTTGTTCCTGGAATACAGGCCAGATACAATGGCTAGGTCCAAGGACACACACCCAAATAGACGGGAGCAAAGGGAGCCGAGTGATGCCAGACGCCATCATTTATCTTTCTAAAAATAGACACCCCGTCATCTGAGTGTGACAGCCCGCACACAGACAAATACACAAACAAAAGGACATGCACAAACACACAACACATACTCCGTGCACATTTTTGATACTGACAGAGCTCTGAAAGACGGTGTCAAGCATATCCACTTTTAGTCTAGTTTAGTAATGACGTTGCCTGTGGTTACCTGGAGAGGTGCCAACAGAGTACGACGAGGAGGGAGAGCTGTGATAGGTCAAGGCACCGGAGCTGCTCACAATGGTGGGCGTGGCCACACTGGAGGGCTTAATGACCTGGAGGTTTAGTGGCAGACAGTCAGACAGGCTGTGATTGGTGGAGGAGTTAAGATGGGAAAACCCCTTGCTGAGTTTCTGAGGAGTCTTCTCTCCATCTGTGTCCATCTCCATGCCTCCGTCCTTGCGCTTCTTTTTACCACCCTCTGAACCGTTCATCTCGCTATCTGAATTACTGTCTGACTCTGAAAAATAGAAGGCGAGAGGAGAGGACATGAGACGGTGTTTATGGAATTGATCATTATTACATGTCTTGTGTCGTGCTGGTTGCAACAATGAGCCAAATTCAAGGCAATACAGCAATTATATTCAGCATTAAGTAATGTAAGGCATATTTCATTGGATCGGGATTTTAGGTAAAGTAAAGTAAAGTTCCCTGACTTGATAGAAGCTGTTTAACGGTACATGTATTCGTCCCGAACCGTACGGTACGGACGTCACGTTTTGGTGCATGCAATCAAATGACGAATACAGTCAGTCATGGGTGATCCACTCTCCAATCCAGAAGGGGGCGCACGCGGTAATGCAACGCTGTTTGCTAACCGCTACAAAAGGAAAAAAAGCAGAAGAAGAACAGCCCATACGCGAATGACTTGAGCGCTTGAAAACAAAGTCCGCTAGATAATGCGCAAGCGTCGAAAGCATCTTTCTGCATTCATGGACAAAGGAGAATACTTTGAAAGGCTCGCGAAAAGTAGCGGAACGTGGAAAATGAAGTATAGGAGGGTTGGGCTTAAGCTTTGAATGTTTAAATTTAGTTTGTTGAGCAAATTGTAACACTCCTAATGCACAAGTTTTATTTTTCATTACCCTGTTTATTTTGTACCTTTATAACAATAAATGCTTTTTCAGTTTTGTAGCTGATTCTGACCAAATACCGTTTGTTTTTTATCAGCCCTGCAAAAATATGACCTATGCAAGAGTGCAATCTGTTTAGTGCTTAATACACTATAGGAGGCTGTACTGTACTAACTAGGGGACTAAATGTCGCTAGGTGGAACAAACTCTGATTTGCACTACTGTCTGTTCAAAATAAATGAAAAGAAACCTAGCATTGAGGATTTGTTCCTTTACAACACTTTAGTTTAGGGTCCAATTCTCACTATTAACTAGTTGCTTATTAGCATGCATATTACTAGTATATTGGCTGTTTATTAGTACTTATAAAGCAGATATTAATGCCTTATTCTGCAGAACCATATTCTACATCCCATAATCCTACCCAATACCTAAACTTAACAACTACCTTACTAACCATTAATAAGCAGTAACGAGAGGTTAGGTAAATAAGCAGTAATTAGGAGTTAATAGTGAGAATTGGACCCTAAACTAAAGCGTTGTAAAGGAACAAACCATTTTTCACCATTTTGGTACATCACCATTTTGACCCTTAAAGGAACAAACCATTTTGACCATTTTTCCAATTGTACTGAAAACTTACTGAACCGTGACCCCAAAACCGAGGTACGTACCGAACCGTGACTTCTGTGAACCGTTACACCCCTACTTGAGTTGATAGTGATTGAACTGAAAATAATTTGGTGTAGGATCTACAAATTTCACTCATAAATTGCTAGTAAATTTCGCAAATAATTAAAAGGAAACAGCAAGTAACACATTAAATTAAAAGAAAGATTGAAATGGTATTTCCGTGTAAAACATTCTCCACTAATCATTTTTTTTATAGTGTACACAGTGAACTACTTCCATGATACTTGATACTCTATGGGTTTGGAGTGAGTAAATAATGAAAGAATGTTAATTTCTGGGAGAATCATTTCTTTAATGAACTCACAAAACCACTCTCACCTGAAAGACTGTCATCTGAATCCTCTTCATCATCATCCTCTTCATCCTCCACATCATCATCCTCGTCGTCTTCATCTTCAGCAGAGTCATCTGAGTCTTTACTGCTGGGCAGCTCCTGCTCAGCTCCGCTGTGTTGAAACAGGTCCACCAGAGACTGCACCAGGTGGTTCTGGGATAGACCCCTCCAGGCCTCTAATGCTTTGGGAGTCTTGCTCTTCCGTGGCTCACGGGTACGGTTAGGAGTGGGAGACGCAGAAGCGGGGCTCTTACGGCCTCCCGTGCTGAGGTTGACAGGTACGTCTGAGCGGGGTTTGGTGGTAAGTGCCAATGGCACATCTTGGGTGCTCTGGATGACTCCGTTGGGCTGGCCCAGACCCAGCAGGCCATGAGAGAAAGGCAGACTGGAGGAGGACACGCCTTGCGCTGCAGGGGGCTTGGTCCTACCTGACGCCTCGGAGCTGAGCTTAAGAGGGAGCACAGAGGAGGAGGATGATGAAGATGAGGAAGAGGATGTGGGCACCCCTGCCTTCTTGTTTATCTTATACGGGTCCTGCTGTTTCTTTAACTGGAGAGGAAACGTCTGGTCCTGGGACAGGAAAGACTGCATAAGGAAAAACAAAGAGAACGATTATAGAAAGTAAGAAAAGCAAGTCTGTATCACATTCAGTCTCATGTACTAAAAAAAAAAAAAAAAAACTACGCAAGTTTCAAAGCTATATCCACAGAAAAGTTTCAAGTGCAAAATTTTCACTGGACAATAGGTGAAGTTGTTCTTAGTTATAATAATATACTATATTTATTTATAATAAATATACACACATATATACAACCAAGGATGATAGCTATAACAATAACGACAACTATAAAGTTTTAATAATCATTCTAATTCTATGAGAATAGTGAAGTCCACACCACAGCTATAATGATAACGACACAGAGTGATGAAAATTTGCTGTTAATTTACTCACCCTCAGGCCATCCAAGATATAGGTGACTTTTTTTCTTCAGTTGAACAGTAAAGAAGATTTTTAGCTGAAACCGTTGTCTTCTGTGATTTATATAATGCGGCTCCTCACGATACATTGAGGTCTTAAGAAGCGAAATGATCGGTGTATGAAAGAAACTTAACATTATTTACAACATTTTTACCTCTTATCCACAGCCTTGGCAAATGGTCTTGAGCGAATTCACGAAAGTCTAGAGCGCGAGCTTCCTGTCGCATAATGATGTATGTGCGCGGGGAAACTCACGTGAGCTGACGCGGTGTTTATTTACAACAGAGAGGGAAGACTCGCGTGTTGTATTGTCTTAATATGATGGCTATGTTTATGCAACTGGCCCCAGGAGCCGCGGGTATTAATTTTGTTTTGTCTGCATATGTTTATTTTTAATCTCAAAGTGACGGCACCCATTGACTTCCATTATATGAGTCACCAAGGACCATGGTTTCAGCTAAAAATCTTCTTTACTGTTCTACTGAAGAAAAAAGAAAAGAAAAATCACCTGCATCTTGGATGGCCTGAGGTAAATTAACAGCAAAATTTCATTTTTGGGTGAACTATCCCTTTAAGTCATATAAAATATATATATATATATTTATTTATTTATTTATTTATATAAATTTATAAATCATTCCATATGGGAGACTGTGATTTTTGTGTACATCTGCATTAAAATGGTGTATAAAACTCCACATATATCCATTTATATTATTCATATCTATTTATCTATTTCTCGAAATCAATATTACAGCATGTTCTGCTGTGGGGCAATACTGATTTCGAAAAATGGAACAAAACAGAATTTCCTTGAACGAAGCACATCTTCAGAGAAAGTGAGATATGTATACTGAGAGCAGAGATGAGAGGAGGAACAAACAACAAATTGACTGATAAACAAAGAGAGTGAGAGTGAGAGAGGGGAAAAACAGCAGAGAGGGAGAGGTGGAGATGTGGTAATTGCACTGGTTGTCATGTGGCTTAAGTGCTTGTGGAGGAAGAGTGTGAGTGAGCATAATGCTGCTCTGACTCACTGAAACAGAGAACAACAGCATGGCCATGACTCTATCAGCTCCACAACATTCATTAAGAGAGAAGGAATGCTCAAACTCTGCCTGCCTTCAACCGCTGAGCTCAATGCTTTGAAATCCTCACAGCACCATTATAGCTTCCTGACTCATGAATATGTTTGTTTTGAAATAATAAGAAAATTGGCACTTGCGAGAGTGTTTCTATGAGGTTGCTAGGGAGTTGCCCGAGTTCAATAAACTTCTTAAGTTAAGAAAACTGTTGCATTAATTGTTTACCAGAAGTAACGACAGATATTTTCTTCCACATTGCAATGTTTATCTGAGTTTATCTGGCAGAAATGAATGTGAGCTTGCAGCCAATTGTAAGATAGAGGCGGGGTTTATGGGGTCCCAGTCCTTAGATATGAATTGGGTTTATTACTGGGATATTTTATTAACCTTTATTTACTTTTATTAAAAAGTAATAGCACCTTAACAAGCCACATGTTTTCAGGAATCATTCATACAGCACAAACACTGCAACCACAAGTATAAGCAAGAGTAACACTGTTGCTTGCCTTAGTAAGCACCACTAATAAAATCAAAATATTATGAAACTGTTCCCCACCGTAACATAATAATAAAATCACTCTGGTTAATTACAAGAAGAAGAGAAAACTATATTAACCTCTTCAACAGCAATTTCAAGGCAACAAAAGGCGAGGTGAGGAAAAGGCACATTTATTACACTCATTTACTGAAATCTGGACCCTTAAGAAGTCATGGAGTTAATTGCCTGTTGGTTTTGCTTCAGTAATTCTAATAAAGCGATGCATATTGTCACTTTCATTTACCAACTAAAGCCACACAGTAGGGAAGCCAGTCCTACTGATAAGAGAATGGAGCTGTCCTTTCTGTCCTTCTCTCTGCGTTTCTGTCTTCAGCACATTCACAAACACACACACACACACACAAATAATTCTCTCGCCCACTCACATTCTCCCTCTCCGTTACTCTGACCTTTTCAAATAGGCTGGTCAATAAGGAGAGACACGTCCTGAATACCAACAGCACCCTAAAAGCGATAATCCTAAATTGGCTTAAAAGATACGGACAGAAACTGTGGAGAATTTGCTTTAGCTGGTTTGCTTTTCTGGAAAATGAAAATGTGGACACCGGCCTTGAGGGAAAAGTGAGATTAATATGTGGACTTGAAGGATGAACATTCTCACATTGCTCCTGCCAGACCGTGGCAGACCGTCTACTCACCTGTTTCAGCCTGTAGTCAGCAGTGACTTGTGCCAGAGAACTTTCCAGAAGCTTCCTGCTGGTTAGAGCATCCAGTGCTAGAGATTGGGACTTGTGGGAGGAAGCTTGAGATTGCGCCTTGAGGGAAGGGGTGAGAGGAGGCGGTTTGGGGGAAGAGGACAGGGGGAGGGGTTTCGGAGGGGAGGGGACTGATAGTGGCTTGGGGGAGGAGCATAACGAGAGTGGGAGGGGCTGAGGTGAGGAAGTGAGGGGCTTGGTAGAGGCTGAGGGGTTTTTTGGAGAGGAGTTACGATGCTGTGGAGAATGTTTAGGAGAAACATCTCGACGTGACTGTGCGATTAACGCTAACGGCTTAGCGGCAGCAGCCAGGCCTGTGGACTGGATGACGCTGGTGTGGAGGGGTCTTTCCCTCGCTCTGCTGCCCGATAGAGACAGCAGAGGGGACTGAGACAGGGCTGGTGGAGGTGGAGAGCGGTGCAGGTGCACTGGAGGAGAGGGCTCTAAAGGTGCACTGCCCGGCAGGCCTCCATGGAAGTCCTGGGCCTCCAGCAGCCTGGTCTTTTCCTTCTTACTGAGCCCAGAGTTTGACGTCACAATCTGGGTAAACAAGACAGGGAGAAGTCCACTTGTTGATTATGACTGTTTTTGGTGTAAAAACCTTAATGTGTTTTTACATGATTGTTTTCCACTCTCACTGACCCTCAGCATTAAACCGGTTGTTTTTGTTACTCCACCTTTAAGACATATGTAAATGACTTTTGTTATGACTATGACACTATGACACATTTTTGTAGGCCAAAACCCAGAAGCGAGTTAGCATTTTAGCACTTCCGGTTCCATCGTCCCAAAGTCAATGGGTTTTTTTAATGGGGTTTTGGTTAAATGGCTGAAATAAGGTCCGTGGTTAACACAAGCTCAAGATACTTTCACGTTTTATTCTACGACATAAAATACATCAGTATTAACCTACCCATGATTTTTTTTAAGCTGTTACATGTCTTGAAAAAGGCGGTTGCTACAAAAGTGGCTAAATATGACTACAGAGGCTGTCATTGACATCAAAATCCCTTTCAAGGAAAGTCTGTTCACTCCGCGGCCATATTTGCAACGCCTCCGGGTAGCTATTTCGGGCAGCCAAGACCAAGTCCTATCTATTTGAATGGGGGAATCCTGAAATCTCAAAAAACTGCTTGGCGAACTCACAATTAAATAACATATTTCAAATCAGCAACAAAATCTGACATGAACTGTCCCATAAATGTCGTTTCTTATGCTCAAATAGCGTTCAGGCTAGACGAGCCAATGCGCATGAGCAGTCCTAAGCGTGAGTCTCAGGTTTCTATGGGAATTAGAGCCTGTAACGGTAGCTGCAGTGAAGCAATGACTTTATCAATCAGCGATTGGCTCTTTTACTTAGAAGGCGGGACGTATTCCGCCATATTGCGCGTTGCAGTTTCTCCCATTCATAACTAATAGTAGTGAACAGTCTTTCTATATCTATAGTCTTTGGTGACATTAAACTTCATCACGCCGAACAGGTAAGCTCAGTCCGCTTTTACAGCCTCGTTATACTTATAACTGCGCTCTTACAAACTATTCAAACTTTCAGGGAAAATGTCTTTAGATAAAGACTAAAAGAGTTGTCGGAAGCTTGGTGAAGTTGAAATCGTGCAACCGTGGTGTAGTTCGCTACCTTTAGCTTTTGCTTCTGGCGACTGCATTTAGGCTTCAAAATTCATAAAAGTTGTGTTCATCTGTGAAAATTTCGCAATGGACAAAACGTGTAAGTATCAAACTTTTGTTGATCACAGAACACAGAAGCCTATGAGAAAATCCTATTGGGTTTTTGTCGAGGGAACCAGCGTGACACTAACTGCTGAATGGCCTACAAAGTGACGTCATAGTTCCACCGCTCAATGGTGCAATGCTAGGATTCAAACCCACAACCTTCTGGTTACCAGCCTGGAAAACAGTAATAAGCTAATATGAGCAGCATCTTACTTTCATTTTCTTTTTTTTCTGCCTCTCCTTTTCTGAGTCTGACTCCTCGCTGTCTTTACTCTGCTCATCTTCGTCTTCGTCATCATCATCTTCTTCCTCTCCAAGATCATCAATATCGCTGCTGCTCACTCCATCGCTGTCAGTGTCAAGCGATGATCCAGATTCACTCTCGCTTACGGCAGACCCCTCTACCTGCTTCTTACGGGCTTTCTGCATTGGTCGACACAGACATTAATGTTAATGAATTCAACAAACAATTAAATAATTGGTCATGTATATGTAGTGTTTGTGTGTTTAGACCACACGCTGCATTTCCGCTCCTCGCGTGCAATGATGTCGTACCTTCTCTTTAGTTTTCTGTGAGGGTTTCTCCTGAAGCGCCCCTGTGCTGTTGCTATGGTGACTGGCCTTGCGGTCGCGGGCTTTGGCGTTGAGTGTCCGGCTGTGTTCAGGGGGCCGGAGCGCGGGGGAGGGGGAGGCAGAAGCCGAAACAGTTCCTTTAGCCGCAGACGGAGACAGTGAACGACCATTCACAGCTCCGTTCACACCTGTGCTCCAGAGAGTTTACATGAACCAGTCAGATGCTTTTAAACTATGCAATTTGTTGCTACAAGTTACACAATTTCCCTCAAAATATATACTACGTCAAATAGCCTTTAGCATTGATTTCTGGGACAAAAGTATAGGTTAAAACTGCAGAAGATCTCCTGATGAATTCAACACTGCAGGCGACTGCTCAAGGCGATGATTACTGTGAGTACACCAGCCTAAAGGCTACATTACTGCGGCATAACTTTTGTTTAACATTAAGTCTGCCTCCAAGGGATATCACACATTTCCAGGAGGCAGATATAGACAGATTAATACCTTTGGAGGCCTGACTGCTCTTGCTGGGTGTTTTGGATGTATACGGATTGGCTTCGTGGTTGTGAAGGGGTGGGGCGAACATAGGTGGCAGACCCAAAAAAGGCGGGAAGAAAGCTGGAGGACTCCGTCCATGTGCTTCTGCTGCTCTCCACCATTCTGAGAAAAGAGAGAGTAAACTACCTTATAACACTAGGGTAGATAATCTAAATGAGACAGGACTGAAATAAATATTAAATGATAATAATAATTCATTATACTTTTGTGTCATTTAATTACATAGGGCTTGGTGTCATCAGGAATTCGGTCATGAACAAAGGGCCACAAACACTGTATTCACACATACCTGAGAAGGCTCCTAGCTGTGGGTGAGCTGCGAGGGCAGCAGAGACCCCCAGTCCTCCTAGACCTCCAAACTCTGGGCGGACCGTTGCCGGTGATAGCAAACCAAAGGCTGGGTGGGCCATGAGAGGGTACGCGCTGGGCACAGAGGTCACTGAGCTGACACTGAAGGGCTGGTCACTGCCCGTCAGCCCAAACAGAGGACCTGTCCCATCAAACACACATACACAAGACACCATTACACATTCAGCATTAGATAATCAGAACATTTTGAAAGGTCAATGCTTAAAACAAGAAAATATGATTTGCCACTGTGGAAAAATAAATATTATATGTAAACTAGGGGTGTGACAAGATTAAAATTTCTCGTTGCGGTGAAAAGCTGTCTCGATATATTGCCATGACGGAGTGTGAGGGTGAAATTAGGATAGAATATGCCACGGCTACGTTTACATTACGCCACAAATTTTAATTCAGTTGGATAATGGTTGCTTCAATCCCATCCAGCTCATCCAACACAAGCTGCAGAGTCGTATGTTGTGCAGCAGGAATCAGAGTTCACTGATCACGTGACGAGAGTGAGTGACGAGATGACTGACAAGACCATGGCGGAGGATTCACACAACAGAGCTTAAGCATCTGACAAATGTCTTATCTTGTAGAATGTGCACTCAGCACCGCCGCTGCCTATTCACAGAGTACGCACGAAAGCGAAAGTAAAACGCGAGCCTGCATTCAAACACGATTTCAATACCCCGCATTTTGAAAGCGGCTCCCTGATGCATGCAAATATCTCCCAGTATGAAAGCTATCTTAGGCTGGGCTGTGTAGTTGTCACCATCTCTCAGCTCTGTATCATGCTTGAAGAAAAATTTGGTCTCTATTTGCACTTTGAATATTGAGAGAGTACTTTGATTATGGTTGCACTTATTGTTTGCACTTAATAATATACTGTTTTTATTTCTATGATGAATTTGTGGAAAGGAGTTCAGTTAGGAGGTCAAAAGTTGTAGAAGCTCATAAATCATGTGCAGTTCTAAGGTCTGAAGAGAAATCATACAGGAGAGAAGCCAGTCAGTTGAGTTTGTGGCAAAACCTTTTACAGTGCTCAGAAAATAGAACTGAAATGACATTTATTACAAGATGATTAGTTAAAACATTTCAAATGCACCTGCAGACTATTTTTCTAGTCATGTATTTCGTCATTGAGGATTTCTTAAAAATACTGTAAAAATCTCGTCTCGCCTCGTTCTCGTGAACTCAATCTCGTGAGTTAACTGTCTCGTCACACCCCTAATGTAAACCAGTTTTGCCTCTAAGTATAATGGTTACTGGATTTTTTCTTTTTTTCTTTTGAAGTAGTAGAATATCACTCTCTCTGCCTCTCGTGACACTTTAGGAATAGAGAGGGAAGTTATTTGTATGAGAAAGAAAGTGTTAGCGTCGAGTGATTCAGAGTTCAGTGAGAGCTTATATGTGTTCTGAGTGTTCTGTCAAGGTGTGTGGGCTTGTGTGTATATATATCAAAGAGACATTCAGAAAGCTGTATGGCTCTGTGTGTGTGTGTGTGTGTGTGTGTGTTTGTGTGTGTGTGTACCTAGAGAAGAGTAAGCCTCATAGTGCTGTATCAGCCTCTAAAGCCACATATCTGGATATGACTAACAATTCGCCCCTAGTGGCAATCCTAACTAACATTCAGTTTGCTCATGAAGCTGCATTCTCAGTCACAAAGACTTGAAACGTTTATGTTTGCATGCCCAGGAAAGAAGCGACAGCATGAGCATTTTCCCTTTTGCATTTACGTTTTTCAGTATTGTGTGTTTAGATGTACATGAGAGCAGACATGGAGGGGTTAGACAAAACCTTTTTTTTGTAAGAAATTGAAGAAATCAATATATGTATTCAGCAAGGAGGCATTAAATTGATCAAAAGTAACAGTAAAGATTTACAAAATTGAATTACAAAACATTTATAATGTTACAAAAGATTCTATTTCAAATAAATGCTACACTCTAAAAAATGCTGGGTTAAAAACAACCCATGTTGTGTTGAAAATGGACAAACCCAGCAATTGGGTTGTTTTAACCCAGTGGGTGGGTTAAATGTTTGACCAACCTGCTGGGTAGTTTTATTTAACTCAACTATTGTTTAAAAATGACTTTACTGCTTGCTTAAAATGAACCCAAAATATGTTTAATAATGTTTAATAAATGAACACTTATTAATACATTTAATGAATAATAATTAAACAATAAACATTTATTAAATTGCTTATTAATAAATGTTCACCTTTTGATTATTATTGTTGCCTCTAGTAATTATGTGTCTGATTTTTAATTTCCAACATATTCTGGGCTCAATTTAAGCCAGTCTTATAGTAATTTTTAAACAATAGTTGGGTTAAATAAAATTGCCCTTGAAAAACTGGACGTTGGTCAAACATTTAACCCAACTGCTGGGTTAAAACAACCTAATCACTGGGTTTGTCCATTTTCAACCCAACTTGGGTTTTAACACAGCATTTTTTATAGTGTATAAATGTTATTTTGAACTTTGTATTCTTTGTATTGTTTTCAACATTGATAATAATAATAAATGTTTCTTGAGCAGCAAATCAGCTTATTAGAATGAATTCTGAAGGATCATGTGACACTGAAGACTGGAGTAATGATGCTGAAAATTACATTTTACAATATATTCACATAGAAAACAGTTATTTTAAATTGTAATAATATTTCACAATATTACTGTTTTGTTGTTGTTGTTTTTTTAATCAAATAAATACAGCCTTGGTGAGCAGAAGAGACTTTTAAAAACATTAAAAATCTAACCGATCCCAAACTTTTGAATGGCAGTGCATATTTTTATGTAAAATGCAAAAAGTTTTTTAGGGGTAGGGATAGACTATTGTATTTATAATTAGCTTTATATATAAAAAAACAGTCTATGGTCTGTCTTCATTTAGACAGTAAGTAAACGTGTGTGTGTGTGAAACTGTGAGAGACAGTTTGATGGCTGTTAATGTTAATGTAATCACAGGCTTTCTGACACTATTTGATTAATAACTATGATCAGACCAAATGAAAGTCTCCGCGTGATAGAACAAGGAAGAAGTGGGAGAGAAGACGCCCAAAGCGCTCCTGCATCTTCCACAATATTCTATAAGATATCACAACACCCTCTCCGAGTCCGATAAATCACTTCAATCTCTTGTTTGACATTGTATAGGCTCTCGGCATACATGTAAACACAGAGCTCTTCATATTAATCATCGTCGTCGTCATCATCATCCAGATTGCATCCTTTCTGGGATCGATCTCCTCTGGCAGCGCTGATGCTGCCCATTGTCTCCTTCAGGAGTCACATGTAATTTCTAAGCTGCATATTTCATGCAAATTCAATTTCCATTAGGGAGCACAGAGAAGAAAGGCTTGAGCGCACCGTTCCGCCAGCGCAGCACCGCGCCAGCTCTCTCTCTTGCACACACACACACACAGAGAAAAGTGATGATGGGAAATGCAGGACTTTTGCAGATAGCTATAACTCCAGGAGGGACGGAGAGGAGAGGGCCTTGACTTCCCTTTGCTGTTGTTTATGTGTGAAGACTGTAGAAACTGTCTGCTGCATGCAGTTTTTTTGCAGTATTTTTCCCCCAGAGTCCACTTAAAATGTTTGTCCACTTGAAACGTCCATGAAAACAGTCATGATTTAGTTTTACATGACCATTTTCCACTCTCTTTCTGACCCTTGCTACCTTTTAAAAAATAACAGTTGACCTAAAAATAAAAATTGTCATTATTTACTCATGTCTTGTCATAACCCATATGACAAATATGATATAAAGTTTCTCACACAGAATGTCTTTGTAAAAGTGTGGTCACATTTACCATTGTTCAGCAAATTTTCCCAGACAAAATCCAGTCATTTCATTAGGAATCCATGCAAATTTCATGCAAGAGGGGAAGATTTCGCCACGGGCTTAAATTGGTTACGCAAATTAGTCATGTTGACCAACAGAAAGCTGCTTTTTTTTTGTAGCTGCATTTCTTCCACATTTAATATAGCAAGTAATTAACAACTTTATCATTATTATACTTAATTTTCCTGAACACAGGTCATAAATATCTTTCAGTAGTGTATGAGATGGGGGATCCCCCAAATGAGGTGCCGGATCCGGTTTGTTTCGGCACAAATTAAGCCCTGGCGAGGTGGTAATGGTTTTTAAACCATATTGCTTTCAGAAGCAAAGCCATTTTATTAATTTTGTAGTATGGTACAAACACTGACAAACAGTACGTTACATTTCCCTGACAATTTATTTATTCAGTCGTTTAGAATTAGAACTAATGACGCTAGTTTTGTGAATAACAGGCTGGAACGTGTTAATAAAATCCGTTTGAATCCTTCAGACAGCCCACTCACCCACTGAACAGTGAGCAGTTTCTCATTAAGTGAAACAGTAACAGGATGTTTTAATGTTGGATGATGTGGAATATTTACCCAGAATCCACTTAATCCAAACCTGCTAATGTGTCATTTGCCATTGATGAAAGTCTTTATAAAGTTTTCCTGGCTTATGAGTAGTTGGTCACATGCTCTCGATTGTGATGCAGCATGTCCTCCAGAAATCAGACAAACACCCCACTGTATTTGTGACACATTTCAATGTTTGTTTATTAAAATGGCATTTATTACAGCAACTTTGAGTCTGTGATTCTTTTTTTGTCAGATTCATTGAAAGAACGGGCTCAAAGAGTTGTATGTTAGTGAATAAGTCTACACTGGTCATGCTGTATGTTTGTTTTTGCATGCAGCCAGTTAATTCATTTCGAAAGAGCGAGAAAATCCTGTTTTGCATATGCCCTCTTTTAATGCCCCTTTTAATAGAATGGTAAAGAGAATAAAGAAGAAGACTGACAGCTTTCAGTTCCTGAGTCTGAGGCCTGTCCTTTTTAATTCTCACATACACAAATCCAGTATGTTTTGGGGTTTGTCCTGATATAGACAGTGGCGATGAAAGAGGGAAAAAAAAGGACGAAAAGAAGGAGCTTGAGAAGGAGAGAGGCGGATGTGAAGATAAATGAGAGGAAATATTCCCCCAAAGACCATCATCCGCTCCTGCTGGCACACATACACACACACACACACACACACACACACACACACACAAACACACACAGTGGCAGAAACGCCAGTTTCATATTAATGCGCTTTCAGCCGGCAATAATTAAATCAGCCTCTGAGAGGAGCAGAGCAGAATTACCGGATTACCTGATATCCTTCTTATTTTATCTTTCTCCTTCGTTCTCTCTCGCCGTCTCTCTCTTTCTTCGCTTGTCCCCCACCCCCCCACCAACACACCTTCCCATGTTCTCCATCTTCTGACAAACCGAGCCATCTTGAAAAGCGCCACTGTCCTCCCCCACCTGTCTCCTGGTTCGCTCTCTTATGTGGGATGCGGCGGAAGCCGATTAATGTGCCCTCCGTTTGCATCAATCACATTTCTACAGACAGATCTGACAGCCGACTTAATTGTCTGTGTGTCTGAGGGGGACGGCGAGAAAAAGTGCGAACATGTGGACGCCGTTTGTTCTGAGAGAGGTTAGAATATTCTCGGTTTAAGCCCAGATGCACCTCATTCTCGACCTGAACATCATCTATTGCTCCGGCACGCTTGTGGGCCGGTGATTTAGTGGGACAAAGTGTTAATTGCGTTTAAAGTGGTAATGATAGCACTGTGAGAACCTGTCGAGGGAAAGTCTCATTCTGAACGTTAATCAGCTCAACTAGGACTGAATTACCGAGGTCCTCTTGTCTGTTTAACCCAGGTAAAATCACTTTAATATGGATCAGTCTTTGTTTTGGGATTTTTGCTCTTTAAAGGGGACCTATAATGCCCCTTTTACAAGATGTAATATAAGTCTCTGGTGGCTGTGAAGTTTCAGCTTCTGTAAAAGAAAATATCTCCCTTTGCATTGAACTTTGAGCGTCGTAACTTTGCAGATGTTGTTTATGCTCTAACAGCAACATTACACACTAACTAAAGTTAAAAAAGTGAAATCATAATCAACCACCCCTTTAAATTAAGCAATATCACATGATAAGGAATGTTACTGTATCACAGGTAATCTCAGCACCGGTGATAGGCTATTCAGTAATACAGCACTCTTGCTTGTGCAATATTGTCCTATATATGCTTTTATACAACTATAACAAGAAGTTAATATTAAATACTTGGCATTTCAGACACAATATGGCCAGATATTTTATTTTTGCACAGCCAACAAAAATAATCCCAATAGAGGACAAAGCAGGATCAAGTGCTGGAATTCTATGTAGCAATCGCAGACAAGTGAAGTGATGCAAACTGTCCCAGTCCTATTTTAAGAAACATCAGCACTCTTGGAATTGAAAACTACATATTTGCAAAACTGACTATTTGGTGGGTTATTGAACAACTAGCTGGCTAACTGGTCTTCAGTATAACCAGGCTGATTTCAGATTCACCAGTGAAATGCAATGAAAAAGAAAATTATTTGTGTCTAGAGACATGCTGTCTTAAAAACGCAATGCTAGTACTGCAAGATAAAGACATTTGACATCCATGTTTGGCTGCAGCAGCGCTTTACATTTAAAGATGCAACATCTCAGAGAACTTAGTGTTATAGTGTAAACAGCTAAGACACACATGATTAATGTGCTAAAAACATCAAAATTTAATACTTTTAAAAATGAAGTCAGCATCTCTGAGCGAACAGTCAGATGCTAGATATTAGGCAACTAACCTTGCATCTTGACCCCTTCCTACTTTGAATGCCACTTTTCCTTATTAAATTAGTGGACAGAAGCTAACTATTGTGTAGTAAAGAGTTATAGTGGAAAGTGGAATGGATTCAGGAAGCAAGAATCGAACTTGGGTTATGCCCGTTCACACCAAGAATGATAACTATAAAGATAACGATAAAGATGTAGTTCTAAAAATCGTTCTTAATATAAAAGAATAGCACTGTCCACACCACAGCTATAACGATAATGATATAGAGAAACAATATCATGGGATCACTTTTTTTTTCCCAGCTGTTGAAGGCTAAAACACTGACAGCCAATCAGAATCCATTCTAATTTAAGGGCTCGTGCATTTAAAATGGCAGACGACATTGTGGAGAAGTTAATCGCAGAGGTCCAGAAAAAGCCACCACTGTTTGACAAGTCAAACCCCCTTTTCAAGGATACTTTAAAGAAAATGGATATATGGAAAACAATCGGTTTATACCCTCGGAATAAATGGTGAGAAGTATTAACGATTATGCCAGGCTAGCAAACAGTGTAGCATTAAATTACCTCAGGTATCCAGCGCTATGTCGACAACATTATTGTCTTACTTCCTTTGAAGCTGCAGTGAAAAAGACTAGGCGTTGTTTTTATTCCACTATATTGACTTTGTCTGCTAAATTCACTGTTAGATTAGATTGATTATGCTAGCTATTCTCTCGAAACTTAGCATGCTGAGGACATCTGCTGGTTAAAGCCGTGTAAATGCAACAAGAACAGCAAAAACATGCTGAACACACTTTGAAACCGCAGCGTGTGAGCTTAGAATAAACAGACCATTATCGCTCGTTGGTGTGGATGGAAATATAGTTATCTTTATAGTTATCGTTCTTGGTGTGAACGGACCTCTACCCACATGAGCACCATGTCAAGTGTATCTACAGTAACCACTAAGCCATGGCTCTAACTAAAACTAGAGCTTTATTTTTTGTAAAAACAGAACAACAAAGAGAGTTGGGTGAGTACTTGAACCTGAATTTTGCTAGGTACTTGAATTTCAAGAGAGACGAGCCAAAGCCGGAATTACATATTCAAAAATCCAAAACTCTGAAGGGGAAAATAACAGTCTCTCAGCAAAAACAAAAGGTCTCCCTTCACCGTCACTCCTCTTGTCGGGCTGGTGTTGAGGTAGAGGAGTGGAAAGCCATGTGGAATATCAACTGTTAATGAGAGTCTCGTCAGAAAGCGACACGGGGCCAAAAACGAAACCAGAGCAGACAGAACGATTTACTAACAGGAAAGAGTCAGTGGAGCCTTACAAACTTCACAGTTTACACAGGAGAAGAGGATATTTAAGAGTGTCAGGAAGGATGGAGGGAAAGCTGTGTTATTGTGTCTGTGCGTTCACGTGTGCGTGTGTGTTTATGTGAAGGGGGTGGAGAGTGAGAAGACAGCAGTATTAACAAAGGTCTAGTTAATTGGTTGAGATTCATTAATGCAGCAGCTTTTCAATTTGCAGCCAAAACTGTGAGTGCTAAATCCTGGACGGTGTTTTCACATGCCGAACAATAAGTCGCTAATTATGACAGGAGCAAGTCAGTGGCTTTCTTCAGCCCTGACTGCACCACAGAAAGAACAAAACACAAGAGGGAGGGAGAAGAGATGCTTTATCAGATGGAAAGACTATGGACAGTTAGAAAAATGATTAATAAATAATTTCAATCCTGTTTTCAGGGAAACACATATGGAGTTATTTTGCAGAATGCCCTGAGTGCTCTGTTTTATAATGGAGGACGGGGTAGTCAAGCTCCAAAACGACCGAAAAAATGGTTTTAACTGATTCTAGGTAAAGATTTAATTTTGCATCCAGCACTCTTGTTCTGTGTTTTAAAGTATCCCATTACTGTTTGACTGAGTAAGAAACCTTTTACAATTCAGTGGGTGAGTGAGCTGCAAACAATACAGACTGAACTGCGAATTGATTTTGTTAAGCTGTTCAACCGATGCACTGAAAAACATTAGATTAATTCAGAAATCAGACATCGCTAGTTCTAATTTTAAACAGCCACTAGGGGGCAGTTGCATAAACACAGTGACTATACCTGCGTTTCCATTATGCTTCAAATTGCGCAAATTTAAATTGCGAAGTGAAAATACACCCAATGGAAACAAAAACTCCCATATATCGCAAAAAAGCACATGAGGTGGTTTTTCAGGCAATTCGAAAAAGGAATATTTCGCAAAACTGCAATTGAAACAGTTTTTTCGCATTTACAGGTCACCTGGCGTACGTAAAAGCTGATCATTCTTTAAAGATGGCACAGTATGTTTAGACAGAACACTGGACAGTGTTCTTTCTTAAATAAAAGACAAAGCAATTAGGTTTCTAATTGGATTCTAAACAACAAAGAAATGCCACAATTTATCAAGACCTCGAAGCAGATAGGAGGAAGAAACACCGAGAAACACCTCGTACATGGCCGCTCCCAGGTATAAGGGACGTTCCTTGCCTTTAATGCTTGGATAACATGCCTACGTCTCTTTCGATTAAAAAATGGCTACTACAGTTGCTGTGATATACTTAAACCAGCTAACATCCATTGCCACGAACGCGGGCTCAGTATTGGCCAGCTCCTGCGTCAGCATTACACGCATGCGTCTTGCTGCTCACATGACCAGACCCGGCCAATACTGAGCCGCCGTTCGGATGTAAACACTGAAGCTCTGCATGAAAATAGTGCAGCAGTATGACGGGGGACAGACGAATTTGTTTAATAAAGTTATTTTTGTTTTGTTTTTGCGCACAAAAAGTATTCTCGTCGCTTCATAACATTAAGGTTGAACCACTGGAGTCACGTGGACTGTTTTAACGATGTCTTTAGTACCTTTCTGGGCCTCAAAAGGTGCAATGTCGTTGCTGCCTATATGTGGATCAGATACCCTCGGATTTCATCAAAAATATCTTAATTTGTGTTATGAAGACAAACGAAGGTCTTACGGGTGTGGAACGACATGAGGGTGAGTAATTAATGACAGAAATTTCATTTTTGGGTGAACTAACCCTTTAAGTACTAGTCTGACCAACTAGCAGATATCCAAGTCTTACTTACTTTTCAGATTTAAATCTATCTGTTTAATTAGCTTACTTAAAAGTATGACCATTCTTAAAGAAAAAAGTTAGATGATTACGCAGTCTAAGCAGCTTTGCAACTGTCCAACAGAAAATACCAGATATGTGAATGAATTGCTTAAATACTGAAATGTAATGCTGCAATGTCCAGCTAAAATAGCTTTAAAAACTAAAACTAAAAACTAGTGACACTTTGTTATGGAGTAATGTTGTTAAACTAATAGCTTTGCTATTTGTAGTGATGCTACTGATGCAGCTTTTCGAGGTATAGTTCAGACAAAAATGTAAATTCTGTCATTTATATTTCCAATCCTTTCTTGCTGTGGAACACAAAAGGTTTTGTCTGTTTTTAAGTCGTTATCTGCTGAATAAAAACTCATTATTGTAGTGTCAGATTTAAATATGGTGCTTAAGACATGTTTGACAACAAACAATGCCAATGACATTGGTTCTCACAAATCTAACAGCTGATGTCAAATGTGGTCCGATCACAAATAGTGCTATTTTGAACTGATTAAGATTCACTAGCTGCGGCCGTTCGAAACCCATAACACTTACGTTCATCTTTAAAAGATATTTTTAATATTCTGTCAAGAAGTACAAAATATATATAAAGATCATTACATATAACAAATCAAGCAGTTTAATCCAAATCTTCTGAAAAGACATGATTGCTTTATATGATGAACAGATTTAATTTAGACAAAGATACATGAAGCACATAAATGAAAGATCAATCGTACTTGCTTCACGCGCAAGAACCAATGAGGTCTGTTTTCACGCATCAAGCAAACCCTTTAATAGAGTCATGTGTTCTACTTTTATGGTGCTTTTTTGTCCTTCTTGGCCCTTGACAGCCCAAATACTAATTGCAATAAAAGAGGAGTTTGGACACTTTGGACACAAAATCTCCTTTTGTGTTCCTCGGAAGAAATAAACCAAAGTTTGGAACGACTTGAGGAAGAACAAATGATGACAGAACTTTCATTTTTGGCTGAACTATCCCTTTAACAGAGCAGACTGTGAGAAAGTGAACACTTGTGCCTTATCAGACAAGACTCAATCAGCAGAGAAGATTTGCGCTTTATCACGTCATTCAGAGAGAGAAAAAAAAATGATGCTTCAACAGACAAGAAGAGAGGTCCCTGATGACATCAGTCTCCGATCTGCCGCCAACCTAAACTGGGAGACATGCTCAAAGCGCTCCGGTGTGTGTGTGTGTGTGTGGAAATGTGCTGCCGTGTGATTGTGCGTGAGTTTTGACTGAGCACTTTTCACACTGTAACAATAAGCAACCCTTGCGTCAGGGCAGGAAAGAGCATGTGTGTGCGCGAGTTCTTACCGCATGTGCCGAGCGAGGCCGTGACTCCGTGGTTCAGGCTGCTCTTGGCATTGGAGGCTGCTGTGGATGAGGAAGAGGAGGAAGAGGAAGATGACGTCGAAGAGGTGGCAGCGTGGACGGAGGCCGGGGTGGCGGAAGGCGAGGCCAGCCGTTCTGCAGACTCCATATCTGTCAAGCACAATCCAATCGATAATTAGAGCGAGTTCTCGCACGCACACACGGCCTGCCACTCTTCCTTTCACATCTCACTTGCCATGAACAATATTTCTATTTAACACCAGTCAGTCTCCTTCACACACACACACACACACACACGTCTGCTGGCAAGACGAACCAACCCCGTGAGCATATTTCTGCAGGACCACACATTAACGTCCCGTTTGGGCAGAGGGTTTGCTCGGCTTGTCACGTTAACCATTCATTCACTGTCGAGACCCCCTTCAATAGGATAGAAAAGAGACTGACACGGGCTCATACACATTCACATACGCACACACGAAGTGAGCAGCGCACTGATTTACAAGACTATTCACAGTCATTTTTACACAGCGTAAAACAAGCGTTCTCACACTTGATGTGCTTAACAGGCAAATTATGCCTTTAACTGTTTCTGTGGAGATTTCACAGTTTGGAGAGACGCATATTAAAGACAGTCACACGCAGCCAGCATATACACACACAAAAACCCCACAAGCGTTCTTGAATTTCTTTTTCCCCTCCTCAAAACGCACTATATCCGTATATACTTTAATTAAACCCATGAAAATACAATTAACAGCTGTTAGCATGTGATTTCAGTATGTAGATTTTTACAGAAAGAATCCCGACTGCTGGAGACGAGTGAACTGTTTAAATGTTTAGAAATTTTGAGTTTGGTCGCATGTCCGCACAGATGCTAATCTCACAAGGAGATTTCGCTGTGGGAAGCGACAGAGAGTGGCACGGTGTAGCACACACGGCTTTGTTATTCTGTCATTATATATAAACACTCGTGGCCTGTTCCCTGAGCTGCTCTTCTTGTATGTCTCTGCTACACACACTCACAAACACACATGCATACACACTCCGATTAGATCTCAGAGATGGAAACGTCCACAGAATATCAACTAACAGCCCTCGCCCAAGAGCAATGCCGAAACCAACACACACACACACACACACAATGAAAGTTTCTGCATATTGGCGTAAACAGTGGCAAAGGCCACAATCTGCCACTGCAGTTGTTATCCTCCTTTTCTTTCGCTCCACCTGTCCTTCACTCTCTCTTCTTTTGAATCATCCTTCCATCTCTGCTTTCTAACCATTTTCCCCTCACTCATACCCTGCCTCCAAATGTCAAAGGTCATCAGGTCATGACCCTGCCAACTCAAGTTCATGGCAGGTTATTCTAAATGAATGCTAGCTTGAAATTCTACACACTTAAAGGTGCAGTGTGTAAATTTTAGCCGCATCTAGCGGTGAGGTTGCAAATTGCTTAGTCCACCGCTCACCCCTCCTATTCGAAGCACATAGAGAAGCTACGGTGGCCGACACAGGACAAAGATGTTGTCGTCTGAGACAGCAGAGAGTAGCCAGTCAAACAATAAGGTTTCTTCTTACTTCTAACAAAGAACGGTCTCTGCTTCTAATAAACCAGACGACTACTATTACTACTACTACTACTACTTCTTCATTAATATTCAACGTAGTGACAATGCAAGCTGCCCCTAAAAACGCCACCGGAGAAGAACAACAGTGACGAAATGCACTCTGTAGAGCAGTTTGTCCATTTAGGGCTGCTGTAGAAACATGCTGGCGCAAAATGGCGACTTAATATGTAAAGGGACCCGCAGTGTATGTAGAGAAATGGCTCATTCTAAGGTAATAAAAACACAACGGTTCATTATGTAAGGTCTTTATACACCACTAAAAACATGTATATGTATATTATGTTATGTTATGTATATTATATTGCATTTCTGTCAATAGATCCTCCTAAAATTTAGACACTGCACCTTTAAGGCCCGTCCACATCAAGAACGGTAACTATAAAGATAACTATAACGATAACTATATTTGCATCCACACTAACAAACGATAACTGTCTGTTTATTCTAAGCTCACGCGCTGCGGTTTCAAAGTGTATACAACATGTTTTTGCTGTTCTTGTTGCATTTACACGGCTTTAACCAGCAGATGTCCTCAGCATACTATGTTTGGAGTGAATAGCTAGTGTAATCGATCTAATCTAACAGTGAATTTAGCTGACAAAGTCAATATAGTGGAATAAAAACAACGCCTAGTCTTTTTCACTGCAACTTCAAAGGAAGCAAGACAATGTTGTCGAAACTAGCGCTGGATACCTGAGGTGATTTTATGTTACACTGTTTGCTAGCCTGGCATATATCGATAATACTTCTCACTATTTATTCCAAAGGTATGACCGATTGTTTTCCATATATCCATTTTCTTTAAAGTATCCTTGACAAACTTGTTAAACAGTGGTGGATTTTTCTGGACCTCGGCGATTAACTTCTCCGCAATGTCGTCTGCCATTTTAAATGTGTGAGCCCTTAAATTAGAATGGATTCTGATTGGCTGTCAGTGTTTTAGCCTTCAACAGCTGGAAAAAAAAAAAAAAGTGATCCCATGATATTGTTTCTCTATATCATTATCGTTATAGCTGTGGTGTGGACAGTGCTATTCTTTTATATTCAGAACGATTTTTAGAACTATATCTTTATCATTATCTTTATAGTTATCATTCTTGGTGTGAATGGGTCTTAATTCACAAAATTTAATTAAAATAAAAAATGTATTAAAATAAAATTAATAAAACAGAATCCATAAAATTATCCCATGATGGGAACCCCTAAAAGGCTCCTGAAAGAACCCTTTGAGGCTCAATATATTTTCTAATATACCCTATATATTCGCCCAAACACTGCTCAGTGGAAACTGCTGTGATGTAAATCACAACAAAGCACACAATCAGATAAGACATGGAAACACAGACACACAGTAATAAAAAAAAAGGGAAAAAAATGTTGCAACTCACTTCATACACGCATATACAGCAAATGATATAAAGACTGAGGAAAAACTTTAATTTTCTAAAATGCACAACCATGTCTCACACATGAGATATAAAATATAAAATTATATATTAAAAATTAAATTATATTATATAATTCAATTTAATGCAACAAATTATATAATATAAAATGTATAGGTTCTGTACACTACCATTCAAAAGTTTGGGGTCGTTGAGAATTTATTTATTTATTTATTTATTTTTTTAAGTCTCCTATGCTTACCAAGCTGCATTTATTTGATCAAAATACAGTGAAAACAGTAAAATTGCGAAATATTATTACAATTTAAAATGACTGTTTTCTATTTTAATTTATTTTAAAATTCTTGTGAAGGCAAAGCTGAATCAGCAGCCATTACTCCAGTCACATGATCCTTCAGAAATCATTCTAATATGCTGATTTTGTGCTCAATCTTACTATAATCAATGTTGAAAACAGTTGTGCTGCTTAATATTTTTTGGAAGCCATGATCAAAAATTGTTAGTATTCTTTAATGAATAGAAAGTTTGAATAGAACAGCATTTACTAGAAATAAAAATCATTTGTAGCATCATAAATCACTGTCACTTTTGATCAATTTAACACATCCTTGCTGAATAAAAGTATTAATTTGTATATATAGTGAGTGTATATCATCTACCCATCTACCTCTCTCCAGCTACTCACTTAGCCTTGATTACCTTAAACATCAACGGTAACAGACGAGGGCCTCAAAATAATTCATAACAACAACCATGATTACTGCAATAATGGTATGCCGGGGTATTTAAGGATCCAATCCTGACTTAATTATCAGAAATTAAAACAGCTTTAGCATCAGAATTAGTCTGATTTTATAGCTAATTAGCCATCTTCCACTGTGGCACTGGAAGGCAGGCATCGTAATCTCCGTGAGCTGCGTAATTAATTTGACTTGGTGCACGCGGCCAATGAGATTGTCGGAAAAAAAAAAAACAGCAGGTCCCGGATTCTGCGATTGAGTGAATCATATGCTAATCGCGATCTGGGCGCTTTGCGGGATACGTTTAGTCCGAGCAATATGGACGACACCTCCGGCTCTCCAGCCAGCTGGGAGAAACGTGAACTCGATTCCCACGAACGTGCTTCCAGAGAGAGACACTACATAAAGCTGTGTGTTATTTAATTTAACCCGAAAATCAATCATACACTCCTGAGGCAGTGAAATATACTGCTGAGGTTGCGGTGTTTGGAAGAGTGTGTGAGTAATTGTGTACGTTTGTATGTGTGGAAAATCAGTGAGAGACAGACATGGCATAGAGTGTGTGTTTATTCATAATGCTGCATATCTGTGTGTGTGTGACCCACACTTCTCACTTGTTATGGCCCGTGGTAACAGATGGCCAATGCTAGCCACGCTAATCTGCCAACAGAGTCGTCAGCATGGATCAGTGCTAATCAGAGCGCGCCAGCAACCACACCGACACAAAGACTCCATTTTCTTCAACCAGCGCACGCTCAGCACAGGCCTGTCACCTTCCTGGTGACCTGCGGCAGGGGAACAGTGACCTTTGACCTTATATCGCTGTTAATTCCCAGCTGCAGCGGCATAAATGCTCGTTGCTACAACCGGTAAGTACACAGGACGCAGAATGCATGCTATTTCACGAGGGCGTGAGATTCTGGTTAACGAGTGTCCAAACACATCCATCTCCTCGGCCCTTCTGACTCATTGATTGGCCGCAGTGCTGCGTCGCCATTGGCTGGAGCAGCTTTCCTGAAGCGTGAGATGGCTTCGCCTGTCGCAAGACACGGTTGCTTGGTGACACTGGCAGTCACACCACCGTCAGCGTCCCAGGATGCACAGAGAGAGAGAGAGAAAGAGAGCATGTACGGCATCGTGTTAAAAACACCAGTCTCTAAATCAAGGAGGGGAGGGCGGATGGAGAGGAGAAATGATATGTGGGCGGTGGCCTGTACAAAGAGGTGTGGGATTCACCTTTCTTTCTTCAGCCGTCTCAGTTGTGAGTTGTGAGAGGGTATTAGATTTTATGTGTGTGTGTGTCCTGCCACATGGATGAATAATCTAGAGGTCTTTAAGAATAGCAGGGCGGCAGGGTCGAACTGATAAAATTGATTTCCGAGCGCTAAAAGCTGAGAGTTTCAGCCGTGTCCGTTCGAGCAAAATGGGAAATTCTACAACTCCGATCATGAGCCAAAACGTCCAGTTTATCCTAACGCAAGGAGACAGATGCCATTGATCACGTCAATGCGCCTTTCCACAGTAACAAACATCACCCCTGTGCTACACAGTATCAGATAGTGGAAATTCAAAGGACGGGAACGTGATTTAAAGCTGTAAAATGTGTGCGAGAGTGTGTGTGTCTTTGCGTGTTATGAGTAACCAGAGACCAGCAGCTCAACCCACACCCAAACAAAGGGCCCGTGACAGATGGTGGAAAGCTGCATGCTGGGATACTTCGGCCTTTCGTCCGTGAGCTGTTCTGTGGTCCAATAAGGAGTTACCAGATCCGCTTCCACAGCAACAAAGATCAGCAGATATACCGAGCGGATCGTCTGCCCAAACAATGCCACACAAACAATGCAAAATGAGACCTGATGGACACACACACACACACACACACACATCGCTGTCCTACAAGGGCATAAACTTATAAACTGTTTGTGGCAAAGTGTATGTTAAAGGAGGAATTATCCACTCTTCATAAGCAAAGCGAAATGGCGGATGCTTTCGTTCTGATCTCATGATCTGTCGTCTTAAGTCAACTGGAAAGCATCACACACACATTCCTTTAGGCCGGCTGGCGCTGACACACACACACACAAAACAGAAGCTGCTAGTCACGCCCACACTTGTAGTTGTTGTTGTAGTGCATATAAAGCAGCTACATTTAGCCCTAAGACAGGGATGGATCCATTCACACACACACACACACACACACACACACACACACACAGAGTGAACTAGTATAACAGCGCTGCTCTCTGCCTTGTATAACTATGTTTAGGAGTTTAAGAACTAATAAATCTATCAAATGAACAAGTTCTGATTTGTCGTGTGGCACACTGAGTAGTCACATTGAGCTGTGGTGCTCATATGGGTGATTCGAGTTTGATTCCAGTTTACTTTTACGCCACATCTACTGTGTCAGCTGTGCAGACAAGGCTTTGAAATATGCCAAAAATAATAAAAAATAAAGGATTTTTAGAAATTATATTATTATAAAAATAATATACATTATATTTTAATAAACTATAATAAATATAATTTATAATAAATAACTAGTAAATTAATTTTATTATAAATAATATAATGTGTAATATTTATTTGATAAAATCTATGCAAAACTACATAGGCTTTGAGAAAAAAAACTTTAAACTTAAATTTGTGTAAAAAAAAAATTATATAATATACAATGATTATAAATATTATACATAATACATTTTAATATCAACTATAATAAATTACTTTATAATAAATAATGTATACATTTATTTTATTAATAATATTTTTAATAATAATAAAATAAGGTTGAGAAAATATTTGTGTATAAATGAATTATATCATTTAAAATATTATTTATAATATAAAATTATATATTTTAAACTACAATGAATATAATTTATAAGTTAGAAATGTATTTTATTATAAATAATAAAATGTATATATTTTGATAACAATAAGCAAAACAAGGCTTTGAAAAATATGTAAACATTCAATTTAAATTTGAAAATAATTAAAAAATATTTATAATTATTAATTATATTATAAAAATATATATATATATACATTATATTTTTATATAAACTATGACAAACATCATTTATAATAAATAATTTATACATTTATTTTATAATAAATAATGTATTTTTGTAATAGTATATGCAAAACAAGGCTTTGAAAAAACATGCAAACTCTAAATGTAAATGTGTGTGTACATAAATATGTTGAACAAGGCAATCAGGCAATCGATTTCTTCTTGCAGCTACTTGATACAGGCTTTATCAAATTTCTGGGGATTGTACATAATCGCGTCTTTCTCACTTGCATAGACATACTGAAAAAGCAAGCTCTGTCACCTGCACCTCTTCACCCCATCATTTCCTGTTCTCGCTATACTATCTGTATGAGTAACAGTGGCAAAAACAGTAGCTAACTAATTTGACAACTGTCAAAGTTTAGGAACCACACACACACACACACACACACACACACAAAATCACTATGTACAGTCCACAATTAACTAAAAGATCAATGTTAATTTATGAGCTCCATTCCCGTCTACTTAATGACCGCATGACCTCTCTTACAAAACATGAGTCTGACGCACAGATAATCAGCCGTCTGACCGCCAATGAGACGTGCAAGCTGACTGGTCAGTTCAGAGGCACAAAAAGAGTCTCACAGGATTCACCGGCATTCTTTGACCTCCGGAAGATCCCAGTGGGACCATTGAGGATCATTAGATGTTTAGCTTGCCACAGCACGCTCAATGTGTGTGTATATGTTTGTGCTGTAATAAGCGTGTGCGCAGGTGTCTTACACTCCAAGTAAGCGACGTGACAAAACTAGATCGCTCTAATTTACAAAAAACTACTGATCTAGGTTTGTCGCACACTGCAAGTGAGCAGCGATACGCCGACGACACACCGTTAGAAAGAAAGACGAGAGAGAGTGTTAATGTGTGTGTGTGTGTGTGTGAGTGAGAGAGAGATATTTTGTCCTTTACTGAAGCCCATTTCTTATTCACTCCGGAGGCAGCGGATCCGGCAAAAACCGGATATATTTAGACACTCCATTACAGAGAGAGCTGTGTGTGAGACATGCTCAATGTCCCTATACAATCTCCATTAACATCCACACAAACACGTTCTGCAAATCTACACAAATACAAGCACTTGCGAGTCCACACACACACACAACATGTTCCATCCGAGGAGTGTTCACACACGCAAATGGCATTCATATATGCATTCGCTTTCACATTACAACATGCATTCACACAAAAACAGACAGAAACATAATTACACTACATACACTTTCATCACTTCACTTCTTCTCTCCATCAACCCACTGATCTATACCTGTATTACCGTCATAAACATGATTTACAGCTCTGCAAAAGAGGAACACACATCCTACCCTCCCCTCGTCTCCTGTGTTTGTATGTGTGTGTGTGTGTGTGTGTGTATGTGTGTTTACATTGACAAAAGCATAAACCTGATGAGAAAATCCATCTCCTGTTTCAGATCGGACAGAGCAGAAATATCTTCTATTGATCACTGCAAAACAACCATCAGCTAAGAAAACAGCCATGATTGGCGAGACAGGCGTGCAGTTCCACACCACTCTCCCCGTAGACTGTGTGTGTGTGTGTGTGTGTGTGTGTGTGTGTGTGTGTGTGTGTGTGTGACAGTGTCTAGCTCTAGGGATGATTTAAACATTCAAAAGGGAGTAAAATCAGCGTGTCAGTGCTATAACACAAGAGTCATCATATTTCTACATGGAAAGGGTGATGGAAGTGGCGTCTCAAATAAAAGTGTGCAAGGAAGAGAGGGAGAGAGACAGAGAGTGGGTACAGAAAATGAGAATGAGAAAAGGCAGCAATTAATAAGTTATAGATTAGTTCTTTGAATAACTTTGCATTATTCATTGTGGGGTTATGATGATAACTGTGAAATTAGAGATTCATTTTCAGCTAAAGAGGGAGGGAGAGAGAGAGAATGGGGAGATGCGTTGAGGCACCAGTCCCACTAAACAGAAAGGAAATAGTAAGACACAGCAAAGCTCCGGTCCCCCCAAACCACACACACACACACACACACACACATACACACTCATGGTCCAACGTTAACAATCAGCAAGTGTCAAATGTGAGTAAAAGCTGGCTTTTATGAATAGAAAAAAAGGGTTATTCGAAAACTTTACAAAGAATAAGTGATGTACTGTAGGCGATTCAAATTAATCACCTCTCCAAACATCTTGTATCACTGGAATACAAACACATTAAGTATAATATCTGAACAGAAACTGGAAGTGTCGATATAGGTAAATTAATTAAACAATTTATTTTGTGATTCTGGTTGGTTCAAGGGCTGTATGTTTTTCAATAAAAACAATAGTCATTGGTGAGAAAAAATAAATAGGTTTGAATTTTTTTTGTATGTTTTTAGCATTTTAATTAAGCTAGACTATTTTAATATACTACTTCTAATACTAATAATAATTAATTAATTAAGTCCTCTTGCAGTCCCATAGTGAGCCCCTGCCCACTAGTTGAGAATCACTGATCTAATCTAACTTAAGTTTTTTTACTCCAGAACTTCATGCAGTGAAACATATGTGGAATATTCTTTGCATAAAGCCAACCAGACAAAAATATAAGGAACAAAACCACAGAAGTTCTTGAAGTTTTGAGACAGGTGCAGTTTGACTGGCTCTCCTCGTGTATGATGCTACAATTTACACAATCACTTTCACTGTTTGTCTAAATATGCAAATATTTAAACAAAACAGACAGCTATATAATTCTATTATCATAGGGACAATTTATTTTTTAGCATTTTTCAACTTTATCTGGAGAGTACAGTATAGAGTAGACAGGAATCAATGTAGGAGAGAGAGGGGGATGAGATTTTAGGGATCTCAGATCAGGTGTTTTTTTTTTTTTTTACAATTTTGTATGTGAACATATAAAATGAATTCTGATCATCTCAGAAGTCTGCTGGGCAGTTTACTTAAAAGAAGCTTTTGAAGAAGGGATTGTAAATTGTTTCACTTCTTTTCACATTTGTGTGATTCAAAATATAAAGTGGGGTCAGAGACAGCCAGAGACCAAAATTGAAAATTCTTTTATTTTGCATTTTCCTAATTTAATTTTAAAAAAAGATGACAACTTGTAATATCAGCATTACAAATTGAGTGAAATTTTACTGAATGGAAAAAAAAAAACTGACCTTTTGTACAAGGCAACATGTTCAATGCCACAAATCTATGGAAGCTTGTTTTTGCCACTAAATAAAAAAGGTAATTGCAATTTTTTTATCTCACAATTCTGACTTTTTTCTTGCAATTGCGAGTTTTAATCACGCAATCTTCCTCAGAATTGCGAGATATAAACAATTGCGTCTAATAAGTCAGAATTGAGATATAAACTCGCAATTCTGACTTTTTTTTCTCGCAACTGAGAGTTTATATCTCGCAATTCTGAGGAAAAAAAGTCAGAATTGTGAGATAAAAAGTCACAATTAGCTTTTTTATTTTTTTATTTCATGGCAAAAACAAGCTTCCATAAAAATCTGATAAGTGACCAGGAGCAAAATATTAGCTTCATTTTGATTTTTTTTCAAATTTTTTTCAAAAATGTTTAAACTAGATATGCAAGAGAACAAATGGACCAATGCAAGAGAGAGAAATTTTTTTTTTTAATCTTTTTTCAATATGGTCTCAGACCTTTAAACAGGTTACCATGCAAAAATAACACAAATACACTAGGACAAATTTTGCAGGAAGGGGAACTTTCCTCCTGCTGTCACAATATAAAACAACTGACACTGAGGTCATGTGATCCTGACTAGTTGACACACACACTTAAAGCATAAACTAGAGGTGAACCTAGACTGTTTCAGTACAACCCTGAGTCTATAAATCAAAATGCACACAAACAAACATTGACAATTTACATAATTAAATAAGAGTCAAGTTCAATTTATTCAAGTCATTAGTGTTGTTCTAGGGTGTGTGTGTGTGTGTGTGTGCGCGCATGCGTGCAAAGGCAGAAATACAGTCTCTGAGACAGACAGACAGACGGTTGCAAATTAAACAAGAACTATGGCTGCTTGAGCAATTTTTGGTTTAAATATTGTCATTCTCTTGTTCACACCCTGTCTCTCTCTCTCTCTCTCTCTCTCTCTCTCTCTCTCTGGCCTCCAGACTTAATCCAGAGCTGTCTAACCATCTGCCTAATTTTAGCTTAAAACGCACACTGAAGTTTCCTCCTCTGCTCTGTGCATCACACCCATGTCATATGATCCTTTTATTCAGCCGTGACCTCCTCAGACAGACCCGTCTGAAAACAGCCCACATCTGCGCACCCAAACACACTCCCTGCCCATCTCCGAGTCTGGGCCTGCTCGACTGTACCGGCAGCCTTCCAGAGAATTCTCCAAGTGCCAGGACGAACACATGGCGACAACCGTAACAATATTTCAAGGCGATTACGATTACCAAGAGCTCTGGCGACAAACAGGCGTTGGATTACGCCGTTACTGCGCCTGATCTTTAAAACAAAGGTGGGCTAAGCCGTGGAAACCGCGAGGAATCCCACACACATGTAGAAAACATGTACACGAGCAGAACGTGCGACTAATCTGTGAGGACTAAGTGGAATCAGCGGGTCTGCCTTGAGCTGTCAATCATGCACTGTGTGGGAGGAGTCAGCCGCGGGGTCAGGGAGGATGCGGTCGGAATTTATGAGGGAATGATGGCATCGTCAAGGACTGTAGGCAAGCAGGCGGGTCGGGGGGGCGTCAAGGCCGAAGGACACGCGGAGGATACGGAACACAGAGTCTGATCCGCAGACCTTCCCAGGCCCTGGATTACACCACAGCCCACCCGTTTGCATCAGCCTCTCTCCCTCCAGAGAAAGAGAGAGGAGTTGACAGGAAAGAAAGTGGAAAGAAGGGGCGGAAAGGACAGAAACATAGTGAGAGCGAATGAGAATAGCTGCTCACGGGATTTTTCTGTGGGTTGCTGGGTTTGAGTAGGACAGCGGGATCGAGTTGAAGTAAAGCAGACTAGACTGGCCCGAATCCTTCAATCCTGAACACTGACTAACTTTGTTCCAAAACCTAATGAGCTGCCTACGTAGAGAGCATGTTAATGCATCATAGGTGCACTCCTGACACAAAGACCGTTCTAATAGGTAGTAATTATGCTGCCTTCGAAGATGCATTCCATGCATCCAAATATGCCTACCACCCTACTAAACATAGGCGAAAACAGTATGTGAAATTAGTAGGATGTCTGAATTTATAGTATTCATAAAACAGGAGGTGAAAAGTGAGCATCTGATGGACACCTATGAGGGTACCGGAGAGGAGTTGTGAATGGCATAAGCGACAGAAGACGCATGACAAAAAGACATGGCATATTTAGTATGTCCAGATTTCATTCATACTACACACATTCATACTATATATAACATACTTTAACTGTTGCAAAGTTCACACCTACAAATGTAGCACCTACTCAGACAGTATGAAATTTTGGTCAAGTATCAAATTTTGGCTAGTATCGTATCATTTGCAGAAGACAATGCCAAGATGACAAGCTCAACAGAAGCCAACAGAAATGTTCATTATACACAATCATTTAATGGCTCATTAATGTTTTATCTAATATTTGTGTGTGCTATATATTTATATTCTTATTACAGTAGTGAGCTTAGTTATCTTACTAACATGCTAATGCCAAAAAGAGAAAATACAAATTTGTATGTAGTGCACTCGATGACCTTCTCAACAGTATTCAGGTGTGTAGTTATGAATACAATCCAGACATACTACATCCACCATGTTAGTATTGTCATGTCACCTATGATGTCAGCCACATCATTGGACATTTTACTGTCCACAAATTGGAAAATGCATATAACATAGCATGAATACTTCAGAATCATTAAGTACAGCTAAACGTACAGCTAAAAGAGACAAATCACTGGTTTTGTTGACAACAGAATGTGCATTAGATAGCCTGAAGCATACAGGTATTTGAACATGATATCAATTGAAGAAGATAAAATTTTGACCCATTTTTTGCCAATTTAAATGAATTAAAACTGAAATTTGACGAACAGTTTTGAAGATTTTGGTCTTTCCCCATTCAAGTACATATTAGCTATAGTTTACAATTATAATTAGCTATGTTTACAAGTGCACTGTCAGAAGGAAATTTGTACCTGTACCTTGTCACTTATGTAGTACCCTTAAAAGGACAACTCTGTACCATGTATCTACCCCTAAAAGGTGCATATTAGTACTTTCGAGTAGTAATATGTATCCTTAACCCCTTCAACTGTCACCGTCCAGCTAGCGTGACGCTTGGCGCTGTTTTTATTTATTGCCTTTTTTCGCATCACATATTTCAGTAATCATCATAAATTAGGTATCATTCGAAAGCTTAAAAACACAGCATTCATCCTGTAAAAAAACTTTTGAAATTGGACATTGCATTACTATGGAAATGGTACTTTAAATCATTTTAGCAGGCTGCTCCCCCTTGTGGGCGTTGTCATGTTTCATTTTACAAAATTTAGTGATATTTGGACAGAAATTGATTAATTTCAATGGAATGTGGGTGACACCCAGTGGCTTTTTTTTTTTTGGTACAACACCTAAACAAAATCTCATGGGAACTTCAATTTTTGTGATATCAACTTCAAATTTGGAACACAACTTGGTTAGACATACGGCTTTAATTTTATATCAACTTTAGAGTAAAAATTGTTTTGTAAAATATATATTTTATATAAAATATAAACTTTTCGGACAGTACATTTGATTTACAGTACTTTTTCATACTTTAATTTTTTGAAGTGCTTTCACTTCAGCAACTGTCCAAAAAGTCCAAACTTAGGTCTATATTCCAAAGCATTCTTGAATTACAACGATTTAAGTTTGGATAGTGCATTTTCACATCTATGCTCAGGGACTACTATGAACCTTTTAGGTGTAAATATGGTAGAAAGATGTCTCTTCGAGTTAACTGCCCCAGTGACAAGCTGTTGTGCCCCTAAAGGTAAATTTTTTTGCAGCCAAGAGAACAGACTTGTTTAAATCAACCACTTACAAAGTTCCATTTGTGTTAGAATGCAGCCGCCTATGTAGACATTAGAAAGGGTTTTAAAACAGAGCAACGGTGATCAGTTACTGCAAGGCCCCATCGAAGATCTGGATGGAGAGATCACGCTAAAAGAGAGGGTCTAAGAGCTGAGACAGAGAGATCATATTAAATGTGTAGTTGTGCACGGGAGGTGTAGCAGCCGCAAATGTATTTGTGTGTAATGAGCTCATGTTCTGTTGTCCTAGCTAAATAAAGCCTGAAGGCACCATCTCTCTCTCTCTCTTTCTCAGTCTCGGACTTTTCCATCCACCTCTCTCTCCACCTAAAATGCTGTCTTTGTTTTTCCTTGTTCTTTTTTAGAACAGAGCTTCTTTCTTTAGTTAACGTAATGGCATAATTAGGCATTCGTTTAAAGAGATAGTCTTTTAGCTTTATGCATTCTCTGAGTCTCTCAGAGCGCCTTCCGCGCGGCTCGTTCCTTCCCAACAGAAAGCCAATTATGTGAAGTTTATATGGCTTTGCAAGCCAAATATAGGCAAGACCGTTCATCTCTGATGATAACATGCATGAGTCATAATGTGTGTGTGTCTTTGTGGTTGCGCGAGTGTGTCAAGTTACGAAGACACCCATGGTGCATCTAATGAGATGAATGTTGCTTATTTATTTATTTGTTTGTTTGTTTACTCATACACAACTTTTAGAGAGCTGTATAAATACTTTCTGATAAAAGATTGCTGTTGTGTTGCTTTATCCAGTGGGTCAAAGGTCACTGACAGCCAGCAGACAGACAGAGCTTGAATCTGATTGGCCGTTTCATCATCAGTCTGTAACAATGACCTGCTTCATCTCAACTGATTTGTCCTGGACACCGATTCCAGTTATTTTTCATTCAAGACAGATTATCTATCAGCGACAGAACACATTAAAGGCACGGGATCAGTTAAAAGCACCCAGCGTGCGGACACACACGCAGCAGGTGAGCAGCCAGCTGTCATATCCTCACGCCTAGTCCAGGGAACATCGCTCTGACATTTCAGGAGCGGCAGAGACAGCCGAGCGGAGCTGTGTGAAATGGCGGCGTGAGTGTGATCTCCAGACACACACACACATATACACACAAGTGCGGTGGATTCAGGGGTTTGAAATGGCGACCGGACTGCCATCTCCTCATAATCACTCAAACCCACACACACACGCTTATCCACCCACTCATATACACACACTAACACACTCTCAGGCTTCTCTAGATATTATCTCCCCTGATTAGCATAATCTAATCAATTTCACAAAATTGTCTTTTAATTACCAGGAGCTCCTCCGGTGTGAAACCCTCGGAGGGCCGTGGAAGAGAGAGATCTTCGGGCGCCCCTCACCGGTTCACTGGCACCTGCTCTTTGCCTGTACACGTTTGTTTACAAAACGTAAACACGGTAGCATTAGCATTACGCTGTTTCATTGGTTTAATGGCAGCTAAAAATAATCCTGGACTGATTACAAATCATTCTCCAAAAAAAGATTTTCTACTTTAACACAATTTATGGCCGTTCAATCACTCTTTGTTTGTTTATGAGATTTTGAAGTGTTTACAGGCAGAGACTAATGACTAAAAGTCAGGCTGTAAACACGCTCTTAATAAAACTAGCCCTGTGTAGCAGTGAGTAATCACGGCTGATCCTGCCAGTTTGCTTGTGTGAGAGTGTGTGTTTGTGATCGTGTGTGTGTGTGTACTTTGCCCGTGTGGGAAATGATTAACATCCAGTGACTCACAGCCCCCAACAATAACACATAAGAGGTAAGACAACACACACAAGAGAGGTAAACACACAAACACGCTAAATCTAGGCCGTGCAACACACTGCCTGCATGCACCTCATCCTCCTGCGAGAGCTAAAAACCACAGCGCGGGATGACATGAAAGCTGTTTCTGCTCAAATATAAGAGAGTTAACAAGCGAAGGTCTGCATCTGAACAAACTCGAGCGGAAATCCGACCGTCTATCTCTCTCTTGGGAGAGTGATTGTCCTCAGGGAACTCTTGCTCAAACAGCGGACTGTGTGACTCGGTTGTGAAGTTTATCAAGTTTATTTCGTTACAAAACAACCAACTGAGGGAGTGACACTTCAACTGATAACCTTTAACCTACATACATGACCGTCAAATCAGATTCAGCCACTTCTGAATAACAGAATCACTCTTTTCTTGTACTTGTTTAGTCATGTTTATTAGCCGTTGCTAACACTCATTGGAAACTTTAAGGGTCAGCCTCCTTTTCTGTGGGCTTTTAAGACCCTCATCACATGACTTGGGTCAAACTACAGAAATACTGGTACTTTTGACATCCCTAAGGTGAACAACAAACACATTTTACTACGCTACTTTTCCATTGTTTGTCTATGTAAGCACTTGCTACATGAGCATCTTTGAACATTGCTCTCGCATCTTTTTCAGTGTCTTTTTTTCATTCCACTGCTTGCGTCTCACATTTTTAGTTGAAAATGTGTAAATGGCCCCTAAAGGTGCAACAGGTCCAGGAAATGCAAGCTGATAAATGCTTATGTGCGCTAACAGCTAGGCCATGGCTCTGACGATGTTTCTCTCTTTCAAAGAATCACTCAAATCGCCTTTAGAGCCAAATACAAACCGGCAGGGAAAATCGGGCCGAGGTCAATATAATCTAAAAATGATTTTACACTGAGCTTTATCTGAAGGGAGAAACAGTGAGAGACAGACAATTCAAAAGAATCAGACAGAGTTCCCTCTGATTACTCCTCATCTCTCCTTCTATATACTCTTTCCCTTTGTCCTCCCCCTCTCATCTGATCATTTCATCCAATCAAGGTCCCACACAGCTGCCACACACAGATGTGGACGCTGAACCCAATTCAAGCTTGAGAGAGAGAGAGAGAAAACGAGTGAATAAACCTTGAAGCAGCTGTGTGTGACAATGGAAACAACAAATAAATGCTCACACACTCTTTAAAAATCACATCGGTCGCTCCTCACACACATGCAGTGTTCACATTGTGTCCATCTACACAGTTTTGATAAGCTCCTCTCTGTGAGATAGCAAGACACTTAGAATTCAGTTTGAGGAATAACAGATATTCTCTGCTGTGGACTGCACCGCAAACACTTACTATTGGCCTGTTTTATCTGTTTCCAAATGAATGAATCCAATCTAAACTGAATCCTGCCCCAAACAAATCCTGCTCACAATCAACCCTTGGTGATGTGAGGTGACTATGAGGAGCTCTAAACCCTGGCCTTGTCAAACAAACAAACAACCAGCCATATTAGGAATGGCTTTCTTATGTGCTCAACATATGACACAATGCAGCCATTTAGCTTACGTTCAAAGCAACTAAAGGCGCTTTCACATGACAAGCATCAGGACATCAATCCACTCTGCCCTCCACATGAAAAGTGTTGGTCGTGGAAGGATGATTTTACTATTTATTAATTCACATACAACAACTAATGTGCATATAATGGTTATTTGATGAAGACCAATAAAAATAATCAAATATTTTAAATAAACGACCTACTTTCCTGCCTGTGTAGACTGACTCTATAGCACTAGCAAACAAAGGAAAGTGAAAGTGAAAGCATATTTTTTGGTTCGATTGAACGAATATGCCCACGTCACTGTTTTGATTCCGTCTCGGAGCAGCACTGAATGAGAGTGAATGAACAAGATTTCGTTTGTGAGCTGGGATCTGCTGACTGACTGACTGACGTTTGATTACCATGTGAGTCAATCGCGTTCACAACAAAGGATTATGAATGGGTAAAACTTTCTGATTATCATACACAATTAATATGAAGTATAGGAACGTTACTGAAACTCTTAACTTATTTAGGCTATTACCCAGCAGATAAACAACTTTTTGGAGTTCATCGGTAGATTTATAGGCGGCAATTTTAATAAAGCATAACGAGACTCGTTTGGTCGTAAATTCATCGATTTTAACAAACTGAATGATGAATAATAACACAATAACTTCTGCCACCTACTGGAATAACAATGTCACGGGCAAAAACATTCACCAAATTAATCATTCAACGAATGTGAACAAATCTTGGTTACACTTATTTGATGGTCTACTTTAGACACTCTACTAACTATAAGTAACTTTTCAACTATATGCCAACTAGAGTATTAGCAGTCTGTAGTAGATAAAATCTCCACCACTGCCCTGAATATGCCTTTGAGATTGTGTCGTATAACTCAATGTATTATCATTTCTCTTTGGTTTTGCATTGGCACCACCCCATACAGCTGCTAATGTTGACATGAGTCATTTTACAGAAAAAGTCCCTCTGGAGAAACCTGAGGTTAAGTGCCAATGGTAGCTCAAGGATCGCTCCTTGTGGAGTTCAAACATATGACCTTTTGGTCAATAGCCCAGATATTTAACCACTACTCCATACCACCTCAATGATGAACATAAGCAAACTTAAATGGCAAGTGTGAAATTACCAAATTGTTGTATTTAGCAGACACATTTTATTCAAAGTGACTTACAGTACACTAATTACAGGCACAGTCCCACTGGAGCAACCTGAGGTTAACATCCTTGCTGAAGGGTAAAACGGCCACAGAGGAGGACTGTGGCTTTTCTGCTCCTGTGTTATACTAGGGATTAAACTTGTTTCTATTCTCCTTTTAGAAATTGTAACACATGTAACATCTCGTCTGGGGTTAAACCAGGAAATGTTCTTTTTGAAAAATTAGCTGTTACTTAACATGACTGCTGCAAAGCTCTAAGTATACATGGGCATGTTCAGAACAGCATACTACCATACTACTATTACCATTTCTGCAGGATACAGTATGCATGCCACATGCAAATATACTGTATATCAGAAATACCTGAATATTTTTTGGCAAAATGTTCCACACTGCACCGGGTTTCCTACAATGCAATGCGGTCAAGCTGGCCTGTGTAATGAAAATAAGCTTAACTTTAAAAAAAATCTTCCTAACTGAATACTGAAACGGACTGACAAAAAATGTAATTTCTGTACTACTAGCATCAAACAAAACTGTACAAATAATGCCTGTTTTCAAACAGGTTTGAAATGAACACTCCCCTTGTCTTCTATTGGTCAGAGAAACATATCTCCGCCCCAAACTTATGTCATTGGTTAAGCCAATGTTGCTATGTCAGGCTGGGTGAAATTCTCAAACAAACAAAGTAATGTTTTGGAAGTGCTACAGAGGCTCTGAATATTAAACTGGGATAGGAAGAAAACTAAGACAATTTGATTTAAACAGTGTTGGGGTAAAGCATTACAAGTAACTTGAGTTATGTAATCAGATTACTTTTTCAAGTAACTAGTAAAGTAAGAGATTACATTTTCAATTTATAACAAAATATCCAAGTTACTTTTTCAAATAAGTAACGCAAGTTACTTTTTCACATTTATTGACTGACAGCTCTCCTGTCACCATGTTGAGAGAAATAAAGTGTGGAGGTGTTGTGTGCGCTGTGTGTAAACATGATGGGTATTATAGTTCTACACTAAATGTGAACATGCATTTACTCATCTCGCTTGCTCGAAAACATTCAGTATTCCTCAAAATGAATAAAAACAGTGAAATGCAATCTCAGAATTTTATGCAAACCTGTAATATATAACTATATTACATTACACAAATATACTTTATGCATTTAATCTCACTTTATTAACCAATGTCTTTGCTGCTGACCTTCAATGATCTAATTCAACCATAGTAATAAGCAAAAATTACTTTAGATTTAGAAATAAGAGTGTTGAACTTTCGTTACCTGTATCCTATTCTTCTTTAATCTGGAATGGCAGCAGAGCTGAAAGGTTTGTTTGAGCTGCACCCTCTACTCTACAGGTGTAAATATGCATTTCCTTCAGCCTGAGGCTTATTCATTTCACTTTTAGTGTGAAAGGGCCTTTACATTTGCCAAAAATAGAACTTTTATTGTTGTTATTAAAAAACAAACAAAGAAGCCCAGCCCAGGTGAGAAAAAGTAACACAAAAGTAATGTAACGCATTACTTTTCATAAAAAGTAACTAAGTAATGGACATTTTTAGGGAGTAAATGCAATATTGTAATGCATTACATTTAAAAGTAACTTTCCCCAACACTGGATTTAAAATGCAAAAGAAAACATTTATTTCAAGGTCTGCACAACTAATTAAATAAAACTGTAATCTCGATACAGCTTACTGCAAAAGGCGTTTAATTAAACAAATATATGTGGCTCGTTTCATAGTGAAGCGCAGAACTGTGTGCTTTTACACACCAGAAGCTCATGATCCAGTCTGTTCAGCATCCCTGAGCAGCTCGGTGTGCAGTAAATGCTGCTCCCTCTCTCAAAATGAAGAAATTAATATATAAATTTCTTCTGATATATATCAGAATACTACCGTTTCATATTTGATTTAAAAATGTTAGTAGGCAGTACACAGATATACTGTGCAGTATCTAGTAAGCAGAAGGCTTGTGTTCCATTCTGTACACAGCCAGGGTTCTTCGCACTTTACTTAACATGGACTCTCTTGTTGTCTCCCTCTAGCTCTCTCTCTCTCTTTGAGCTTTTTAGCTATTCTTTAAACATTCATTAACATTGAGCCGTCCCACAGCCAAATGCTGAGCTCAGTCTTTAGAGCGTTCAGAGAGGTCGCTGACCTCTGAGGAGACGGAATCGAATAATGTTTCCATTTCTGTCCCTTCAGCCAATCAGATGAGCGAGGGGCGGGAGGAAGAGGAGGAGAAGGAGGGGAGGGGCAGCACACATCCTTCACGCCTCACTCACAACCAGGAAGACAGCCTGCAGAGATACAGAGCGAGAGAAAACACAGCCGTCTCTCTCTCTCTCTCTCTCGCTCGGCTCACGTATCCTGACATTCCAATCTCCTCGGAGCGAGAACAACAAACGCACTGTCATCCTCGTGGAGGCGGCCATCTTTGAGAGCTGTGAGTGTGTGTCTGCCATTACAGACGATCAGATCAGAGGAAGAGCGCAGGTCGCTGTTAGTTTAGAGTATACTATTACCCGTTACCCTCGCGAAATACCCCAGCAGCGGGAGGGAAGAGAAAACGCACACACTCGTCTCAACAGATGGACCTGTTTGATGCATTTGATTGAATCGTCCTAATGTAGTTTAATGAACATAATAGACTGTGGTGGTAAAATTAGCTGATGGTTTAAGCCCTTAATGGTCTCCTAAATCACCTGACAGGCAAACAGTCACATCTCCATAACACGCACAACGGCTGCAGCTGTGTGTCTTACAGATGTACCTGTAAATATTCTCTCGCTGTTTAAACATTCCATTCGTGCTGATCCTTTCAAGACGTTATCAGAGAACATGACACACGACTATCTCACAAAAACACACACACACACACAGCTTACAACAGTATTCATGTCTCCTGCATTGATTGTGACAGAGTGTTTAGTCTCTGTACATTTGACACAAAATGACTGGCTTTCAAATGCTGCACACATACATACATTTACTTATCCATGTCAATGGGGACATTGCATAGACTTCTATAGAGCTAGTCATAAATAAATGTATCCTAACCTAACAGAAAACTTTCTGCATTTTTACAAAAAAAAAAAAAAGTTCTGCCATGAAACTCTAGATGGCACAGGCTGATAGATCCTTAGCTCAATTTGGTAGTGATCGCATCGTCATCTACATAGCGCAGCTGATTTGTTGCTGTTGCATCAGCGGCTGTGGCTAAACATTCAAATACCAGTAGCGTTAGCTGTTAGCAGTCTGCAGCACGCTTTCAGAAACCCTCCACCTTCCCCAGCTCCACCTGTATAGATCTACTACGGGGGTTAATTCATGTATGTTACATGTGCAGCAGCAGCAGCATGTCTTACACGCTCACTGCAATGTTTGTGAATGTAATGGCAGTAGCAAGTCTCGGTACTTGTTCTGCAGCAGCGCAGCAGATCTATTCCGCCAAGACCAAATACATTAACACTGACATATCCATTACCATTACCATGCCAATCTCTCCCGAGAGTTGTCATGACAGAACATTATTTACTGTATTTTTACACCGTTTTTACAGACGAGATCCCCAAAAGGAGGTTTTGTCAGGTTTAGCTCACTTCTGGGTATAAATTTGTCCCCATATATAAAATGACAGGCATACACATTTACACATACACTACTTTAAAAAAAAAAAAAAGCATGATTCATATATATGAAATTATTTATTATTCATTAAAGGCACAATATGTAACTTTTCACCACTAGAGGTCGCCTATTCAAAACAAAGGCATAGCTTGATGATGCCGAGATTAAGCGCGGAATCATGGGAGGTGTCGTCTTCACCTCACAGCCGGAGGAAAAGAATCTGGCGGGACTCCAGCAGAAATCATGTTCATGGATGAGATTACTAAAGTTACTGTAGTATGAATCAGAGCAGGGCGAGTGCTGTGCTGCCACTGGAGCGATTGCTAATGAGAGACGAGTGCAACACACTCCTCGAGAGCAGAGGAACTTTTATTATGCCACAGTCGCCACTTCCACTTCTTCCGGTCAAGTGTATGTGGGGTAAAGCAGCACTGTTTATCATATTAGATACATTTGAGTGTGTTGATAATGATGTTATAACGTTACTCTGTGCATTCGCTCGGCAGCTGCTATGAGACATTTGTTGCACACTGCAGTAAGCTAGATCAATATTAGAATATCATATTAATAAATGCTGGATGGCTTGTGTTGCTAAATGGTATGCAATTAATTTTAAAACATATTGTATGACGGAGAAAATGCTGTATTACTGCATAGTTAAAAATAAAGCTAAAAATAAAGCTGCATCTGATTATGCTATGTTAGCCACTTGACAAAATAGTGTTTTCCTCTGAGGCATAAAAACATGGTACATGGTAACGAGATTCAAACAATAAGACTAAACGTGTTGAGCTATATAACGATGATTAGTTTTCTGTCTATAAATGTATCCAAACAGTCGTTCCCTTGTCTAATAAAATATTATATGTTAAAGTATCTTTGGTGTTTCAACGGTTTCTACAAAATAAAACTGGAAATCGAGGGTAACGCGGGTATGATGTCATTGATAGGCGACGCACGGACACGGTCCATGTCCTGGTTAAAATTGCTTATTTCTCTGGATTTAAACATTCTTGGAAACATCTGGGATAATGTAAGTACATAAGTCAACAAAATATATAACACTGTTCTAGTTCTAGTTTGGGATATTTTAATCCAAAAATCTTACATATTGTGCCTTTAATCACTTTTAGTTTAACCCAAAGTAAGGTTTTGTTTGATTTGGCTAACTTCTGGTGGCAGATTTTTCTTCAAAGTATAGAAAAGCAACCCCCCTACAAACACACACACACACACACACTTGTCACTTTCACTTTTGACCGCAAGTCGATTCCGCACTTCCTGCACAGCTACAATGCTGCAAATCAGTGAGAAAAACTAAGAATGTGTCTGTTTTGTTCACACCAAAACACACTAATGGCACAGGCTGTTATCCGCACGCGCACACACACACACACACACACACACACACACACACACACTAGTGCTTCAGTCCTATGAAGCAACTGGTGATCACTTTTAAACATCACACCAGACTGCTAAACTGTTCTAATAATATAGAGGAAAGGTGTTTCGGTTTGTTGAATGTGGCTGCATCTGACAGGTCTCTCTCTCTCTATCTCTCCCCTCAGCTCTAAAACACATGCACTGACAGACACTGTAGCATGTGCTCTTTCAATAGCAGATGGCTGGACACAATCTGCGCCTCTTCTGCAAAACATATCAACAGACCAATGAGAGAGTCTGCATATGTACAGTGGAGTCCAAAAGTCTGAGACCATATTGAAAAAACAGACTTTTTTTATTTAAAACCTGGAAATAAAGTTCCAGGACTTTTTTTATAACATAAAATTAAGAAATATATCAGATTATCTACCATATCAAAATTGATGAATGATCTCTCAATTTAACTTTGTAGTCAGATTGTTATTAAAATTACATGTGTCACTCATGGCACGAGACCCTGAAAACAACAAGATGTGATGTAACGGCCAGAGACCAACAATTAAATAACACAGAATACATACCCAGTAATAGACTTGTGTAAAAAATAAACAATATAGCAATAATAATGTACTTGCCCCAATAATGTACTTTTTTTCCCTCAGTAAACATTGATATATATGATTAACTGTGATTTCAGTAACATTTTCAATCGATTGACAGCCCTAATTCAATACAAAAAGTTGCAACATAGAAGCATTTTACTGGTGGTCTCAAACTTCTAAACCTTACTGTAGGTGTGTGTGTGTGTGTGTGTGTGTGTGTGTGTGTGTGTGTGTGTGTGTGTGTGTTTTTGTGACATATCAGGACACAAATTTGTATAATGACATGGGTATGACATAGGTATTACAAGGGGAGGGTGACTTATGAGGACATTACCCCATGTCCCCATTTTTCAAAAGGCTTATCATATAAATCATATAGAATTACAGAGTTTTTTTGAGAAAGTAAAAATGTGCAGTTTTCTGTGATGGGTAGGTTTAGGTGTAGGGTTGGTGTAGGGCGATAGAAAATACGGATTGTACAATATAAAAACCATTATGCCTATGGAATGTCCCCACAATTCGCAAAAACAAACGTGTGTGTGTGTGTGTGTTTGTGGTATCCTGGTAAATGTCCCCACAATAGTAATACTATTAGTAAAATTACTAATATTAATAGTAATTTTTTACCTTGTGGGGACTTTTTTTTTTTTGGTCCCTATGAGGAAAACAGCTTATAAATCATATTAAATTATGTTGTAATGCAGAACGTTAGGGTTAGGAGATACAGTTTGTACAATATATCATTATGTCTATGGAAAGTCATAAAACATGGAAACCGAATGTGTTTGTGTGTGTGTGTTCATATTGTGCTTGTGTCTGTTTGGGTGTGCTATGAGGTTTCCTGTAATCACCTGGTGTACAGTCATCTCTCCACACACCTTTCTCTCTATTCCCACTTGTGAATTTGTTCGAGTGTGTGACTAACCTTTATTCAGAGCGGGCCGAGAGTCTGAGCTCTCTTATTTCTCAAACAAAAATGTGTGTTTTGCCTGAAAGCAAATAACACGGTGGTGTTACGAGTGTGTGTGGCCTCTATGCGCTTTTGATCCACAAACTCCACACCTTGGACAGTTTGTTCGGCTTCACTGAGATCCACAGAGCAAATTTGAGTGCAGAAATGATTTTATTTCTCCCTGAATCACTCTGATGAATATGACAGAGAAACTGGAATATCCGAATGGAAAGTGTAACGTCCATATTTCAAATGACTCCATAATCCACATAGAAAACCAGAGATGTGCTGCAATAGCCATCAGATCATTAGCCCAAAGAATAAGAGAAAGAGTTTGTGTGTGTGTGTGTGTGTGTGTGTGTGTGTGTGTGTGAGATAATCCGTCCTGACTGTTTCCTGTGAAAACAGATGGAAAAACATGAGTCTTTTTTTTTCCTGTGCCTGGTCAGGCTATTAATACCTCTGAGACACACACACACACACACACACACACACACACACACACACACACACAAACATTTAAACACACAGACAGACCTCTATATTCACCAGAGACACAGCACAGTTCAAAAGTCCTGTTATACAACCTGAGATTGGCTATACAGGCTTGTCATTAACACAAAAACACTCTGATATCACACACTTTCACACGCACTAACATCAACCTCTTATTTCACATGCTCTCAAACAGGCATCCAACACACACTACCTCCATAGAAACACCCGGCTGAAAGAGCAAATCACACATACACACACACACACACACACTGAAAGACAAAGACAGGCATTTGGTTACAATTAAACATGTCAGAGACACAAAACCAGGGGCAAACACATTAAACCCTCTTTCTCTACGCAAGGCCTCATCTATAGTGAATGACAACGTGCTAAATGCTTTTAATTGCCATCAATTGGATCTAGAGAGAAACGAAGGGAAAACCTCATAAAACATGTTTTGTTTTTCCTTAAGGCTGCAGTTAAAAATCCAAACGTTTTTGTCCAAACCTACGGGCGGCGTGAATGCAATATTCATTTTGCTGCAGGAGAACAATCCATGCATAACAATGAGATTTGCTAATGAAATCAACCATCAACCTGCAATACATACATATTAAAGCAGCTTGCGCTGTCACCCGCTTTGTGCATCGTTTGTTCCTCCTGCCGTCTCTTCAGTCTCCCTCTCCCTCACTCTTTCCGACCTTTCTATCTCGCACTCACCTTGAGTTTTAATAGCTGTATTAACACAAAATGATGATCGCACATTTCCACTTCTTTGACCTGTGCGACACACACACTCACACACCTGTGCAAAGAGGTGAGACCCGGATGCGCTGTGACCGTAGTGACATAAATGAGAAAGATGTGATAATTTCTTCAAATGTTTGATGAACCACTACCACAAGGACCAACTGATTACAAGCAGCCAAAAGAGATAAACAGATAGACAGAAGTGTTGTACAATGTAACAGTGAACGTACTGATCTCAGCCATCTATATATCATACTGGTCGGACTGGATATTGTAAGCAGATAATATCAAGGCTTATTTTTACCAATTCAAACAGTATACTCTGTGCAGGTGTGCATGTTTCAGAAAACTAAATTATCCATCCAATGACTGATTTCTGATCTGCCACAACATTTAATTGACAGAGATCACATGATAGATAGATAGATAGATAGATAGCAACATCTGCCAATTTAAGAGTTTTTCTCAGTATCAGTTAATTATCGGCTATGCGTATCGGCCAAAATTTTTCATCCCGATAGAGCAAGAAAGAGAAAGAGAGAGAGGGAGAGTGTGTGTAAGGAGTGTGTGAATGGCCATTTCTCCCTGCTGACACAGCCTCCATCTGCCACTGAGCCGTGCAGAGAGGCACAGCGAGAAAGAGAGAGGGGGAGAGAGAGAGAGAAGGAGAGGAGGGAGGGCAAGAGGCAGTGCTGGTGTGATGGAGAAGGAGAGAGAGCGCTCACGCTCACCTTGGTGTCACCTCTGCTGAGCTGAACGGGATGATGGGATAGGTAGAGACACAAAGACGCTCTGCCCTCTCTCCCACACACACACACACACACACACACACACACACACTCACACCTCTCTTCTCTGTGCTCCATCTCTTTTCTGCTCGCTCACACACGCACAGAGTAACGGCACAATCTGTGATCACTGAAGCTGTTTGAGCCAGATATCGTCTCTGGGGGATTTACACACACAAACAGGTGCACACACATGCAGAAATATGCACACATACACACCAACCTACACGGGCCGTCTCGTGAGATTCCCGTCTTTCTCTTAAAATGCACATACACACACACACTGTGGAATACACACACAAACAGACACACAAAATAGGGCAAGCAGAAAGATTTCTGACACACTTCTAAACACACACACAGAGAGCCCGAGGGCAGGGTTTGAAATGAGAGGCAGCGTTTTAAAGAGCTCGCTGAATTCCACCTGTGATTAGTGTGGCTGCAGGGCTGATGGATCACGGCGGACACATTTCACTCGCTCGCTGCTTATCTCTCTTTCCCTTCCTCCTTTTTTCCTCCGCTCTCTTTTCCTTTCTCTCTCGCTCCTTCCCTCCCTTTTTTCCCTCTCCGTCTCGCTCTCTCTCATCCTGGCTCTGATTTTTCACTTTTCTTCTCTCCTCTGCGCTTTAAATCCTCTCTGCTCGCATCGACATCTACACTAATGCCCCCTCTTTTTCTCTGTATTTTCTTTCGCCATCTCTCTCCCTCTCCGTGTGTGCCAGCAGGGAATGACCTAGCAGCTGGGTCCTCTGGAACAGACCAATAAAATACTAAATATCTCCCTGCACATCACCCACACACAGACACAATGCCCCCCTCTTTCCTGGACCATCTGCACGCCAAACCATCCGTCCCTCCCCCCTGACACTCAAGACCCTTGTGAGCTGTAAACAATAGCCAGATATGATGGAAAAACGTTCTTGTTGTATCCGCGGCTCTAAACCACCACCCTGATTATAGACCAATAAATCGATATTTTGCAATTTCGAAATTATCATCACACTGGCTGATAATCGCGTCCCCCCTGTTGTAGTTCCCTCTTGTGTCACTTCTAAAATCTACTTATAGTTTTGTGACGGTATAATGTGCATTTTTGGTTTATAAATATTCTTGAGTGAATTAAATCAGCAATTTGCTATCATTAAATTATCATTATCGAACTGCTTGAAATACTTGATTCTGATTGGTCATTCAGCAATCAAATATTTTGGTATAATGACAGCGAAACTGTCCTAATATTCATGAGATGCTCTAAAGCATCATCCTTTTAGTCAATACTGCGGGTGTAGAAGTATCTCTATATTAGGTATGTTTACATGCACTAATTGTCATCAATCTGAATGAATCCAATCAAATTTCAGAATCTGAAAGTTCTATATATGGGTCAATGATGTGACGGGTCGTTTTTTTGTCCAAAGGCCTTAATAATAATAAAAAACAAAGATATGACATCCAAAGTATGTAAGGTAGTACAACTAGATCTCTTTTATTGAATCCAAAAAGTTTTATTTATATTTTGCTACATATAAAGGTATTTTAAAGATTTTGAAGTGTCAAAAGGTCATTCGGTTTAACCGTCCAAAGGCCAATACAGCCCATTTATTTGTGATTAAAATATCTTAAAATTTAATAAATGTATATATTATTTATTCTGCCATGATTTTATAACATCATATATCAACAGTGCAAAATGGTATTAAAATTATGTGTAGAAGTCGTTGCTTTGTTATGAGAAAGAATGTCCGGAAAAATGAATTTCATTGATGTCATTCGGAGTAACCAATATAAAAGGACCATTTTGGATCAAGTCAGGCGGTCAATATCATGTGACAGGATGTGACATCATTCAGACACCTGCACAGGACCACACGGTCATGAAGCAAAGTAACTAACTCTCTTTTAACTATTTGAAAAATTCATGTTTTCACTTGCTCATACACATGTCCCGAAACATCAGGTCATTCGGTATAACCGCTATAAAACATGAAAAATGTTGTAATATTTTAAAAACTTGTACTAAATATAAAATGTTTGATTGTCCTTTTGCCAGCTAGCTAGATATTAGCCTGTTAGCACTGTTTGAAAATAGCGTCATTCAGTATAACCAAAGTCCCTTTAAGACAAGTCATTTCACTCAGCGGTGCATCTCCTATCTCTTTGAATGGGGAAACATCAAATTCTCCACAGCTGTTTGCCAAGCTTTCGATTAAATTTCATATTTGAAATCACCAATGAAATCTGACAACAACTGTCTCATAAATTTTGTTTCTAAACGCTCGAATCATGACAAAAAAAAAAACAAAAAAAACAAAAACTGTATTTTTCAGGCTAGATCAAGCTAAATGCGCATGCGCAGTCCTAAAAGCGTGTCTCGCGTCTCATTTCGGAGACACGTGCCTGACTGTTTCTATAGGAACCGGAGCTTCTAACAGCCGCTGCAGTGACGCGATGACTTTACCAATCGCGATTGGCTCTTATTTAGAAGGCGGGACTTATTCCGCCATATTGCGCGTTGCACTTTCTCCCATTCAAAACAGTAAGAGTGACGCGTCTTGTGTTATTCTATAGTCTTTGGTATAACCAAAAGTGTCATTCGGTAGAACCGAAATTTTGGTTAAACCAAATGACTTTTTTGGTGACAAATTTTGTCAATCTTGTAAAAAACGACAAAAGCAGTGTTAATTGATTATAAAAACCACATGATCTCATTGTTAACACTTAATAAAACTTAAAAATTAATTATATCTCCATTATGTTTTTTTACACTTTTAAAAACATTATTCGTCAATGACCCTTTTATGAACCCTAAATTTTGTAATCAATTCACATATCCTTTTACATGTGCAAATTCCGAACAAAACCACCCCTTTCAATCCAAACGAAATTTCATTCGGATAGATTGAGGTGTTTATATGAAGCCATTTCAATCCGTTTGAGCCATCAATCCAATTACTAAGGGATTATTTGGGAGCGTGTAAATGTAGCTATTGCGCTGTGGTGCTCATGTGGGTGATGCAGGTTTGAGTCTGCCTGGCATCATTTCCCAATCCTGTTCCCTTCTTTTGTGCATCCATTTCCCACTATCGCTATAAATAAAAGCAGCAAAAACGGCCAAAATCGCACGCAGAGATCCCTACCACCACACACGAATCAGCAAACTTTATCGCTTCTATTTCTAAGACTCCATACCCACCTCTCTCCCTGTTTTTTTTTCTCCGTCTCAGCCTCTCTTTCTGTAATGACCTCCCTGAGGTCCAGTATCGCAGCTCTCTCTCTATTTCCAAGAGGTGAGGGAGGTTCTGCGAATGCACACCCAGCGTAATGAGCTCTCCCTGGACACCCAGAATACAAAAAGCCCCTGATATGCTCTAAGAATCTCCCCGGACCACCCTGGATCCAGATCGGCTCGGCTCCGGCACTCTACAGCTCTGAGCTCGGAGGCCCGCCATGGGTTCTCTCTAAATACCCCGGGCTGAGGGAGGGAGACCCCTGGGTGGCTTGCTATTCCAGGGTTGGATGTGTGCGTGTGTTTATGTCTAGGAGTGTGAATGAGATAGGTGTGAGAAAGTGTGGATGGTGTGAAAGGTGTGTTTATGAGGGGGTCAAATCTCGGTGTGTGAGAGAGTGGGGCAGTTAGATTCAATAGAATCTCTTTAACCTTCTTTGAGGGCCCCCAACCTCCCCAAGAGCCCCTCTAACTGCCCTTAACCGCCCGATTCCTCTGAGAGATTGGAAGCCCGCCGGCCGACCTCAAAAACACACCCCCCTCATCGCACCTCGTACACACACATTTTTACACTCTAAATGGAACATAAACCCTACAGAGTAAAGCATGTAAGCTGTGATGCTGCTTTTTTCTTTCACACAAACACACACAGTTTATGGCTTCTGTTCAGTAAGAGTCATAAGTGTGTGTTTGGATCCACAGCCGGCCTGTCAAATTTGTGGCAGTAAAGCAAAGCCACTCCTTTTTATATTTGCCCTTCAAAAAAAGACATAAATAATGGCCTGTGTGTGTGTGTGTGTGTGCTCCCTTGAGGTGCGCATCCTGTGCTGAACACACACAGCGAGAGAAGGAGAGATGGAAAGAAGATGAGCACAGAGCAAAATGAAGGAAGAGCAGGGGGAAAAAAACAGAGGTGGGGAGAGGAATGAGAGGGCTCACACACACGCGCACACACACACACACACACACACACACTCCCTCTGCGTGCAACTGCGGTGTAAATGTCATCATGTACACAGTTTATCCTCTGTGTGAGCGAGAGGTGCAGATGAAGGGAGAGAGCGAGAGAGAGGAGCGAGCGAGCCCACTGCAGAGAGGTAGACGGGAGCATACAGCCTCTTCTTCTGTTTGTTCATTAGTATTCCAGCACTCACTCCTTCAGATCCGTCCTCACGCCGCTTTTAGCATCAGCACGGGAAAACACACACAAACACATACACCAGCACTAGAAAGAGATTAGCTATGTTCGATGTGTTTTGTCCATCTTCCAAACCATCTCAAACTCTTGTCGCTTCAAAGGCAATGAAAACACTTCACAATCGCGAGACTATAAACCCTACATGCTGTTTACGGAAATAAGTTCACCCAGACTAATTACATGACATAATGTGATCAAGTCAAGACATTTCGACGGATGCTGATTACTTTCAAGAGAAGATATTAGAGTTGGGGTCTTAATTTTGTGCTATTGGTTTTGAGTTGCCTTGGTCTGGGTCTCAGCTTATGGTCAGACAAGATAGTAGTCTGTCTCCAATGTACTTAAGGTCTTTCCTATTACATAGAATTTAAAAGAATTTAATGGAAATTTAGACAAATGCTGTACACTTTGATATGCCATGGCTTTTTTTTTTAAAGCATTACAGGTGCACATGCCATATTTTTAGATTGTGAGAACTATTAGTTTTGTCATATAAACTAGTATGGTGACAACCCAAACCAAATTTTTAATTATTTTTATACATTTAAGTCACACTAATGAATAATGGTTTTACATTTAGTCTGAGTTTTTGATATGATGGTTGCAAAAATTGTAAACCTCATCAAATGAATATAAAATAAACAACTAAACACAATAAGAACATAGGCCTAATATTAAATAAAAACAAAATATTTAGTTTGACCTCCTAAATTTGACAATCATTTTCATTTTCTAACCTCCACAACCATTTACTGAAAAGGAAAAAAAAAAATCTATTCATGGAAAGTCCCAGATATTACCTAAGCTGTGCAACGTTCAGCATTTTTTCTATTTCAGTTGATTGGTTGACTGTGTGGTCTTTGTCAGAATCTAGGCCTCAAGAGTCCTATTCTTGACCTGGGTTTTATTGGGTCTACAACTGGAACTGGTTTAGGTCTCTCTAGGTCTCAGAGGGTCTAGTGTTGACTCAAACTCTAGAAGGCATATTGTCAGATGATTTTCATTGTGCATTATTCGCGAGTTAACGTTGATAAAGTTGTGGAAGATCACAAGAAGTGGTGTAAGTGGCATCTAAAGGAAGCATTTCAACTTTGTTTTTTAGTGAATGGCTTGAAAGCTTTTAAAAATGACATTTCATGATTCATCTTCATCTAAGGACTAAGCTGTTTCAAGAGAGACAGTGGTTTCAGCAAATGGTCATTTACCCACTGAGGTAAGAAAACGACTCAAAATCAAATATTTTTCACTCAACTGTTGCTTGCTTAATGGCATAAGTGGCCGCATGAAGAAAGCCTGAAGGTCACTACTGGATAATTCTGAGTCGTTTCAGTAAGTTTGTAAGAGCAGTGCCGATAAAGCACTTGCGTTTATGCCGAGCTGCTCTAAAAAGCCTCAATGCTCCGTTTTTGATTTTCAGATTCGCTTCTTATATCTGTTTTTCAGCAGGTGTTACAGACCATCAGGATACCCAAAAGTTTGGATAGGTTAGTCTTAAGTTATCTGCAATCTAAAAACATGCTAACCATGTTGACACACCCACATGGTTCCACAGTGTTTAGCTGAACCACAATCAACAAATAGATAGTTTCCATTATTTCAAAAGGACACCTGTCTTAGGGCTGGGCTCGCCAACTTAAAACATTTGTTGTTGTTGAAGCAAAATATGTGGATTCTTTAGCGAGATATTGCTTCAGATTTGAACACTGCCTTCTGTGGTTATGTCAGTTTAGCCGGTGCACTATTTGTCAAGTCTGTTGTAGGTGTAGTGTATTGTAGTGATTCCGATGTGGATAGGGTGGTATTATTGGATGGATCTCCACGGTAACGGGCGGGTGAAACTCAATCGGAGTCTCTGAATGTCGCTCACTTAGATGGCCACCCGCTGATCCTGACCTTCTGGATGTTTTTTCCCTCTCCTTTTCTCTCTCTCTTTCCCTCCCGCTCTCTCAGCCCCATCTTCTAACTCTTCTATTTTCTGTATTCATTTATCCATCTTTTTAGTTGTGATGGATACTAGAGTTATTTTTGGCTTATGTTGTCATTGAGCTGCCACTTTAAAGCACAACAACATCAGCAAATGAATAGCACCTATCCACTTTGTGTAGAGCATGTGTATTGTGTGTATGAAGCCATAGATGAAGACACTCTTATGCAAGTGGGGGGCCTGGCTAAGACAAGATAACAGGAGATTATGTTTATGATATGTACTCTGAACATTAACTGCCTCATCTAACTGACTCGTTCTTTCTTCTCTATGGAAGATTCAGTATTTATTGCTGTATCCTCCGGTACAGTCAGAATCAGCATGGCCTCATACCCTGGCCAGGGCATAAATATTCAAGACAAGAAGGAACAGTAAAATCGCAAGCGGCAAGCAAAGGGACCGAGGGAGAGAAAAAACAAAAGGGACCAATGACAGACACTTGAGGCACCCCATTTCTCCTTCGCTGTGTGTGTGCATATGTGTGTGTCCGGCATTTTGTACTGAGGTAATAACTCTCACCAGGGATCTGGAAGACCCAGCAGAGTTCAGGCAGGGGTCCATTACACCTTTCACACACACATGCACAAAATCCAGCAGGCCTGCATTATTTGTATCAAACAACCGGTATGTTTTGCCTCTGACGCACAAGTACAGACACACTCCTACTGCACAGCACCAGCAATGAAAACAGACCCCTCTACCATGATTCCTGCTCAAGATCCAGCAGGAAGTATGAGCTATGAGCCGTCCCCAGGGACGCAGGAAAGAGAAAGAGAGAGGCCAGGAGCCTGACACTGCCTGGCCAAGATCTATGCTCAAACACACTCTCTTGCCTCTTTTTTTTCTTTCACCACCCTCTTTTGTCTTCCTATGCTTTCATTTCTCGTTCTTTCTCTACTCGAAATAAAGAGTAGTAGGTTACACTGAACATACTCATATCCACTTTGTGCAGAGAAATGCCATTTCCTCTGCTTTATTATTCTCTTTCCCCCTCTGTGGGAGGCTGGGAGGAAAGTTTGCTTTGAAGAGAGAGGGTTTAACATGTGCGCTAATAAATAGCTGGTTTGCCCCTGGGCACGATTGCAAAAGCCCAGTTCTCTCTCTTCCATGTAGTCTCCAGCATTTTCAGTGACTACAACTTATAACCTCCATTTCAGAAAGAAAAGGATAGAGGAGTGTGTTTTTCCTCAATGTGTCCTGACAGACCTGATTTTACTTTACAATTTCAACTCTCCAAAGAGACTTGTTGATATTCTCTCCATCCATAAACTTTTGTAATTCCCTCTGGGTGTCCAAGCAGTGTTTTGTTTTGTTCCATCTTCTCTTTTTTCATGAGAAAGGAAAGTTCTTCCTTATAACTGATACTCTTGCAAGGCTTCAGTATGCCTTTGTTTAGTTTCTAATATTAGTTAACACTACATATATTTGTTTTAATGCATTTGGCAGACACTTTTATCCTAAGAAACTAAACTTAATTTACATTTTATCATTTCATGAATTTTATCAGCTCATGAATCAAACCCGTGACATTTGTGTTGCCGTGCTCTCTGAGCTACAGGAACGCTATATCCTTACTTTGCTTGCAATGCTACATTCTGAAGGGGGGAAAAAACCATCAAATCTATTAAAAATTATAATTGAATTGATTACATGTTATGCAGATTACAAATCAAATTAAGTCACAATTAACTGCCTATATCAATATTTGCTGAGAAATTTTAAAATAAATCAAGCATGTTACATTATTGTGGTAGATGAGTAAACCGTTGACTAGACGTTACAAAAAGTGGATTTAGAGGACAATATATAATTTATTTCCAATTCACTAAACATAAGCCTATTACTGACCTATAGTCCACAGCAATTAATTTTGTAATTGAGTCACCAAACTGAGTTAGACTTTTTTTATTTTTAAATGCAGAATTAATGCTGTTTTTTAAAGATGCTGTTAATTTTTTTTTAATTAAAAAACTTTTAGTGTCCAGTGTTTAGTATTATTTATATACTATAATACTATAGTACTTATTAAGATTTTTAAAGCTTTAGATTTTTTTATTTCCAGATTTCTTTCTAATTTTAGTTTTAGTTATCTTGTTATGCGCTTTGTCATATACAGTCAAACCAAAATTTATTCAGACACCTTGAACATTTCATTCATTAATACAGTTTATTCACTATAGTTTAAAAAATGGTAATAAAATATAACAAGATCTCAGAGTTAAACTGTGTCAGAAAAAAATAATCTTAATTATGTCAGATAACACTTAAGCAAAACATGGTCAGGTCAAGGTGTCTGAATAATTTTTGGTTCCAAATTTGTATCAATTTTACTGGTAGTCCACTGTATGAAGAATTTTTGGGTATAATATGTCACAGTTTACTTTATTTTGCTATCCTCACTTACATAAATGAACAGTGTCTGAATAATTTTTGGTTTGACTGTATATATATATATATATATATATATATATAAAATTCATTTCAGTTTTAGTTTTCGTAATTGTAGTACTTCAACTTAAACTTATTTATTTCAGTTAGCTGCCAAGGCAACTACCAAGGAAATTTCTCAATTTCATTTTTTTTTTACGTTTTTGTTTTTCATCTAATATTTATATTTTATTTTATTTTATTTCAGCTTTATCTCAATTACCAAAAATGATTTTCAATAGTCTTAGTTAACAATAACAACACTGTTTAAGACATATCGCTCTTCCATATTTGTGACCCTGAACCACAAAACCAGTCATAAGTCGCACGGGTATATTTGTAGCAATAGCCAACAATACATTGTATGGGTCAAAATTATCGATTTTTCTTTTATGCCAAAAATCATTAGGATATTAAGTAAAGATCATGTTCCATGAAGATATTTTGTGATTTTTCTACTGTAAATATATATAAAATTTATTTTTGTAAGTGGATATGCATTGCTAAGGACTTCATTTGGACAAATTTAAAGGCCATTTTCTCAATATTTTGATTTTTTTGCACCCTCAGATTCCAGATTTTCAAATAGTTGTATCTCGGCCAAATATTGTCCTATCCTAAAAAACCACATCAACGGAAAGCCTATTTATTCAGCTTTCAGATAATGTATAAATCTCAATTTCAAAAAATTGACCCTTATGACTGCTTTTGTGGTCCAGGGTCACATTTGCATTTCATCCAGCTGATTTTGAATGTAAGGGAGACCTGTGCCTTATCTGCTGCCTGCTCTCAGTGAATATGGTTTGAGGCACATTTTCGTAAGTCAGAGGCCATGATTAAATGTGTCAATTCCTTTACCACCTTATTTTACTAATTAATTGTAGTAAATGAAGGTGTTGACAGGCCTAAAAACAACAAGCTTTTTTCCAATTGTTCTAACTTTACTAGGGCAAAGCCTAAGCATTAAAAGGACCTTCCTTCAACGCACGATTGCCTTGTAAGTCAGACATACAGGAATGTTAGTGTGATTCATGCTGAAATCCTGGCCTGTCTCGCCTTCACTAAACGAGCAGAGCCGTTGAGCACGGATGACCCTTCACGCCTTCCTACAATTCCCAGAAATCAATGCTCGGATGGAGCTTCCATTACCATTATTGATGGCTGAGACGGTGGCAGTGACTGCTGCCAATGTGAGAGGCCGCAATGATGTGTAGCTGAGAGCCTGTCTTTGTCTCGCTGCCTATTTCCTGTCTGTATCTCTCGTTTTTTCCCTATCCCATTCTCTCTTTCTTGCCATCCATTTATTTCTGTCCATATATATTGTGAATGGAACACTTTTCTAATAAAAGTCATCTGTAAGCCACCACACACGCACACACGCACATCTGAGGAAGCACTTGGTCTACACACAGCTGCATGTTCACCTGAGGCAGCTGCAGTCCGTTTCTCAGTCTTTAAGCACTCCAGAACTCAAACTCTACACTGTCACTTGTTAGTGGTAGAGACAGAGAGAATCAGAGGGAGGAGGAGACAGCGAGAGAGTGGAAAGAAATGTCCTTGTATTTCTGTCACTCTCTGAAACCACCAGGGAGCTGGGGAATGAAACGATGCAGCCGAGCAGAGAGCCCTGAGAGGCTGCCGCCCGCCTAGCATCACCGCTAACACCGCGACCAGCATCCGCACTACCAATTAGCCTGAGCCCACACAGGGAGAGAGAGAAACCGGCTGATTTGTTTGTTCCAAAGCACAAGCTCTCTTCACCGCAGCGGTTCGTTCAAGAGACTCGGCTGTGAAAATGAATTGCCAAATTAAAGATCTTTACAAATGCAAAAAAAAAAAAAAAAAGCATGCTTAAGAAATGTCAACCTAACAATTGCCTTTGGAGAGCTTTGTTTCAGCTAATTGGGAGGGAGAAGGGTGAAAAGAGAGGCTCACATCCTAAGAACGAAATTAAATTAGGTTTAAATCAGCTGAATCTGTGTTCACCCTTTTCGGTTACAGCGTCCAATTACCCGAAACAAACACAGAGGTGCATAACCGTGACAAATGACTTCAAAACTGGAAAACTGGTCTTGCAACAAATGCAAAGTCACAGAAGGAAGGTTTAAAAAAAGTGATGACAACTGGCTATTAAGCATTATAGTACGAATACTCACTGAGTGGGAGTGTCCTCAGCTGTGTGACATCACTGCTTGTCCACCTGTAGCAGACCAGAGAAAAGAAAAAAAAGAGAGAAAAGTGTTTTAATGGCACATTTGGTCACTAAACAGAAACAAAACTGAGATAAACTGCCCTAAATAAGACTTAATAAGCAGCTTGGCCCCAAGGGAAAAAGTCAACGGCAACAGGTTTCAGTTTTGTGGCTAGAGAAATACAGTGTGTTTACACCCAACCTGTGGCTGCCAATGGTTTTAACTAAGAAAAACACATGCATATGTACACAAAGACACTGACAACCACTTTTCACATGCCCACACACGTAAAGCAAAAACACATGAATGTGTGAACGCTCATGCACGCTCCTGGTTCCGTCTTTTTTCCTGCTAAACCTGTTGGAATTACAGCAAGGCTTTAAAACTCAGGGTGTGTGGAACAATTTTCCAAGCACACACACTGACTTGTGCAGAAAACCAGCCTGCTCCAGTTCTCTCACAGCATTTGTTTGTGTATGTGTGTGCTTAAGAATTATCAGGAACATCACAGCACCGAGACACAAAGGTGAAACAGACACACAAATCAGATTCGGGTTCCCAATCTCCTCAATCTGCACAGATAACAAGTTGCACATACACATACTGCTCAGAAACAAACACCACATGCACAGGGGAAAAAAAAAAAAAAAAAAAAAAACCTAAAGCAAATTACTACCACAAACGAACAGCAGACACACTCAGAGTAATCTGTGGCTGGGCAGTTAGTTCCTCTTTTTAGTTCTTTAAAACATTTCCATCTGGGCAGAGTTAGAAGTCTGGAAGAGTTTACCACTGTTTGCTACACACTGAGCCAGGCTGTGACTGACAGCATCCACGCGTCAATCAAAATCCGACTCATCCATCCGCGGTGGAGGTGCTCCATCGCCGCAGTGACCAAGGACACGTGCACCGTTAGAGCTGATGTCACTGGGGGGAGTTCAGTCGTAATGACAGCTCAGAGAGACGGAGACTGAGGTAATGGCGAGCACACTAGTGGGTTTGATCATTTTCTAGATGATACATATGGCCTGATCATTATAACAATAACACGGCGCTACTGCAAACGAAGGCCGTAATGTGTGTGTAGTGGAGCTCTCCCCAAACATCTTCATCCATCCTGAGGACCAGCTAATCAAAAACGTCTTGACGCTACATTTTTTTTATTGACTTGCCTAGGGGGAGGAATTTAGATGAAATGATAACGCACCCCCTTTAGATAGACTGCAAACTGTGCGCAGCTGTGAGGATGGTGTGCGAGGAGAAAAGACGGGAGGGAGGTTTTTTCCCCCCCTTTTTTGTTCTTTCAGCTCCAGGTTGATACTTCCTGTCGGAGGAGCCGGTCCTTTAGGGAGCACCTTGCCACGACTGCAGACGTTTAGCTCCAACCCTTCAGAGAAACACAGGCAAGTCCCGACAATCTATCTCCCGTGGAATCGTCTCACCCGTCCAGTTTCAGGAAACTGATCCCTAAATAGAAGTGATTCATCTTTTTTCATACAATATGAGCACACACAGCACAAAGAGACTTCTCTTTCCTTTTCTCTCGCTTTCTCATCTCTTTCTTGCTCTCTCTCCCTCTCTTTGCTCTGTATGATTCAGTGTGGCTGCAGGGCAGAGTCTTTTATCGCTGTATTATGCCTGACAAAATGGAATCTGTGTGTGAGTTCTGTGACTGGGAAGAAACAACCTTGGACCAGATCTCTTTCTCTCTTGTCGATAATCTTATTCTTTCATCATTAGGCCAATTGCGGTTTCTCCAGGAGACAGTATTGAGAAAAGAAGGGAAGAAAAAAGATAAATACAGATGAAAAAAAATCCTCATACCTGGAAACACTTCCTCAAAAATGGCCACCAGACAATTAGCTCCATCTGAGAGAGAGGAGGGGGTTGGCTATAACTTAAACTGCCCACACTGGAGGTCATCACTCACACGCTAATGGAAGACCGTGCTACACACACACACACACACACACACACACACAGAGTCACTCTCTCTCACACACACACACACACACAAGGACACAGCAATCGTCTTTGAACGGATTGCTAAACACTGCGGTAATTTCGCATTACATTTGTGGTAAAAGTTCATCTGTGCAGAACACAGCAACTCGTGACAATAAGGCCAAATTAATATTCAACCCATTTCCTATCCTCGCTTTCCTTCACCTTTGAAGTCTGGTGGAAATGAAGACCAGATGGAAGCAAAAGGAAGAACAAGAGTGAGCAAAAGAGAGAAAAAAACACTCATGTGTCTCCACATGAAATGGAGCGCTTTTTAAACAAAGGTAGAACATGTGGGAAAGTTTCTGAAGCTCTGCATCGCCAGACACGGCAGGAACAGAAAACATGTTTTAGGCACTCCCAGATACGAAAACAAACAAACTAATGGGAAAATGATCAGGGGCCAGTTGCAAAAACATAGCCATCATATTAAGACAGTGTCTTAAGATCTAGTATGATCCACTAGCAGTTAGTCAAGGGGCAGTCAATCTTACTTTTCAGTATCAAATTAGGATAATGTAACTGACTTAAAAAAGTTATGAACAGTCTCTCAAAGACAAAAAATGGATGACTAACTTGTAAGACTAGTCTTAGTGGTTTATGCAACCGGCCCCAGAGGCTTTACTTTAGGTTAGCCTATAAATGAAATGCTGTAAAATGCACGCAAAATGCAAAGCCTTACAAGAGCTTTTGAGAGCACTCACTTAAAAAGTTTATTCACTAGTCAAAGGAATCTCATGACTGTGCATGTCATGTTTCGAAATGCTTCTCGATAGTGAATAAGCCTCATGAACACACTTTTAATGGTCTCTATGACGATATGACAAAGTCATAACTGCGGTATGTTAAAGGAACTGTAGTTACATAACCCATTTTTTCTCTTGAGCTTACATAAGTTTACATTCATTTTCTCTTAAGTTTACTTAAATACTAAAGGTGTTTCCAATAAAAAATATATCTAAAAAAGACTAAATGGATTTTTAATACTGAATTTACAGAAATTATTCTGATCTTATTATCTGGTCACTCCTCAAGCAGTTTGTAATCTTTTGTGATAGTTGTATCCCAATTATAGCCAAGCCCTCAAAAGCAGGATCTCAGTATCATATAGCCAATATGGGAGAGAACTCAAATGTGCAAATCATGCTGAGAAAACAAATAATGTATAGATTATTAACAACTATTAAAATGTTACATATACAGTCATTGATGCTTGTGGAGGCAACATATGGCATAATGAAATAAGGTAAACATTTGTGTAAATTCAGTTATCATTTTGTCTAGTGGAATCTATCTGGAAATGCAATTTTATTATCTCTCTTTTTTAAGATAAATATCTTGAAAATAATAAGTACAGTATAGAATACTGAATGGTATAACATTAAATCTAACCTTTTACATTTTAATAAACCACAAATAGACAGTGAGACCCTGTAATCTTCTAAATATCATTGTAATAAACTCTTGAAGGCCACTTTGTATCAAGCATAGTATATACTAATACTGGCATAATACCACCAATTCAAAAAACAAAGATAACAGCCTTACATGTGACCATATTATTTGAACATCATGTACCCTAATTGAGGGTCCTGAACAATAACACTGGCAGTCAAAAGTAGCCGATCACAGATTAAACGCTGTCTGAGAATTAAGCGCCAATGAACGTAAAGCAGCAGAATAGCGTGTGTAATCAAACAGGCCTTGAGATTTCTCTGCGTGAAGGTCAATCCCGCTGCCTATGCAGCTGTCACGCCTTCCTCTCAAACACACGCACACATACGAACAAACACACTGACACACACAAACCAACCAGATAGTCATCTATCATCTCCAAGCTCAACACACCCAACATGAAAGCTCTCGCCGGCATCCTGACATCAATCCAGTGAAGAAGTAGAAATTACAAAAATGCCTGCCTTTTTTAACAAATATAAAATATGTTTCCAACAAATATTACAATATGTTAGAACAGTAGCATGATGCAACTTGGTCCGAGGAAGGTGATTGGTGTTGTTGATAGCAGGTTGGCTCATGGCAATACAGGAGTGGAGAAGCCCACTACACTGTTCTGGTAAATCTTTTGTCACCTTCATGTTAATTCAAAGCTCAGTGACTTTCTTTTTTCTGTGGAACATAACAGTCTTATGGTTTAAGTTAGAGCCTGACCGATATGGGTTTTTGGGGGCTGATACTGATATTAGGGAGTAAAAATGTCCGATATTGATATCGGCCGATATTCTTTAAGTGTATGTTATAGGGGTGCAACGGTTCAAATTACTCACGTTCGTTTTTTATCACAGTTTTAGGGTCACAGTTTTGGTATGCGCTATGTTCAAGGAAAATAGGACAACTGTCAAATAAAAATAAAGAAATTAAGAACAAATAATCAAACTACAAGCCACAGCAGGTATTTCAGGTATCTAACAGTAGTTTTCAGGTACAGAAAATGAATAAAACAATCAAATATAAAATAACACTGCGTATTATCTTCACTAAATTAAGTAAAGATTAATCATTGAAGTTACAAAAGCCATTCAGTCAAGAACAGTGAGTGGTTTCTTTGTCATTTGTTGTTTGATTAACATTAAAAACAGCAAGAATATTAGGCTTCTTTCCCTTTAAGACATGATGCACGATCCAGTACTGTTACACATGCGTTTTATTTCTCGATACGTTCACTTAAGACATAATCGACTATGTTTGCTAGGATACTCGCCAAAATGGGCATGTTGACAATTTTTGTGTGAATTTGTCTGTTCAAGCGCAAGACTTGTCTGTCTGAGATAAGCTTGTGCGCGCTTTGGATAAGCACACACACAAATCTTCTCACAGCGTGCGCATGAGATCTCTTTCGCATCTTGCTCATGTATGTTCAAATTAGCAAGGCTTAAATGAGTTTAGTTTAAACACAGACAGCAATGTATGCTGTTCATGTCTCACCCGCGCTCGCACGCTATCAACACCCGGGTGATGACGCCGTAAATGACTGCTCATATTTGAGCATACGGCACTCGAAGTGAACCAATTTACAAAGAGTGACTGTTCTGTCCACGCTTTTTGATCATCGCTGTTGTAACATATTGGGAAGCCAGAATGCGGATTCATCGACTGAAACATACATTAGCTGAACTCTGTCTGTCTGTTTTAGACGTTGCTATTTTCAACAAACCATATTATAGATGCGTCGTCAGATTTGAGATGAACCGCGGTGCAAGTGCGTGCCGAAAATGTTCATATCGGTGGCATATCTGCGACAGGCTCATATCGGCCTATAAAATCGGCAGACCGATAAATCGCTCGGGCTCTAGTTTAAATCCTGTCAGTTTAATCATTCAAGTGAGGTTTAAAGCATTCAAGCACAAGAAGACGCAAAATAGAACTAAATTCGGAACTTGCGCACGAACACCGAATTCGTCTTTTTGTGCTTGAACAGACAAATTACATGCAAAATTATGTCAAAATGCCTGTCTCGGTGAGTATCCTCGTAAACAAAGTCACTAAGTGAACGTAAACAACTGAGAAAGAAAATGGATGTGTATCATTATATTGGATCCATGCATTAGGTCTTAAAGTGACAGCAGCCTAATATACCTGCCGCCTTCTATGTCAATAATGTTAATCAAACAACAAAAGACAAAGAGAAAAATCACTTTTGTAGTTTTAACAAAGATTAATTATATTTAATTTATACAGTGAAGACTTTGCAGTGTTGTTTTACATTTTTTAGGTATGGTGTTTGGATGGTTAGACAAATGGCAAGTTGAGCTGTTGTGTTACATCATGGTGGGGTTCTGAGTTATATAGTTGAGGTGTTTGGATGTTTAGTCAAGTATCATGTTGATCTGTTGTGTTGAGTCACCTGGTGGTGTGTTAGATCATGCAGTGGTCTTTTGGGCGCGCAGTGTTGGGTTATGGTGGTGTATTGAGCTTTGTGTTGGTATGTTCAGTCAAGTGCCATGTTAAGGTGTTGTGTTGGATCATCTGGTGGCAGGTTGGGCTGTTGGGCAATGGTTGTGTGTTGATCTGTAGTATTAGGTTGTGTGATGTTTTGTGTATTGAGCTGTTATTTTGGGTCATCTGGTAGCATGTTTAGCTGTAGTGTTGGGTTGTAGTGGTGCGTTGAGCTAAAGTGTTGGGTCGTGTGGTGGTTTGTAAGTGGTGCACTGATGTTCATTCAAGTGGCATTTTGAGGTGTCGTGATGGACCTGTAATGTTGGGTTAAGGTAGTTGTGTGGTGGTTTGTTGAGATATGTTATTGGGATGTTCAGTGGCGTGGTCTGTTGGGGTTTGGTGGTGTTTTGAGCAGTTGGGTTGGGTTGGGTTGTGTGTTGAGCTTTAACGTTGAAGTCAAGGTAATGGCTGAATAGATGACTGAAGGAACTGGAGATGAGCACTAGACTGAATGCATTGTTTTCATGAAAGATGCTGTTGCTCCTGCTGCACGCTTAAATTAGCTGGCAGTGTTTGGATTACACCAGGGAGCTCTCACACAGGATTTATTCTAGCCTGCAGGAGCAAAGGATATTTCCATCTCTACACACACACACAAACACAGATAGATGCACAGTCACCCGTATGCGTGTAGACACGCTCAGATAAAACCCTAAGAGCACAAAACAAGGCTTTCGGTTACGAAGGTGCTCACACACACAGAGCGTGGTCAAATAAGGATGCACTGCTCACTCTACCATTCATTTTATCCTTCGCCCTAGAATGTGTCCATATGATCCTCTGCCATCAGAACAAACATACAGATGCACTTCCACGCAATCATACAAACACTAACACTCGAAGGACTCAACAAGAGGCTATTCATGGCCTCCGGATCAGACTTCTTCTAGTGCTATTGCCAAGTTTACAGACTGCTCATATTACAGACGGGTTTCACAGCTTTCTACCCATCTAACAGAGATAATACAGAGAGATAGAAACTGAGAGAAAGAGAGAGCCCATGCAGTGTTTTTTTCCTCTCATTTTGAGTGTCATGTGAAATAACCACACTGCAGTCTGTTTCACTGAACAATCTGATGACACAAACACTCTTTCGCTTCCTAAACAACCTGCAGTCCTTAACCTTATCTCTTTACATGATTACATTATTTAAACAAAGAATCGCCTGGCCGTTCCAACCTTAAACAAAGCAGCCTCAGCCTAATTTCTAATGACCGAGACAGACGCCCCCCCTCAAAACACACACGCACACACATTTGTTGCGGGTCGGTGAGCATGAGGCCTGCTGAAGCGCCTAATCCCACGTCTGTAGACTCCAGGAACACACCATGATGCACCTTCACGCGAACGCAGATTAGAACCCTTAATCCAGCTCTCTCAATCTGGAGATCTTTTTATAAAACCTCGCAGCTAATCCAACAGAGGTTTGTTTACTGTTCAAGACCTAGTTTAACCCAGGCTACATTATTTTACTAAAAAAAACCTTTACTTGGTGTGTCATGTCAGGGTTAAAGTGTTAGTTCACCCAAAAATGAAAATTCTGTCATTAATTACTCACCCACACCCGTAAGACCTTCATTCATCTTCAGAACACAAATTATGATATTTTTGATAAAATTCAATGGCTCAGTGAGGCCTCCATTGACAGCAAGATAATTAACACTTTCAATGCCCAGAAAGTTACTAAAGACATATTTAAAACAGTTAATGTGACTACAGTGGTTCAACTTTAATGTTATGAAGTGACGAGAATACTTTTTGTGTGCCAAAAAAAACAAAATAACGACTTTATTCAACAATATCTAGTGATGGGCGATTTCAAAACACTGCTTCATGAAGCTTCGAAGCTTTACGAATCTTTTGTTTCGAATCAGTGGTTCGGAGCGTGTATCAAACTGCCAAAGTCACGCCCCCCTGTGGTGAACCATTGAAATTTCGAAACACTTATGACGTAACGAAGCCTCATTACGCTCCGAACCACTGATTTGAAACAAAAGATTCGTAAAGTTTCATGAAGCAGTGTTTTGAAATCGCCCATCACTAGATATTGTCGTTATTTTGTTTTTTTTGGCACACAAAAAGTATTCTCGTCGCTTCATAACATTAAGGTTGAACCACTGTAGTCACATGAACTGTTTTAAATATGTCTTTAGTAGCTTTCTGGACATCCTGCTGGCAATGGAGGCCTCACTGAGCCATCGAATTTTATCAATAATATCTTAATTTGTGTTCTGAAGATGAACGAAGTTCTTACGGGTGTGGAACGACATGAAGGTGAGTAATTAATGACTGAATTTCACTTTTGGGTGAACTAACCCTTTAAATAGTTGCTCCATTAACCATAATTCTGCAAAGAAATTTTATATTCTCCATTCATGTCGTAAGAGATCAAAAAAAGCTTACATAAAACGTAAGGGCAAGCAACTTTACGCAAAACAAAAAGCTTCCGTTTCCAAAGTACTTTACGGTGTCAGCTGAAACGATTCTATTTTCAATCCTTTTTCTGTCTCTCTGTCTCCATCTCATCCCTGTCATTTCGTGGGCCTTTCTGCGCAAATTAAAAATTTAGAAATTCTTGCTGTGCCGAGGTGCTCTTTGCCAGCGCAGCTAAAATGAAAAGGCTTTGTGGTGGCAGTGACCAGATTTTAAATGCAGCGAGATCAATAAATAAGAGGGGGCTGCTTGAGCACAATCTCTGAATGTCTTTGAGTGTGTATGTGTGTGAGGGTCAAATACTGCATGTCCTGCAGTCAGCTGTCACAGTGCAGTAGATTCTCTCGCATCCCACAGCTCTCGCCAAATCCCACCCAGACTCCCTTTTGCCCTCTCCCACAAGAGGAGCATCATTCCTGCCATTCCTGAAATCTTGGCTATTTCTACTCTGGATGCAAATATAGCGATAAGCACTAGAACAAATAGGCCAAACTACTGGCATTTCAAACACGGGCTCCATTATCTCAGCGGGGGGACTGGAGCGCCGCAGTGGCAACCCACGGCACAGGCAACATGACAGTCTCCTGGAGGGCAAACAACACCGGAGACGAAAGCAGCACGGGGTGGAAAAAACAGCCCTCATCTCTCCAGAATACTCCTCTGCCCGGAATCACTAATGCACTCAAACCCTCATTGAGGAGCTGAGAGAGAGAGAGATAGAAAGAAAGAGAGACGGGGGGGTAGATGGAAAGCAGAACAACAGGCGTACAGAGAGGTTTCAGAATGACGACCTTCAGGTGTTGAGCATGAGATCGGCCTCGTTGATTAACAGCAGAACACGGAGACACTGGCGGGAAGATATTCTGAACGTACACTTCCCGAAGCTTAATTCCTCACTGTGAACTTACAGCAAAGGAAATTTCTCTTTCTCAAGTCTCAATATGAAGCCTTTCTTGAGGGAAAAATCAACCCTTTCACCTTGTCTGTGAAAAACAAGCGCTCAGACAGCCCAACAAAAATAACCTTGAGTTTCATCAGGGATATTCTCACATTGAATGATAAACAGAGGCCCGAGGGACGCTGAACCAAAAAGCAGCTAATTGCCTGCCTCTGAAATTCGGCCCCTGTGTCCTCTCTGTGTTTATCTGAAAACAGAGTCAGTTTGGTGTGACCCGCTTCAGCTGCTGGTAGAAAAGCCCATTCATTTAACTGTCCGCAGAAATGCGAATCTCCCGCTCCTCTGCCTCGTTACCACGGACCGGCAGGCTAAAGGTAAAGAAGATCATGTTTGCGACACAATTATCGAGTCTGCCGCGACCGACTTGTGGTTCTGCTGACACAAACAGTTGTCTCCCGAGCGCTAATGTTCACGCTAAACTGCAACCCACATAACCCGCTATTATGTAAGAGCCAACTGTTGAGAGGAAATTCTACAATCAAAGCTGTTTGCTAACGACAAAATAAATCATTAGCCAAGTAAGGCAAGATAGAGATGCACTTATCCATGATACTGTTTAGCGTCATGCCAACTGTTGTCTCACAAAGCAGCATGGGGAAGAGTATCTGTCAGTATTTACAAGGTGATTTGCCAAGTCGTTATGAGTGCAAGGACGCAACCTGCTCTGAAAACAAATTCACCGCTGACCTTCCGGCATCGAGTGTATTCGGGGCTGATTCATTTGGCAGTTACTGGCCACACACACACGGCACACCGCAGCTTGTATAATCAAGCCTGCGTTTGCGTTTGAGCTCTTTAAATGACAGGTGTTATGATCAGGTGAGAACTTCTCGCTGCCTTGGACTTTTATGGGACGGTTAAATCAACTGACAATCGAGACAGAGCTTTCCAAAGTTCATTTAAATCAATTTCACCATTAACACTGAAATGATTGATGAGTGTTTAAAAAAACAAAATCAATGGGTTCCACTGAAGATGCTGTGAATGTGTCTGTATCCAGACTGACGCTGAGGGAAGAACTGCTCTTACTTCTGCTTTTGTTCGTCTTTCTTCTTATTTTGATTAAACAATGGTCCACCTTGCCCTGATTTTCATGGCAAATAAGAGAACCTATTGTTAAACCGTATTAAAAATAATATTATATGTGTGTGTGTGTGTGTGTATATATATATATATATATATATATATATAAAATTAATCTGATCTGTGTTCTACAATGGTCTAAATGCGAGAACCTATTGTTAGTCTGCCACAGACTAAACTTTATTTAAAATAATAATAATAATATTATATATACAGTATTGTGCAAAAGTCTTAGTCCACCATTAGATGTTGTTTTAGCAATGGTATAATGACCATATATAATTAATTCTCAGTCTCTTTATTAGAACATAACCAGAAAATACAGTAAATTTGTATGCACCATTAAAAAAACAGAATAAATAAGAATAAAACAGCTTTTATAGGCTAAAGTGGCAAGTATTTATTGGCCTCCCCTTACACTTGAGCAATAGCAGGAACCAGCTCTCTTAAACCTAAATGGAATGGAAAAGGACTGAAAGGCCAAGAAAACTTTCAAAAATCTGATGAGAGTTTCATTTTTGAGAAAATGGAAGTCCAGGAGGTCACACTAAATACTGTTTTTTTGCTTAAAGAAACAATTTTGAGAATTTTTTTTAAAATTTTGTTAACATATTTCCTTTATTTTCTGTTTGTATGGTAATAAAGAGACATTGCTAAAACAAAGCTGGTGGTGGCCTAAGACTTTTGCACAGTACTGTATATATAGTTATTTGAATCATAGCAAAATGTTTAAATAATTAATCTGTGTTCTACAATGGTCTAAATATAGAAAAAAAAAAACAAAAGTTCATTTACCAAACAGAACCAAGGCTTGAATAATTCTCTGAAAGGGTGTTAAGTAAGTTGTTAAAGTGAAAGTCACAATGTTATACACTGCAGTTGACTATAATATCATCTAATCCAATAAGATGTAGAATGAAACCCCATAGAGCCATTTAGACTATGAGACGCTGGCAAGCTGTGCGTGTTAACTGCTCTCCAGTCATTCATATGTATCAGCATGAGTGGAATATCCAATAAATTCAAATCATCTTTAAATGAACCGCACTGATCAGTGCCCGGTTTCAGAGGAAGTGCGATTATAAACTCAAACCCATGTGCATCTGGGATTGTCTGTGCTAAACTTGTACTGAATTCGACAGATTCTGCACCCGAGACCCATTTCCTACAGCCCACATTTCTCATAATCAGCTCATTACACTACAATCATTTGTTGTTGTGCGAACAACAAAGACATGCAAACAGAGCTTAAACAAGATCCGTCCAAATTAAACTAATTCCTAGATACGAACATCTTCTCCCAGGCCTAACCCATATCCTGTCGGGAAAACAACAAACATCCTGGACAGAAACGTGTGGTTGACACTCTAACCCTGAGCAAAGTTCATTTTTTTCCTCTTCGCAGCTACAGACATCTAGGGGTCTGGGTGTGCTTGAGAGAGCACAGTGTGAGATCCCTTCAAACCCCAACAGCACAAACAGGCCCTGACAGATTTGCTCTCCCTAATTCGTGGTAAGAAAAACAGCACAAGTATATAAGAGATCGTCTATGTGCTCTGAATAAGCACAAACACTCTAGCAGCGAAAGGAAAAAAAGCATCCAACAATAGTCATTTCTAATGGAAGAAGAGAGTGGGTGAGACTGTTCCGTTTCAATTCACTGATACCGCTAATGGCTTCTTAGCGGTTCCATGAAATCAAGCAGCTGTCAAGGCGATGCATCGGGAACAGGGAGGAAGAGGCGGCATTCCCACAAGAGAAAAGCATCACGTCAGGATGTTTGGCTAAACATCTGCTCCCCTGCTCTCATGGCTTTAGCAGCAGCACATACTCAGACAAAGAGATGGGAGGTGGAAACACTGACTTCTCCATCTGAGGCATTCTGTAAAAACAACAGCCTGCTCCATGCATAATGACTAGGGCACTGGGCTAGATGAGACAGAGCCCTACTGATACAAAACAGACACAGTCCAGCCTATATGCATCGCTGACCGCTAATTGTAAAAAGTTAGCCTACATAACAGAAACTTTTAAATATGTAACACTTGCTTTTTTTGAAGGTCCGTTCATTCACAAACCACTACTAATTTATTGAGGTCAAACTACTTACACATTAGGAGGTCAACTGTAAAGTTAAACTCACTCTGTGTGGAGGCTAAAACATACAGGCTAGGCTGTACACAAAAAAAAATATGCATTAGTCACTAGAACATCTGAAGTCTTCTAAATGAGGAAATGACTGTACCGTGAGAGCGTATAATTATTAACCTCGTGAGCTATAAATTTGTGTGACGAACTCAAATATGTCTGATTTCCTAAAAAAGGATCAAAATACAATTCTGGTCATTCGAGGAAAAAAATCTCTGAAATGGATGTGAAACCTGATTCATCATCACAATTATTCTTAAGTAACCACTAATGGAAATTGGGAAATTTCTAAACTGTGAGGTACACTGTAAAATATCTCATTTTGAAACAAAGAAAAGACAATAAACAGTTCACCTCACTAAATGACATCATTACGTGCTGATGTCATTCATTCCACCTGTAAACACCGAATCGTTAAACATCGCGTATAATTCTCGAGATCACATCAAATGTTTGTTTTTATTCACCCGGAGTCATTCCAACAGCAAAACTAACCTAAAAACAGAGTTTTACAGCAATGTCAAGCGAGATAACAAATTCGACGCCTTCTTGGCAAAACATCACATTTTGCTTAAACTTCACATGACGTCACCGCTACCACATAAGACATTTCTAAACTTTCTGCCTGTAACGACATGTGCAGGTCGAGTCCTAAGAATACACAGATCCGCCAGTTAAAATTAACCAAGATGGCGTGAGGCTTGTTGTTTAGAGGGCAGAAAAAATGGAGGATATTGTAATATACACAAAGGGATAAATTTCAACAACTCGGCCAGGCGGCAGCTGCTGCTCTTTAAGGAAGCAACAAAGATAAGAGCAACGCGAAGCTCCAACTCAACGCCAGCGACCCACTCCGACTAAGCAGGCGATTTCCTCGTCGAAAACACACAACTGTGCGCTTTTAACAATTTCTATCAAAAGGAATTGTAAAGTAAATGCTTTTATCGTGTTGTTTAAATGAAGAGCTGTTAGCTTTTGCCATCATCTGAGAGACGGACATTAAACAGACCAAAGGTAGCTTCAGCAGCTCCTCCAAGTGACTCTCCCGCATCGCCCTTTTCAAATAAGCCCCTCTAAAATCAAATATCGCATTTTTACGTACCCAAATGAACGACGGGGAAGCGCTTGCTCTTTTGAAACATGTTTGGATATATTCGGGATTGTTTACAAACAGTTTACATTTAAAAAACGTAACAGTTAAAGCGCACGCGAGAGGGCACAAAGGCAGATTCCTATTATGAAGTCACAACCCCCGCGCGCAACATTTGTGTCCACTCGTAAAGTTTTGCGATATTCGCAGTCGCATCGGAATATTTCTCTCGATCGGCTTTCCCAGAAAACCCCGTTGAAATGGTTTTGACAAGTTTTGCGCTTTTTACGCTCGAGGGACGCGCGTAGCCAACCTAAAGAAACTATCGAGTTAGCTACCCTCGCTAAGAAATCAAGCCAGCCAGCGACACAACATTGATTCGCCAATGAAATAACTGATCCAGCTCTCAATAAATTCAAAACTTACCCTTAGTTTTGACACTTCGTGTAATTCCGTCTCGATCGGGTTCGAAGTATCACTTCAGGTAACGTTGCTCTTTGTTTTCCTTTTTCGATTTGCTTTTGGAAGAGGCCAGTGTAGCAGGAGATGATGAAGAAGGGAATTGGGCAGTAATTGAGTCTCGGTGTGTGTGAGTGAGTGAGTGACTGCGTGTGTGAGTGTGTTTGTGTGTGTGTGTGTGTTAGTTACGAACGAACAGCAGATTGAAGGAGAGTCCTTTCAAGGTTTATTCTGCCTCACTTCAAGGAATCAAAGTGACGTCAGCGGACAATACTTAAACGATAAAACTTTTATTCGCTGCGAATAGGCAAAAGTGTGTAAGTGTCCGAAATATGCACATTGCTCGCTGTTTTTTCAGCATGGCTACTATTTATGAAACATCTGATAATGACATGGATCTGAAAACGCTGTAGGCTGTTTTTTTTTTTAACGCTTTAGGTTGTTGTGTTGTCATTTTTTTTCTTCTTTCTTTTTTTGAAGAGGATTTCAGAAGTGATATCTGTTCTTACACATTATTTGGTGTTATTAATTGACTCTATGTATTATTAATTGACTATATTTACATAATGGCTGAGCATTGTTTTGAATTTGCCTGGGGGGGGGTATCATTTTTAATCAAGTTTATATTATCAGTTATCAAAATTGGCACGTATAAAAGTTCAAAGCGGCACATGTTAATGAGATTGTGCTTTCAAATGAACGTGAAGACATTATAAGTACAATAGCAGTGGAAATCTGATAATATGGTGTCCAGTGAAATGGAAATTTAATTCTAAGATTGGTTACTTGTCATTCAAAAGCTGTCAGATAAACCGCAAGACAGCGATGCATGATCAAACTTGATTGCATTTGTCTCCAGTTACCTCAATAGCTAAATTCAGGGATTATGGATTAACCCAGCTAATCTGACCCTATTTCCCCTCAAATCATCAGGGGAGTGAGACAAGGTGATAATGTTCCGATTTGACAACAGAATTTCCGTAATCCAAAAGATAGTGGCATCGTATTTAAGATGATGTCGTCTCGCTTTGAAAAAAGAGGATCTGCCCCCGCAACGCTCAGGAGGAATAGAAAATAAAAGGAAGAATAATTGGAACTGTTACTTTTAGTATGACGCTCATTGATCTCTCATTTGAATTACACTTGCGGGCAAAGCGAGAGGCGGCAGAATGGCCCTTTGCAGCGGGAGCCGAGCTGGGCACCACGAGGCAGACAGCCATCTGTGCCTAATTGTGTGCTTTTTCTCCCTGCCGCTGCACTCACAATCAGCAACAGGCTGAGGGGGGCCCTCTGACCTAGACTGGGCCAGGGGGGTGGCATGGGGCGAGGGATGAAGGGGGTGGGAGATTATTTCATTGAGCAAGAAAACAACAACAAGGGGGGCAAGGAGGGACACGCTGCCACTCCTTAGTGGGAGAGGGACTGGAGGAGGAGGGGAGAGAGGAGCAACTCTTTGGGAGTTTAGCTTCACGCTTCAGATTATGCCAGACTTGCGTGCGTTGAGGTTTTACTGAGACAGAAACCTTTACGGAAAGCTCTGTAAAGCTGCTTTTCTCAATTAGAAAATTTATATCAATCAATACATGTATGCGTAATCATATTAAGTTATTTAAATGTTTATTTATTAAATATTGATTTTATATTGGTCATTTTGGGGTTTTTTTTTTAGTAATAGGTGATAAACATGTTAAGCTATAGAGAAAAACAGTAGATATAAAAAACATGTTTATACACATAAACGGGTAATTGACGAATACGTTTTTAAAAGTGTAAAAAAAAAAACATAATAGAGACATAATTAATTTTGAAGTTTTATTAAGTGTTAATAATGAGATTATGTGGTTTCTATAATCAATTAAAGTGCTTTTGTCATTTTTTAAAAGATTTTACACCAAAAAAGTCATTTGGTTTAACCAAAAATTCGGTTTTACCGAATGACACTTTTGGTTATACCAAATGATGCTATTTTCAAACAATGTTAACAGGTTGATATCTAGCTAGCTAGCTAGTTAGGACAATCAAACATTTTACATTTAGTAAAGTTTTTAAAATATTACATTTTCCATGTTTAATAGCGGTTGTACCAAATGATCTGATGTTTCTGGATATGCGTATGAGCAAGAGAAAACATGAATTTTTTAAGTAGTGAAGAAAACATGAATTTTTTAAGTAGTTAAGATAGAGTTAGTTACTTTGATTCACGACCATGTGGTCCTTTGCAGGTGTCTAAATGATATCACATCCTGTCACATGATATTGACTGCATGACTTGATCCAAAATGGTCCCTTTATATTGGTTACTCTGAATGACATCAATGAAATTTATTTTTCCGGACATTCTTTCTCATAACAAAGCAACGACTTACACATAATTTTAATACCATTTTGCACTGTTGATATATGATGTTATAAAATCATGCCAGAATAAAAAAATATATACATTTATTACATTTTAAGATATTTTAATCACAAATGAAATGGCTGTATTGGCCTTTGGACGGTTAAACTGAATGACCTTTTGACACTTCAAAATCTTTAAAATACCTTTATATGTAGCAAAATATAATTAAAACCTTTTGGATTCAATAAAAGAGATCTAGTTGTACTACCTTACATACTTTGGATGTCATATCTTTGTTTTTTATTATTATTAAGGCCTTTGGACAGAAAAATGACCCGTCACATCATTGACCCAAACATGAGTCAGGCATATTTTAATAATTTAAGCTTACACTGTGGTTAGAAATTACTAGTGTTATAGTCATGTAACTACAACTGGTGTGCTAATTCCGATTATAATAGGAGACCGTTTGTGACTTTATCGTTGTGCAAGTTGTGCAATTTTAATGTGCATGTAATGAAACTATATTTGAAAATGTTCAAAGGAGAACCAGTCAGTGGTCTCTTTGGAAGCATCAGAGCGTATAGAGGACACACATTCGTTTACCAATTTATGCATGCGTTCATTGATCCTCTCTGACCCCCCTCCTCACCTGTAGAGATGAAGGTGGGTGAATAGGGATGGGACACGGAGAGACAGGCAGACCTCCAGGGATCAGTGCTCCGGAGAGTAGGAGGACAAGATGAGAAAATCGTGTGCAAAACGTGCATCTGAACATGTGTGTACGGTTTGTTTATCTGCGATCATCAGACCACCCCGACCACAATAAGAAAGCCATAATTGTGTGTATATGTGTGTGTGCACACATGATGGCAATATTCCTCCCTCTTGAGTGACTATGTGTATAACCTCCTCCCCTCTTCCAGCAGAGACACACCGGGGTTTGTAATTGTGTTGGTGGTTCTTCATTAGAGCCTGTGTGTGTATGCGTGTGTGTGTTGGGGGTTGGGACGTGGGTGGGTGGGTGAGGAGCTGAGGCTCTTAGGACTATGAGCTGCGTCATTAACGGAGGCTGGGCCTCTCTGCATGCAGCCAGAATGTCAGCCGTACCTCGGTCATTTGAAACATAATAAGCACAAGTACAATGAGTGCAATGCAAGCCTGCTGGGGGAGGGGGTAAGTGGAGGGAACACAGCCTGTCTCTTCCATTGGACTGTTTTTTTTTTTTTTTCTTAAGAGGCTTGATTAGAAGATATAATAACCTAGCGAATAATAACTGGTAAAGATGATCTCCCCCGAGACTGATGGAAACCAAATTAATGTGGCGATTTGGATTTAATTGTTATTTTTCTATTAGGGTGCATAAAGACAGAGGAGATGTCCATCTAGAGAGGGAGCTGTGCTTGCAGCTATTGATTTTTTTTTTTTTTTTTTTCCTCTTTTCTTTCTCACCCCTCTCTCTTTCTCTCTCCAACACAGATTTTAATCATCTCAGAACACCACATTCCCTAATACCATTAACAACACTAACCTTCCAGCGCCACAAAAGCGTTTAATTTCCAATGACACAAATTTCTCTCCAAGAGACTCAAATAGTGTCTTTACGCAATTTGCTGGCCTTAAGGTTTTGCTTGCTGGAATAATTGAATTGCGATCCTCTCACTTAGTCTTGCATAAAATCACTAGGCAAAGAGCTAATCAGTGCAAAAGAGACAATAGTTTCCTCGGTTTGCCTTATTAGCCTGTTTTAAAAGAGTAAAGAGCGTTTTTCTTCCAACTGACTTTGGAGCAACAACTGATGTTGCGTCGGACTGACAATTAGAGTGAAACCGCTTCGAACACCAGAAATGTTTCTGTTAGGTATTCAAGCTGTTTGTTCCTCTGTCAGCGCTGCTGTTTGTATCCATAAATAAAAGATGACCTTTAAATGTTTACATAATTTATACAGCCATAAATTCTTAATATATCTGACTGCAAATGAGAGAGTGAGTCGCTTGATTATGGTTCATAGTCGAGTTAAAATACAGGCTGTCTGGTGTGATATATACACACACCTGTATGTGAGTCAGCAATGATAACCATTTTTAGATTTGACTGGGGCAGAGGCTGTCTTCTCTACCTACTCAATGATTAAGCATATATATATATATATATATATATATGCTTAATCATTGAGTCTTCTCTACCTACTCAATGATTAAGCATATATATATATATATATATATATATATATGCTTAATCATTGAGTAGGTAGAGAAGACAGCCTCTGTCTTCTCTGTCTTCTCTATATATGTGTGTGTGTATATATATATATGTGTGTATATGTGTATATATATATATGTGTGTGTGTGTATATATATATATATATATATATGTGTGTGTGTGTATATATGTGTGTATATATATATGTGTGTATATATATATGTGTGTATATATATATATATGTGTGTGTGTGTATATATATATATGTGTGTATATATATATATATGTGTGTGTATATATATATGTGTGTGTATATATATATATGTGTGTGTATATATATATATGTGTGTATATATATATATATGTGTGTATATATATATATATATATATATATATGTGTGTATATATATATATATATATGTGTATATGTGTATATATATATATATATATATATATATATGAAGACTTCAGATGCAAAAGCCTCTAAGCACCATCTGAAATTTTCTTCTAAAATGAGCATTATCAAGCTCGTATGTTTATGTTCAGTTATTTCACTTTAATGGCAATGAAAAGAACCTATTAAGTGCCATTAAAGTGAAATTACTGAACCTAAAAATTTGACACCAAAAAAGTCATTCGGTTTAACCAAAATTTCGGTTTTACCGAATGACACTTTTGGTTACACCGAATGACGATATTTTCAAACAATGCTAACAAGCTGATATTTAGCTAGCCAGCTAGCAAAAGGACAATCAAAAATTTTATATTTAGTGCAAGTTTTTAAAATATTACAACATTTTCCATGTTTTATAGCGGTTGTACCGAATGACCTGATGTTTCGGGATATGCGTATGAGCAAGTGAAAACATGAATTTTTCAAATAGTTAAGAGAGAGTTAGTTACTTTGCTTCATGACCATGTGGTCCTTTGCAGGTTTCTGAATGATGTCACATCCTGTCACATGATATTGGCCGCATGACTTGATCCAAAATGGTCTCTTTATATTGGTTACTCCTAATGACATCAGTGAAATTCATTTTTCCGGACATTCTTTCTCATAACAAAGCAATGACTTCTACACATAATTTTAATACCATTTTGCACTATGTTGATATATGATGTTATAAAATCATGCCAGAATAAAAAATATATACATTTATTACATTTTAAGATATTTTAATCACAAATGAAATGGCTGTATTGGCCTTTGGACGGTTAAACCCGAATGACATTTTGACACTTTTGACAAAATCTTTAAAATACCTTTATATGTAGCAGAATATAATTAAAACCTTTTGGATTCAATAAAAGAGATCTAGTTGTACTACCTTACAAACTTTGGATGTAATATCTTTGATTTATATATATATATATATATATATATATATATATATATACACGTATACATATACATATATAGCCGTTTTAACACTGGGAAAGTATATATAAAAAACGGTCATTTTGGCTTTAAATTAACATTATTCATATTACAGTGCAGCTCAGCAGGTGACGGATTATTACATCATTCATTACCAGAATATAAAATTAAACTCGAATAAAACAGAATTACATGACAGTTAGCTTGTAAATTTATCAGAAACTGCAACATTATATTTGACTGATTGAATGATAGTCTGACCTTGCTGATGTAAGTGATTCAAATCAAATGCATACAAACTGTCTACTAAAAAAAATAACTCTCATAATGAGTGTCTTTACTTTGGTACTTTGGTTTACATGTGAAATATTCCCTGCATTAATCCACCAAAACAATACATATGATAAGAAAATCAGTTTTGTGACAGGTGCAGCTGACAGCTGCAACACAATAGCCTGTGTTGTTTAAGAAAAAAGCAAGCAAATTCATTTTTTTAAATAAAAAGTATGCAAAATACAGTTTCAAGGTCAGCCAAGAATATTTTCTCATATGGCAATAAATTAATTTTGCGCCCTGGTCAGTGTGTATAGCGATCATTATCATAATGGCTGCACATAAGCTGACCTTTGACCTATGGATGTAATGTTTCTGCAAAGGCATGAGAACAGATGCTTACCTAATTTTTTCTTCTCTTTACTGTAGGTGCATCATCTCTATGTGGAGAAAGTCTTGTTAATATGGCGGCGATGAGGTAAACAGATAGGAAGTGATGGAGTGGCAGACCCACGGGGATAACCACATGAGGTGTGACAGACCACTGACATCAGCCCTTGTTCTCTTGCTCGCTCACTTTCTCTCCCGCACACACACTCATTTCCAGGAAGGGGTCATTAATGTGAGGGGGAAAAAACGAATCTAATCATGGCTTTAAAATGGAGTATCTTCTCATAGAGATGCAGTCATTCCTAACGGGTCTGAGTCAGGCTGCAGATCTCACAGGAGAATGAAGTTTTTAATTCCTCCATTTAAGAGACAAAATGCATCTTAGTTTGGAGGGAGGACATTTTTAGATTTTATTTGAGAGTAGCTCCCTTAAGTGGTAGCAGAGTTCATCTCAACCTGACCGATAAACTGATAAAATGATTCGTTCTCTACAACACACCAGCCCTCTTATAAAACTACAGCAGTGGTTCTAACATCCGTACAGTAGTTAAATGTTCACATTTAACAGTCGTAATTGACATTTTCCCTCGCTCCCTTCAGCAATGATATATCAAAGAGTGCATCAGCCGCCGGAGGAGGAGAGAAAACATTAGGAGGATTAATAAAGGGGGGGAGGAAAATAGATTGAGCGTTCACCAAGATCAGTAAAATAGGATCTGTCAAGCAACCCTGCAACATCCATCCTGTGGAAAAAAAAAGACAGAGGTACATTTTCATGGATGGAAGGAAGGAAAAACAGAGGCCAGCCAGTGCGGCTGATCAATTTCCCGAGATTAGCTTTCAGCGGCTGTGCCTGCTTCCATTTGTAAAGATAATATTATTTAATAACCCTTTTGGGTGACTATTTAAATTATCATACTGCCTACAGTGCAAAGCGCTAATGGAAATATTTAACATAAATTCCCTTTAAAAAATGACGCCTTAAACAACAGTTGTAAGAATGATTCTGAAATTAAAGGAGTGTGCATAAATGATTCTCCCTGGCCTTGACGTGCTGTTCTCAATTACATTCTGCTCAACTGGAACAATGGAACGATGCTAGTGTGCCGCTTTATCGCGCATATATATGCGCTGTTACGAATGTCATATGGAAGCTATTTATGGCCACTAGCATCGGTGCCAAGGGCATTGAAAACAGGCTTGTTATTGAATCAATTCAGAATGTGCAAAAGAGCAACGATAGATCAGGTAAAGCCCAGGTTAACCACACAAGGATGTTCTCCACCTGAAAAATGATAGCTTGGCTTTTGTTGTGCGCTTTCAAAGACAGACATCTGAAGATGCAGAGACAAAGCTATAAGGATTCCTTAGTCTTATTCACTTTCAACTTCTTTTTAATGATCTCATTTCAAAACACCTTCCTGCGGACCTCCCCTTTCCTGTCTGGCTAACGTTAAATTGCATAATGCCAACTGAACGCTCGCATTTGTTCTCCCTTTCCCTTCTCAGGAAATCTATTTAAATGTTCACGCCAACTGTCAGTCTGCATCAAACCTTGATTTATGCAAAAACAACGTCTGCTTTAATTAGTCTTTTTGCCTCAGCGCTGCCTGTGCTCTAGGCGCTGAGCGGGGTCAGACATTCGGAGGAACCTCCTTTTTGTATGATCAAAACTAGGCCATCAGCAACACCGTGATAATAGCCATGTCTCAACACCACAGCAGCATGCGAGAGTGTGTGTTCGAGTGTGTTTTTATCCCCCATGAGCCATCCATCTCCACTCAGCAGGGTGGTTTTGGGTGGAGCTCGGGTAATCACAGCAGTCACTGTACACCTGGAGGACTGGAAAATAGTAAACAACTAACAGGTAGTTTTTTCCCCGTCAGCTCTCTATACTTTCCCAGGCACTCGAGAGAGAGAGAGAGAGAGAGAGAAGGAAAAGCAGCAATGTTTACACAGCAATATTACATTAATCAAGACAAAATTAGCTCGAATACACCACATTATGCTCTTGTACGGGATTAGCGTCCGTGATCTTCAAAACGAAAGTAAACTACACCATGTGTTTTTGCTCATTTTGGATTGCGACACTTCTTGATTACCACAATCGCAATCACGTAGAGCAAACAAAAGTGGCTGAAAGCTCGTGCTAATTTCATTTCAGATGGAAAATTCACCAAACAGATGCTCAGAAGAAGAGAGCAACTCTCTTGTCAGATGTTGGGGAAGTGCGTGTGAGATGTGAGTAACGACAGTCACATGAATGGGAGGGCAGACAAACTTATTCGCTTCTATTTTGGGGTCTGTGCGCTGCTTTGCTGACTGAAGTGGCATTGTGTCCTTTGTGAAAGCATGACCCTCTGAGGTGCGTTCATGCGCTGTGAACCTCGGCCAGGAAAAAAGCAGGAGGCTGGAGACCAGGGGCAGGCGTGGGAAAGCGACTGAAGAACGAGCGGACGGTGGAAAAGCAGAGCGGTCTGCAGGCATTCCTTTGTGATTACACATCTGTGGAGAAGGAGGCCAGACATTCTTTCAGCCAATGTCTGAAGCTGCTGACTTCTACCCTCGATCCCTGCTCTATCTGTAAAAAAGAAACTCAGCTGTGAACGTTTTATTTGGTGACTGACTGTTTCCTAATACAGAAGCTTGACGCTCTCTGAATCAGCCTCTTTCAACTTTTGTACTCGCATTTAAAGTTGCAAAACTCAAGCTCATGTCCTTATTCTTACAATGAGATATCTTGTTCAGCGCTTCCTTCCTCTTTTGCGAACATAAACCTCAGAAACCTTCCTTAATCCAGTCATCCACTAGTGGGAGGCCGAACATGACAGCAGACGGACAAGGCAAACACTGGTGGGGGTGGTGCTTGTGTTCCCTCTTTGTTCTGGCGGTGACCTCTTCATTATAGGGCCTTTGTCACCATGTAAGGATTAAGAGTGAAAGAGAGCTCTTCCTCCGCTACTCAGGGTTAAAATCTGCCTCCTAATAAAATGTTTTTCCATATGTGCACATCAGTGCAATGTGGCAGTGATCTAGAACATTTGTTTTAAAGATTTCAAAGCTCATCCTACTCTTTAAAAACAGATTTAAGCAGGCAGTGGTGGACTTCTGTAAAGTAAACCAGTTATTAAATAAAGTAGTTCTTAAGTAACTTATCTCTAGCCATGATCAATGACCCAATTATAATGAATTAATTTAATATTCTCAAGAAATAAAGGCAAAAGCCTGCTGTTTAATTAATTTAGCTGTTCAATCAAAAAATGTATGCAATTGAAAATGCATTTGGTATCAGCTATCAGTCTTCCTAGACTAAGAAATTGATTTTTTTTTCTTTCTAAGCTTGCGTGCATGATGACAAATTGTTTGCCTCAGTTAATCAAATATTTGAATACAGCTAGTGTATTTTAAGACGTTGTAACTTGCAAACACTTTTGTGTGCATTGTTCATTATTGTCTTATTATCACACTTCGCTATATTTTTAATTACCACAATTAAAGCTGTGAGCAAACACGAGTGAAAGAGTGCAGTCATTACTGTATCAGATGCATTATACCGCCCTCTACTGGACAGGAAAACAAATAGCCGCACATAAAAACAACAATAAATCCTTTACAAATGCCTTTTTGTTCATTTTAGTGTTTCATATACTGGATTGATATTTTACTTTTATTTACACTGAATGACACTTGACAAGATACCAGTATTTACCAGAATTTATTTCATGTTGCTGGCTTTGTGTGCCACCTGCAGTTTTAAGTTTCACAACATAACTTTTTTTTAAATTATTCATTATACAAAACTGACAGGAAAAAAAGACAAAATCCCAAGAGGATATACACAAGTAAACAAGTAGACAAACCTCTGAATAAAGTATAAAAATAATAATTGAAATAATCACAAATATTTAATTAGGCCTAATATTAATATTGATGTTTTTTTTATTCAATGAGTCTGTACATAGGCCTACTGTTAATGTATAGCCTGGTTTCACTCAGTAGGACCTTAGGTTGTGTTTTCTATTAGAAAATTTACTTTTATATACATGCAGTGTTACCAAAATTATATGTAATTAGTTTTAATATAAGTTTAAATAGATATAATAGTTAATTTTATATATCACCTGTGAATGAAAGACTACATTAAATGTGTCTTTATTTGTGTTCCCATTTGCTCAAATAGCAAAAGAAAACTCCACAATAGTGTTTTCACAACTTTCAAATAGAGGGAGAAAAAAAAGAGAGAGATTTGATGAGGGCAGTCAGAAGAGAGAAAGATGTCAATTTTACCGTCACACTCTCACAAGCAGCGTTAACTAGTATTTTGTAATTTGATACAAAGGTAGTATAATATAAAGTATAATGTTATAAATGTACATAATTTATAAAAAAACTGTTAAAACGCGTTATTACAGTCTGTGAAAGGGGAAAGAGGGCGGGGCTTATTTCGCTACGCTGCCATTCACTGGCGAAAGCGGCTGACAATCAGCCTCTGTGAGCGACGTTACGCGTTTCCTGCGGGTGTCCGCTTACACTTTAAACCACGTGATCCTCCCTATATCAACACACGGACGCCATTAATATTAAAGGCAGAGAGACGGAAAATCAGAGGTGAGTTCACACGGAAGTGATGCCAATCGGAGCATTTTAACACGATGAGATTTGGTGCGCTTTAACGGGTCGCGTTTGGTAAGTGGTAATATAAACGATTACGGATTAATTGCATTCGTTTACGCAACGAGCTTTATTCTTGTTATATTTTTGAAGTGTCCTGGCAAACAAAAACAAGGCCTAGACATCTGGCAGGGTGCTGGTTTATTAATGCGACTGACTCCTGGGATCACATGCAACCCAGAGCGTCTAGTTTAACGGGTCAGCGGTGCATGTCACGAACATGTCCTTTTTAAAACGCGTTGGGTTAAATCAGTCTGATTTATTTGAGCAAAAGCTTTTGTACAGGATAAATACTCCGTGTTTACCTCCTCTGTAAGCCATTTGTTTTTTGTGCTTGTAACCCGAGAGTTGTGCTGAGCTAATGCAAATCACTGACATCTCAACAGTTTGATATGCATCAGCTGTGGTTTACAATCATAATCATGTTGTTTGTCCTGTCAAGTTCAGACAAGAGCACCAAATTGGACTTCGAGGCCAGAAAGACATTTTGAGAGGTCAATGCTATAAACCACCATTTTAATCTAAAATACCATTTATGAGTCAAATTGCACTAGTTGACACTTAAAATAGTACAAACTGATGCACAGCCATGAAAACAGGAAAAAGCACATATGTGATACTGAACTACATGTAGAAATCTCAAAGAGAGAGAGAGAGAAAGAAATGCATGTAGGCAGTAACTTAAATGCCTCATTTTTTTTTTTATTATGTGTACTGTCTAGTGTGATTTTGTTGAGTGTACAAGCCTGGGTTTAGTTTAACAAAATGTTCCTGCACTGGTTGCATAATCAGCAAACACAGCCACAGGGTTTCACACGGGTGTTTAACTTTTGTTGTGCCTTCTGTTGCATACACGCCCTCATGTTAATCTTTTTCTTGTTCTTTTTATTCACTTTTAGCACTAAGACAAATGTGAAGTTGCGATGATCTATGAAAATGTACCCCAAAAGTAAATGTTAAAAGTTAAATAGGCATTTTTAGTTCAAACACAAAAGGAGAAGTTAACTAGACCGTCTGAACTCATTTCCGCACAATGAAAGTAAATAAAGACCACAGCAAATTTCAGTCTGTTTCTTGAACCAAGCTGTCGTATTGCTTCAGAATACTTGGAATATAGTGTAGATTAAAGTGCTTTTGTCCCTTTTGTTGCAAGAGAGCAGCACAGACATTCAGAGGAAGGTTTTAAATGATGCAATAAATGCATCATATCAAACTGAAGGGCTTGGTACAACAAAATTCATACAGTAAGCGTCCAAATACTTTGAGGCCCACTGTATATGTTCTTAACAACATTCTGGATCTAAATCAGTATACATTTCAAGCACAGGCTTTGGCCTGCAACATTCCCTGTCTCACTTGCTCTTTTTCTGCCTGACACCTGACTGAAGCAGTGCTTTCGTGCCTTGCCTTCAGGTTAAGTTTAGCTGTGTTCTCACTTGGCAAATGTGATTTGGAAAAAGCTTGACATACAGCAGAGAGCTTTCATTGCAGGAAGGTGCTATTTTGATACTCTACAGTAGAGAGGGGGGTATTTATAGATGGCTTGATGAAGGGTGGAGTAGGAAGATGTATATGGAGGTTTACAGAGGGGGGAAAAGTGTGTTATGATATAAAATGTCTGGTAGACATGGTCCATACTACCTGTGTATTTAAGGAAGACAAAAGTGCCAGTGGCTTTTCTCCCCAGGCTTATTGATTATTGGTAATGTCGGGTATGTGTGATGACGCTCTGGGCCAATAAACTGATTATTACCAGTGTTTTTTGTACAGTTCAGCTCCTCTACACTTGATGGCAGTAAAAACATAAATCAGGTTCACATTTTTTGCTATTTCACTCATACTTCATGACTTTAGAATGAAATAATCCATCAAGTACTAAATTTATTCCCCCTCGTGTTGTTCTAAACCCATGTGACTGACGACACATGAAAGGATAAACTTTTTTTTTTTTTTTTCTTTCTTTCTTCAATTAAAAATTAAAATTCTGTCATTGACTCACCCTCAAGTCGTTCCAAACCTATAAGACTTTTGTTGATCTTCAGAACACACACAAAAAAAATCTATAACCAGAATTTGCATGCTTTAAAAAGACATCATGGAAATATGCCATTCCGTTTATAAATAAATTGGTTTTATCTAATTCTTTGAAAGGACACATCACGATTGATTCATATGATGTACATATTAAATTTAGGCTCATTGATCGTTGCACCTATGTAGAGGACATCAAATATGGTAAACAGAAGCTCAACAGTACTTGACTCTTGAAAACAAACCTCATTGGTTCTCACGTGTCAAACGTGTTTGAGCTCACATTTTCCATTTTTGATGTGCTCTATGCATGTGCGTTGATCTATCTGTATGTGCAGTTAAAATCTGTTCATCATATAAAGTGATCATGCCCCTTCAGAAGACGTGGGTTATATAGCTCTGTGTATGGATTACTTTTGCAATATATATGTTTTTACTGTTTGAAACATGCAAATTTTGCTTGTGTGGACTGTCAATGAATGGATGGGATGGGATTTGGGGGGTGGGGAGTGATGAGAGAGTATTAAAAATAACTGCGTGAAGGCACGGAGTTGTATAATGTCTGTTGCATAATACAATTTTTTTTTTTTTTTCTGGGTAAAATAATTAAATACTTGCCAAAACAAGATGAAATCTGTACAAAATACAGCAGGGCTCAACAATAAGGACTGCCCGGGGCCAGTGTGAACAACACTTGGGACAGTTGACTGAACTGTCACTGCCCTGACCAGGCCAGTGCTGCATCTTCGTGAAAGTTTATCCTTTTAAGCCTTGCGAATTTAAATATTCAAGTACAAGATGTGAAAGCGAACACAATTGTGTGAAGTTTTGTGTGCGCACACAAAGCTCTCCTGGAAATACTGAATGAAGTTCTCTTTTGCTGCTACTAATTCGCCCAAAACTATTAAAATGCCCATCTTGGCAAGTATCCTTGTAAACATAGTTGGTTATGTCTTAAACAGGGTTGCCAGGTTTGCGTAAACAGCGCAACAGTGTAAAAGTATTCCAATTCTGCAGGAAAACTGCAAACTTGGCAACACTGGTCTTAAATGAATGTAAATAGTTTAGAAATAAACCTCTTGTGCATCAATATATTGGATCCATGCAGCTCTTAAAGTGACAGCAGCCTAATATTCCTGCTGCACTGCTGTCTTTTTTTAATGCTACTCAAACAACAAAAGACAAAACAAATCACTCACTACTCTTGACTAAACTAATTAAGGATTAAAATATATATATATATATATATATATATATATATATATATATATATATATATATATATATATATATATATATATATATATATATATATGTGTGTGATTACTTTTATTTCTTTACCTGAAAACTACTGTTAGACCTAGCTGAAGAGCACTGTTCATTTCATATGTATCTTTGTTCTGTATTTATGTTGGCCTGTTGAATGTTAAATGGATCCAATCCATGTTCGATAGAATTTTTTTTTCATGATGCAGCAAGAAACCTGCTAGTATAACTTAAATTACTAAATTCTGTCATCCTTTCCTTAACTCACCCTCATGTCGTTCCAAATAAGACTTTCGTTCATCTTTAGAACACAAATGAAAATATTTTTAATAAAATCTGAGAGATTTTTGTCCCTCCATTGACAGCTACGCAACTACCACTTTGAAGCTTCAAAAAGTTCATAAAGAGATTGTAAAACTAATCCAAATGAATTGAGCGTTTTAGTCCAAAGTTTCTGAAGAGACACAATCGCTTTATATGATGAACAGATTTAATTTAGGCTTTTATTCACATATAAACATTCATCAACGTACATGTCAGTTATGATAAACGGAAGCTCATGCTTGCTTGATGTGCGAGAACCAATGAGGTTCATTCTCGTGTGTTACGCAGTTTGTTCTCGCACGTCAAGCAGGTTCGGTTGAGCTTCTGTTTATGTTTGCTGATCAAAGCCATCGTGTCTCTTCAGAAAATGTGGACTAAACCACTCAATTCATATGGATTAGTTGTACGATCTCTTTATGAACTTTTTGAAGCGTCAAAGTGGTAGTTGCGTAGCCAGAGTACAGACTGGCTCAGATTTTATTAAAAAATATCTTCATTTGTGTTCTGAAGATGAACGAAGGTCTTAAGGGTTTGGAACAACACAAGGGTGAGAAAATAATGACAGAATTTTCATTTTTGGGTGAACTAACACTTTAATGCATGCGTTTTTTCACTTGGCTAATTTAAAACTTGATCAAAACGGTAATCTATTTTAATGACAGAAGTTCAAATAGGAGAGCAAATGACACATGTCGGTATCAGAATTAGCCAATAGTTTGTTGAAATTGGTATCGTATTGGCCAAAAAACTCATCAGTGCATCCCTTTTAAAAGTATCTTTGTGTTCCAATGTGTTCTAATGGGTTTTGGACACGCTTTACCAATTTGCTTATTGTCCTTTACCATGTAATTGAGTCTGAAGCAGTCAAGAAAGTAAGTCATACAAGTTTAGAGCTTTACCATGTTGAGTACATGACAGATTTTCTTTTCATTTTTGGGTGAGCTATTCCTCTAAAACCATCATACTGCTGGAGGCAACTTGTAATGCTTGACAGGTAATGGAAGTACATGACAAAAGACATGCCTGAAACATCTCATTACCAATCCTGTTTTTAAATGGAATTTAGCGGTGACTGCTGTCATGGGTATGCGGCTATAACGTTGTGTGTCTCTCAGGGTACAGTTCAGAGATGGATTCGAAGTCTCGTCGGTTTCCGTTTGCTGTCTCCAGCTCTTCCTCGCTGTCATCGCCCTCCTCCCTGTCTTCCTCATCTTCGGCGCTCAGTGCGAGTCGGCTCTATGGCAGAGGGAGCGTCTTGGGAAGAGATCGCTATAGCAGGGACTCTTCTGTCAAGCTAGACTCAGACTATCAGGTATTACAGTGACGCATTCATTTCCATAATGTTTATGTTCACTCCCACAGGTAGTGTAGCTTAAGTCTCTTTCTCTAGATCACTAACATCACCTCTGATTCATCAGCCCCTCCTGCTGATTCAGTCACCCACAAATCCATATTTTATTCCTGCATCACCCAGTGTAGTTAAAGGTGTGTTTCAGGTTCGATACTGGTTTTGTAGTTCTGTTGACAGCATCTGTAATATTGATTGCCACAGAAAATAACTTTGACTCTTCCTTTAGATTGACTCTTCCTTTAGATTGAATGAAAGTCTATGGGGGCAATATTATGTTCCATATGTTGATTATCCCTCAGCGATCCAAACAATGTTATTCATGATGGGTTTTTTATTTATTATTTTACTCCTAAACATGTCTTTTGTAAGTAATTAGTTCTTTTTTGTTTTGTTTAGGCAAAATGTACATATAATTTGGAAAAACGCTGCGAAATTCAACACTGGGCAAGTAGGGTTCCAAAATTTCACACATTAGTTTGGTATAGTATGTCAACATTTTATATTAACAACTTGTATATTTGAAAAATTAGATATTTCAACCAGTAAAGATACAGTCATGAAAAGTTCAATTTCACTGTTTGAGCTTTTAAATACCGCAATATTCATATCACACACATTTTAAATATGATGTAGTTTAATAAAATGATTTTAGTTTAATAAAACAAAACAAAAAAAAATTGTGTACCATTTATTAAGATCCATTGTGTGAGAACAATAGAAAAAAGTTTGACCCTTAATGTCCAGCGTTGCATTTTTGCTACACTTAGAAAAATGGTCTCAAATTTCCATACATTCAAAGTTTCAGGGGATGTAAGCCTTAACATGACTAGATGTATACAAATAAAATTTTAAAAAGTTAAACATCTAATACTTGTAAATGGATACATTTGTTCTGAAAATGTTCAGAATTGTATGATAAAACTGCTGTTGTGATACATTTCAGAGTGTCAGCTACTGTAATTAATTGCTTCACACAATATATAGCAAAATATTAACCAAAAGGACTGTGACTCTTTCTCTCACTGTCTCTTACTCTCTCTTTACTGTGCAAGTTGATTTTTCTCCACCCTTTCAGTCAGTAAAACTTCATGAAGGATCTAGAAGTATGATAGAGGCACTATGGAGATTGGTGTGCTCGCTTTATTAGCATCTCATTTTCCTCCTGCTGCTGGGGCTGTGGAAAGATCTTCGTGTTACACTGCCTTGGTTCACTGGGCTTTTTATAGTGCACACTAGATTCCTGGCCCTGGTGCATCTCGTCAACCTGTCAAGGTCTGTCTCGCTAGATAAAGTTACTGAAGCTCTCAGAGATGTTTTTGACTCTCCAGAGTGTTTTTTGAAGATCACATCTGAGAATTTGGCTACATCACTGCATTAGCCAGTGTTGAAGTGGACATTAAACAATGTTGGCCACCATCAGCTCATCCATATATAGTTTGCCACAGGGGATTTCTCATCACAACAAAGCAGCAAACCACCCATATGCTTTTAGGAAGGAAACTATTTGCAGAGGCTTTGTGGTTGGCTGATCTTGGCCCATTCTGATGTAGAATAAACAGTAGTTGAATGAGTCAATAATTGTTTAGTCTCTTTGTCACGTTTACGTTCTGACGTCCATGTGTTGTGTGTTCCAGAGTTCCCGTCTGCTGAGCTCACCAAGAAGTTACAGTTCAACTGAAAGCCGTCACTCCAACTGGAAGCTCTCTACTCCTATCTCCCTTTCCTCTTCTTCCTCTTCATCATCTTCCTGTGATCGATCATGGACAGAATCCACCAGTGGAGAAAGAGGCAGACTTGTAAATATTGTGTGTATATATGTGTGTGTGTGTATATATATATATATTATATTTATATATTATATTTATATATATATATTTATATATTATATATATATATATATATTATATTTATATATTATATTTATATATATAATATAATGTATATAAATTTTTGTAAAAGTGATAATGTAACGTATGTACACATACATACTTTTGTAATTGTATTATCTATTTTACATAATGTTTTTTTTTTTTTTTTTTTTTAAATAATAAACCCATTAACTAAATATAGATATAATTCTATAAAAACTGTTTATTATAAGGATTATTATTATTACTATTAGTAGCATTAGCTTTTTTTTTTTCTTTTTTTAATTAAAAAGGGTTTAAGATGGCTATGAAAGCACATTTTAACTGGATGTTTTCAACTCTGAATTATTTTTTTTGTTCATTCTTTTCATCTCCCTCCCTCATTTTAATGGTTGTGGTGTTTTGAACCATGAGAAAGTGTCTAATGCTTGTGCATATCTACAAGACTGGATGTCTTAAGTTCTTTTAGTTTTATAAAGTGCCAAAATATGTGCATTTAAATATGAAATTTGTTGCTGTTATAATGAACAAGTCATGGAGCATTACATTTCTGTATGTAAACAACTTTACCAAAAAATCTGATTTAAGCAGAATTTGGCTCTTTTGCAACCTGAACACAGCCCAAGAATCTCAGAAGCCGTTTAGCAAAAAAAACCTGACATCTGACTGCCTGTGTTTGTGCATTTGCATTTCAGACAGACTCTGAGAGAAGACTGGGAACCTACTGTGGACTTCTTGGCACATCCCAAGACAGCGAGTCTAAAAGAGCAAAACTTTCTTACACAAATAGAGCAGGATATTCCAGATCCCCATCCACATCTAAACCTGCCAACTCCTACTCTACTTTAGGAAGTATGCGACCGTAAAAAGTATTTGCAAACAAGTGGCTTAAGTGTCCAAATACTGTAACTGTAGTTAATTTTAAGCATCTTTTCCATGTATGGATATATGGTGGATTAACACATTGATCTTGTGTTTAGATTCTTCATGGAAAACCACCATTAGTCCTTTGTCTAGATCATCCTCCTCATCCTCGTCCACTCCATCAGAGGGTCCTTGGGCCCGCAGGGATTTGGAGAAGAGGGGGGATTCAGGACTGACCTCACTGGGGGAGTCTAGTTACCGGCCTAGCGGACTGACATCTTCACTGTGTATGTGCACACACATACTTACATTTCATACAGACACATTCATCCGCTACCACTCCAGTCCACTCCTTTTTGTATGGTTGTTTCTTTCTCTAATTGGTTCTAGGCATAATTGGATGAATGTAACTAATTTGACTGAGTTTTCATCCATGTATTTTTACACACGTTTTGGGATATTGCCTAAAAATGCTGGATGAAAACCTCAAATGCAGATAAAATTTTCAAAATGCTTGTTTTAGCTTTTATTTAGATATAATTTTTTAATTTTATATTATGTTATATTCAGTGAGTAGACAAAAAACCTGAAAAAACTGACTTGTGCTCAGACAAAAATATCATCGGACCAATATAGTTTCGAAGCATCTCACATGTTGCTCTGGTCATCTGACCATTTCTGTTTTGCCCCAGTGTGCACCACAAGTGACAGTATTATTTTTTTTTTTTTTTTTTTTTTGAACACGTGGGATTGAAACGCAGCTTTATTTGCAAATATTTTTTGCAGATTTTGTATTTGATATCTCGAATATCTTGCCATTTCTTCCAACATCTTACGCCCTCATTAGTATAATGTATAAGTTTGTAGCCCATTATAACTATACATTTCTTTTTGTGCTTTAGACCGTTCAGAGCGTGTTACATCCACCTATGCACAAGGTGCTCGACCCAAAGAGAGCCAGTACTCATCCCACAGAGAGAACAGTTCATCTAGTCGCCGTATCCCAACCGAGTACCTCCCCTCTCCTCTGGAGCGCAGCTCCCACAGGCCGACCACAGATTACCAGTCTGGTCCGTTCTCTCGCGATACACCCCGCTCCAGTTCTAGCTCCACCAGAACCTCCACCTCTGTGTCGGACCCATCCCACCTCTCATCCTGGAGCTCCACCCCTTACACACCCCTTACTGGCTGTAGCTCCAGCCCACCTTCATCTAGCCCCGCCCCCACTCCACTTCCTGCTCAGAATGGCGGCGACTCAGATGGCAGGCGAACAACCAGGCGCCTGCTATCTCGACTTTTCTCCCGACGCTCCAGTCAGGAGTCAAACTCCACTGCCAGCTCTGCCTCTGATTCAAGGTCATTTGACTCGAGCCCAGATGAAGCCCTGCCCTCTGAAGCCCCTCCTCCGGTCAGTAGAGAAAATTTGGAAGCAGAGCTGAGGAATTCCGACCCCGTTCAGGCATTTTCATTCTTGCGCCGACGCGGACCATCTCTCGCTCCCGTCCAGGAGAGAGCTGATGTAGAGCCCGAACAGGAATCGCTCAGGCCTCAAGCAGGCCTGTCCTGGCTGAACTGGAACCGCTGTACCCCACTGTTCTCTCGTCGCAGGAGGGAAGGGCGTGACGAAAGCGCCCGCATGGGCCCTCATCGTTCACCCCAATTCCCTGACCGAGATGGCCGCAAAACGCCTGACCAGGGCACGCATTGTGAAGATGATGATGATGATGAAGATGAGCCCTCAGAGGGCGCTACAGCAGCACCCTCTGCTGGAGCCTCAGGTCTCTCTGCATCGCTATTGCAGGACGGAGCCCGTCTGGCGGGACGGAGCCATGGCATTGGCAGGGTGATGACCAGCCCGCTCTTCCGTATGCCTGAGAATGTAATAATTGGTGTGGGGGTAGGAGCAGAGGGGAGGAGTCAAACTGAGGAGCAGGCAAAAGACAAGCCCGCCCCCTCCAGAGACCCAGAGAGACTGCGAAAGATTCAGGAGAGGTCAGAGGGCAATCTTAACGATGTCTAGTTATTGTGTAGAATGTTCTGTTTGTGCATTTTAAAAAACATTACTGTAAATGTGCGGTCACATTAGCAAAATTTCTCAAGAAAAAATTACCATTGTCAAGAGCGTAGTGATGCATGCTGCGCAGCTCCTACAGAAGTCACTTTCAAACCAAGCAGCTTTCTGTTGGTCAACACGGGGGGAAAAAAATGGTTTTCACCAGAGGAAATTCACAGAACAATGGGAAATCTGAGCACACATTAAAGAGCTGTTCACACCAAGGACAATAACGATACACATAGTTCTTAAAATCATTCTAAATATAAAAGTATAGCAGAGTTCACACCACAACTGTAACGATAACGGCACAGAGGAACTGTATCGTTGGAATCACTTTCAGAATATTTTTCAGCTAATAATTGATTAAAAACAATGACAGCCAATCAGAATCCATTCCGCTTTAATGAGCTTGAGCATTTAAAGTGGCAGGTGACAAACCTGCAGCACACGCTTAGAATAGACAATGATATTGTGCACTGGTGTTGACGCTGTTATAGTTATCTTTATAACTGCCTTAACTCCTAATTCTTTTGTGTACGGTAGTTTCACTCAGTAATTCAAGATGGCCGACATGGCAGTTGACTTAGGTTGCGTCCTAAGTGACGCACTATACACTATGTACTTATGCACTATGTACTCATCCATGTAGTGTATGAATTTTTGTCATTCAACATCGGAGTCTGATCCCCCCCCCCTCCCCCTCCACAATGTAATTAAGTAGCGACAGCTGAGTGCATGAAGTGTCCAACATTCCACACTTCGTTTTTTCCATTAATTTAGTGTATCATCCGGGTATTTAAAGTGCACTTTTTCTTTTTGGAATTTTCTGTGTGAACGTACTGTTTGCACTATTTATAGTTATGCACTATTCTATGATGTTTTTTAGTACGCGAATTGTGACGCGGCTTTAGATTTCTGTGTGTACGTTCGTACTTTTAAACATTTTTCAAAAATGCTGTTCAATTTTAAAACTATTACTGAGTGCATCTTTCGCAACAAAAAATTGGGTTAGTTGAAAAACGGTGGTATGAAATGTTCTAGTGTTTGAATTTTGAATATATACATATCAACATAATGATTCAAAGAGAGGGTTCAATAAGGCGCTTTTTCCCCTGCTGGTCCAGTCAGATTTGAACTTGCCCTGTTAACATTTTACATGCCCACTATAAATATAATACACTTTACCTTTTACTATTATGGTCATAAAGAAATATACATTTTTCATTAAACATAAATTTTTCTTTACCAAGAAAATTATGTACATTTAGTTTTAAATTTAAAAAATAAAGGAAAATACTATAAATTATACTGTAAATAAGTAATAAATTATAGCTACCGCTACATAAATTCATCAATAGGCATAGATGCTTCCATCACTCACACAAATCCTCCTTGCAAACGGCAGCTAGATAACCTTAACGTAAATCAGTCGAATTTACCAAATTTGATAGCGCTTACAGTACATAAACTAAAAAACATGCATGAATATATAATCTTACTAATATAATATATCTCAACATTAATATAATATAATCTCAACACTAATCTTTGAATCATATATGATTGGCTTGGATCTAAACTCTGCAGGATTGGGCACACTTGGTGTTTTAGCACAAGTTTTAGTTTGCTGATTGTAACCACACCCCCTTCTTACTTTTAGCCTTCTGTTGGAGGATTCTGATGAGGAGGAGGGTGATCTGTGCCGAATCTGTCAGATGGGGGAGCAGTCAAGTTCCAACCCTCTGATCGAGCCCTGCAAGTGCACCGGCAGCCTGCAGTATGTGCACCAGGACTGCATTAAGAAATGGCTCCGCTCCAAAATCAGCTCTGGTATGGTTGTCTTTTCCTGAGGGCAGATATAAACTAGGTGTTTATATAGTGTATTTTCATTTGTTTGATGTGCACTGAGAAAGGAACTGCTTTCAAATTCAGTCTGACAAGGGGGATTTGGAGTTCATTTCCTGTGCTGTGCAAGACTACTAATGCATAACACAGTGTGAAAGCAGACTGATCAAATACACAAATGAGATTCTTCCTGTCTTGTCATTTTCATACTTATTTAATGCCCATATTTTCAAACTTTTGAAGAACATTTGAGATTGAGGTGGTTTCTAGCCCTTACAGACAAATACTGTGGTGGTACCATGGTTCAGTCCTGAATGTTTGGTGCATGAATATGGTAAAGTATATACTTGGAGGCGTAGATCACTTCAGAGAATTCTGTGGTTCTACCATGTTGCTTTTGGAAAATGTACAAATAAACTGTGGTTCAAAACTTATTGAGGGCTTAATTTGTTAATAAGATGTGAAATGAGGCTGCTCCTTTTTTTTTTTTTTTTTTTTTTAAATATTCAGCCCATATATCTGCTTTGATACACAGGTTCTAACTTGGAGGCCATTACTACCTGTGAACTTTGTAAGGAAAAACTGCACCTAAACATTGAGAACTTTGACATCAATGAGCTCTACAGATCTCATGAAAGGGTAAGCGCATCGAAACGATACAAGCACATTGTTTAGCTTACTACTTGTAAGAAACATACTTATGTGATATTGTGCATGCATATAAGAGTGATCTACCAGTGCGTTTGCAAAGTTAGTTATGGTTTTTTTCTGATGAACAAGAATTATTACATGGAATAAATGCCTGTTCACACCAACATGAATTTGATTAATTTCGACACTGCTCATACTTTTCCTGGTGTTAACAATTTGTCCTGGATATTCATACGCTGTCATTTCACGCTGTACATTTCTAAACCCTGGGTTAACATCCTTATTTGCGGTGTCAGTGTCATTGATTGGACTAACGCTGTACGCAACCTGTTTACATAAAGGCTCTAGCAGTGCACGTTCTCATATTTCACTTTGCAGACAGTACTATCTAGTGTTTTTCTGAATGGACTTTTCAGACTATAAAGGTATAAATGAAACGGTTTCTTCACTCCAATTGACGTATTTTGTGTTGCCATTGGATCTTTTTCCATATCAAACGCTGAAACAACACTTTATACAATGCACAGTGTTTCCGTGACTCTGCACGCGAGGACTGAGGCATGCAATTGGTTGTGGGCATTTAGAACGTTACAATTAAATAATACAGAATTGTTTCACACTGCACGTGATTGGCACCGCAATGAGGGCTTAACACCACAAAAGTGGTCCTAACCCTTTAAACGCGGTGCTAACCTTACTTCTAAATTACAAGTGGGTAGCATTCCTTTACCTGGGGGTTAAAAGGTCAGTTAACCCAAAAATTAAAATTCTGTCATTAATTATTCCACACCCGTAAGACCTTCGTTCATCTTCAGAACACAAATTAAAATTTTTGATGAAATCCACGACCTTTCTGGCCTTTGATAGACTGCAACGTTATTACCACTTTCAAGGCCCAGAAAGGTAGTAAATACATTGTTAAAATAGTCCATGTGACTATAGTGGTTCAACCTTAATGTTATGAAGCGATGAGAATACTTTTTGTGTGCAAAAAATGAACAAAAATAACTTCAACAATTTCTTCTCTTCCCTGTCAGTCTCCTACGCTGTTCATGTAGTTAACGCAGTGCAGCGCTTCCGGTTTCTACGTCAGAACGCTGGCTCATTATTGGCCAACACTGATCACGTGAGCAGTACGACGCATGCGTGTGATGTTGACGCAGCGGCTGGTCAGTAATGAGCCAGCGTTCTGACGTAGAACCCGGAAGGGTGATTAATGACAGAATTTACATTTTTGGGTGAACTAACCCTTTCACTACGTGAACAGCATAAGAGACTGACAGGGAAGAGAAGAAATTGTTGATATAATTCTCATCGCTTCATAACATTAAAGGGCTAGTTCATCCAAAAATGAAATTTGTCATTAATTACTCACCCTCATGTTGTTCCAAACCCACAAGACCTTCATTCATCTTCAGAACACATATTAAGATATTTTTGATAAAATCTGAGAGGTCTTTTTTTATTTTTTTTTTTATCTCCCATAGAAGGCAACAAAATTACCACATTCAAAGTCCAGAATAGTAAAGACATCGTTAAAATAGTCCATGTGACTACAGTGGTTCAACCTTAATGTTATGAAGAAATGGTTGAATAAAGTCATTATTTTTGTTTTGTTTTTGCGCACAAAAAGTATTCTCGTTGCTTCATAACATTTAAGGTTGAACCACTGTAGTCACGTCGACTATTTTAACCATGTCTTTACTACTATTCTGGGCCTTAAAAGTAGTAGTTGTGTTGCAGTCTATCGGAGGCCAGAAAGCTCACAGATTTCATCAAAAATATCTTAATTTGTGTTCTGAAGATGAACGAAGGTCTCACGGGTTTGGAATGACATGAGGGTGAGTAATTAATGACAATTTTCATTTTTGGGTGAGCTAGCCCTTTAAAGGCAGAGTTTCAGTGACGATAACCTGTGGTTAAACGCAGTGTGAAAAGCCCTGAAGAGTTGCATGCCATCAGTGCAACAGACATATTAACAAATGTTTATTGCACCAAATTAATGCACCAAATTTTTGCACCAAATTTTCACACCAAAAGCTCATCTTAGTGTGAACAGACCTTTAGGGACCATTCTCACACGTGTGGTTTGTTTTTTGTTTTTTTTTTTTGTTTTTTTTGTTTTTTTTCCCTCAGTACTTTTAACTTTTAACACAGTGTTGTGTGAGATGCTATATAAGGTGTGAGATGTGAGCACAATGGTCAAACATGTCCATCTAGCATGTTTGCATCATAACTTGTTCTGTGTCAACGGCCCCTTAGAATCAGAACTAGAATTTGCTAAAAATTCCCATGACTATTGATCAGACTCTAAACATGTTCCTTATTACAGAGCCTTCAGTTAAAAGACTTTAAGCAAGTAATGTTCACATCTGTATGTTATATGACTCATATTTTTAATTGTGTTTGTGTGTTGTATTCCTCAGTCAGAGTATGAGTTCATCAGCTGTGGGCTGTACTTGGTGGTGCTCCTGCACCTGTGTGAGCAGAGGTTTTCTGATGTCCTGGGTGCAGTCAATGATGCTGGGGTAAGCCTTCCACATCTTTCCTGTATTACTTTGTTCATTTTCTTATCTGTTAGTTCATGTCCGAGTACAGTACAGTACTTTGGCTCGTGTGATGCGTCAGCAGCTCCACACTGTGTAAAAGTGTTCATTGTAAGCCAGTGCTGTGATTTGAAAACCAAAACGTTCTCCCCTCTCTCGCTCAGTTTTTCAACTTGGCGAGAACTCTACATGAACACATGGACAATCTTGAAAGTACGTTATGACTTCTGTTCATTTTGGTACTGCACAATAAAACCTCTTTATCTTGTTAGTTTATTTATATACACCTTTACATAACTTCTTTTAAATGCATTGGTAAGTAAGGATTATAAAACCAGTGTTGGTTCTAGTGCTGGTATTAATTGTGCAAAATTGTATACTTTATTTTACATGGATGTAGTTTAAAGTGTAAGCAAATGTTAAGACTTGTTTGCATGGCATTTTACTACATTTATTTATTCCACTAACATATAGTGAGTCATAATTGGCTGTTGAATGCCTTGGTGTTAAAAATGCTTGTTTGCGTTTAATTCTACATCCCCCCCCCCCCCCCCCGTCCCTTCAGGTTCAGGTTTTTACTGTTTCTGCTTGTTTCTTATGTTCGCATAGGTTCATATGCAGAATCTGATGAAGATGAGGCGGAGGACAGCAGACCGTCCATCGACTTCTGTGACTTGGAAGATGATGAGGAAGAGGAGGAGGTTTAATCGGTTGGCAGGGAGGAAGGAGGCATGGCTTAGCAGTTCGTCTCAGTCTTCTCCCACTTGATGTTTTCGACCTGTCTCCTCCTGTTTGAAGTGACTTTAGCCAACGTCTGATTGGCAGCGTAACCACTGTCCCTAGCCTATCACAAGGCTTTCATAATATGCAGATAAATCAAGTTTATGGGAGCTGTTTGGATCCTTTTATGATTTTTTTTTTTTTTTTTTTTTTTCTTTCTTTCCTGTTTTGCATCAGGTTGGTGAGCACTCTAAAGCTTTAAGTAAAAAATAAATAAATAAAAAATGTCCGGTGAACTGTTGACCACCATGAGTGCTTTAAATAACTATGCTTAGAAGCTGGTGTGGGGAAAGAGAGGATCTTGGAAGATTCGTGCTCTTGAAGAACGTTCATCCGCTCATTTATACAGTAGGGCTGCTTGAAAAGGACATGAAGTTTGGTTTCAATATCTTGATTTTAAAAAATAAATAAGACCCTTAATTTCCTGTTTTTTGTTTTTATGTTATTAATACACTTGTTTACTTATTTGAGAATGGGTGAGTGAGAAAATGTGGTCACTTTTCTTTCAAGAATTTCTCTTTACAAAGGACCTTTTCCAGTCTGTTTGTATGTTGTACATTGTACATTAAAACAATGTAATTCGCTTGAATTATTACAATAAAATGGAGGTATTATGATGCCTCACAAAAATTTGCTCTCTCTTTCAGATGTCTTGCAGCTAATGAACAATAATTCTGTTAACTTTGTGATATTATGAAATTATATTTTCATGACTGCAGGGTATCATACAGCACAGGTTTGTCTTGTAATGAGATAAGTGGGATTGTTTTGTTTATTTTCATTAACTTTCATATTTGGTATTTTATAGTTTTGATGACTTTAATGTTGTAAAACATGGAAAGTAGTATAATGACAAGCATACACAAATATACTTTACAATATACATTATAAACAAATAGCATATGTGTATTAAATATAAATATATAACATATTTATACACCTTTATATAACTACTTATACTCAGTGTTGGGGAAAGTTACTTTTAAAAGTAAGGCATTACAATATTGCATTACTCTCTAAAAAATTAACTAATTGCGTTAGTTACTTTTTATAAAAAGTAATGCGTTACATTACTTGTGCATTACTTTTTCTCACCTGGGCTGGGCTTGCTTGTTTGTTTTTCAAATAACAACAACAAAGTTCAACATTTTTGACAAATGTTAAGGCCCTTTCACACCAAAAGTGAAATGAATAAGCCTCAAGCTGACAGAAAAGCATATTTACACCTGTACAGTAGAGGGTGCAGCTCAAACAAACCTTTCAGCTGTGTTGCCGTTCTGGATTAAAGAAGAATAGGATACAGGAGAAGGAAGTTGTTACTTATTTCTAAATATAATCTAAAGTAATTTTTGCTTATTAGTATGGTTAAATTAGATCATTGAAGGTCAACAGCAAAGACATCGGTTAATAAAGTGAGATTGAATACATAAAGTATATTTGTGTAATTTAATATAGTTAATTATTACAGGTTTGCATAAAATTCTGAGATTGCATTTCACGGTTTTTATTCATTTTGAGGAATACTGAATATTTTTGTGAGATGAGTAAATGCATGTTCACATTTAATCTAGAACTACAATAACCATCATGTTTACACAGCGCACACAACACCTCTGCACTTTATTTCTCTCAACATGGAGACAGGAGAGCTGTCAGTCAATAAATGTGAAAAAGTAACTTGCGTTACTTATTTAAAAAAGTAATGCGTTACTTTACAAGTTACTTGAAAAAGTAATCTGATTACGTAACTCAAGTTACTTGTAATGCGTTACCCCCAACACAACTAAAATATAAAATAGGTAAACATGTATTTTACTATGTATTAATAACGTATTATTTTTTAATTACCTTATACAAATCAATTAAAATATCTTTGTAAAATGTTTACCTACGCATGAAAAGAACATTGCGTAAGATTTAACAAAGACAAAAAAACACTGAGCCAGCAGATGGCATCGCGTGAGCTATGACGCAACACGCGCACCCGTCTGACTCCAGCACCAGCTCCCTCAGAAATACATCGGTCCACCCGAGAAGCATGATGTGACCGTGACATATACATCCACCCGAGGACAGAAAAACAACAACATTCTCCTTCTCCGTGTCATTGAGTGCAGTTATGTCTGAGACGCCATGTCAGATCTTTCGGGGTGTCTGCTCCTCGCCGCGCTGCTGATTTTCTGCGAGGATGGGTACGTGAGGAGAGCGGAGGGTGGGGTGCTCTCCCACGGCCTCGCCTCGCTTTCGGAGGAGGACAATGCCAGCGACACACAGACGTCCCCGCTCAAGGGACAGGGGGATGCGACGGTGCCGCCATCAGGTAACGGTCACGGCATCCGCTGGGTTCATCTTCAACATCCACAGCATCAGCTCCGCATGCGGTGCGCGTGCACATAATAGGGATGTTTTCATGATGGGGTTCATCACAACAAAGGACATGGGAGCGCTGTTGACCGCTGTGCTTGCTGTCTCATAACATTGGCCTATAACATACATTATGTGTCTATTATTTGTAAGCCTGCGGAGCTCTTCTACAGGGCCATTCGAAGTAAAAACATCTATTTCAGGCTTTATATAGGACAGCCATGTCCACATTTTTAAGAGATGAATAGCTGATATGGTTGAGCTACATTACACTGCTTATCCTGAATATACTGAGGCACTTTTGAATTTAAGATTTAAGGGGAGATTATTTCGGTGCCAGAATCATTCAAGACCTTCCTGTTTGTGATAGTAGGCCTATAATAAAATTCATTAAGTGTTTAATGTCAGTTTTTTTTTTTTTAACTTCTTGATGGGAAGACCCTTAAATTGTAAAGGACCCTTCACTTAAATATAAAGGCAGCTATATATTTTAAGGCTCATTTGAGTAAAATAGCATGTGATATAAATTGTTGTAGGTTATATTAGAAATTTTTATCGTACTAAAGCCAAAATATTATTAATTCAAAATAATTATTAATAATTCATATTTTTTTTTCCTTCATATTTTTCCTCAAAAATTTCTGCAGACCCCAGTTTGAAAGCCCCTCCACATGTCTTTGAACTATTCGCAGATGGGTCTAGTACACCTTATTTTACCCCATTATTGTTACCATGTGCTACCGTACTTAATTTCTAGTCATATGTTTTGTTCAGTACCAGATCATGGTTGTAATAGTTTTTTAACAGTGTAAAATCCATTCTAAATTTGATTTAATATTATTAAATATCAGGGACTGAAGTTAAGACTTACATGATCCAAAGCTATTTCCTATAATATTCTGTTATTAAACAAATTATTGATGCTACATTGCCTTATTTGACTAACATTTACATGAATACCAGCTGTTATAGTTGGTATGGGATGAACAGTTTTAGTGTCTGCCATTATTTCATCCTGGTCATATTGTTGTGTTTTGGGCATCTAAACAGGCACTATGCAAAGAACGAGAGATTCACTTCTTTTTTTTCAGTATTGAGAGATTTTAAAGAGGTTTTTAAAGTCTCAGCTTTTGGTGTGCTCATCCGACATTTGGCACTTTGATCTATTTTTAAGTCACTCTGACTGAGCCTTGGGTCCAGTGATCATTACTATTTCAAAGCTAGGCAGTTGCCACCAGATTTTACTGTCACCAACCAATTTTATCGGTTTTGGCTGAAATGGGTTTTAATGCACTGAGCAATTACTTCTCATCTACCTGAATGAACTTATAAACATTGGTGTATATGGTTAACTCCTTTAAATTTGCTTCATTTTTTACATAATTATCTTATCTTTGACTCATATCATAGGCAAAATTTACAATTCAAGCGATGCCATATACATTTTTATGCACATTTTTTATTCATTCCCACTGAACCTGACCTTATCTCTGTCTCTAGAGTCGCTCCTGACACTAAAGATTTTGGTTAAAGATGCGTCTAGCCAGAGGTTCCTGAAAGGAGCGGTGGTGGGTGTGTTCTTGAATGGATCCCATATTTACTCCAGCCAGACTCTGGAGAATGGAGAGGTCACGGTCACTATCCCATACCACCTTGGCCTGACCCTCACTCTGGTGGCCAGCATGGAGGGTTATGTGCTCACCCAGCTGCCTTGGAAAACCACCAAGATGCCCAGTAAGTTCATAACCTCTAAGATGGAGTGTTATTTACTTATTTAATAGGTTATTGTGTATTTTATATTATATGATTTGATTGCATCAGATTATGATTTTATTAAGAGATAAATGTTTTAATTATATATATGTTTCATCTTAATCCATTAATATTTTTGCAAGATGTGCTCAACAAAATACCTCAGAGAGATGAAAAAATAAACAGTGAGAAAAGACGGTGCTGCTGCAGCAAGAAAGCAGTGAATCACTGTGACCTCACCCTGGCTTGTTGTATAACACCCAGCTAGAGCCCTAAAGAAATGACCTTCAAACATATGGAGAAATTCAACTAATGTCATTTTAATGTGGAAAAACTTGGCTACTAAAATGAGGTCTGAGTGTTTGTTTTTTCCCTAGTTTTTTCTGTCATTACGATGTCCCTACGCCCTCAAACACAAGGGAACATCTGGCTCTTTGAGGATACTGTGCTGATAACTCGAAAAACATCTGGTATGTCAGTTAAAACATTTCTTACTCTATTATTTGATGCTACTATCCATTCCACTATTTTGAAATTGAGAGCTGTTTTAATTGTTATAATCCATTATTTAATTTAGTACCTCCATATATTTACTGCATATAGACCAGCTACTATCACTGCATATGATATTGTGACACACTAATGTGTACAACTTCTGTTGTATTATTTATGTATTTATCTTCACATGTATTACAGATCTGTCATTTCAACCGAGTGTCCAGTTTCCCAAAAGTCTCCTCAAACTGTCTGAAAACACTACCATCTCCATGTTGTCAGCCTATCTGACAGCTCCAGCCCTGCCTACAGAAAAAGACTCAAATTTCTTTACTCTAAACATCAACGGTAAAGGAGGTAAGATCAATTTGGAAAAAAAGATAAAATACCTATTGCATCTAGCTAATTTAACCAGTTGTCTTGTCACATCTCTTGAATGAATGCTGACCCTGTGTGTTTCATTGAGATGTTAATGATCCATAAGTGAGAGGAGTGTATTGTAGGGCAGTTTAAGTCAATGAAGTCTACAACCTTTATTATTGTTTCGACTCAATACTGTATTGATTTGTTAATGTTATTGATTACAACATATTATTGATTAGGCAATATCAGACTGCTTGGTTACCCAGATTTAAACAAGAGCAAATGTGATGGCACCTTTTACACATATTATTGATCCTCTAGTCCAGTGTTTCTCAATTCCAGTCCTCAGGACGCAACTACTAGAATGTTTTTAGATGTCTCCCTATTCAATATTTAGAAGCTTGAGTTGAATCAGGTGTTTTAAGTAGTGAGACATCTAAAACATTCTGGTAGAACCAATGGGGACGTCTTATTCACTGGCTGTAAGAGGCATTGGACATGATGCATCAGACTCTCAAACTACAGCATTTAAGTGGAAAATGTCGGATGGCTGATGCACAATCTATACAAGAACACTGGAGCTGTGGGATTAAAATGCCTCAGAGCCCCATTGTCTATGAAGTGGCAAAGCTGTGGGGAAAATTGGAAAAACCCTAGGACCCGAGGAATGGAGCTGAGAAACACTGCTCTAGACCACACACCCTGAAAACAATTTTCCAATTTATTTTCTGCAGATTCTAAAATTAATCTATGTTATCTTTGTATTACCAATTAAAGGTTATAGGAATGTCAAGTTAAGCCCCTTGGCTATGATCAGTGCCCAGTTAGTGTCTAAGGGAAAGGAGGTTGATGTCAAAGGACCCATTCAGCTAACAGTACCACTTCCCTACCACACTCACCTACGACCCTCCGACTCACTTCCTGCGTGGACCTTTGACATGACAATAGGTGAATGAAAAACTGCGAACTTAAACATTTAAAAGAAAAACTGCAAACTTAATATGTTAAGGGGGGGGGGGAGATTGGGGTTGTGTCCAAAAGAAGCACATAATGACATATGTTATCACAGGTACCTGGGTAAATAAAGGTATAGGCACTATTCAGATGGAGAAAAATGGCCTAGTCTGGATTTATGTAGCACCTCAACTTGGTAACTGGATTGCTGCACCACCACCATCATCAGGTAAGACTCGGTCAAATTTAAGATTTGGATTTAAAATAATTATTCTCAAGTCTCATTTATCAGCCTAAACTATTACTATTTATGAGTGAAGAAGCATTTCAGTTTCATTCCTTTAACACTAAAATCTAAATCTTCCAGACTTCTGTTAATATGCAGCCCTCTAAACAGATTTCTGTTGTGTAAATCTAGGTTATATGGGGCTTGCAAGCTCAATGGATTTCATTTCCTACCACACATACCTTCTTGTGGGTATCTTGGGAGGAACTCTTGTGATAGTCATTGGATTTTTATCTGTGATTGTATTTCACTGCAGGTAAGAGTTTATTAAGCCATGCAAATATCGATGTATCACTTACTTACAAATACAACAGTGCATGACTTATTTCATCTTAAACTTTTTTTCATGTTAATTGACCCTTCGCCGGGAGTTTGATTAACAGGCGATCTAACCAATCATAACACAGAATCCATCGTTTTGTCCGACAAAGCAGTCAGGGGAGTTAGTAGATTAACATCAGTGGACTTGAACTTGAAAAATGGTGTGTACTGACGTCTTTCTGCGGTTGAAACAACATTCCTTCTGATGTTCATTCAGGTTTATTTGATGCTCTAAATTAACTAGTAGGAAGAGATGATCAGTTCATGAGCCGCTTGAACTGAGGTGCTACAGCAATCTGTCACGACACATTAAAGAGCCACAAAACGGTATTGAGAACATGATGTGTGGCGTGAGAGCGGCATGGCTTGTCAGACGTAGCAACAGTAACTAAAGGGGGCGGGTCTTTGCGAACGGTCAATTCCAGTGAACTAAAGGCATCTTCCAACTCATTATTATTGAAGGGCAAATATCAAAATATGTAGCAATCCTTTTCTATCTCATTTTACAGAGATTTAAACCATGAAGTCGGAAGAAAGCGATGGAACTCCACCAGGCTCACCGCATTGAAGAAAGACCAGACCACTTCCACCAGCTCTGATGAGGCTCAAGAACTTTTCTTTCATAATGGGGACCGGTCCTATTCACTGGCTGCAAGAGGCATCGGCCATGATGCATCAGACTCTCCACGACACCAAGCCAACTACAATATTTATGTGGAGAATGTTGGAAGGCCGATGGGCAATCTGTACGAGAACATTGGAGCTGTGGGATTAGAAAGCCTAAGAGCCCCAGTGTCTAATCTCTACATTAATAGTGATGAAGTGGCAAAGCTTCGGGAAAAATCGGAACAGAATGGCTCACGCCAGGGTGGTGCAGAGAATTTAGTTTTCAAAGACAAGCTGTTCCACATCTACAACCAGCCTGTGGCTATTGTACAGGCCCCAGAGCTGTTTAATTCCCAGGGACAAGCTGACCCTTCTGGAAGCAGATCTGCCACTTTCCCACGGAATGGCATGGAACATGGAGCTCAGACAGAGCGCAACTTAAAAGACAGTTTCACTCAGACGTTGCCTAAAGTTCCCCAGCAAGACAACGACGAGCAGCAGGCTCTGGAAGGAGTGCAGGCCGTTGCCGCTAACCCAGGGCTATGGGGCCGCTACAGTCATCTCCTGGAATCCGTATCTGTCCCAGGAACTTTGAACGAAGCAGCTGGAATGGGGCCTTTTCGGGGGGAACTCCAGGGAATATCAGAGCAAACCTTGCTTGAGCTCTCCAAGGGCAAGCCGTCCATTCACCCGCCCCGGGCTTGGTTTGTGTCTCTTGACGGTAAACCAGCAGCCCAGGTTCGTCACTCTGTGATTGAGCTTCAGGGAAGACATCGTCCGGGCAGCAGCAACGACACAAGCTTGGACTCTGGAGTGGACATGAACGAGCTGCAGCAGCCTCTGAGAAAAAGCGAGGAACCCTCGAGCGCAAGCTTGGCTAAAATAAGCGCAAATCAGGAGCAGGACTTGAGCAGCAGTGAAATTGGGAGTCCTGAGGACTCGTCCCTGAGGAACACCCTGGAAGGCAGTAGTGCAGCCATTCCCAACATCCCAGAGGACAGGGATGCAGGGGACACGTCCAGTGAGTCCAAATCTACCCCTCCACCACGGAGACTGCGGAAGGTTCGAGACAAGAAGCCCGACAAGAAGACAAATCGACATGTGAGGGAGGAGAGACCGCAAACGAAACACTAACTGAATAACCTGTGTGTAGCTCTAGCTTTTTGATGTCTGAAAATGGTTTTGATCAAATTGCCTTATAATATAAACATCAGGAAGAATGAATTAAACAAAAATGCCTGTCTTACCTGCCGTAGCTCAAAGTCGATTCCTGTGGCTATGCTGTATCCAGCATTTTGTCAGCAGTTCATTTGTACACAATTTCGCAACCACACTGTACAATGTTTTTACAAACTTCTTTGAAAGAACATATTTGTTTACCTTCAAAAGTACATTGTAAAAGTATGTATATAATATATATATATCTATGTATTTTTAAACATTTGTTGCCCTGTGTGCACAATGCTTGTACCCACAATGCTCTTATAGTGAGTCTGCAAAACTGTTTAAATGTGATCAGTTTGGCTCTCTTGGCTTGCTTGGAATCAATTTTTGTTCTTCAATTCAGTTCTACAAATGTAACGCAAGGAACTGCCACACAGTGTCATAAACAGTTATAAAATAAATTGTGGAAAAACGGAGCACTGTTATCACAAGCTATTAAGCTAAGCACTATATATATTCTACAATTCAGAAAGTGCACAAAGAGTTTTTTGAGGGAGCAACTGAGGCCTCTAAGGTCGTACGCTGTTTTGACGCACTGTACTTATTTAATGTATAATTGCTAGTCACATTTGCATGCTGTCCATTGTGATGCTTTTTCCATTCAATGTTTTCATGTGTAAGAATGTAGTACCCAAAAACATCGAAGATATGTCTCAGGTTATGGCTTACCTTACCAAGGCCAATGCTGGAAGCACAGCTGTACAGGTCATGAACCTAGCATATTAAGATGTTTCTTGTGCTAATGTGTTTTGTGTATGAAATATTTCTTCACAAATTGACAACAAATGATTATCAACTCATGTATTGAATGTGTTGGAGCTTTTGTAGCTTTATTATTTTAGACAATTAATTGTAACTGTTTAATTCTCATTGACAGTTACAATAAAACACTAGCTTGTTGTCAGGCAGAGAGAAGGGAAACCGAGTATGACATTTTAAATGAAGTATGACCGAGGAGAGAATATTGCATTGTGATTTATGTTGTATTGTAGCATTTATTATTTCAATAACTGTAATATGTTTTAATGATTTTTCAACACACTGGTTTTAATGGCTCATGAGCCATTCCTGGATGCTTTTCAGTACAACTTGTAATCTGCCTTTTTGTGCACATTTAATAAAGGTACTTGACCAAAAATTCTCATGAGTTTTATGTACCTAGAACTGATGATAATACATTTTTATTTTAACTTTATAATATAAATAAACATTCAAATAATAAATAAATATAAGAGGCAATAATAAAATGATTGTCTCTTATACAAATATAAATGTCAAAAACGGCCCGTTTTTCAAGTCAGGATTTATCTGAAATCTTTGCCTTTGTTTTCAGCAGAGGTCAAGCATTGTTTATTTTGAGTTGAAGGATTCTGTAATTCAGCGACTGCTCAGCTAAATACAAGAAATGCTAACATAATCAAAACATTCTTGATTTTATTAAACAAGAAGTTTAAGCCACTCATGTGGAGTATAATATTAAAAATCCCATATTAAAACAGGGCTATAACATTAAAAACTGACATCTGAGCTTTCCTCGGGGTGCTTCTCTGGTTTTTAATATTATAGCCGTAGTTTAATAAAAGCTTTTTAATATTACACGTTAACGCTTTGGATTTCTTGCTTCATATGATACCCAGTAGAGGTATTCCAAACACCCATGGAGCAACATACTTCCATTATTTTTTGATTGCATACCAATTCACTTTGCTCTTGTTTTCTCATAAGTATAGCTTTGACATGACTGTTTGTCATCTAGAGATGAAGATCCTTCATATCCAGCCTGCCTGGCCTTGTTCTCTGTCTTAAGTGACCTTTCCTCATTGGTCTGATCCTGCCGTAAGCTGTTGTCATGCTGGATGGCCCATTAATGCCCACAATGAGTCTTTGCTGGTCATTCTGTGTTCTGGCCAATGCTGACTGGACATTCAAAGTTAGACTGAATGTTGAGGGACTATTTGGAAAGGATACTCTCCTCTCAGCCGGTGCAGGTATGGCCTGGCCCAATGATAAGCTCCTATGAAGAGATCTCTGTTCTTTTGTATGATTGTGTTTCATTCTGGTATATGGTTCTATGTGGGAACTATTGATGCAGAGGCCCCGGAAGCCCTGAGTGAGTAAATCCACAGAGGAAGGACTGGAATACCCTGACACAGATGGTTCAGATGTCACTGTTCTCAACAGAGATGGAGCACTACCTTTCTTTACCTGCAAACCAATACCTGGTAGAAAGAACTCAGAGATCTGTTCATCGGTACGCTTGCTCTGAGCTTCACTAGATGGAGCCAGAGATCTTTCTGCTCTGCTACTTCGAGGATTCCATGTCAGAGGATTGTAGATGACATGCCAGTCCAGTGGGCAGCAGTTAGACTTGCGGAGCACTGGATCAATACAACCAGTATGAAACTGGTTCAGGTTCAAGAAAGAGAGAAAAATAGATAATAATTCTCCTGCACTATGTAAGATTATTTAGCTAATAGCTTGTCTTATATATACATACCTGCAAACTCAAGAGGTGAAAAGGTTGACATGTTTATGAACTAAATTGTTGTAGGGGGATGTGGGGGCATCCTCACCCAGGAGAAAATTTTTGACTTTAACATGTAAACGAAGCATTCTGGTGTACTTTGGCAAGAAAATAAATGAAAAAAAAAATAGCTTCAAGTAAAAATAACTAACAACAACAAAAAAAACCCAAACATTTATCGACACTAGGGCTGGGCATTGACACAAATTTCACAATTGGATTTGATTTTGATTCAGAGGCTTGCGATTTAATTTTGATTTGTTTATCTTCGATTCAATATTGATTAATTTGGGGCCTATCAGGAACAGTACATGGCAAATTTCCTCAAAGAAAAAACTAATGCTGTAAACTATACAGGGAACCACAGTTGGTACATTGTTATAATATTAAAGGTTAAAATGAATTGATTTGTAAGCTACTTACATAAAAATTACACATAAGGAAGTTTTTATAATAACGTTATAATAAATTTTTAATGACAATTATGTTTCTACTTGTTTTTTATAAAGGCCTAAACATTTAAATAGTGGCTGTCATAAAACAGATTTATACATTCAATACTGAAGCACATGTTAAGTACAAATACAATGAATATGCAATAGCCTATAGTGCATATATTTAGCAAAATGCTCTACTCTAAGTTCATTTTTGTAGCTGACTAATGAGTTTTTGGTCATTGAACGCCTTTTCTGAGGTAAATGTGACAGCAAATGTGACATTTTTACAAGCTGTTTTATTGACGCCTTTCAGCGGTTGAAACAATGATTGATCGATTACATGTGATATGATACGGATTTCAGTACTGTATCTTTCAACATACCTTTGGATGTTCATTCATGTTTATTTCATGTCCTAACTAGTAAAGCAGAAGAGATGGTCGGTTCATGTGCGCTCTGCTTGAACTGAAGCGCTACAGTGATCTGTCACGCCACAGAGCGCCAAGAAAGATCGAGACACCTGGAGAGATGTCTATGGTCTCACTCCAGTCCCCCCCAAAAAGTCTACACGATTCACATAAATTACATATTTTGATTCAAAATGGCAAATTTCGCCGAAAAGTGACTAGTTTGCAGGTATGTATATAAAAAAGTCATGTGGGTTTGGAAAGACATGAAGTTAAGTAAATGATGACTTATCAGCATTCAACCCACCTTGAGTGAGCTGAACTTGAGAATGCGTTACCTTGTGTTTGCAGGGAAGGGTTCTGATATGCTGACCCTGTTGAAATCTTGAGAGGCAGATTCTACATTGAACACCTGGATACAGCAATCTGGACTCTTTCCGAACCCTCATCGTCGGCAAACTCTTTATTACATAGTTCGGGACTATATCACATGTCATACCAGAGCTGTAGAAGTAAAATAGAGTAATGAGTCAGGATAAATTCACCAAACATTCCTTAGAGTGTTCTACTATGAGTATACATAGAAATTGGGTCAGGAATTAAAAATAAAAGAACTGAACAGAAGCCATGAATGGGCAGACGAACCTACTACCCACTGAGTGGTTTTCTATTTTCTGTGTTTCTTCAGAGGCGTGAAATCCTGCTGTCTGCCATGGCTGACCTCTTTTCTGCACAATTACAACAGAAAAGTTAACCCGATATACTGATTCACAAACATACGAAACTAGACTGCAGATTGAGATTGCACCTGTTTGAAGGTGCCATATGGTAAACTTTTTTCTAATTTATGCTACAAATAACTACATTCTGCAGTTATGAATGGCATCATCATGTCATGTGAAACAAAAACCTAGCACAAAAACTCACCATTCGAACTATGAAGCAATGTTTTGGATGGACTCTTCTCTTAAAGCAATCCTCACACAGGTGGAAATAACTGCACTCTGTGCACCTGTGAACATCAGACGTAAGACACTGCATATGACAGAATCTAGCATTAGTCAGAATCGGGATAAATACATTGCCGTTCAAAAGTTTTTTAAAAAGAAATAAATACTTTAAAAAGTATCATAAATATCAGTACTTTTATTAATCAAGGATGCATTAAACTGATCAAAAGTCACATCAACGACTTTTACATTGATAGAAATACAAAATTCTATTTCAAATAAATTCTATTCTTTTGAAGAGCATTCTATTTATCAAAGAATCATATAAAAATGTATCACGGTTTGCACAAGAATATTAATCAGCACAACTATTTTGATCATAATAAAATAATAATAATAAATAATAGGATCATGTGACACTGAAGACTGGAGTAATGATGCTGAAAATTCAGCTTTGCCATCACAGGAATAAATTATTATTATTTTAAAATATATTAAAACAAAAAACAGTTAATTTAAATGGTAATAATATTTCACAATACTGTTTTAATTGTATTTTTGATCAAAATAAATGCAGCCTTGGTGAGCATAAGAGACTTCTTTCAAAAAGTAAAAAATCTTACCACCCCCAAATTTTTGAATGGTTTTGTATGTCTGCACTGATTTGTCAGTGCTATGTAATGGTTGCCTACTTGAAACATTTGCCGATGATTGGACAGGCCCTGCAGATGTTACATGCAACACCCAGATGTTTGTCCAGACAGTCCCTCTCATAGTAGGTTAACAGTTCACCTGCATTTTTCACCTGTCAAAAATAATACAGTTAAATCCAAGATAATTTAAGCTTAAAGGGTTAGTTCACCCAAAAATTAAAAAAATTATCATCAATTACTTGCCCTCATGTCGTTCCAAACCCGTAAGACTTTCGTTCATCTTCAGAACACAAATTAAAATAGTTTTAAATGAAATCTGAGAGATTTCTGTCCCTCCATTAACAGTCTAACTCTGTCACTTCAAAAAGTTCATAAAGAGATCGTAAAACTAAAATATGTGAATAAAAGCCTAAATTCAATCTGTTCATCATATAAAGCGATCGTGTCTCTTCAGAAAATTTGGACTAAACTGCTCAATTCATATGGATTAGTTTTATGTCTCTTTAAGAACTTTTTGAAGCATCAAAGTGGTAGTTGCATAGCTGTCAATGGAGGGACAGAAATCACTCAAATTCATTAAAATATCTTCATTTGTGTTTCGAAGATGAACAAAAGTCTTACGGGTGTGGAACGACATGAGGGTGAGTAATAAATGACTGAATTTTCATTTTTTTGGGTGAACTATCCCTTTAAACAATAGATAGTAGTGATTTATTTAAGTGACTGGGTTTTGTAATGATGTACCTGTTCAAATAGCTGCTTAAAAGTGCCGAAGTCCTCCCTACAGAGTGGACACTTAAGCAGGGCACTTGGGTCTCTCTTTGTTTGGTGATCAGCCCATACTTTCATACAGGAAATGTGGATGTTGTTTCCACAGCTGAACCTTAACAATGACACATAATTACAGTGCAACTAGTCACAAACCGCAACATAGAAATTGCATGTCAGTGAGGATCACTACTAGCTTTTTGAGTTTAAATGGAAACTTTCATTTGCTTTAAAGATGGAGAAAATACATTATTAATACATTTCTATGTTAAAAAAAATTCAAACGTTTCATCAATGAAACATATATTCACTTCATGGTTAATACAGTATTTACCATGAAATTCAGAAATTTAGGAAGTATCCATTTAATTTCCTGAATAAGCTTGGGGGAAAAAAAGTTCTCAACTTCTCTTACTTGCAATAAGTTATAGGCAGTTTTTTCAGCAAAAGTTCTTCTTGACAGATTGGACATATATCATCTTTCTCTACATCTTTCTGTCTGATTCCTCCGTCTTCCTCACTAGGCTCAGGACATGGAGGGACTTCTGAGCTCCCCCTGTCATTAGGGGATGTAGTTTTGGTCACATGAAGCCCTTGCAACAACTCCAGGATCTGTCTCTCCGCAAGACCGTATTGAAAACAGTCTGAAACAGAACAAGTGACCAGACAGACAGTTGTAGCTCAAACATTACTGTACAGGTATAAATGCCTTTATGTGCAACTGTTTGCAGGATCTTAGTGGAAAGAATTGTATTGATTGATGACATTTTATGGGGAAAAAATTGTCTACTTACATTCGTGATCTCTTGGCAGTCGGAATTTACGCATTAAAATCCTAAAATGAAATGTTGATGTAAGGTAAGATTATGTCTCAACATGCAAACTCTATACGTGTTTCTTCAACTATGAGCAGGGGCTGATTTTTATTAAAAACTAACAAATTTTATTTTATATGAAGGTCACATTAAAACTTGGAAATGTTATACCATGCCTATAGAGATAGTTGATTTCTGCTACTTTTTAAATGGCTTTCATGTATAGATTTTGTTGTTGTACCTTTGACTTTCATTTCGAATTCCATCATTTTAAAAATCTAAAAAAAGGTGAAACATTCAATATGTATTGTGTGAAAATCATTTAAAAAATTTTTAAAGTTCTAACAAAAGGAGTCGACAGTGCCAGTGAAAAGCATTATAGATATAAAATATGAGACATGTGATGTATGATCAGAATATTTTTTACTTGCAAACAGAATATTTTTTTATTGTGTCCAGAAAATATTTATTTCTAATCAAGCTGTCAAATTATGCATAAAGAGTGAAAATATTAGGAATTGTGTGTACTTAAGTTACATAAAAGCTAGCTATTAGCTTTAGCAAAACGGAGTTGTTGTTTCCAGCACAATGCAAACTATCATTTCAGTTGTGGTGGAAATGACATTGTCACTGTAGTGGAAATGTTCGTGACTTTAAAGGATTAGTTCACTTTCAAATGAAAATTAGTCCAAGCTTTACTCACCCTCAAGCCATCCTAGGTGTATATGACTTTCTTCATTCTGATTAACACAATCGGAGTTATATTAATAAATATCCTGACGCATTCGAGCTTTATAATGGCAGTTACGAGTATGAGCTGAAGAAACTGCATCTATCCATTATAAACGTACTCCACACGGGTTAATAAAGTCCTTCTGAAGCGAAGCGAAGCGTTTGTGTAAAAAAAAATATCCATATTTAACAAGTTATGAAGTAAAATATCTAGCTTCCGCCAGACCGCCTTCAGTATTCAACTTACGAAGAAAGTGTAAAACTCTCGCAATTCAAAACGCTTACGCTACTACGTCCTCCGCCTTCGCTATTTAACTTACGGAAAAAGTGTAACTGACGTGACGCCCATTACTGCCATTATAAAGCTCGGATGCGTCAGGATATTTATTAATATATCTTCGATTATGTTCATCAGAAAGAAGAAAGTCATATACACCTAGGACGGCTTGAGGGTGAGTAAAGCTTGGGCTAATTTTCATTTGAAAGTGAACTAATCCTTTAAGAAAAATGATTTTTAAAAAACTGACAATTCTTCTTGATATATGTTGGAATTTCTTAGTAAACAAATTAAGTTTTAAGAGTTTTCTAAATGTCCACAAGGTAAAAGTGCCCATTGTTGAAGAAACACTGATCTAAAGTTCAACCCAAAGCATTACCAGCAGATGTGTGTGCAAAGATCCTTCTCTTTCTGGAAGGTAGGGCAGGTACACGTGTGTGGATCTCCCAAACACACCTTATATACGAAATAGCATTATTAAATTGCACAAAATACATTAAAAATGTATCAAACAACAAAAATCAATGCAAACTTACTTTATAGTTTTTGCTATCCCCATCCTCTTTCAGGAGAAATCCAATCGGTCCAAACTCTTTGAGGATGAAAATGGTGGTATTCAGCGCTCGATGTTGATGTGAGCTGACCGCTTCACTCACGGCTTTCCTCCACATTGTTTTCCGGAACATTATTAAATCGATTTCGTTAAAAAATTCACTTATATTATTAGTAAACTTTTTCCATTAATAATTACGTCTCTAGACGTTTCATTAAAAAAAATATTTGTAACATAAACACGTTGGCAGGCCACTCTGAAACTTTCTGTTAGCGCGATCTTGAATCAGGTGTTGCTACGCTTATGTATCTGATGTTTCTATAGCAACAAGCTACGCTGAATAAACAGTAGCTGCTACGTATCACCGCTTGATGGCGATAGAAGTCTCTGTGGTCACCTCCAGTGGCGTTTTCTCTGTCATAATAGTTTCTCTTTAGCAAACAAATGGATTTAAAGAACAATATGCTGGAGCTTATTGTAAAGCTTAAAGTTAAAAGGCTGGCCCTTTCCTAGAGACACTCATATTTATTCATACCAATTGATTGCATCTTGCAAAATAAAGAAAACACCGTTACACCGTAGCTACATATGTTAGGTATCTAAACTATAGAACACGACACGACAGAAACATGCACACAAAACATCACACTTTATTCAAAACTATTTAAACTCTTTTAAAATTTGTTTTTGTATAGTAAATCTACACACAACACATCAAATGATTAGCCATATATAGCCTACACGTCAAGCTACTCCCAGATATGACAAGTAAAACACTGCTATCTTGTGTCTTTTGCGGTAACACTTTAGAATAGTTCCATCATTAATGAATAATTACACAGGAACAAATGAGTAACACAATATTAACATTCTAGTAACTACTATTAACTAACAAGAAACTCGGATTAACGAATTAGTTAGTAGGGTAGGTTGGGGTAAGATGCACCCTGGGGCCCCCTCCCACCTTTATTTTTTCTCCTGACCATAGATGACACAAAATTTTAATTAAAATAAAATGAATGGCTACACTATTTTTAATTTCAGCAATTCATCTGAATATCAACTTTTGTACGATTTAGTCAGCTGAAACAGTTTTGAGGTTAACTGATCCAATATTGTGTCTCTAGAAAATAGTGATTCATTATACTATATTGAATTTCTTTTGAAGTATTTTGTGTCTGTTTAATATTTTCATATTATCCAAGTAATTAGTAATTCCTTATGAAGGATTTGGTAATACTTAGTAGTGGGTTACCATGACCTTCACTTTAGAATTAATTATACATTATGCATTATTCACATTAATTATGAGCCTGTATATAGTACTGTAGTTCTTAGTAGTCCTCTGAGAGGCATGAAAAAAATAGTTATTGATTAGCTAATAGTGAACTATTCAACTAAGAGCAATTAGCATAGGATGTGGGAAGATGCCCCCTTAAGAACAATGTGGATTTACTTTTAAATTATAACATATTTAGATATAAAGGATTAGTTCACTTTGAAATGAAAATCAGCCCAAGCTTTACTCACCTTCAAGCCATCCTAGGTATATATGACTTTCTTCTTTCTGATGAACATAATTGCAGAAATCCATATTTAACAAGTTATAAAGTAAAATATCTGGCTTCCGCTCGAGCTTAAATATTTAATATTTTCATGAATATTGACATTTCAGACATCTTTGCTTTCATTAAAACCTATAGGTTAGCTAGTGAAATCGTTAAATTTGTGACACATCTTCATTTAAAATATGGGCAATTAAATAAGTAAATATCCATATGCCTGTACATAAGTAATAGAATAATTTTACCTTTCAGATTAATCTCTTTTACTGAGATTCTGCTTTCTTTGTCATTAGTTAATCAATTATTATCAACTAAATTGTCAACTAAATTTTACATTAATGACACTTTAAATAATAATTAATATATACATATTAATAAGAATTATATCAAAAGTAATTTATACATTCTGCAAAAGTTTATCCAGGGGGGGCTTCTTACCCCAGGTAGAGGGCCAACTTACCCCTCTTTTAATATTTGACATTTTGTGCTATAAAAACTAAATTAGCAAATGTTTCTATACTTTTCCTATAATAACACACTGGCTGATGCATCATCGTCCTGCACATGCTAAACTTTAAAGGATTAGTTCACTTTGAAATGAAAATTAGCCCAAGCTTTACTCACCCTCAAGCCATCCTAGGTGTATATGACTTTCTTCTTTATATAGACTTTATATCTAAATATGTTACAATTTAAAAGTAAATCCACATTGTTCTTAAGGGGGCATCTTCCCACATCCTACACTAATTGCTCTTAGTTGAATGTGGTAGTTCACTGTTAGCTAATCAATAACTATTTTTTTCATGCCTCTCAGAGGACTACTAAGAACTACAGTACTATATACAGGCTCATAATTAATGTGAATAATGCATAATGTATAATTAATTCTAAAGTGAAGGTCATGGTAACCCACTAGTAAGTATTACCAAATCCTTCATAAGGAATTACTAATTACTTGGATCAGTGTTATAAAGTGAAACAAATGATAACACATGATATATAGATATAGATATATATATAACTCAGTTAATTTTATGTTATTTGTGTTACATAGTTATTTGTTATATTGTCAGAACTGGACCTTGGAGCAGTGGAAGAAGGTGTTGCCCTGGCCTCCAAATTCAATTGAGCATCTGTAGGATGTCCTGGACCAACAAGTTCGATCCATGGCAGCTCCACCTCACAGCCTACAAGACTTGAAGGATCTGCTGCTAACGTCTTGGTTCCAGATACCACAGGACTCCTTCAGGGGTCTTGTAGAGCCCATACCTCGGCGGGTCGGTGCTGTTTTGACAGCACGCAGTGGACCAACAGCATATTAGGCAGGTGGTCATAATATTTTGGCTCCTCTGTGTACTTCACAATAGGCAAGAAAAGACTATTGCAAATTCCATTTATACAAAATATACAAAGTTGAGAAAAAAAAACTCATATTATTTTGTGATAATGACCAGTTGACTGTACAATACAAGACAGCAGAATGTTGTGATTGAACAATCAGAATCAAGTATTCCAGACATCTGTGTAATAATGGTAATTATCGCTCTCTGTATTGGTCCAGGTTTGATCTGTGGGAACTGCCCTCAATAGTTATGACTGTTATCATTTGTATCACACAGTGAACTCCCTTCTTAAACAGCAAACAGATTATTTCAGTTTTAATGTGACACAGATAATAATTATCAAAACGTGACAGTCTGAACATGAAGCTCTTGCTGGTCTTTAAAACCTCACTAATATCTACTGTCATCTAACGGCCCTTTGAGATTCATAACACACAACATGTGCCTTGGGGTTCGGTTTGCTTATAGTGAGCGTGATGCCTTCCACATTTTTGAAGACCTGTCACTTTTTTGGCCCAGCAACCTCCATCACTACTGGTTTATATTAGACTCTTTCAGTGGGAGGTCATGATTTGTGTGCAGAACATTCAGTCTGTCATGTGTGCTTCTGCGTGTGCAATATGTGTTGATATGGTACAAAAGTTCTGATATTGCATAAAAGTAGTTGCTCTATTGCACAATCATGAACCATTATAAGACAACCCATGTGGCAAATGACTAAACCCAGCTAACAGGGAACGTTCTCAGAACTTTGGCTAACGTTCTGGTAAGGTTCTCTCAAATTTAGCATAAATTAGCACAAAAACGTTATTTATATATCGTTCATGGAACGTTTTGTTTCTGTAACATTTTAGTTGGATGTTAGTCTAACGCTTTTTAAATGTTACTGCTTGTTTAAGAATGTTTAGAGAAAATTCAAAAGTAACGTTTGCTAAATGATAAAATGGAATGTTAACAATGTTTGTAACAACAACAACAAAAATATTTTTTAAAACATTTAAAAAATGGACGTTTCAAACGTTCAGGGAACATTCAGAAATAACATTTTCATAACCTAATGGGAACATTAGCAAAATGTTTTTAGAATATATTTTTGTTAGCTGGGAAATTGCATCGACACAGATACTTATGGAAGCTTGTTTCCGCCACTGAAAATGACTTTTTTTTCTCAGAATTGCGTGATTTTTAAAGTCAGAATTGTGTGATATAAACTCACAATTGCATTATAAAGTCAGAATTGCGTGATATAAAGTCGCAACTGCGTGACTTTTTTCTCAGAATTGCAAGTTTATATCTTACAGTTGTGACTTTATAACACAATTGCGAGTTATAAAGTCAGAATTGCGAGATATAAACTCACAATTGCAAGTTATAAAGTCAGAATTGCGAGTTATAGTCAGAATTGTGTGATATAAACTCGCAATTCTGACTTTTTTCTCAGAATCGAGTTTATATCTCGCAATGTGAGTCTTTTTTTCCTCAGAATTGGACTTTATAACTTGCAATTGCGAGTTTATATCCCGCAATTGTGTTTATAACTCACAATTGTGAGCTTATATCTCGCAATTCTGACATTATGCAAGTTATATCTTGCACTTCTGAGAAAAGAAGTCAGAATTGCGAGATGTAAACTTGCAATTGTGCGGAAAAAAGCCAGAAGTTACAATTAAAAAAGTTACAATTACCTTTTTTATTTTTTTATTCAGTGGTGGAAACAAGCTTCCATAGACAGCAAGCCACACTAATGAGATATACATTATCCTCCCATGCCATTTACCAGTAATCATACACAAGAACAGATATTGCATGTGATTTTGTAAGGATTGCGAATATGTTTGAACACATTATGCCTCCAGGACTCAAACTATACACAAGCTGATATATTTTGCAGTGTCTGTCTGTATACTGTAATAAAGTAAATCCTGCAAAACAAACTGCGCAGTGCTGATGCATCATTGCGCTGGAGAATGACAAACTGCTGTCTGATCACTCTGCTGATTCCACCCCTACGTGAAGTAGTTTGTAATGGATTACATCATCAAAACATCTGTTGACCCATGCATGCTTCATAATTCACATATCACTTCAGGCATTTCAGTGTGACAACGCCTGTTTTTATTGCCCGTGAGATTCCCATCCATTTTAATCAATGTACCCTTTTGTCCTTTCATCTCTGCACTGATTTCATATGTTTGCATTTATATGACATGGGATTTATTATATTGTAAATGAAATGTGACGTGGGAAGCTTGAATTTGTGTGTGTGACAGAAAACAAAGACGGCAACAGTTGGTATTTGTGCTGTACAGTAAATAACCAACAGCTACAGGACAGTGTTTTTGGCATGTGCTAATGGATCTGCTTTGGTCTTTCTGCACTGCAAACCTGACTGTTCTCGCTGAGTCTGTCAGAAAAAACCACACAAAGCCTAGAACTATCGGCTCAAAAGGGTTGGTCATGCATGTCAATCGATCTTATCACAGTATATAAACATAGTCTTTAGGGACAATGAGCAGCCCAGACACCTCACATTCACAAGACCCCCTGGAAGTACACAATTTGAAATCTTCCATCTTTGCTCATGGTCATGGACACGGAAATTTTGTTTTTGAACCAATCAACTGAACTATAAATGCCATGTGATTACTCTGACATCATGTTGATTGGCTGATGGCACCTCAAGAATGCTCACAGTCCTAAACCCTTTAGTATATTGAGCTTTGACATGAAGAGCAGCAGAAAGGGAAAAACAGGTAATTTTTGCCTCCTATATAGTTTATCACTTGCAAAACATCTACTATAATATAATAAAAACCTATTGCACGCCTGTGACTGGAGAAAGATTCTGCGTGTCAGCAGTCTGGCCATGCCAACTAGCTAAACCTTCAATCAGTTGCCTGTTCCCAAACTGTAGTACAGTCTTTTCATCACCTCTGACGGAGCTTGCCTTCATAAAAAGTGCTGACATCACACTATTCCCTCTGAGGAGCCAGACATGGGATGATTTTAATAAACTTTCCCAACATTGTTTTCCACAAGCACATTGACACTTTGTGGTTAGATGACTTGTTTAAATATTAGTTGGAATGTCTATTTTGCAGACACTTGGGAAGCTTTCTGGATCTACTTGCAGACCTTAGTGTGACATGGTTGACTTGATTAGTGGGGGTGGTGTTGCTAATCCAGAGTAAAAAGTGGGTATTAAAGTTAACCCAACATTAAAACTATGGAAGCTCTTGACCCTGATGAGTTTTAGAAAATAAACTTCCTTTAAAAACATACTTTTCAGACTTTTACGTTTAGTTATTTGACTACTAATAATCTCCAACAGTGTATTCCCAGCAAACAGGGAATGTTCTCAGAACTTTGGCTCAATGTTATGAGCAAATATTCTCTCAGTAACATTAATAGACTTTCAGTCCGTTTGCTGGTCTTTAATAATGTTCTCAAAATGTTAGCACAAAAACGTGCTAGAGTTGAGTGTTGTTGCCATGCTCTCATTTTACACCGGACTGCTTCACAAACGAGGGTCAACTCAACACTGGGTTTGCACAAAAGATTAACATGACGGCACATGCTAGTCGATGAGTTGAATCAACTCCACAACAACTACATAAATTTATCCACTAACCTTTCAGAAACATCCAGTTGCATTCTAAAAGTTGTAACTTCTTCCTGAGTCTCTCCATCAGTGTCCGACTCCGGTTTGAACAATGTAAGGCTGAACACCGTTACTGACAATCCTCATTTTGGCTGCGTGAGATTCTCCAGCTTTGTTGTTGTTGAGCAACCGAAGTGTGAGCTGTTAAAGCTCCGCCCTCTTCTGGAAAGTGGCCAGGAGCAGCAGCTCATTTGCATTTAAAGGGACACACACAAAAACGGAGTGTTTTTGCTCACACCCAAATAGGGGCAAATTTGACAAGCTACAGTATAATAAATGATCTGTGGGGTATTTTGAGCTGAAACTTCACCGATACACTCAGGGGACACCAGAGGCTTCTATTACATCTTGTAATAGAAGACTAATATTATCTTGTAAAAGGGACATTATAATAATAATAATAATAATAATAATAATGTTTATTTTATATAGCGCCTTTCTGCGAACTCAAGGTCGCTTTACAATATTATAACACATAAATGACAGCAGACAGGAAAACAATACGAAAACATAACAGTCAGAGGTCAGAGAAGCAAGAAACAAAAAGATAAGTTTTAAGGTGGATTTTGAAATCATGTAATGAGAGATCTCGAATGTGCTTGGGAATGGAGTTCCAGAGTGTGGGGGCAGAGATGTAAAATGCACGACCACAAAATGATGTTAGTTTGTGATGTGGAACCAACAACAGACCAGTATCAGAAGATCTTAATGTACGCATAGGAGAGTAGGTTTGAATGAGATCAGAAATATACTGGGGGGCAAGACCATGAAGTGCTTTGAATGTGATGAGGAGTATTTTGTATTGAATTCGAAAACGAACAGGTAGCCAATGGAGTCTGTGTAGAATGGGAGTAATGTGAGAAGATTTCTTTGAATAAGTGAGAACCCTAGCTGCAGAGTTTTGAATGTATTGGAGCTTATTAATTGTTGTGTTTGGTAAACCATAGAAAAGAGAATTACAATAGTCGAGTCGGGAAGTAATGAAGGCGTGAACCAGTGTCTCAGCATCATTAGTATGTAAGAAGGGACGTAAACGTGCAATATTACAGAGGTGAAAGAAGGCAGACTTAGTGAGTGAAGAGATGTGTGGAAGGAAGGAGAGAGATGAGTCAAAGATTATACCCAGGTTTTTAACGGAGGTGGAAGGTTGAACCAAGACTCCTGCAATGTTAACACTGTCAAGACAGAAACGAGATACAGATTTCGGTGAACCAACAATTAGTAGATCTGTTTTATCTGTGTTGAATTTGAGAAAGTTACTGGTCATCCAAGCATTTATATCATTAATACAAGCAGATATGGAGTTGATGAGAAAAGGAGAGTTGTGTTGAAAACTAATATAGAGTTGGGTGTCATCTGCATAGCAGTGGAAGTTGAAACAATGATGACGGATAATGTTACCTAATAGGAGCATGTAGATGATGAACAGTAAAGGCCCAAGAACAGAACCCTGGGGAACACCATGAGAAACAGGGGCAGTAGTAGACTTGGCTTGGCGAATAGAGATGTAATGATGACGTTCAGACAGGTAAGAAATGAACCAGGATAGAGCGTTCTTAGAACATATTTTTGTTAACTGGGTTGACACGTATTGATGTATGCATAATCAGTTGCTAAGTTGCTTCAGTCCAGTAAATGTTCATCTTGAAATATTACTAACAATATAATAAGTTGTTCTCGCATTTCTACAAAAAGACACATGTATCAACCTGAAGGTAGACATTTTTAGAATTATACTAAAAGGCCTTTTACTTGGCAAAAAAAGTATACACTATCAATCAGACAACAGAAGGCATGCAGTAGAGGGCAACAGGTTTTTCAGTTTTGATTATGTTGATAATTTAGAGGCCTTAGAATTTGCACATCAAAATATGATACAATAGGCTTTATAGGGTTAAAATCTCACTCATATCTACTGTCATCTAACGGCCCTCTGAGATTCATAACAACATATGTCTTGAGGTTCGGCCTGCTTATAGTGAGAATGATGCCTTCCACTTTTTAAAAGCAGTATCGCCTTCTATGACCCTGCATCCTACATCACGTTTGGTTTATAACAGTGGATAAGAAGTTTTTTATGAAAGTCATAAACATTTCCATTGTCATTTTCACCACATCTCACATTATGTATTGTGTTTAATAGCATTCGGTGGTGGAAATGAAATGTTGGGATTTTAAAGGGATAGTTCACCCAAAAATGAAAATTATCCCATGATTTATTCACCCTCATGCAATCCTAGGAGTATATGATGACCCTATTGGCTCTACTAAGGCTAATTTCATAACTAGGATTTTTAAGTATATCCTTAATACACACAAATATTTTTTTTTTATTTTTTTGCAGAATTTGACAAAATTACAGTTTAATTGGAAATGATTCAATAAAAATATTATGCTAACATTCTCTATTTTTATCTTGATTTATGTTCACACATCATGGCTCATATTCCATTTGAAGTACAGGCTTCACACTGTAAAAAAACAACAACTAATTTTTAAAAAAATTATTAGAGGTAACTCTTGGTTATGATAGAAATTATGCTACAACAGAATGACATTTTCTTTAAAAAAACTGATGTAAATATTTGTATGTAATACATTTATGGGGAGGGTATGAGCAGGAAAGAGAAAAGAAAAGTGGCACAGAGAGAGAGAGAGAAAGTACTGAAAGAGTTAAGGGAGGAGGGTCAGGAAGAGAGCTGTGATCCCTGATTCCTGTTTGTGTCAGCCATGCTGTAAGTGAACACTAAATCAGTGCCTCTAAATCATGCGGATCATAATGGCGCTTTCCTCCCAACACAGCCATTTCACCCCCTCCCATCACACACTCACTGAGCTTGCAGGGATTTGTATACAGAAGTGTTTAAAATAGAGATTGAAATGGAAAATGTGTGTGACAGAGAAAGAAGCCCCCAACCGCCAGTAATTGTCACAAATAAATCCTTCACTTTTTGATATATCCACGTGGAATATTGATACACTTCTGATAACTTCAGTCTGGCAAAACCAACACGAAAGGGGATACATCTCATCCTATAAAACAGCGCCGTTTAGACTAGCCGGTGGTTACACCCAGAAGAGTGACCTTTCGAGGGCTTTATGTTTATTTCTTTTTCTTCTCCTCACCTTTCGTTTCTTATATGGTGTGATCTCTATTTTTTTAGAGGAAGGACCAGCACAGGAAGAGAAAGGGGTAAGGGTTCATTCAGCACATGTTGCAGGGTCACCACCCCATTCAGCACCAACAAAAATGTCAGTTTCTGCTTGCTTTCTCCTGTTCTCTCGCGTGCGCACACACACACAAACACACACACAGAAACACGCACACATTTTTAGAATCCTGGTCTATTTAAAATGTTGGCAAAAGTGCACAGAGAGTCGGTGCACTATTGTCATGAGGAGACATGAGAGCAGATCATTGTCCTTCACTCTAAAAAGTATTTCAGGGGACCTGTTACCACAACTTAAATAATTTCTAATTTATTGTTTTAATTAAACCTTTTAAGTAGGCCCAAAACCAAGCTCATGTACTTGTACTCATACTCGTAAAAATACCCCCGATACCAAAGACCGATACCTCACGTGACGTAACTGACAGAATTTTCCGTGCAGAGACACCGACGGCAGCAGCAGAAACAATAGCTGCGTCTCATTTCGAAGGCTGCATCCTCCGGAGGTCGCATTTGAAGGCTGCATACATCATTGAGGCTGGCTCATTTAAGAAAAATAACCGTTGGATTGCAAAGTAAGAAAGAAAATACAGCATTTTGCACCTCACGAGGAATAACCATCAATTTTATTATGGTTACTTTTCTTAAATAAGACATCCTTAATGATGTATGCAGCCTTCAAATGCGACCTCCGGAGGACGCAGCCTCTGAAATGAGACGCAGCTTATGTCAGCCTCAGAGGTGTGGAAATACTTAAAAATTAATGAAGACAACCCACATATTGCGAACTGCATGCTTTCAATCACAATTCGTTATCGATTAGTGAAGGCGGGATAGGCGGAATCGCGCTGAATGACACAGACCAGAAGCGCTCCCTCTCTCTCTTTCTTGCGCGCGATCCCAGATCAGTTCTCCTCGCGCCTGAATGGTCAAATGCACACAAAGTTGTCAAAATGTCCATCGTGTGGAGTATCTCACGTAAATACAGTCGGTTATTGCTTAAGTGGACGTAAACATTTGGGTGAAAACAGGATATGTGTCAGTATCCATGGATTCGGTCTTAAAGGGACCGTAGCCTAGATTTATCATTAATGTTAATAAAACAACAAAATATGTTAAATAAATGTATACATGGTAAATAAACCTACTGTATCTGAAAAAACAAGTTTATTTAATTTTTTATCTCTATAGTATTTGTTGTATTGTTTGTAATTTGTTTGTAATTTTTTTTTATATAACAACAATTATATATATTGGTAATTATGCCCTTTGAAGGTTTTTGGACACTGTGAAATTTTTGTTCTTTAAGTTTGTGACAAGCACATAAAAATTATTACTTTTTTCATTAGAGTAATAATAAAGAAGCTGTCCTACATTCATTACTCTCACTGTGTTGTGCTTGAAAAACTGCAACACAAAAAAAAAGAGAGAGAGAGAGAGAGAGAGAGAGAGAGAAATTAATAAATGATAGGCATCAGTATCGGCGAGTACAAAAAAAAAAGTATCAGTACTCGTACTCTGTCCTTAAAAAATGGTATCGGTGCATCCCTGCTTTTAAGTTGCAAACATTATTTTGTAGAGTTCTGTTGACATAATAATGTTGATCATTACATCAACTTAATATTGTCTGTAATTCAAACTCAAATTTCTGCATTAACTGGCTTTTTTTTTAAAAAAAAAAAAAAACAGGTTGTAATAACTTAATGAAATTGTCTTGATAACTTCAGAAATTAGGCAGTGGATTTCTAGTTCCCAGCATGCTTTGCATAGGACTGGATAAGGAGAATAAATGTTGAAATGAAGTGTTAATTTATTCGTTTTTAGTGAAGGGAGAGACCTGTTAGTGTTTAATGCTGTTATGTTTAATGGTGTTAAGTTTTTGTGGTTACCATTGTGCTGAAGAGTAGATACATGAAGGTAAACACTACACTGACTTTATAAACAATGACTGCACTAATGCCAGTGACAAGTAATATCTATACTTGTTAATTAAATATACATGTTAAATAAGTTATGTTAGCATGTGCTATGATAGCTGTTGATTTGAACTGAAATAGATAAGATTAATTGGTTCCAGGGCTACAACTCTGGTAATCAATTTAAAAATTTGTGTTTATGCTACAAATGAAGTTCCTCTAACTCAATGTAGCTTGTTGATTCACTGAAAGTTGTCATAACTCAAAAAAATTGATGCAAACTGTTGCATTATTTTATTTTATTTTATTTTTTTGAGCCAACACATTATTTTCTAGAATGTTGGAACCACAGATATACAGTATATATATATATATATATATACACACATATACATAGATGCCTTATTAGCGGCTGTTTCTATGGGCCGCTATACAATAGCCGTCCTCCATATTGGAATGTTCATAGCCGTTCCATGAACACTCGAGAGCAAGTTGACTGACCATTCACAACTAATGACATTGGAAATGGCAAAAATTGCGTACTGTACTGTACTGAACCGTACCACTTGGTGGAAACGAGCCATTACTGTGAGTGACGACACGCTGACCATTCCAAGATGGCGGGCATGCCGACATGTCTGGAGTGGTCAAATGTGGCATCTATATATACATATCTATGCCTCTCCAATAATTGTACACTATGTACAGCATTGCTGAGGACAATAATGCTTGGTTTTGTTGTTAAAGGTGTTTTGTTTTTTCGTATTGATGATATATTACGAGGTTTTAAAAATAGGGTCCCGAGACTGCCAGGGGTCCACAAAAAGGTACTAGGGGTCCATAGAAAATTAAAATATGTAGATGTATATTATTTATATTAAAATTTATAGCTGTATATTATATTATATTATATCATATTATATTTTTCCAAGGGTCTTGGCATCAGAATGTTTGAAAACACCTAATATATTTAACAATGATTTTGCTGGCTTTAGAGTTGGTAAGTTTGATTAATTTCTGTGAATCTGTTCAAAGTGTCCATTTTAATGAATCATTTGAACTCTGATTCAATTATTCATTCATCACTCAAAAATATTCACTGAAGTCCCCACCCTTTTCATGTATTAAAATGTTTAGTAAACTTATATTGATTGTTATATTGGTGCATATAAACGAAAATGATTAAATAATCTTTGTTTTCATTTAGTGAAAATCAGTGTTAAATATATTTTTATTGTGTTGTAGTTGTTTTATTAAACATTTTAATTTATTTGATTGAAATATTGGTTGCTTTGATTAAAAAAAAACTTTTAGCCTTTTGCAGAAAAAATAAACAAATATTGAGAAATAAAATATTCAAAATAAAATAACGTGAAAAGGCTAAAAAAAAATTATATTTAAAAAGTGATTATGAAAAGATGTTCTTGACTGTTTCATTGCGCATGTTCCTTGCAGTTTCATGGCTATAAAGAAATAGGCAAAATCCCAATGGCACAAGATTTTTATCTGGGATCTAAAGAAATGGCTGTTCGTGTTAATGTTTGAAGCACGTTGATGGATCGTCAAGTGCTCGTGAGTCGTGGGTTTCCATCTGGAAAGCTTACTTCCTGAGTGCTCCCTCAGGAGCAGGGGAGTGTGTGAACAACCTTTTGAACAAACGCCCGCTGCAAGGTGCCATTTCGCCCAGAGCAAACATAAGAGGATAGTATCATTGAATCAAAGGAAGCAGCTCGGCCCTACAGTGCTGCTCAGAGTTTTCATTGCCTGTTTTGGTTTTCTTTGGCCTCTTTCAAATGAAGCAAAGATCTAATGTAGACATGCCCATAGAATCACAGAAAACAGCTGTATCAATATACCTGCCACACTTGAGGTTTGACAGAAATGTATTCATATAGAATAAATCAAGGTGGAAATTTCCACCGCTCACACTGTAGCTGAACTCGTCTTGAACCTTGAACAAGCGAGTGGATTATCAGCTCATCTTTTTATTCTATGTTTTGATCAATCCAATCCATTTCTCAACTTTTTGTTCAAAATGTTGCTTTTTTTTTTTTTTAAATGAAACTACAAACATCCATGTGTTTATAAAAAGAATGCTAGAAGCTAGAATAAAATGTTGTTTTGTTTCTTTTGATATAGGCCTATTGCATGGTCAGATATTCAAAATATTCTTGGGGCCATGAAATTTTTGTGAAAATTATAAAAAAATGCTGGTGCTGGCTGGCAACTTTAAAAATAAATAAATAAAAACACTGGTGGGGGAAGTGTTAAAATACAGTTAAAGGTATATTTCAAGTATACAATTAATACCTAAATAGGAACATGGTAGTATATTTAAAGTGCAAAAATATAAATAGTAGACTCTGATGTTAAGTTCACTTAAAAAAAAAGCTTATACAAGTATACTTACAGTATAAAAGTACTAAACTAGTTGTTTACTTAAAGTATACTTCAAAAGTGCATTTTCAGAAACTAAAAAATGTGCTACAAGTATGTAAAGATGCAATGTGTAAAATTTGGGAGGATCTATTGACAGAAATGCAATATAATAGAGTACCTCAGGGATGACGTGTTTGTGTAGGCCAACCCGGAAGTTAGTGGCGCATGGGTTCCTCGATCGAAAGCCTATTAATTTTTCCCATAGACTTTTGGAAAATCGCAAAAAATAAGCTGTGTTTAACAAAGGGTTATGACACTTACACGTTTTGTCTATTAAGATAATCTTTACAAGTTAACACAACATTTATACATTTTGAAGCCTAAATAAAGTCGTCAGATATAAAAAGCTAACAGTAGGCTATAAACGGACTACAGCACACCATGGTCGCGGATCAACGTCACCACCACCACGCTTCCTCAAACTTTATTTAGAAAACAACTTTATTTAAAAACATGCTCGCTGATTATGATCTGCGCTGTGTATGAATACTTATCCACTTTTTCATGAGAAATGCTGTCCAAATGTCCTGTTTGTCATGATGACGTCTAAAGTCCCCGCCAAAGGAAGTAGTCCCTTTTAGCAATTTGTAAGCAACCGCCGTTTTTAAGACACAATAAAGGTTTAAAAAATCACAAGCGGGTTGTAACTGGTGTGTTTTATGTCATAGATCAAAACGTGAAAATATTTAGAGGCTTTGTTAACCACAGACCTTATTTCAGGCGATTTAGCAAAAACCCATTCAAAAAACCCATTGACTTCGGGCGATGGAACCGGAAGTCCTAAAATGCTAACTCGCTTCCGGGTTTTGCCTACAAAAACACGTCATCCCTGAGGTACTCTATATACATAACTATGTTTTCAGTGATGCATTAAATACCTTACATAATGAACCGTTATGTTTTTATTATCATGTTTTTATTACACCGCAGGTCCCCTTACATGTCAAGTCGCCATTATGCGCCGGCATGTTTCTACAGCAGCCCTAAATGACTGCTCTACAGAGCACGTTTAGTCGCTATGTTGTTCTTCTAAATCGTTCGTGTTTTTAGAGGCAGCTTGCATCGTCACTACGTTGAATACGCACTAAGTATTAGTAGTAGTCATCTGGTTTATTAAAAGCGTTCTTTGTTAGAAGTAAGAAGAAACATCATTGCTTCACACAGGATACTCTCTGCTTTCTCAGACGACGACATTTCGGACAGAGGGCCACCGTAGCAGGGAGGGGTATGAAGGGTGTGCGCCGTTTGTTGCAGTTCGCAACCTCACCGCTAGATGCCGCTAAAATTTACACACTGCACATTTAACTAGTAAACGATCAGGGGTGTGTTTCCCAAAAGCATCGTCAGCCAACTAACATCGCAAGTTCCGTCGTTACTAACATAGACCTAGTTAAACGATTTGGTGTTTCCTGAAACCATAGTTCAAACGAACATTCGCAAACTTGTGTGGTTGGAACGACAGCTCTCGAGCTGTGGTAGGTAAGAAGCATAGTTTCTTGTTTTTATGACATGTGGACTTAAGTTACTAAACCGTTATCTTGAGCAAAATAAGCAGGTTGACATTAAGTACAATGTATATATTTTATTTCGAATGTATACAAATGTCATTTACATATTTTTGTTTGTCAAGAGATTTCAAGCTCCGGTTTTGAAGAGTGCGCATGTGCGTACGTGCTCTGGTACGTAAGAACAATTATGATTGAATCTGGAAATAAAGCAAAATAACTGAGAGAAATGAGTTATTCCTATAAATTGTCCGTAATTTATAGGAAAAAATCTAGCATTAATTCGATCTCAAACGGATTCATTTAAAGACGTTTTACTCCACCAGCTGCGCGACATCATTCACCAACGTGGTTGAACGACAGGTTTGCGACAATAGGGTTTCGGGAAACAGTCGTGACTAGCTAGTTGATAGTTGCATCCCAGGATAGCTATAAGTTCAACGAAAAACGTAATTGTAAACTCTTACTTAAAGTTTACTACTGTTAACACTTAAAGTATTCTATACTTAAAAGTATACATTTATACACTAAAAAGTGAGCCAATTTAGTTCCAAGTAGTATTGATATAATAAGCTTACAAGTATTACATTGATATTAGTTTACTTACTACATAAAGTATACATAAAAATATACTTGAACTTTACTTAAGTATGAACTTGAAGTATATTTATTTTTTGTAGGCCTAAGGCTAATCCTACAATTTATGTTTTCATTTAGGCATATCGCCCTTTTGACTCTGAATCAAATCTCCATTCAAAGAGCAAACGTTCGTACAAAGCCTTGACTTCAGATGGGTGTTCTCATCTGAAGAGGTGAGAGAGGAGGACCAGAGACAAGCGGGAACATCTGGACATCTGGCTCAGACACTCCAAGTCATCTGGCCCCTTTCCATCCTCTCAGATCCCGGAGCAGAGCACAGGCGCTACTCAGGTCACGTAAACCCAGCAGCCGCACGCCCACTCAACCACCCAGTGACACAGACGGCTCGTGAGCCAGCCTTCAGCCTGACGCGTTGGCTGCGTGTGGCTTGTGTCACATGACACCGAAGTCATATATCTTACTGCAGGTGTTTTAGACTGGAGGCAGAGGGGCACAAGAAAGTGCTTGGGCGTCTGTAGAAAACTTGAGAGAAAGTAAAAAGATTGTACTAAATGCATTTTTATGTGTGACAAAGTTTTTGACAAAGTGTTTCTTAAAATTAGTTTTATTTAAAGATTAAAAATAAAGTAATGTTTCATTTTGCTTTCTAAAGAATGGTCAATGACAATACAGTCAATATAGTCAAGTTATTAATTAAATAAAATATATTTCAGACCCACTTTATATTACGTGTCTTTAAAGGGTTAGTTCACCCAAAAATGAAAATTCTTTCATCATTTACTCACCCTTATGTCATTCCAAACCTGTAAGACTTTCGTTCTTCTTCGAAAGTTGAAAGTCTTACAGGTGACTCGGAGTGTCTGAGCCAGATGTCCAGATGTTCCCGCTTGTCTTTGTTCCTTCTCTCTCACCTCTTCAGATGAGAACACCCATCTGAAGTCAAGGCTTTGTACGAACGTTTGCTCTTTGAATGGAGATTTGATTCAGAGTCAAAAGGGTGATATGCCTAAATGAAAACATAAATTGTAGGATTTGCCTTACAAAAAATATGTATACTTCAAGTTAATTTTATTAAGTATACTTAAGTAAAGTTCAAGTATATTTTTTAAGGATACTTTATGTAGTAAGTAAACTAATATCAACAAATACTAGTAGTATACTTCTAAGCGTACTATATTAATACTACTTGGGACTAAATTGGCTCACTTTTTAGTGTATAAAAGTATATTTTAAATGTAACATTTAGTAATCTTTGAGTACACAACTAGTTTGCAACTACGTTTTTTGTTGAACTTATAGATATTCTGATAGTTTACTAGTTAAATACTTGTAGCACATTTTTTTAGTTTATGAAAGTACACTTTTGAAGTATACTCTCAGTAAACAAGACATTGTAAAACTAATCCATATGAATCGAGCGGTTTAGTCCAATTTTTCTAAAGAGACACGATCGCTTTATATGATGAACAGATTGAATTTAGGCTTTTATTCACATATAAACATTCATCAACTCACACATCGGTTATGGTAAACAGAAGCTCAAGCATGTTTGCTTGGCGCGTGCGAGAACCATTGAGGTTCATTCTCGTGTGTTACACAGCAAGTTTGAGCTTCCAGAAGAGGTTTGTTCTTGAGCGTCATTCAGGTTCGGTTGATCAATGTTTATATGTGAATAAAAGCCTAAATTAAATCTGTTCATCATATAAAGTGATTGTGTCTCTTCAGAAAATTTGGACTAAACTGCTCGATTCATATGGATTAGTTTTACGATCTCTTTATGAACTTTTTGAAGTGCCAAAGTGGTAGTCACATAGCTGTCAATGGAGGGACAGAAATCTCTCAGATTTCACCAAAAAGATCTTCATTCGTGTTCCAAAGATGAACAAAAGTCTTACAAGTTTGGAACGACATGAGGGTGAGTAATAAATGACAGAATTTTCATTTTTGGGTGAACTAACCCTTTAACTATTATGTACTAACATTAAAAAGTAATCATTTGATACAATGCACTTATTGTGTACATAAACTTCACATTGATTTTCTTCAGAATACAGCATTTTAATATGTGACAAGATTAGAGATCAATGTAAGTGGCAGTTGTTTAATCTTTCACCCCTCTTTCATTCTTAAAGGGATAGTTCAACAAACAAAAAACAATATGAATTGAGTGATTCGAAGCATCAATGTTTTGGGGGGATTGACTTCAACTGAGGGACAGAAATCTCTTGTGTTTCATTAAAGATCTTCGGTTGCAATCAAGATAAACCTATGGGTTTGGAATGACATGAGGATCAGCAAGTAATGACAGAATTTTCATTTTTGAGTGAAATAACCCTTTAATTATTAAGTGTGTCTCTAAAAAGGAAAAGAAATATTTCAGAAACAGTGGGTAGGTATGATGCCCCAATAAAAATTCATTAGTTTTGGGTTGGTTAGTGGGGTGCCTCCTTGACTGCCCTTTAGAGTTGTCAAAAGTACCGACTTCGGTACCACGTCGGTACTGAAATTTTAAAAATGTGACGCTTTGAGCACTGTTATGTGGATTCGTAAACACCTCTGATTGGCCATTGTGTTCACGGCTCATCGGAAATGTTGTAAGAAACGCTGTAAGAATGTTGTAAATAGTCATCAGTGACGCTCTTCACCGAGCGCTTACACAGATACACGCGGGAGCGTTTGAAAGCAGGCATCTATCACAGACCAGTCCGCTGATAGACGCCTGCTTTCAAATGCTCCTGCTTTCAAAACTCTTTCAAATTCAAACACTTCCGTGTGCTTTCAAACGTTCCCGTTCGTTGATCATTGTAGCCAATCACAGACATATCCAATGAGCGCGTCAACACAATGACCAATCAGAGGTGTTTACGAATCCACTCAACAGCGCTCAAAGCGTCACATTTTTAAAATTTCAGTACCGATTGGTACCAAAGTCGGTACTTTTGACAGCGCTTTGGATTAAAGCCCAAGCTAAATGACAAATTAGTGGTGCGAGTCTCTGACATGTGAAGTGTATTGTGGACCGTTTTGATCATTGTGCAGTGCAGAAATAAAAGATTCCAGCAACGTGGGAGTCTGAACTTTCCACTTGTTTGCCCAATACAGCTCAACCGGTGTTTCTCGTTAAATAAATCAAAGTAGTCCGTTGAAATGTGCTGCGAATAACAATGGCTGCTGGGATGCCATAAAAGCGTAGCATGAAGCAACATGTGGTAAGCATGGCGAGAGATGGAGATGATTATTCCTGAAGGATCTAGGAGGATGACGAACTGGTTGAGGTAGCGTCGACTTCAGCAGACACGCTAGGTTCTGGGTCAGTAAGTCTGTCTCCAGTCAAACTCCACCCAGAACCCTGTCCACCCCATCCCCCAACCGCCCTACAGGGAGGTAAATATTTCTTGTTTCCCGGGGAAGTGAATATAGCCGCGTCTAAATCTGTTCAATCTCCGCCCGATTCCCAGGGCAGACTTTACAGCCCATCCACCGCGGGCCGAGCTACCCCACCAGGCCCGTGACCTTCCTTGGGCCTCGCCCACAGTGACGGCAACACGCTGGCAGGAGGCTCCTTCATCATGCCCCAGTGTGCATGTGTATGCATGCAAGTGTGTGTGTCTGTAGCTTCTCAACCTTTCCCAGCTACCCTCCTTATCCTTCCTGACTCTTAATGCCCTGAAGGACTCTGGGAAGGATTTTTCCCACCCTTTCAAGGAGTTCACCTTGCACTGTGTGTTTTGACACTGTCTTTTCTGAGCCATGCTGCGGAGCTTGTGTTGTAAGAGTTCTGAACACAAGCCAGTTCTAAACATCTGTCTTTACTTAAATGATGAAAACAAATAATGTGTCAGGGTTGTCGAATCTTACATAATTTAGTGACTTTTTACCACCCAATGTCTTGAAAGAACAACGGTGCTAAAGACAAAGAGCAGACGGCAAATGAAACTGTACTTGTGTATATATATATATAAAGAAACAAACTGATATGGGAGGATGTTTGTGCATATTACTCTCCTCCAAAGGCAGTGTGGGAAATTCTCAGACAGTGAGTAAAGCTTCAATTAATTACGGGAAAAAACTGGATGGCTTAGTGTGGAGATCTTGATATTAGCCAACCATAAATGTGTGTGTGTGTTAAAGGAGAGAGAATCACAGACGTAAATGTGTTACAGCCGCTTTCCATCTCCGCAGCTGTTTGTAAACTGCCCGCACACAACGCTAGAGAATTTCTCTCTCACCAGATGGCGTTTGTATGTCCGATTTGAAAAAAAATGACACAATTAATTTTATTTATGACCGTAGTGTTTGCAGCAAGCGATAAGGACACAACCAGTTTGACCTAAAAAGGATGCGCGGTGCATTGCGCATCTGTGAATCCCTCAAAAAACTGTCAGTGATTTAGTCTTCTGTCCTGGTCGAGGAATTATTAAGAGCTGCGGATTATTGCGATACAAACGCACCAGCCTCTTCCCCTGGGCTTCATTGTGAAGGTCAGAGTTCATGGGCGGCCCTGTCTATGGCTGTGGTGTTTGGCTGGGGTTCCCGCTGACAGACAGGAAAGGCTGTGATTTAACATTCCACCTTTTTCCCAGATAACGCCACGGCCCTGGTGGGGCTCTGCTAGCCCAGTAGAGAACAATCGCAGGAAACTGCAAATGATGAAAACGTGTTCTCTTTAGAAGAAACTACAGGCGTACCTATGAGAGAGCAAGGGACGAAGAGCAAAGAGAGAGAGACAGAGACCAGTACAGAAAAAGGAGTGAGTGCAGAAAATGATCTCTAAAAGAGAGGAAAAAGACATTCTCCTCAGTGCTGGAGGGAGGTGCATCATGGGCTTCTGACAGCATGTGCTTAAATTGGCCTGTTCGCTCACTGGGATGCGGACTTCCTTCTCCGAAGATTCCATTTCCTGTGCTGCTGAACAGCAGAAAGTGAATGCAGTCCGTTTTTGGTTTTAAAAGCACTGAAATTAAGTTATTTGTTGAGAAAATTAATCAAAATGTACATTTCAAATGTGAGTTTTATTTAGTCAATTACTTAGTTAATTAGGTCATCACTTTTCATGGTTTTGAAATATTAATTATTATTTTTGTAAACAAAAAATTACTGCGAAGCCTCTTTGGAAATTGTGTAAGACTCTACTCTGTTCCAAAGATTGTTTGCAAGCAGCATGTGAAGCCAAATGTAGAATCTGTTCAGGGATTCTCCTGCAGTAAATGGAGAAATATTCCTGGAAAGAAAGAAATTAGAAATGTCCATCAGGAACTGACTGGTCCTGCAGGGGTCTTTGAGCTGTCCTCATCCTTGAGCCAGATGTGGCCTGTCCGTGATCGTGGAATTTGGTCCATTGTTCTCTAGTGTTGGAATCCTATTCCTTTCCTGCACTGGGTTTTCCAGATGTGCAGTTGGTTGGTACAGTCCTGTGGCATCACAGTATGTTGTTTGTGATTGCTTTTCATTATGTTCGCTTAATGATTTTGTTATATATAGAGACCAGGGCTAGTTGTCATAGTTTTTATTCCAGTGAATATTTCTCAAGGCAAGACTGTTTTTGAAAGTCAGACCACAAAAAATATTTAACTTTTCCATCATTAATGCCAATAAAAAGGCAATAATTATTAAGTCTAATATATAATGACATATATTAAGCATAAATAAATATATGTAGAAATCAATATAATATAAAACAATATTTTATAGATTATAAAAGTCCCTCTCCTTCCCTCTCTCTCTCTCTCTCTCTCTCTATATATAATATATATATATACACACACACACAATCACCGGCCACTTTATTAGGTGCGCTTTGCTAGTACCGGGTTGGATCCCCTTTTGCCTTTAAAACTGCCTTAATTTTTTGTGACAAAAATTCAACAAGATGCTGGAAACATTTCTCAGAGATTTTGGTCCATATTGACATGATAGCATCACACAATTGCTGGAGATTTGTCCGCTGCACATCCATGATTCGAATCTCCCGTTCCAGCACATCCCAAAGCTGCTCTATTGGACTGAGATCTGGTGACTTTGGAGGCCATTTGAGTATAGTGAACTCACTGTCAGTTCAAGAAACCAGTTTGAGATTAGTTGAGCTTTGTGACATGGTGCGTTATCCTGTTGGAAGTATCCATCAGAAGATGTGTACACTGTGGTCATAAAGGGATGGACATGGTCAGCAACAATACTCAGGTAGGCTGTGGCATTTAAATGATGCTCAATTGGTATTAAGGGGCCCAAAGTGTGCCAAGAAAATATTCTCCACATTATTACACACCACCAACAAAAATCACTTCAACGAACCCAAACCCGAAGACTCGGAGGTGAACTAATCATTTCAGTTTCGGGTACAGACTGTAAAGCCTTATCAGTCTATGGGGCTTTCACAGGATGAACGAACGACTCGAACCCGAAGACTCAAGAGGTGAACAAAACAATTATGTTTCCAGTACAGACTGCATAGCTTCAGCTTATGGGAATGTGACGTGACAAAAGAACGAACGACTCAAACTGCAGTAGCCAATCAAGATTGCCGTGTATTTACATGTTCTTCAGACACTGGTTCAAGGGGGGTGTTCCCATAGCGTCAACTGATGACGCAGCGTCTCGTTCCCCTTCTCAGGGAACCGGGGTTACATACGTAACCTACATGATTTTCGTCCACAGAACTGCTGCCCACTGGACATTTTCTCTTGAACCATTCTCCATAAACCCTGGACATGGTTGTGCATGAATATCCCAGTAGATCAGAAGGTTCTGAAATATTCAGACCAGCCCATCTGGCAACAACAACCATGCCACGTTCAAAGTCACTTATATCACCTTTCTTCTCCATTCTGATGCTCAGTTTGAACTTTAGCCGATCATCTTGACAATAGGCTTGTTCGACTTGAAGCGGTGCTGCACAGACTGATCGATGTATGACATCAAAATACTGCGAGAGCGATTAGAGAACAGACTTGATAAAATCAAAGGGTTCGGTGGTGTGCACACTTATGTAGTTAGGTTATTTTGAGTTTTTAATTTTATGTTTTGTCTCTGAAATGTGTCACTTTGGTTTTCAGTGGCATTGCATGGATTTTTATATTAAAGGTGCAAAAGTTCTTATATGATTTATATTTGTTTCATATTTTACATCACAGAAACCACCAGGGGTGTGTCGACTCTTTATATTCTCTCTCTGTATATCCTTTGTATAAACAATTGTTTTGGCCAACAAAAATATTACATTTAATAAATAAATTCTATAAAATTAAAACTTTGAAAAACATATGTGATAGTTTGTCCCAATTTAAGATGTTTTCAACTATACATTCATTTGTGTTATTTGGACTTTTCATTTATTGAGATAAAGCCCAATAAATTTCCCGAGTGAGCCATTAAGTGAGCTATGTTCAAGGTTCATGGGAAATGCTTAGTGCTTCAGTGCACGGACCACAAATTAAATAATTAATGCTGAGAATCTAGCAGGAAACTTGAACACTTTTAAATCCTCTTAACTGAACAATGAGGTAGGTGCTTAGTAATCATTGTTCTTTGAAAACAGAGCAGATTGCCAGTAAGCACACACAATCAGAGGAAGATCGCTTCTCCAACTTTTTTGGCTTAGCTTACCTGTCTGTAGTTTATTTTTGTTGTGCTTCAGATATCACCTTCACCCTTACAATTACTCAATCATTCATAAACAGTGAGTAATATGAACACAAAGGGTATTTCAGAATGTGTCACTGTTAAGAGTTTTTATGAATTTAGAGCTTAAGCAGTATGATCCTGTTACCTACCCTATAGTGAAAAAAATATACTAAAATGTATTTGAAATACATTTATTTTGTGCCAAGTACATTTATGTGCTAAATAAAAATGCCCTGCAATTGAACTTTTGGTATACTAAACTGGTTTACTTAAAGTCTGCTAAATTAAAACAACTAATTTTGTACTTAATGCACTTTAATTGTGCAGAAGTAGTGCTGAGATCCAACTAAAGATATACTGAAGTATATTTGATTGTGCTAAAGTGGAACTATTGCAAGTATACTTTAGGTACACTTTAAATATTGTGCATTTAATGACTGATATTACACAAAGATCCTTATTAATAGTGATATTAAAACACTTTTTAGGCATAATATTAAGAAATGTGCATTGTGCAATAAATAAATACTCCAAATAAAGTTTAATTATAATTTTATATCAGTAAGTCTTAAGTGATATGTCAATAAATGTTAATGGATTTGAAGTACACTTAGTATGAAATAAATGTATTTTAAATAGATTTTGGTATAATTTTTTTTTTTTACTATAGCAGGAATTTACTCAAATCCATGTTAGCTCACAGTGTTGGTCATAAAAAAAATTGAGTATTTGAAAAATTACAGTGAAACTAAAACAAACAAACAAAAAAACTAAATTTCATGGAAATGGGGAACCTACCGAGGGACTGTGCTGGATTGTTATGACGATGATTGTGGTTTAACAAGGTATTTTCTAGTATTTGGATCACAATGTTTGGAAGGCTCTCACAATGAGAACACTGCAATAAAGCAATAAATCATTTTCACAAGCTCTCAGTAAACAAATACGATATGACATCAGCGTAAACTAAACACGTGATAAACACAAAAAAAATATTTCAGTCACCAGCCAAACTTGATGAGCTGTTCATTGCTTTTTTACCTCTCTACACTTTTCTTAATTCTTACAGCCAATTCACAAATTCTTTTAGATGATCAAAATCACTTTGTCTTCATTTGGGTGATAAGACTATAACTGTCGGCCCAGTGAAACCAGAGCGTTCTCGAAGAGTCAGAGACGTCTGTGAATGTGGGATGGGTGCAAAAGTTCACGCAGGACAATTATAGAAAACGGAAGTGATGCAGTCCTCTGCCAAAAGAGCTGATTAAAGAATGGAAAAGAACAGATTCTTTGTCCTGATAGTAAATAGATTACAAACAGCTCATTTATTTCTAATTTTATTTGGATTATGACATTATAAGTTTGCTCATCAAGCAAGAGAGAGACTCCAATAACCCAATTTTAAAATCAAGCTGCACTAGAGCTAACTACTAAAGGAAAAATTTTAGACACGTTTGAAACAAAGGCTGTTCCAGATGTTAAGGTGTGGTCACATTAGCAAAATTTTGATGAAATTTTATGGCCAAAAAATATTGTCTATTGTCAATAGTTTAGTGCTTTATGAAGCACAGCTCACACCAAAGTCACTTTAAAACTAAACAACTTTCTGTTGATCAACAATTTGAAAAACTTGAACCTGTTGCAAAATCTGCATGGGGAAATCTTTTGCCTTCATGCAAAATTCCAGATTGTGAAGATTTCGGTAACACTTAAATCCTTTATATATATAAGTAAGCTTCCGTTTCGCATCGGGTGGATCTTTGCCTCCATGTCGTGCATTAAAATTGTTTAATGCACAGCTAGCCATGGATTATCCTGCATCAGCAGTGGCTGGCGCACCACCGACAAATAGGAAAATTTTAACGCACACTGATGCTTCTGAACATTTTCTATTGAAGATAGATGCTTCTGATGCTTCTAAACATTTTCTATCGAAGACTGTTGCTTCCCTCTCTTCAGAAATGGCGGAGATGAAATGCATTCTTTAATCTTTACAACCCCCAGTATCAGCCGTGCCTACTAAAAACACACCAGTGGATGAGGGTGATTTTCAACTTCTGCGTACTATCGATTTGGATGCCCTTTGTCCATATTGAAAAATTGGTGGAGCCTGCCATGCAAGCCCCCCCTCAAGACGCGTTTGGGCCATGACAAATCGCTGGCTTAGCCTATTCATGCCAAAGTGTTTTTCAGACAAGCTTCTGATGCAAATGTGTTTACAATGCCAACATATAAGGACTTTGTGACAAAATTCTCCTGTGCACTTATAGGTTCCAAGGAGGCCTCTCTGTGAAAGACACAAAGAGCCATTTGGTTCCAGTACAGTCTATAACCTTCATTGGAATAACACTCGATTCTCTCACAATGTCTGCCACATTGCCACAATAGGACAGACAGTATTCGTCAATTACTGAATCTCTTTCGACTGGGGACAAACATGCCTTATGGTGTCCTTCTGCAACTAATGGGGATGTTAGCAGCTGCCACATCAGTGATTCCCATGGGTTTGCTTCACCTCAGACCTCTCCAGAGGTGGAGCTACGGCTTAAGGCTAAACCCAATGAGATATCGTCATCACCTGATTGTTGTTTCTCCTGCTTGTGTCTGTGCACTAAAACCCTGGAAACGGTTAACGTTTTGAAGGCCGGAGTGCCACTGGGGGTTGTACTGTCTTGTCAGGAAGTGATCACAACTGATGCTTCATTAACAGGATGGGGGGCAACATGGATCCAGAGGGGAATTGGCGGCCATTGGTCGACCAGAGGAGTCCTTGGAACATATCAATGTTCTGGAATTGAGGGCAGTGTACCTTGTGCTACAACACTTCTTACCAGCTTTGAGAGACTGTCATGTGCTTGTCCGATCTGACAACACATCGACTGTCTTACATTTGAATCATCAGGGTGGCACCAGGTCTCTCGCATCTTTACAGCTGAGATGGTCTCTGTACTGACTGGCTTCAATAAGAGCGGTTCATCTCCCAGGAGCGGATCAAGTGCGGATTAAGTGGCTGATGCTCTGTCCAGAGATCTGCTACATCCGGAGGAATGGAGGCTTCACCCGGATATAGTGCAGCTGAGGGCAGTGATTCGGGCAGAGGCAGAGGTGGATCTGTTTGTGTCAGACCTGACCACTTATTGCCGCTGGTTTGCAAGGACTGAGACATCCAGCCCACTGAGACAGGATGCATTAGCCCACGAGTAGCCATGTTGCCTGTTGTATGGATTCCCTTCTTTTCCACTGCTATGGGAGACATTACACTGAATATTTCTTTTCAAACGCAGGGTACTTTTATGGCACCTCGATGGCCAGTCAGGCCATGGTTTCCTCTTCTTCTGAATCTTTTGCAGGGCCAACCATGACAGCTTCCCACCAGAAGGGATCTCCTCTCTCAGCTGAACAGGAGGATTTGGCGGCTTGTCTTCAGCTTTGGGTCTGGCCACTGAGCCCAGTTGACTGTTAGTGGATTGTGAACCAGCAGTAATCAACAACATTGGTAATGCCAGGGCTGCTTCAACACACCAGCTTTATGCTGCTTGTTTGTTTGTTTTATTTGACAAAATTTAAAACATAATACAAAAAAGTCCAAAAAAAAGACTAGTTCATACACATTTCAAAACTGTCGAGGATAAAATACACAAAAAAGCCTTCGGCTTATTTCCATTGTGGTCCTCGGTATCTTAAAAAATGGAAGATCAAATCATTAATGGAGTGCAATTCACATCACGTTCAGAAACTCAACAAACACAAACTTCAAACATCAATGATAAAACAACCATTTTTTAACTTCCTTTCTAAAAATACTCTCAACTTGTATCTCTTGGATACACCTAGGTAATTTATTCCAAGCAACAGAGCTAGTAAATAAAAAAGAATTTTTTCCCATTTCACTCTTAAACCTACAAGGATATATATCATTTCTACTCGCCCTTGTAGAATGACAGTGAACCTCTCTTACAAATACATAATATTCTAACAGATACTTTGGAACCATTTTCTTTAATATCTTAAACACCATCACTAGTTTTAAAAAAGTTTTTTCGACTTTTAAAAAACGAATTTTCCTATAATGTTCCTCTCGCAAATGCATCCGTGGGTGTACTTTCAAAATAACCCTACACAACTTATTTTGAGCAGCCTGCAATTTATTTTTTAATTTCTTTGAAATACCGCTATACCAAAAAACTGCAGCATAATCAAAGTGTGTCTGCACTAATGCACCAGCCAACATTTTTTTTTTTAGATACAGTTTCCGTATCTAAAAAATCCACCTGTCTTGCTAAAAATTTTATTCAATTACAAATTTTTGAGTGAGCTAAAGCAGCCATCTTTTCTCCTGTCAAATTACTATCCAAAACACAACACAAATATTTTACTTCTCGTTTAGGTGTAATAATTTGATCTCCAACCTTTACCTCTAATCTAAAGCATTTTCTCAATTTAGCAGCCGAGCCAAATTATATAACTTCAGTTTTCCCCAAATGTAAAGACAGTTTATTATGGCAAAACCACTTAGAGACCCCTTCAGTCTCTCTACTTAATTCATATTCAATATCATCCTTCCTCTCATGAGAGACAATTATTGCTGCATCATCTGCATATAATAAAAGCTTATTTGAACAAGCCAAATTTAAATCATTAATATATAATAAAAAAAGTAAAGGACCTAATACACTCCCTTGCAGAACCCCATATGAAATGTTCAAACAATCCGAAAACACCCCATTTAAATCTACTATTTGACACCTATTTTCAAGGTAAGACTTAATCCATTTACAGGCCATATTACTAAAAACCCATCGCTTTAACTTTTAAAAGCAAAATACTGTGATCGACTTTATCAAATGCTTTTTGCAGATCTAACAGTACCATCCCACTTAACTTCCCTTTATCCATTTCTTTCCTTATATAATCCGTTAAATATAAAATTGTTGTCTCAATGGAGAGTTTTTTTCTAAAACCAGATTGAAACTCATACAGTATATTATGTTTAAGAAGATAGTCTTCAATCTGCTCAAAAATAATATTTTCCATCACTTTTGATAAAGCACTCAGAATTGACACCGGCCTATAATTATTACACTCAAACCTACTACCCTTTTTAAAAAGGGGAATAACTTGCTTTTTTTTTTTAACTCATCAGGAACCTTACATTGACAAATTGAAAGATTTATAATATGGGTAACCATTGGAGTAATAAAATTGGCTGAATCCTTAAGAAACTTCACTGGAATATTATCTAACCCTGTTGCTTTACTACTTTTAAGATTTATTAATTTCTTAAAAATATTACTCTCCTTTACTTTAGTAAACAAAAAACCTCCCGGCATAATACCGCATTTAGCATAATACTCAATACTTAACTAATTTATCATTAAATATACCAATTTGTGCTGGAAGCTCATTTACCAATTTTTCTGCAACCGTAGTAAAAAATCTATTAAAATGATTTGCTACCTTTATCTGATCCGATATCAAACTTCAATCTACTGTAAGGCTAATTTTAGAACATTTTATCTTAGTCTTTTCCTGATACCCTAAATCTCTTAATACTCTCCATAATTTTTGAGGATCTTGCTTCCTTTCACTAATCTTATCCTTAAAAGTTTTTCTTAGCCTCTTTTACCTTATCTCTTACTTCGTTCCTTTTACGTTTAAATACCTCAAAGTTATCATTATTTCTATCCCTTCTATCATTACGCTCCTTAATTGCCTTTAAAATACTATCCTTCACCCAAGGTTCAGTCCTTTGCTTAATTCTTATATCCTTATAAGGTGCAACCTTATTCAAAACTTCTAAAAAATTCATCTTAAACCTATCCCAGGTCATATCCACATCATCACACTGCAACACCTCAGTCCAATTAACCTTGCTAAGTTTTTCTATAAAGTCTTGTGGACTGTATTTTTTGAGAGATCTCAATTTTACTGTATTATGTTGTCTTATAGCCTCGCTCCTAGATTTCCTGATTGCATATACTATACAATGATCACTAATACCAGCATCAAAAACACCACTTCTACAAATCTTAGAATTATCAGATACCAATACAATGTCAATGACAGTTTCAGTTTTAGACGTAATTCTAGTAGGATCCACAATAATCTGTTTCAACGCATATGATTCACAAAATAAATTAAAATGTTTATAAATTGAAGTATCATGTTTTTTCATATCCGTATTTAAATCCCCCATAATTATTATCTCTTGTCCAATATCAAAACTAGAAGCACTTAAAATCTCATCAAGTCTCTCATAAATGTCATTTTGATCAGGTGGGCGATAGCAAATACCCACTAAAATCGGTTTACTCTTAGGTAAAAAATGTAACAAACAGTAATTTGCTATATGTATCTCTGCGTCCAATATTGAGACATCAAACCATGTTTCACTGCAACCAAACAGAGACACGTTGGATTCCTGACATAAATGCTGCAATTCACTTATCTTTGGAAGCAGACTCCTAACGTTGAGATGAACCATGTGCAATCCCTTTAAAGTACCGATGTCCCTCATTTCGTTGATCTCCGAAGTCATTTGATCCCGTGAAAGCTGTGCGTCTTCCTCAACAGACCCAGCTCTGGGCCTCAGTGTCCTCGGAAGTCCTGCCACCTTCCTCAGATGTAGAAAACACATCCCCCACACCATTTTCCATTCGAATTACATCTCTTGTTTCAAAACAAGAAAGCAAATCTCTCCAACAATCCGCTACAGCACTTTTGATGCTTGTTGGAGGATTTTTTCTTCTTGGTGTGAGGATCAAGGAATTGATCCAGTTCACTGTACAGTGCTGAAAGTACTGAGTTTCCTACAACATCTATTAGAAGTCAACAGAACACTTTCTACCTTAAAAGTGTATGTTGTGTATGCCATATCTGCTCATCATGCTCCAGTTGATAGTTCTTCTTTGGGATCTCATAACTTTGTTGGTAGTTTTCTGAAGGGAGCAAGGCATTGAAAGCTTGTTCGTTGTACGCCTTCTCCTATGTGGGACTTACCGCTTGTACTCGAATTCCTTTGTGCACCACCACTTCAACCACTGGGTGTCCTTGTGGTTGTCCTTGAAAGTGGAGTTTCTTCTGGCTGTTGCTTTTGCTCAAAGTGTCTGATGAGCTTCATGCCCCGTCAGTTAGTGAGTTATGCTCATGCTGGTTACCGGAGTATTCAGGGGTCATTCTTTGACCTAATCCTACCTTTCTTCCCAATTTGTGAATCAGTCTATTAATCTGGCTGCCTTTCAACTCCCCTCTTCCTACTCTAATATTGATGGGAGGTTAATCTTCTCTGCCGTTTACATGCCTTAGAATTCTACATAGAATCTGCCACTTCTTTTAGACTGACAGATCAATTATTGGTCTGCTATGGTGATGTGCTTAAAGGTGCACTTTTGTCCAAACAAAGACTGTCAAGCTGGATTGTAGAGGTGATAAAACTAGCCTGTAATAAATCTCACCAACCCTTACCAGAAGGTGTTACTAGGGCCATCTCTTTGTCTTGGGCTGCAGATGTCTGCGCTTTGGCATCCTTTTCGCAGTGTTATGCACAGTTGACGTTCTTTGGTCTGTGATGGAAGGAGACTGGTTTGTGAGTGTGGATTTGAAGGACGCTTATTTTCATGTTCCCATTGCTCCCCTCCACAGCTTTCAGCTTTCAGGATCAAACCTTTCAGTTCAAAGTCCTACCATTCGGTCTATCTCTGGCTCAAAACAACATGCTATACAAAACACCAGAATTTTGCTGGAGCATATTCAGAGATTGTGAAAGACACAAAGTCCATAACCGTCATTGGAATAACACTCGATTCTCTCAATGTCTGCCACATTGCCACAATAGGACAGACAGTATTCATCAATTACTGAATCTCTTTCGACTGGGGACAAACATGCCTTATGGTGTCCTTCTGCAACTAATGGGGATGTTACCAGCTGTAAACCCCCCATCACCCATAGTTCAATTAAAAATATTTTGAGATAGATTACAGGCTACTTGTCTAGGTGGGTCCTGAAATGGAAAAGTTTGGGAACCCCTGATCTAGAGCAACTAAAAGGCCAATTCATACTGCACCGACAGGCGCAGACCAACGCCGACAGTCACCAGATTACAGCACGTCTCTTCTCAGACATTCTAATTCCAATTCAGAATGTTCAATAGACAAAAACAAGCTTCGTCTGTAGTCTGTCGGTGCGTTGTGAATTGGTCTAAAGACCAGCTTGACTAGGCTGTGAGACCATCTTAAACCAGTTTAGACTGGGGTTTTTTTCAGCATGGCAAACAAAGGAAAGCTGTTTCCATTGTGATTTTAAAGAAGATCTTTTATCTTTGCCCTCAACGATTCATTTAAATGATTCATTCACATGTAAAAACATTTTAACTATTCTTTTGATTGTAAATTGCTTGAGGCCCATTGCCTGCACTTGCTGCAGGTCCTTATGTGTGTAATTCCTCTGCTGACAGAAGAGCTGATGACAAGGGAAGGCCCTTTCCCCTGGGCCCCTACACCACATATGGAACCAATGCAAACAATCACAGAACATCAATCTCTGCAAACTTTGATAACTGCAGATTTTACAGAATAACGCACACAGAGAAAGTGAGTGAGAAGCGAGACCCCACAGTGTGTGGCAGCACCAAATCCGAGGCTTCTTCCTGTGCTGTTCCCCGAGGCAGAGACACATGTCAGCTGCACACTGTTTACTTCAGCAACTTTTTTTCCACAGTGTGTGTACATGCTTGTATGTGTGTATTAGTGAGGAAGTTACACATCCTGTTGGATCAGCCACATATCCCTTTGTGTAGTGACCTCCAACAGTATCTTTAGTAATCTGCTGCCTTTAACAGAACACATTTAAAAACAGTATTCCAGTGGGAAATGTGCTAACAGCTATAATATAAAGGATATACTTAAATAACTTCTCAGATATGTGCTCATTATGACTAACAAGCAGCTTTTCATAATCCGCTTATGTAAATAAATATGATTATTTATATAGGAAGTTGGAGAATAAACAGGGAACAGATCTGACTGACAGATAAACAGGAAATAATTTGAGGCTAAATCTCTCCAGTTATAGTAACTGACTACAGCAACAAGTGGACATTCATGCAGGACACCTAACATCTTTCAAATCATTCCAAGATGTTTAAAACCTGAATTTGCTGTTTAAGCACTTATGCTTTCATCAGAATACACCTACACTGACACAATGTTTTCAACATTCTTTTCAAAACAGTGAACAAAGAAGTCAGTTTTTACAGATTGGAGGTAAATCTGAAATGTCCCAGGAGTCATTATGACTAATTAATAATATCACATCAGTTTTACTGTAAAACATTAGATTCAAACAAACAGTCTTGAAGTAACTGGACCTTTTTAATGTCTGAAAAGAAAGGAAAGCCCTACTGAAGCCTTATAAATATTTCGGTAACACGTTACAATAAGATTTCAACATAAACAATTAACAATACTTTCCCAGATAACAAAAAAACGTTTTGCTAATATTCCCATTAAGATATGAAAACGCTATTTCTGAATGTTCTCTGAACATTTGAAACCGCCAGTTTTTTAAATGTTTTAAAAATATTTTTTCTTGGTTACACGAACATTAAGGAAACATTCTGTTTGATCATTGTTCGAACATTATGGGAATGTTACTTTCGAATCTTACTTTAAAATCTAAAACAATTCTTAAAAAATGTTAGACAAACGTCCAACATATCAGGAAAAAAAATGCTCCATGTTACATTAACTAACGTTAATTATTGTAAAGTGTTTCCTATATTTCTATACCCAAAGTACAACCATGCAAACATGCATAAGACACAGATGTAGAAATGCATTTACACCTCAAGATAGGAAGGTTTATTTATCCAGCATGTGCACATAAAATGTTTTAAGAAACACAACAGTGAAAACAGTGCCAAACGCATCTGTATGTTCCAGACATAGAGATACATAGAGACCTCGTCTGTTTGTAGATCTGAAGATCTCCAAAAACTGTAAACCCACATGTGCTAATCTAACTTGCCCTTGAACAACAAGACTCACCTACACCAAGATTCATATGAACTACAGATAAATTAGTTTAAGAAAGACATTCAGATTAATCAAAAGTGAATAAGATAACCCTGCTGAAAGGACGTGTCAGGCCAGCAGGAATTTACAAGCTAGTCCAGACTGATTTATCCTAAGATCTGCTAGTCGTTTAGCAGGAAAATGTATGTTTACAGTGACTCTAGATTTTGATGACAGTAACTCTATTATGTTTTGGTTTCTTTAATCAAATATTATATATATATACACACATATACAAACTTAGTACTCCTAAGAGACAACAAAACATTTTGCATACATAGAATATATTGTCAATATTGCCCTGTATGTGGATTAAATTTCACATAAAATTAACCTCATAACTGATAACAAGATGAAGTTCGGGATGAACAAAAAGAGCAGGACGAGTTCATCAGTATCTTCTGGAATCACATCCTAGTGATTTTGTGTCTTCCATTGTTTATTCCTTTTTTTTTTACTACAGATTCTTTGAGCTAGAATAATCCATAGATCCATAGATGTGACAACCATCATCCAATGCATCAGGGTGGCTCAACCTTCAATTAAACGCAGTGCCATGAAGAATAAAGCTTCATTAAATTATGTTATTCAGTCCACCTCCATTTCAAACAAAGAAATCAGAAAGACTGTCAATGTGTGATGTTCTCCATAGTGTTTCACTGGATCACTGTGGAAAATGTTCACGTGACTTTAATATTCCAAATAAAATACAGTATTTTCTCCAGTTCCCATCCATAAACTGGAGATCATTGAAGCCTGTAGGGAAAATGAAAGGCTTCCTGGGGTCTACAGTCCAAAATGTCCAGATGTATGTCCTGTAGGCACACATCTCAGTCAGTGGTGCTCTCCATGAGGCTGTTATCCCAGAAGTCAAAGAGTTTCTCACATGTACAGGTTGTCTGATCGGAGAATGGTGTTCTCCAGATTGTGAAAACTCTTGCCGTTTAGAGTCTCCATGTGGCTGTCAATGCTGTAACATCGATGGACTTCTGTCATGGAGGAGGCCGTGTAGGATGCGGAACGCAGGGCGTCCGTGTTCGTAAATGTGCTGCCAAACTGGATGCGGTACTGGTTCCAGTGCCTTCGCAACACACCTTGCACCTAAACAAACAAAAGAGAGGCAGGTATTAGGTATAACGACAATTACAAATATGTTTTGAGCTACATGTGAGGATAAATCAAAGAAAAACGTTGCATTGAGTTTGGAAAAAATGCTTACCTCACTATTGAAAAAGCAAAATATAGTGGCAACCAAAAGGCCCTGTGGGGAAAAAAATAAAACTTATTTTATAAGCCTCAAAGTTACAGATTTTTTTTCTAGCGTAAACCAATGTGTATGAGTGCCATATAAATATAAAATGAATAATAATTATAAATGTATTAATTAATAAATAAAATGGTAAATAAATCACTTTTTACCTATAAACAAATAGATTAATTCATGTTTTAAAATGTAGCAATGTACCAAGTTATAAACTGTTAAATCATTTTTAAATGTAACATTTAAAATACATTAAAATGTATAAATTATATATGGGCATTTTTATAAAGCATTTACAAACTGCATTTCTTTATTCTTTCACCAATAAATTTTTTTAATCCATTTGCCAAGCAACTTAAAAAATGCCCCTGGTTTAATTTAATGTCGATAAAGTATGTCTTTGAGCATTTAAAAATTTGGGTAACACTTTATTTTACAGTGTCCTTGTTACACATCTTACATGTACTTACTATAGTAATAAAAACATTAAATTATGCATAATTACAAGCAACTAACCCTAAACCAAACCCTAATCATAACCCTAATTATAAAGCAAGTACATGTTGTTAATTAATATTATTCAGTACCTATTACACGGTAACAAGGACACCTTAAAATAAAGTGTAACCAAAATTTGTTAATATTCTTTTGTTACATTTAACTAACATTTTAAACATGAAGTTTCAAATGTCTATTTATTTGTCAGTTTGAAAAGAGATTTATTTTTCTGTATTTAAAAAAATAATAATAATTAAATAAATTTTGAAACATGTCTATTATATGTCAGTTTGAGAACTTAAATTAATAAATTGATATTTGATTCCTTGCCTGTTGTCAACAACACCTACCTGGTAATGCATAAGTATGTTCATTGTGTGCATAAATATTTCGGAGGCAAGCCGTCCTTCGGGTTTGTAGGGCAGCAGTAAATACTGAATGCCCAGCAGAGGTACCAGGATTAAGGTGGCCCTGACGGCCCTCATGTACAGACTGGATTCAGCCTGGTGGGTCACCTTCAGCTTTGTGATCAGCACTCTCACAATGTTTAAAAGGAAGAAGAGGTTAACCTAAGGACAACAAGCAGAGAAAAGAGCAACTATGAAGAGAGAGAAAAAGAAATGCATTGCAGTACCTCAAAACCAAAACTCTCTAAAGACACAGTACACATAAAGCTACTTATTCTTAATTCATACCTTTCTGTATTTTACATTTTTCAAAATGCTAAACTTTCATTTATTTCTGTGTTTAAATAAAAAAAAGCCACACTGTATATTCTAGCATGGATTCAAGGCTGAATTCTAAAGTTTGGATTATGTTATAGTCTGTAATAATAACTGTAAATTGTCATATAAACAGCCAAAGATATAACCATATACACCGATCAGGCATAACATTATGAGTGCTGACAGGTGAAGTGAATAACACTGATTATCTCTTCATCACGGCACCTGTTAGAGGGTGGGATATATTAGGCCGCAAGTGAACATTTTGTCCTCAAAGTTGATGTGTTAGAAGCAGGAAAAATGGGCAAGCGTAAGGATTTGAGCAAGTTTGACAAGGGCCAAATTGTGATGGCTAGACGACTGGGTCAGAGCATCTCCAAAACTGCAGCTCTTGTGGGGTGTTCCCGGTCTGCAGTGGTCAGTATCTATTAAAAGCACTCCAAGGAAGGAATAGTGGTGAACCGGCGACAGGGTCATGGGCGGCCAAGGCTCATTGATGCACGTGGGGAGCGAAGGCTGGCCCGTGTGGTCCGATCCAACAGATGAGCTTCTGTAGCTCAAATTGCTGAAGAAGTTAATGCTGGTTCTGATTGAAAGGTATCAGAATACACAGCGCATCACAGTTTGTTGCGTATGGGGCTGCATAGCAGCAGACCAGTCAGGGTGCCCATGCTGACCCCTGTCCACCACCAAAAGCACCAACAGTGGGCACGTGAGCATCAGAACTGGACCACGGAGCAATGGAAGAAGGTGACCTGGTCTGATGAATCACGTTTTCTTTTACGTCACATGGATGGCCGGGTGCGTGTGCATCAATTACCTGGGGAACACATGGCACCAGGATGCACTATGGGAAGAAGGTAAGCCGGCGGAGGCAGTGTGATGCTTGGGGCAAAGTTCTGCTGGGAAACCTTGGGTCCTGCCTTCCATGTGGATGTTACTTTGACACGTACCACCTACCTAAGCATTGTTGCAGACCATGTACATCATTTCATGGTGGCTGTGATAATGCACCCTGCCACAAAGCAAAAATTGGTTCAGGAATGGTTTGAGGAGCACAACAACGAGTTTAAGGTGTTGACTTGGCCTCCAAATTCCCCAGATCTCAATCCAATCGAGCATCTGTGGGATGTGCTGAACAAACAAGTCCGACCCATGGAGGCTCCACCTCGCAACTTACAGGACTTAAAGGATCTGCTGCTAACATCTTGGTGTCAGATACCACAGCACACCTTCAGGGGTCTAGTGGAGTCCATGCCTCGACAGGTCAGGGCTGTTTTGGCAGCAAAAGGGGGACCAACACAATATTAGGAAGGTGGTCATAATGTTATGCCTGATCGGTGTATATTTAAGATTGGTGGTGGACTAAATAGTTTGAAAATCGGTCATTGACCCAGTCTATATTCATCATCAACCCCCATTCTGAATGTCTAAATGGCCTTGTAAACAGCAATAATTGTTATAATGACACAAAATCAGCTTTAAACTTGCAGTTCCGACATTGCAGAAGTCAGTCCAAGATTCATTCGATACAGAGTATTTATCCATTACAAGCTTTTTATGGGCTGCATAATCAGATATCAGATATGACCCCAACACAAACAACAAAGAGAACACGGCACTTTGATTAAAAAGGGTTGATTGCCAGAGCTTAAGTTGATTTTCTGAAACAAGATCATGCAGATACACATATATTGCCAAGGGTGGGTAGAAGATAAACAAGAGAGATAAAGTGAGAGAAAACGAAATAGAGACAGAATGTAAGATTAAAACGAATACAGACTTACCAACAGGGCTGCACAGATGGGCCCATGAATAATGTAGAGCAGAGAAGTGTTCGAGCTTATCCAACAGCTGTGGAAAAAAGTGTGAGAAAAGTTCAGATTTACGGAAAGCAGAACCAATAAAAGCATGAATACTTCATTAAATGTTCAGTGACATCATTGCTATGATTTCACAAGATGTTCTACAGAGCCTTTGCCTGGTCAGTGTATTCCTGTGTCCTGACAGAAGCTGGGATGAATCTGATTCAGTTTTTAAATTTGGTTCGGCGGTACTACAATACTTTGACTGTGTTTACTGCACAGCTATTCAATGAATCTATTCTACACCATAAGAAATTATATTTTAACAGAGATGTAAATGTGCAGTCGGAATTTATTGTGACTGAAGCAAAAGAGTTGGCAAAAAAGTAATAAATATACACTATCAGTAAAAAGTTTGGAAGAATTAAGATATTTTAATGTTGAATGAAAGATCACCAAGGCTCAGTGTCTTCAGTGTAACATAATCCTTCAGAAATCATTCTAATATGCTGATTAGAGCAGAATTTATTTAAAATATAACTTTACTGTCACTTTTGATCAATTTAATGCATCCTTACTGAATAAAAATTCGTCACTTTGGAATTATAAGGTTCTGTCTGACACTTTTGTCAACATTGATAATAATAGGAAATGTTTCCTGAGCAGCAAATCAGCATATTAGAATGATTTCTGAAGGATCATGTGACACTCAAGACTGGAGTAATGATGCTGAAAATTCAGCTTTGCCAACACAGGAATAAATTACATTTTTAAATATGAGTTATTTTATATTGGAATAATATTTCCCAGTATTACTATTTTTTATTACATTAAAGCAGCCTTGATAAGCACAAGATACTTCTTTCAAAAAAACACAAAAAAATCTTAATTATTCCAAACTTTTGAGTGGTAGTGTATATATACACTCTATATATAACATTAAACATTAATAAAAAAATTGTTCTCAAAACAATATGGTTATATAATAGTATTATAAAAAAAATAGTACTGTTGCTCAGTATATAACTACAACCACTTATTAGGAGGAGGGATGCTTCCTCAAAAGAAATGTTAAAGGGACAGTTCACCCAAAAAAGAAAATTCTGTCATCATAGTATGGGGGAAAAAAAAATACTATGGAAGTCAGTGGGGCCCATCAACTGTTTGGTTACCCATATTCTTCAAAATGTCTTCCTTTGTGTTCAGCAGAAAAAAGAAATTCATGCAGGTTTGGAACAACTTCAGGGTGAGTAAATGATGACAAAATTTTCATTTTTGGGTCTTTAATGGAATCACTATGGAACCAGAATCATTAAGCAGGATCAAATTGTTAAATTTCTTACAAATTCTTTTGGATTTCACTCACTTGTCATTGTAGTAATAACTTCGGGATATTGCATGTATAAATGCAGGTATTAACGGGAAGCCTGGAAAACATTTAAAAAGAATAAAATGAAATGTTGTAAGAAAACATTGATCAAACAGAAATCCAGTTCATTTTGGTAAGTTGATTTAAAGAAACGTACCCCATCCTAGAAGGTAATACCACATGAGTTGCTGTTTCTCAGCAAACACTGCCACCACAATGAGGGTGTGCAGGTAGATCCCTTCACACAACATCCAGAAGTAGTTACAGCCCAGGAGATAATGGTGGATGAACACGGACACTTTACAGCTCACCTGGTGAAAACACATCGATATGTGTCAATATGACCATGTTCACTTTCTTAATACACATTCCTGGTCATATTGTGCATGACACGAAAGCCCACTATTCTATTTGTACACTTACTGGGTTAGCTTGGGTTACTTCTTGGTTGTTTGCAATACAAGTGAAAACGATGATGGTTATAACAGAGTTCAGCACAAAGGAGAAGAAGAGATTCTTGTGTAGAGTTATCCTTTGGCAACTTAAGCTCCTGAGTGGAAAAAACAGCAAACAATATTAGACTGGGTGAAAAGGGAGGTAAGTTTTTATGATACGGCGATAAGATTTTTTCATGTGACTTACTTAAAATAGAAAAATATCCCCAGAGACGTAAACAACGATATCAGCGACAATCCATGACCAATCAAAGCCAAATAGTAGAGATTAAGTGCTGTCTAAAATAAATAAAATATACAAAATTTACCATTCAATATGAACAAGAGAAAAAAAATTACACTACCAGTCAAAAGTTGATGTTTTTGAAAGAAGTCTCTTACGTTCACCAAGGCTGCATTTATTTGATTGATCAAAAATACAGTAAAAACAATAAATATATGAAAATAACTGTTTTCTATTATATTTTACAATGTAATTTATTCCTGAGCTGAATTTATAGCATCGTTGTAACGCGTGCACCCGCAGGCAGACAGATGAAGACAAAGACGAATAAAGTTCCAATACAAGGTTTAATATAATCCAAACAGATCGAGGTACAATCACACATAACCGAAACGAGACCGGACAAAGAGACACCAACAGAACTGAACTTATATACACAGATGATTAACTAAAATGACAAACAGCTGTGATGATTAGTGCAGTGTCCATGGTGACTGATTGTGGCGGGAAAACGGAACAAAGGAGCACATGTGACTAATGAATGTGGTGCGAGCGTGACATTAGGCTTGTTCGACTTGATGCAGCGTCGCACAGACCGATCGGCGGCTGACTTGAAGCAGTGCGTGCCGGTAAGAAATTTTGTCCGACTTGAGACAGCGCCGACGCCATGTGACTGTGACGTATGGCTTCAAAGTACCGCGAGAGCGATTCGAGATCAGCCACCTAAGTCAGCCAGCGCAGTTTCTCAAGAGGAGCTGCACGAGCTCTGATGACGACACAGCTGTTCCACGATTGGCCGGATTCACCACATGACAACGATCACGTGTGTTTCGTGTTTATTGTCACGCCTTCTGTTCCTCTAATGCTCACAAATCTGTATTTTTATAACAGTTAAAGCTCTTTTCATGTAGTCGCGATGTTATATTGTGTCATGTTTATCAAAATAATACTGATTAAACGCACTACATTAGTTTTTATATAGTATATGCTTATATTAAACTTTATTCTTGTAAAAACAGATGCTGTAAGCAGTACATAAAGTATTGAATGAAAATGTCTCTGAAACATCAGTGTATTAGTCAAATATTGCATTTATTTCACTTCAGCTGTGATAAATTATGCAAACGCAGCGTGAGCGTCATTACGAGAAGCAGAAAGTGTCCGACTTAACGTCTCCGTTTTCAGCTCCTCCCCGCCTGCACGCGACTACTCTCGATGATCGGTTGCATCCAGCCACAGCCGATGTCGAACACACCTGTCACATGATCCTTCAGAAATTATTTGAATATGCTGATTTGCTGGTAAAGAAATATGTATTTTTATTCTTATCCTGAAAAAATGTGTTTACACAAAAATATTAAGCAGCAAAAACAGTTTTTAATATTGATAATAATAATAACCATTATTAATAATTAAGCAATGTAAATGCATTGTTTTGCCGTTACAGATTTGAGTAATGGCTGCTGAAAATTCAGCTTTGCCATCACAGGAATAAAATATTCCTAATAATACATCAAATATTACATTTTATTTTTACAGTATTTTACAATATTGCTGTTTTTGCTGTATTTTTATCAAATAAATGTAGCCTTGGTGAGGATAATAGACTCAAAAACTTAAATTATTCCAAACTTTTGACCGGTAGTGCATGTAGTGCAGAAGTGTGTAATGCTAAATTAGAGCTCACCCTTTTGTGATCATTAGACTTGTGCTTACAGCCCGTGTAATTTGTCCATGTTCTGTTACTCTCTGGGTGAATGAACCACTGGCCTGAATCAGTACAAATCTTCGTCGCCATTTCTGATAAAGCACAATTTGGTAATCGGTTAGTCAGGCTTTTATACAAAGTTTATGTATAAGAAGTAACCTTTATTCAACAGCAAGATGAAAGTCTTACGTGGGACTCACCTAAGGTGTCAAAGTCATTATAGTAGTTTGGACAGTGCTGGGCTGAAGTGAAACCTGCATCCAAATGCTCCCAGCACAGCCATCCATCCCAGGTCCGTTTACACTTAGAACTATCTGCAATACAGTCATTCGCAGTTATTAATAAATTAATAGTTGGAATCTTAATCTTGTGGTCTTGGTTTTGAGACCTCTTAAACTAACCATGAAATCAAAATGGACAATTCTTATTTTTAATGGAATATTGCAGTATAAATTATTTATACACCAAAAAATTCATGTGCCTTTGTAGACGTTAATCAAAATAACTTCCCCTCCCTCTTGCACTGACATCTCTTCTCTGATGACGTGTTTACTGGCATGAGGGCGGGGCAACCTGTCACTCACATGGCATCACAGCAATAGCAAATCACAACCATCCAATAATTTTCCAGTGGTCAAAATCAAGTCCCGCCCTACTTTTTTTTTCTTATTTGAGAAGCTGTTTTATTGGGATTTAAGTCACAATAGGGAAGAAAAGACTATTCAGTTTCATGCCGACTTTAAGACCACATAAAACAAGACTACTGCAACTTCCGTTTCATGCCGACTTTAAGACCAAATATCTCGGTATGGGTATTTGGTGTCTGGTTCTCGTCTTCTCAAGACTGGAGTAGAATAATAAAAGACTACAGACAATAAAAAAACCCAATATTTACAATAAATCTGTGTATACATTTATCTTTCTAGTGAGTTTTTTCACACTGAACTAAATGTGTTTATTGCTAAATGCACTATACAAATCAATCTGAATTAAAATGTTTCCATTATAATATTAGGTACAGAAAACTATATTGTAGAGCAAAGATACACTGTAAACTTAACACATAGTAAAACTAAGATAATAGCTTAATAATTTGTTTTGGCTTAGTACAATGACAATATAAATGCCAATGATTGAATTTGGCGAAAAAACAAAGGTGCTATTTTTTACATACAAAATCTATAACTGTCATTAGCAATGGCAATTATACTTTAAGAAAGTCTTTCCATTCCAAATAAATCATCAGTTTTGGGGTCCTTGCCAAATAGCTTTTAACAGCCTTCACGGACACTCTTGTGTCAAGCTTCAACTGCCGTCCTTCAACTGTAACTTGTGTGTCAGACGCAGCAATGAACCACACAGTATGTTTCCACTCAGTCATCCTTTCACATAAGGACTTTCCCGTAATTTTCAGGATGATGTGACAAAACATCATGTGGTTTCAGTCCTCAATGTTCTTATGAGCATCCAAGTCAGAGATTGAGGGCAGGAAATAAACCTCCCTTTTTCAGTGGAATTCCGTAACTGCCATGACTAGCAGACCTTTTCTAAAGAACAAACCCAAAGTACAATGACAAAAGGTAATAAAAAAATCATAAAAACCAAACTGTTAGCTTGACAAAACCTGCATGAACACTTTTAAAAGTCTTGTTTAAAGGTTAAATGGGCCTAACTAAGAGATAAATGCTGATCTGAGATTCTGAATAATGTTCTAGATCCAACAAACGATATGTCTGAGCATAGTTTATAGCCATTGCTCATAGTCAAGAATCTTTGTGAAATAAGAACCTCTCACCTGTTTTGTTGTGATTTGTGTCTTTCATAATCTTCTGGTAACATTCAAACTGGGCGGTCAAAATATTGTGGCGAGAGAAGTCCAATTCATGGGGATTCTTTTGTGCCGTACCTCCAGTGTTGTTCTCTGTGAGGACCACCACAAAAAACTGTTCAAAAATACAAAGAAAAGAGATCAACAATGACATTAGCTGATGAACAATAGAGAATGGCAGATACATAAACCTTGGAAATCAAATCTTTGAGTGTAGCAAAGATCTTTGAAATGCATAAAAGTTATGCATACATGTGGCACGTTTAATTCTTGCGTACTCCTAACTCTTATACATTTGTTTTGTTATACTTAGATAGTTCACCCAAAAATGAAAATTCTGTCATCATTTACTCACCATCAAGTTGTTCTGCATGAAGTTCTTTCTTCAGTTAAACATAAAAGGAAGATATTGTGAAGAATGTTGGTAACCAAACAGTTGCTGTTTTTTTTTATTATAAAAAAAATATTAAAGGGGTCATATAATGCCACTTTTACAAGATGTAAAATAAGTCTCTGATGTCCCCAGAGTGTGTATGTGAAGTTTTAGCTCAAAAATACCCCACAGATAATTTTTTATAGCATGTTAAATATGTTAAATTTGTCACGCTCCGTTTTGGTGTGTGTCCCTTTAAATGCAAATGAGCGGCTGCTCTCAAGAAGAGGGCGGAGTTTCAAGAGCTTGTGTTAGCATATTGTACTGTTAGCAGTGCCGATTACCTCACGCAGACTCACTGAAAATATCAGTAACTGTTTAGCCTTTTATGTTCAAACGTGAGTCAGACAATGATGGAGAGACTCAAGAGGAAGTGACAACGTGTAGAATGCAAGAGGACATTTCTGAATGGTTAGTTGCTTAATTTATGTAGCTGATGTGGGATATCCCTTTGCTTTGAACTTTGAGCATCAAAACTTTGCAGACGTTGTTTACGCTTAAACAGCAACATTACACACTAACTAAAGTTAAAAAAGTGAAATCATAATCAACCACCCCTTTAAACTATAGAAGTCAATGAGGACCAGAAACTGTTTGGTTACCCACATTCTTCAAAATATCTTCTTTTGTGTGCAGGACAAGAAAGAAATACAAGTTTAGAAAAACCTGAGAGTGAGTAAATGATGACAGAATTTTCATTTTTGGGTAAACTATCCCTTTACGTTAATGGTAATGAGTGAATTGATTTTCAATAAATACCTACAAGAAGATTTTTCACAGGCAAGTTATCCTTATAAAATAATTTAATAATGTTTATAAAACATTGTTTATGACAAACAAATACCTCAGAGGTTGCCAACAGTAAGAGAAATGAGGTAATCCAGCATCCAAACATGGTTCCACTGCTTGGCTTTTGTGTATCCAAAATGTCTTAATGCGTCAACTGAAAGCAAACAGAGATTATTATACATCCAAAGAATAGAGTGATTATCAGACACTTTGCTAGTAGATTTAGGTTATTTCTTAACCAAACAAGGTGAGCTAAAATGAAAACACAAAATTAGAGATTTCCCTAAAGAGTTTCTGTTGGTTATTTTCATCAAGCAACCATGAAAACAAGCCATTAGAGCCAGGTGAACTGTTGACCAACTCCGCTCCCAGGAGTGCAGTAACGGCACTGTTGTTAAGTTGAAGAAGAGGGCGGAATCAAAATCTGCTTTACATGAAAGTTCAGTCCATCAGGAGGCCGATAATCAACTCAAAAGTTAAGAAGGCATCATTAAACATACATTACACGGTTCACCGTGGCTGTTTTGGCTTGCTCGATACAGATAACATCATAAATCAGCTTCAAAGCTTAGGAAGATCTGTTATAGCCACAATAAAGTTGTTTGCAAAAAGTTTTTACTATTTTTACATGCTAATATTTTATGACATCCTGGACTACATTCTGATTATACACAACCCCGGTTTATTCTTTTTATGGTGTTCCATGTGGAACTATCAGAGCATTCCAAAACATCTTTAACATCTGCCTCGATTCTGCTGTTATTTCCTTTTTAAATTAATACCTGTCGGTATGGCCATGGCCAAGGGGCTGAAACATCATGTGATTCTTTTGTTCGGCCTCCAAACATTTCCTGCTTGGATGGGGACCCGAAACCACATGACTAGACTCATATGTGGAAAATTATCCATTTGGATTTGTCTTTAGTCTTGAAAATGAACATGCTTCCCAGAAGTCCAGACAAAGTGAATTAACGTACGAGTGTTTTTTTTATAACTTCCATTTGGATAGGAAATATTTCTTGATGCAAAATGGCACTATACTTGTGACTTTTGAAGAAATTTCTGTGTAAGACTTTTTATGTTGCACTACTGTAATGATTTTAATGTAACACTAAAGGTATTATACTGTATATACTGTAGATTTCACCTATAGCTTTATCTGTTTTAATTACATGAAACCACATTAAATGAGGAAGAATTAATTTGCCCTTTATGATAGAGAGATGTATGTTCTGTTTGCTAAAAGGGACTTTAATAAATAAAGAATTGATTTTTTCCTTTCATTTTACAAATTAATTTGTTATTTGTTTCAGATATGACAGATCAGATGATGTAACATAATTATAAAAGAAAAGAAGTTATGGTTAAAGGGTTAGTTCACCCAAAAATGAAAATTCTGTCATCATTTACTTACCCTCATGTCATTCCACACCCGTAAGACTTTCGTTCATACAGCATACAGCAACGCAACTACCACTTTGGCGCTTCAAAAAGTTCATAAAGAGATTGTAAAACTAATCCATATGAATTGAGCGGTTTAGTCCAAATTTTCTGAAGAGACACGATCGCTTTATATGATGAACAGGTTTGATTTAGGCTTTTATTCACATATAAACATTAATCAACTCACATATCAGTTGTGGCAAATGGAAGCTCAAGTGTGCGAGAACCAAAGAGGTTCATTCTCGTGTTACGTAGCACATCTGAGCTTCCGCAAGAGGTTTGTTCTCGCGGTTGAGCTTCTGTTTATGTTCGCTGATCAATGTTTATATGTGAGTAAAAGCCTAAATTCAATCTGTTCATCATATAAAGTGATCGAGTCTCTTCAGAAAATTTGGACTAAAGTGTTTGATTCATATGGATTAGCTTTATAATCTCTTTATGAACTTTTTGAAGTGTCAAAGTGGTAGTTGCGTAGTTGTCAATGGAGGGACAGAAATCTGATGATGAACGAAGATGAACGAAGGTCTTACGGGTTTAGGACAACATGAGGGTGAGTAATTGACAGAATTTTCATTTTTGGGTGAACTAACCCTTTAATAGGGTGAAAGAGAGACAGAGAGAGAGAGAGAGAGAGAGAGAGAGAGAGAGAGAGAGAGAGAGAGTCTCTGTTATATAAAAATATTTGAATGCCCACTGAATTTAACCACACTTGAATCATACACTGCAAAAAAAAAAAAAAATCAAAGCAAGTGGCACTTGCAAACAAATGATGCCAGAGCTTTTCTCAGATCTAACTTCACATTTTAACCAACTCAAGCTGACACAGGTGTCTAAACAGAGCAACCACATAAACTGTGAACAAGTTCTATTAAGTCTGACAACCTAAAAGAATGAATTTTGAACCACATATCTATTTATTTTATTTTTTTTCATTTGAAGCAAACATCTTTTGTAATCTAATCTAAATGCAATGACTGTATGTCATACATTTTTAACTGTGGCCAAAGTCACCAAATGTTTTTGGTGGGACACTGTATGCTTTGTTTTCTGTCCAGAATGAGAGCTATGACAAATCACACCTCCAGAAATGTCATTATAAATGACAGAGACTTTCCGTATGAATCAGTAGATCAGAGTCTCTAGATTTATTTAATTCAGAAAACCACACAAGTCAAGAATGTTGTAGTTCCAAGCTCAATGAATGTCTCATACAGTATCCAGTGTGTCAGATACTGAAGAGTGTGATACTTTCAACATTGCTTGATTTGAAAATCTCAGCCAGCTCAACATAATGTTGCTGCAAACAATGGCATGAGTTTGGGGCCGGACCTTTGTCCAGTCATCCAGTGATCAGGAAACCTGTTTGAAAACAGTAATCAATTGCATCTGTCAGTTGCGTCATTTGTAACCCTAACATCACGGTCACCTAGCTCTAGTTCAGTCAATTCGAAGAACATCCATGGAACTTTTCCATTACACAAAAGGGTCTTTGTAGAGAAAAAAAAGGTTCTTTAGATTATTAAAATGTTCTTTATACTCAGAAAACATGGTTCTTTTACTAAAAAGGCTCTTTGGGGAACCTAAAATGGTTCTTCTATAGCATTGAGGCGAAAACCCCCTTTTGGAAGCTTTTTTTAAAGAGTGTACTGTGCAAAATTAATTTGTCAATTCACAGGACAGTGTATTTGTACCTACAATTTTGATATCCATATTATTTGTCAGCTGCACATATACAAAGGTATCATTGGGTCTCATTCACTAAACATGCGTATGCACGAATTTGAATGTGAAATCTGCATACGAACGTTTTCACGAACAAATCATGATTCATCAATAACTTTCGTTCTAAAGTTTATTCTAAATTATGAAAAAATGTAAGAACAACTGAAACCACTCGTACGCAAAAATCACACACGCTTGGTGGCCTTTATAAGGTGAAATTTTAAAAGATCTTAAATATATTTCATATAGGCCTAGCCTATCAGTAAAAGAATAAGAAAAGGTGTGTTGTAGTTCAAGCTGCGACTTAGCTCTGCATAAAGATGCAGATACACGTTATGTACAGCTGGCAAATTCATGTGCAATCTGTGCATACACATGTGTTGTGAATAAGGCGAAAAGTTTTCGTGAGAAGTTAAAATGTGTGTATAAATACGAATAGTGTACGCAGTTATTAGTGAATGAGACCCATTTTCTTTCTACACTGAATACTTTGAGAACCAAAGCTCAGAAAGAAATGTAGAAGTTATAGTGAGGTTTCTTTTTAACTCAACATATGTAAAAGGATGACGACTATGAAATAGCAGCAGCATCAATTAAGTGCACCTTGATAAATAACATTTCTTAATTGGCTGAACAGTCTGTTTTCTTTCACAATAAACCGCTGCTCATCTACATTACAAAGACAGTGACATGATGAAAGAAATACAAAAACAGACCATAAAACTACTTCACGAAACTTTAAGAGAGGAAAAACAGCTATAAATCTTGTACCATTCAGGTGTTGGCAGTGGGCATAAATCACATGTCATTCTAATAGGAATGTGAAAATAAAGTGTTTTCCTAGACATTTTCGATGATTGGATGACCCCGGCACTTGGTGGAAAAACAGAGGGCCGAAACATGATAACTTTTTGCCCTTCCTGTGAAGCTAAAGGAGTGGTTTATAGATGTGACATTCCCAGAGACCCCTCTCTCTCATACCCAAACCCTCCCTTTCTCTCTCTGTCACTTTCTCTCTACTGGGCCTGGTCGCAAAAAGCCACACTCCAGATCCTGATTAAATCAGGAAGCACAATGACAGTTAGTTTAACTCATGTCCGTTTAGGATACACCCAAGAATATAACACACAATTTTTCCACTCTTCACTTAAATGGATTTATCTTAAAGTGACACAGCACAAAGTTGTATTCAGGAGAAATTAAGTGCATATTAACTGGACTAAAATCATTCAGTCATTTTTAAAGGAATTTCAACAGCTGGAATCTCAAGCCTTTTTAAAAAGATTTGCAATAAAATTAATATTTTGTGTGTGCGCACATTCCACATTAAAATAATAATAACAAACGATAAAATCCTTAAAATGTAATGTAAATTGTGTACGCAGTAAACATTTATTTTTATGTAACAGTTATACTGTATGTCAAATCTTAATAAAAGTCAAAATAACATGAATGGTCAAAAGCATCTAAACAGTCCAGTGAAATATGTTAATAATACACTATCATGATTTTTCTTAAAACCGGTCTTCTTCACAACTTGTGTTCTCAGTATTTATTTACTTATTAATGTTTTAATCAAGTGTTCAAGATATTCATTATTCAGAACGCAGCTACACACTTTAATTTTTAATTAAAAGACAACAAAGTTAATTAGTGGTCAGCTGATAAGGTTTTTTTTATTATTATTTTGGTGGCAGATGGTGGCATTTAGGGTGTCACTAGGACTGTAATACTGAGTGACAATTATAATTTAATGTCAGCAAATAATTGCCCAATTTAAATAAACACACACAGGGACAAAGCTGTCGGTAGATTTTGGAATGACACTATGCAAACGACCACTTCTGTTAATCGTCCAGTCTGGCACAGTTACTGAACACTGCTGATAACCTTAAAGTGGCCAAATAGGCTATTTATTTTTTTGCCAGATTAATCAGTCTGCCACTACTGTTAGTAGCTATTTTGTAAGGTAAAATGACAGTTTTATTGTAGTATAATGTTTAAATGTTATTGCAAATGTAACCACTCTGAACACTGATGAATGTACTATTTAAATATTACACTTTATTTTAATGTGTCCCTATTACTGTGTAATTAAACACATAAGTACTGAGTAATATTAATTAAGTACATGTACTTACTTTAGGGTTAGGGTAGGATTAGGGTTTGGTTTGGGGTTAGTTGCATGTAATTATGCCTAATTTATAGATATTACTATAGTAAATACATGTAACATGTGTAACAAGGACACATTAAAATAAAGTGTTACCAAACATTTTATTGAAATTAAGATAGCCTAATTAACCAAACTGTCAGTGTTGACAAGAAAAATATTCCTCAGTAACAAGCAAATGAATAAACCATGTAACTTGGAGTGATTCATTACACTAACAGCAAGAAACAGAATTTAATTAGTTTTAAAAAATGAATTTAAATAAGTTTTCTATTTCAGTTCTGAGCAATATGGCACATCAGGATGGAGTAAAGTTTGCGCAAGTGCGCAATGAGTTTATTTAGAAACCATGAACGGGGAATAAGCGTCGTAGGAGTAAATCTACATGTTGACATGTGTTAATAAATTCTCGTTCTTACCTTGTTTGATCGGTCCTCCGTTGTCCGCTGTGGCAGTATGTAGAGTGTACTGGGAGATGTGCTCGGTGATGAGTTGAGGCCCCTGAAGCAGCAAAGGAGTGTGTAACGGGTTTCCTGTGACATCACATAGCTCATCTGAGTGTCCCGTTACACCATAGTGTCGTTCTAGTTTTGTCGCGTCGCGTCGCCAGGGATGGGATGTAGCTAGGCTAGATCAGAGCGTGCCTGCTGAAAATAGCAAATATATTCACAAAAAAAAACTATAAAAGAAGTCTAAATAAAAATAAAATAAAATGAATGGATGAATAGACCTACGATAAATAAATAAATGATCGCGAAATGAAATGAAATTATGGTTATCTTGTGTCTGTGATTTAATTAACCTCCGTTTAATTTAAACGAAAGTCCAAGCTTATGACAGAATCATTTACAACATAGATATAATATCAAAGAAAACACACCTACATTACAACACTACAGCACCTGTGCTAATGTTTGTAGCACGATTTGAATGGATTGAGCTGAAGCATGCGATTTGTGGAAATAAACTACTATTATAGCGCCTCCTGGTGTTTTAGACTATATTACTAAATGGCACAAAAATACAAGAGCGCACAGCATCGACACGGATACATGAGAGTAAAGTAATGTCATAAAAATGTAAAAAATATCGAATATCTGTCTAGCTATAGACCTTATTCACAGCAGCGCCAACGAGACTGTGAGGGATGGACACTGCAAAATATCTGTAGACATAAAATTTCAGTAGACATAAAAAACCCAGACAATATGAGCTATGGAAAATTATAAGTGATCTAGGAGCTTTATACAGATTTTTACAGCGGATGGCATTGAAAACACGGTAAATCTATCCCTCACAGCCTCGTTTTCATACCTGTCATGGCGCTGCTCTGAATAAGGGCAATAAAACTATTGTATTTTCTTCAGTGCTTCCATTGGTGCTTTCTGACCCATTTTTGCACGGTGTAACAACTGAAATGATGTATTCCATTCAAATATTCAACAGTTGCTTAAGGCAATAAGAAAATACAATTTTAGTTAGTGATTTATGGACACAAACACCTTATTATCAAATTTTATTAAAAATTCTGTTAAACAGTCTCCTGCTGCATTAACTGAGAAGAACAGGCATTTACCGATACACAACTCAATTATTAGGAATAGCTACATATTCACACTGTCATTTTCAGTAGGCCTATACCATAACTGATGCAATTCTCTCATTATAAATTGAACATTTTATATATTTATACCACAGGTGTCATGTAGGCATACAGGACACAATGACAGGAACAGAGACTGATCAGTTCAAACAGGTAAGTTTATTAATGAAGCGGCAGGAACTCACACAACAGCTAAGTTGATCAATAGAGAGTAATTGGCAGACTTGAAATACTTGATATTACAGGTTTGCAGAGCACACACACACACAAGGGCAGAGAGATGAGAAGACGAAGGATGGATCGAGGTAACAAGGCTGGTAGAGTATCTCAGGAACTTCTAGCAGGTAGCAATGTAAGTGAGTCTGTAGCATCAGACGAGGCCAGACAGGCCAGAGGGTGTGTGTAATGCCTGTATAAAAGGTATAAAACCAGCATCTTACCTCTTCCTGTTGTTAGTTCTTTCGGCATCCCTTCTTCTCCTCCTTTTTGTACATTTTTTTGCCTGTTATAGGGGGGCTATTGGAGCTCGAGTAGAATATCCTCTTCAAGCCTCTCTATAGCAGACAGCAAGCCAAATCTGTTTACCACTTATGCTAAGATTATATGGGCACACAAACTCGTGAATAACATATTATCGACACAGAGTTGGCAAATGATCCAGTGTGTATCTGTATTTGAGCTCTGAGGATCAAGGGATTCTATTTGCAACATGTTTTGTAGCGTTGAGTAATGTAGCCAATCACAGACATATCTGTTGATTTCTTGAACGCAATGGTTTTTAAGTTAAAATCCACTCACTGCTTTAAAACGGCAGAGTTTTTGTCCAGTGCCGAGTTCTGAGATACGCTCGCAAATCCTCTCGCTGTAACAATTTGTAGACATAAATGAATAAGAGATTCACTGTGCAGTCAGCTTCATTGATTATAACTGAACTTTGTGAGATCGCGTTGAATTGAGATGAGTGACTGCTTTTTAGTGATTATAAACCGAGTGCTCTTTGCATGCTTTCTAGGTGATATATAGCCTAATAACTTATATCCTAATATATTCAGAATTTGAATAAAACTTTTGTTTTTCAAGCTTCACCAGCAGCCATGTATATGCTTCAATACATAGGCCCATCCGCATATAAATGCGGGATTCACTCTCGATTGACATAGTGATAACTATATAGCAATGGACGAGGCAAAAATACCTCACTAATTTCCGAAGCATCTTCAGTGATTTGATTTTAGAACCACCCCCTCCCCCAACAATTAACAATTAACTTCAGAAGATACATAAAATGAAACATGAAATATCTAATTTGGTGTCAGACAGCAATATATTGGACACTGCTTGTTTTTAATCGGATCCACTTGTAAGCCTGTGATATCATTGGTCCAGCCTTCACTGTCCTTTGACTACCTTTGCTCATTTGCTGATCTGCCCTTTATGTCTGCCTTGATGAGAAAATGGATGTCAGTGTTTTAATGAGGGCTTTTAGAACATTGAGGAATTATAATTCATTTGTGGAAACTGTGTGGAAATGACAAGTATGAAAATGTAAAGTACTTCTCATTTATTTGAATGAAATATTCATAACTGGGTCATCCTGGGTTTAAAATGAGGTGTGTGGCTATACATTTAAATTCTTTGTCCTTTCTATTAACATGAATAGGTATGTATCCCATTAAAGGAATTGTCACACAAAATGAGAAGACTTGAATTACTGAGGCGTGACTAACCTGTGGCTTTTCTGGATGGAAAAAAGATAACTAGCATGCAAATAAAATGGGTGGTAGTATTTCTAAATATGCTGGATGGAAACATAGACATGTTTTCAAAGTTCTAGTTTTATGAACAGTGTCTCTGACACTGTGAATTTGACAGGAATTATTTCACTCTTTTCTAATACATTTAGTCATGTATTGTAAAGAATAAAATACTGTCTATTTTGGCTGACGGTGCTCTATTTGAGCAGGTAGGGCGGAGGGGGTTTGGTTCACAGGGGGCTGGGAGAAACAGTTGAGCTTCTACCCTTGATCTTTCCAATTCCTCTCTGGGGAGATGTAAAATTATTCAATTCGTGCATCATAAAATTATCATTGGGATAATGTCAATCATCCTGAGTGACAGATGGGCACACCCACACCGGCTTTGTTTTCCCAATAGGACAGGATATGCAAATCAACCTTCTGCTGATGAATTCAAGCACGGCTGTTGTCCCACACGTCAAACTTTAATGAGTAAGCCATTTCTTTATAATTTGGTGTCTGAAGCAGCTGTTTGTACATGTTATAGTATGGAGCCAGTTCATGCACATCCTTGATGGGTCATATAGGACTGACATCTTCCAAAGAAATTGTTACAAATATCTAAAAACAAATTACAAATGTTTGACATGAAAATCATACAAATCACTAGAGGGAGCTAAACAGTCAGAAAAAAAGGGCTAGATGTCACAAAGGCTCTATAAATACAGTACGATTGCACAAATGCATGTTTATTATCTAAATGCCTTCAAAACATTATTAAATTAGATTTTAGAGAGAGAAAGAAATACTGAATGTGAATACTGGATGAGAAAATCTTTCATAAATGCCAAGTCAAATTTATTGGTATAGCACTTTACACACAATACACATTGTTTCAAAGCAGTTTCACAGAAAATCAGTATGTTAATGTTTATAATATCTTAATATGATCATGCTTGATAGTCGCATTTAGCAGATTAGAGCTGGACGATAATATAGTTTACAAGTCAGGACAAGTTGTCACATACTGTATGTTTTAAATATTAAATATTTATTAATTACAATATTCAATGGCCAAAATAACAGTTTAACATTTTGGTATGCTACCTTTTATATTTTGTGTCATTCATTATTTTGTTAAATATGGTTTACAATTAGTCTTTACAATAGGTTTATTAGCATTAGTTAACTATATTATTTACCCATAGTAAAAACTAAGAACAATAATTCTGTTAAAGCACTTATTAAAGGGTTAGTTCACCCAAAAATGAAAATTCTGTCATTAATTACTCACCCTCATGTCGTTCCACACCCGTAAGACCTTCGTTCATCTTCGGAATACAAATTAAGATATTTTTGATAAAATCCGATGGCTCAGTGAGGCCTGCATTGACAGCAAGATAATTAACACTTTCAAATGCCCAGAAAGCTGCTAAAGACATATATAAAGCAGTTCATCTGTCTACAGTAGTTCAACCCTAATGTTATGAAGTGACGAGAATACCTTTTGTGCGCCAAAAAAAACAAAATAACGACTTTTTTCAACAATTTCTAGTGATGGGTGATTTCAAAACACTGCTTCATGAAGCTTCGAAGCTTTACGAATCTTTAGTTTCGAATCAATGGTTCAGAGCGCGTATCAAACTGTCAAAGTCACGCCCCCCAGTGGTGAACCATTGAAATTTCGAAACACTTGTGACGTGACAAAGCCTCGTTTACTGAAATCACGTGACTTTGGCAGTTTGATACACGCTCGGAACCACTGATTTGAAACAAAAGAAACGTAAAGCTTCGAAGCTTCATGAAGCAGTGTTTTGAAATCGCCCATCACTAGATATTGTTGAATAAAGTCTTTATTTTGTTTTTTTTGGTGCACAAAAAATATTCTCGTCACTTGATAACACTGAGGTTGAACCACTTTAGTCACATGAACTGTTTTAAATATGTCTTTATACCTTTCTGGGCATTGAAAGTGTTAATTATCTTGCTGGCAATGCAGGCCTCACTGAGCCATCGGATTTTATCAAAAATATCTTAATTTGTGCTCCAAAGATGAACGAAGGTCTTACAGGTGTGGAACGACATGAGGGTGAGTAATTAATGACAGAATTTTTAAATTTTTGGGTGAACTAACCCTTTAATCTTAATGTCATTTCAAAATAAAATCAAAAGTTGTGTCTGTTCATATTTTTGATTGACCTTAGCTATAAACTAACCATGAACAGTATTTTTATTAACTAAAGTTAACAAAGATTAATAAATACTATAACAAATGTATTGCTCATTGTTAATAATGTCAGTTAATGCATTAACCAATGTTAACTAATGAGACCTTTTTGCAGTCTTTAAGTCTATTATTGGCTTTATAATGAAAAGTTTCATTGTGACAGCTTATTATTGTTATTATTAATGTGACACCTTATAGTGACGACATGCTCACTATTCCATCACACAAAAGTCAATGTGTTCAATAAATCTTTTCTTCTGGCAAATAATAATAGACATTTTTAGTAGTTATTTTTTTGTAGCCAAGACTTTAAGGTTTGTGTCTATACTTTCAAAAATAAAGCCTATTCTGAGTTATATTCACTGGGGTAAAAAGTGTAACAACTAGCCCCTCTCCTTCACTATATCCTCAGCCTTGTACATAATATGAGGAACAAGGCGTGCAGCTCTGACAGAGAGATAACAAGTGTTCCACATGTTGCAGTCTGACTCTGCTGATCTTTAATCAGACACGCTACATGATAAACAATATCATCCATTCATGCGCAGAGACAACATTATCAAACAAAGGCACACTAGCAAACACATACCACATTGTCTTGCACTCTAAAGTTCAATCTGCAGTTACTTTAGACTGTTAACCAAAATAACCATGTCTACAAGCATGCATTAGGATCGCAAAATAAATAGATTTATCAGCTTTCAAAAGGAAGGAAAACATGCTTCCCTTTTTTGTTGTTGATGTCAAAGGGAAATTTGGTACAGATTCATCTGTCATTTGGTAGACACAAGCTAAATTAGGCAGATGCAGGGCTGGAACCACCATATGTCACTCCAACATTCAGATTAGTGCTTGACTGATTTGTCGTTTTCACTGGCGATTCCTAAATTATTACATTTAGTCTCCTGAATCCCTAATACGTGGTTACATCTATGGGTAGATGCCAACATCTGGCTGTACATTTTTCATGTTCAGCAGCCTAATGCAATATTTGGCCAGAGGTTTGCTCCATGTGTTAGGAAGATAAATCACACTTCTGTTGTTTATGCATTATCAAAATTATGTCCAATTAAGCCTGTGTCATGTTAATTTTGCATACTGTTGGGCAGTTTGATTATAAGGATATTATTGTTTACTTTAGTGCAATTAACAATCTTGGCACTGTGTTGAGTCACCAGTTGATGTCCGATGTCCAAAAAATACAGTTTAATGTTTACTAATAAATATTGTTTAATAATAATGTCATAGTAAATGTTTTGCATGAATCCTAAGCTTTAATGTCTGAATTACTGAGAGACCCCATATGAATTAAAAAATGATTTTTTTTGTCTCTCCATTCTGTATCCATCCCTCTAATTTGTACTCTCATATTAACACTTTTCAAGTCAATCCACTGCAAGCTTTTGTTTCCAAAAGCTTTTGTACTAGGTCTATTTGAAAACCTCTAGAGTGTAAAACCCTATTCTTTCAATAGATTGTAACTCATTAAAGAAACTGGAACAATTTGAATTGGATTTTAACAAGTAGTAGCACATGTGACTCTCTTTGAAGCAGTAATGAGAAATCATTAATATAGAGTTTCATGAGTAGTTTCTGGGGGAAAATAAAATGCTCTTCAAAATGAGAAACTTAAACCCAGTTTTTATTTTTTTAAAGTTTTTGTTTCCTTATTTGTGTTCAGGGAGTGAGACTGAAGCTAGCAGTGTCAATCATGCAGTGAATCATCTTTCTTTAAAAAAGACAAAACTCTTTCCTGTGTCAGAACAGAATCACAGGCAGGAAACATGCCTCAAAATATTTCTATTCCACTAAAAAATGACAATAAAAAATCTCAAACAAAGCTTTAAATAGGTCCAAAGCCCAAGTTTCTTTGTAACATGTTTATTCCCGAGGACCCGGTCGATCAGAAGAGAGTTTCATCACTGTTTGATAACCAATGCAGAGATTTAGCTGAAATATCCAAAATAAACTAGCATTAAACTTGTTTCTTCCAAGTCTGTCCTCATTACAGTCAATAAAAAAGCAGATGACCTTGCTTTATTGTGGCTAGCAGTTCATTTGAAAGCACAAAATCCATGCAGAACACATTTTCAATAAAGGAGATTTCCAAAGGGGATTTTTGCAGCGATGCCGTATAAGAACCATTCTGGGTTCCCTAAAGAACCTTTAAGTGAATAGTTCTTAAAATAACCACTTTTTTCTTAAAGGGTTAGTTCACCCAAAAATGAAAGTTATGTCACCGTCATGTCATTCCACACCTGTAAGACCTTCGTTCATCTACAGAACACAAATTAAGATATTTTTGATTAAATCCGATGGCTCAGTGAGGCCTGCACTGCCAGAAAGATCATTTCCTTTTTCAATGCCCAGAAAGTTACTAAAGACATATTTAAAACAGTTCATGTGAGTACAGTGGTTCAACCTCAATATTATAAAATGACGAGAATACTTTTTGTGCGCCAAAAAAAAAAACAAAATAGCGACTTTATTCAACAATATCTAGTGATGGGCGATTTCAAAACACTGCTTTATGAAGCTTCAAAGCTTTACGAAACTTTTGTTCGCGTATCAAACTGCCAAAGTCACGTGAACTATTGAAATTTCGAAACACTTATGAGGTAACGAAGCCTCATTTACTGAAATCACGTGATTTTGGCGCTCTGAACCACTGATTCGAAACAAAAGATTCGTAAATCTTCGAAGCTTCATGAAGCAGTGTTTTGAAATCGCCCATCACTAGATATTGTTGAATAAAGTCGCTATTTTTTTTTTGTTTTTGGTGCACAAAAAGTATTCTCGTCGCTTTAAGGTTGAACCACTGTAGTCACATGAGCTGTTTCAAATACGTCTTTAGTAGCTTTCTGGGCATTGAAAAAGGAAATGATTTTGCTGGCAATGCAGGCCTCACTTAGCCATCGGATTTTATCAAAAATATCTTAATTTGTGTTCTGAAGATGAACGAAGGTCTTACAGGTGTGGAACAACATGAGGGTGAGTAATTAATGACATAATTTTCATTTTTGAGTGAACTAACCCTTCAATATGAAAAACATTTTATTAATCTAAAGAACCTTTATCCACCATAAAGAACCTTCTGTGCAATGGAAAGGTTCTATGGATGTTAAAGTTTCTTCATGGCACTATGCCAATAAAGATTTTAGGAAAATCCCCCTTTCTGACACACCAAGGTAATAACAGAAATTAGAATTAACAAACTACTTACAAAACCTTTTAGTTTCACATGTTATATCAAAATAATAAACAAGAAGTAAATTGTGTTTTGACATAAGGAACTGTTTGAATCGAGAACACATCTGTTGCTTCCTCAGGCCTTGTGTGTGTGTTTTCATATTTTGTTGTGCAAGTGTGTGTGCATGTTTGTGCCTGAAGTAACATAGGCCACCTCTCACCATATGCCATTGTCCCCGTCGCTTGTTGATTCTCCATTGCTGCCCTAATCGCGAGACACGCAGCAGCTGTTGTCAGTCTCTCACGAACGGAATCAATAAAGCACGTCAAGCCTCCCCAAACACAGAATCAACATAGCCGATCTATCAAACAGCAAAGACTCATTTTAATGACTTCCAGAATGTGATGAGAAAGAGCTGTGATTCGGATGGTTAAAATGGATTGTAGTATAGGAGAGGCCTATATTTCAGAGAACTGATTTATTAAATGTGCCATGGATTTCATCACGCATGGAATGAAACATGATTCACAAGCACAACATGGTTCCTTTAGGAATGGCATCTTGAGAATTTGATGCTGCATCCTAAATCGGCAAGTAGGCGAATAAAGCAACTTATAGTCGTTATTTTTGTTTTGTTTTTGCGCACAAAAAGTATTCTTGTCGCTTCATAACATTAAGGTTGAACCACTGCAGACACGTCGATGGTTTTAACAATGTCTTTACTACCTTTCTTTTTCTTAAAAATGTTGATTATATTGTTGTCTATTGATGAGTCACCTCTCGGATTTCATTAAAAATATGAACAAAGGTCTTACAGGTTTGGAACGACATGAGGGTGAGTAATTAATGACATAAATTTAATTTTTGGGTGAACTAACCCTTTAATAGTGTAATAATAAGGTCTGAAATGTTCTATTTATTATAAGCATGCACTGCAGTTATGTCATATGTATCAGTAGCTACGTTTACATGGACACCTTTTGTTTCAGTCAGAATGAATTCATTCCGATTGATGAATCCGAACGTTGTGTTTACATGAACGCTAAATAAAGTGATTGGGTTGATGTGCGCATTTATATGTCACAAGCTTCAAATTTATTTTTTGACATGCACACAATGCACGAATATAGTTTCCCAATGTTTGCGCATACTAATTTATCTATTTTGGGTCCAAATTAGTAGATGATGAGCACATGAACTGTTGTGTCGTGCTGTTTATTTTTTATCAAGTCTGTGGATGAGAGTCCGAAACAAGGACTGATGGGATGGCGTTGTCCTGCTCCACTTCACAGACAATGAGTGGAAAGAAAATTTTAGTTTCACACAACAGTCATTTATGACATTCAATTCTTTTTTCTACATAATAGCACATGCGCAGTACTTTTACATGTTCTCTCGATCGGATTAGAAAAGGTTTAAACCACCCCTTACAATCTGAATGCAATTTTAATCAGATTTGGACAATTCATTCCAATTGACTTGCATGTGACTTTTATATTCCGACTGTGCTACTAGTCCAATTACATTCGGATTATTAAAGCTGCAAGCAGCGATTAAAGGGCCCTCGCACCCGGACTCACCGCCACCCGGTGGCCTTAGGAAAACTGTGAACAGTGGGCGATATTCATTTAAAGGAACACTCCACTTTTTTTGAAAATAGGCTCATTTTCCAACTCCCCTAGAGTTAAACAGTTGAGTTTTACCATTTTCAAATCCATTCAGCCGATCTCCGGATCTGGCGGTACCACTTTTAGCATAGCTTAGCATAGTTCATTGAATCTGATTAGACCGTTAGCATCTCGCTCAAAAATGACCAAAGAGTTTCGATATTTTTCCTATTTAAAACTTGACTCTTCTGTAGTTACATCGTGTACTAAGACCGACGGAAAATGACAGGTTGCGATTTTCTAGGCCGATATGGCTAGGAACTATACTCTCATCCGGCGTAATAATCAACGAACTTTGCTGCCGTACCATGGGTGCAGCAGGCGCAATGATATTACGCAGCGGCTGTGACCCCCTGTTTACACAGGGAGCGTGCCTTGCAACCATGGAGACATTTGTGAGAGACGCTGCGTAATATCATTGCGCCTGCTGCACCCATCTTATGGCAGCAAAGTTCCTTGATTATTACGCCGGAATGAGAGTATAGTTCCTAGCCATATCGGCCTAGAAAATCGCAACTTTTCATTTTCCGTCGGTCTTAGTACACGATGTAACTACAGAAGAGTCAAGTTTTAAATAGGAAAAATATCGAAACTCTTTGGTCATTTTTGAGCGAGATGCTAACGGTCTAATCAGATTCAATGAACTATGCTAAGCTATGCTAAAAGTGGCACCGCCAGACCCGGAGATCGGCTGAATGGATTCGAAAACGGTAAAACTCAACTGTTTAACTCTAGGGGAGTTGGAAATTGAGCCTATTTTCAAAAAAAGTGGAGTGTTCCTTTAAGCAGATAAAGAGGAGAAATATGGCAAAGTCATTTTGATGCACCACACTTCCTGCTGCCAGCAGGTGGCACTTAATATTGCCATGTTGATGTCTTCAGGTCAGGACTCTTATCAAACATGTGAAGTTTGGGACAGGTTGGCCATTGTATGCCTGAGTTACAACAACTTCCTGTTTCATGGCAAAACATAAAATTTTGTCAGGCCGCCACGGACCCTTCAGCGAAAACTCAAGCAATTTAAACGAAATTTAACATTGCAAAGGCCTTTAGATTAAACTGAACAAATATGACGTTGATCTGATTAAAGCTCTAGGAGGAGTTCGTTAAAATACAACGTCTGGAAATGGCAAAAACTGCAAAAATTTTGCAGATAAAATTGAAAATATCTCACTTCCTGTTGGGTTTTCAGATTTTGCACCTAGGGACTTTTTTGTAGGTATTGGGCTGTTACATGTGAATTTCATACCTGTACGTGAAATGTAGCACGAAGGGTGCTTAATTGAAATTTTGTAGGTGGCGCTATCGAGCCATTTTGCTACACCTAATTCTGAAACCCATATCAGACGTAAATTTTAACCACTTCTAATGCGTGTGCAAAGTTTCATGAGTTTTCAAGCATGTTTAGGCCCTCAAAAATGTGATTCATTTCGGAGAAGAAGAATTGACAGAGCAATTACAATAGGGTCCTCACACCATCGGTGCTTGGGCCCTAATTAGGGTCCATGTAAACGCCAATTCTGACTCACAATACAGTCACTTGTCAAAACCTACTGTCATAATGATGTAACCTGCAGACAAAGTCACTAAACCCACCACTAATGGATTCTGTCTGGAATGTTCCCCATTGTTTTACAAACAGTAAAAAGCTCCAGTGCTGCTGGACTGTATATCGTCGCTCTTGGAATGCTGTTCAGCCAAATTCAAGGACCTGGAACATGCAAAAAATATAAAATAATGTTTAAAGTGCCCCATTATGGTTTTTTAGATATTATCTTTCATGTAGTGTGCTATATACCTGTTTAGAATTGTAAAAGGTCTGCAAAGTTTTAAAGATCAAAGTTCAAGACGAATGGAGTTAATGTCTCCCATAAGAAAGAACCGATTCTGAACTGCCTGAAATGAGTCGTCAGTAATTAGTCAGTCCTGCTCCCTAGGTTTGTAACAAATTTGCATAATTCCCATGTCTTCATCGGCTATACCCACGAACAATGTATACCACTTAGAAACGTCCTGCTCAAGTTGTTCTTGTGATGGTGGTTTGGGTTGATCAGCTACTTCTTCCAATGTTTTATTATCAGACTTGGGCTCGAATTGATACTGTAAAACGCCATCATTACTATTTGTATAACTCTAGAAGCACTGAGGAACCCTCCTGAGCTGAAATTCAGATATGGTAATGGGCATTTAATTTCCGACATAAGCTGTAAGCGGTAGACCAATCACAACAGACTGGGATCTCTGACCAATCAGAGCAGAGTAGGCTCTCGTAAGGGAGGGGTTTAGAGAGACTGGATCCTTGATTGAACAGTTTCAGACACTGTGAGAAAAGAGGTCATATTATGAGAAATGCTATGTTTTGAACAGCATTGCTACTTTTCTCCCAGCTAGACCAGCACCAAAACAGCACTAACCAGCATAAAAAAGCCTGAAATTTCAGCAGGGAGGTTTGCCTCAAAAAACGTAGAATCTCATTTGCCTTTGAAAAGGCCAGGTTCATTGCCCTGCCTTAGCTTCATAGGTCAGGCGCTGATGCCTGCTGAAAACATCTCTGCATGAAAATCAATGCAACAGGAGCTATGAGGGACCATCACAATAAAACCTCCAGAGGTTATAAACTGTCAGATGTCCGAGGATGCTGGGTATTTTTATCCACTTCTCCTGGTTCCATGAATAATGTAATGCAGTAAAGTGCACTCTTATATCATGTTCCAGAAGAAAGGCCACTTCCTAGGTCATAACCGTTCACAGCACAAAGTAAGCACTCTCCACATGGAACTCTGTTGATTATTATAATTAGTAAACATGGGGCATCCATAATCAGGTGATTGGTTGTTGTCTGTTGCACTCCTTGTGTTTGCTTTATCACCACAATGAATTATTCATGCAGATGCATAGTCATGTCTCATATTTAATTACTGTGTTCTCTATCATATTTGTCTAAACAGCATCTGTTATCAGGGTGCATCAGTAACATGGTTTAAAAATCATGCTGATGTGTAATGAGCATTAGTGGAAATGATTTAGTAATTAAGATAATCACTATGCACAATTAATCGACTGCTCATGTTTGTTAGTTTTGTTTGTTTGTTTGTTTGCTTTATGTTGTCTGCCATGAACAGAATAAACATCAAGGCGGATAAAATAAATATGCTTCAACTTCAAGTCTGGATTTTTCAGGCCAGCGGCTGCATTGTTCTATAGCACTGACAGCAACCATTGCATATTTTAATGAAGCTATGAATATTCATATTTTAGAGTTAATGAGGTAGAGTGGGATTTGGGCTTCTGAATGCATGTGCCATAGGACAGATCTGTTTAACAGACAAACATACAGACATACAGGCAGACTGTTGGAAAAAACACAGGCCTTTGCTACACTGTCAAAAGGGAAGGCCTCCAAACCCCCAAACGCAGATCTCATCTAGTTATAGAACTTAAATTCTGTTTTTTGAAATGTGTTTGAAGATCTGTTTTTGAATATGAGTTCTGAAAAATGTCAGAAAAGAAATGCAAAAAGAGAATAAACATGACATGACAAAAGAAAATTAGGACATTGCTGCACAAATTATATATGGATTTGGACCACCAAAGTTTGTTCGCAGTTTTTCAGCACTTTATCGACAGTCTTACTGGAGGGTCTGCTTTGGAAATATGCACATTAGATACTTAAAATTGTAATTGCTGTGCTCTGAAGCCAAGGATGTCTGTGAAAAATCTTTTAGCATTCTCATTCATCTCAATGGCAGTTGCTCAGATGGTGCAGGTTTGTGATTCAAAATCTGGGTCACTGACAAATAAGAATGTCCACAATACCAATATCATGAATAATCAATTCAGAAATATCATTATGTTTTTGGGGAGTCATACTTCATGACATTGCACAACCTGAACTAACCTTGTCTTGTTATAAAAGTGTAAAATTATTTGATATTTTTACAGACGAATTGAACTTTACATGGTCTCTATGATAGAATATCCTGTTTTGTTTTTATTCCTGCATGTTAAATAATTTTTTTTTTTTTAAATATTACAAAATATACGACTTTATTAGTTTTCTGTTCATTATTAAATCATGAGAACAGTGCCACCCTGACATTTTTTGCTTTAATTCCCTCCAAATAAAAACATAAATGATGCGTATTCATAATATGTCATATTATGTCATAAGTCATAATATGTATAAACTGCATCTTAAAAAATACAAGGTATTTTTGAATAAATTAATAGATCTAGATTAAAAATTCTGTAATCTTCAAGTACATGTAGCATGGTGCATGTATGTATGAGCTCCCATTACTGTTAAGACAACAAGAAATGCTTCAATATAGATTTTTTTTTTTTTTTTTTTTTTTTTTAAATCCTAAATACCAAAAAAAATAAAAAAATTCACGGAAACAACATTTATACTTTTGTGATAAAACTCCATGTGAGAACAAACAAAAAATGTTTTAACGCTCACAGTGTGTTCAACTTTTATCAGTGTATGCGTTTCAAAAAAGTTAACGTTTGTCAACTGACCAGGAAGTGTTACGGTATGTAAGTGATAAGGAGCACATGACAAAGGAAATCTTTACAGAGAACTTTTAATTCAGTAAACAATTAGAACAGGATAACCAGGAGAAATGCCAAAACACCATAAACATTCAACAACGCAAGACAAGGGACTAACTGAAACGGAGGGCTTAAATAGAGCAAACAGAGGGAGATACTAACTAGATAATTAATACAACACACCTGAAACAAGGAACCTAATCAATTAGTAACTATGGAGACAAACAGGAAGGGGAACTCAACTAATTAACAAACTCAAAACAAACCTAGAATCTCAGACATGAACAGAACAAGAAAACAGATCGAAGAACAAACTCTAAACATGAACAAATAAACCAGACAGTAAGTCAGTTGTTCTGACATGGTTTGGGAGATCATTTTATAACTGAGGCACAGATATGCAGATGTATCATGAGTTGAAAATGAGTTGTTTTGTGTGGAGTGAGAAGCCATGTGACCGGATATCTAAGCAGCTGTATTGATGTTTATGGTTTGATTATGGCTAAAACTGTATCTAGAATTAGATTCTTGATGGCTGGTAGCCATGGATGATTGGGAATAAAAACACAACAGACCATGTCCACCACAACCTGCAGTAGATAATCTAATGTTTCAATGTTTTTTTGTTTTGTTTTGTTTTTCAGTCAATGTTGTTTGGACGCCAACATTATTCAAAATATTTTATTTTGTGTTGAACAGAAGAAAAAAAATGCAAACAGGTTTGGAACAACATGATGATAAAAAAATTATGACAGTTTTAATTTTGGGGTGAACTACCTTTGTGAAACGAATAGCTTTAGCATACTTTTAAAAAGTATGTTATTACGGAGATAATACAAAGTTCTGTCATGAAACTCTAGATGGCGCAGGCTAATAGGTCCTTTAACTCAACCTGCTCGTAATCACATCGTTATCTATAGGGCACAGCTCATTGGCTACTGATACAGCAGGAACCAATGAGCTTGCATGCTCAACCTTCAAAATACTTGGGTAGCATTTGCCTTAGCAGTGCAGCGCGTTTTCAGAAACCCTCCACCTTCCCCAGCTCCACCTGTATTGATCTGCTATGGGTAATTCATTGTACAGCAGCAGCATGTCTTACTTGCTCACATCAGCGTGTAATGTATTGGCAGTAGCAAGTCTCGTACTTACTCTGCAGCAGCAGCGATAACCTACAGCAGCAGCAGCAATAAAAGCAGCAGCAGCATATCAACATTGTCATATCCATTACCATGCCAAACACTCCAAGAGTTGTCATGACAGAAATACTGACAAGCATTTATGGAAAACATATCAGGTTATGCATGTAACCCGGTTCCCTGAGAGGGTTATGATGTTAACACTATGGGAACGCTTCTGCTGAGCCGGTGTCTGAAGCATGTGTGGAAAACAAGCCAATCACATTGGCCGAAGAACTGACTGGTGACATAACATCAGTGCATCACAAAGACCATAAACAGACTCCCGAAAAATGCATCATCAGATTTTAATTGTCTGAAGGAAGACATTTCAGGCTTTGCTGGAGTATGACATGGCAACGCATCGTCCCATTCTCTCTCAAGGCACTCGGTTACATGCGTAACCTGAGACCATCCCTTTCAAGTGGTACTCAATGCTGCGTTATGACATTAACACTATGGGAACGTTGATACCCATGCCGCCATACTGAGGGAATGCCTGACCAAAGGATGTGAAGTGGACAAACACAAGCACAAACCCTTGGCCAAAGGTCAAGTCTGGGGTCAATCCTAATTTATGTCAATATACATGAAGTGTGTAGAAAGGACTATCCTGCCACATAGGAAGCCACGCTCCAGGTGGAGTGGGCTTTAACATCTAGAGGCGAACCCAACCTGCCCGCCTCATAGGCAAAAGTAATAGCATCCACGATCCAGTGGGATAGTCGCTGCTTGGAGACGGGAGAACCCCTGTCCTGACCTCCAAAGCAGATCAACAGCTGGTCAGATTTACGCCACACTTCTGTGCGATCAACGTAAATCCTAAGGGCCCTGACTGGACACAGGAAATTAAGCCTTTCTTGCTCCGGAAAAATAAAGGCTGAGGAGAAAAAGCTTGTCGACCATCAGAGCTGTTACTTTTTGGCCATCCTCATGGACATGAGCGTTCTTAGGTCAGGCCGCTTGGATGGCTGTGCGTGGCGTCTGGGTCCATAGTCCTGACGAGTGGATCACTGACCACCAAACTGATCCCTTGCTCTTCCTTTCTCCCCCAGGAAAAGCTAGGGCCTGGCCGCGGGATTCAGGGAGGAATTGCTTGAACACCACCAACTGTCTCTTAGCCGCCTGAAACCTATCGACAACGGAGTTAACCATGATGCCAAATAGGCCAGATCTTTTCTTTTTCCCATATGCCAGACAAATTGAGCCACAGATGTCTCTCCATGGTGACCAAAGCAGCCACTGAATGGCTGATGGAGCAGGCCGTTTGCTTAGTGGCATTGAGAGCCAAAACAGTGGCTTTGGCAAAGTTCTTTGACTGACTCTGGGTCAGTTCCCTCACCAGTATCCAGGTCATTCAGCAGGTCGGCCTGGTACACCTGAAGAATGGCCATGCACCAGCCCGACCCAAAAGTTCCTCAAAATCTTGAGTGAGGGGCATGCATTGACTGAGAGGCACACATTTTTCGGGTGTCTATTTATGGTCTTCGTGACGCACTGGCGTTACGTCACCTGACCGTTCCTCGGCCAATGTGATTGGCTTGTTTTCCACACGTGCTTCAGACACCTGCTTACGCAGAAGTGTTCCCAGAGCGTTAACGTCATAATGCAGCACTGAGTTCCACTCAAAAGGAAACTGAAATATACTTTAATGTAATTTCTGTTGTTTTAATTGAGTACTTTATTAACTTTAAATGTAATATCAAATAACACAGTTAAAAGTACTTTACATGTGCTTTAGTATGTTAGTCAACACATCAAGATGTGTACTTCTTTAAAGCATGAAACAATATTAAAAAATAATGATTTAAAATGACCTTTAAAGTTAAACTATTAATTTGAAATTAATTATAAAGTGCACTTTTTATTTTTATTTTTAAAAAGTGTACTTAAGTGTGTTAAGAAACAGTCATGAAAGTGTACTCACTTTAAGTGACCTTTTAATTAATTAATATTGTATTATCTGTAAGTAACGTTTTTTAAAATATACTTTTAAGATTCAAAGCACACTACAAGTGCACATTCAATCAATACAATCAAGTGCACTTCTTTTTCACAATTTTGAGAAATGATGGATTGTAGTGTTGTAGGTTTCACACCAGAAAATCAGAAAACGCTTTGAATTCTTCTATAGCGTGCTTGAAGAAATAAGACCATAGCTGTTAAACAAGTCTTTCTTCACATTTTTGTTCACCTTGCTATCGTGTTATGTGAAATTGTGCTATAAATGTACAGTGGCACTCAGCTGGGGTGGACATGCCAGAGAATGGACTCAAGGGTCAAGAGCTTTCCCAGAATCCTTTAATGAAGCACATATACTAGCCTGGTATTGATTTCTATCAAGGAGCTCAAAATCAATGTAAGAGACATCCTCAGGTACCCACTTTCTTTGATATTCCTGCAATGCTTTGTTCCATAAATAAACACTTTTTAAAGTACATGTTTTCAGTTTATGTAGTCTGCAAATGATGTATATTGGGAATATGAGTTTGAGTCTATCCTTCTTTACTTATTACTGAATATTCTTCAAACATACTTTTTTTAGACAGAATATTTTGGTTCTGGATGTTATTTGTTGGGTTAGGTCCTCTGGGGCAGGCTTGAGCTTGTCGTCAGTCCGAAAACCAATGCCATATTCACTGCACATGACCGAAAGGTCAGAAATGCCATTCATTCCTCAAGCTGTTTGAGTACAAGTCCATGTGCAAAGACTCTCTGTATGATTCTCTGCATTCATAGCTTAAGAGGAATCTTGATGAACTGACTTAAAATAAAGCTCAGCAATGGCAATTGGCTACAAAGCATCCCCGTCTTTCTGTCGCTATCACAATGATGGCAGCACAGCGGTATAAAGGCGGCAATTAAGAGGCACTTATTCAAAATGCATACTTGTGGTTTCAAGGGTAAGGTAATGAATGTCAAAAGGTTACCACAACCAAGCTTTCACAGAGCTGATGTAAGTTTGTTCAAACAAAGAGACTTTGATGGTTGACTCAGACATCCTTTATAAACTGTTGCATTTTACAAAGTCTTGCAGGTCTACCAATTATACTTGTGGCTGCAGACAATAGAGAAACTGCTCTTAGACAATAGGTTATTCAGAGCTGGATCACTGTGCTCACATTCGGTTATAGGGAGTTTGGTTAATAGCAATCAATTACTCTCAGAATTACTTTGCTGTGTTTTACCCCAGACTAAAATTTGATAAGAAAGGCATTCTAATTACTTATAGGTGAAGTGTGTAATTTTATTTAGTGTTAAAATACTTCATCATATTCTAGTTTAATATGCAGAGTCAGTGACATGACACTTTTTTTGTCTAAAGCTAATATATTCAAAAATATATTAAATTCAATTGTAATTCGTACATATAAAAAGATTTGACAACACCTCTTCTGCGACATTCTTGATGGATACTTGATGGATTGTTTAACCAACCGATGGCAGATGGCTAGTGTTTGGGAAACCTGTATGAAAACAGTCATTATTTCTGCAATTTCTGCTATTGTGGCACAGAAAACACTTCACCTTTCATGATCTTTTTTCAGGTAGGGGGAGAAGGTTATTGGTGAAGTGGATGCAGAAGCACTTGAGTAGCACATTTTTAAATTAAGAGGGGTTGCTGTCATGTCAGATCTATGAACCAGCAACCTAAATAGCAATTGGCAGAAATATATTCCTGACTGAAACATCACATCATGGCTAGAATCAGAGGCACATTTTGTGGATATGCTGGAAAGTTGAATTTAAAGCCACCTGTGCCTGCTTGCACTCCCTGCTTCATCTACAAACACCACAATCAATGAAAAGCACCGACCTGCATACACAGAAGAAATTTTGCCCTCTCATGGTCACGCTGTCTGCATGGAGGTGTTATTGCAAAGCAATGGCCTGCCACATGTTGAGTTACGTAAGGCTACTGGACACAGCATGGGAGAAATTATAGCGTTATCATCAGTAAATCTGTCTGGAGGATCCCTCAGAGACCAGTTCTACTGCATAGACGTCCACCACAGTAGCACATGTAAAGCTGACAGCAAGAAATTGCAAAGTTAATATCAGCAAAGGTGTGCAATAAGTGCAAAAGAGACATTTAATGGCTCATTTATCATTCGGTCATATTAAAAATAGAGAGTTTAGAGGAAATGTCCACATTTTTATTTAACAATCTTGTTTCTTCATTGCCTATAAAAACCTTTAGAGACAGGGTCCAAAATATTTTTTTTCCCATGATGGCAGGTCAATTTCACAAGCATAAATCTTTAATTTTTGTATTATTTTTTAGGGGCCTAGTGGTTAACATAAGCATATTGAGACAAAACTTGGTACATTTAATCACAAGCATCATAAGTAGCTGTGGGTAGTTTCAAAACATTGCTTAATGAAACTTTAAAACATGTGCAAATATTTTTAACATTGGTTTTGAAAAAGGTCGCCGCTAGATGCCATTTATCTGGTGAACCTATGAATGGGTGTCTAATGGTTTTAACTGATCTCAGGTCAGTTTCATAAAGTTGGTTCTTTTTTAGTTCATTTAATGTATTTTAAAACTAAAGCATAAAGGAAGCATAGGCTAAAGGAAAAGGTGATATTGACTTAGTTTGCCACACCCTGCCTTATAACGCACAAACGCACTATACATTAATAAAAGAACACACATTTTACACAACCTTAATATTTAATGGTATTTATTAATTTGTAGATTACATTAAATAAATACATATTTACACCGTTTTGACCAGCAGGTGCCGCCAGCCTGTGGAGTTTCGAGTGAATCATTTTGCAAAGCAATTAGTTTAATTGATTCAGAGTTTTGAAAAGCTTTATTTCTCCCATCACTAATCTCAAGACTGGTGACTTTAGATTCAGTGCGGTGAATCTAAAGTCGAGCCATATGTAATTGTCCCATGTCAGCCATTGGCGTATTGTTTTGAAACTTGATATTTGTCATCACCACCATGCCCTGTAGGAGCTTGAGAAGTTTGAGGATTGCACCACCTAGTAGACAAACATTTCTTCAGGAGACATATCTTCGGGTTATGACGAGTACAAGGATACCAAACTTGCCGTGGTTTGGCCTATGGCAAGTTAGAAAATTTTGATTCATTGTGCAAACCACTGCAAATTGCTTCTAGGCTCTTCGTAACGAAACCACTGAAATAATAACCTGGGTGGTCGACTTCCTTAATAATGTAGGGGAAAAGTCCACATTTTGGTCTTACGTGTCGAAAGAACATTGACAAATGGTGTTGCCATCTTTATGTAAATGGATAGAACTTTTAAATTGGAATACATATTTTCACCAGATATAAAACATATATCAAACAAAAACAAACAATAACAAACAAAAACAATCTCGTTAATTTTGATCATTGCTTATCTTAAAAAAACGGGGGGAAAAACAAAGACGTGTGTGGAGCAAATGGTGATTTGTTGTCGTCATCAGGTTCTGTGCTCCTATAGACCTTATGTAGCCCCGCCCCTTTTGACTTCCGGTTTGTATTTCCACAGCGATCTTACGTATTTATGAATGAACTGCTCGTTTGAAAATCTTCTGGGTCTACTGACATTTGTTAAGACATCTGCTTTAAACATTACAATGCTCACGATAACTTTAATTAACTCTACAACAAGTAAATCCACTTCACTAGCTAATTATTCTTTGACAGTGATGCCAAAGAAATATACAGAGCTACCGCAAAAACGGAAGTTCAAAGACAATATTATAAAGATGGCGGCGCGCTTGTTTCTCTGGCACATAAGGTCTATTGGTTTTTGATTTGACGGTTGTCATAGAAGACACTGCATGACTGCGCCTCAAATCTTCTGCCAGATTTTCGTCAGAGACAAGATTTGATCATAATGGTCATTAATCGTCTGTTGGCGAACGTGTCAAACTAGCAATCAAAGACTTCAGATTTTGGCCTAGGATTAGAAGAAGCTTTTAGGATTGACAAAGTTTGTCTCAGATGACCAAATAGTGGCCAAAATCATACAGTGTCAACCTGGCTAAAGGCTCATTTTGAGGAGACATAGAAAAAGTGGTGGGACTTGGCTCTAACCTGGGATCTCTTGGTAAGATTCACTTGAAAATTGGCATGTAGTCCCATTGTACATGAGGACAGTTGTCTGTCTTGAGAAACATGACCACCATTGGCCAATTACAGTTCAGCAGTTATTAATAAAAAATTATCAAAACAAAATGCGGTGGACCTATTTGACTCTTGGGCTGATAGGTTTGTGCAAAATTGTACAAAAAATCATACATTCTGTCATTTTACATGCACATAAATGGTTCCCTTTCAAAGTGGAACTCAACATTGCGTCTTGGATTGACGCTGTGGGGAATGCCATCAGCGTGACCGGTGTCTGAAGCACGTGTAAAGACATGCCAATAAACCATTAGCAGTTGGCAGTGAGTATAAAGGGGGCACCTGAATACACATCAAATACAAAGTTCTGTCATGAAACTCTAGATGGCGCAGGTTAATAGGTCCTTTAACTCAACCTGCTCGTAATCACATCGTTATCTATAGGGCACAGCTGATTGGTTTCTGCTGTATCAGTAGCCAATGAGCTTGCATGCTCAACCTTCAAAATACTTGAGTAGCATTTGCCTTAGCAGTGCAGCGTGCTTCAGAAACCCTCCACCTTCCCCAGCTCCACCTGTATAACTCTGCTACAGGTAATTACTGTACGCTATTTATTTTTTTTGTACAGCAGCAGCATGTCTTGCTTGCTCACAGCAGCGAGACGTGTATGTATTGGCAGTAGCAAGTCCTGTACTTGCTTTGCAGCAGCAGCAATAACCTACAGCAGCATCAATAAAAGCAGCAGCAGCAGCGTAGCAGATCTCATTTCATTTAGACCATACATATCAACATTGTCATACCCATTACCATGCCAAACACAGTTGTCATGACAGAACTCTTTTTGTCTTCAGGAGACGTTTTTTTGTATGCGTGTGTAAGACAAACGCTACGGGCGGAGCGCGTTCAACTCCTCGAGGAAGCTGGATGTGCTCATTATGATGCGTTCAAGAGACTGACTGAAAGATACTGGTAAGAAGCTTTGTTCTTTGATTCTCAGCATTTGCACAAGCGCATTCAGCTCTCGAGGGAGTTGAGGGCACTCATAGCGATGCATTCGTGGGAGCAGACTCGGTTGTTGCCTGATTCTCGATAGAGTGATAAGAATCTAGCATTGAACGTTTAGCTCTTGAGGGAGTTGAATGCATGCTTTGTGATGTGGTCGCTGTGAGAAGCTCCACCTATGCTTGACTCTCTCTTTTAAGGGATGAGAGTTGAGTGCCTATATCCCGCAGTTCTGTACCGTGGCCGGCGTAGCAACGAGGTGGGATCGATCACGGGGATTGTAGGCGGAGCATGGGAGGAATCTGATGGGAAGTCGTTTCCCTTTTGGAACTCCTCCTTCTAGCTCTAATACTTTCATGTCAGTTTCTAATTTCACTGATTAATGTGTAATGTCTAATTCTGAGGAATTAGATGCAGAGAAAGTTGAGGTGGATGTTATTAATAAATCTGCCCCCTCTGCTGTCAACACATGATGCTTTGATCTCAGAGCTTTTAAGTCTTAGTCAGCAGCTTCCAAGAGATATGTCCCTCCCAGGGTGTTCGTGAGGGTATTATGTTTAGAACCTACATTATCATCATGGCCCCCTCCTGTGGAGAGCAACCATGGCCAAATTGGCACAGGATTAGAGCAGGTTTTTGGCAAAACAGGAATCTGAAACCACTCTTTCTGTCGTCTGTTTCATATACGCGCTGAGCAGCGCTTGATTGCGATTTATGCGTGCCGGTGCATTTTCAGCAAAGATACTTCAGTTTAGGTAGGAGGATGGGCACATATCTGAGGACATCCTGCCTCCTTCACATGCCCCCCAAAGTGAGAGTGCCATGGGTCAGTGGCTGTGGGCGGAGGTTGATTGTCTCTGATATATCTCTTGCTCCGCTCTGATACACTGAAGTATCTTTTTTTTCCCAGGGTTGAGCTATATTTTCTCCTATGTTAAGGTTTAAATTAAAAATGTACACTCCCCTGTGGATAGTTGCTTAAGAGGTACTTGCTTGATGCTGGGTGAATGGAGAATGTAGGGCAATTACATTCCCCTACTTCATTTACCTCCCTCCCCAGCCACTGTTGGTGACCCATGGTAGCCTTGCTAGTTGACCCATGTTAAAGCGCTAACTACACCGGGTCCTGAGAAGTGCCTTTATTTATGGTAAGTCAGGGTTGAGATGCTCTCCCCCAGTGTACTGGGGTTTTGAACTAGGGTATAGCTCCCCTGCGGACTCCTTGGGATTGGAGTACAGTATGTGGACAAGTTTTTTGGCAATCTGTGGCTTGCTTTTCTCTTGTTTGCCTCCCTGTCTGAGTAATGACAAGGGACATATCTCCCCTTTGGATGGCCCCAAGGGTTGATACTAGGTGAATGAACTAGGTGGGCAGTATAATTCCCTCTACTTCGTTTACTTCCCTCCCCAACTATGGTTGGGTCTTGAAGTAGGGATATCACTCCCCTTGGAATGGCCCTAGTTTTGACAATGTTAATAAGTAAAGGACATCGCTTGCTTACTAAAAACCTAAGCTCTAGATATAACGGACCGTTACTCAGGTACTCTCCTTGGGGTTAATACAAAGTGAACAAAGTACGGTAGGGCATTATTTCCGCTCTATTTAGTTTGCTTCCCCTCCCCAACTACTGTTGGGTCTTCAAATAGGGGCGTTCATTCCCTTAGAGGAGTGAGTCTTTAGACACCTCTAGCTAGCCTTATTTTTCCAATACGGCAACATTAACGAGTTGAGGAAGTTCGCCTAGGGGACATCCCTCCTTGTTATCTGTCACTTACCATGGCAAGCGCTTTTAAAAAAATAAATAAAAAAAATAATAAATAAAAAAACCTATGCGCTGGCTATAGCAGGTCCTAGAGGAATGTTCTACTTAAAGCAGGGTTTGAGCCACCTTCTCCAGACTTCAGGGGTCTTGAAGTAAGGCTGAGGGTTTTTTAACAACATCGCGAGCTCCCTTTGGTAAGCTGCCATTTGAGCCGTAGGGTTAAGTGAGTTTTACTCCCTCCGTGACTGTCTTGGGTATTAAAGTAGGGTCCCTTGCTCCATTTTTTGAAAGCAAGGTTCGAGCCACCTCCCCAAAACTTCAGGGGTCTTGAAGTAAGGTTAGGCTTCCCTTTGGCTACCTTGGGGTTGAGTCTCTCTTGTGTTAGGGTCCCTTGTAAAGCCTAAAGTAGGGTCCCTTGCTCCCCTTTTTAAACCCCAGTTTTCCATGTATGTGAACCTAACAAGCAGAGGCACCTTGCTTAAATAAGCAGTCCTCCTTTTTATTCTGCAATTTCTTAATTAAGTGATGGGAATCTGTCTGGATTCTGGGAAGAATGCAAGCATGGTGTGAGTGCTCTCCCTTATTGTCTTGTGTAATTAAATAGAGCTGCAGCTCCCCCGTGTTTTCCAAAGAGGTTGTTTATTGCAAGTATCTGTTGCATCTATAAGAATATGTGCCATTCTTGTACTGCAGCCTTTTATATGAGAATTGAGGTTGCATCTCCCCCTGGAGGTAGTGGTAATGGCCAAGTTTGCAGCTGATATTTTTTCTCCCTGTGGCAATCACTCCCTAAGAGCTGTGTCAAGTGGAAAGAGGCTGTCAGAGCTGAGACATTTTATTCCTTAGAGCTCAGCTTTTAGGGCCAGAATAACCCGCAAGGGAGGTAGGAAGGTTGTACAGGCCGGGACTTCTATATTTATAGGACATAATGGCTTAGGGGATTCTACCACTAAATGGTCTATGTACATCCTTTTTTGGATGCACCCTGGGTTACCACTCTGGCCCTGCCTAAAGTAATCTGTTGAGTCTATGCGTCAATCCAAGAAGCAGTGTCTCATTCCCAGGGAACCACGGATAGTCATAACCTGAAATGTTTTATACTGTATGGACTTTTTCACAGAAAGACAAGGATCTGAGGCTGTAACCCTGCAACTCTTTGACATTTTTAGATGAAACCTTATATATATACCATCATAATCATCCCTTACATATCAATTTCATCACCAGAATGATATGTTCAACCAGTATTTTTGCAGTTAGTGTGCTTGGCCCTGTGATGGCTGCTATATGTTATTAAAATATTTTTGTTCCTATATGTAAATGGAATTATATAGCCATTTTATTTTAATATTTACATTTCTGACAAACAGCACAGATGATTATCACTCAGAACATCATAAATATGATAAGATGAGACAGTCTCTGTCTCTCAATCAAACTGCACCTGTCAGATTTATGCTTTTTTCCCCCTCATATTTTCATCTGGGTGATTCTGTGTTAAGGAATATTAAGATATGAGTCACATCATGGAATTTAAGTGTAAAAAATAGTTTAAGTATCCTAGAAATATAAACTTAAGAACGAAGTAAAATTTGTTTGGTATGGAAGTCAGTGTCTTAGAGTTTAAAAAAGGGTAATTAATTTCCCATAACTGCAAATTTGTATCTTTAAAATTGCAACTTTACTTCTCGTAATTAACTCACAATTCAACTTTATATCTTCATTGTAACTGTGACTCATAAATGCGGCTTTATATCTCACAGTTGACTTTATTTCTTGTAATTATGACAATTTCTCATAATTGAGTTACCGGCCAACTGGCGAGTAACCCTTTTTACTTTTTTTACTCACCACAGCCTTTTTTTACACGCATTTGATCCGTGGTGAGTTATCATTTTGAACCATGTTTAGAAGATTTCATAAGTAGTAGTCTATTCACTCAACTATAAGAAATCAGTCCAACTTGAAACATAAAAACAAGTGAAATTGAGAACCAGTCACTCAGGCCTCCTGCTGTTCGATTTGGATGTTGAATGATGTAGGTTTTTGGTTTTGTTAAATGGCTGGTGGCTGCGACACTGCAATGCAATCATATGGTTTATTGTTCGTTTGTGGGTCTGGGAGAGGAATAGGGCAAGAGGATAAATTCACATCACTCAGCTTTCTGCTTCACTGAACTCCCATCTGTTATCACCACGGGGTAAGAAAAGATGGCAAAACAGACATTTCTGGAACGGTGGCACAAAGAAGAGAGAGAAACTGAAGGGCCTGGTTGAGATGATTCAGTGCTTCAGTCTTTCTGCTATAATATTTGCTAAAGTGTGTCTGAGTGACGTCTTTGCATTGATTTATTTTCTTGCAAAAGTTTTAGTGTTCGATTATGAGTGTTTTTGCAAAAGTGCATTAAAGCTTACAAGACATTTACAAAGATAAAAAAGTAAGCTATTTGTTCTCCTAGCGTCTGGCAAGCTTTCAGACCAGGAGGATCAACAGCCATCAGAACAGTTTCTATCTGCAGGTGACCTTTCGCAACCACTTCAATAGCCATTAGAGCCATTACATTTTATTGAACTAGTACCTGGCATGACACATATTGTTACATACTGCCTATTTTCACTGTTTATCAAGTCTATGATATCTGAAGAAAGCCCTATGTTTGCATTACCTTCCATCTCAGTGGCACTCAGATGGCTCAGTTCGAATTCTGGCATCTTTGTTTATGGAAACTCAGGCTCAATCACCTGTTTTGTAAATGCCATGTGACTAATTAGTCTGAAGCAGGAAAATGACATCATAGCAATGCTGATTGGCTAATCAAGCCCTTTACTAGCGACAATCCTGAACTGAGATGTGAAGTGTGGAAGAAGAAAAACGTCAGTTATTGCTTAAAAAAGCCCACTGGGAAAACATTTACTATAATGAAGTATTTGTGACTTATGTTACTTACAAAAACTGTATTACATCATACCACAGGTTGTGTAGCATCTACCTGCAGGAGTTACTGTATCTGGGCCATGCTAACATTGACATTCATTTACACAGTTTATTGATAAGTTGCAGATTATTTGTAGCAGGTAAAATTGGAAAAATTATATCAAAATGATAAAAAAAATAAATAAAAAAAATCAAAGTTTGAGATAATTAGCTAAAAAGGAGTTACAACCATCCCTATTACTTGTATTTTGCTATTTTTTTCTGTGTCTAATTTCTTAATTCTCTGGAGCCTGCAGAAACTACATCTCATTGCCTGCAATTTGTAATGACTGTAACTCACAAGGTGTGACATGAAGAACCAAAGTGCAGCAGTATTACAACAAAACAGACAAAAGTAATAAAAGAAATGACAATTCAACCAAGAAAACTAGAACTCTGACTTGAGCTGAGCTGAGGAAACCCGCAAGTTACATTTAACACTTGACAAGAGACACATGAGGGGTATTTATATAAAATGACTAAACAAGGAACCAGGGGATAACAATCAGGGAGGAATCATAAACACTGATATGACAAAAATAATACAATTATACTTCAAAATAAAAGACATATAAACAGACCAAGATACAACTGAAAACATCCAACATTGTTAAACAGCTACTGCTGCATGTTGGATTGTTGTGGATGCAATAATAAATGTTGACTTGACTATAGAAGCATGCAAATGCCATTGTTGAATAGGATGTGTACTTTGTGAGTGTGTCTTTAGCAGCGTCTCATTTCGGAGGCTGCGTCCTCCGGAGGTCGCATTTGAAGGCTGTATACGTCATCAAGGATGTTTTATTTAATTTAAGAAAAGTAGGGTAGGGTGGAGGAAAACGCCCCCCTTAAGGAGTGTCATTTTTTTCTGTGAAACAAGTTAAATGTGTCCAGAATAGCTATTATAGTTTTAGTGACAATGACATAAATTATAAACCAAGTATGAAAAATGTCCAGAGTTTTCATGTTATTAGATTTTTATCAAAAATTAAATTTGTACCAAGGGGGCGTTTTGTCCTACAGGTGGGGTAAGATGCCCCCAGTCTGACAGCAAGTTGCTTTATGCATTAAAACAAGTTGCTTATGCTGCACTTTGGTTCTTCATGTCACACCTTGTGAGTTACAGTCATTACAAATTGCAGGCAATGAGATGTAGTTTCTGCAGGCTCCAGAGAATTAAGAAATTAGACACAGAAAAAATAGCAAAATACAAGTAATAGGGAAGGTTGTAACTCCTTTTTAGCTAATTATCTCAAACTTAGATTTTTTTTTAATATATATATTTTATCATTTTGATATAATTTTTCCAATTTTACCTGCTACAAATAATCTGCAACTTATCAATAAACTGTGTAAATGAATGTCAATGTTAGCATGGCCCAGATACAGTAACTCCTGCAGGTAGATGCTACACAACCTGTGGTATGATGTAATACAATATTTTGTAAGTAACATAAGTCACAAATACTTCAGTATAGTACATGTTTTCCCAGTGGGCTTTCAAAAGCTTTAATTGACATTTTTTACAGCAAAATCACAGTATAGGCAGTTTTAGATTAAAATTAAAAAGAATATATTGTTAAAAATATTGTTAGCTGATGCTAGCTAACTAGCTACCTGATGCTAACTTGAGGTAATTTTTAAATATAAAGTCCAAATATTTTTATTCAACCACCTAGTTAGATTACATTTGATTGAAAACAAAGGATTTGATGTTCAGAACAGAGTAACTACAGTAATTATGATAGTGAGAAGGGGGTATTTCACCCCACAAACTAAATAATTATATTTTCCTTAAATAACACGTACTCCCTATCTACAGGCCTTACTATTTTCATATCATATGATGTTCTACAAAACAACAAGCTTTAAAACACTTTTTTATTACTGCTGAAAATTAGATAATTTACAGTGAAATCCGTTTTCTCTCAGGTACGTCACCAGTGTAAGCTTCACTGTAAATACTTCTACATCACTCTTGTCAATGTAGTCAAAAGTTGCAACAAAAATGTGTCTTGACTTTATCTGGTGGTTATTTTGTTATTTCGTTTTACCCCAAGGGGGTGTTTTCCCCCACTCTACCCTAACAATAATAAAATGTATTGTTATTCCTTGTGAGGTGTAAAATACTGTAATTTCTTTCTTACTTTGCAATCTAACGGTTACTTTTCTTAAATGAGACCGCCTCGATGACGTATGCAGCCTTCAAATGCGACCTCCGGAGGACGTAGCCTTTGAAATGAGACGCAGCTCGTGTGTGTGCGTGTGGATGTGTGTGTGTGATGGGAGCAAGGACAAGAGAAAAAAGAAACATTTCACACAGTAGACAGAATGTAAATTTGATTTAAAATGAATGAAAGGGTGTTTTGTTGATTTGCAGAAAATCTTTAATATATTTTTAATCTGTGACGCCTATAATGCTTAGTGGGAACTTTTCTGATGACACACATTTTCACATCCTATGCACACACACAGCCACACATACTCACTCATGGTAACATACCAATAATTCAGTACAGTAAAACCAATGCTAAGTGTGACACACACACCTTTACTTCACTGTCCCAATAAAAGAAAACAGTGCAGATTAAACCATAACTCTGTATATTGTGACAGGATGGGAGTGTGGCAGACAACAAAAACATGTTTGTAGAGCAGGTAAATCTTATACAAATTTGAGATAAACAACAAAAATCAATCCTGATTGCCAGTACTAGGTACTATGAAGAAATTAAATTCTTAAACCTGGATCTATAATCCATTTGATTCACTCACAGCATTATCAGACATATATTATAATGAGTTTAGTGTTTTTCAAAACTCATTTAAATGAACAGCACTGGCTAATGATAATGAAATGCTCTAGTGGAGCAGGAGAGAAATGCAGGTGTAATTATTATTTATGTGTTTTTCACTTCCTGCTTTCTAAGCATACATTAAGATAAGTGGAAATTAAATGCCAATATTTGAAGGAGGTATTAATTAAGTACTTAAGAAAGATAAAGTTGTTATTCCACAACTAGGACGCGACGTCCGAGGTATGACACTTCTAAAGGTTTTGTTTACGATCATCAAATAAATAGGCACAGATACACACACACACGTCAAAGAATCAAACCCCAAATACAAACTAATTCATATGCAAAACAGCCAGCGCTGTGAGTTTATCTTCTTATTTTCCATGTTTCATTCTTTCTTTTGAAAGGGTAACCCCGTCGAGAATAGGTTTTGCTCAGTTATTTATAGAAGACTATGATGAAAAGGCTTAGGGCAAAAAATATTTTCTTCTATCTCTATGTTCCGCTAATACTGCTCTGATTGCACTAACCACTATCTGACGAGAGTCGTGATTGTGATCTGCCTTCCTGTGTGGCCCTATAAAGACCAGAGGCTTTGGTGTTTTATCACCCCCTGTCTCATATCATTTCCCTGAAGCTTCACTCCCACTGCCAGAGACAGATACACGGAGGAAACAGGAAGACGAGCGAGGAAAACAGGACTGAAGCTAATGATCTTCCACAGAGTTTAAATGGCATCATTAGCAATGCAATGTGATGCAACTTTCTGACACCCTGCTGCCCAGCTCCTCTGTGGAGAACAAATCGATTTTAACCTGACAGACTGAAGCTTTTTGTACTGCGCTGAGAGTTAGAGTCATTACGATTTAAGAAATAGATTGGAGTCGAGGTGGAATATGTGCTGGCTGAATTCAAGCAAGCTGCAATGGTGAAGTCAGCTGTTCAGTTCTGTTATCATGCAGCTGCTGCAGAGAGATAACTACAGCTTTGCAAAAGAGTATGAAGTACTGTTGCATTCAGTGAAAAAAATTAAATAACATTCTGCATTCGGTCAAACTAAAGAACTGAAGAATGAGTGTTAGCTCACAAGGTTGTGTATATTTTAATTTAAAGCTGCAGTCCGTAACTTTTTTTGGTTAAAAATGATCCAAAATCAATTATTGAGCAAGTACAAAACCAGCCAGTGTTCAAAACTATCTCCTTACCTTAGCCCGATTCACAACAGTAAGCTTGTAATAATGTTTTATAATTCAGGTGGTACTGGTGGGTTTTCGCGGGAAATTCGAGCATGCCGCCGTTCGTCTTTGCGTCATTACGTCACATCTGTTTACATAAAGAACGAGTCTCAGCTAACTACCCAGATAGCAAATGACATCTGGCCCAGTTGTGGCCCACATCTCCCTGACTCAGCCTGAGTGTGGCTGGCAATAACATACATATCCGGGCCTCATCAGGGCCTACTATGGCACATATGGCTCAGTTCTTGTAGCGGCACAGGTCACATGGGCCATACACAGCAAGCCACAACTCACACTAAAACCGGCTTGATGTGTGTGGGCCAGATACGGCCCATATGACCTTTACCGCTGCCAGAACTGAGCCATATGTGCCATAGTTGGCCCTGATGAGGCCCGGATATGTATGCTATCTGTGTAGGCTATATCACATGTGAGGCGTATCATTTATAGCCTTTTCTCACAGCAGCTGCAATAATTAAACATCATTTTGATGGCGGATTGTATGGTATGACAAATTAATGTTAGAGATTAGACTGTACAGATATTGAAATCTACAGGTAACACTAATACACACTAAATACACAGTCACGCAATGCTGATGTTGTTAACATTAACAATTGGAGAACAAAGTATAACAATAATAATAATTTGCACGGTTTGGCGTGATCCGAGCTAATGTAACGGGGAAAAGAAATTTGTAATGAATTGTGCCAAAATGTTTGTTCATCTTGTAAAATAATTCTAAAATATTCATTGAATAGAATGTATTAAGTGCATCTAAAAGAAAGGGATATAGGGACACCTACAGGTGACTAGGGTAAACTATGAGTTGAGTCGGCCATTTTCTCCTAATTCGCATGTAATCTGTAGGTGGAAATTCTCTCTCCGGTCGAACAGAAATAAAATGTTGTCAGAGATGATTTTATTACTCTTTAAGGTCAAAATTGTTCTTTTAAAAGTATTTTATTTCATATTTGAGTCATAAGAGATATAGAGTTGACGAACAATTGATGTTCTATACCAAACTCACTGTTGAGTGCATTAGGAGTACCTGGTATTCGTTGTGTTTCTCGTTGGTTATTTTCATATGTATATTTTTTTTTGACAGTTATGTGACCGGATGAGCTGTATTTCATGTCTGTTTGGTGTCTTTTCATATATTCCAGGTATGATGTACTAATGTTTGTACAATGTTATATTTTCTATGTTCAGAAAAAAAAAAAAAAAACAGAAAAAGAAACTGAGCTCTTAATTATGGAAAAACTGATTTATTGTTTGTTGAACTGGTGAAAAAGTAGCATGTAAGCTGTTGAGGAGAATGTTATGTGACCGGATGAGCTGTATTTCATGTCTGTTTGGTGTCATTTCATATATTCCAGTAAATGCAATGAGTGAGCTCAGCCTACGTCTCTGTGTGGTCCTTTCCGGAAAACTTACGGACTGCAGCTTTAAATAACTCAATTTATTGTATTAATTTTTTTTCAAGTTCACAATGAATTGCTGTGGACTGTAGGCCAGTGATAGGCTTTTGTTCAATGATAAAACAATAAAACAATATATTGATTTTGAAAGCCACTTTTTGCCTATTTATTGCTTTTCTCTGCAACAATAATACCCTTGAATCATCTTCATTTAATATGTGATTAATTTCCTTAATTTGATTAACACCATCTAGTTATTAACTTAGAGTTTAATTGACACAAAACTCATTATCTGTCGATAACAGATATGCAGAACCTGTTGCATTTATTTGTAATTATAGATTGCAATAATAAATAAGATAATATGCATTATAAACAACTTATTATTATTTATATTTATTATTATTGCTATTAATTAAGTATTTATGGCATTTACATTTAAGTTGTTTTGCTATGTAAATTCTGAATTTATTGGTATTTTTGGTCTGTCTTACTATACTGAGCTTAAAATGCTACAAGTTTGATGACTGAGAATGAATAAAAGGGTAATTTATGCAAACAATAGGCCTATGCTAAATAAGTCTGATGAATGAAGTAATGGCATTGTTGGTGCTATTCTTTAGAGATCAAATTGTGACATTTATTGGTACACCCTATAAAATAATTGATAGTAGAAAAGTAATAAAATATACACATACTTATGAGTATTAATCTCTAAACAAAATATCACAACCTATAATGTGACTTTGAGGAAAATACATTTATAATGCTGTCTCAAGGAGCAATAAATGGATAAAATGTCCATTATGAGTCATGCATTTGTAACGAGATCTGTTGTCTCTCTCTGTTCTAATGATTATCGGTCTGATGTGTTTTTAAATGACAAGCTGAGGCAGAAGAATGAGACAGAATCCTATTAGCAGAGTGTTTTAATGGACTTCTTGTTTATGAGGTGTCTGATGCAAATGAAGAGAAGCTGTTAAATGAGGTTGCTCTAGGCGGATCTTTAGCAGGATCAGACAGGAGAGAGACTCATTATAAGACATTCTGTCTGATTTACTGCTGTCTGGCCATCGGTTAACACCATGGCTGATTATTTACATCTGTGTCATGTCTGCTCATGTGAATTTATACACAAGTGTGACTGCTCTCTTTTTGGATGTGATGTGAGTCCATTACAGACATGAGGATGTGATTATAATCACACAGTGTGAGTATAATAACACAGTTTAAATATATTCAGAGGTAGGGCTGTAAATTTTGCATGAAATCAAAAAGCCTTTTTTTTACAGTTAATCCTGGAAAAAATGCTTTATTCTCAATCCAAGCATCTGATAGTAGGATGTTAGGCTATGCAAATCACCTCTTCTGCTTTCTCGTTATTGATTGGTTAACCATGTGACATAAATAACTGATACACTTGATTTATTTATTTTTTTTATTTAATTCTTTATTTGACAGGGACAATGGACAATAAAAGAGTACTGCCCCAGAATTAGCTACAGAGCTAAATTTCATCTGCTGTCCCTGGGCAGGAGTAAACCAAATTATCAATAAAAATACCATACAATATAAACACAGTAGAATACAAAAAATATAAAAACATATTCAAAAATCATTACATTGTATAATCAGTGATCACAAACCTGACTTGCCTTCAACCATCTTTTCAAATGCGATTTAAACTGCACAAAGGTAGTACACTGTCTAATATCAGTTGGTAAATTATTCCAATTATTAACAGCTTTTACAGAAAAAGCTGATCGACCAAAATCTTTTTTTCTAAAATGTGCTTCTTAACAAGGCTCTTGTCTGTCTTATGTTATCAGTGCGCAACGAAACAAATGTCTTTAAAGGTCTTTATGATAACATATTTGGGGCTGTGGTTTAACGCGGGGGGAAACGAAGCACAGTTACCTAATTCCTATGAGAAAAAAATCCAAATAATTTTATTTAAAATAACATTTAATAATTTTTGTTTTTAAAAAAATGCCTAAAATTTGTTTTAGCACTTAATAAGCAAATAAATAAAATAAAATAAAATATTTTTTGTTTTTAAAAAATGCCTAAAATTTGTTTTAGCACTTAATAAGCAAATAAAATAAAATAAAATAAAATATTTTTTGTTTTTAAAAAATGCCTAAAATTTGTTTTAGCATTTAATAAGCAAACAAAACAAAACAAAACAAAACAAAACAAAACAAAATAAAATAAAATAAAAGTGCATGTCTGTAGCAGATTTTTTTCAGATTTAATTACAGGTAAAATAGTTAATTCAGTCGGATGGGATTGTGTTCTCCTATCTATCAGACTTAATTAAAGGCAATAAATGACTGAATAAAATATTGTCAGTATGTGTATAGATCATCAGCAAGACATACCATATTGATTGGCTAACAAAAAAATGAAATCGTTGGAGTGTAGCATTCTGCAATTTGATTTTGTGACATTTTCTCTCATATATTTACTTATATGTGACCCTGGACCACAAAACCAGTCATAAGTCACACTGGTATATTTGTAGCAATAGCCAACAATACATTGTATGGGTCAAAATGATCGATTTTTCTTTTATGCCAAAAATAATTAGGATATTAAGTAAAGATCATGTTCCATGAAGATATTTTGTACATTTCCTGCCGTAAATATATACAAAATGTATTTTTGTGAGTGGATATGCATTGCTAAGGACCTCATTTGGACAACTTTAAAGGCGATTTTCTCAATATTTTGATTTTTTTGCACCCTCAGATTCCAGATTTTCATAGTTGTATCTCGGCCAAATATTGTCCTATCCTAACAAACCACATCAACGGAAAGCCTATTTATTCAGCTTTCAGATTATGTATAAATCTCAATTTCAAAAAATTGACCCTTATGACTGGTTTTGTGGTCCAGGATCACATATTTATAATTAAAACTGCTGCTGTTTACTATTGTCACACCCACTTTTGTTCACAAAGAGCAAGAACTGGGAGGCGCTAGAAATTGCTGTACCTGTACTTGATAAAAGATGGGAAAGGAGAAGAGAGGAGGTTATTTTTATTTATAGTCATTATTGTCCCAACCTGTGAAGCCTATTCAAAGTGTCTGCATTTAAATGTGTCACTGCATGGTGTGTTGTGCTCCTGATGCTTAAGAGATTGTTTAGAAAGATTTTGAGTCTAACTGCATTTCAATGCTTTAAAGTAATTAATGAATAATGATTTCCCTGAATGGGAGTAGATTAGTTATTGTGCTTCATTAACGACTGTTGAAAAAAACACAAAGCCAAAACCTGCTGTGTGCTAAAAATGAAAATAGAACAGGAAATGAACAGAAGAAAAAGAGGAAACAATTACAGCTCTGAGGGCTGTAGAATACACACATTTCATTTTCACGGCTTCAGATATTATACATTACCTAACACATGCATTTAGATTTATAGTATTTTAGCTGGTATAGGTTTTGAAGGTTGTATGAATGAGTGAATCAGGATGGATAGATGGACAAAAAAATTACATAAATATCAGAATTAGGCTGTCAATTACTATTCCATTCCTTAAACCATCTATTTATATTTGCTTAACATATGCAGTATTAATAAAGACAAAAACACATTAGTATTTTGGAACATAACCCATTGAACATTTGAGTGTGCGGTGCATTGGTAAACATATGTTTTCCTCTCGGAGCAGGAAGTTAAATTGATTGCAAATATGTTGTGGATGACAAATGACAAATGGAATCCAGGTTTTGGAGCATTCTGCCTGAATGGCACACATTATTGATTAGACACACAAGAAGAGATGGATATTGTTTATTCTAGAAATTAAAAGGCACAGATGTGGAGCGAGATCAAGACATCACGCATGCAGGTGAAGGGAGATCACGCGCTGATTGCTCTCCCAGTTTCTGATTAGCAGCTGCACTTGCAAGCCAGTAAGTGTTGCTGCTAGATTGCATAAGTATACCTACCATCTGTTGATTGATTAGATGATCTGTTTAAAAATGTGAACAAAGGTAGATTCACTCTAATGAGTGACTCTAATAGCTTCCAGTGAATGAGAGTCATTGTTTCTGGGCTAATAATGATTCGAACAGTTATATTTAACCAAAGGTCATGTTGTATTTTGCATTTTAAGTAAAGTCTCAGGAATTTGTTCTCAGGAAATTTTCAGGACAGGTGATTTCTGTGACATTCCTACATGCAAATTAGTCCCCCAACAAACAAAACCAATCAAATCATTTTCCAGTCTCCTGTAGTTTTTTATTAAAGGGTTAGTTCACCCAAAAATTAAATTTCTGTCATTAATTACACACCCTCATGTCGTTCCAAACCTGTAAGATTCATCGTTCATCTTCGGAACGCAAATTAAGATATTTTTGATGAAATCCGAGGTTTTTTTATCCTCCATTGAAAGCAACGAAATTACCACATTTAATGTCCAGAAAAGTAGTTAAAACATTGTTAAAATAGTCAATGTGACCACAGTGGTTCAACCTTAATGTTATGAAGCGACGAGAATACTTTTTGTGCGCAAAAACAAAACAAAAATAACAACTTTATTCAACAAATTCGTCTCTCCCCGTCTCTCCTCTGCTACGCTATTTTCGTTGCAGCTTCCAGGTTCTACGTCCGAACTGCGGCTCAGTATTGGCCGACGTCTCTTCACGTGAGCAGCATGACACATGCATGTGATGCTGACACAAGAGCCGGCCAATAATGAGCCGCAGTTCGGACATAAACATGGAAACGCAGCAACTGCTTAACAGGCTGACAAGGAAGAGGAAAAATTGTTGAATAAAGTCATTATTTTTGTTTTGTTTTTGCGCACACTTCACTTCATAATATTAAGGTTGAACCACTGTAATCACCTTGACTATTTTAACAATGTTTTTACTACTTTTCTGGACATTGAATGGGGTAATTTCGTTGCTTTCAATGGAGGATAAAAAAACCTCAGATTTCATCAAAATATCTTAATTTGTGTTCTGAAGATGAACGAAGGTCTTACGGGTGTGGAACGACATGAGGGTGAGTAATAAATTACAGAAATTTCATTTTTGGGTGAACTAACCCTTTAAACTGCACATCTTTTATAGTCACTTAGTATGGCACGGTAAAATATAATGTAAATGGTGTAATATTCAAAGAATAGTTCAACCAAATATGGCATTATCATCTCCCTTACGTCATTTCGAACCCCATATTATTTACATTTTACATGAAATGCAACAGGAGATACTATAGGCAGAATATCCAAGCTGCTCTTTTCCATACTGTTTAAGTTGATGGTGACTTAGAATAGAATACACAAGTAATTTGGACTATTTTTATGATATTTTTTTATAGTGCTTCCTTTTTGGAGCCCGACAGTATAAATTACAGTCCACTTTTCTTATATGGAAAAACTTTTTTTTTTCTACCTGATTACTGCTGTTTAAGTATCACATGTAGAAGAAACATGGTTAGGAACTTTAACGATCAATGCTGCGAACAGTCAGCCTTTCACTAAAACAAGTGCCGGCAGTCCATATATGCATGGTTGTTTTAAAACCTGCCAACATAGTTTGCATGCCTATTTTTACTAAAAATTTTAATACTTCTTAAAGGGTTAGTTCACCCATAAATGAAAATTCTGTCATTAATTACTCACCCTCATGTCGTTCCACACCCGTAAGACCTTCGTTCATCTTCAGAACACAAATTAAGATATTTTTGATAAAATCCGATGGCTCAGTGAGGCCTGCATTGCCAGCAAGATAATTAACACTTTCAATGCCCAGAAAGCTACTAAAGACATATTTAAAACAGTTCATGTGACTAGAGTGGTTCAACCTTAATATTATAAAGCGACGAGAATACTTTTTGTGTGCCAAAAAAACAAAATAACGACTTTATTCAACAATATCTAGTGATGGGCGATTTCAAAACACTGCTTCATGAAGCTTCGAAGCTTTATGAATCTTTTGTTTCGAATCAGTGGTTCGGAGCGCCCCCAGTGGTAAACCATTGAAATTTCGAAACACTTATGACGTAACGAAGCCTTGTTTACTGAAATCACGTGACTTTGGCACTCCGAACCACTGATATAATTTGTGTTCCGAAGATGAACGAAGGTCTTGCAGGTGTGGAACGACATGAGGGTGAGTAATTAATGACAGAATTTTCATTTTTGGGTGAACTAACCCTTTAATATCATTTGTTGTACCTTTTTAGTAGTATTGGCTAGTAGCTTAAAATTTATTAGACTGTATATCTGCAGCTAAATTGTGCAGCATTATACCACAGCTTTGTACACAAAATGCAAGAGGCATAATATACAACAATATGGCTGAGGTTGATTTTGACCTCACAACACCATGAGAGGCTTTATTCTGCTGAAAACGATGAATCTTGCAGCAGGGATGCATCTGATAAAGAGGAATTGTTAAGCACGAGTTTTCATTTCATTAGTATGTGATATAATAAGTGGCAATTTGAAGTTTTGCTGAGCATTTGCTGTGGCTGTCATCAATGTAGATCATGTTGCATATAGAGCAGAAGTGTTCAATCTGCACTCCGTTCCAGTGATATAACAAGATGAAATGCTTACAAATCAGTCACACTCCTGGTATGCATCCACTGCACTGTCACACAGCTACAGAAAATGTTCGTATATCTTCATATTCTTTACGGACTTGCACTTGCATTTAACTTAAGACCAACAAGTTACAAACTCCTCCTTTAAAACAAAATCACCTCACATATCCAAATGTATGGCAAACTATCCACCTTATTTTTCAACGCAGAAGCTATTTTCTGTGAATGTGCAGGATTCATATTCAATAGCCACTATATGTAAACACTGTAACTATAAAATGAACAAATTGCAGTAAATGGCAAAACTATTTAGTGTGTTTATGATTTCTATAATAGATTAAAATAATTTGATATCAAGCAGCATAATGGACTGTTTTTGTACAGCTAAAATAACTGGAAGTGGCTGCACCGGAAACCTTGCACAATCAAGTCAAAATTGGTGTCGCCTACTCAAATAAGGTATAATAATGCTTATTGTTGTTGTATATCAGCATTTGCAGAGCTTCTTACTGTTCACTTCATGAGTTCTGTGTTTTTAAGACACCATCATGTCAGGAAGCCCAGTTTGATTGATTGAGAACAGCCCCTGAGATCTCCTTTTGTGTGAGGAAAGAATCTACATGAGGTGAGCAAACGACGACAAAATTGTCGTTTTTGAGTGAACTACGTTCAACAGTTGATTATGTACACTCTTTCAGTGATGGGTCTTAACGATGCGCGGTCCCTTTAAGGAACACAGCCCGTCGTACATTCCTGTGAAAAAAGCGGCGTTTTAAAATGCCTGGTTGACGTCATTAAACTTTTTAAGCGGCTGGAGTGCGCGCGGAGGGGAAGGCACACACGCGCGCGCTCTTCCAGCCCCTCGCTGCAGATGCGACTGGACGGGTTCTGCTTTGCGGGGAATAACTACAAAATCAACCTTCCTTGTAAGAGAACTTCTCTTTCTTTAAATAGACTATTATTGCGGTGAATATATGGTTAATGGCTTTTATTATATGAATGTTTTAAAGATAACAGAAGCATAAAAGAAGTTTGCTTGAGTGTGGATCTGTTGCTTGCGCGTGCTGTTTACAAAACAGATGTTTTACGCGTCACATTTAGCCTATTCTATAACTATACTGCTATGTTTTACGTGTGCTATAGAATAGATAGCAATAAAATCTAATATTTTTGTGGTAAAACATTTTCATTTACTGTATGTGGAATGGCAGGTGTATTGGTGAAACTCGTGCATGCGCGATCGCCGATTTATAAAGTTAGTACTGTTGTTCAATTCACCGGGCTTAACTGTTCCGTGGTTTGCAGCACTTTTCTGCTGTGCATTAGCCAAATCCATTGACCCAGAGCTCAGCCACCGACCCCAGCTGTGACACAGACAGAATAATGTTCATAATGATATTGCTGACACTGTATCCCGCGCGTTTGCTGCCCTTGACAGAGGAAAACGAGAGAACAGCATAATAACATTCTGACATTCTCAGGCAAGCTACTGTTGTTGTGCTTTAATAACTGAGGCTGCCTGACTCACAGACTGTAAATCCATTTGCTTCTGAGAATTTCAGTCAAATGTGGTCTTGCTAAATAATTGCACCTTCATGCTCCACATATGATTTAGTCCAAATGAAATTTCACGATTAAACCAGCTGTACTGATGTGAAAAGAACAGTTCACTCACATGAAATAAAAATCCTGTAATTTACAAACCCTCACGTTGTTCCAAACCTGTATGACTTTATTTTTCTGTGGGACACAAAAGAGATATTTTGAAATATGTCCAAGGCAAGCTGCTCCTTTCCATAGGCCTACAACAAAAGGCTATCAATCTGCATAAAGCACAATAAAAGCGTACGTTTAGATTTTGTGCATTAATAACAAGCCATATACATTAACTTGTATGCAGAAATTGAAGTCGTTATTACCAGAAATCTATCCCTCAATTAGTCAAGAAGATACATACAATAATAAATGCCGTTCGACATTAACATGCTTGACATGCACAGACACATATTTTTGACGGTTAATAACTGTCCCCAGCAGAATACTGTCAAACATTTGTGATGTTTGACAGCTTTCACACTGATCCAGAGAGACATGCTGCCACTAGCAACTCAAGCTGCCATTTCAAGCACATGATATGTTTATTTTATATCATGGATTATGCATTATTTTTACTAATTTAACATGCCATCAGAACTCTATCTGGGTAACATTCAGGGTATTTACATATGCATATGCAAGACAGGTTAAACCATATTGGGCTGGTGCATGCAGGGAAGACTTTCAGTGAATAACTACATGCCACATTACATTATACACTAGCCACTGGTCACTGTTGTGCATCATTTGAAATATTTTGTTTTTGTTTAACTGAAAATAAAAAATCATATGGGTTTTAAATGACATAAGGTTTTGTAAATTATAATAGAAATTTCATGTTCATGTTCATGTGAACTATTCCTTTAATTTTCAAAGGTCTTTCGTGAGGATGCATATATTTTTGTCATATTCTTGAAGAGCCATGTGTCATTTACATAGGCAAGACATTTACATAAGACTTTGAATGCATTTTAATGGAATGATTATCAGGACAAGGGAAAATCTTTTTTTTTTATTATTTTTTTAAATAACACTAATCTGCAGGTGTCTTTCAATCAAATAGTTATTAAAATGTTATAAATCACATAATCTTCACACGACACCAATGTCTTGCATTTCTTAAACGTGTGATTATTTAAGAAATTCCAATTGAATTTTAGGAGAAAGCATGAGCCCTGCTAGCGTCACATGCTGCTATGTCTGTTTCCATACAGTATCTACAAAAATTGATGCTGTAATGACATCATGAACCCCTAACCTATTTAGAGATAAGCATGTGAAATCCTTCTTTGGAGCTTTACCATGTCCAGTATACTGGATCCTATAGGACATACACTGATCAGGCATAACATTATGCGCACTGACAGGTGAACTGAATAACACTGATTATCTCTTCATCACGGCACATGTTAGAGGGTGGGATATATTAGGCAGCAAGTGAACATTTTGTCCTCAAAGTTGATGTGTTAGAAGCAGGAAAAATGGGCAAGCGTAAGGATTTGAGCGAGTTTGACAAGGGCCAAATTGTGATGGCTAGACGACTGGGTCAGAGCATCTCCAAAACTGCAGCTCTTGTGGGGTGTTCCCGGTCTGCAGTGGTCAGTATCTATTAAAAGTGGTCCAAGGAAGGAACAGTGGTGAACCGGCGACAGGGTCATGGGCGGCCAAGGCTCACTGATGCACGTGGGGAGCGAAGGCTGGCCCGTGTGGTCCGATCCAACAGACGAGCTACTGTAGCTCAAATTGCTGAAGAAGTTAATGCTGGTTCTGATTGAAAGGTGTCAGAATACACAGTGCATCGCAGTTTGTTGCGTATGGGGCTGCATAGCTGCAGACCAGTCAGGGTGCCCATGCTGACCCCTGTGAGCATCAGAACTGGACCACGGAGCAATGGAAGAAGGTGGCCTGGTCTGATGAATCACATTTTCTTTTACATCACATGGATGGCCGGGTGTGTGTGCGTTGCTTACCTGGGAAACACATGGCACCAGGATGCACTATGGGAAGAAGGCAAGCTGGCGGAGGCAGTGTGATGCTTTGGGCAATGTTCTGCTGGGAAACCTTGGGTTCTGCCATCCATGTGGATGTTACTTTGACACGTACCACCTACCTAAGCATTGTTGCAGACCATGTACACCCTATCATGGAAATGGTATTCCCTGGTGGTTGTGGCCCAGGTGGTCATAATGTTATGCCTGATCGGTGTATAATCTGATTGATTAGATGATTTGACGTATCCTGTACTTGAGTGGTTTGCTTCCAATGCTGAACTTGGGTTCTGCTCTTTATTGGGTCTCATGGGGTTGGGTTTTGGCATGGGATTTGGACTCAAGAAGGCTTATAGTTTGATCTGATGGCCTTCATAAAATGCTGTCCCATGGTAACCCGATTGCCTTTGTCTTAGGAGAACTGAGATGAACACTGGCTGCTGATTACTTCTTGCTGTTACAGGCTAAAAGGAAGCAAAGTACACACTTTTTAGAGTGCATATTCTTGTTAAGAGCCTCTTCAACCCCTCAAAGTGTAAGAATAATTTTATGAGTATGCAGTCAAAACAAATGAGGTTCAGGAAGAATTTGAGAAAGATTTCTCTTTTAAAGATTAAGTGTGTAATTTTTCAATTTTACAACATTCATTCTATGCAGAAACAACTAAATAATTTTTATGTCTATTTCCCCTAAAAACATTGTGGCGCTATCTAAACATTGCAGTCTTTGCCACAGTAAAAATGTATTTGTGAGCATGTCTGATTAAATGTGATAAATGTGAATTGGATGTGAGCAAAATAATGCCAAGACAACATGACTTTACATTGTGCTCTCTTCATGAATTCATGAACTAATAATGACTTATAAGAGCTAGTTTTTTTAACGGATCAGCCTCACATACTTATGAGTCATCTGTATGAATCAGTTTGATAAACCTTTCGCTAAATGACCTGAACTGAATCCTTTAGAGAAGTTGCTGAATCAACATCTGGTTCAATGATATCAGTACCATTACAAGCCTTACATGCAACCAAATAATCCATTTATAATTGGATTGATGGCTCAATCAGACTGAAAAGTCGTCATGTAGGCCTATACAATTCAATCAGATTGAGCTTGATCCGAATTAAAATTCTATTTCGATTGAAGGGGGCGGTGTAGATCTTAAATGACCCATTTAACTGGAAATTTTATTGACAATATTGCTGTGACTTTCTGAATGTGGTGACTGGGCGCTGCACATTTGCTGAAGTTTTGCTTGGAAAACATGTAATGCATATGTAAATGTAAATGGAATTGCAAAGTTTAGGGTACATATAATCAGATTTATTCGGATTGACATAAATTACATTAAGGTACACATTTGTTTTTTTATATAAGTAAAATAAAAAATAAATGAATTAAACATGAAAAGTAAAATAAATAATAAAAGTTGTCAATCTTAAAAAAACATAAATACACTCACAGACATATTTTTTACCTTGCACAGGCACACACTCATTCAGTTTTGATATAGTACACCTCAAATGAGACATAATTTGAATGACAAATAAGATGCAATGTTTTTGTCTAGTGAGATTTGAGCCTCTGAATTTACCCTAGATTAGGTTTGTTTTTTTCTTTCACATTAGGTCCTTAGTGCACAGGGAAGTATTATTTATTGTTTGCCAGCAAATTTTACCCTGAGCAAATTAGCAGCATATCCTTAGTTGCCCGATAGAAACCTCCTACCATGGAATACTAATTTAGTGAAAGTTGAGTGTTATTTCCCCTTCAGAAGTGCAGCTTTTATCACCACATGTTTTGCAACTTGCATTCAAATTGAAATATGAAAATATTTCAAAAGATGACACAAATTCCACCTAAACAGATGTTTTTGGCATCTTGATCTTCAGAAACATACAAATTACCATAGTCATTTTAAGCTCTGCACTTGTTTTCCAGACATTGATTAGTAACTCAGAAAAATCTATCTGTCTCTTAGCTGTAATTACCAACATCACTTTTGCGTTCACAAACAGCATTCGGCATGCACACAATAGAAACAAACATGTGCGACACAAAGACTGAATGATGTGCGGGTCCATAGCCCTCCTATTCAAAACATCCAGACTGAGATAATCATTCAACGGCGTCTGATGCTTCATTTCCTGTCAGTGAATCAGCATCTGACTTCATGTCTACGTGCTGTCTCTTCCAAATTAGATTTGAGTTTTTTGAGCTTTAAATTGTAATTGACTGGAGCAGGTGCTGCTGCATGAGTCTAATGGGTCGTCCATTTGATTCCAATGAAGCGTAGAAACCAATAGGCTTCCGTTTAAACTGACAATGTGAGTTTTAAGTAAAGTATGAGGAACAGGCCCATTCCTGATGATTTAGCTCACAAATCCTATGATTCTTTACAAACCTGACCAGCCGTATCGATCCAAAAATAAATGAGTAAACAAGTTATGACCAATTCTTCATTTTTATTTGCCTGCTTAATGTCATTTTGTTATCAGGAATGTTGGTATTGATTAATCGGGGTATGCAATATCACTTATACCACAGCTAAAATAATAAACCAAGCATGTGCTTTTACAGATGTGTGTGATTATGTCAATATGCTGTAAATATAATGATATGCTTTTGAGGTGGGGTGGTGGGCAAACGATCTTTGTAACACTTTACAATAAGGTCTCATTTATTAACATTAATAAAAATGTTCATGTTCGTTAACAGATACAGTTACCATATACAACTTTTGATCTTAAAAATGTAGTAGTAAATGTTGAGATTAACTAAGATTAATAAATAATGTTGAAGGATTGATAATTTTTAGTTCATGTTAACAAATGTAGTTAACTAATGTTAACAAATAAATACCTTATTGTAAAGTGTTACCAAAATCTCCAAATGGAACTGCAAAAATAATGTTTTAAAACAGAACACTTCCCTATCTGTCATTGGCTGGACAAACAAATAGTCCCGCCCCAAACTCACACTATTGGCTGATGTGAGACAATGTTGCTATGTTAGGGTCGTCAGGATTCTCAACAAACAGTGCTTCAGTCACTTTTCAGGGTAATCGACCTATGAATGCCTTATTTATAGTTAAGATGGGATTGAACAAAACAAAATATTTTATAACAAAGAAAAAAATACACATTTAAGAGATCTTTCTCAAATTATTCCTGTTTTGACTTCATGACTACTCATTAAATCATCCTTAAATCTTGAGAGGCTAAAGAGGCTTTTTGCAACTACACTAGAATATGTGTGTCTTTGCTTCCTTTTTGACATCACTTTTGATCTTTATCGACAGCATCTGTGGCATCTTTCATTTTCTGTTGATTTACGCACCCTCGTGTTCTTCCAAATCCATATGAATCTTTCTTCTATGGCACACTAAATTATGTTTTATTAACAAAGTTCGGGAGGAGCACATTCAGATAATCTACCCAATTAGCACGAGAGGAGTCATATATATATATAAGCAATATCACACGAGTAGCCGTGCGATATCGCTCTATATCAGCACGGCTACGAGTGTGATATTGCATTTATACAACAGTTCGATGGCATAAGTGTGTAAATAAATAATAAACAACAATGGATTGTCTTTAAAAACCCTCTTTTGTGAGGAGCTACTTTCTTCCGCCATGGATTCAAATTTAAAGTTGACAGTTTAACAGTTGAGCCCAAGGAAAGCGATATCTTTGTCTTTGTCCTTTTATAAGAGGATTTCCCATGACAGCGCTAGTCAATGCATTTGTCAGTTGTGTCTCGTAAGATGTTGTTTAAAGTAAAAACAACGTCCTTTGTTTCAGTCCATTTCAATATAAAATTTTTTTGCGACCGACTCACTCACTCATAAAGACAGTCTTTGCTGCCATCTAATGGCGTATTAATGTAACTTTCACTGAAGTCGAAATCACTATCTGACTCTTTCTCAATACCAAAAAATACAGCATGTTATTTATATAAAATATTATTTATTGAACAATAATATTTAAATTAACAACAATAGCTATTATAACAGTATAAGAAGTAAAATAGGAAATAAACACAAGCAAACAGTTCAGTCAAACGCACAAAAACAGCCCTCTAGTTAGTACAGGATTTAATTTCAATGTAAATATAAAGTTATGAAACTTAATATAGCCCTTAAGCCAAATCTGTTAGCTCCGGAACAAGTAATAAATTAATAAGACCAAAGATTGCCTGTTTGATATACCCAAAACGAATTACACCTTATGTTTAAACACTATCTACATAAGAGCCAGCGGCAAATTCCCAAAGGACTGGCCAAGATGAAGCTGTTTTCTGTGGGTACATGAGCGCTGAACAGTCGCTGACGGCCTGGAGCTCACTCTCCGAAAGCGTCTAAACAAATTTTCAAATAGAGGCTATATGTTTACATATAATTTGTATATTTGAGGTCTAAACAACTACATTCTCAACTGAAAAACTCTTAAAACTTCATTCCGTTACAAAATAACAGTAGTATATATAAAAATATGGTGGGTTTGCTTGTCCGCCATGACACTCGCTCTGAGAATGCTGCAAGAGGAGTGATTCAAAAGGTGAAACGGTTCCCGTAGCAATACTGGTAGAATATCACATGGCTGGAAAGACCTCTCAGCCAATCAGATTCGAGAACCAGAATGAACTGTTGTATAAATATATATATATATATATATATATATATAGCCGACTTAACCTCTGTTCTGCAACAGTTTTGCAGCATTTCTCCCCCACCCCAACTCCTCACTCTTGATTGTTTCTATCCCAGCCAGGGATGGGGTGGGGGGTGTATTCTGGGTTCGGGCCAAAATCAGAGCTCGGAGCCCTCCCCTTGGACAGCAAGCCAAATACGCATATTCTGTACTGTATCTGATTATATGTACATGCGAATTCGTGAAAGCATAAGTATTGAAGATTGTACCAGTTACTCTTCAAAATGTAATTGAATAAAGAAAAGTGGATGTCAAGCTCTCAAATGACAAAAAAGCACTACGAACTTGTCATGAATGTAGTCCACACAACTTTTGTGTTGCATTCCAAGCCTTCTCGAGCCAATGATTGCATGATTGCAAGTTTGAATACAAAGAAATGTGAAAGATAAAACTGAGCTACAGAAGAGGGGAAGATTAAATTCGAAAAATAACTTTTTCACTCAACAATCTATCTGCTATTCGAAACATTCAGTCAAATCAAAGACATCAGTTTCATATTTTACGACAGATACCATACAAATGAAAGAGTAGTGCCATAGCTGAATCCTACCTGTCGCAAAATTCTCTGCAGCTTTTATATTGTTGCAAACTCCAAATATAGCCAAAAACTCCAAAATGATGTTTAATGGTAAACACATTTAAGATTAGCGGACATAATGTCAGTTCATTCAGCTGTTTCCTCACAAAAGTTTCCTTACTCCCAAGATGTCCGATAAAGATAATGAAAATCATGCATCATGATATAATCATCTTATGCCCTTTGCGTCATTACATACAGATGGCAAATGGTTTCTGTGCTCCTTAATGTTTCTGTTTGTGCACAGGGCAATCTTTGATCTCTAGTTGGGCAGTTGTGGCCTAATGGTTAGAGAGTCAGACTTGTAACCTGAAGGTTGTGGGTTCGAGTCTCAGTACCGGTAGGAAATGTAGGTGGGGGGAGTGAATGAACAGTAGGGTTGTGCCGATGGCTGACCGACATCACGATGGAGAGACGCCATCGTGATGCCACGCCCCCGCCCCGCCCCGCTCCGCTGCGAGTCTTGCGAGTCGACACCATAGACTGTAAAAAAATACACACACTAATCCTAGTCTCTTCTATAAACTATAGTTAACCTAAAATCTTTGCAGGAATTGCTCTGTAAATTAAATTGAGAATATAACTAATGCATATATGCTATTTTAAATACTGTAGTCTATGCCAGAGACGTGACGTGTGTTATTCTGTGAAAATACCGTGTCAGGCATTTGATCTTGACATTGTTAGAATCTTGTCTTTTTTACATGTCTAACACTGTCATTTAACTTAAAATATTTAATATGCCCACTCTCATCAGGTCTAAATCCAAAAAATTGCTGTATTGGCGAAGTAGTACCCTTTTTAGCAACCAATACCAACGCCATTGTAACTCTTTAAGTGGAAGGATGCTACTTTTTTTTCCCCTCACGTGCAACCTATTGGAAAGCCCGGATGACGAAATTATAGTTTTTAAGAAGAAAAAAATATTTATGTAAAGCGATATATTAAAATAAAAAGTGCTTAAAAGTGCACAACTCTTCTTAAGTGGAAGAAAGCTACTTTTTCCCCTTACGTGCAACCTATTGGAAAGCCCGGATGAGTCATTAGTTGGGTTAGTAAAATAACGAAATTATAGCTTTTGAGTAGAAAATAGTATTTATGTAAAGAAATATATTAAAATAAAAAGTGCTTAAAAGTGCACAACTCTTTTTAAGTGGAAGAAAGCTACTTTTTTTTCCCTTACGTGCAACTTATTGGAAAGCCCGGATGAATCATTAGTTGGGAAATAAAATAAATAAAGTAATAAAGTAAAATAACGAAATTATAGCTTTTAAATAGAAAAAAAAAATGTATGTAAAGAGATATTAAAATAAAAAGTGCTTAAAAGTGCACAACTCTTCTTAAGTGGAAGAAAGCTACTTTTTCCCCTTACGTGCAACTTATTGGAAAGCCCGAATGAGTCATTAGTTGGGAAATAAAATAAATAAAGTAATAAAGTAAAATAACGAATAATAATTATATAATTATTATTGGACGATATCATCGTCCATCGCGATGTTTTACTGTAAACATCGTCAACTGCCAATTTAGGGGACATCGCCCAACCCTAATGAACAACGCTCTCTTCCACTCTCATTACCCACAACTGAGGTGCCCTTGAGCAAGGTGCCCCAATCTCTCCCCGGGCGCCACAGCAAAACGGCTGCCCACTGCTCCTGGTGTGTGTGTGTGTGTGTGTGTTCAATACTCACTGCTGTGTGTGTGCACTTGGATGGGTGAAATGCAGAGCACAAATTCCGAGTATGGGATACCATACTTGGCCACACGTCACATCACTTTCACTGTGTGCTTCAATGAAGCACAGTGAATAAACTGACTGGACTGCATTACACGGGTTTAAAGGGTTAGTTCACCCAAAAATAAAAATTCTGTCATTAATTACTCACCCTCATGTCGTTCCATGTCAGTCTCCTACGCTGTTCACGTAGTAAACACAGTGCGGCGCTTCCAGGTTCTACGTCATAACGCCGGCTCATTATTGGCCAGCTACAACAGCGTAAGAGACTGACATGGAAGAGAATAAATTGTTGAATAAAGTCGTTATTTTTGTTTTGTTTTTGTGCACAAAAAGTATTCTCGTTGCTTCATAACATTAAGGTTGAACCACTGTAGTCACATGGACTATTTTAACGGTATCTTTACTACCTTCCTGGGCTTTGAAAATGGTAATAACATTGCAGTCAGAGGTCAGAAAGCTCACATATTTCATCAAAAATATCTTAATTTGTGTTCTGAAGATGAACGAAGGTCTTACGGGTTTGGAATGGCATGAGGGTGAGTAATTAATGACAGAAATTTCATTTTTGGGTGAACTAACCTTTTAATGCACACCTTTCAGCCAATCGGAATTCAGACAGACCATGGTGTAATTCATTGTAGTCACTTATTATGGAAATGATTTGGGAGAGCACTATTTTTACTGTACATGCTGTTTAATTGTCTTATAGATTATGATCGTTTATCTGAAGACACAGAAATGCTGTGGGGATCTGTTTAATTACTTGTATAAAAAGTCATTTGGATGTGATTCACACATCTGAATTAGAGAAAAGGGACAGATTTCATTAGGTCCCATTGTGTTTCAAGTGGTCTGAAGGACCTGCATCAGTCTTTTTTCGTCTTCAGTTTTCTGTGACTGATATCATATCCGTTCAACTGGAGTGAACAGCTGATGTGGGCTGGATTATTTTAATGCATTCATTCTTCAGGAGGATGTGATATGCCCAACCGTGAATTTACTGTTATTTTGATCATGATTGTGGGCCAGAAACATCCCCAGTTCTATAATAGGGCTGTCATTATAGCACCGTAATTCTGTCACAGACTACGTTAAAGTAAGTTATTAAAGCCTGGGGCTCATGGTCACAACAAAATAAACATGATTTATATGCTGCTTTCTCTTCAGTGCAAATAAAGCATTTTGACACTCATTATGAACCCTTTTGAAATTGTTGTATCAGTCTTTTGATGGATATCACAAAGCTGTTTTATTTACATATCATTTTGAGAATGTTTCTTCACCCTGATCTTGAAGACAACATTTTTGTTGTCTGTGTGTGTTAATGAACTAATTTTCCCCTCAATAAATTTGCAGAAATGTCTCTCCTCCTTTGAAGCTTTGTTCCTTCGTTTCTATAGCATTAAGATAGATTAAGAATAAGAAGATATCAATAGCAGCTCTAGGCATTGGGACTAAAATGGTCTTATTGATGGTGATGTGTTAGTAGACAGATAGTAGATTAGCTTCTTAAAGCATATGGAAACAAAAGTATATCTGTGAAGTGAGTTCACAATACACAAATCCTATTTGTTTTGAAATCTGATGTTTATGTACTGACTGTTCGCACTGTCATTTTGCAAGTGAAATCTGATCCGTTTGTTCAGTCAATATTTGGTGTATGTACATCGGTTGCTAGTAACAACGGTAAGAGATTTTCTCAGAGCTGTCAGTGTAGAAAGAAAGGAAGGAAGACTGGGAATTTGCCCCTGCCCTTGTCTATCATGTCATCTCACTGCATTGCTGAACTCATGAGACGCATGAAAGAACATAATTGGTTGTGTTTTACACATTCATGCATACTTTAAAACCACTAACTCATTTGCTACTCACTAGATAGTGAACATATTCTAACATTGTTTGCTATATGAGGAAAGAGTGAGCAAAAATGAGTGTATTTGGACTATAATGCACACTTTGCATTTTTGTTGTTGTTGTTTATTGATGTTTTTTTTTTTTTTTTTGTACTACCAAAAACTAAATGGATTTGCAAAGTATTCAAAGCCATAGAGATCTAAAAAATACTACACCAAAATGACCTTCCCTAAAAGAGAAAGTATGAGAATTTACTGTTAAACTAAATCCAGGACAGTGTAGAAACAGTTTAAAATTTTTCAAAGATCCACAGTTTGACAAACATGAGTTTTGAAAAAGGTGCTTATAGGAACACAAGCTGTGCGAGATGAAAGGCATATGGTATTGTCACTTAAGAATGTATACAGGAAGAGATTCAGGGAAGGTGAATAAGGTGTCCACCCTGAGACTTCCTGGGAGTGTCTCTTTGGGTGCTGTCCAAATAACATTGTAGACTTTGCCAGGAAAGTCTATTTTGCTCCTGGAGACGCCCATCACCTCCTTTAGAATGCACTCATTACATTGTTTCCTCTCTAGGAGAAAACAGGAAGCATAACTCGTGGGGATAAAGAGAAGTGGAATGAGGCTGAGATTAGCAAAACTATAATCCCTCACAGTATTTGTGCTCTCGTGACAGATATGTTGCATTACTGTTGTTGAGGCAATTGTCACATGTCTTTACTGGGTCAATTTTTCTTTTGACTTCAGCAGGGTATTATTCATGTTTGCTTGTTTGGGTTAATTCCAAATTCTTTATGTAGAGGAAGTGCTGTGCAGCTGCTCTCCAGTTAACACTTGAACTTATTGTTTTTGTTCCATAAGGGGAAACTATGCCAGCCACTTAACTTAATCTGCATTATGCCTCCAGATGACACAAATAATAAAATACGGATGAATGGAAGAGATTATTACATAGAGTTACATACAGCAAAAAGAATTGGACATCTCAAGGTTATCACTTGTGGCGAGAATTATTGATTGAGAGCTTTGCTGTATAAACGTGTGTGTGTGTTGTTTGGCTAAAATTAAATGTTTGTGTGAACAATTAACTAAAATTGCAAGGCCATCTCTGTTTTCAACAATGCTTTTGAAGGCAAAATTGACCTTGAAATTGAGGATTTATGAACCAAACTTGTATAAAAGAATAGGATATTAGATGATTGCCACTCTCCTCATTTAACCCTTAAATGCTTATTCTGGTCAAGAATCATCCACTTAGGCAGGAAGAGCCCATCTGACTAGCATTTGCAAAAGAGTTAATTTGGCGGCTGGTACATCTGAAATTGATGATGCTACTAGACTGGCATGGGGAAAAAACTCAAATAATGCCACAGTAGACCCGGTCCAAGAACAGCTACAAAAATGAGAAATGAGAAAGAATGTCTATTGAAAATTAACAAGAATTTCACATTATTTGTAATAGACATAAATTGGCACATTTTTGGCAAGGCAAAGATTTTTCCTTTTCTTTACTCTGCATACTCTTATACATCATTGACTAGTTCCTCAACAGCACTCATCATAACAGAATGGTCCCTTGTAAACCATTCCCCTAAAAATGAACATTTTGTCATCATTTACTCACGCTCATATCATCCCAAATTACTTTCTTTCTTTTGTGGAACATAAAAAAGATATTTTGAGAATTTTTTTTTTTTTTTTTTGTCAGTACAGTGGAAGTCAGTGATCACCAAACCTGTTTGGTTATCAACTTCAAAATATCTTCTTTTGTGTTCTGCAGAAGAAAGAAAGACATACAAGTTTGGAACAACATGAAAGTAAGTAAATTCATTTTCATTTTTTGATGAACAATCCCTTTAAAAACCTGCGCATCGTGACACCTTGACAAGTTGCATAATGCCACTCAATCAGATCAGACATTTTTGTGTGTAATATGTAAGGTAAGGTCCCTTTAAAGTTAGCTCAGATCTTTTACTCTTCTGTCTGACAGAAGTTTGCAGGTTTGCAGGCACAGTCCGGTGATGTACAAGCCAGGGTTCAGTCCAGGTGAACCTAACGCTATATTTTGACTGTTGACAATCTGTTCAAATTCAAGGTGTTGAGTTATGAGCTGCAGTGTGTTCAACTTCTGTGTTGAAATGATTAATAATGCATTGTTTAGGATTTGTCATGAAATGTATTGCATTTTTTCATACATTTCTAATTTTCAGATGCAGGACTTTGTCAGTGTATGAGATTGAGATGTAAATTCTGAACCAGTACAGCAAGTTGCAGGTCTTTTGGGATTTCCTTGTGTTCCATTCATATTTCTCTGGAGTAGTTTGTGTTTCCATTTTATGAGTAATCAATATTCAGACAGAGTGTTATCTTATTATGCTTTGAGAGAAAGAAGTAGAGAGAGCCAGAATGCTGTGAGGTGAACAGTAAATGTGAAATGGAAAAGCATAGAGAAGGAGACAGAGTGCATAGTCAATGTGATATTATGGGGAAAAATGTGGAGATAAAGAGCCAGCTGTGCAGTGCATCCATCATACAATAGACTATTATGAAAATTTAATGGTTGCCTTTAGATGGCAGGTGAAATGCACCGCATAATGTGCACTTTACAGCTCTGAGTTATGTTATTCTCTCTGGATTTTTTATTTCTTAGAATATTTGAAAACAAGTTTTTCCCACACAATCAAAGATCATTATAAAATATCAGATATCACACAAGAAGTTTGCCATGTATGACCCCTCATTCCTTACCATGGTTAGATGCAACTGTTTTCTAATATACAACTATCTATGGTATTTATTATGACACATAGTAACCTAAAGACATTTAAAAATACTACTGGCACAAGGTTTTCTCCTGTTTTCTTCCTCAAAGCTGTAAAATGGATAGTTAAAACCATATGAAACAGCCCAGGCATTCTTTAAGGTATAATTCACCAAAAAATGAAAATTCTGTCATCATTTACTTACCTTCATGTCATTCTAAACTAGGGCTGGGCGATATATCGTGTTTGTACGATATATCGATATATTTTTTATAAGCGATGAGGTGATACTGTTTATATCAATATACAGCAGTTTGATATTACGAGTACATCTGAAAAATAGCAGAAGTCATGCAAATATTTCCATTTTGCTGTCAGGAGTGGACGAGCCTTATGCATTGCAAGCCAGTCTCCACTACACTTCACAGACTTCAGTGAACGAGCGCCACCGCGTACATGCACGTTAAACAGATGGAGTGCAATAACTCTGACTAAAATATACATTTTGCTAAAATATTTGTTATCGGACTCAGACATTAAATGTGCCAAATGTAGAATTTTAAACCTACAGTACAGGGGTTGGATAATGAAACTAAAACACCTGGTTTTACACCACAATAATTTATCAGTATGGTGCAGGGCCTCCTTTTGCAGCCAATCAGTTTTTCTTGGGAATGACAGATACAAGTCCTTCACACTTGGCCAGAAGGATTTTTAGCCATTCTTCTTCCAGAGCCGTGTCCAGGTCACTATGTGAGGGTGGTGGAAGAAAACGTTTTCTGACTTGCTCCTCCAAAATTCCCCAAAGTGCCTCAAAAATGTTTGAATCTGGCGACTGTGCAGGCCATGAGAGATGTTCAACTTCACTTTCATGTTCATTGAACCATTCTGTCACAAGTCTTGCTGTGTGTATTGGTGCATTATAATGCTGATACACGGCACCCTCTTCTTCCATGAGGGGGTTTGGCATCACGACGGCTTTGTTTTCAGGTGGACCGTTAAAGAACGCGACAAACACGTCTCTCGGAAATCCTGTAGAATTCAATCAGATGACGACTTCGAAACTCCTGAAATGTTTCCAATTTTGTGTGCCTTATGCATCAGACGTTCAGCCAACGGCTTTAGGCTGAGACTATAGGAATGCCATGATATTGCAGCCCAAACCATGACTGATCCACCCCCGTGCTTCACTCTGGGCACACAACAATCGTGTGTTAAGCCTCTTTGGGGATTCTCCACACTGTAACTCCCACGGATGTGGGAAAGACAGTGAAGGTGGACACATCAAAGAACAATACATGTTTCACATTGTCCACAGCCCAAGATTTGCACTGTTGGAACCACTGAAACTGACATTTGGCATTGACACGAGTGACCAAAGGTTTGGCTATAGCAGCCCGACCATGAATATTGACTCTGTGGAGCTCTCGACGAACAGTTTTGCTGGAAACAGGAGAGTCGAGATGCGCATTTAATTCTGCAGTGAGTTAAGCAGCTGTGGTTTTATGTTTTTTTGGATACAATCCAGGTTACCTGGACGTTCCTTTCAGACAGCTTCCTCTTTGCGTCGACAGTTACTCCTGTTGAATGTGGTTCGTCCTTCGTGGAGGTACGCTGGTCACAGATGAGTCAGCGAGACCTGCACCAACAATTTGTTCTCTTTTGAACTCTGATATGTCTCCCATTATGTTGTGTGGATTGCAATATTTTATGTACAGCTGTGCTATTGCTCTGTTAATTCAACCTTCACACTCTGCTCTTACTGATGGAATGTAAAATCAGTGAAGATTGCGCTCCCCCAAGAAACGTTACGTTCCCTCGCAAAAACTTTTGCGTTCCGCCGAGAAACTTTGCATTCGCTCGCAAAGAGTTCAAAAGGTTTTGCAAGCGAATGCAAAGTTTCTCATAGGAAAGCAAAGGTTTTGCGAGCGAACATAAAGTTTCTCAGGAGAATGCAAGACATTTGCGAGAGAACGCAAAAGCATTGACTTATTATCAATTATTATCAATTTTTGTGATGTCTACTTCAGATTTGGAACACAACTTGGTTAGACATATGGCTTTGATTTTTTTAGCACTTTTAGAGTCCAAATTATTTTGTAAAATATCTATTTTGTATAAAATTAAAAAAAAGTTTAGTTCAGTAGCCTACATTTGCTTTACAATAAATTTAAACTATTTTTTTACTTTCATAATCTTCTGAGTGTCTTCTTTTAAAAGAGACAAACCTTAGGTCTGTATTCCAAAGCCTTCATCAATTACTAACTTATTAATTCAGATCAGTGCTCAAAAAGAAAATGGGGTGACAGTTATCGACCAATAATCCAGGTATATTTGCACATTCAGAAGCACATTCTAGTCTGTATATTACAGAGCTTGCTGCCTTTGTTTATGTAACCACTGGTGTCTTTAGTCAATAATGATTTAGAAATATTGTAACCCTCAGTTTTTATTCAACCCCAATCCATTGAACAGCCCACAGGGTGACTTTACAGGTGTTTTGTTCTACCTGTGCAGGGGAGAAGGGTCTTATCTTTCCTGTACCAGACCTGCTCTAGAGAGAAAGGGCCATAAATATATCACCGCCCTCTGTTTTGCTGCTCCATTCACCATTGCCTATCAAGACTCCACAGTTAGTTTATTTATAGTCTCTAGAGTTTTATTGTCCATATTGATAATCTAAAGTCTATGTGTCCTCCATTTGTTAGGTACGTATGCTTTGTTCGCACAGAAGCCTGGGTTGTTGTATTTGGTTTTTGTTGACTGCACAGCCTTCTTGTCTTCCCTCCGGGTCTTCTCTGAATTGGAGCCAGAGAGGATCTGGTTTGGATTTTGGAAGACATTCTAATTTACTGGTGACATACTTAACCCACAAACAAACACTTGCCCTTGGTATATCTGTATTAGGCAGCACTAAAGCAAAGACTTTATGGCAGTATATGAAAATAAAAGCTGCTGCTTTTGATGTGAGCTGTGAAGCGCTTGAGCTGGCCTGGATCATTGTCATAATGTCCTCTCCCCTGCTTTATCTATGCCAGAATTGTTTGTGTGTGTGTGTGTGTGTGTGTGTGTGCGCGCATTAGACAGCCCTTTATGTGGCTAGCAAATGCTCTGGTCTTCATTTGGCACTGACTTCACAGCCTGTCTTTGTTCTTTACCCAGAGATGTGCCTTTTATGTGGACAAAAATGCATCCATTTGACAGAATATCTCGCAGACTATTAAGTAACGATGTCCTCTCTGAATTATATTAATTATACAATAACCCTCATTATTACAAAATGAAACCAGCATCGTTCATGAAAACATGATTAAAAAGCTACATGATGCATTAAGATCATTTATGAAGCGGTATCCACTCGGCTGTTGGGTTGACATAAATAGGTGTGCTGCACAAACTAAGATGGATGGATATAATTTGAAACCTATTAGTTTCCATCCTCCCCCCAAACCCCAACCCTTTCAGAAAATGACAACAACAGTTGGCACTGCTCATTTTAAACCCTTACAGCACATGGTTGCATGTTGCATACTCACATGTAATCAAACACACTTGCCTACTGTACATTTTCTTATCCATATGAAGCAGTGAGAATTCATTTTAGTGAATCGGTTCATTCAGACGATTAATTTTAATGAAATGATTTTTTAAAAAAAGGATTTACCAATTCATTTGAGAACCTTAAACACCTGCTTCGAATTTTGTCTTTTTGTTAATATACTAAATGGGATTGTGCTGTACAATAATTATACAAAATAAAATTTAGTTGAATATGACTGTACATCAGTTTTTTCAAGCTACAGTATATACATGTTCTAGTTTTTTCTGTACTTTTCATGTAATTTATTAATTCATTTTTTTGGTTTGTATGTACAAAAATTAATGAATAATTTAATTCTTTTTTGCATATAAGTTTGAATGAGTAGGGCACAGTCGCTGATGAATGTAAGACTAATTTTTATTGATTCAAATGACAGCACTTCTCGTTCTTTCCAACTTTATGAACAGTGGCGAATAGATGAGAGGAGAATTAATTCATTTTTATATGTTTGGCACTTATACTGTGAATGTTAGCATTTGTAACTCTCTATGTTATGTTATTTGATGAAGCTTGCTTTCTCATGTTAGTTTAGTTATTCATACATAGCCAGTTTAAAAATGACAGAAGTACCCTTGAAAGTACTGCATATCTGCATGAATATGTGGCTATATTATCGCTTTCTCTGTTCTTTTTGCCAAAAATAATTTGTGAGCAACTTTTTGAGGCAGTTGGGAAAAAAGTTTCTCAGGCAGAACTCTTTTGATACGCTTCAAAAAAAATGTTTTACTGCCAAAATGTTTTCAAACACACACACACACAAATCATTGGGGGGGTTTCTTGTAAAACACAAAAGGGTAGCTTGAGTTGTTAAACTACTTAAAGGGTTAGTTCGCCCAAAAATGAAATTTCTGTCATTAATTACTCACCCTCATGTCGTTCCACACCCGTAAGACCTTCGTTTAAGAATATTAAGATATTTTTGATGAAATCCGAGGGTATCTGATCCACACATAGGCAGCAACAAAATTGCACCTTTTGAGGTCCAGAAAGGTACTAAAGAAATGGTTAAAACCAGCGACGTGACTGCAGTGGTTCAACTTTAATTTTATGAAGCGATGACAATAGTTTTTGTGCGCAAAAACAAAACAAAAATAACGACTTTATTCAACAAATTCATCTGTCCCCTGTCATACTGCTACGCTATTTTCGTTGCAGAGCTTCAGTGTTTATGTTCGAACGGCGGCTCAGTATTGGTCACGTGAGCAGCACAACGCATGCATGTGATGCTGACGCAGGAGCCAGTCAATACTGAGTCCGCGTTCAGAAAATGTGTGGATCAGATACCCTTGGATTTCATCAAAAATATCTTAATTTGTGTTCCGAAGATGAACGAAGGTCTTACGGGTTTGGGACGACATGAGGATGAGTACTTAATGACAGAAATTTCATTTCTAGGGTGAACTAACCCTTTAACATTGTGATTATTTTTACCTTGACAAGCTACAGTGACGTGACTAGCAATCAGCCATAGTATCTGAATTTAAACTCATAGGTTTAGGTGGTTTGTTCATTATCAACAAAAAATAGAAGCCTTTACCCTGTGTTGGTTATTTACATAAATGAGACGATGTGCCAAGTATTAGCATGGCCTTTGTTCCAGACCACATTTCATCTGCTGGCTGAGATTATTTTAGGAGCCTTTCATTATTCATGATGCTAAATTATAAATTGTTGCCATTTGCTTTTTTTGACGTAATGTTGGTATTGTTGCCAGGGGAATGGCAGCATGCACAGAGACATTTATTGCTGTTTTTGTTTGTTTCTTGTCCTGTCACATTCTGGCATGGCAAGTTTTAACAGATCTTGGGGAGAACATGCTCATTAACCATGAGTTTGTTTCCCTGTTTCTGCCCTTCACTTCATCAGATGGTGCATTGAATGCGACTGACTAAAAATACAAACCACTGAAAAACCCACTCACTGTGCCTTGTTACAGAATGAGAAATACCTATTTAGTTAAATGCATACCAGGACTGAATGGATATTTATAATACAATATATTCACAATATTTTTTCCACTAATAAAAATTAAGCAACATTTTTAATATCACAATAATGCTATTTTTACTTGGCAATTAATTTTCCTAAAAATCATGTCATTAGTCCTGTCTTGTCTTGGAGTATGAGAGCATTAAGCATTATCTTTTTAATACAGTGTCTTTTTTAAAAGCATCAGTAGCAAAAAAGATGCTAGAGTTTTATTCATTTCTGTGAATCAGTTCAAACTGTCAGTTTAAATGTATCGATTCCACCTGGGAAGCTGTTACTACAGAGTTGGGCAGTCATTATTTCGCATTAAAGGGATAGCTTGCCAAAAAATGAAAATTCTATCATGTACTCACCATCTTGTCATTTCAAACCTGTATGACTTTCTTTCTTTTGTGGAACATAAAGTAAGATATTCTGAGAAATGTCTGTTTTGAAATGTCTTTTCTTTTGTCCAATACCAGCAACACTTGTGAAGTGAAGATTAAAAATAATCAGAGTGGGGCTGAAAAAATACTATTTATTTTACCAATGCGTTTCGGCACACAGACCTTCTTCATGAAAATAAATAATTACAATACTGTAAAACAGTATTTTTTCATCCGCACTCTGATTATTTTCCTCTCCACTTCACAAGTGTTGCTGGTATTGGACAAAAGAAAAGACATTTGTTGTTCATAAAATACTCTTGTTTTTTCCTTCCATGCACTTTGTTGATTTTGTGAAGTTGAATAACCACCAGAATAACCATACAACACTTTTTTGTCCATACAGTGGAAGTCAATGAAAAAAAAACAAAAAAAAAACCTTATGGTTACCGACATTCTTCAAAATATCGTTTGTGTTTCGCAGAAAAAAGAAAGTCACATGCAAATTTGGAACAAGTTGATATGAATAAATGCTGATAGAATTTTAATTTTTGGGTCTTATATCTTTAGCCATATCACCTAGCCTTAGCGCACACTCATTTGCAGGGACAATGTATCTTAAGGGATTATATGCTCTGTTTAGTGTTCTGCTCCAAAAATGCAGCTCTGTGGGCTCTACCATGTTTTTATTTTCTTTTAGAAAAAAGTGTTTAATATATGCACCTCGAAATCTGGTTGGTTTAAAAAAAACTGTTTCTTGTGGCGAGAGAAATGAAGGTTGGTTCAGAATATCAATAATGCTGAAAATGAGCTTATATGAGCATGTAAATGGATTTTCATAAGACTGCTGTTGAAAGCAGCTTGGACATGCTCTGTTATTGATTCCCTCCCTTGGTAAAGAGACAATATTACACCATAAGCACTATTCAGAATGTAAGTGTTTCTCAGGGGAACTGTAAAAAATATTTGCATGCCTCCTTCATGATAAAACTCACTGGGGTCGAAGGAGTTTTTTCGCATAGGCAATAACACATACAGTTGCAAGAAAAAGTATGTGAACCACTTGCAGAATCTGTGAAAATGTGCAAAATTTTAACAAAATAAGAGAGATCATACAAAATGCATGTTATTTTTTATTTAGTACTGTCCTGAGTAAGATATTTTACATAAAAGATGTTTACATACAATCCATAAGACAAAAAAATAGCTGAATTTATTCAAATAACCCCATTCATAAGTATGTGAACCACTGATTCTTAATACTGTGTGTGGTTACCTGGATGATCTACGACTGTTTTTTTGTTGTGTGATGGTTGTTCATGAGTCCCTTGTTTATTCTGAGCAGTTAAACTGAGAAAAATCCTCCAGGTCCCAAAAATTCTTCAGTTTTCCACCATCTTTTGCATATTTGAACCCTTTACAACAGTGACTGAATGATTTTGAGATCCATCTTTTCACATGGAGGACAACTGAGGGACTCAAACACAACTATTAAAAAAGGTTCAAACATTCACTGATGCTCCAGAAGAAAACACGATGCATTAAGAGTCGGGGGGTGAAAACTTTTGAACAGGATGAAGAGGTCCAAATTTTTCTTATTTCGCTTGAATATCATTTTTTTTTCATTTAGTACTGCCCTTCGGAAGCGACAGAAGATACTTGCATGTTTCCCGGAAGACAAATTAAATATAATTTACCTTGATCTTCAAATTCCAAATGTTTTCACCCCCCATCTATTAATGCATCATGTTTTTTTCTGGAGCATCAGTGAATGTTTGAACCTTTTTTAAAAGTTGTGTTTGAGTCCCTCAGTTGTCCTCAGTGTGAAAAGACGGATCTCAAAATCATTCAGTCACTGCTGGAAAGGGTTCAAATATGCAAAAAATGCTGGAAAACTGAAGAATCTGCAGGACCTGGAGATTTTTTTTTTCTGAAGAACAGAGCTCAGTTTAACTGCTCAGGACAAACAAGGGACTCATGAACAACCATCACAAAACAAAAAAACAGTCGTAGATCATCCAGGTAACCACACACAGTAATAAATTCAGCTATTTTTTTTGTCTTGTGGATTATATGTAAATATCTTTTATGTAAAATATCTTACTCAGGACAGTACTAAATAAAAAATAACATGCATTTTGTATTATCTCCCTTATTTTGTTAAAATTATTAACATTTTCACAGATTCTGCAAGTGGTTCACATACTTTTTCTTGCAACTGTACACACAGCAGCTAAATATGGTTGTAAATCTTCTTGTAAGTGTTTAATCACATTTTTATAGAAGAATTGTATAGTGGTTTACAAAACACAGTGTTGGATGGTAATAGGGCTGCACGATAGTCACATTGCAGGATGTGCGATGTCTAGTATAGGGATTGTTAATCCAACACCAAGGTTCAAAACACACATGATTCTCAGATTAATAGCAAAGTTGGCCATCATACAATGAAAGTTTATCATTTGCACTTGTTTTAGGTCCTGTCAGTATAAACATTCAAGTAATTTTAAACCATCTGAATACAAGAAGGTGCGAAAGAGAGCTCAGTTATGAAAGTGCGGCTGTTTTCTGTGTGCACACACAGAGCCACACAGATGCACGTGAACACCGAATTCCTTTCTCTTGCCTGAACGGACACATTTTTGTCAAAATGCACATCTCTGTGAGTAAGCACAGTTGCTTATGGCTTAGGTGAAGGTAAACAATTGAGAAAGAAAACGGATGCATAACAGTATTTTGGATCCGCGCATTTAGTCTTAAAGTGACAGTAGCCTAATATTCCTGCTGCTGTCTGTGTCGTGAATGTTAATCAAACAACAAAACAGAAAGAGAAAATCACTTCTGTAGCTTTAACAAAGATTAATTATATTTCATTTATACAGTGAAGACTATGCAATGTTATTTTACATTTGATTTTTAAATTTCTGTACCTGAATACTGTTAGACTTAGCTGAAAAATATAAAGCACTATTTATTTCATTTGTATCTTTGTTTTATTATATTTATCTATGCTTGTAATTTGTTCATTATTTTCTAATGCATATTCACTCACCTACAAAATCACCCCAACGATTCTAGAATGATTAATTCTTTCCAAATAGAGCTATTCAAGTCATCTGGTGAATTAATTTTTCATATCACAATATATATTGCAGAAAAACAAAATATTGCAATGTCAGTTTTTTTCCAATATTGTGCAGCCCTAGATGGTAATACATAGAAAGAACACTGTGGTCAATGTGAAGTCCAATACACCCCTTGTTTACTTGCAACAAACGTTTATTTCCCTAAGAGAACCTCATTGAATCTCATTATTTGATGTTCATTTGCTTAATAAAAAACAGCAGTTATTCCTTTGGATGGAGTGTTTAGCTCAGTCAACTTTGACAGGACCACTTGAACATCAGATTCATTCAGTTTGTTTTTGCCTTCTCCTGCTGCCTCTTGCTCATTCAAATTTATTTGACGAAAAACAAGCCAAATGACTGAAATTGGTTTAGTCTGTCCTTGAGCTTCTTTACCGCTGCTCACAGAGGAGAGAAAACGGCCCCTCAGAAATCAATGCCTGACAGTAAAATATGGGCATATTTTAAGTGACTGGAGAAGTTGCAGCATTTCACCAGGGGAAGTCCTTATCATGCAGAAACAGCCATGAAGATTAGAGGGAAATTATAAAAACAGATTTAACGCATGCTCTAAGTCACCGGCTAAGATTTATGAACCTACTTCATTATTCCAGGGTGCTTTGTCTTGTCAAGTGTATGCACTGCCCATGAGACATGAACAACACTGGCTTGCCTCTTGGTGTGTGTTCGATTATACACTTGAACGTGCCTTTATAGCTCATTGATACACTGTTGATCCACTGTCCCACACTAGGACTACAGTAAAATGTCAATATGTGCTAAGTTTGCTAAGTACACCTCCCTACCAATCATTAACAAAGTCCTCTCCTTCATATAACACAAAGCCTTGATATTCTGCATGACAAGTCCAAAAGGCAAATTTTAACCTTTTGTATATTGTATGGAAGTGCAGCGCAAACAACAACATCCTGAAAGGTCTTTGTCTGCACTGATTTAGGATGGTGTTAAGACTTTTTGAGATTACATTTTCTATATTTCTGCCAATACAGCAGGACGTCGTGCTGCATATTCAACGCTGAATTATCCCGTCTGATGATTTACACCCTAATTGGCTTTCTTAACAGTCCTGATAATGAGATTATATGCTTCACAGAGCAGCACGTCCCTTTTGGTCTCCATATCTGTAATGTAAAACTACTTTTCTTGATTTATTAATAGTTTGGAAGCAGAAACTGAATGTTGGAGCCATCCATACTGCACTGATGGTTACTGACTACTTTTTTATTTCTCAGGCAAACAACTTGTGAATTGTGTTCATCTTTTTCTATTGAACAGGTAATTTAGGACACCTGGTTTGGAGAAACGTTTTGAAACTTATTCATTAACCTAGCTGCAGTTTCTAGACACTTTCCATCCTGGTCTAACATTTCACACATACAGTATGAAAAGATGAAAAATATTGGTATGGGCTATAAACTGGGATGTAAAAAAACACTAACGTGAAAGCATAAAATCACTGTGATTCTACAAAAATACAATGTAAAATTTATTTACCAGTTCCTAAAGCAAAACTTTAGAGAATAATTTAAGTGCTCAATACTTACTCAATAATGTCTTCTCTGAGAATGATGTTTGTTTCGGCTTTCTACCAACGTTTTTTTCTCAGGCACATGTTGCACATGCGTATACAGTTTTTACTACAATGCAATTGACATACTGGTTGACCAGATGTTTATCAAGTAAATGTAGATGTTGAAGCTCATTGACTGACATTGTCTTTATGGTGAGGCTGGTAGCCCAGGAAAGTCTTGCTTAAGCAACTTAAAAAAGCCTGATGCAGACTGCAAAATATGAATTCAAAATGGATGTGAGAGCCTGCATCGATTTTTGCACGTCTATCTGCTGTGTGAATTTTTCTTGAGTGATGACCTGACCTTCCTCTAGGTACTCTGGACGACCCCATATACTTGTTTTTAGTACTGGTTCTCTAGAAGCCTGCAGTGTATCTGTCACTTTAAGAATGCATGACTGATTGATAGCAATGTCCTTTTTTGCTTAATAGAGCTGCAGGTCATGCATTTTTGAGGCAATGCAGAAGAAATTGCTTGTTCTCTGTCTTAAAGGAGAAAACCTGCAGTGATAAATGATAGAGTTTTAGCTTTATATATGAAGGTTATTCATATACTCATATCTGGTCAGTTTCTTGTCAAAATAATTTATCTTTGACTTTGCTCAACCTGTACTCCTGAAAGTAGCCAATAGCCAAAGTCAGAGTAGATGTCATTTGTACAGGCTATGTAAAGCAAATGTTTTATTATTAATAGGAATAATAAGATGATACATTCACTTAATATAGAACATTCAGGGACATTTAAACAAGACAAGAAAACCAAACAATATCCCTGCTGAAAAATACAGCATTGCTGGTTGCTGCATGCTGGGTCCAGCATGGGATGCTGGTTGCTGGTTTGCTGGTCCCCAGCATGGGAATCGCGAGTGCTGGTGGACCAGCTACACCAGCTCAGTTTTGCTTGAGAACAGCATGACCAGCATAAATCAGCCTGGACCAACATGGAATTCATGCTGGATTATGCCAGATTTTTCAGCAGGGTTAATAACAAATACAATACATCCCCTAAAACAGGGTTTCTCAACTCTGGCCCTCAAGCGTTTAGCTCTAAACTTGATTAAAAGTGCTGTATGTCATTTTTGACTGTACTAAAGCATAAAAACACCATACTATGTTTGTAGATATTTAGGAAACAAGTTCACATACTCGTTTCTCTATAGAACAAAGCTACAGCCAGTTATTTTACTTTGAAATGTGTGTTCCTTGGCCCACCCACTGCCAATTTGCCCAATAATATTTCAACACCCGGGTTGCCAGTTGGCAGAAAACACAGCGTATTGCAGCCATGGAAGCCAGCAAACAAACTGGGGCCGGTTTCATAAACCACTTAGACTAGTCTTAAAGTTAAGACACTATTTTTTTTCTTGAAGAGTGGTCCTAATTTTAAAGTCTGTTACATAAAAAGGTAGATTGGTGTAATTGGAATTGTAAAAATAACATTGATTACCCCTTGGTTAACTGCAAGTTGGTCAAACTAGTTCTTAAGACACAGTCTTAATATAGTGACTAAGTTTATGCAACTGGCCCCTGGTCTGAGATCGCAGATTCTACCCGACCTAAAAAGCCTCGGCATCCATTTAAAAATCTCTGTGAATGGGAGCATATTAAAACACGGATAAATCAACTCACAGTGTGTAAGCCTCCTCACCTTCCATTGTCAATTGCACTTGCTTCTTTTGCGTGTCCTCAATCTGGCAACCTCTTGAGCATCGAGTCTGAGGAGGAGGGGGTGGGGGAAACAACTCTGTCCAATATTTTGAATTTGGACTGCAGTACCCATTTCAACAGCTATCTGTCAAAATTACATACTGCACCTTTAAACTCATCTGCCTGTAACTTTCAAGTAATCCTGAAGACTTTGATTAGCTTGTTCAGGTGTGTTTGATTAGGGTTGGAGCAAAACTGGACTTTGTTGTGAACCCCTGTGCTAAAGACTCAGCATAACAATGGAACCCAAGTCAGAGTGATGGTAAGGATCAGCATGTGTGCAATCCATCAATCAAACAGAATGTATGAGTGGGAAAATAGGATAGAGTGGAGGGAAACGGACTGTATTTTTTCCTGTGAAACAAAAGTTAAATGTCTAATAGTTATCCTAGTTTTCAGTGACAATGACATAAGTTTATAAACCAAGTGTAAAAAATGCCCAGATCTTTCATGTTATTATATTTTTAACAAAAATTAAATTTGTACCAAAGGTAAAATGCCCCATTCTGACAAAGCAAAGCTTTATACATTTACAGCAAAATCAGTACAGGCAGTTTTAGCTTAAAATTAAAAAGACAAGCCAAAATAACAGTAGATAAATATGAATATTTATTAATGAACCATGCTGAAACTCAGCCTATTTGAAAAATATTGTTAGCTGATGCTAATTAGCTAGCTGATGCTAACATAAGCTCATTTTTAAATATAAATTTCAAATATTTTATTCAACCACCTAGTTAGATTACATTTTATTGAAAAACAAAGGATGTGATGTTCGGAGCATGGTAAATACAGTAATTATGATATGTGGGATAGTGATATGATAGTGGGAAGCGATGCCCCCTGGGGGCTTTTTACCCCATAGACTAGGTTTGAAAAAAAAAAAAAAAAAGGTCATTCTGAAAATATTTTCCTTAAATAACATGTACTCTCTAACTACTATTGTCATAATATAACTGTGATGTTCTACAAAACAACAAGCTTTAAACACTTTTTTTCTTACTGCTGGAACTTAAATCACTTACCGTGAAATCCGTTTTCTCTCAGGTACGTCGCCAGTATAAGCTTCACAGTGAATACTTCTACATCACTCTTGTCAACTTAGTCCATAGCAATATCAAAAACGTATCTTTACTTTATCTCGTGGTTATTTTGGGAAAAACAGTGTTTTACCCCAAGGGGGCATTTTCCCCCACTCTACCGTATATCACTGGGACAAAGAACTAGCAAAACTAAACCAAAGCTTACAGAAATGTACCTTTATCCATCACCCATAGGTAGAGTTTGAGGGTTGCCAGGGGTGTTGCAAGTTAATAGTGATTTAGCTTACATCATATATATAAGCTATCATCCATTTACAAGTGTGCCATCCCTGCAGAGATCACGAATAAGGAGCATATAATGTGTGAAAAGATTGAACAAGTGCACCCCATTAAAACTTCATGAAGATTCAGGACATCAGGCTCACCCGGTCAAAATCTGATTCCTGTCACAGGTACTGGCATGTGTGTGTATGTGTGCACACCGTTTTGGTCCTTGGGAATCACTACACTTATTTCCAGCCCCATTTAAAATCTGCAGCTAAATGTGATTTGATGTGTATCCTGAAATGGAATATGATTGGAATGAGATTGCTTCCTGTGCTCCCCGCTACCGTCTCTATACCATTTCACACCTCAACTTTAAATGACTTTGTCAAGAGTGTTTTTCAGTTTCAGGCTACTGAGCTGTCTCTGCATAAGGAATATAATTACACCCATTATTTTACATTTGTCAGATCTCTGCTTTTATTTAAATATATAAAAGCATCTTCAAACCTTATCCTTCACTGGTAACACATTTCAGATTTGTCAAAAAGCTAGTGCAACACTTGGCTGAGACACTCATATAACGTCTGAAGAAAAATACATTTTAATGGACTTGAATTGAGTGGTAAGGTCTTGTCGAAAATGCTAATTCAGCTTAGCTGAAGAAAATTATTTCTCCTGAATTATTTTAAATATCTCCTTTGTAAGCCCATCACACTTGCTAAATGTGAATGAGCTGAACAATCTGTAATAGTGAGTATGTAGGCTGCAAGGCTTATCAAACATTTACTAGAATTTGGCATACTGTACAGTACACTTATATTTTGGTGCAAAAAAAAAAAAAAATTGGCATGAAATGAGAACTCACACAGTTTATCTATTTTCTGAATGCATGTTTTTGATATTATTGTGAATGATTCATATATGCATGTTTCATTTTTTTAATGTCGATATTCTAGTTAAAGGGTTAGTTCACCCAAAAATGAAAATTATGTCATTAATTACTCACCCTCATTTCGCTCTACACCCGTAAGACCTTCGTTCATCTTCAGAACACAAATTAAGATATTTTTGATGAAATCCGATGGCTCAGTGAGGCCTCCATTGCCAGCAAGACTTTCAGATGTCCAAAAAGGTACTAAAGTTATATTTAAAACAGTTCATGTGAGTACAGTGTTTCAACCTTAATATTATAAAGTGACGAGAATACTTTTTGTGCGCCAAAAAAACAAAATAACAACTTTTCAACAATATCTAGTGATGGCCGATTTCAAAACACTGCTTCGAAGCTTTACGAATCTTTTGTTTCAAATCAGCGCCAAAGTCACGTGATTTCAGTAAATGAGGCTTCGTTACGTCATACGTGTTTTGCAATTTCAATAGTTCATGTGACTTTGGCAGTTTGATACTTGCTCCGAACCACTGATTCAAAACAAAAGATTCGTAAAGCTTCGAAGCTTCATGAAGCAGTGTTTTGAAATTTTGATTTCATCAAAAATATCTTAATTTGTGTTCTGAAGATGAACGAAGGTCTTACGGGTGTGGAACAACATGAGGATGAGTAATAAATGACATAATTTTCATTTTTGGCTGAACTAACCCTTTAAACAACTTGAAGAAAAAAACAGGCATATTGGTAATGTGAATGATAAATATAATTTTGTAGGTTATGTTGTAGTTACAGTATCCCTAAAAAGTATTTGAGCAAATGCAACCATGTCATTGCACTAGCTAGCAAAGTACTAAAAGCAAGTTGAGTTTATATTAAAGAAAGTTTTTTGGTAAAGAAAAACAGCTGTCATTTGTTTTACACAGTACATTTAATGTAATCCATAAGAAAGAAATATCACAAAGTTGATCTCAATTTCTCATGGTTTTTAATCTAGAGGCTGTAATGTTTCCTGCTTCTCAATTTTCTCTCTTGTAATATATTTTTCCTCACATCTCTGCTAGAGTTTCAGATCTCAACAGATTTGATAAAATCAAAAGTGAGAGATTTAATATTTGAATAGTTTGAGATTGAATTGGATGAGAGAATTGAAACTCAAACATTTATTATCAAATTTTTCCAAGAGCAAATTATATTATGCTCTTACTGTATGTCAAGTCTCATGTGTGTCTGTTTTTATTTCTCCTTAGTATGCCTTGATAACCAATCGAATTATAGCCTTGATGTCATTCATAATGATTAAAAAGTGCTGTAACAAAATCTTACTTGTTGCAAAATTTTTGCTAAAGGGGCTCTGCCTGAAGACCTTGATTAGCTAGTTCAGGTGTAGGGCTGGAGCCCTATAAAATGTGTATATATATATATATATATATATATATATATATATAAAAATGTATATATTATATTTTACATATAAAATGTATGTAAAATATAAAACAAATTCCGGGGGGTTTTCTCCATAGACATAAAATAACTAATTAGGACCATGTGAAATGCACAACAACTAGTTTTAGAGTTTCTCTTTTTAACAACATGTGTTGCCTTTAAACCTCTGAACCAGGAAAGGTCACCATGCATCACATCCTCTCTGCCTCGTCAGTGTTGTGAGATTATATGTGCCATTTTAAGACATAGGCTGTCATGCTCAGTCAAGAGTAATAAATCCTTGTGTCTCATTAAACTAATCCTTCCTTAAATGCATGAGTGGCCTCTTTAATGTATCATTTCATGCATATTTTTAACATGTTGCTCTTCCCTCTAATTTTTTTCTAAGATCATAAGTTTTTTCACAATCATCCTGAATGGAAGATTTTCAAAACTGAAAGATTAAAAAGCACTTCAAGCAGAAAGAAATCCGGTTTAGCAACTTTCCTGAACTCAGGCTGTCAAATTGGCCCTCACTCTTCCGCACATTCTATTTCCGATATTTTCTCATTCTTCCATTTCCTTCTCTGAGGACGATTCTTGATTGACGGCTGAAGTGCTGGCACAAGATGAAGTATTTCGAGCTAAGGGTCTTTTGCGCTGCAGTTCAGACAGAGAGCAAAGCTTTGACTCTGATAAAAGGAAGAGATGTGTTTCCCTGTTGTTCATAGAAGCCACTTGACTCCTGCTCCTGTCATTGGCTGCGTTTACAGTTACACTGGCACAAAAAATCTGATTTTTTTTAGCTCACATCTGACACAAATCAGAATTTGTTGCACATGTGTAAACACAAAAATCCGCACGAGCTCTGATTTTTTTCCCCCACATTTTTTTAGAGCCACTTCCAAATGTGTTTTTAAATCAGATACATATCTGATATCTGGACATCTGACCTACATCTAGACATGTCTATCCGATTCCCCTTTGAATTCCAAGCCACCACAAGGCGAGTGCGACACGTTTGCCCACAAAGATATCTTTTTAATGTTGTATTATGAAGCAGAAGTGCCTGTATATGCTCGCACTAAAACTCACAGCTTTTTTATTAAGGTGGAAACTTTATATATTGGTAAGACATTGCAAACTATGGAAGCTTGTTTCTGCCACTAAATAAAAAAGGTAATTGGGACTTTTTATCTCACAATTCTGACTTTTTTCTCACAATTGCGAGTTTACATCTCACAGTTCTGACTTATTTTCTCAGAGATATAAACTTGCAATTCTGACTTTTTTCTCGCAATTGCAAGTTTATATCTCACAATTCTGACTTTATAACACGCAATTGTGAGATTATATCACAATTCTGAGAAAAAAAGTCAGTAAAAAAAGATTTTTTTATTTTTTATTTAGTGGCAGAAACAAGCTTCCATATGCGAACACAGAAACATTCAGGAGCATAGAAACATCTCTGCCCCATTAATTGTAAATAAAACAGCTTTGCTACTGAAAGCTACAATATATATTTCTCAGCAACTTTGCTGTTTTTGTAATTAAACCCACAGCTTCACTATTACATACAGACGCTGTACAGACACAGGTAATTCACACACAATCTCTCTCTCTCCCTCTCTCTTGTTAATTCATTTGAATTCATTCAAATAAATGTAATCTTACTGCACTACAGAATTCTAGATCTAACGAAAAGTAGATAAAATAACAAATGTTATTATCCGTTCAGATTTTGCACTTTCAGTTTTTAACTTATCCATGCTGGCAAATAATCATGGCACCACCCAACGTGAATTATATACATAATTTTAATAGCACAGCCATTCAAAACCCGAGGGGCAATCATGTCGCATAGTAAAACGATCACCAACAGTAATCAATTTGGGCTGTGATTAATGTAAACACAGATATCAGATACAAAAAAAAAATCAGATGTGGTCAAAAGATCTGTGCATTAAGACTTGCAGTGTAAACGCAGCCATTGAGCCAAACATGACACAGCACCTTTAGAATGCTCTGGAAGCTTTGCATCAAATCAACTGAAATTCAGAAAGTTTCAGTAGAGATGACATTGATTCTGATGATTACATTGCTTGCTGTATTTGCAGTGTTTTATCTTACTGAGCAATCACAGCAGCCTCAACCCTATAAATCCTAATGTAGTTGGCGATGTCACTTTGTAAAGAAAGACTACACACCTGCACACATACGCATTCGAGCACTCGCGCCAAACATGAGAGGTGTCCAGTCCTGCTCCTGGAGGGCCACTGACCTGTAAAGTTTAGCTCCAACCCCAATTAAACACACCCCTGTTGAAAAAACCGGCATATGCTGGTTAGGTATGTTTTGAAGCATGGCAGCTGGTTTGAGCTGGTTTATGCTGGTCCTTAGCTGGTCCTGAGCTGGTTATTAGCTGGTCCTGAGCAGGACCATCTTAGGACCAGCACTTGACCACCTTAAACCAGCTCATGACCAACTAAGGACCAGCATAAACTAGCTCAAACCAGCTGCCATGCTTCAGAACATACCTAACCAGCATATGCTGTTTTTTTCAACAGGGATCTGAACCAGCTAATCAAGGAGTTACTAGGCATACTAGAAATTTCCAGGCAGGTGTGTTGAGGCAAGTTGGAGCTAAACTCTGCAGGACAGTGGTCCTCCAGGACCGAGTTTGGACACCCCTGCTATCCACCTTTTTTTGCAACACAGAAGTAAGGTGTTTTCTGTGAATGTGCGAGACATCCGATTTATTAGCCGCTATAGGGAAATAATGAGAAGAATATCAAAGTGCAATGAACTGTAAAACTGTTTGTGCTACAAACCGGCGTGTTTATAAATAAGACAATACATTAAAATAATATGGTAAAAAATACCAGTTTGCAGTATCAAGCAGCATAACAAGCTGTTTTGTACAGCTAAAAATAACTGGAAGCGAATGACACCAGAAGCCAGACACATTAAAATGATAGACTAAACGCGTATCGTTTTCAAAAACCTGCTCTTCAAAAGTTAGCGTTTTCAGGCCCCCAAAACGGCGCTGTCGTGTAAATGAACAGCCAAAATGCATAAAAAAGTTTTCTGTTTTTAGTTGAAAACGGTGTCGTGTAAACGGCCCCTAAGAAGTATCTCTCTATTGATCATCTTACCTGTTTGTGGACCGTGTTCCTGCTGCTTCACTAATAAACTCACCTGTTTGAATTGACCCATCTCTCTACCTTCATTGTGTCTAAGCCTGTACGTGACAGTTATAAAGATCTCAGTGATTTACATTACAAGCTATTTCATACTTATAAATACTATATACGTTTGGGTCATATAAATATCAGCAACTTTGTTCTGTTTTTTTGAGTGTGAACTCCATATTCTTCTATATCATACTATTTGAGCCATAAAAGCCTGATGTTTCAAATATGATACCCAAAGAACACACATGAAACTTTTTTTTAGTATTATTTCATATGGAAGCCTTTACAGGGTTAAAAGAAAATTTGTTTTGCATGGCAACAAGGTGAGATTTTAAGCTGTGTTTGCAGTGCGTCAAATCCGTGGGGTCTCTGAGGTGTGTGTGTTCTAATGCAAAATGATCGGCCCTAGGGAATTTACTTTTTGATATTTTGGTTCAGCGTTTTTGACATCCTCAGCCTCCAACGTTTCTTTGAGGCTTTGATCTTTCATACTTCTATGTCATCTCACTCATCGACTCAACATCAACCAAACACTTCACAGCAAAAGTAGGAATTGACGTCACCTATATGACTAAGGGCGTCTTATTCTGAACCACAGAAATCCTGTTTCTACACTCTGAGCAAACTATGTCAGGATACATTTAAACAGATGTAAAATATTTTTAGTCAGCTTTGCACAGGATTGTCATCCAACACTCAAAGTGTAAGTGACACATACCACACTAATTGGTGACAGAGTCTAGCTGCAGCTGGGGTTAAGTGTGTTGCTCAAGGGTGCAATGGTAATTGCAGGTTTGTTATCTCAGTAACTCAGTACTTGCTGGATCACCCTACCTCTGAATGAATCCGCAACCTCCTCAGGGCAAAGTTCTGCCGTGGGCACTAAGGGTATGTTTAAACGACAACGATGTGCTAAAAACTGAAAAGTTTTCCCTTTGCGATATTTTTTTTTTGCGTACAGACAACAAAGTTGTCAAAAGGATCCCCATTTAAATGGATCCGCGAAATCGATTAAAAATGCTGTATTATGCATGCCAGGCCAGTAGATGGCGCTGTCACTTTGTAAACAAAAACCATGTGCCTATATACTGAACATGTAATACTCATGTACATGATGTCACAATTTTCACAAATTTGCGTTTTTGTAGTTTGCACAGAGACAATAACTGTATTGTTTTCAAAACCTTCCGCTTTGAAACCCGACTATCATGGTGGCTGAGCAAATCCACTGTATTGTTTACAAATACTACACTTGTTGTACCACGAACTGTATTTAAAGAGTTTTTTTTAGAAGAGAATGTAGTTGTTTAGACCTGAAATATGTGACTCATATTTAATCATAGCGCCTATTTTACGATGTTTAGACATTTTTGGAGATGTGAGCTCCAGGCCATCAGCAGCCGATCAATGCTCGTGTACCCGCCGAGAACAGCTTCTCGGCCAGTGCTTCGGGGATTTGCCACTGGCTCTTATAGTGAGTGGTTAAACATGAGATATAATTCATTTTGGGTACATAAAACAGGCAATCTTTGGTCTTATTAATCTATTACTTGTTCCTGAGCAAATCGAATTGGGCTATGTTAAATTTAATAATTTAATAAAGGCTATATTTAGCTTACATCACGTAGAGCACTGCTTTTGTACGTTTGACTGAATTGCACAATTGTGTTTATTTCCTATTGTCAATTATAATGGGTATTATTACACGGCTCTGTGGAATACTTGATTCTGATTGGTCAATCGCGCCATCCAGTGGTATGTTATTCCCCAATAACAACCGCTAAAAACAGATAACACAGGCTCGTCCGGGTTACTGAAGTCAGCAGCGCTATACGCTTGCTAGGAACAGTTTTTCTTCGTCAAAGTTTTGCGTTTGGTGAGCTAATAAAATATTAAAACTCAGTCAAACCAATATTTTGTGTACGGTTATTTAATTATGTCATCCAGTATTGTGGACTCGCTCTTTCTTGTTTCATACAAACGCAGCTGCTGCCATTTTGCGACTATTGTTTTATACACTGTTGGATTATAAGATAACAAACAGGTACGATTTTAAAACAGTTTCATCTCCGATCAATATCTCTTATCCCCATAATTATTTGTGGCGAAATGCCGTTTAATAAGTGTACCGTATCCCTAGTTTGAACTTGCCGCGCTAGCAACTGCTCTTTCCGCGGAAGCTTTGCGTTTAAAGAGCTAATCAAATATTTCAACTCAAAATATTTCCTGATCACCCTGTCGGGGTTTATTCTGAGAAAAAAATGGATTGGATGTACATTATCCCTTACTTGTTGTTCATTTAAATGCTCGCTCAGGCGATCTCTCTCTCTCTCTTTTTCAATAATACTGTACAAAATACAGTGAGTTTCAATGAACCGACTCAACGTTCCTTCATTACTAGTTCTAAGGTGACGTTTTAGAATTAGTAACAGAGGCTTGGTCAAACCGTCAACTTGAGATTTGAATCCATGATGGAAGGAAGTAGTTCTGCACAAAAGAGGGTTTTACAGACACTCTGTTTGTTATTTCTTACTTATTTACACACTCATGCCATCGAACTGCTGTATAAATGCAATATCAGTGCGATATGGCTGCATATCAGCACGCTGTGATTACCTACAGCCGAATCACAGCAGTGCTAATATACAGCCATATTGCACGGCTATGAGTGTGATATTGCTGATATATATTTTGTTTTGCCTTTGTTATTGACTAAATCAAAAACCCTTTAACAGTGAACATTTCATTGGGATTAAAACCACTTTTTCACAATCATTGTTTCTCTGTGCTTTTTCTTCAGGTGGTTTCTCATTGGAGTTCGTCCTCACCTCACAGGCACTTCTCAAACTCTGCAGAATGAACAGGGCTTTTAACAGGAGAAAGGGTATGAGAATAGAGTTGATGTTTTTTCTGCAATGTCAGCTGCCAATAAATGCCAACAAGCCTAACTGACTGATGAAGACGAATGTGCATTTATGAGGCTGGTTGAACTACAGGCTGTTTATATATAAACTTGTTTTGAGTGACAGAATTCACTATACATGAAATTTACCTGAAACCAAAGTCATTGAAGAACATGTTGGCTAAATGTTTTGTATTTGATTGCTAATTACGTTTATTAGGTGCACCATAAGGGATGCAGTTCCTAGGGGTTTTTGCTCCCGGTAGAAGAACCTCAGACTATTTAGTTTCAACATATTTTCTTTGGGAAAGTAATGACTTCCAGGCCCAAACTGCATTTAAACTTGCTAAAATGGGATGCATGCTCAAGTTTCACCCCCACACTTCAGGTTTTCAAAGCTTCATTTCTGGCACTTATCTCTGTTCTTTGTTTCCGATTCCAAACCTCCTCAACACGCACACTTTGGCTAGTTTAAACATCGCGGACAGACCTGGTTTCATTGGTGACATAGGTTAGCCTACTTCCAACAGAAAGTGTGCCTTCTAGGCTAATGTTTTATTAAACAGAAGAGCCTCTGGACTTGCTGGCATGGTCACAGCCCATGTTTGGTGAGTTTATCTCCAGCCACAGACACTGCAGTAGTAGGTTGCTTTAAATATTTCATAGCTCTCAATTGGGATTTGCTCATTCGCTGAAATTATCGTTAAGTCCAAACAGACACTCTCACACACGACTCTATTCCTCAGAAAGTGATAATGCTGCTTAACGAACTAGAAATTATGTGAGACTTCACATTCATTGACCTTTACAGTCAACGAGGAACACTGCTGTGTGTAAACTGTTCTGCAGAATGCGATTCAAAAGGAATATTACAGATTTTAGGCATAAATACATATTGTATGAGTTTGAATGATTCATGCCTCCCCGAAACATACAAATTATGAAACTGTTAAAGAATTTATCCATGTTTACATATTTTTTTTTTTACTGCAGTTCAGTCAGAAAGCAGAGTTTTGACTCTTGTAGGATAAAATGTTTTTCCCCTCCAAAATCAGAATTCGCAATTCTAAAAACCATTACTGAACTTGAAATGTGCTACAGTGCATTATTAGGTAATTATGTAATTATTAAAACATTATAACTGAAATATTCTGAAATTTAAATCAGTTAATTAAATAAGAATTTAACTGAATCGGGAATTTCTGAATGAGAATTGAATCAGGAAACCAGTAATTTTTCAAATGAAAAAATACCTGCTTTAAATATTGAAAATATTGTATATATGTAAATCCATTTTTATTTATTTATTTAACAACCTAAAGGTGCAGTGTGTAAATTTTAGCGGCATCTAGCGGTGAGGTTGCGAATTGCAACCAACGGCTCAGTTTACCACTCACCCCTCCCTTTTAAAGAACATAGAGAAGCTACGGTGGCCGACACAGGACAAAGATGTCATCGTCTGAGACAGCAGAGAGTAGCCAGTCAAGCAACGAGGTTTCTTCTTACTTCTAACAAAGAACGGTTTCTGCTTCTAATAAACCAGACAACTACTACTACTTCTTTTTCTTCTTTTTCATGCGTATTCAATGTAGTGACAATGCAGGCTGCCTCTAAAAACACCAACGAAGAAGAACAACAACATAGTGGCAAAACACGCTCTATAGAGCAGTTTGTCCGTTTAGGGCTACTGTAGAAACATGTTGGCACAAAATGGCGACTTAGAAATGGCTCAGTCTAAGGTAATAAAAACATAATGGTTCATTATGTAAAGTCTTTATACACCACTGAAAACATAGTTATGTATATAGTAATGTCAATAGATCCTCCTAAATATTACACACTGGACCTTTAAAAACAAGCATGAGCTTATCTGCTCTTGGTTGGTTACAGTAACTGTTTTTAGCTGGTTTAAATCTCCCTGAGATTGAACTGACTAAAACCCCTCTAAAACTATCAAAACAGACCAGGGTGACCAGTGGAAACTACCTGGGTGGAACAGGGTGTTTTTGCCACTAGGGATGAACTTTATTTAGGTGAAAAAGCTGCATCAGAGTTTTGGTATTCTTTAGCAAAAGGTTGAATTTGAAATCGTGTTCACAAGAGAAATAAGCCTGTCACGATAATAACTCTGGTAGCAGGTCGTAATTTAACATCTAATGTAATGCACATTAAGTGACCTCATACATGCTCTTGCTTTTCACCTGTTTTGAATGCTTACCCTTTATGATTATTTGTGTTTAAACTGACAGCTAATTGGTGGGAGCATTACAAAATGACCTTTAGACCTGAGCTCTGGACAGAAATGTCCTGCGGTGCAGTAACCTTTTCATAGCTCAGCGAGGTACAGGGAAAGTAAAGGGTAAAGCTAAAAATGGACCCATCTCCTTTGCACCAAGTTTATTATTTTTGAGTTCAAAGACCAATTAGCTACATGAACCTGTTAATTTGACTGTTGTCGTTTCACTTACTTGCTTCAGTATTTAAATTAAATATTGAAATGACCTAGTAGATCAACGTTTTGAATTTTGGAGGTCGCATGACTCAGCAGTTTTCTAAGTAAAGACTCATATTTTCTGTACTTGGAGAGGTATTCTGTTAATAATTGTGTTGCTATGTTGTGCCGTACAAAAAAAGGTTGTGGTGTCCAGGGTTTTTCCTGGCTCAAAATGTGGTGAAGGTGGTAGGTGTTCTAATAATTAGATGATTGAAGAAAAATAACCGCTCAAGTTGATATAGTAGACTTCCCAGCCGAGAAAGGTTCGCTTTGTAGACACTGGATCAGTACTTCCGCCTACGTCACATGTGACCTTTCCAACATGATTACGCATGTGTGGCGCATCGCAGAGCAGTGTAAGACGAGCAGTTGTGGTTAAAAAGTATATAATTTTTATTTTTTTTTAGAAAATGACCGATCGTTTCACTAGATAAGTCCCTTATTCCTCGTCTGGGATCGTGTAGAACCCTTTGAAGCTGCATTGAAACTGCAAAAGGACCTTCAACCCGGTGTTACCCTAGTGAAGTCCACTATATGTTTTCCTCAAAAACCTTAATTTCTTTTCGACTGAAGAAAGAAACACATAAAAATCTTGGATGAGATGGAAGCGAGTAAATTATCAGGAAATTTTAATTCTGAAGTGAATTAATCCTTTAATGGAACCAGTAAGAAAATTGTAATTGTAAAACGCAATTGAAATCAGAACCAGAATTGTTTAATTCCTTATGGTTCCCAACCCTGATAATGAAAAAACTGTCAGTCCAACTCTATCATTGTGCTTGTAAGTTTTGCACAGGCAAGCACTGACATTTTCTTCAGAAACTGTTAAAATCTAGTTTCATATGTAAAGACATTTGTGCCACCCAAAGCTATAAGCAGTTTTTTCTTATGTCCTCATGACATTGCTGCAGCAGGTTATGTCTGAGCGTTTGTCCTCTCTCTGTGTCGAGCATTAATTGGTGTGCAGTACGAGATTTCAGCTGATTAAAGTGTGTGTGTGTTTGTACCTGCGTGGCTGTGAATGCTGAAGAGCCTGTGTTATAAAGGTGTCAAATAAACAGTGAGAGAGCTGTCTCCTCTTTGGCACAGGATTGGATGGCTTGTCAGCTTCATTATATTATTGTTTTTTGTCGGCATCACAGTTCTTATACACTAAGGGCCATCTCTCTTACTCGCTGTCTCTCTTGGTCTCCTTCTGCGTCCCTTAATCTTTCATTCTGTCTCTCTCTCTCTCTCTCTCTCTAGTTTTTTCAGTTTCTCTTTATTTTTCTAAAGCCGTGCCCTGCTGAGTCAGGTCTAGATCACGGCAGCATGCACTGACCATAGAGGTCTCCTTTTGCCAATTCATCAACCCACAATTTTACTCTTAGCTCAAGGGAGAAAAGAAAGAACAATGAGGGGCTCTTCATCAACACCTACAAGGGCAATAGGAAATAAAGCACAACATGTCAGTCAGCCCACTAGGAAAAAATTGCTGCTGCCTGTTCAGGGTCTTCCCGCCTTATAAGTAATATACAGGCATTCACAGAGGTCCCTAAAATTCCAGGGGGACCCCTCAAAGAAATGTTCGTAATGAATAAGCGGCCTATAACTTCCAAAATGAGGACATGCAACAGCAAAACGTGACAAAACTATCCTAAGCTGACAGTATTTCACGTCAGACATTTGGATGCCATTGACCACCAAATGATGATTCACTTTCAAGGGACCAAATATATTTCATAAACATCCATTGTGCTATTGGCCCACACACAATAGCCATCGCCATAACAGGGAGTACAGTTGACAGCGGGACCACCTCAGAAACCCCCAGACTTGACATTACCGCTGAGATGCCAGCTGCACCGATGTCAGCGGTGTGTCCTCTAGACTTGAAGCCAGTCTCAAGTGCTTAGGAAATGCCCTGATGTCTTCATGTGCAACGCTCTTGATGACCAGAAACACAGATGTGGCTCCCATGACAGCTAAAGACTCTAACGTGGCGTTCATGATGGCTGGAGACTCTGGCATAGCGTCCGTGACGGCTGGAGGCTCTGGTATGGCGGCCATGACAGCTGGAAGCTCTGGCGTAGCGGCCATCTTGGCTGATGACTCTGGCGTGGCGGCCATCTTGTGATCAGGCTCTGGTGCAGCGGCCAAACACAGGGCTAGAGACCATCAAAACTGGACTTGCTGGAAACTGCGATGTGCCAAACTCCGTGGCCACCGGAGCTTGTTATGTACTGCCCCCTCACAAAAAATGTTTAGGGGAGACATCCTCTTTAACCTCCCCGACAGCGAAGGAGGATCCAGTTAGCTGGAGGGCATAATCTAGGAACTCGCTCAGTGATCCTCAAGGACCATCACGGATCAGTGTGGATTGCAATGGGTTGTTGAATCCATAACAAAAGAAGTCAATGAGAGCATAGTCTTGGAGGTTAGTGAAATTACCAATACCTAGGAAGTCCTGAATGTGGTCCGCGAGTGAGTGAGTTCCCTGACGAAGGTGGACGAGACACACTGCTGGATCCATTGTTGGCTAGATCTTCTGTTATGAACTGCTCAGAGATGCGAAGGGTTGAGGATCCAAACGCAGTATTTAGTGAAAGGGGTAATCTACAATCGAAGTCCAAAAAACAGGCAAAGGTCATACACAAGTAAACAATCCAAACAATGACTGAGATAAGGGCAGATGTAAACTGTGAAATCCAAAAGACCAGGCAGAGAATCAAAAACAAGACATGGGAAAACCAGGATACAAGGCAGGAAGCAGTACAAACAGACATGCAAGATCTAGCGTGACTGATAAACCAGGCTTTATATAGGCAGGGATAACGAGATGATGAGACACAGCTAAAAAAGCAATCATTGATGAGTACAGGCAATGGATTATGATGATCGTGACACATTTATATTGTGATAAATAAAAAAATACATCTTGAAAGCATTTTCTTAAAAATAATTTCTGTCTATTCAAATATTTTTTGTATCTGTAAAAAATAAGTTGTGATTTATCTCATACTGTAGGGGTTTAACGGTACACAAAAATGACAGTTCGGTACGTACCTCTGATTTGAAGTCACTGTTTGTTCAGTATGTTTTTGGTATAGCAGGGGGAAAAAACAAAACATAAAATTGCTTCTTTTTTTTAATCAAACAGTGGTTTACTGAACAAACTATGGCTCTGTCTAAAAATAAAAAAAGTCTGTAAATACTACTGCAACCGACTACAACACTCTTCATACTGCAGTTTATGGTGCTGTTGTAAATAGGGGAAGAAATTCCACTTTTCCACAAGTTCTTCCACTTTTGGTATCAAAAAATTATAGCAAAATGAATATTTTAGTCAGAATTATTGTGCTCCCATTCTATTACACTCCCTCTGTTCGACGCTCATATATCATTGACGTCTGTAAAGTTTAACAGAGACAAAATGAAAATACTCATGTGAATTTCTAAAGTTTACAGATAAGATTCTTTAGTTTCAACTGTTCTCCATGTTCTTCCCTATAGAAAAATGAATCCAAAATATCCCAGTAACAGTTGTTGATGATTACATAATTTAGAGCCTGACTCTGCGCAGTAGTGATCCTGAGGTGGAGCCGTGGTATCTAGGTCCAAATAACTAACTACAACCAAACATACTGGAAAAACGAACACTTGAACATACATCAGAACTACCAAATTGACAGAAACCATCTTTGGGGAAAAAATATTTGAAATGTAATTGGATTTTTTTGTTTGGCTCACGTCCCATTTGATTAAATGGAGAGGATGTTTTATGACCTAATTAATAATAATAATAATAATAATTTGTTACATTTATATAGCACATTTCTGGGTACTCAGAGTGCTTTACATATGGAAGGGGGAATCTCCTCAACCACCACCAATGTGTAGCATCCACCTGGATGATGCGACGGCAGCCATATTGCGCCAGAACGCCCACCACACACCAGCTTATTGGTGGAGAGGAGAGAGTGATGAAACCAATCAGTATATTTGGGGATGATTAGGAGGCCATGATAATGGACAGAGGCCAATGGGCAAATTTGGCCAGGATGCCGGGGTTACACCCCTACTGTTTCTTTGAAGGACATCCTGGGATTTTTAATGACCACGGAGAGTCAGGACCTCGGTTTAACGTCTCATCTGAAGGATGGTGCTTTGTGACAGTATAGTGTCCCCGTCACTATACTGGGGTGTTAGGACCCTCACAGACCACAGGGTGAGCGCCCCCTGCTGGCCTCACTAACACCTCTTCCAGCAGCAACCTATAGTTTTTCCAGGAGGTCTCCCATCCAGGGTACTGACCAGGCTCAACCCTGCTTAGCTTCAGTGGGCAACCAGTCTTGGGCTTTAGGGTGATAGCTGCCGGTTACCTATACTGCAGCCAGCCACCAGGGTGCGAACAAAATCATTTACTACACTATTTTTTTAATATCTTTTTCTGCGGACCCCCCTAGTTCCCCCTTGAAGCCGCCTGGGGGTCCCTAAACTCCCTGGACAGTATGAAAACCCCTGCTCTAATTAAAAGTGATGCGCATTACCACACCAACTACAAGAAGACATTTAATTAAAAGATGAGGTCTGATTAATCAGCACATGAAAATAATTGAAACTGACAACAAATGCAACAACAGCAGCATAAATAAAAGCAAGAGTAATCAGTTTGATTTATTCATGCTGTGCATTGCTGTTATCTCAAGTACTGCATCAGTATTATTATCCTCACATCCTCACCTTTCTCAAAAATGCTCAGAAAAAAAAAACACAAAAAGGCTTTCTTTGTGTTTGAGACTTTTGTTTCATGTTTAAAGCACTTAAATTGATGCACGGAAAGACAGGAGACCCTTGTGATTATGGACCTTGTTAAAAATACTGTAGCCCTCAGCTGCCCGTTTCTAACAGTGGGAACAGAAGGACATGCAGAACGGCTGGTGAGACAGCACAAAATTTGATAGATTTTCCTCATTGCTGTTCAGAAACAAACATTATATTAAAAATATATGAAATTACATCAAGTCAGTAACTGTACAAGAGGTGAGTTCATGCCATGGTGGAATTACCGTAATTACGAGATTCCGACTTGTAAAACACATTCACATCCTCATGGAACTTGTAATTTTTGAACGCTCTGACTTGTGACCATGTGATCACTGCATATACATTTTGCAGTTGATAGTGTTGTCATAGAAATGCATAATTCTAAGTCCGACTATTTTTCTGAAAAAAAAAATTCTCACAACATTCCAAGCTTTTTGTGCTGACTTACTGAAAATATCAGTTATATGCCATTACACCTAAATTCTTCATCTTTATTCTCTTTTTTCATCCAGATAAACCAAGTATGCACACACCTGAAGCCTTGGTGAGAAGTCATGTTGTGTATAATGCAAAGGTACAGTTTGAGACGTATTTCTTATTTGTTCCTCTGGTTCTCTGTGCTTCTTCTATATTTACTACACAAAAGGGGGAGGGACAGCGCTACGCTGCAAATGCACACTGTGTACACCATGGGCCCTATTTTAACGATCTAAGCGCATGGTCTGAAGAGCACGGCACAGGTGCACTTAGGGCGTGTCCAAATCCTCTTTTTCTAGTTGAACGACGAAAAAAATGGTCTGTCATGGGTGTGTTTTGGGCGTAACGTGCAATAAACCAATCTCATATCCCATATATCAGTCTCATATCCCATTCCCTTTAAAAGCCAGGTGCGCGTGCACCATGGCGGATTCACTATTTACATGGCGGAATTTGCAAGTGGAAGGACTGAACGCTTCTCCAGAGAAGAATCCTTTTATTTCTTATAGTTAAAAATGTTTGTGTGCTGCTGTGCGTCCCTGTGTGTGTAACAAGCAGAGTGTACGTGCGTTGTGCACCCGCCTATAGGCGCATATTACTAACGTGCCCTTTAAATAACAAAACAAAAAAAATAAAATTAAAAATACTGTGCCATTGACTTTAGACCAGGTTTTTGTTGGTCAATGACACAGTCGTTTTCAGTTGCCTCAAAATAGCAACACGCCAACAATGCACCTGAACACACCTCATTTTCAGACCAGCATGCCCATGGGCGCACAGATGGGCTCGAGTGCATTTGCTATTTAAACAACGTGGCTCTGGACGTGAAAATGATAACTGCATCGGGCTGAAAACAGCAAAAAACACTTGTGTCGCATTGCGCCGGGTGTATGATAGGGCCCCATGTCTTTGACTTTGGGATGTGAGATGTGTTTTTGTAAGTGTGTGAGAGATGAGCCTGCTCTACTGAAGCTGTTGATATGATGGATGTAGTGATGTTTAAACTTGTACTAAATGCACTTGAGTGTGTGTGTGTGTGTGTGTGTGTGTGTGTATGAAGGGACTGTAATTGCAGCTCACAACTCCCTTCTCTGACCTTCATTAAAGTTTTCATTAAGTACAGACTGCTACACACACATACTGTATGCTTATCAGCCCAGTCACCATTACAAACAAAATATATTATTGATATATTACTTAAATCTACTAACATTGTGTCCACTGTATGTTCATGTAGTTCTTGGGAATCACAGAAGTGGAGCAGCCCAAAGGGACAGACATGGTCCGTGTGGCCGTCAGGAAGCTGAAGGTAGTGTGTCCACAGCGCTCCACTATTCTGAGCATTTATAGGCTATGAAATGTGTTCATGGTTCTTCATGCCTGTTTATAGGGCAGAAATTGCTGTGATAATTAAATGTAAATATACAGGGTAAATTAAGTTTACTTCCAAAGTTCATATATCAGACTCAAGCTGCATTTCAATTTTATGTGAGTGCCAGTTAACACAAGGCAAAAGCTACTCATTATTAAATCGATAATAATTAAATGATTAATAATTTATTAGTCAGTTAAAGCTGCAGTCCGTAAATTTTGCCTCTTTGTCGCCATCTCTGTTTGAAACCTGCAATTGCAGTTGTTTGTGGAATTATCATCTTTAAGCCTTGTCTATACTGCACGCGTCTGCGTCGCGTTACGGCTCCGGCAAGTTTTTGTTGACTGTCCGACGTTATTTTCCTTGATTTTTCGTGTTTTTAATGGCTAAATGGTTATATTTTGTCCGGTTTAATTGTGTTTATTGCTATGCCATACTTTATTTTGCTGTAGCCTACAGACGAAGTTAATACACTTAAAAGTCCAGTTATGGACGACAAGGACAAAATTCTTTCAAGTTTTTCAACTTCGAATCTCTTGTCGTCAATTTCTGGCCTCCTAGTGATGTGAAATATGAGCAGGAGTCTTCACAGGGTGATTATTTTGACTTTATTTTGTATTTGAGCTGCGCGGCTTGGACGTGGCATCCGTCAAAAATAGAATTGGCGCCTGTCTTTAGCGAAGCGAGCCGCTTCTGGGACACTTCTGAAAACACAAAGCATTGACTAGAGTGGCCGCGGATCAGCTCCGGTAGCCGCGTCGCAGCCGTAACGTGCCGCAGACGCGTGCAGTGTAAATAAGGGGTTATGTGAGTTATGCATACTTTGTTCTCAAATTGTTAATGTTAACAACATCAGCATTGCGTGACTATGTGTATTTACTGTGTATTAGTGTTACCTGTAGATTTCAATTTCTCTACAGTCTAATCTCTAACATTAATTTGTCATACCATACAATCTGCCATCCAAATGATGTTAATTATTGCAGCTGCTGTGAGAAAAGGCTATAAATGATCCGCCTCACATGCGATGTAGCCTACTAGCTGGGACTCGTTCTTTATGTAAACAGACGTGATGTAATGACACAAAGACAAACAGCGACATGCTCGAATTTCCCGCGGAAACCCACCAGTACCACCAGAATTAGAAAACATTATTACAAGCTTACCGTTGTGAATCGGGCTAAGGTAAGGAGATAGTTTTGAACACTAATATTAAAGTGCCCCTATTGTGCTTTTTTGAGTATTACCTTTCATGTAGTGTGCTATGTAGCTGTTTGTGAATGTAAAACGTCTGCAAAGTTTCAAAGATCAAAGTGCACGACAAATGCAGTTATTGTCTCCCAAAAGAAAGAGCCAATTCTGAACTTCCTGAAAAGAGTAATTCCAGTCTTACTTCCTGCTGGAACCTACGCAGGTTTGTAGCAAATTTGCATAATGCCCGCCTATGGTCTTTATTGGATGAACAATGTCTACTTTGACCCACTCTTAAACACTGTAGTTGTAGCTAAGGCCTGGGATAGTATGGTTTGTAGCTGAGGCCTGGAAGATTTTGGTTTGTGTTGTCGAAAAGATGTTTTTTTTTTTCAACTTTGCATGAACTTCCAAAGGATGAGGATATGAAGAGTCAATGACACAACAGGAGTTTAATTCCAACAGTTAACTCCACCTGTTTGTATCACTGTATCCCTCAAGCGCTGAGGAAACCTCAGAAGCGGAATTTCAAATTCGATAATGGGCGTTTGGTTTCCTACATGTGCTGTAAGCAGTAGAGCAATCACAGCAGTCTTGGCCATTTGACCAATCAGAGCAGAGTAGGCTCTTGGAAAGGAGGGGTTTAGAGAGACTGGATTCTTGATCGAACAGTTTCTGTGAAGGAAAAAAACAGTTTCAGACACTGTGAAAAAAGAGCTGATGCTGCACTGTATATTTTGAGAAAATTAAAGTGTGTTTTGACCTTGGATGCATGTAAATCTATTGTAGGAGACCTTTAAAAACAAATTAAGAACCTTTAAATTAGCATAATAGGGGCACATTAACATCCTGAGTAGATGACACTAAATTGTTTAGAGTTGGTGTACTATTATTTTTCTAGGTGATTTCGCCTGGTGAATTAGTAATAAAAACAATCCCATGGACTTATATTAAATGAGGGACCCGCGCCATTATTCAGGGTCAAGAAAATCATTGGCTGCGTTTACACTGGCACAAAAAAGCAGATTTTTTTACTCATATCTGACAGATCAGAATTTGTTGCACACGTGTAAACACAAAAATCCACACAAGATCCGATTTTTTTTCACATCTGACCCACTTCCAAATGTGGTTTTAAATCAGATACATATCCTATCTGATTCCTCTTGAAATTCCAAGCAATCACAAGGCGAGGGCGAAACGTTTGACCACAAAGATAGCTTTTTAATGTCGTATTAAGAAGCAGACGTGCCTGTATGCACTAAAACTCACAGCTGTTTTTTACTGAGGTGGAAACTTTATAGCGCACACACACGGAAACATTATGTGGAGCATAGAAACTAGTTTTCAACCTCTGCCCTGTGAGTTTTTTTTTTGTTTTTTTTTTAAATAAAACCGCTTCACTACTGAAAACTTCAACCCTAACAAAGTTGTGTGTGTTGCATTGGCAAACACCACTCGCATTTCTTTTAGAAAACATAAAAATCTTACTGCTTTGTTGTTATTTAATAACTGAACCAAACAGTCGATACACAAGACTCTGCTCATAACTAAAACTGTTTATGAGACAGAAATAGAACAGTGACTCGTTCATGGGATTTTTAGGGGACAGATTAATGATATTTCTTTTGCCCAGTTTATGTCCAGCTTTGGACTTTCTGCAGGTCAGTGCATTGCTCTAGAGATGTGTTTGAGCACCTCATTTCACCTGATGCTCTACTGCTCTCCAGCAGCCTGTAAAAAATGGCGAACACCTCCGGCTCTGTTTGCTTTTCCCTTGATAGTATGTACTTCCACTGCATGTGCTGAATCACTTCTGCTTCCTCAGTTTCAAAGGCACATCAAGAAGTCAGAGGGGCAGAAAACTCCCAAAGTGGAGCTTCAGATCTCTATATATGGTGTGAAGATATTGGACCCTAAAACTAAGGTAGGTTTTCTCAAATATAAAAACATCTTGTGTACAGTCACAGGAAGTGCTCTAGAAATAAAGATAAAACCACATAGTTGATGTGATTTCATGCATGGAAGCCCTAATTTAGACTCGAAAAGTCACAGCAATGTATTCAGCTCCATAAACTACCCCACTGCCATCCTCACACCTGCTCTGACAGAACAATGAAATGCAATTGAACTGGAAATTAAATGTGCTATCTTATCTTTCAAACATTTACTGTTTAATGTCATGCCAATTATGTTTTGTTAGCACAACTGAATTATCTCATTCCAATACTAAAATAATTTAATTCAGCAACTAAAGTAACTAATTAGCACTTGATGAATTCAATTAGATGTGTTTGTTCAAAACAAAATAACTGTCAGGATGTGAAAAGCGAGCCAATGTTTGTGAACAATCATAAATGAGATATCTCTCTCAGATGTTTCTCCCAGAAGCAAGATTTAGAATTTTTTTATATTATTAATTATAAATTAGCCTTTGTTTAGAATAACTAAAATTCTAAAAACTATTAGTATTCTATATTATGGATTATATAAGAATTTATATTACATTTTATATTATTATACTTGTTCTTATTTAAATTTATGTCACTACAATAAACTACTAAAACAACTGAAATATTGTATAATATTTTTTAAATGTGGAGTTTACATTTATAACTTAAGAATACAAAACAAAGGACAAAATGCCTATTTTCCATTTCTAAAGCAAAGGTGGCAGGTTGTTTAGAAGCAGAATCTTCTCACATGAGAAATTCTGTTGTCATGTGTAGTAACGTGAGATGTTTTGCTAGATATCTGCAGCATCTGCGCAAGCAGGGAAAACACAGCAATAACCAAGGGCAATCGCTTCTGGGCATCGTGATCGCTTCTGGGCTTTTAATGCTCAATGAGGAAAGACTAACATTAAGTGAATTTGCAATTGCGCTTGAAATTTCATTGCACTATCCCTTAGACTTCAGTGAGTTTATGCAGTAGCGCTTGTCAGTCTGGATGAGAGAGAGGATGTATGCGTCACGTCAGCTGTGTTGTTCCATCAATATGCTGTATCAATCACAATGTATATTTACAATTAAACTTTCCCCTTTCACATGCACACTGCTTTTGTCCATGTCAGAGTTTCTGTTATTGGATATTGGATTGATTTTGGGGTGATATACTGAAATTGATGTGATTTCTGGATAATTAAAATAAAGTATTTTCTTCGCAAATTAAACAGTAAAATGGTTTTCGGAAGTGGGCCTTTGAGAACTACAAATAACAAACTTGATCATCATGAAATCTAATTTACCGAAAGGGGATCACATTTACATCCAAGTGGAAATTAATATACATGGCCAGTGTCAATGCTGCAATTAGTTCATATTGATGGTGCTGAGGGAGAGGATATATCATTATCAGTTTTTGAAACAGCTCTCAGCAGGAATGTGTCAATTACAGAGGAAGCATCTCCAGCTGTTGAGCAGAGTTTTCATTTTGTTCATGTGCGTAAAATGAGTGCCGATCTGGAGCTGGAATATGTTATTTTGAATATTTTGATAAGAGCTCATTAAGGCTGTTATTGGTGGCTGAAGGCAACAACATAATGTTCTTGTGCACAGACTACACAGACAAATTCTCCAGTTTATCGCTTTTCATTCCAGTGAAATCACAAAAGAAAGTGCAAACAAATGTGTCCCTGCTTTTTTTATGCATACAATGAGTGCATCTGCAATTTTGCTTACAATATGTTATATTAGGGCGGATTAAATGAATGGGTCAGCAAGAACTATGGCTACGTTCAGACTGTTAGTCCAAATCCGATTTATGTGCATATCCGATTGAAATCCGATCCGATTTAGCAAGTGTGAACGGCAAAAAGTCACTTGAAATGTGATTTTTACAAATCTGTTTCGAGCTACATTCATATGTGGTTTGAAATCCTACTCAAATCGCATTGCTGGAAATCCGTTTCAGTCTGGATTTCGTGCGGTTTATGTGACTTTCTCACGCCACGTAAAACGTAAACGTCAGACTTTGTTATAGGAAACATGCTAAAAGTCGCTGCAGAAACAAGGTTGTGTTGTTGCAAAGTGCCGGATGAGTAAAAAATAACAATACAGCACGGAATCAAAGTCCCTTTCAAGGAAAGTCTGTTCACTCGGCGGCCATATTTGCAACGCCTCCGGGCAGCTATTTCAGGCATCCAAGACCAAGTCCTATCTATTTGAAATATCCTGCTGGCGAACTCACAATTAAATAACATATTTCAAATCAGCAATGAAATCTGACATGGACTGTCCTATAAATGTTGTTTATTATGCTCAAATAGCATTAAAAAAGCTTATTTTTCAGGCTAGACGAGCCAATGCGCATGAGCAGTCCTAAGCGCGAGTCTCAGGTTTCTATGGGAACTGGAGCTTCTAACGGCAGCTGCAGTGACGCAATGACTTTATCAATCAGCGATTGGCTCTTTTATTTAGAAGGCGGGACGTATTCCGCCATATTGTGCATTGCATCACAAGTGGACGACGCTAAATACAGGTGTAAACAGGGTGTAAAACATTTTGAGATTGTCCACTTTCGACCACTTCCAGAAATAGTCAAAAACACATTTGGATTGTGTTCATGATGTAAACGCTCATGTGGTCGAATGTGTTCGAACGGCTGCTAAAGACCACCTACCAGTGTTGCCAAGTCCACGGTTTTCCCGCGGAATTGGGCTACTCATGTCCGCGGGTTGAAGCGACCCCAAATAACATGATATTTAGCCCCTCGATTTTTACCGGGGGACCCCCTCGAAACACGATTGGGCTAAATTTGAGTAGCAATTGGGCAGATTTTGTTGTGAAAACCTGGCAACCCTGCCGCCTACTGACACAATAAACATTATGGGAAGTGCGCTAGCCAGATGGGATTTAAACTTTGCCAGCTGAAGCTATAAGTTTGGTTTGAAGACAAAAACTAAAACATTCCTGTTTTCTATCATGCACTTACCGTGTTCAGCGCGGTCTCGTGGCTGTCAGAGCAGAAACTAAAGCTGATGCTCTCTTTATGTTTTCCCGTAGTCTCCGGTCACTTTCATATGCAAATTGCGCACGGTTATTTTGGCTATTAAATCAAAATTTCTGAAGAAGGCCATACATTTACCTGCCCATAGACCCTCCCCTTGAAGAAATCAGGACTGAAGTGGTCGAAAGTGGACAAAAGAGACAGATTAAAACACCAGGTGTTTTACCGGGTATGTGTCTCTCTCGTCCACTTGTGATCTGATCGACCAAAACGCATCTTAATGCCAGGTGTAAACAGGGCCAAAGTGACATCCATGGGTGCCAAAATAAATAAGCACATCTTATGCATGTGAAATAGGCTAATGTAATTTGTTCTTCTGTTAATTTTGGGAGAAACATCTGAAGAAAAGTAATGAACTTAATTGTTGAAACATAAATGAGAACACATGAATTCGCCCAAGCCACGAAAGAGCCTTAAAAATTTAAACCTCTGAGCAAAAAAATTCTCCTCTGGGCTGTTTTCAATTTGTTGCTTTTTGCTTCAAAATAGGTCAGTCATACCAGTGAGCTTTTCATCTCAGTTCAACTGTCCTTCTTGTTCCAGGAGATGCAGCATAACTGCCAACTTCACAGAATGTCCTTCTGTGCAGATGACAAAACAGATAAAAGAATCTTCACCTTTATCTGTACAGAACCCGAGACGAAGAAACACCTGTGCTACGTGTTTGACAGTGAAAAATGTGTAAGTAAATAAGCTTGTGATACCTAACAAATGTTACATACAGTAGAAACCTGGTTTGCTTATTGATTGCAATATGTGCAAATCTTGCCCAGGCGGAGGAGATCACACTTGCTATTGGACAAGCCTTTGATCTCGCCTACAAAAAGTTCCTAGAGTCAGGTGGAAAAGATGTAGAGACGAGGAAACAGATTGGAAACCTTCAGAAACGAGTAAGATTATGTTCATGGGTTACTGCTCACACGTTCAAGACGCAGATACGAGCCCAGAATTCTTTATTCTCACACAAACACACTCATAGCAGGGTGATTCTTCAACTAGGGGTACTTTTGGCCCTGTGGAAAATTTCCCATATGAAAATTTCCACCATCTCGATTTTATATAGTGTTTAAGAATTTTCTGTGATGGAAATTATGGTGGTGGAAGTTACATTTTCAACATTTTTTTTAAAAAATAAAATGGCCGACTCTTTTTGTCTTGCTGAGGTTAATTTTATTGCTAGTATTATATGTGTTCTAAATACACAAACTTTAAAATTGAAAAATATTTTCAAACTTTTTGCATAATTTGACTAAATTAAAGTTTGACCGGAAATGACACAATAAAAATATTCTTGATCTTTATCTTGATTTTTGTTTGTTTTCTTCAGACATTGTTTAATATCAAGCATGCTCTTTGCTGTCTACTTGTTAACTAAGGCTACGTTCACACTGCAGGTAAATGTGGCCCACATCTGATTTTTTTTGCCCACATGTGACTTATAACTGTTTTCCTCATGACAGTGTGAACAGTACAAACCACATGGAATATGATCTTTTCGATTCCGATTTGTGCCACTTCTATATGTGGTAGGCTACTACAGTGTGAACAGTCATACCGGAATTCACGTGATATTTACGTCACTCAAGATCAACATTCGTCACGATTCTGCGTCTGTTCAAAGATTTTACACACTCAGCGTTATCAAGACAGTTGCAAAAGGTAGTAAGTAGAAGGGCAGTGATGTGTCAGAACTCGTAAGTATTACAGAGACAGCTCTATAATACAAGCAAAACATGAGGGCTCATATCATAAAAGTTTCTTTCAAAACTCTGCTCTCTTTTGTCACATCATTGTCTTTATTTTTCATATTGCCTGCACATAATTTCGCTGGCTTCCACAGCAGATCACACTATAAATTAAACGTGTAATTGCTTACTTTAAAAGGTTAGTTTTTTATGAAATTAAAAGTAATTAATGAAATTTCTGTCATTAATTACTCACCCTCATGTCGTTCCACACCTGTAAGACCTTCATTCATCTTCAGAACACAAATTAAGATATTTTTGATAAAATCCGATGGCTCAGTGAGGCCTTCATTGACAGCAAGATAATTTCCTTTTTCAATGCCCAGAAAGGTACTAAAAACATACTTAAAACAGTTCATGTGACTACAGTGGTTCAACCTTAATGTTATGAAGCGACAAGAATACTTTTTGTGTGCCAAAAAAAACAACAAAATAACGACTTTATTCAACAATATCTATTGATGGGCGATTTCAAAACACTGCTTCATGAAGTTTCGAAGCTTTACGAATCTTTTGTTCTCGAATCAGTGGTTCAGAGCACCAAAATCACGTGATTTCAGTAAACGAGGATTCGTTACGTCATAAGTGTTTCGAAATTTCAATAGTTCACGTGACTTTGGCAGTTTGATACACTCTCCGAACCACTGATTCGAAACAAAAGATTCGTAAAGCTTCGAAGCTTCATGAAGCAGTGTTTTGAGATCGCCCATCACTAGATATTGTTGAATAAAGTTGCTATTTTGTTTTTTTTGGCGCACAAAAAGTATTCTCGTCGCTTTATAATATTAAGGTTGAACCACTGTAGTCACATGAACTGTTTTAAATATGTCTTTAGTAGCTTTCTGGGCACTGAAAAAGGAAATGATCTTGCTGGCAATGCAGGCCTCACTGAGCCATCGGATTTTATCAAAAATATCTTAATTTGTGTTCTGAAGATGAATAAAGGTCTTACAGTTGTGGAACGACATGAGGGTGAGTAATTAATGACAGAATTTTCATTTTTGGGTGAGCTAACCCTTTAATGCCCTCAGTGTTTAATTCCATATTGACAGCGCGCTGTGTGTGTTGCCAAGTCCGTGATTTTCCTGCAGAATTGGGTTACTTTTTCACTATTTGTTTTTTAACTCCGTGGGTTGAAGTGACCGCACTAACGCGATATTTAACCCCCGGAACGCGATTGGGCTAGTTTTGGGCTAGTTTTGAGAAGCAATTAAGTGGATTTTATGGTAAAAACCTGGCAACCCGTTTGAATTGTTCTTTTGCACATGCAGGTCACTTCAGAACCATGATCTGTTCACACTGGAAATCTGATATTGGCCACATTTAAAACAACAATGTGAACAGCTATACAAAAAAAATAAATAAATAAATCAGATCGGAGCAAAAATTGGAATTAAGTATTAAGGCTCGGAGAGTGAACGTAGCCTATGTACACTAATTTTAGAAAGAGAAAACTTCATTAGAGGCTGTGTGGCAGTCATAATTTTTGAAAAATTAAAATGATTTGGATCCATAAAAGTCATTTGAAAAGTGGCAAAAGTAAATGATGAAAGCATGATAAAAAAGTTCCCAAGACTTTTTTCATGTTGTCTTTTAGTTAAAAAGCTGTTAGTTTTTATAAAAATCAACCCCTGAGACATAAAAGGGCCCGAAGTTAAAGAAACACCCATCAATTTGAGAGAAGATTCTTAGGAACATGTCAACAAACAGCAACATGAAGGAAGGCTTGCGGTTGTTTTGCACTGATTTGCGTAGTATGGAGAAAAATAAGAAAAATAGTGGAAAATGTGGATGTGACAGTGCTTGGGGAGAAAAGGGGGGAAAACTTTTTGTAGACTGGTGCACACAAGGGTTTTGAAAGGGGGTGGCTCTATTATTTGGGTTGTTGTCAATAAACATGTTTCATTTAACACGTTTCAGTCTGACGTATTAGAAACTTATGTCAGTCTGTGAATCCGCATGGCTTATGTGGCCATTTTGAATACTGTAACCTGTTAATAAAGGTGCCGAAATATAAAAAACACCGCTTACATGTCCAACAGGCCCATGTTAACAATTATTCCCTTTTTAGGATAAATATCTGAGACAAAGTTAATAAAATGAAACATTTTTGTTCAACAACTTAGTCACTCTCAATCAACATGTCTTTTCTGATGGCTGTGCAGAAGAATCAGCATTTAGCTCTTCCCTGAATCTGATTCCAGTGTAAACACATTTACTGTATGCCGCATTACAACGTCTGTAAAAATGCTCCTTTTCATAATATACTGTATGCTGCTTATATGCAGCTTCCTTTGAAGTGTAAATACAACTATAGATAGACAAATCTAACCAGAATAATCCTGAGAGCAGGCTGTGGTGCCAAAGACTTACATAAAATGTTTTCATGTGATTGACAAATAAAAATGTGAATCTTTTTATTCACAATGTGCTTATGCTAATTGAAGATTCAGGATTTGGAGATGGAGAACTCAAAACTGAAGAAGAAGCTCAAAGAACTGGAGGATCAGCTGATGGATCCTCGCTGCTCACCAGTACGTCCAGTAGGAAATGAGTCTTGCTTATCATTCCAGTCAGATGCTGCTAATCTCAATGATTCTGCTCTCTTTCAGTTCATCAGAATGTGTTTGTTTTTCTCTTCTATCTACCCACGCCACACGTTTTCCCCTTTTTCTCTATTCCAATCTATCTGTCTCTCTCTCTCCCCAACCCCCAGTGCCCTTTTTCAGCACATGCATGTTAATGTCTCTAATGAGCCGTACATTTTGCAGAGGCCGTCTGCCTTGTCCTGGTGTGGTGATGTCACCTCACTGTCCAGCCTAGAGATCTCCTCTGTCACTCTAACGCCTGTCAGCTCACCCGATTCCAGCCAATCAGCAAGCTTGCTCACCCCTCCTCCTGCTAAGCCCACCCAATTACAGCCCACAAGTGGTTACATCGTGCCACGACCTCGTGTAAATGTCTTGTACACAAAAATAACACAGTGCACTTTGCATGCGATTCACTTAGTTACTGTACAATCTTACACTCTTTAATCTGAATTTTTCATATGTAAAGAGATAGTTCATCCAAAAATGATCATTTACTCTCATGTGGTTTCAAACCTGAATGGCTTTTTTTATTCCATGGAAGACAGATCTCTAAAAATGCCAAAAAGCAAAATACAGATAAAAGTAGTCCATATGATTCATGCAGTATAGAAATGGATGAACTATTTCTTTAATGCAGTTGGTTCTCATTTTTTTCTTTTGGGGGGACACTCCCCTTTGAAAGTAAAAACCTCTGCACCCCACACACAAATGAACTGGTGTGGCTGTCACAATATGGCAAAATTGAGCCAGAAGACTCAAATAAGAGGTTGAAATCAGGTTGATTAAGCTCTGATAAAGCATTCCTTGTCATTTTTGTCGAATTTTGATGTTATGTGTAACAAAATGTCTTTCTCTGTGTTGAGGTTTGACTGTAGTAAAATTAATGCAAAAACTGACACTTCAAATCAACATTTCAAAAAAAAAAAAAATTAAACCTTGACCAAAAAGTAGTCTTTGAGAATGTCTAAATATGTATCCTAATCTTAATAAAAATATTTATGTCTAAAAACAACTAGAGAATTTATAAGCATTTTTATAGAGAGCTACAGTATATAGGAGTCTAGTGGTTACACCACGGCATTACAAGTTTTTTTTCTTTTTTTTTTACTCCCACCAGATGGCACTAATCTGCCTTCAAAAACTGGATGTGCGAATTCGATTTGTTTAAATATTATTTATTTTTAACACCACCCATATTTTTTCCTGGGCTCACCCAGTAGGTGACCCTGCTTTTACAGTTTGCTGGAATGCATGTTCACTTGATCAGTTATCTGCCAGTCAGATGTAATTATTTCCTACGGGTTACGTTCAAGAGAAATAATTGCAGCTTCACCACACAGATAAATAAAACAGGCTTGGTGCAGATTAATATTTCTGAAACAAATATTTCTGTGAAACACATTAGGTTGCACAGAAGAAAGCCCAATCTAGGACCTGCCCTGTACAGATTAAAGGGTTAGTTCACCCAAAAATGAAAATTCTGTCATTAATTACTCACCCTCATGTCGTCCCAAATCTGTAAGACCTTCGTTCATCTTCGTAACACAAATTAAGATATTTTTGATGAAATCCGAGGGTATCTGATCCACACATAGGCAGCAACGTCACTGCACCTTTTGAGGTCCAGAAAGGTAGAAAAGACATTGATAAAATAGTCAATGTGACTGCAGTGGTTCAACCTTAATGTTATGAAGCGACGAGAATACTTTTTGTGCCCAAAAACAAAACAAAAATAACGACTTTATTCAACAAATTCGTCTGTCCCTTGTCATACTGCTACGCTATTTTTGTTGCAGAGCTTGCGTGTTTATGTCTAAACGCGGGCTCACTATGAGCCCACGTTCAGACATAAACACGGAAGCTCTGCAACGAAAATAGCGTAGCAATACCCTCAGATTTCATCAAAAATATCTTAATTTGTGTTCTGAAGACAAACGAAGGTCTTACGGGTGTGGAAAGACATGAGGGTGAGTAATTAATGACAGAAATTTCATTTTTGGGTGAACTAACCCTTTAAGAATCGCCACTGCTATAGCAGCAGAGGAATATTATTTTTATTGAATAGAACTGAGGAACAGCTCATGACGTCACCGATTCAGCTTTGGTTGACCAGTCAGTGGAAAGGGGCGTCTCATGACTGCCCACATGTGGAAAACAAATTTTGAAGCAATTTATCCTTTTTCTACCCGTGAACCATGATAACGAACAATCAAGCTGTAATCCCGTTTTTTTTTTTTTTCATTTTTTGAACAAACGAAAAAAACGAATAAAGGTGCCGTTTTCTCATTTCTGCTTATTTAATTTCACATTGAAAAACAAACTATCAAAATGTACACAGACCTCACATAAACCACACAAAATCTGATCAGAGCAGTCAGACTGAAACGTAAAAATCGCAATTCATGTGAGTTTTGTCCGTTCACACTTGCAAAATCTGATCAGATTTCAATCAGATTTGGACTGACAGTCTGAACGTAGCTTTTGTTTACATAACCGCTACTCAGTGAACACCGTACATAGAAGAAGAAACTCGCACAAACCTCATTGGTTGCCGCATTGGCTGTCAATGCGGTAAATTTGAATGTTAAAAGATTTGAATGCTAGGGAAGTCTCCCCACCTTTTGAGAACCACTGCTATCTTTTTTTTCTTTCAAAAAGAATAAATCTTTCAAGATGAATAAATAAATAGGAGCATATAAATGTATACATTGAATGTACAGTTAAATGCTTAACACACAAAAGAAATCTGATCTTTCATTTGGGCTGGTTCTGACGCCTTAATAAGATTATGTTTGTTGTCAACGTTATTAGGCTGGAAGCATACAAGCTAGAGCACCCTCCACTGACATATTTGATATGGTTCCATTCACCCCTGAGTCTCCAATAACAAGAAGGTTGAATTGTAACGGCATCTCATCTCCGTACCTGCCTCCAAGAGACAGAGGTGGGGGGCTCTTTATTTGTGCTGTCTCGCTTAGGTGAATGTGTCACATTTTCAAACACCTGAAGGCAAAATCCATAATTGCTAATGTCATATGCTTCTCCATAAAATGGTCCATTTGAGTTGAAAACAAATGGAGCCAGAGTGTAGATGTTTTGAAGTGTATGAAGACGTTTGTTAGTATGCGGTTGTGAATTTCGTTTTTAATTTCTAATGCACTGACAGATATTTTTGATGTTTCAGATAATTTATATTTGTATATATAAATAGAATTTTCTGGGTTCAAGCTTAGCAAGGGGTGATCCATGAACTATTGTACACTTCTAACAAGTGTCTGCTAAATGACAGATTATTTACTAGTTTGTCTGGTTGTGCTGTAGATATAGACCTGTTTGGAGCAGAACCATTTGATCCGTTCATTTGTGGACCTGCTGTCTTCACCCCAGACATCCAGTCCAAACTGGATGAGATGCAGGTAAGCACATTTATTTTTTCTTCTTTTTTTATCTTTCATTTACATATGCAACAGTATTAAAATTCTGATCAATATGATGATTATTTTCATGTTATTTATAAAAAAATATTGGTGGATAATCAATACGGTGACAATAAATTATGCATCCCTATTTTTATTCTTTAAAAGCGATTTCATTTTTATAATATCATGCATGCATGTATACTAAATATTGTAGGATTCAAGCACAATCTTTATATTACAACCGTACAACGGCACTACTTGTTTATGTATCGTAAAGTTTTAATTTGGTCTCTGATGCAATGTGCAATATGTACATCTCCAAATTTAAATGCTAAAAACGAAGGTGTAAATAAATTTGAACATGATGCTCACATGCTTTGAAGTAGGATTATGACAGAATTATAGATATGGAAAAGAGAAAAGTCAATAATGTGTCAAAAATAAACAGCAGAAGCAGCCAACATGATTGGCAGACTATATGAAAAGATCAAAGAAAGCATATGAGCAGTATTTGGCTGGCAGAATTCACCTGAATTCACTGTATTATCAAAATTTCAATAATCCAGAGGATTCCGTTTCTGAGGACATCCTACCTGTTATGAGATTATTAGACCCTGTAAGTATCATTTGCACTCCTGTGTCTGTAAACCCTGTAATCCTGAATAATTCAATTATCTTTATCTCTCTTTTCACCCTGAATGCCACCCATAACCTCTCAGCGGCAGAGATGGTTTGTACACATTCATTAGTGATTCACCTCACAGTGTATCCTCTAGTATTTTGATATGGTTTTACAAGATTTGCAAGCATGAATTTTGTTGTGTCTGTATATGGTATTGTATGTTTTAAAGGCACAATATGTAATTTTTCGCCACTAGAGGTGACCTATTCAAAACAAAGGCGTAGCTTGATGACAGCAATATTGAGCGCAGAATCTTGGGAGATGACAATTTCACCTCACAGCCGGTGGAAAAGAATCCGACGGGACTCAGGCATTAATTAACGTTACTGAAGTATGAAGCAAAGCAGGACAGAGTGCTGTGGGAGCTGAACGAGGCCGCTGTAGCGATTGCTAATGAGAGACGAGCGTAACACGTCTCAAGAGCAGTGGAGCTTTTATTATGCCGCAGTCGCCGCTTCCGCTTCTTCCGGTCAAGTGTATGTGGGGTAACACAACGCTGTTTATCATATTAGATACATTTGAGTGTGTTGAAAATTATAACGTTACTCTGTGCGTTCGCTCGGCGGCTGCTCTGAGACACTTGTTGCACACTGCAGTAAGCTAGATTGATATTAGAATATCATATTAATATAATCAAGAAAATGTGATTTAAACAATAAGACTTACTGTGATAAGCTATATAACAATGATTAGTTTTCTGTCTATAAATGTATCCAAAGAGTTGCTCACCTGTCTAATAAATCATATAATATATTAAAGCGTCTTTAGTATTTCCATGGTTTCTACAAAATAAAACCGGAAATCGAGGGTAACGCGGGTATGATGTCATTGATAGGCGACGCACGGACACGTGTCCTGGTTAAAATTGCTTATTTCTCTGGATTTAAACATTCTTGGAAACATCTGAGATAATGTAAGTACACAAGTCAACAAAATATATAACATTGTTCTATTGGTTTTTGGATATTTTAATCCAAAAAACTTACATATTGTGCCTTTAACATGTTAGACCAACATGGAATCTGCTGAATTTTTCCCCCACCCCACATTTTCTGGACCTATTTTGTGAGTAATAGTATGCAGAAATTGTGCAGAATTGGATTTATGGTAAAATATATTATAATTGAGCTGAGAGTTTTACACCCTTATTAGTAATCGGAGACAAAGGGCTGGGGTGAACTTAGTCAATGACAGGCGTTTAGTTGCAGATTGCAAGATTTGCAGTTGCAGATTCTGTGTGGTGCTGGTTATTGCATGCATGTCATCTCACTGTGTTTTCAGACTAATTGAAATTTTGGTTCACTCACACATAAGCAGTACTGTGCAGCTGTTTCAGCCCTAAGGTTAATTTTGCAATGTGAAACATGAAGAAGAAACACTGAGAATGTGCACTGATAGAGACTCATTCCTATTGGCTGCATGTATTGTGGCTGCATTCATTAAAGTCAATATTTCACAACAACAGATGCAGCTTTCTTACGCTGTTGAGTGGAAACAAAATAAAGAATTAACACTTCAGTGCCGCTTACATGTGCAATGTGAAGCCAGTTATACTGTGGTGGTTAAACAATCTTGAATGTACATAAACTACTGATCTGTAATGTTAATAATGAAAGTTATTATATAGTCTTATCCATTAACCTTGTTGCATGTTTTTACTAAGCTTACAGTTTAGTTCATATTTCACATTTGTTGTTTTGGCAGGAGGGGTTCCAAATGGGACTGACTCTAGAGGGGACGGTGTTTTCCCTGGATCAGGTGGACAGCCGATGCTGATTTTGGAAAGACGTTTTTGTATATGCTGTGATTCTTGACCATAAAAACCCTCAAAAAATCACGTTAAATATTTGCATTTTAAATTGAGTTTGAAAGAAATGTAGCAGGAGCCTCAAAAGGGTCTGTAGAGGTCATTTCTATTTTTATATAATAAAATCAACATTTAAGATTGATGATTTGTGTATTTTAACTTCTTAATCTTGTAACAGAAATTGTTAGAAGAGAGATGGACACTAAATGTGCTCTAGCCCTTTCTAGAATTTTTCTATAGTTTGGACCAAATTTAGATGGTGTTTGAAATACAAAGATGCATTCATTCATGGCTAAGTTATGTTTAGAATCCTTACCAAATTTTAAAAAGAAAATGGTGGTTGCAGAGGAGGTTGCTCATGTTGTAATGGTGCAATTATAGAGTAAAAGTTCAGGGTTATAAATTTATCAAAATGTTCAGCAACATCATTGCTGAGGTTCTCCATTTATATTTCCAGATGTTCCGATCCTTTTCACTTTCATTGATGGCAGTTTTAATATGTTAAACGCTTATCACTTGCTCTTTGATGGTGAATAAATGAAAACTTATAGCACACTATATTAGCTTTGTGCTCTTTTTTTCAACAGCAGCAAACACTCTACTAACAGAAAACATTTCTTGTTTTCAGACATTTATTCATGATAAAAATCAATTGAGGTCTGTTGAAAAGAAATTTAAATATTTAATCTGGAATTCATTACAAACAATTACTGCCCCCTTCCCCCTTAAGAGTACAAACTGGCCTTGCTGAAAAAGCTGGATAAAGAGTTTCTTTGTGTCATGTATTGTGGGCTAATGAGGCTTTTAATAAGACCAACACTGGCTTCTGTGAGAGTTTTCATTAATAATGAAGTACAAATGAATCATCTGTCCCAACAGTTTGCTATCAACATAAAACATAGGCTTTTCTCTCTCGTATGGTCAATTGGGTTTGGGAAGAGAACTGTTGGGGAATTGAATGAAGATCCCGCTTTAATACTACACAAACAAACTCATCTCTCTCATCCAGATTCACTTAACCTTTAAAATCCACTAGAAATTATTGCAATTTAAGCATGAACAACATCTACAAAACAACACAGCCAAGGTAGTCAAATTTGTAAAACATGATTTTTTGAATTAATTTCAATGAATGTTTTCACATACTTTTAATAACACATGGTGCATAAAGTATAAATTAAAGGGTCCATATAGTCTCTCATGCACTCATACACCACAGGCTAGTGGAAATCATCATGAATAATCATGAAATAAAGGTCAGAAATTCCTCAAGGCCCTTACAGACGGCGTTTGACAATAAATACTGTATTGGCTGAGAACTCCAGTCCAACTGATGATGCTTTTATCCTTGATTTCACGAGAAGCACACATGGCCGATATCAATGCCAAACTCCTGATCTTGGCCACCTACATCCACTGGAGCCAAGTCCACAATCGGCAGCCGTGAAAGTGTTTGTGTGCGGTACTCAAAGACAGTCCTGCCCCATTCACCGTTGGATTTCTGGAGAGAGGAACAAAGAGGGAGAATTGTGAGTTTTTCATTAATAGCATTTTTACATGAAAACACTTACAGAATGCTAATCTTGACATTGTCATCAGCATTGGGGACTAACTTAAGGACTGTTCACACTGATTTGCAGCAGCTAAATGACCTAATGACCAATCTAAAACTTGCAAAGTAGCTTCCCCACTGCTGATTTCCATTTTATGTAAATAATAAATATTGCCAAGCCATACAAAGTCAAAAATCGAAACATACAGAGCAGCCGTCGGTGATGACGGTGTACTTCAGATGGTTGCTGCTATATGCCTTGATGTCCTGTCCATCAGAAGCCTTTAGGACTAAAGCCTTCTTCAGATTGCTGTTCTTCTCATCTTTATAGGCCACGCTGTTTTTGCAGTGGTAGGTGACGGTCTGTGCTGCTTCTTTTGACAGCAGGCGGAGAAATCTTAACTGGACTGATACCATGTTAGCTGATGCCTCTTTGTTTCCATAGGTGAACTGAAGAGGAGTAATAAAAGAGTAGGAAATATACATTTAGGTGGCATATACAGGGCAAATTTTAACTTTATTTATTTGTAGTTTTCTTTTTTTTATTTAAATTGAAATGGGTATCATTGTAATCATATTAACCTTAGTTCCCCGGTTCATGGTCGCTCCAAACCAGACTGGTTTTGGTAAGCTGGAGCGTGAAATCCACCAGGTCTTGCGTGGGATACTGGCAGGGTTGGCAGGTATACAGGTCTCCCCCATTTCCATGTTACAGTACACTTGGATGGCATCTCTAGCGCTGCCCTCATTCGGGTCTATCCAATAATCACCTGGGATACAATGGGAAAGAGAGTTGTATTTTAAACAGTGAGATCCTCACATATACAGTATATATATAGAGAGAGAGAGAGAGAGCACACTGGTTTATTCTGACTCAACTGTCTTGTGAATGCTCTCACAGAGCTGGACAAGGCGAGCTTTTGTAGCTAAAAAGTATATATATTTTTTTCCCTGACAATAACTGATTGATTCACTAGAGAAGACCCTTATTCATCGGCTGGGGTTGTGTGGACCCCTTTGAAACTGCCTAAATATGGATTTTGAACCATCAAAAATGGTTGGGCACCATTCACTTGCATTAGAGAAAAATCCTGGAATGCTTTCCTCTAAAACCTTAATTTCTCTTTGGCTAAGGAAAGAAAGTCATATACATTGGGATGAGTAAATAATCAGACAATTTTCATTCTTGTTGGTGGGCAATTGTAAATAAATCTGTAAGTAGGTTCTCACACTTTACTCAAAGTACTTGCACACAGCATTTATTTGGTTTGAGGTCTGGGCTAGTCCAAGCGACCTGGATCATTATTCAGGTTCAGGTTCAGCTCACTGACAGACGACCGCCCATCTGTTTCCTGATATGGTACAACCATGCTTACTGTGGGCTGCTGTGTTTGTTTTATTCCTGACATAATGGGATTTTGCTTTGACTTGTCTGTTCGTGTATGAATTCTCCTGAAAGGATGGGAATCATGCAAGTATCCTGTCAAATATTACATAATCCTTTTATGTTGGTTAGCTCTGGTTTCTGTATTCTTATGGTGCATTTGAAATTGAATACTCCCCTACTATATAGTACAGGGTTGCCAGGTTTTCACAACAAAACCTGCCCAATTGCTACTCTACACTAGACCAAAATTACCACAATCTCGTTTCAGGGGGGTTCCCCGGTAAAAATTGTGTTCCAGGGGTAAAATCGATGTTTTTTGGTGGGGTTCCCCTGGTAAAATTTGCATTCCAGGGGCTAAATATCATGTTATTTGGGGTCGCTTCAACCCGCGGACATGAAAAACAACCTATGGCAACTGTGCTAAAGTAGCCCAATTCCGCGGGAAAAACGCAGACTTAGCAACGCTGATTTAGTATGTGAAAAACAGTACGCCAAAAGAGTATGTCCGAATACATAGTATTCAAAAAACAGTATGTGAAAAGTCCCCGGTTGACCTACTACTTCCAGCAAGATTCTGAAGTGCACATTCACTGGACACTTTACTATCCCATGAGGCCACAGGAGAGGATTTATAATTGGAAGGGAAGTGACACAACTGACACTGGTGACAGTCAACATGGCGAATGTAGTACATTTGAATTCTATTCATTCATTCTACCCACATTCATACTATAGAGAACATACTTTTTTAATAGTTGCAAAGTAAATTCAAATGTAGTACCCACTCAGACAGTACTCGATTTCGGACGCAGAATTACTCTCCATTTAAGGCAATTCCTGTTTAGTTAAGGAACACTGTTTAATTCAATGACTCTAATTATCTCTGTAAATTTCATTGAATGGGCAGATGATTCTTTTCTCACGCAAAGCCTGTTGGTGTTGCATAACTTTGTCAATTATATAAAAGGTGTTTTAACCCATAATTCTTTACCCCAGATTATCTGTGGTTCAAGGTCATGTTTTTTTTCCATGATATTGTACAAAAAGTATGAAAAACCATAAAGTTTTTTTTAAGGTTTTCAGGTGGTCTAGGGACCCTCAGAACAATTGCAGAAAATTTACAAAGACTACAAAATGTATTTTGTAGGACTGTCACAACAAAAATGTTAATTTAAGATATTAATTAAATATGCTTAACACAAGATTTAACACTGAAAAATTTATATTATTATAAATAATGAGATTAATCATAATTATTTTTATTCTAATGTCAACCCTAGTTTTAAACAGTAATCCTTATAACAAAATAATACATTTACCTGAGATGGAAAACTGCATATCATATTATTATCATATCATGTTTTTGTTTGTTTGTTTGTTTTTTTGTTTTTTTGAGAAATTTGTAATTTTTTTTGTTTACATTTTTACATGATTTTTTCACTTTCACATTTATACTTAAATTTCGCATTTATACTTAAAACTAGTAAAAAAAAAAAATCTGCCAGTGCAATGAGACAAAATATACTCGTATTAAAAACATTCACTAAACAGACAACTTTATATCTCATGCAGTTTTGCATCACTTTTCAAGTAAAATGATCTTATTTTGGATGTTTGAATATATTACTGCAAAACAAGACAAAGAAAAAAAAATAATAATAAATATATATATATATATATATATATATATATATATACTGTATATATATATATATATATATATTTGTTACATGCGTTCTATGCGTCATATGAGAGATTTGGAACAGACCGAAATTTTAATCTCCATAGCTCATAGAAATAGAGCACACCAACACACGTCATGTCAGGTTTGACGTCAATCACCTCAGAAGACTCAGAATATGGAGCACGATATTTCCTAAATAAATATATCCTAATAAATATCTCCTTCTGTTTTCTACAAAAGTAAGTCATTTGGGTTTGGAACAGCATGAGTAAATGATTAATTTTTGGTGAATCATTCCTACAGAGATGTCTTATAAATGCAAACCAGGATGTACTGGTTCATACCGTACCTGATCAGGGTCAGTACAACTAAAACATTCTGAGCTACAGTAATACTAAAATGTGTGTTAGTTCATCTCACTTACCGCTCTTCTTCAGAGGATAGCACTGTTTCAGGTCCTGACACGTGCGGGCAGGAAATTGGCGCGTGCCATCAGGACTGCGCATGCTGTCCAACTGACTTCCCAGATTCTTCAGAGACAAGTGAACCTCACTGTCGACCCGAACCGCATCAGATCCATTATTGGGTCTTGCTTCATCCTCGTTGAACTCTGGCGGGGGAGGTGGGGGTTCCTCTGGCTCAGATTCGATATCAAGGTCGAAGTTTGTACCAAAAAGGTCATCTATAGCAGCTGTTGGGGGGCCAGGTGTACCTGGGGGTCCAGGTGGGCCGGGTTCTCCAGGCGGTCCCTACAGACAGATGGGTGAATACTGTTTATGCTGAACATTGGTGTTTAAACATCTAATCACATTAGCAGCATCTGGTAATTAACCATGATTATGAATCATAAAGTACAAATGTATCTGATTATGAGTCATTGAGAATGGAAAATTTGCCAAAAGAGACAAGAAAAAACACTTTGTATTATAGATTTGCTGTTGCATCCAAGAGGGTGACTGGATATTTTTTTTCATGTGAAAAATGCCCAAAACCTCTATAATCCAGCTAAGACCAGCAAACTTCCTTAGGCTGGTTTAAGCTGTTTTTGTATCAGCAGGAAGATCTCATCTTATAATAAACAGAAAAAACATCATACACATGATCTCAAGCCTCACCTCTGGTCCAAAATCTCCAGTGTCACCTCGAGTTCCAGGAGCCCCCATTGCTCCAGGTAGACCGATATCTCCTTCTTTTCCTGGTGGTCCAACAGGGCCAGGGGCTCCCTAACATTGACATGTTTAATATTAAATTCTGTTCAACATGCACATGTATTGCTGGTGATTTGTTAAATCAATGTTGTGATATTTCAATCTGTTGCTCACTCTTTGCCCACTTGGTCCAATGATTCCTATAGCACCATCATCCCCTGTAGCACCCTGAAAGGAAATGATTAACAGATGATTATCAAGAGATGGATATTGTATTGTGTGACAGGTGACATATTGTCAATTATACGTACTGATGTTCCAGGTAGCCCATGAAGTCCAGTGAAGCCACGATGGCCCTTCTGACCTCTCTCACCCGCTTCTCCTTTGTCACCTTTGTCTCCCATCGGTCCTTGTGGTCCCTAAGGATGATTAGAAGACATTTTCGCTATGGGTTGTAGAGGTGTGTTCACGCCAAGTTGTTATTACCGTATTTACGAGATTTCGACTTTTAAAAAGCATTGATGTCCTTGTAGAGCTCGTAATTTTAACTTGTAAGATGGGAATTTTTTGAGAGCTCCTACTTGTACCATGTGACTTCTGTACCACCTGACAGATTCATTTAGGTATTGATAGTGTTACCATAAAAATGCCTAATTCCCAGTCCGAGGACGTGAACGTCACATGTTGTTATCTCAAAATTACGACATGACATGAATGCATTATTCACAGGACATTATGGCAAAAAAAAAAAAAAAAAAACTGAAAACTGACTGGATGATCAGGATCCCAGTGCAGAAGGGTCATGTATGTTTGGCAATAACTTATCAAATGAATAAATGCAAATAAAATGTAGAGTGAAGATTAATAATTATTTGAATACATGCGTAGACAGAGTCTGTGGAGTGACAGAGACATGAAACTAGCGCATCTATGTAGAAAATTGGTTGCACAGGACAAAACATATTTTATATTTCTTATATTTCTTAATACAATAATAATATATGAATATATTAACATTATTAATAAATTAAAATAATCTATCTTAATTAATTTGCTAAAAATAAAATCAATAAATCATATTTTTCTCTTCAAAACTATTGTTTTGTTTGTTTATAAGTTTCTGTTTATAAAAAAAAAAAAGATTAAAAAGAAGCAGATTTACGATGCTACTGAAGTTGTGTCCAATATGTGGATATGCAGACTTACTTTTTTCCCTCTGATTCCTGCCTGACCATCAGGACCAGGTGGGCCTCTTGCACCCTGTCAACAAAATCAACAAATAAAACAGCATATATAAAAGGATATATAAAAAAAATATATAATATAATATATATATATATATATATATATATATATATATATATATAAAGAAATGGTTTCATTACATTATATTATGCAAGGATTATTTCTTTAAATAATTTCAGTCTACATGCTTTTAATATAAATAAATGGTTCACACTTATATTATAGGTGTCTTTGACTATTTCTGTATGTACAAAAAATAAGTACAATGTACTTATTCTGTTCATGTTGTATTGCAAAACTCTTTTGTGGCTATTGAGGTGGGAAAGGGGTAAGGTTATGGACAGGCTTGGTGGTATGGTTAGGTTTAAGGGAGGGTTAAGAGGAAAGGGACGGGTCAACTGTGTAATTATAGAAATTACCACCGTAATTACATGCAGGTATTTCTTAAATATAAGTACAATGTAAAAACATGTACCCCCGGTTTCACAGACAAGGTTTAAGCTAGTCCCAGACTAAAATGCATGTTTGAGCTGTTTTAACTGAAAGCAACTTGTACAGACATATCTTAAAATATGTCAGAGCCATTGTTTTGTCTCAAGATGCACACCAGTAACACATGTTTTTTTCTAAGGCACATTTATAAAAGCTACTTAAATGCCTTAATTTAACTAAGGCATAATCTTGGCTTAATCTAAGCCCTGTCTGTGAAACAGGGCTGTACAGTATGCACACAATAAGTGCATTGTATCAAACGATTAATTTAAATGTTAGTACATAGTAGTTTAAGAAACCTAATATAAAGTGGGACCAATAAACGTATTAAACACCAATCTACTGTGAAGTATCTGCAATGGATACAGGAAACAAACCTGATCTCCTCTCTGTCCTGGACCTCCAGGAGTTCCAACAGGTCCTGGGCTTCCTGGGATTCCCTGGCCACCTGCAAGACCCTCTGGTCCTGGGTCTCCTCTGTCACCCTGAGAGCGAGTTAACACATCATTTGAACTTGGCCATATTTGGTTTGGTTAAAAAAAATGTAATTAGACCATGTCAAATGATGAATGGGTTCCTACTCTGGCTCCAATGATGCCATCAGCTCCTTGAATTCCATCAGCTCCAGCCAAACCCTAATTTAAGAAGGAAGTCGTTAAGATAATGTTTTATATATATGTAACCAATCATCTTCACTGTGTTTTTTACACTAACATCTCATACCTCTGGACCAGCATCTCCTCGGGGTCCGGCTGCTCCTGGCAAACCAACAGGTCCAGCATCACCTTTGGTTCCTTGGGGACCTGGGGTGCCAGCTTTTCCTGGTGGACCCTTGAAAAAACCAAACAGATAAGGTGATAAGGTGTAAAAGAAGTTCTCTTTTGGCATCTATGCCATTATCTTCTTTGACCAATTAAAAAAACAACCAACCAGAGGCTGCAAAATGTAATTCTAAAAAGACAAATTTTGATATATTCAATTGCATGATAAGAGGACAGAAGTGTTGACTTACCGCAGGTCCAGGAAGGCCTGCCATACCACGCTCTCCTCTCATTCCAGGAAGACCCACAAGTCCCCTCTGTCCTGGAGTTCCGCCAGGGCCTGTTGGCCCATCTGGGCCCTAAGACAGTTAGAATATGAAGAATATGAGTTTTGGAATACAGTATTTACTCTTTCCCCACCATTGACAGAATTTTCAGTAATTCATCAGACAACGCTTCCCTACCATTTACGGAATTTTCCGGCAGTCCATATTTTCACTGTTATACGGTAATAACACTGTTATTACACATCTCCTGAACGTACTAAACACATGAGGGCTTTTCACACTTGAAATAGTTAACCCTGGGTCATTCTAAACCTTGGGTAAATGGAATCCTGGTTGTCTTGCTTCACAAGGTTTAATCCTGGGTATTTATAAGCTGATGTTTCACACTGTACATTCCTAAACCCTGGGTTAACATCCTTACTTGCATATTTCCAGTGTCAATGTAACTGATTGGACAAACGCTGTACGTGACCTGTTTACATAAAGGCTCTAGCATTGAGCGTCCTCTTATTATATTGTGCTGACTATACTACTATGCTACTAAATTTGTCCTGGACTTTTCAGACTATAAAGGTAAGAATGAAGTTTCTGTGTCCAAAGTATGTGAATATGAGGCACACGATTGGCTGTCTGTTGCTAAGCATCTAGCCGTAACTTTCTAACACCACATCATTTCACACTGTACACGTTTGGCACCAGAAAGCAGGGTTTCATAACCTTGTGTGAAAAGCGGTGCTAACCCCGCTTCTAAATAACAAGTGTGAATGTTCCTTTACAAAGTGATAATCTGGGGTTAAGTGCAGTGTGAAAAGCCCTGTTTTCTTTTCAGTTTTACATATGAATGACTCACAAAAGCACAGAATGATTCTGCAAGAACAGAAAGTTTTATATTGTGAAAAGGAATAACATACTGGCAGTCCGTCCTCTCCCGGTTCACCTTTGTCTCCAGGGTTACCGGCAGGTCCAGGGTTTCCACGCTCCCCTTGGCGGCCAGGACCTCCAGGTTCTCCCGGAAGCCCAGATGGGCCCTCTTTACCTGGGGTTCCGATAGGACCAGGCTCGCCAACTGGACCCTGAGAAATATACCAGTGTGAGCAGATTAGAGTCCATATTGTATGTGACATGAGAAGTGTCTTAATTTATTGGTCAAAAAGAATCAAACACATTGCAAATAATATTTGAAGGACTAGCTGTTAAGCACTGCTTTGTTGGTTAAATTCATATTAGGGATTGTCACTCACAGCAGAGCCTGTTGGGCCGACACCTCCTGGGGATCCTGGGAAACCACTGGGACCCTTTTAGCAAAAGGAGAAAACCAAAGAGGATTCCACAAAAGAGGGAACGAAAAGCAACAAGAGGATTCAGCAAGTAACAGAGCATTTCTGAGTATTTCTAAATTGATCAACAATGATTTTGATACCATGACTTTTGTAACTTACAGCTGCTCCTTGAGTACCTCTGCCACCTTTGAGGCCTGTAATTCCAGCCACTCCCTAAAAGAAGTATTATATTTATACATGTTTTTTTTCTTTGTCTGTCAACCCATATTTATGTATATACAGCACAGACTCCAAACTTTTGAACAGTAATATATATATATATATATGTATACCCCTATGAAATAGTTACTTTATTTGTCGTACAGCCTGAAATCAAAACCCAAAAAACCTTTTCCAGCTTTATGTACAAATTTTGCCTTACAACAAAAATACGCCAAACATACCGCTTGGATTTCAGTCCAAAAATGTCAGTTTTGGTCTCATCAGACCATAGCACATTTTGCCAGATGGCATCAGAGTCTTCCAGGTGTGTTTTTGCATAGCACAAAGGAGACTGAGTGTGGCACTTTTTCATTTTTTGGGGGGGCAAAAAGCAAACACAGCACACCACCCAAAACACACCATACCTACTGTGAAGCATGGTGGTGGCAACATTATGTTGTGAGGGGGTTTCTCTTCGGCGGGGACTGGGCGATTGGTCAGGATTGAAGGGAAAATGGATGCTGCCAAGTACATCCAAATTCTTGAGGAAAACCTGCGTCACTCTGCTAGACAGCTGAAGATGGGCAGATCTTTCACCTTCCACGCAACGCAATGGCTTAAGGATAGGAAGGTGAATGTCCTTGAGTGGCCAAATCAAATCCCTGACTTAAATCTGATCTGTGGATGGACTTGAAGAGAGCAGTCTATTGCCGCTCACCACGGAATTTGACTAAACTTGAGCAATTCTGCAAGGAGGAATGGGCAAATATTCCCCAATCCAGATGTGCAAAACTAGTACACACATATCCAAAAAGATTAATGGCTGTAATTAAAGCAAAAGGTGACTCTATGAAGTATTAAATCAGGGGAATGCTGACTTTTCCAACCCTGTTATTCTAGTTTTTCAGTTTTTTTTATTAATTTTCAGAACTGTTTCTTTTTCTTTTATTACTTTGATGTTGTAAGGCAAAAGTTGTAAATAAACTGAAAAAAGGTTGTTTTTTTTGTTTTTTTTTAATTGGTTTTGATTTCTGACTGTACGACAAATAAAGTAACTATTTCAAAGGGATATGATGATATATATATGTATATAGCTCACCTGTGGTCCAGGTTTTCCTGCCATTCCCTGAGGTCCTGGAGACCCTGTCTCTCCCTTCGCACCTTCCTCTCCAGTTTCACCTTTAACTCCAGGCTGACCATCAGGACCCTAGAACAAAAACATAACAATCCTTACAGCTTATAGCATATTATATCAAAGTAATATGTTTTATGATGGATGGATGGACTTACAGGAGGCCCAGCAAACCCAACAGGACCAGTAGGACCTGGTTCACCAGGTGAGCCCTAAAACACAATACATCAAAGGAATTGTGAGTCACATGAGTAAAGAACTTCAGAAAACATCGGTTTTCTTCTGATAAACTACTTTACTCACAGCCATTGCTCTGGAGCCTGGAGATCCAGGAGGGCCTCTTGGGCCTTGTTCTCCCTGTAATTGAACAATCAGTTCTGAGTACATCTAAGTAGCAACAGCTGTAAAATGTACTTTTTAATCAGTTCTTCTAAAAAAAAACATAAGAAACTTCAAAGTCTCAGTATTGCTGAAAAAACATTGACGCAGAACAGACAGGATCAATTCACCACTTATAAATAGTTTAATTTATTAAAAAAAAAAAAAAAAAAAAAAAAATCAAACCTTCTCCCCAGATGGGCCGGCTGGTCCAATAGGTCCAACGGGTCCGGGTAATCCCTACAAACATAAAAGAAATTTTATTTATTGTCTTTGTAACCTCTGTTGTGTTAATAAATGGGTGAGAAATTTGAAATATGGATATTTTTGAATTCAGAATTATTGACTGGTAGGTTCAGTTTTTCCAATAAATTACGGATAAATTACAGATCACTCACTCGAGCCCCATCATTGCCAGCCGCCCCTTCAGCCCCTCTGTCACCCACTGCGCCCTGAGAAAACAGATAAAGAGTATTAAAACACACGGTTTTGTGCATATCGCTCAGAAAAATATAGAGAACTCTGTATTGATGTGTTACAGATGTGCTTTCCTTCACTACTTCACAGCACCACACAGATAATATTAGAGAATATTAACTTCCTGCCTAAAGATATTGGTGAGTCATCCAGTATATGTCAGCCGTCATCCCTCACAGAGCCTGACCCACCAAGGAATTTAATATATGCAATATTGTTGCACTGTTTGCAAAGCATGAAAGTAAAATATAGTGTATTTGTTATGCATGTGCAAATGTTTAACATGTGCCAAAGCCTTTGATTAAGCAGACCCGTTTTCTCTTATCTCGCAGAGCCACACTCACACTTTCTCCTTTAGGTCCGGCTGGTCCAGTTATCCCTCTCTCTCCTGGCATGCCCTGTAGGCCTGGTGGTCCTGGTTCTCCCAAAATTCCAGTTGGACCTGGTTTACCCTGCACAGCCATTATTAAATTCATGTTGAACATGTTGAATTCTATCATCTTTTAGGAACTAAATAGATGCATTGAGCCATGCAGCATTCTTGATGATTATTAGTGAGTAAAAATCTGACTCTAACCTTGGGACCATCAGGTCCAGGGGTTCCTGGGCTTCCTTTGGATCCTGGTAACCCATTAGGTCCCGGATCACCTCTCTCTCCAGGGGTTCCACGTTCACCCTACAAAAATGACAAAAATACTGGGAGATTGCTTTTGTGTACTGCTAAATGCTGTGCTCTGATTCACTGCAGTGTAAGTACAATAGGCTCACCCTTGGACCAGTCTGCCCTGCACCACCAGCTTCTCCATGGATACCCTGAGGGGAAAAAATAAAAGCCATAGTGTTCTTTAATAATTCTCATTCTCAGTCAGTTTGTGTTCTTCCTGTCCAGCAGAAATAACAAGAAGTAAAGACTGCAATATAGTGATCAGGTAAAGAGCACAAAGAAATGATCAACCCACCTCATCACCTGGTTTTCCCGACTCTCCTGGTGGGCCTGGGGGTCCAGGCAAACCCTAGAAGTTTAGCATAATTAATAATAGATTCAGCTCTAACAGGGACAAATCATATCAAGTTTACTATAAGTTTATTTATTTTTTAAAAAGGTTATATACATTTTTATTTATTTGTCCTTGAGGTCTACGTGTATTGTTAGTCAAGTTCATACCAAAATGATTTGTGTGATACACACAGCAGAGAGTTTGACAGACTTTCCCAAATTTTAGCCACATTTTGTGTGTTCTACATCCTTAAACGACCTTGACTGCCCAGACAAAATTTCTGAACACCAAATAAATAAGTGTCATTGTTAATGTGGACAGTACGGAAGAGGATTAGGGCCAATTAATGATAAAAAAAAAAAAAAACATCTCAAGATTATAATGCGAGATGAAAGTCGTGTTTCGAGAAGAAAATTTTGAGAAAAAAAAAGTTGAGAATAAACTCATTAAACTCGCATTCTCAAATTCAGGGCGGCAGTGCAAAACAGTGAATCTAATCACTGTACAGGCAAAAAGTTCACTTCAAGAATGAAAAAAGTGGCGATTTACTGTAAATGTGCAAACGGAAACAGAAAGGACAATCTATATTATATCTCTACATAAGCACAGACTTTATGATATAGCCTACACAGAAAGATAAAAGTCTATACACACTCGCTCAGCCTAGGGTGAAGTCATTATGCTTATCTGCACGTATGGTTTATTAATAAGGTGTGTACAGAATTCGATCTTTTAATAATAAGCGTTTTTCTTGTAAAGCATTTTAGAATGTCCCATTTTCTTGCGAGTACATCAAGCAAATTGTACTGTTTTTTTTCCTTCTAAAAAGACTTGCAAATTCTCTTTAAAGTTTGTATGCTACTTATTATTCGGTTATAATTAGCTAAAGCTGATATATCTTTGTTATTGAAAGAAAGCCTAAAATATAACTTGACTAAGTGATCCAACTCTGTCATGTCCTCTATCAGTATGCAATGAATATGACACTGATCGAATGCGTATTTATTCTCGACATTTTATTTCGACTTTTTTCTCGAAACACAGTGACTTTATTCTCAAAATGTAATGAGTTTATTCTCAACATTTTTAGACTTTTTCCTTGAAATTTAACGATTTTTTTCTTGAAACACAATGACTTTATTCTCAAAATTTAGTGATTTTATTGTCTACATTTTATTTCGAGTTTTTTCTCGAAACACAACTTTATTCTCAAAATTTAATGAGTTTATTCTCAACATTTTATTTCGACTTTTTCCTCGAAATTTAAAAAATGTTTTTCTCGAAACACATTGACTTTATTCTCAAAATTTAATGAGTTTAATCTCACCATTTTATTTCAAATTCTTTTGCTCGAAATTTAACAAGCTTTTCCTCAAAACACAACGACTTTATTTTCAAAATTTAGTGAGTTTATTGTCGACATTTTATTTCGACTTTTTTCTTGAAATTTAACAAGTTTTTTCTCGAAACACATTGACTTTATTCTCAAAATTTAATGATTTTATTCTCAACATTGTATTTTGACTTTTTTTCTCAAAATTTAATAAGTTTAATCTCGCATTATAATGACTTTAATCACGAGATGGTTTTATTTTTTTATTATTGCTTGGCCCTAATCCTCTTCCATAGGGGCAGGAATCCTAGGATTCACAAATCACTGGTTTTGCTTGATTTTGATAAATTGTCTTCTTGGACTTGGGAGGCAGTTTTGAGTTTTAAAACTTGCAGTTTGTTTTCATAGTACATCAAAGTACATCATTTATGTGATAAGATCAAGGAAACTTTCTCATGATATGACCCCTTTAAGAGCATTTGAACATTCAAAGTCATTTCTGACTGAATGTATAACGAAAGAAAAGAAGAACATACTTGGAAGCCAGTTAGTCCAGGAGGTCCCTGTTCACCTCTCTTCCCTGCTATTCCCTGAAAATATATAAAATATACCCAGCCATATGCTATGAGCTCCACTTCTTAATATTTTACCACAACAGACACATTACTTGAGATACCTGAAATAGCTAAGAAATCAACCAATTAAAATACACAGAAAATGTAAATAGCCATAAATGTGCCACAAATGACTAATTGGAAGACTCACAGGAGGTCCTGTAATTCCCGCTGGACCTTCTTCTCCATCTTTCCCATTGGGTCCCTGTAGGAATCATAACCATCATATCAAATCATAATGATTGACTTGACTTTTAAATCACTATGCTATACAATACTGACAGTCTTTACACGAGAAGTCTTTACACAAAAAGAGAATGACATTTATAACAGCTTGTTGTGAAATGTTACAGCATGTTTTAAGGTTGCCATAGCAATGTTGCAATATAATTGTAAGCCAGGACTCACTCTTTGTCCTGCAGCTCCTGGTGATCCTGTCTCTCCTGCTTTCCCTGGATCACCCTGCATATTCAGAGAAACTCATTTCATAACAGGAAAACACAAGTTAAGGGGAAAATCATCAGATGGAAATTTATAACAAAACTCTGAGCTAAAAAACACACGTATGCATCTTATGGATTCTTTTTAGTAAACATTTTAGCATGTTAGCTACAACATTAATGGGTCATTTGTCCATTAGAGGCATGTTTGCATCTATATTAAAACATTTATTACATCCTGGAATAAAGATCTGATCAGTAGCCTCCATCATCCTTCAAGTGGCTTTCAATGTAATGTCTAATAGCACTGAGTTTTGACACTGTGTGTGGCGGTAATTGTATGTGATGGAAATTACATTTTTCACTTTTAGAGAAGAAGCTGAACAACCTTGGACTTAAAGTACTAACCCGTCAAGTTTTCTAGCAACTAATTATCTTTAAAAATAATGAAAAATTATGACAGAAATGATTCTTTGTTAAAAATAGCTACAAACTGTACACATAAATACCAAATTAATTAAAAATATAATTTCTTAGCGAATATGAGCACTTTTAAGTTAAAATGTCAAGACAGGGGACAACCCCAAAATAGTGTAATTCTGGTAAATATAATATTTCAACACACAAAATTAAGGGGGAAAAGAAGATAAAAAATGTAAGCTGTTATAAATGTTTGATGTTAGACTGATGTTTTTTGGCATGGTGTTGTTATAATATTTAAAATCAGTAAATCTAGGGTGCAGAAAAGCCCCCCTACTAGAAGAATCACCCTAATGAACTCTTTGCTCAGAAGGTGTTATGAGGTACATTTTAATATACAAAATGACACATATGAGTAAAATTAAGAATATAATCTTATGGTTTTTTATATATATATTAGAGAATTACACTGAAGCCTTTGGGTCCAGGTAGACCCATGGGTCCTGCTGCACCTCTGGATCCTGTAGACCCAGCTGAACCTGGATTTCCATCATCTCCTGGTGATCCCTAAGGAAAAAGGACAGCGCTCTTCATCAAAAGACGTGACAGAACTCACAAAATTGTTATTTTAAATACATAGTTATTTAGATTTATTCAGCCATAACAGTAGGCTAATCCAGAAGGCTAATTCCGGAAGGATGTGTGACTGCATATATTACCTGTGGCCCTATATTCCCCTCTGCACCTTGCAATCCCAGAACACCTGTTAAGCCCTAAAGAGACATGACATATAATATGTGAACACCTTAAATGAAGTGGACTCAATACCATCAGAGATCCTTATTTTGCAAATTAAGCATTTAAGTACTCTATAACTGCATAGCATACAGGGTGTGATACATAATGTCACCCAATGTATAACATAAATATACAGAACATATCTATTTTACCAACCCTTGCTCCCGGAATTCCTGTTTCCCCAGGTCGGCCAGGGTCTCCAGTTCCACCCTTAGGCCCTGATGAGCCTGCGACACCACGTTCACCCTGTGCACCCTGGGAGGATTAGAAAGAGAATATAGTGTAGGTATGGAATGATATTACATAGAAAAAAACAAATAATTTTATAATAGATTTGTGCTGGTGATGATCTTGCTGTCATTGTTATCAGCCTTTGAAACCTTATTGGCTGTGTTTCTAACCTTTTGACCAGGCAAACCATCAGCTCCTGGAAAGCCACGGTTACCTGGAGCTCCCTTGAAAAAAATAAAACATTAAATATTATTGTAAAGAACAAACATGTAAAGCAGTCACTGCAATAATCACTTTGAATATGTAGACTTGCATGTTAGTCATTCACAGTAATATAATGAAACTCACTCTTTCTCCAGCTGGACCCGGGGCTCCAATGGCCCCCGCGTCTCCTCTTGGACCTCGCTTTCCTTCTTCTCCCATCGGTCCCAATTCTCCTTGAACTCCAGGTGAACCCTACAACAAAAGATATACCATTTCATCTATATCGTTGGATGAGTGTTATTTCAAACAATTATGAAAAATAATAACAGTGATGCATCCAAATAAAAGGCACTGTCCTGAATGTTGTCAATACTTACAGGCTCTCCTTTAGTTCCAGGTTCTCCTTTAAACCCAGGGGAACCTAAATCCCCCTATGAGGTACATGAAATATATGAATGTGCACAATATGTATGATCAACATATCAACCTTAAATATAAACATGGGAGATATAATTTTCCAATTTGCATTGTGTCATTACCAGTTGGCCCTTGGCTCCAGGAAGTCCAGTTGATCCTTGAGGTCCAGGTGGACCAGGCTGTCCAATCTGTCCAACAGGGCCCTGCACACCTGGGATCCCCTATGATGAACAGATGAAGATGCAAAACTGTAGCACAATGGTACAGCCTGATTTAAAGGATTAGTTCACTTCAGAATGAAAATTTCCTGATAATTTTTGTCATCCAAGATGTTTATGTCTTTCTTTCTTAAGTCGAAAAGAAATTAAGGTTTTTAAAGGAAAACATTTCAGGATTTTTCTCCATTTAGTGGACTTCAACAGCTACCAACAGATTGAAGGTCCAAATTGCAGTTTCAGTGCAGCTTCAAAGGGCTCTACACAATCCCAGTCGAGGAATAAGGGTCTTATCTAGCGAAACGATCAGTTATTTTCTAAAAATAATTCAAATTATATACTTTTTAACCACAAATGTTTGTCTTGCACTGCTCTGCGATGCGCCAAGCATGACGTAATCACGTTGGAAAGGTCACGCGTGACGTAGGTGGAAGTACCGAGCAAGTGTTTACAAAGTGAACGTGCAAAGACTTAGTCAAACGCCCTTTAAAAAAAAAGGTAAAACAATGATGTTGGACGATTTTGAAGTTGGAGGAGTTTTTTCGCCCTACCGCGGTACTTCCGCCTACGTCACGCGTGACCTTTCCAACATGATTATGTAATGTGTGGCGCATCGCAGAGCTAGTGCAAGATGAGCAGTTGTGGTTAAAAAGTATATAATTTTTATTTTTTTAGAAAACAACTGATTGTTTCTCTAGACAAGACCCTTATTCCTCGTTTGAAGCTGCACTGAAACTGTAATTTGGACCTTCAACCCGTTGAATCCCAGTGAAGTCCACTATATGGAGAAAAATCCTGGAATGTTTTCCTCAAAAACTATAATTACTTTTCAACTGAAGAAAGAAAGACATGAACATCTTGGATGACATGAGTGTGAGTAAATTATCAGGAAATTTTAATTCTGAAGTGAACTAATATTTAAGTGCTGGAGTTCAAATCCCTCCCCTTAAAAATGATCAATAATAATAGCAATGCTTGCCTTTGCAATGTTATTCTGCATTATAATAAGCACAAAATTTGATAAATAGTGCATTAAGTAGTATTCTTTGATGAGTGTTTAAGGAACTTACTGCTGGTCCTTTAAGTCCAGGAGTACCATCTGTTCCTGGTGGTCCCTAGAAATGACATCAACGTTATGGAAATAATTTAATACACAAATCATTGGAAAGTAGAATGCGGGGCAGGTGAGACTGCACCTGGTTGCCCTGTGGTCCTGCTGAGCCTTGTCGGCCTGGTTCTCCCCTTGAGCCTTGGGGTCCACTGGTACCTCGTGGGCCTGTGGCTCCTGCCTGACCCTGTACAATATTTAAAAAGAATATGTTTCATTACTCACATTTTGTATACCTGCCATAAACAATGGTTTATAAATAAAAACTATAATAATGTAAATTTTGAAGGTGCAACTGTTCTAAGTATAACCATCAATCAGACGTACCTTTATGCCTGGACCACCAGGAAATCCTGGTGCTCCAGGAATTCCCATTGGGCCCTGTAAATGATATCAGTGTCAGGTTAGATAACACATCAGTCTTCATTAATAGAACATACTCCGCATCTTTGAAGATAAAGGCAGATATATGTCTTTTGATTGGCTAAACACATGAGAACTGACAGATAAGGGACTGATGCACATACCAGTGTTGTTGTTATATATAGATGAAAACTAAAAACCTTAAAAAAATCTACTAAAATTACTAAAACTTAATCAGAACTTAAAATAAAAACTGAAAATATGAAAATAAAATAAAAAGCAGAAAAGAAAAAATATGACTAAATACTAAAATGTTACATAAATAATACTAAAATAACACTGGCACATACCAATGGACCTGGTTTTCCCACATTTCCAGAAAGACCACGTTTTCCCTACAAACAGAAATTTAAAAAAAAAGCAAATTAAAGCAAACTATTTTATTAAACTCTCACCTCCAAGTCCAAATTTGTAAAACATTAATGGTTGACTTACCACAGGCCCTCCTGGACCGATGCGTCCTCTCTCACCAGGCATACCGATCGGACCCTGCGAAGAACAATATTAGTATAAAAAAAGTGCAGTTTATATGAAACATCGCAATCAGAACTGCAATCAAAAGTGCTCCATACCGGTGGACCCACAAGTCCCATGGTGCCAGGAGACCCCGATTCTCCCTTTTATAATGAAAAGAAAGTGGCATTTACTAATACAGTCAAACTACAGGGACACAGATTCAAGAAAATTTTCACAGGAATTTGTTGGCTCCAAATATGTGACCTCTGACCTTTGACCCCACGGCACCTGCTTCTCCTTTTGAACCCAGCAGACCTGGATGACCCTAAAATGGGGATGTGATTCATTGGTTTTACACTGTTTGTGAAACACATTACATGAACTTGTGTATTTGGTTTGTACATTTAATAGTAATAAATACTAATAATAAATATTAAAAAGTAATTCAAAGATCAGTATATTGGAAAGGAAGTTCTAATCTAACCCACCTTTGGACCTTTCATTCCAGGCTGACCTGGTAACCCTGGAAAACCTCTGGAGCCCTAAGAAACACATCATCACTTGTAAGGATACACTAAGCATTTAATGTGCAGTATTTATGGAAGCTTCCTGTCATCACCACACTCTTTTCTTTTAGCAATTGCATGATCATTGTTTTGATTTGTGTAAGCATAGCACAACACAGTAATTCAGTCTGTGAGCCACTAGTTCACACCATGGCGTCTTGCATTCTGTGTTAATTGCTTCTTAGCTTCCTTGAATTAATTAGTCATTGTTTACATCTGTGTTTAATTTGCCATTGTCTGCTACACTATTTAAGTTCCAGTCTTTGATTTAATTGTTTTCTCTCTCTGCTCAGTTGTTCTTCCTTGTGTACTGCTTGAGTCATCTTGTAATTATTATCAGTTGCACTGTTATTAAAGCCTTTGATTTGTATTTGAGTCTGTTTGACATTGCGGTCTGGAACTCTTGCTTGACAGCCTAAAGATCAGTTACTCATCAGAAAGAACATGTTTTAGTATTTTAGTCCATTTAGTTTAGGAGTCATCACTCAGTAGTGTTCCCAGACATGTGTGGAATTTTATGTCGACTTGTAAAGATCGCCAGAAGATTGTGTAAAAACTGATCAAATGTTACAATGTTTATAACATGAATCAAGATGTCAGGGTTTGGCTGGTTAACATGGCCCAGTTACCCAGCTAACAGGGAATGTTCTCAGAACTTTAGCTAACTTTCTGGCAAGGTTTTCTCAAAGTTACACATGAACAAAAATTCTTCCAGTAACGTTAACAGAATGTTCAAAAGTTACTGGTCTTTAATAATGTTCTCAAAATGTTACCACAAATACATTGTTCATGTAAAGTTTTTTTTTTTCTAAAATGTTTTAGTTGAACATTCATGTAACATTTTTTAATTGTTAAAGGGTTAGTTCACCCATAAATGAAAATTCTGTCATTAAGTACTCACCCTCATGTCGTTCCACACCCGTAAGACCTTCGTTCATCTTCGGAACACATATTAAGATATTTTTGACAAAATCCGATGGCTCAGTGAGGCCTCCATTGCCAGCAAGATCATTTCCTTTTTCAATGCCCAGAAAGGTATTAAAAACATATTTAAAACAGTTCATGTGACTACAGTGGTTCAACCTTAATGTTATAAAGCGACGAGAATACTTTTTGTGCGCCAAAAAAACAAAATAACGACTTTATTCAACAATATCTAGTGATGGGCGATTCTGCTTTATGAAGCTGCGAAACTTTACGAATCTGTTGTTTTCGAATCAGTGGTTCAGAGCGCCAAAATCACATGATTTCAGTAAACGAGGCTTCGTTACATCATAAGTGTTTCGAAATTTAAATAGTTCACGTGACTTTGGCAGTTTGATATGCGCTCCGAACCACTGATTCGAAACAAAAGATTCGTAAAGCTTTGAAGCTTCATGAAGCAGTGTTTTGAGATCGCCCATCACTAGATATTGTTGAATAAAGTTGCTTTTTTTTTTTTTTTTTGGCGCACAAAAAGTATTCTCGTCACTTTATAATATTAAGGTTGAACCACTGTAGTCACATGAACTGTTTTAAATATGTTTTTAGTACATTTCTGGGCATTGAAAAAGGAAATGATCTTGCTGGCAATGGAGGCCTCACTGAGCCATCGGATTTCATCAAAAATATCTTAATTTGTGTTCTGAAGATGAACGACGGGTGTGGAACGACATGACGGTGAGTAATTTTTGGGTGAACTAACCCTTTAAGCCTACTACTCAGATAACATTCAAAAGTAACATTCCCATAATGTTGAAGAACAATAAAATGTAATGTCTCCTTAACATTCTCATAACCAAGAAAAGAACCGTTTTCAACATTCACAAATAACGTTTTCATCAACTAAATGGGAATGCTAGCAAAACGTTCTTAGAACATATTTTTGTTAGCTGGGTAGCCCATCTTGGTTGATGCCAGCAAACTCTGAAGGCAAAAATCTTTCTCGGCCATGCAAAAGTAGAAGTACAATATTCATTATGACCCCACCAATTATGCTTAGAAAGGTTGGAGTGGATCTTAAAAGTGTGCATACTCAGAAATCTGCCCTGTTTACACCTGGTATTAAGATGGGTTTTGGCCGATCGGATCACAAGTCGACTACACTAAATACAGGTATAAACGGGATCTACAATGTTTTGAGCTTGTCCACTTTCAACCACTGTCAGAGGTAGTCGAAAACGCATTTGACCGGATTGCTTTTGTAGTGTAGATGCTCATGTGGTCGAATGTGTTTGAACAGCTACAAAAGAAGCCTACTCTCCGCCTACTGAGCTAAAGCATAAACATTATGGGAAACATGCTAGCCAGACAGACTGAAGACCCAAGTTTGGGTTGAAGACGAAAAACATACCAAGCACAATGTTCTCTCATCATTCCTGATTTCTAAAACACACTCACAGTGTTCGGACGGTCTTGCGGCTGTCAGAGCAGAAACGAAAGCTGATGCTCTCCGTATGTTTTTCTGTCGTCTCCGGTTGCGTTCATATGTAAATTGCGCGAGCTTATTTTGTCCATTAAATCAAAAGATCTGAAAAAGCCCCTACATTTACCCACCCATAGACCCTCCCCTCGATGAAATCAGGACAGAAGTGGTTGAAAGTGGACAAAAGAGACAGATTAAAACACCAGGTGTAAACAGGAATGTGTCTCTCTCGTCCACTTATGATCCAATCGACCAAAACGCATCTTAATACCAGGTGGTAAACAAGGCCTAAGATGATGTATTGTATTCCTGTATTCACAAACAGCTAGATGCATCTGTTCCATTCCTTTGAGCTGCATTTTTAAAAGCTAAACTTCTTTGAACCTGAATCACTGAAGAAAAAAAAAAACAGTGAGATGCATCACAATGGTCTGAGATGTCTGTCTAGGGCGGATTTGGTAATGTGTCCAGATGATGGAGAATGTGTCCTGTGTGAATAGCCCCTTAATTCTACACTATACTGTATAAAAGAAACATTTCAGCAGCCATGTCTATATAAAACGTCTAATATAATATCAACCACCCCTAAAACAGGACTGAGAACAGAAGCATTGTCTTACTGGAGAGCCAGGGAATCCTTTGTCTCCTGTATTTCCAGGCGGTCCAGGCTCACCCTGTTACAGAGAGGAACAGGATTGTGTTATCATACTTTTGTTCAGTGTATTCAAGCTTTGTAACACATCACAGCATTTTTGAGAAGATTGGACTCCATTTTGCTTCACTATGATGTTTAAATAACGCAATCACTGGGCGAATTGTTGGTCTACTCACATCTGGACCAGCTTTTCCTGGAGGACCATCTGGTCCCCTTGGACCAAAAGAGCCCTACAAAGAAAAAAATCTTTATTGCACAATAAGTGACATAATTGTTTTTCTTGAACTATATGGCATGGACAGTTTCTCTAATGAATATTACAGGCACATTTAAATAATTTACCAGTAAATGTCAGAATATTTATCATGCACTTTACGCATTAGTCTTACCATGGGCCCAAGATCACCCGCATCTCCTGGTGCACCTTGTGCTCCTGTTGGCCCCTGAGTGACACAGAGAAAAGTAAATTTGGTGAAAACATGCAGTGTGAAAAAAGACATTGAAATGAAGACATTTATTACATGTACACAGCACCAAGCTTGAGAGAACTTACTGGTGGACCTGCCAGGCCTGGATGACCTCTTGGTCCGATTTCACCCTGATCACAACAAAGACATTATATCTCTGTTCAGTGGTTCTATATGGCAATCCAGCTAAATATTATAGAAAAGTCATTATTAAATGTGGAAAGATCCTTACCGGTGCTCCAGAGACCATCCCCGCCACTCCTTGCTTTCCATCATGGAATCCAGAGGCCATTTGAGAAGCAAAGTGACTCTGTAAAACATAAATTGAATTTAAATTTGCATTGAAAAAAGGGCAGTCATGACACACTTGTCACCATAGATTTACAGATCAGCAAGTTCAAGTCACCATGAAATCAAAATTGACAATTCCTGTTTTTTTTAATGGAATATTGCAGTATTTATCATAAACGATGTATCCGTGCACATCATTAATTTTTTTTTAATTCACGTGTCCTTGTAATCGTTAATCAAACTTCCCCTCCCTTATGCAGTGCCATCTCTTCTCTTCATGGAAGATGACATGTTTAATGGCATGAGGGCGGGACAACCTGTCACTCACATGAGATCAACCAATAGCAAACCACAACCATCCAATGATCCAATCAATTCCCGATGGACTAAATCAAGATCAACTCTACATTTTTTCTTGTTAGAGCCGTTTCACTCGGATTTATCTCTCAATAGAGTGATGCAGGCATGACATATTTTTGTAGGCCAAAATCCCAGAAACGAGTTTTAACACTTCCGGTTCCATCATCCTGAAGTCAATGAGTTTTTTGACTGGGTGTTTGAATAAATGCTTGAAATATGGTCTGCGGTCAACACAAACTGACAATATTTTCACATTTTATTCTATAATATAAAATACATCAGTAAAGCTTTAATTTGTCTTGTAAAAGGCGGTAGATAACAAGTGGCTAAATGGGACTACAGTGGTTGTCAACTAGTCCACTTTCACAGCCTTGTTGTGTTTATAATTGCGCTCTTGCAAACTATTATAACTCAAACTTTTGGGGAAAATGTTTTTAAACAAAGACTGAATGAGTTTTAGTGATGATGACATTGAAGTCATGCTTCAGTGGTGTAGTTCGTTTATAGCCTACCTTTAGCTTTTGACTTCTGCCAATTGTATTTACTTTGTATAAAAATTCAAAGTTGTGTTCCTTTGTGAAGATTATCACGATGAACAAAACATGTAAGAATCATAAGCTTTTGTTAGCCAAAGACCTTATTTTCTGCAATAATCCAAAAGCCAATGGGAAAATCCTACTGGGTTTTTGTCAAGGGAACCTTGGGAAGAAAAGACTATCGCAACTTCCATATCATGGTGAATTTAATGTGATTTTTCCCACTGCAAATTCCAGAGTGGTAAACCCACGATTCATTTCCCCAACCATGATTTTCACAGTCAGTCCACTTATAAAATCTGTTGACCAGAAACACTGTTGCTCAGTGATGTAAGGTCACCATGAAATCAAAATTGACCATTTTGTATGGAATATTGTCACGTTTATTATAGATGACTTATCCATGCACATAATTAAAAACTTAATTTGCCCTATGTAATCTTAAAGGTGCAGTAAGTGATTTTTGAAAAAACTCTGTTGAAAGTGAGCGGACTGAGCGCCACAACACACTTGTAGCCAATCGGCAGTAGGGGGCGTGTCCACTCATGATGGGGGACGAGAGAGTGAGCAAAAGGGGGATTTGAAGAAAGACTGTAGAGAGATGGCTGAGAGACATTACAATAGAGAAAAGGTCAGAGGAATATCACTGGAAAAAGAGGGTTATGAACAGGCAAGAGCTTTAGGACCCGCATTAATATAAGAAACGCTTTCCAGTGCTGGAGAGACCTAAGCGGGAAGGCCTGAAAATGAATGCCGAGGTTTCATTGTTTCTACTCCATACGTGAGTAACGCTGGTTTTGAGTGTTATGTCCCTGAACTCTAATGTTAATTTTTTGTGCTTCTTTGTCATTAGTTTATCATTATTTTGCTTCGCTTCTTCTATGATAAAGAGACATCCACTCTTGCATTGAGTGTTCGTGCATTTTGGGGCGGAGCAATGAAGGGAGGGGTGTGTTTGTTTGGATTGATTTCAAATATCAACAGTGTTCGACATCAATTTTGAGAAATCTCATACTGTACCTTTAATTAAAAAATATTAACTTCCCCTCCCCCAGTCCCCCTTGCAATGGCTGCGTTCCAGTTAGTTTTTTTATGCCCTTCCCTCGCTAACTTCCCTCAGTCTCGTTGACTCGGATGTATGTCATTGCTTACGTTGCATGAGTGCCCACTACTGGCAGAACCCTTGCAATGGGCTGCATTCGAACGTCCTGCCCTTGATCACCTGTAAGCTGCTATGGAGTTGATTTATTATTATTTTTTTTTTCCTTACGAAACTGTTTAATGCAGCATTCTATATGTATATAGGTGTGTTTGGGTTGTTTTAGATATTTAAAAAAAACTATTAATATATCATAGAGTTGTTTGTGGTGGGGTAAATTAAACACGATATGCAGTGACGTCACTGTCGTGTTGCATTGTGGTATATGAAGTGTACATATGAAGTAGACTCGCTCCCTCGGTCAAAATCGAGGGAGTGAGGGTCTGTCCATATAAACTTCCCTCTTCCACTTCACGAAGTGGAACGCACTTCAAAATGGCAGCAGGGATTCCCCCGAGGGAAAGTGCTTAGGGAAGTTTGCGAGTGCATGTCTAAAACTGGAGTGAAACGCAGTCAATGACATCTCTTCTCTGATCAGGGTTGCCAGGTTTTCACAACAAAACCCACCCAATTGCTGCTCAAAACTAGCCCAATCTGTGTTTTTGGCGGGGTTCCTCTGGTAAAATTCGCATTCCAGGGGCTAAATATCATGTTATTTAGGGTTGCTTCAACCCGCGATCATGAAAAACAACCCGCGGCAACAGTGTTAAAGTAGTCCAAATCCACAGGCTTGGCAACACTGTGTCTGATAATGTGTGCACCAGCGCAAGGGCTGGACAATAACTGCTCCCCTCCAGCAACCTGTCACTCACATGAGATCGCATCATTTAGTGAACAACAATGATCCAATCAATTCCTGATCTACAAAATCAAGTCCCGGCCTATGTTTTTCAGTTTCACTAGGATATACGCTAGACCAGGGGTGCTCAAGTTCGGAGGCCAAGAGGGCCGCATTTTAACCACATGTAATGCAAAGGGCCACAAATTGGATCGTAAGACTTTTATTTAGGCCTACTTAAGACAATATTTGTAGTTTTACTGAGTATTTACTAAAAGTGCAGTTTATTATCTAGCTAAGTCTTACTAGTACTTTAATGGTTGTCCTATTTAAAGTGTCACTGAACATGATAAATGGCATTTAAAAAAAGGATTAATAGCTTGTCTTGCTGTATTCTTAATGTACAAATGCATAAAAAAAACAAGAACTGATGAAAAGAAGTCCTTATTCATATTGAAATGTCTGCATTGTTTTCACAAGTAATTTCAGGTCTGGCTGTTGTTCACTGGCTGATGAGACAGTTTGTCAGTAAGACGAAAACGTTGCACTGTTTTATAGTCTTTTTATACTCCATTGCACCTTTTTAACACTTTTTATAGCGCCTATTTATACTCAGGGTCGCTCAAAGGTTTTATTATTTGTATTATTATTACCTACCTTTTAATTTGGTCAGAATCCAAAAATCTTTTTTTTTTTTGTTCAATCACAATCTCAGGAATTCTCTAATTATAACCAACGCTGTAAACATGATAAATAAGATATTGTCCTTTAGCTCAAATGATGTGACGACAGATCTGTGGGAGCGCTCTCTGCTTGCTTTGTTTATAACACATTGACATTAAGAATAAAAGTTTTGTTTTTCATGCTGCAAAGAGGACTATCGGCAACTTACACACACTGCAAAGTTTGAGGAATGTCAACTGCATTACATTATGGAAAAATAAGGTTATTTCTTTTTTTACTTGCGCGCACAGTCTCGAGCCTTTGATAGCGTTCGCGAACACAAGTGCTCGACACATGCGCAGTAGAGAGATTCATGCTTGCCTAGTCTTTTTCGCTCAAATAGTTACAATAAAATGTCTTTGTACTCGTTTAAAATAGAGTTGCTGATATCTTTTAATCCCCTCACACGAGCGCTCTTCAACAAGGTCGGCTATTGTGTTTGTTGTTACTCTTGTTCTGTCTTCTCCGTTTCTTTTCAGACTGAAACAACAGCCCGTTTCAGTGCTGACACCTTGTGGACGAACTAAATTAGTGCAAAAACTATTCAATGTGCGCGTGCAAAGTGCCTTCAGTCTATATTGTTCTTTGCGGTTAGAAAAACTGTGCTGCGCGCGTACACTATGCGCGTTCTCTGCTGATGATTACAGCGTCACGCGCACTGTACGCCTACCCTAGTCTACGTGTAAAAAACGAATTAATATTCACGCTAATTTTGAACGCAAATTATAATAAAAATACATTTATATGTAGCATGATGCGGGCCACAAATTTAATGCTGACGGGCCGGATGCGGGCCGCCTGTTGAGTACCCCTGCGCTAGACTATCACAAAATGTTCATTTCATGCTAACTTTCAATAGATGTTATAAATAATATATAATAGTGTGATAAGAACACATTTAAGCAAGTTTTTAAAAAAAAACAAAAAAAACAACAGGATCAAGTCTGATTTTGGTGGGCTTGCTTGTGTTTTGTATTGTCACTAAAATGGAAACATTAAAATCACTAGTAGCCTACACTAGTAATGCAGCATTTTCATAATTTTTGTTTTTTGAAAGAAATAAAGGATTTTGTTTTACTTAAAACCTTTTTTTTAACAACAATAAGGTACATATATTATTTTTTACCATAAACACACTTTATCCTAATTGTATGCATTACATATTCAGATCAGGGGAACACATTTTACGATTCTAATCACTGATTAGGGATGTAACAAATGCAGGACAACAAAACCTGAACAGATAATATTACTCACCCCAGGCAATGCAGCGCCCACAGGACCAGGCTCACCTGGCATGCCTGGGACACCTGGCTCCCCATCAAAACCAGGTGGACCTGGAACACCCTTCACAAAAAAACATTGCATGTCACTATTTTAACTATTTAGGTGTCATCATTACACTATGTATTCACTCAAAGTAATTTTGACTAGCCATAACTTACAGTATGTTCCATGCAATAAGAGAGAAAGTCACTATTTGTACATAACTTGGAGGTGTTTCTGAGGTGAAATAGCCTCATAACAGAATACAAATGACTAAAATGGGTATTGGTAAATGTCACATACTCGTCTTCCTTTGCTTCCTGGATATCCTGCTCGGCCGTCTGCTCCTGGGGGACCCTGTTTGATGTGACACACAAGATAATGGACATCACTTTGATTGACATTACAAAGAATAGGGGTTCTGAAGAGAGAAAGAAAAAAAAAAAAAAAAAAAAAAAATTAAGATTAGAGATGTGTGTGTATGTATGTGTGGTCCTGGTATTCCCTACGTTATAGGGACCAGATGCCATTTTTGACCTTGTGGGGACATTTTTGGTCCCCATGAGGAAAACAGCTAATAAATCATACTAAGTGATGTTTTTTGAAAATGTAAACATGCAGAAAGTTTTCTGTAAGGGTTGTGTGTGTGAAAAATATAATTTGTGTGTGTGTGTGTGTGTGTGCGCGTGCATCATTTTTTTCACCATTGGTCCTGGACGCCCAGGTACTCCCACGATCTAAAAAAGAAGAAAAAAACATTAATTAAAATAATAAAATAATATGAATCTGTATATAACAATTTTAACACTACTGTCATATTCTTATATCTGGCACAAAATATTGCATGGACATATGATGGACAGAAGCATAATCTTATAGACTTACATAAGGAATGTCACCAGGTTCACCTTTTTGGCCCTGAAAAAAACATGCAGGCCTAATCAAAACTTTATATGTATATTAATATGTGATGGAAAAAAATACAAATAACAAATGTTAATCTGTATGCCTGAATTTTAAAAGTATTCACATACCTTAAACGCAAATGTTTCTGCAAAAGAGAATTAAAATTAATTAAAAGTCTAAATTATAATAAATACAGCCTATTAAATGATAAATAAACGATCCTCCCTCCTCTCCTCATCTAAATGAATTCCCTTTACGAATCTGATTGGCGTCTGCCCTCTAGCGGCCATCTCGTGTATGACTCACCGATTCTTCCTTGCGCACTGGCGAAGGTTTGACAGACAGGGCAGCACTCTCCCTCTGGGATCATGAACTGTTCGCATCCCTTCAGATCCTCACAGATGACCTCCTCACAGATCACTCGGCCGTTATCACATACACAAAGCCTGCACGGCTCTGGCTTCCAAATCTCATTTTCGGAATAATTCTGATCACCGTCTTTACAGTTTTTCGTGTCCTCTGTTCAAAGATGAAAAAGAAAACAGACATAAGGATTTTTATATCAGTCATTTATAGCTTATCATACATAAATATTACATTCTTATTAATCACATTAAAAAACTTTATTTATTTGTTTGTTTGTTTGTTTGAGGTGATGTTGAGAAGTGAATTACAATGCAGCACAAATTCAATCCGCCAGCAGAGGACAGTCTAGCGTCAAGAATCATTTTGTTCCCATTAAATGAGTTACTTGATGCTAATTTTGATATTTTCGTCCTAAAATTCCACTCTGGTTATGCTTGGTTATACTTACTGCTAAGATTGTGGTAGAAACTCACAAATATTCCTTTATATGTCTTAAGGTATACTGAAAGCTAACAGCCCTTACAAAAACTTGGCATGCTAACCACAATACCCACCACGTAGTTGCTAGTGCTACAAACATTGTTTCTAAAACAGTCGTAACGTGGTTACTCTCATCAAGGAAAAAAAAGGTAATAAATAAAAGAAAAATCACAGAAAAGACTGTTAACAATTTGTATTTCTCAAAACACATATATGAGTGATATCATTCAGGTAATAGGGACATTTTATGTGTAGTATTTTAAAATCATGCTTACATCAGCTTTAATTATTGATTTTACAGTAGTAATAATAACCAAAAATTGTAATGAAACTACTTTATGGTAATCTATGCTTACCATTCTAATAGTTTTTAAATGAACTGCCTTCTCAGTTGCTTGCTAGGCATACAGTATCCAAGTATAAGAAATTAAAGCCACAAGAATAGACACACCATGTATGTAAACATTGTACATCGTATACAACATCAAAGCTATTCAGAAGGCACTGTTAGTGCTGAGGAGGTGCCTAGAATGGATAACATTTTTAATTTCTTCATTTATTTCACATTGTGGCAACAGTAAGTGGCACACATTCGAGCTGTTTGTCTGTCTATATCAACTTTACATCGAGGAATCACAGAACCCTCAGATGGAGCCTCATGATAAAGCACTGGTCCCATTAGTCTGGTCCATAATCTGTCCTTGACAAGGACATGTAAGTAACTATAATTATAAGTCAAAGTATAAAGTACAGTGTTTTAGACTCAATGAGAACTAGAGCAATGCCACCATTCATCCAATTCTGCTTGCCCTCATTTAGCTGGTGATCACATCATACGCCACACCCTGTAATTGAGGTCTGCAGCTGGAGACCTTCAGCCATTTTTCACTCAGCCTATTGAGGATGCACCTTTTATGTACCACATCAAGACTACATTCCACAAATAGAAAAAAAAAGAACTCCACCTTTTTCAATGTCAAATTATGGGGCTGGTCTGCCTATATAGAACATCTTTCTGTCTGAAAGTTTTCTCTGTGTTCCTACCATTTCTGCTTACATTATGGCTGAATCTGAAACCGCCCCCTAAACCCTCAATCACTATTACTACATTAGTCCACTAATACAGTTCACTTGAAGGAGTGAATGAAAACGAGTGAGTGAATTTGGACAGGTGTTGCGTGTACATTGGCTGTACACTCGTTATTGCGGTGCAATGTGGGATAGAATGGGTGCACTCGATAACGTCCACTATGGTTTCGGACACCACACTGTAAAACTCATAAGTTCAGAATACTTAAAACATTTGAGGAAACTTATTACCTCAAAACATTTAAGTAAACTAACTCATTTTTTTTTAAGTTAGTAGAACTTAAAATTTTTGTGACAAGTGGGGTGGGGCCGAAAGCCGTGGAAGCGGAGCAAGGCCAGTCACATCACCGGCATCCCTTCGCTCACACAGTTCTTAGCCTCACCCAGCTCATCACAATGTTAATTACATACAGTTCATTTACATAAACATCACAGTCAGATCTTGGTTAAATGTTCAATAGCAAATAACACATGCTATTATAACGATCAAAGAGACTGTCATTATCTACTTGCATGTATATAATCAAACAACATACAGTATATGTGGTCTTAAAGGATTAGTTCACTTTCAAATGAAAATTACCCCAAGCTTTACTCACCCTCAAGCCATCCTAGGTGTATATGACTTTCTTCTTTCTGATGAACACAATCGGAGAATATTAATAAACATCCTGACCTGACACATCCAAGCAGTGAGCGGGATCAACGAGTATGAGCTGAAGAAAGTGTCTCCATCCACACATCCATCCATCATAAACATATTCCACATGGCTCCGGGGGGTTAATAAAGTCCTTCTGAAGCGAAGCGATGCTTTTGTGTAAAAAAAATATCCATATTTAACAAGTTATGAAGTAAAATATCTAGCTTCCGCCAGACTGCCTTCCGTATTCAAGTTATGAAGAAAGTGTAAACTGGCATCACGTCAGTTAAGTTTTTTCCATAAGTTGAATAGGGAAGGCGTAGGACGTAGTGTAAGCGTTTTGAACTGTGAGAGTTTTACACTTTCTTTGTAAGTTGAATATGAAAGGTGGTTTGGCGGAAGCTCGATATTTTACTTCATAACTTGTTAAATATGGATTTTTTTTTTTTACACAAATGCATCGCTTCGCTTCAGAAGGACTTTATTAACCCCCCGCAGCCGCGTGGAGTATGTTTATGATGGATGGATGTGTGGATGGAGACACTTTTTTCAGCTCATATTTGTTGATCCCGCTCACTGCCATTATAAAGCTCAGATGCGTCAGGATATTTATTAATATTACTCCGAATGTGTTCATCAGAAAGAAGAAAAAGCCATATACACCTAAAATGGCTTGAGGGTGAGTAAAGCTTGGGGTAATTTTCATTTGAAAGTGAACTAATCCTTTAAAAGTTTTACAGCCCATCCTCAACCTAACCACAGGCTCTACTCCTCACCACAATGGTAACCCTATAAAACTAACATAACAGAAGCCCCTGTAAATATCAATATAACACAACATTAAACACTAACGTCTGTCTTCATATGTTAATCTTGTGCAAAAACACACAAAATAGCATGTAATTTCAACATTTATTTATACAGTCAGACGCAAAGCAAACTGGGAATTAGAAATCTGCTGCAACTCAACTCAAACATATTAAGTTACTACAGCTTACTACAATGAAATTTTGAGTTCACACAACTTTTTATCTATTAAGTAATGAACTTTCATTATTATTTGAATGAAACAAACTTATTTCATTTAATTAATTTCACTGTTCGGTTTTACAGTCCACTACAAATGGCTGTCCTCTCAAATAATGCCCTATTTGAGGGTATGGGGGCGATTTCAGATTCAGCCTATGCCAATTTTCATGTTTACATACTTTTTTTTTTTAACTGTTAAACTTAAGTTCAAAACATAACACAAAACTGAATAAGACAGCAATTTGCTACATTTTTACAGTATACCGTAATGAAATATATTCCAAATCTAAAAATGTTATTAAAAAAAAAGGCTACTATCAAAACAATTTGATGTAGCCCTACATATACATAGGTGATAGCCTTTCGATTTCATTAACATCTATAGGGCCCTATGAAATCCGTTTTATTTTTTCCCAAATTCCGTTTTATTTTTTCCCAAATTCCGTTTTTTCCGTTTTAATTTTTCTGGATTCCGTTTTTTTTTTTTCCGTTTTTTTTTTTTTTTTTTGACTCCATTTTAAAAAAAAGCATGTCTAATTAATTGAAATAATGAAACTTATCTAATTTACCAACAATTTATTAAAAGTTTAACAAAAAATTACATTTTTTTTAGGGCCCTATGATATACGTTTTATTCTTTCCCCTCAAATTCTGTTTTATTTTTACCAAATTCTGTTTTAACTTTTCTGGATTTTCTGGATTTAATTACATTTTAATAATCAAAAAGCATGTCTAATTAATTGAATTCTTAAAAACAACAAAATTTATTAATTAAAAAATGTATTTTTATGAAATTTTTTTTGTTTTTTGTTTTCAGAAATTCTGTTGCGTATTTTAATTTTCCCGGCAATCAAATAACGCATACAATTTAATTTATCTTTTAATCATGAAATTAAACTTTTTTTGTCAAACAATGTACTGCACAACAGAGCTTTACTGTTAAAATTAAAACATGGAAGAAAAACTGCGATTATTCCTTAAAAAGATAGTTTTAATAATTTATTATTAAATTAATTTATCTAAATTCTACTGTACAACAGTAATATGTTTCTGTCAAGTTAAATCGAACTTTTATTTTGACGGGTTGCCGAGAGCTTTGAGTTTCTCTGTATTTATGACGATTGTTTTCTCAAACTAAGCAGTTAAATGCTGATGAATTGACTTTCAGAGCGGCTTTGGAGATGAATTTCGTGCGTTCATTTCCTCATATAGTGAGGCGACAGAGAATGAAAACAACGCGAGCGTCGCACGTGCTTCAGTGTGTGTGCGTGCATGCGCGCATGCGTGTGTGAGGTAAAGGAAACCGCGGTTCCACGTCATTAATTTCAGAGGCACACAGACATGCAGGATTCATATTTAAATAGTCTTTTTGCGGTTTAATATTCACAGACACTAGTCTGTATCGCGATTTGATTTAAGTGTAGTGACCTGCTTTTTATTCATTCATCAAAAATTTGACAAATTCCGTGACATTCCGCGTTATATACTAATTTCCGTTTTTATGACTGGATTCCGCCCGCGTTTTCTGCATCGCGGAAATCATAGGGCCCTACATCTCTACAAAAGGGAAAAATTTCATACTGTAATGTAAACATAGACCATTTAACATACTGCAGTGAATTTTAATCAGTAGAGAGGTGTCTTTCTGCTTTTGTACAGAAATTTTACAAAAGAAAACGTTGTATAATTTTACCTGTTGTTGGTGTTTTTTAGGTCATTGTTTTATGAATGGCAAAGTGTGTTTTGTTGGGTGAAACCTTTGCTAGCGTTATAGCTTGATATGAGTGTTTTGGTAGTTTTTGGTAGTGTGAAATTTACTGCTGTGCCAAGCTGAAAGTTGATAAGGAGTAGTAGCAGTTGTAATAAACTGTTTCACATAATTGTAATGCATAATAAATGACCTAATATATGAATATTGAACACAGTTTTATGATGAACACACCCAAGGAGAAGATGCCAAATTATTTTTCCTTCATGTCTCTTTTAAATCCTCTCATGTTGTCTGTGTTGTGTTTGTCTGTGGCTCTGAGCGACAGCTCCAGGCTGTGATAACTCTTGATTAAATGCTGTAGCGTGACAAAGACGGCAGACAGAGTAAATGCCGGTTCTGATGCTCAAAGTCTGTCGCATCAGAGTCTATCCTGATGGCTGGCTTCTAGCATGGCTTCCACTGCTGTAATCAGCAATAATGTGTATGACTATCTGAAAGCCTTTAATACAGTGCTCTAGTCCAACAACAGTGGAAGTGCAGACAGCTTTATGCATGGGAAGAATTATTTGTTGCCCCTACTTTCATCAAAGGCGTTTGGGACAGCTGTAATTGTTTCTGTAAAGGCCCTAATTATGTCATAAAGACATTCCAAGCAATTAAGAAGACGAAGTGAAATTTCTCTGCACTTTACTTTTCAAAATAATAGACTTTGTGAGAGAAATAACTGAAGTGAACTAAATATTTAAAATATAAATGTATAACTTTTTAGACAGATAGACAGCTAAAAGTTCTCATCTTAAATGCTTTTAAACTAGGAAATAAATTTGTGACCATGTAACCATGCTGAAGACCTGAAGTAATATTAAATGTATATTATTTTCAGTCTTGTCAATGGCATTGGAGCAGTAAAACTACTACCAGAAGGACACCTGCTGCTACTCAGCTGTATGAAACTGGCCTTTTTAAAGCACGATTCTGAAAAGACAGTAAGTACCAATTTAGTGGAAAAGCACATGCGTTATTTTAGGGAAACCACAGCGGCCTCTATTATAGGTTAGGCTGTGGGCAACTTTTATTTCTGTCGAAGCGAAAAGGCACGCCCTCTGTCTGAAGTTTTTAACAAAAATATCCTCTTTGGAATGTACATTTCTTTAATATATACTCATGTATAGAATGGACATTGTATTTGTCATACATGTTTCTCTATAAGTCCTGTATTGCAGATCCTGTGATTGACATAATATCCTCCCCCTCATAAAACATTACAAGCTGGCTTTCATGACGTGTAATGGGATAATTACTATGAGAGGGTCACACACGTTGTTTTATGTATATTAGACCAGACTGATGTACATTAAACTAGGGTTGGAGTGTGACAGCATGAATTCACCATGCAAAATTTTTTATTTCAATATAATTTTAGACTCAATTCTTGCTGAGCTACCCAACAATATTGATCAATAACTTCAACTGAACTGTAGTGTAACTAACCTAAATGAATGTGAAAACATCAGTTGGATTTCAGGCAAACGCATTCGCCACATGATTGGGTGTGTCTAGCATCTCTTTTGGAAAGAACTTTGACCACAATTGGTGGCCTGCTTTGGTCCGTGAAAACCTCACATCATTACACGCAAGGCCATGAAATTATAACTCCGATAGAGCTGAGAAAGCAGAAGATCAGGATAATTCACAATTAAATTAGGAATCAAAATTGTGCTAGTAAGGAATGATACTGTTCAGGTAAAATCGGCTTTGAACCCAGCTAACGGAACGTTTTCAGAACGTTCTGGCAAAGTTATGAACAAACGTTCTTTCAGAAACATGAAAGAAAATAGAATGTTTGTTCAATATTATCTGGTCTTTAATAATTTTCTCAAACTTTCAGCACAATAATGTAATTTATACGTCATTCATGGAACGTTTTAGATTTTTTTAAAGAAAATGGTACTGCTTGTTTCAGAATGTTCAGAGAACATTCAAAAGTAAGGTTCACAAAATATTTGAAGAATGATAAAATGGAATGTTTCCTTAACGTTCAAATAGGGAATGCTTTCTTCACAGCAGCATTAACTTAGTTCAGTAATATGGCTATTCCATCACCACAATTTTTTGCTGTTCATAACATAAATGGGACTGAAACAAGATCTTCTCTGTGGTGTTTCCCACATCCATTATTATTGCTTACGTTTAATAGGATGAATTAGGAATAGTTTAATCATGTTGTTCCACACCTGTATGACTTTCTTTCTTCCATGGAACACTAAAAGAGTTGTTAGGCACAATGACAGACTCATCATTGACTTCCAGTGCTTCTTTTTTCCATAATGAAGGTAAATAGGGACTGAGTCACTGTAAATCATGACAGTTTTAATTCTGGGTTCTAACTACCATTGTAAGCAGTAAGTTCTTCCTAAACTATATGGTAAGACATTAATAGCCAATAGGATCTTACTTAAATTATCAAACACATTAACATAAAGTGTCCTACTTTACCTGCATTCATGCTACTTGTATAATTTACATAACATAATTTTACTGCAATAAAACAAAAATGAGGCTTTATTATTTACCCAACCGTGGAAGAAATTTTGTTCACAGTCATTTTTAATCTAAATGAAGCACCTTAAAAACTTCAGTCTAAATGTTTTTCATTTAAATCCAAACATTTGAATTTTTAAACTCTCCACAATAATCTTACACTGCCCACAGATGCATGAAAAATCATGATAAAAATTACATTAAAAAAAGCTGTTCTTCTCCCAGAAATTACCATTGTGTTTTAGTGTATGATGCAAAACAGGTAAGTGTGACACTTATTTCACCTTTTTCAAACCCTTCTTACATATTTATCTCAAATACTGGAGTTATACATACTGATATACAGAGATATACCGAGTATCAGGTTAATATCTTCTATCAGGTTAGGAAAGTGTGAGGCAGGTTACTCACCGGTCTTAACATCCTGGCACGTAATCAATAACACCTGGGCCAAACAGAACCCCAGCCATACAGGTATCCTGAGGTGATGAACTGCGGTCATTTTCACGACAAGGGGGCACAAGCCTTGCCTGTGCCTGCCACAGGAGGTAGACTGTTAAAAAATCACAGCTTCACCATGCGCTCGACAAGACGCCCACTGTACCCGAGAGCGCAGCTGCCAGCCTCTGCGCAGACGCTCCCTGTATGAAAACTCCAGGCAGCCTGTGCACCCCCGCCCTGTGGTTCTCCAGCCTCTCATCTAGCTGGAGCAAAAATAACTCGAGCCTCCAGTCTTCTTTAAGATGATGCACACTTATGAAGAACATGAAGCAGAATGCATCATGTATCACTGTCATAACACTACAAAGCTCAGCATCACTCAGCAGACACCAATAGATTTAATTATAGGACAACTATGTACAGTGGCTTTATTTTATTTCTTAGATGTGTAGAATAGGTAAAAATGCAATAATTTTGTGTGTAAATTCTGTAGTGGATCATAAGCTAACCTATTTGGATCATATTAGACAAATTGTAGAGCTTGACATGCTTAAAAAATAAACATTTTAAACCTTTTTCATTGATTTTGCATATGAGACAAAAAGACACAACAATAATTTAAATGAAACACAAAACCGTTTTTCACGAGTTTGTGTGCCCATATAATCTTAGCAAACGTGGTAAACAGATTTGGCTTGCTGTCTGCTATAGAGGGGCTTGGAGAGGATTTTCTACTCAGGCTCCGATTGCCCCCCTATTATATATAGGCAAAAACACATAAAGGAGGAGAGGAGGAGGGATGCCGAAAGAACTGACAACGGGAAGTGGTAAGAGGCTGTTTTTATACCCTGGTATTATTTAGAAGATTAGATGGGCGTACTCCTCCTGAAATTACGTTTAATAACTTCTGTAGTGGCATTAATGTGAAACTTATATGTTGCACCTGAATGCATAAAGTATTAAACATGATCATTTGCTAAGCTAGTGAACATGAATTAGTCAACACTCATTAATATTCATGAGTTAAAACATGAGATATTCCTATCATGAGATAGGAGCTGGAGCTGCAGATGAAGGATCATAAAATCATAACAATATATATGTAAATGTAATTTAAATATTATATAGCCAATATGTGAAGGAGGTTTTAGTTTTTACTTAAAATAAGTTTGGGTTATGAGTTTGGCCTTTAAAAAAAACAACAACTTTTTAATACTTTAATTCAGCAAGTATACATGAAATTGATCAAAAGTGACAATATAATGTTACAAAAGATTTCTGTTTCAAATAAATGCTGTTCTTTTCATCATTCTAATCCTGAAAGAATCCTGAAAAAGTTGTATCAAGGTTTCCACAAAAATATTAAACAGCCACAACTGTTTTCATCATACATTGATAATAATAAGAAATGTTTCTTGAGCAGCAAATCAGAATGATTTCTGAAGGATCATGTGACTAAAGACTGGAGAAATGATGCTGAAAAACATCAGCTTTGCCATCACAGGAATAAAATGCATTTTAAACTGTATTAAAATATAGCTATTTTAAATTGTAATAATAATATTTCACAGTTTTTACTGTATTTTCGATTAAATAAATGCAGCCTTGGTGGCCATAAGAGACTTCTTTCAAAAATCCTTTAAAAAAAATGTTTAATGTGTGTATACATAAATAAAATAACCATGTTAGCGTGCCTCAATATTAAAGCCATTTGAATTTAATCGCATGGACAAAAAGCACTTTTAATTTTTCAAAATATCGTCTTTTGTGTTCCAAAGAAGAAAGAAGGTCATACAGGTTTGGAACGACAAGAGTAAATGATGACACAATTATAATTTTTGAGGTAACTATCTCTTTAATAACAGGATATAGGCTATGTTACCTCTTACGAAACTTTGGTGGGTGGGGGTTCATTTTGAAACCAGTACAGGATTGGCCATTCATACTCGGCCTGCCTAATTGCACAAATCTTTCTACATCTGAGAAGGCAAATTACTTCAAGACAAATATAGGTTGTTAAACTGTTTCCCTTCTATTCATGTCCTACAGTTGTTTGTACAATTCTAAATGAAAAAGTTTATTCCCTTTGCAATCATTCTCCCACCTTATCGTCATAATTGCCTGACTAACACAGTGACCTCAGGATGTTCTTGGCTGGCCTCACAAAGTATTACTGTACATGTGTACAGTGTGTTCTAGAAACTATAAACAACTCTTTACAAAAGCTCTTTTTCCCCATTAATGTTTTAGCAGTGTGCATTCAACAGTAACGGACCTCAGTTCTTTCTGGACATAAAGAGGAGACACATGAGGTCATGAGTGAGTGAGTCGTTCCGTAAATATACTCTAGCCAAATGAACCTTGTACACTGCAGAATAGACATATTCTAACAAATTACTTTATGTAGACTCACAGGTTCACTTCCCTTTCACAGTAGAACGTATCCACATGTTTTGTTAGTGTAGGCAAAGGGATCTTGGTTCAGTTACGAGGAGAGAAACACGGTTTATTTCACCATCTATGTGAATCACTGCAACACCATCATTTAACTTGTCCTAAAAATGAACATTACACATTTTCACAGATTGTAAAATTTCTGGCCCATCTTAAACATAACAGACCATAAACTAAGTTAAACTCAAAGCAGAAGTTGCTATGATATTCTGGTAAAACATAACATATGATTTAAATCTTACATATGTTGTTTCTGTTCTACTTTGAAACATTTATTACTTCTCTTGCTGAAGCTGACCTGGTCAGTATGTAACAAGAACACTATTTACACTAGCTCCACCCACCAATGTCTGGTTGGGCCACTCAAGTTTTAAAAAAGACGCACAGAATGCAACATTTTCAGTGGCGCAGCAGTAGTGAGTAAGGCTTGCAGACCTGGCTTTTAACGCGATCGACACAGGTTTGTTTATTATACACCGGTTTATAACTTTTGCCGAGCTCGCTTTTATTTTCAATAATAATGAAAATAATGTTCTAAAAGTGTAAATAAACTGCAAACGAGTGTTTAATAATATTAAAAGTGTTTATTGGGTAGGGTTAGGGGAAGATGTAGGGAGGGTTTTTATTCTCCCAATACGGCAGCATCCATTTAATAATTTTAATAAATATAATCATTTACACTCTATGATATTATTGCATCCTGTTAATGTACAAAAATACTGATGTGCAAATAGTATCTGCCAATATAAAGTATAGATAGCATCTTATTACTATTTACTCTTATTGCAAAGAACTGATACTTTTACAAGGTGTAAATAGAATCTATCGCTATTTTCACCTAGTGTAAATAGCATATCGCTAAGAAAATGCTGCTATTGTCACTACAGCTATTGTCACTTAGTGTAAATAGCATCTATCGCTAAGAAAATATGCTATTTTCGCTTAGTGCAAATAGCCGCTGCCATAACTAAAACAAAACAAATGGCAAAAATTTACAATAAGGTCCCATTTCTTAATGTTAGTTCTGTCATGACAACTCTAGAAGTGTTTGGCATGGTAATGGCACGATAATGTTGATATGTTTGGTCTTGGCGAAACAGATCTGCTACGCTGCTGCTGCTGCTGCTGTAGGTTATTGCTGCTGCTGCAGAGCAAGTACGGGACTTGCTACTGCCAATACATACATGACATTCTGCTGTGAGCAAGTAAGACATGCTGTTGCTGTACAATGTAGCGTACATGAATTACCCGTAGCAGATCTATACAGGTGGAGCTGGGGAAGGTGAAGGGTTTCTGAAAGCGCGCTGCACTGCTAAGGCAAATGCTACCCAAGTATTTTTAAGTTTAAGCACGCAAGCTCATTGGCTACTGATACAGCAGGAACCAATCAGCTGTGCCCTATAGATAATGATGTGATTATGAGCAGGTTGAGTTAAAGGACCTATTAGCCTGTGCCATCTAGAGTTTCATGACAGAACTTTATATTTAATGCATTAACTAACAATGAGCAATACAATTGTTAAGGTATTTATTAATCTTTTTTTAACATTAAGTTAATAAAAATACAACTGTTCATTGTTCATTTTAGCTCAGGTTCATTAAATAAGATTAACATACAACTTTAGATTTTAGTTATGTATTAGAAATGTTGAAATTAACATGAACTAAAATGAATAAATGCTTTAGAAGTAGGCTATTTTTCATTGTTAGTTCATGTTAACTAATATAAATTTATTGTAAAGTGTTACCAGTAAAATAAAGTGTTGCTCATATAATTAACAACAAATATTCTTCATGTAAACTAGTTTGACCTTATTATGCTATACAAAAGAAGGTCATCAGATCATCTGTCCAACGTATAAACTAAAACCTCATTACAAGTAATGTAAACTAGGTGATTACAGAACAATTAAGCTAATTACATTCTGTTTATAAATAAAACGAAGCAATAATGAACAAGCATTAATAAGGCCATTATACTCACTATAAACCTGACTACAATTTATGTTTGGAGGGAGTTACTTATAACAGATGTGATGGTGTCAGGTCTATTTATTTGAACCCGATAAGACACTACACATATGGCAGAGGACATCCTGATCAGCTTACAACCACTTTATTATTTATGATTTGGTTGGACAAACCCAAGCAGCACCTCTGCAGTCTCATTTAGCTTTGAACAGGTAGTGATGTTGCCACAGCCAGAGTCAAGTCAAATTCAAACTACTGTGAATGAACATGCAAAGTAACGATATGCTCAAGCTGCAGTGAACTACAGTCATGTTTGCGGCAGCAACTAAGAACTTTGTGAAGCAGGTGGGGGACACTGGACGGCTGATCCATGTGCCCAGTCTAAGTGAAGCGGACCGATATCAACCCCTCAGCCTGGTGACGAGGAAGAGAAGACGCCATTTCTGGAAGAAGACCAAATATGCCACAACCCCCTTCTCACTGAAAGACATACTCGTGGGAGAGAAAGAGATCACAGCAGGTGAGTAATATTTCATAATTTGAAATAAATTCAAATAACTTGATGAGTATAGATAAACAAACACTTGGCCTTCAGTCAAACATTTGTGAAGAATTTTATGTGCATCTTTGCATAATTTGTACTTACAAAATGCATAAAAACACTGATTATATACTGTATTTTGAAATTGTTTCGCATTTTATGCATTATAAATGAAGGCATTTTTTGAATTAAGGGATAGTTCACCCAAAAACGAAAATTCTGTCATCATTTACTCACCATTTACTCAAGTTCTTCCAAACCTGTATAAATTTCTTTCTTCTGCTGAACACAAAAGAAGATATTTTGAAGAATATGGGTAACCAAACAGCTGACTTTCATAGTATGGAAAAAAAAAATACTGTTTGGTTACCGACATTCTTTAAAATATCTTCTTTTGTGTTCTCAAGCAGAAGAAAGAAACTCATACAGGTTTGGAACAACTTGAGGGTGAGTAAATGATGACAGAATTTTATGTTGTGGGTGAACTATCCCTTTAATTGTACACTGTAAGTGATATCAAAGGAGTGTATTTCTGTCTGATTGACAGGGGTGTCCTCATATCAGCTCCTGAACTATGAAGACAAGTCTGATGTTTCCCTAAATGGGCGTTTGGGCAACCATCTGATCCACGAGGTGGGAGTAAACGTGAGTGGTTCAGACTCTGTGGCGGTAAAGGCCTCCTTTGGAATTGTGACCAAGCATGAGGTGGAGGTTCCTACATTACTGAGGGAGCTCAATGCAAGGTAAAGGACATTGTGTATATATTTTTATACAGTTAGACAGTTAGTTCTAGCACTCACAATTGGCTGAGAGCTGGTATTTTGTTCAGCAGCACTAGGACTTTTCACTGTTTGTATCACTCACATTTTGCATGAAACCAAGAGATGCAACAAATAACTGTATTTATGAGTGAGTCAGAATCATTCACTCAACCAATTCATTCAAAAACATTTCATTCAGGAACAAAACACAAATGTGATATGCAAAGGTTGATTTTGCTTTGGCTCCATTAGGAACTATTTTCACTGGTAGAGCAAAAATGTCCAAGGGGACATGGTGATGGGAAAAAAATATGAGATCATGGGAGGAAAAATTATATTTCAATGATTTTGTGTTTGCTTACAAACCTTTTGCATACCCCCAACTGCCTAGAAACTTAACCTTTGTGGGTTTATTCACAAAACATTTGCATTTCCTTGACTCCAGAAAAATTTTGTGTTCGTTTGCAAAAACTTTTGCATTCCTCCAAAAAAAATTTAATTCGTTCACAAATCTTTTGCGTTCTCTTGCAAAATTAATGCATTCCCCCGAGGAACTTTGCATTTGCTCACAGAAATTTTAGGTTCATTTGCAAAACTTTTGCATTCTTCCCCCCCCAAAAAATTGCATTCGGTCACAAAACTTTTGCGTTCTCTCGCAAAATTATTGCGTTCCCCTGAGAAACTTTGCCTTTGCTCGCAAAACTTTTGGGTTCATTCGCAAAACTTTTGCATTTCCTCGACTTCTGAGATACTTTGTGTTAATTTGCAAAACTTTTGCATTCCTCCAAAACAAAATTTCATTCGTTCACAAAACTTTTGCATTCTCTCACAAAATTATTGTGTTCCCCCAAGAAACTTTGCATTTGCTCGCAAAAAAATTGTTTTCTCACAAACCTATTGTGTTCCCCCTAGAAACTTCATTCACAAAAGCATTGACATAAAGTTTTTTAATTGGGTCTCAGATTTAAGTTACTGATTTTACTGAAACTGAAGTTATTTTGGCATGGCTGTGATTACCTGTGGATGTGCTAATATTCGGAACAGCAGCACTGTTGCTCATGTACTTCTTAAATTAAATGAATCAATACATTCTCACATTCTTTTTCTCGCAAATCTTTCTGTCTATTCTCCTCTCATTTATTTCTAAATATCAGAAAAGTTGACTTGGATCATTGTTTGATCCGTCAGTCCAAAGAGAGTGGACGCACGATCCTGTGCATTGTCATGGAGAGTATCCGCACCACACGACAGTGTTCCCTCACCGTCCACGCTGGAGTCCGTGGAACTACCATGAGGGTAAACAAATGCAGTTGTGCCCCCAGGCCAAACTATATATGTAGCTGTGAAATCTGCTGTTCTCTGATGCTTTCTATCACCCCACGCAGTTCCAGATAGATGATGGTCGAAATCCTAAAGGGCGAGATAAAGCCATTGTTATTCCAGCCCACACGACCATAGCATTCAGTGTGCTCGAGCTTTATGTGCGTCTTGATGGACGTCTTGGTAAGCATTAAATGACTGCATAATTCCAATAATGTGTTCTGACAGTATTATTCTATGTGCACTATCGCTCAAAAGTTTGGGGTCAGTCAGATTTCTTTAAAAAAAAAATTAAAGGTGAAATAGGTGATTCTCTACAGAAACATTTTTTGTTGTACTGGTTGAAAGTCTCCTCATATCCCAATAGCAATTACTATGTTAAACGGTCTAAATGTATTTTTATAAATATATTTCATCTGTGGAAGGCGTAGGACCATAAAATGTTCATCCAAACATTATATTCAGTCCGAATGAAATAATACGATGTCCTACCTGCCTGTCAACGTATGTTTTTACATACCCTCGCGCAGACTGTTCGCACAGACATCATACGTCATCAGCGCGCTTCATGCTATGCAGAGTTTATGTAGACAGACGTCAGTCACGGAGCACCGCAAACAAACAGCAGCCACCTTTTACAGTTACTACCGAATCAAAGCAACAAGCTTATGCTGCGTTCACGTCATAACTACCGCAATTAAGAGATGGCAACCCGTGACTTTCTAACCGGAGCTGTTCAGTCAGACTCGGAATTATGCGGATCCATGTCAACAGTATCAACACCGAAATGAATCTGCAGCAGTCAGGTACAAGCTCTCTAAGTTGTTTTTGTTCATTATTATTGTAATGTTATGTGTGTGTGTGTGTGTGTGTGTGTGTGTGTGTGTGTGTGTGCGCATTCACTGTTTTGGAGGAGGCGTGGCTTTGGACAGCGATTTGCAGGAAGGGTGGGATTGTATGCTTTCAATGCTATCAGGCTAACATTAGCATTTCCCAGATCACTTACTGCACTATTAATACTTCTATTCAGCAAGGATGCATTAAATTGATCAAAAATGACAAAAAGGACATTTATACAAAACCCCTAAAGGGATATGGTGGTGGAAAAATATGGGATGGGAGGAAAAAATATATTTCAATGCTTTTGCGTTCTCTCGCAAAACCTTTGCGTTCCCTCAAGAAATTTTGAGTTCACACAAACTTGTTTCTTGAGCACCAAATCAGCATATTAGACTGATTTCTGAAGTTTAATGTGAAACTAAAGAATGGAGTAATTCAGCTTTGCCATCAAAAGAATAAATTACTTTTTTGATCAAATAAATGCAGCATTCAAAAACATTTAAAAATATTAAGACGGCAAACTTTTGAGTAATAGTGTATATCTATTGGAGTAATACTGTATATGAAGCTCATCCATTTTTTTTTTTTTTTTTTTTTTTTTAGATTTAAACATTTTCGGAAATTAGTTGATTTTCATATTTAAGTAGTCTCCATCTGTTTTGTTTTTGTTTTTTTATTTAACTAATGGCCTTTGATGTAACTTTGGTCAGACATATGTGTAGCACCAGAGTCAATGGGAGGGTTTGAGAGGGAACAGATACGTGACCAGCTCGGGGGATACATTGGCCGCTTTTCCTTTGGAAGACTCAGGAGGTTCCTGTCGGGAATCATCTATGGGAATCCTTTCAGAGCAGGTGAGATCATTTCTGTTGTCAAATGTATGTGTAATATTTAAAATAATATTGAAGAAATGTTCTAAATATGACTCTTGATTTATGCTTGCTGTAGATGACAGGACGTTTGAAGAGCTCACTCACTCTGATATGTACATGGACGATGTCGTGACAGACTACTACGAGAAGGCTGCCAGCATGACTGACCTGTCCACGGCCTACCTGCGGGATGAGAAGCACATACGTGTAAATCTGCTCAACCATAACATACCTAAAGGGCCGTGCGCCCTGTGTGGCATGGGGCATCAGAAGCGCGAGACTGTCTATGGCTGCCTGGAATGCTCTTCGGGGGGACACAAATACGTCCGCCTCCATGCTGTACCATGTTTTGACCTCTGGCATAAAACCTTGAGGTGAGAAAGGGCTTGGAGGAACTCCCAGGGTGATTTTAATGCAACCCTTGTGCAATATGACCATAAGATGTAAAACCATCATCTTTAATTTCGGCAAAAACACATTTTAAGAAAGCAAGAATTTTCTTTGCTCAGTGACATTGTAAACCAATGATTTCAACAAATTCTAAAGAGTTTGACTTCAATCTGATGATTTATTAGGTGATTAGTTTAATGGTTTATATTTTCCTTGTTTTGTCACAAATTCAGCTGTTTGAATGAGTATATTATTATACCCGTTGCATCTTAGTTGTATATTAATTAGGTCACACTTTACATTACACTCCTAAAAATAAAGGTTCTTTATAGCCATCTATGTTCCATATAAAACCTTTAACATCCATGGAACCTTTCCATTGCACAAAAGGTTCTTTATAATGGAAATAGAAACGAAAACGAAAAATAGAAAACTTATGCATTTTGGCCATTCATTTGCATGAAAATGGCGTTTTGGGGGCCTGAAAACATTTCAAACTTTTGAAATGGGTTTCAAAGCGCAAGTTTTTGAAAATGATACTGTTAGCGTCTCTGTGTAAACTGCAAAAACGCAAATTTGTGAAAACAGCAAAGCCACTTGAAGGCAACCCTAGCCGGAAAAAGTGTAACGCCTGCTAACGCTGCGGTACACTGGGAAGGAGACAAGAGACAGTTTTTTTAATCTATGTCAATGGAGGAGAGGCTTCATTAAGCTGAATAAACCACTTTCGTGAGGAAATATCATATAATTTAATGAATCAACAGCCCATCGGCTAATCTTAAACATTTTTGCTCTTAAACTGTCGCACAACTCTGAACGAAATTCAATGACGTCAAGGCTGTAATGTGATTGGTTATCAAGGCACAATCATAGTTAGCTGTTACGTTTTCTCCAGTGGTAGAGCCACGGACCCTCGTATCTCCCAATAATAAGACCATCTCTGGAAAACGGTGACGTCATGCACATGTGTATTGCATGGTCAGTCTATAGTGGTGGAACTATGATGTCACTTTGTAGGCCAATCGGCAGTTAGCATCACGCTGGTTCCCTTGACAAAAACCCCCCAACAGGATTTTCCCATAGGCTTTTGGATGATAAAATAAGCTCTGTGATCAACAAAAGTTTATGATACTTACACGTTTTGTCCATTAAGATCATTTACACAGATGAACACAACTTTTACGAATTTTGAAGCCTATATGCAGTTGCCAGAAGTAAAAAGCTAAACGTAGGTTATAAACGAACTACACCACAGTCGCACAATTTCAACGTTGCCACTACTAAGCTTCTGACAACTCTTTCAGTTTTTATATAAAAACATTTTCCCTGAAAGTTTGAGTTAGAATAGTTTATAAGAGCACAATTATATGCATAACAAGGCTGTAAAAGCGGACCGAGCTTACCTGTTCGGCATGATGGCGTTTAATATCGCCGACAGCCTCTGTAGTCCCATTTAGCCACTTGTTAGCAACCGCCTTTTTCAAGACACGTAACAGCTTAAAAAATCACGGGTGTATTTTATGTCGTAGAATAAAACGTAAAAGTATGTTGAGTTTGTGTTAACCATGGATCTTATTTTAGCCATTTAACCAAAAACCCAATGACTTTGGGACGATGGAACCAGAAGTGCTAAAACGCTAACTCGCTTCCAGATTTTGGCCTACAAAAATGCGTCATAGTTTCACCACTCTATAGACCTTATGTAGCCCCGCCCCTTTTCAGCGCTCCGCTCTTTGTCTTTTGACTTCCGGTTTGTATTTCCACAACGATCTTACTTATTTATGAATGAACTGCTCGTTTTAAAATCTTCCCGGTCTACTGACGTGCTTTAAACATTACAATGCTAATGATAACTTTTGTTAACTCTACATTAAGTAAATCCATTTCACCAGCTAATTATTCTTTGACAGCGATGCCATAGAAATAAAAAAACGGAAGTTCAAAGACAAAATTCTTAAGATGGCTGCGCACACATTTCTCTGCCGCATAAGGTCTATAGAGGGTGGGCTTTCTTACAAAGTGACATCGCCAACTACTGGCCTGGCATGCATAATACAATGTTTTTAGTCATCTTCACGTATCCGTGTGAACGGGGATCGTTTTGAGAATGTTGCCACCTATTTGCGAAAAAACGCTTCCATTTTTCGTACACCGTTGTCGTGTAAACGTACCCTAAGATTATTAGAAAGTTCTTCACAATAATAATAAAAAATGGTTCTTTTAATAACTTTTAACTGAAAGGTTCTTTGGGGAACCAAAAATGGTTCTTCTATGGCATCTCTGCAGAAACGCCATTTTGGAACCTTTATTTATAAGAGTGTATGTGTCTTTAACTACTGTATGTACTTACATAAAAAAAAACAAAAAAAAAACAAATGTTAGATACAATGTACTTTGTAATTGTAATGTAATTGTGTTCATGTTGTATTGCAAAACACTTTCGCTGCTGTTGAGGTGGGATACGGGTAAGGTTATGTACACAATAACTGCATTGTATCAAATGATTAATTTATATGTTAGTACATAGTAGTTACAGATACTTAATATAAAGTGGGACCAATAATTACTATCTATACTGAAACATTGTGAGTTTCCTAATGGGAAAACAGTAAAATACACATAATTCAGTATATTAATAATACAAACTGAAAAAGACTGATCTTAGACACAAAACTTGGTGCTAAATTATGTATTGTATTGTTTACATATTGTCCGTAATGTTCATTTATATCAGTTTTGAAATGGCTCTTCTTACTGTACCTATCCAGATACAAGTGGGCAAGATAAGAGATACATTAGGGCAAAAAGCTAGGGCAGATATTTGTTTCATCACGTGAAGACCAGCTGCTGTGTTTTCTGAACACACTGGGCCATCTAAATAATTCAGGCTTATCAATAAATTAGCCTGTAGGTCACGTGATGGCAGAGCAGGAAGTGCATCACTGACAGTTGTCTCCTGTGAACAGTACACCATGGAACTGTTTCCAGATAGTGTGTGAAGTGAGGGCAAGGAGAGTGCAAGGTTACATTTGCGTGCTTATTTGACACCTGTTGGCCCTACTGATTAGAATAGTGTAATGGATGGAAAAATATAGGCCTACCTTAAACTTGTTGACTGTATAGCACAGAATGTCAAGAGCGCATATTAAAAAATGTTTTCCATGTCCGTTTACAATGTTTACAATAAAAAAAAAAAAAGATTTTAAATGTTAAAGTGAATATTACAATATTAAATAAGCATAAATGAAAAGTTTGGTGTCGGTATGATTTTTAAAAATGTTTTTAGAAGTTTTTTTATACTCACCAGTGCTGCATTTATTTATTTGAAAAAATACAGTAAAAACAGTAATATTGTGAAATATTACAATTTAAAATAACCGTTTTCTGTTCTCATACATTTTAAAATTTAATTTATTCCTGTAATGTCAAAGCTGAATTTTCAGCATCATTACTCCAGTCTTCAGTGTCACATGATCCTTCAGAAATCATTCTAATATGCTGATTTGCCTCAAGAAACGTTCCTTATCAATGTTAAAAACAGTTGCTTAGAAATTTTGGAAACTGGATCATTTTTTTTTTTTTTTTAAAAGTTCAAAAGAGCAACATTTACTTGAAATAAATCTTTTTGTAAAAACAGTCAATTTAATGCATCCATGTGGAACAAAACTACTACGTAATTTTAAGTTTCAATGACACTGCCTTAGCTCAATATATGTAACTAAACTGCCCATTAAAAACCTTTATACATTTCTTTCACTGCATATGGTGCTTTAATTACCAATTAAACAGATAAAACAGTAGCAACTATTAGATCATCTTATGAATTATGTTGCAGTTGTATCAACTTCGTGTCAGGAATTTGACCTTAGTTGCTGTATTAGAGTGTGACTAAGACAGAAGACATTTTCTTTTTCACATCTTTATTACTTACAAAAATAATGACCAACATTCTGCATTAATGACAAAAACGGTTCATTTGCAGTGGGCCTTTTCATTTTCTATATTAAAGCTCGCATCAGAACTCACCCTCTGCCAATCGAAACACTCTCCATTCTCACAAACAATTCCACTTCAGGATATGCACTCAAGCTCAACCTAAACCAGAAGAGCCACATACAAACAAATAAATATAGACCTTTTTCTTCTTTTTCACTTCAAGTCGGAATTAAAGCACTTTTTGATCCTGTATTACTGGATGAGAGAGGAATATTGCAGAAATTAACCACTGAAATGTCCGTTTGGCACAACTTCACTGCTCCACATTTCCAGTTCAAAAAGAATGTCTAATACAGCCACTGGGATTATGAATATAACAATTAGAATCAGAAAAATGAGACCAATGCATTCCCCTCCCCATCATCCAGCTCTGGTTTTTACTTGTGTTAAGCTCTGTTGCTTCCTTACACACAGAAAACTATAAAACAAGCATGTCAGGTGTGAAGCCATAATACTCAACATTTCTATTTTACGGCTTTCAAATATGAGATGCACTCGGATCAAGGCACTTGGAGGCCAGGACTGTGTAGACACACAAAAGAAACAAAACCGATCCACTGAATACTGTTGCTTTCAGTGCAAGTACCATCATCGTCATGCACATTAAAACTTGCTAGTAAGATGCTCTGAGACTAATGGGTACGATTGTTGGTTTTAAAACACACAAGTCTTGACATACTAAGCTGATATAACTGCATCTCATTCAAACAAAATAAATATATTATTCCTTATTAATCCAAATATAATGTAAAAAGAGATATGTTTATGCTAAAACATCCCCACGCTAAGAAACTCTGACAGCTTACTGAAAAAAAGGTCCATTTTGTTTTAACCCCCCCATTGTAACTAAACATGGGAACATCAACAGCTACTTCTGTGAGTTGGGAACTGCTCACAGTATAACCTGTAGGGGGCGATAAGACTACATTCTTGGAATGAGAACAATTCCGGCCTCTCAACAACTGCTAATGAGGCTTCCACCTGCACAAATCTATTCACACCCCAGTCCAGTGTTCTGCTCCTTGAACCACATTTGCGTTTTTAGTGTTTGGATTAATACAGCAGGGGTTGGTTATTTGTGCAAACAAACCCAGTCGAGAACCAGTAATCCACTGTCTGTTAATAGAATTGGGTGGAATTTTGCAACAGGCCAATATAAAGTCAAAAGTCTCTTGAAAAGAGCAGGAGGGACAGACGTATGGTGGTCCTGTGCTTTGGTCAATCTGATTCAGTCAGTACGACATTCCCAACACTCCTACTGCAGCAGCTTTTGGTTGAGGATCTCCCAGATCATAACTTTCCTGAAATACGGCATATGATTCTAGAGAGAGAATAAATAGTAAATCAAAATTCTGCAATAATTATATATATATATATATACATACAGCATATATATATATACAGCATATATATATATATATATATATATATATATATATATATATATATATATATATATGCTGTATATATAAGTGTGTGGGTGTAAATAAGCAGTACCTGTCTGAATGTGAGATTGCGTCCTCTGGAGATATAATCAGCATATTTGCATACGAACACACCACAATCACTACCATTCTTCTGCTGCGGGATCTCCTACAAACAATAATTAAAACTGAGCTTAAAGTGCAAGTTTTATTCCTGCCCCAGAATGAAACACTTCTACAGCTGTCAAATTAAACTTTGGAACTTTGAACATAGGTCACATTTGAACGCAAAATCAGTGCATGGCACACATCTAGAACCAAAAGCAGACTCTATATATTTTATCTGCTTACAATATAACTCAGTGCGGTTTCATTTATATTTTGCGCCCTCTTGTGGACTGATGAGACAACGTTGGTTAAAAAGTATGGTGATCACTGAAATAATATTAAATTCATTTAGAATTTTTGTAATATTTAAGTGAACACTTTAAATCAAGTTTCTCAGCCTGTTTGACAGTGTTAGGGTGTGTTCACACTTGTAGTTTGGTTCTCTGGATTCTTTTGGACCGGACCAAAAAAAAAAAAACCTTTTAGTCCTGGTTCGCTTTTAAGTCTGAACCTAAAGATACAAAACAAACAAACAAAAAAAACCTGCTTTTATGATGCATATTTTGCAATGGAACTTACCGAACATCCGAAACAACGCTGAGTGCTGGGCTAAACATGCTTGTTGTATATGTGCATACATTTGATGGTGTTTTTACCAGCTGAGAACTCACGAAGAGCTTATAGAATGTGTAAAGGAGTCAAAACAGCAAACAAATTAAGATCTGCTGCAAGGAGATGGCTTTTCCGATGTCTGTACTGAACTGTGATTGGCAACGTAGCTCCTATGAGAAGAACCAGGTATGCTTGAGCATTCTGTCTTTTTAGGGTCGCATCTTATGACATTACGGCCTGTTTTTGGTTTGTTTAGATGTCTTTAGTCCATGTTTTCATATGTCAGTTGAAACGCAACAGTTCGTTTGGAAGCAGACCGAGACCCACCTTTTCAGGGGTCCCGGTCCACTTGTTTGGTGCGCACCAGGTTTCGAACGGCAGCGTTCACACTTATTCAAATAAGCCGCACTAACAGCAATTGCACCAATCAAACCAAGCTTGCCAAGTGTGAATACACCCTTACACACTTCTTATAGGATTTTATGAACAACTTGTGTAAATATACAACTGCTTACTGAAGGACGTAAACTGCTCAAGGTCCACTTTGACATGTCCAAATCTTTTCCCTTCTTCACCTTGAACTCCTCTTTCAGATAAAGCCTAATAGACAGATGCAGTCATTAGGTTAATATAAACGAGTAGTCACCTGTGAAAAACAAACCTTAACATGGATACATTTAACCTCATCAGCGCCAACAGCACAATTACACAAACTTCTAATTTTAGCTGCAAACCGCTTGTCTTAAAATATATACACAGTGGGATATCATTATTAAGTATGTTGCTCCACAACATTATCACTTACAGAATCATGTTGCAGATGTCATCATGCCGTTGACCCATGGAGTCGTATGATAGTACAGACTTTGATTTGAAGTCAACAACCTACCGTGGAAAAAGGAGGAAACATTACACAAAGTCATCACACAGACACAAATTAAATAAAAGCTAATAAAATATTAAATCAATCCTGTAACACTATTCATCAGGCACCAAACAATGAGAGCTTGTGTCATTTTCATTGTGCCGCAACAGACTGCTACTGTTAATATAAGGGTTTCTAATGTTTGAATCCATAACACTTATAGTTAATTACTCACAGCAAGGGACCAGTGAACACCCAGGTGAAGGGGGACCAGAATGATGTCATACAGGAAGAGGTCTACAGCCTTAGTCCAGCGCCGTACTGAAGCATGTCCACCACCATGCAACTTGGGAAAGAGGAAGGTACTGAAAGAATAGACCCTTCTGCCTCCTACTTCCTGCTCACTACGGGCCATCACGAGATTCATGTAGAAGTTGATCACCTGAGAGCGACAGGGTTACATGTTCAATCAAAGGTAGTGTTTCTTAAGAACTTTCAGAGTAAAGAGTATGACAGACAAAAATTATGAAAACAACAATTATTTTCATGTTACAGCCAATAACCGATAAATGACTGAATAAATTCTATACTATTTTGCCTAAATAAAAAAAAAAATAATAAAAAAAACCCACTAAAAATACTATTAAATGCTATAAATACATTTAAATGCACAGTATGAAAGAATGATATTGATTCTGAAAATTGCTAAAGATTACATTTAACAAATTTAGTACAGTTTAATCAAATTACTACCATTTTTAAAGATTAACTTTTGGCGAACATTAGATGATGGCGAAAGTATTGTTAAAAAAAAAAAAAAAAAAAAAAAAAAAAAAAATGAAGAACTAAATATATAATATCAGCTGATAACCGATATAGTACCAATATACTGTGCATTCCTAATTAAAGTCTTTTGAAATGACACTACCTCATCATTGAGCCAGCTTCCTTCTTGCAGGGTTGCCAGATCCCTCTGTGTGATACGCAGTTTGAAAGCACTGCACAGAACCAGGTTTGGATCACTTTGAGCAAGAGCAGCACTCACTTCCTGCTGCATCTCCTGTTACATGATACATAGACAACAATTACATTTAAACAAGAAGCAAAGGAACAAATGTGACAGTGAAACATAACTGGAAACAACTGAGACAATTACATGCACATCATTGTTCAGTAAAGGTCTTTATTCCGAAAAAGAGGTTTACTCTTCACAGATATTGGAATATCCCCGTTTACATGGCACTCAATGTTACCCAAGCAAACAAGTCATGATTTTTCTTTCCCTACAATTCTGTTAAGGCGGGTGCACACTGTGCAATTTATAATAGTCCTTTACGATTGTTGCTTGTCAGACTGTACGAACATGATCTTCATGTCACACTGTGGGATCTCAGCTGTCATTTACGTCAGACTGTACAACAGTCAAGACGCGTTAAAAACGGACGCGCGCATGAAAACTTGTCCGGAGTTTTACATCATCAACCCACACACATTCGGTGACAGTGAGCTGCATTACACGCGGGACTGAAATAGTGGCTAACAAAGAAATCTCTACCGTTAATTTTGATAATGGCTTGTCTTGAAAAACTAAGACAATTTGACGTTCGTCGTAGGAGAAGTCACACTGCAGGACTGTGCGCCAAATCTTCTGACACTGCCAGAATTTCGTCAGAGGTAAAATTTGATCGCAACGGTCATTAATCGGCTGTCGATAAACATGTCAAACTAGCGATCAAAGACTACAGATTTTTGTCTAGGATTATAGGAATCTTTTAGGATTCTCAAAATTTGTCTCGGACGACCAAATTGTGGCCAAAATCGCACAGTGTGCACCCGCCTTTATTGGGCTTGCTTACTTTTGTTTGTACATGCATAGATTAAAAAATGTATTCTGTTTAAAGGATATTTTAGAATATTTGGACTTTTAGAAACTTGAATTTATAGCAAATCAGGTTAACACATATATGTGACATTTATAATCAGAATATTATCAAATTCCAATTTATACAGAAATATGTTTGCACATGTTCACAATATTTCTTGAACACTGTTAAAAAAAAAAAGCAACAACCAGACAAAGTGAGGTATAATAACACTTATAAAGGGTGGGATTTTTATAAGACACTAACCTTGGTCAGTCTGGGAAACTCCTCCTCACTGCGCCTTACTGTATCTGTAATCAGTTCAGATCTGGATGGTAGCAAGGGTCCTGCAGCTGTGTCCTTCTCCTTGAGATTCAACCTGGCTTCAACCTCAGCTGACAGATCCACATCTACAGGCTAGAGAGAGGGTGAGGAAAACAGAACTACACTTATAACACAGACTATAAGAAGCCATTAAATACCATATAGCTTTGAAATGTGGTCAGATTACAGCTACATAACACTGTTTTCAAAAAACATTTTTAAAAATTAATTAACATAAATCTCCAAATTTCATTTATAGACAGCAACACTTGCATGACATGAATAAGACACTGAAATCATTTATCTTCCAATCATTAGTTTTTTAATTTAATATTGAAAGCAGAAAAATGAGAAAACATTTTACGTTCAGGGGTAGAAAATGAATAAACAGCTTGCATATTCAGTCTCTACATGTGAGCGGGAATGAAACTGATTGGTCAGCCAAACATTAAACCGTGCCAACATCAGTTGTTCCTCAATTCTGCTCAACAGAATGATAGTCATTCGCTGCTTTAAGAATCCGTACAACTGCAGCAGCGGATGACTATTAATCTGTTGCACGAAACTCAACTCATTTATTCACTTTCCACTTTTGAACGGAAGATACACAGATTCACTGAGCACTTACGATTTTTCTTGCAGTTTGATTATCCAAGGCTCCTTGCTTGACATCATTTCCTGGTGTGCTGTGATTAACATCTATTTTTCTATAGCAGATTTAAAAATAAAAGAAATTTGAATCAATAAATGTAGATGTGCATTTATCTATCAATAATGTTTATGCAACACGTATAAGTGTTACCTGTCTTTAGTCTGCATCAGTGATACTGGATCCCGCCAGACAGACATGTTAGGGATGGCTGAAGGCAAACAGAAAATTTGATTCGATTGTAAAAAAGTATCATGGAAGCTCTTCAGCAAAAGGTTAAAACAGCACAGAAAAAAAAAAGAAGTGTTTATTAGGGTAAAGTTATCATCAACATTCATTTGGGATGGGGCTGCTACTGCTGGGTGTATATTAGATCATAATTAAGCTCACCTCTTACTGGAGCAGGTCTGCTCATGTCAGTAGTGCGATTGAGGGAGGTGTGTCCATTGGCCTTATGCCCATCAAGGGAGAAATTTGTGCTAAAAGATTTTAATAAACATAGCGTTAATTTCCTCCAGCAAAGCTACAATGATTTCAAAAGCTTTCTAAGGACTTACATTGGAGGCTTCATTCGTCCAAACGGCAATGGTTTGCTTTTTGAATATTTCTCAGACGCCATCTCTACTAGCTTCCTGTAATGCTCTCGATCGCTCTCTCTCAATGCCTACTCAAAATAGAGATGCTCAGGAAATCAAAGACATTGATGCACCAAGCTTCACAGTACATTAAAATTGAGTTTTCCTACCTCCTCCACGGTCAGGCAAGGTTTGTGTGTGCGGCTCGGGTGCTCCGTCTCAGCCTGTCTTGTGCTCAGCCCGTGGGTGGTGCAAGACGGCACTAGCTTCAGGGATCGGCGCATCTCCCTGCCTCTGTCTTGGCTTCCCTTGTACAGCATTGCTCCACTGCTAAAGAAGATAAATGCAGAGACTGTTACAGAACAAATCATTTTAGTAACATCAACATTCCAGAATAAGTTTTACAGTTACGAAGCAGAAGTACGTATCCCAAGCCTTATTTTGATTCTTCCATTAGCATATGGCAAGTAAGGTTCATCTGCTTATTAATGTCTGAAATTAAGGCTCCTTGATTAATTTGTAAAAATTACTTTTTAGAGAAGTAATTTCTGTTATCATTCACACACACACACACTTTGCAATTCACACACTGTTTAATGGCAGCAATGTACACAATAGTAAATAAGTAAACAAGCAAAGATGCTGCGGTTAGTAATTTGTGACCAGTTTATGTTTCCTTCAATACACTAATAGACAGGAAGTGGCAAAATCACGCAGTCTGTGATGGACAGATCTTTAACGGCAGGATATCCAAACATTCGCCTATCATTCATCGACTTATGAATTGAAACATCCAAGTAGTAGCAACTTTACAAGTCCGCTCACTCTAACATTAACCTAGATAAATGTGCGCTATTAATTGGCACATATCCAAGCACTCTTGCGATCACTTGCATTTAACTTAAAATACTCCATTTTTGTTCATTCAGGTAAGAATAATCCAACATTCGAAACTGTAAATGGTTTGCTTTTATTTCTGTAAACTCACAATAACAACAAACTTTGTGCTTTTGTAAAATAATGAAAACAAACAGGATGCGCTTTCTGCCGTCTCGGTCTCAAGTGAACTTGAGCGTGTCACAAAAATGAACCGAAACTTAGCGTATACTTGCCTCACAGACATGAGAAATATATCTATGGAAAGCTTGAAATGTCTACTTTTAAATTAAACAATTCAATCTAAAACAAATATTCTCCAATTATGTAATCCATATGAAACTTGCATATACTCAGCATCGTCGACTTCATCTCTGCAGCCGAAAACACACAAAACACTAGTTTATCAATAAATCATTAAAATGTTCAGACAGTTTCCTTCTGTTTTTTTTTCACACCACATTCATAATCATTACGTTTGCTGCAAGCTTTATGCCTGCGTTTGAGCGCTGATTAGGCTTTGTATTATATATATACAGGCGATTCAAGGCTCATTATTATGATTTATATGGTTTATTAATATAAACACGCGATTAAATGAACGACTGCTAGTCGACTAGAAAGATGTTTAGTCGAGGGCAGACCTAATTACAACTTGATATTCATTACATCAAGAAAGATAAACATTAAAACGGCGGCAGATAAAAACACAATTTGAGAAGACTAAGAAACAGCTTAAAATTCTGAAACACTTCAAAATTTTTGACTAAATGATACTTACTCAGGTTTACGTAAAGCCTGGGCATTGTGGTGGACATTGGCTGCTGTTCTTTCTTTATTTTTAAGTCCCATTTCAATCTGTTTATCTAAATAGAGATAGGCTACATTGAAATCATTACAAAACTGACAAGTATGAAATACGCTTTATGTGCACTACCATTTAAATGTTTGGGGTCAGTATGATTTTATTAATGTTTATGAAAAAAGCATCTTATGCTCACCGTTTGTTTAGCAATTTAAACTGTTTTCTATTTTAATATATTTTTAATAAATGTAATTTATTCCTGTGATGCCAAAGCTACATTTTCAGCATCATTACTCCAGTCTTCAGTGTCACATGATCCTTCAGAAATCATTCTAATATGCACATTTCTATTATGAATGTTGCTTAATGTGTCTATGAATAGAAAATTCAAAAGAACAGGAAAAAACAAAAAAAACTACTGATCCCAAACATGTGAACTGTAGTCAAATTTTTCACCAGATCACAGAGACATGCTGATAGGTCACACTCACCCATTCCGTCACTCTCAGTCCATGAACTCAGGCTGTTGCTGTATATGTCATCAATACCCATAAAGGCAACCCTGCCAACCTGAGCCACCAGCAAGCACAAGAAACAAGACAATGTGCAGAATTCATGAAACCAAGGCTGCACAACAAACAACGCATGTGTTTGCATATGCTTAGTGGCGATTATATGAACATACCTGCGTAAAGGCTTTCTGCTTTTCATGTTCTGCCTTCCTGCGTTGTCTCGAACGGAACAGCCCAGCAATTCCTGCAAAAGTCTTCTTGACAACCCTGATGATCACATCTGTTGACAGAGATAATGATATATTTTAGTAGGTAAATGAGAAATGTTCAGTGGAGTTGCATTAGGCACTGTTGTTTACATGGAAGATCTCATCTAAATATTTACCATGTCTTGCTCTTTTGACCTCTGGATATTCTGTCACACCATCAGCAGAGTACACACTGAAACCCAGGAGAACACAGAACACTTCAGGATTAAAACGAAAAATCGCACTAAAAATAAAAGACAATACCACTTGGCCTTAGTAAAGAACATGCATATTTATTCATATACTTGCTATAACACTCCACATCATATAGTTCAATTACCAAAATGACAACCAAAACTGTAATAAGACCAATTACAACAAACAGTCCATTAATTAAGTTGTTTGTTGTAAATAGATGGTCTATTGATGAATTGTTTACATTGGACTGATTCCTGCCCCTAAAGACAAATGCTAATACTACACTGCCTATTGTTCATGTAAATGAACAAGACACAAAATGACAAAAACAAAGCACTGTGTGTTCACAAAAATAGAACACACAGTAAAATAGAAAACAAAACAAATTCGGTTCATTCAGAAATGAGGAATACAAATGATTGATACTACACCTTTGATAGTTGCGTTTGGCGGGCCTGCTGTTCTCCTGCCGCTGCGCGTCTGTGCCCGCGTCTCGTGCTACACCGTTACCGTGCTCACTAGGCCAGGCTGCGGATTTCTCACCAGAAAAGGGCACGAACAGCGATGATAATCCGTCAACTATCCATTCATACATCACAAACCACCACGATGAATAAGACTCTGTTTGGTTTATTAGTGCCAGGTCTCTATACTGAAGACTTTGTACCCGAGAAATTGACCCACTCGTGTTTCAATAGCCTTCCGTAGCAGTTACGCTTACTGCGTCACTGATTTGTCAACTGCGACACCCCCACACCACTGCTCATCGGCTAGGCCCTCCCACTCTCCACCGAGATTGGTGTTCCATCACACCGCCAGTTACGGCGCTACAGAGCCTTCGAAGGATGTGGCCTCTGTTACAAACGAAACGACGTTTTATTAAAAACTGCACACAATTTAATAACTTACATTTTTTTATTCGTACATCCCGTGAATTTTTGATATATATAAGTAAAGTGATTAGCTGTACTGCTAAACATTTGACGGGAAAATAATGTAACCAATCAGAGGCGCCACTGAGCATCACATGTCTCAAAGCGGAAGAAAAATATCGAGTGGATGCGCTTTTACCTGTTAAATTTTCTATATCTGTGAAACCTTTTACAACAGAGAAGGCGTGTGTAGTATTTTAAACAACATCATTACTTGACATGACATACCCTCAGTTAGCCAGACTTATGGGCTTAAGCTTTGTGTTGCGCAAGACAGCATTACACACTGTACTGCCTGTATGACTTTGACAAGTAACCCTAGTATGAATGCACTGTCCTGTAAAGACAGGATTGTATTTTAAAAGTGTGTTGTATGGCAGAACAGCCACGAAAACTACATACCAGTGACTTTAACATTTTTATTAAACTGAGTAACAATTGAAGCTCTTTTAAAACATCACTGTAATAACATTTAATAATATTAGGCTATAACAAAATTAAAATCACAATAAATCCCTAGGAAAAACAAAATGCCTGCTGTATTGAAAACTGTAAATTAAATATAAAAAACATTTATGTCAATGTGTAATCTGTTTTTGAAGATGAAGCAGGATCCGTCTGCACTTGGCAATTTGGCTGGAAAAAGGAAGGAGGAAATAAGATATTAAACTTCTAATATCTGAGAAAAATAATATAAATTGTAATATTATAATATAGATAAAGAGAAAGGGAGATTACTTTATGTTTATCTCAGAGTCCAAGTGGAGTTCTGGAGTTTGTATCAATTCCCATTCTTCAAGGCAAAACAAGTTAACATGAGTATATGATTCACAATGACTGACAAGTGAATGTTTTAAACCAAAAGTACCACAAAATACCCATACATATTGAGGCTAATTTTAAAATTATGTAGTGATTTTTATGTTTTTGGCAAAAACATTTGTACTATTCACCCAGTATGTGAAACATCTGGTGTTGTATGACCCCATATATGTATGAACAACATATGTAAACAACACCAGGTTTGGTAAGTGATAAAGTTGAGTTAAGGTCCTGCAGGGGCCAGTTGCATAAACATAGTCACTATTTTAAGACTGAGTATAAAGAAGTAGTCTGACCAACTAGCAGTTAGCCAAGGAGTAATCAGTCTTATTTTTCGAATTCAAATTAGACCAATCTATGGTTTTGACTTTACTGACGATATGACCAGTCTTAAAGAAAAAATTAAGCCTAGTCTAAGCAGTTAATGAAACCGACCAAACAGCTTATAAAGTATACAGACAGGACTTAAAAGCAACTGTTCCCAAAGAATTTCTGATCCATTTTAAAATGTATTTAATTAATTATTATTTATTGATATTGTTACACTGTTGACTCTTACGTGTTTAAGGGAGGCAGAGTTACAGGACCAATCACATGCTGCGCTGCTGGCTGATAAGTCACGCCTTGTCCTGCTGACATTGTAGAGGGCCAAACAGAGTAGCCAATTGGAGGGAGAGGTGGTCCATGCGAGCCGTAGTGATGGTGATGATGAACAGCCCCTCCTCTCACTGTTGAATGAAGTTCCTAAATAACATCAAATTAGCATTGTAACTTACTACTACATTGTGAAATGAACACATATCAACTTTATGTATGCTGAACACAATATCCCCTGATGGTTACCTGCCCTGAATGTGAGGCTGTGTGAGGTGTGATATGACTGGGGATTCCTCCTGGGGACACAGCCATTTGTGGAAGAGCATTCAGCATCATATTGTGCATGATGATCTGGTGCATCTGAGCATTCTGCATGAGCATCAACTCCACCATATCTGTCGTCATAAGAATAATAAAGTGAAGATCTCAAGGCCTATAGCTAAATCTTGAACTGTTGTTTTAACTTCATTTAGTTTGTTCTTATTGACTATTAATGTTGCAGGCATGCAACTTGAATCACCAACTACACTACTGTTCAAAAGTTTGGGGTCAGTAAGATTTTTTTATGCTTTTTAAAGAAGAGTCTTCTGTTCACCAAGACTGAAGACATTTTTTTCTGTAATGTCAAAGCTCATTTTCAGCGGACATTGCTCCAGTTTTCAATGTCACATGAAATCATTCAGAAATCATTGTGATATGCTGATTTGGTGCTTAACAATCATTTCGCATTATTACTTGAAAATGGTTGTGCTGCCTGATGAAGTATGGAAAGTATGGAAGTGCTTTCTTCAGGATTCTATGATGAACAGAAAGCATGAAGAACAGCATTTCGCCACCTTGGAATTATAAGGTTCTATCTAAATTCTGAGCAGTTTTGAGATAATGAGCTTCAAAGTTTTTGCATTCCATACTCCTTTGTAGATGGAACCTTTTTGTTTTCTAAAAAAAGTCCCAAAAATTTACACAACTTAAAAAAAATCACATCACATAATGTAAATAAATTGTCACAGAATAAGAATATGCGAATAACTCAATTTTGACAAAAATGTCAGATAGAACCTTATAATTCCAAGGTGACGATTTATTTGAAATAGAAATCTTTTGGAACGTTATAAATTGTCTTTACTGTCACATTTGACCATTTTAATGTGTCCTTGCTAAATAAAACTATCAATTTCTTTCAAAAAATCTTTCTGACCCCAAACTTTTAAATGGTAGTGTATTTGTTAAAGAATAATCTGAAGCAAAATATATTTTCTCTCTTATAAGTTGCTTTTTGTTGGGAAGTACCTGTAAGCAAGTTTAAATGGCCTATAGTCATACTTATTATCAGTGTTGGGGAAAGTTACTTTTAAAAGTAATGGATTACAATATTGCGTTACTACCTAAAAAAGTAACTAATTGCATTACTTAGTTACTTTTTATGGAAAGTAATGTGTTACATTACTTTTGCGTTACTTTTTCTCATCTGGGCTGGGCTGTTTGTTTGTTTGTTTTTATAACAACAAAAAAAGTTCTATTTTTGGTGAATGTAAAGACCCTTTCACTCCAAAAGTGAAATGAAGAAGGCTCAGGCTGAAGGAAATGCAAATTCATGCCTGTACAGTAGAGGGCGCAGCTCAAACAAACAAGCCTTTCAGCTGCTGCCATTCTGGAATACAGAAGAATAGGATGCAGGAGAAGAAATAAATGAGTAAATGCCTGCTTAGTCTAGAACTACAATAACCATCATGTTTACACAGCGCACACAACGCCTCTGCACTTACTCCCGATTTCTCTCAACATGGGGACAGGAGAGCTGTCAGTCAATAAATTGGAAAACAATGTAACTTGCGTTACTTATTTGAAAAAGTAACTCAGATATTTTGTTGTAAATTTAAAAGTGATGTGTTACTTTACTAGTTACTTGAAAAAAGTAATCAGAATACGTAACTCGCATTACTTGTAATGCATTACCCCCAACACTGCTTATTATTACTTTGTTACTTTTATTAGTTACTTTTTGGCTTAGTACATTTACATTTATTAATTTAGCAGATGCTTTTATCCAAAGCGACTTACAAATAAGTATACAATAACTGTTGTTATAGTATACAAGGCTACAAGGCTTAGTATACAATAACTTCTGTTTTTTCTGTATTTGATGTATAGGTATACCTTCTTTAATACTTCCTGATCTGTAGGGAAAGGTTTGTGGGGGTGAGATTTGTGCTATGAGAGGCTGTTGCTGTGGTAACTGCTGGATAATGGTGGCTGGCTGCTGAGGAACCTTGTGGAAGGAGAGATAAATATTATTAGAGGAGGGCCAACAATATATCATTGTTATAGACACACACACACACACACAAATTGTTTATATGTACTTGTATATTTTAGAACAGGTATTTAAATGAACTGGAATAGTAAATGTAGATATTCTGTGCAGGATCGGGCCAGTATAAGGTGCTAGAAATAGAATATAACAGCTGGAGGGTAAGAAAACGTTTCATACAGTGTGTTGAATGATTCGAGGGGGCTGAGGGACAGGAGGAGGGAGAGGAGCAGGTGGTGCACTTTGGTAGACATGGATGGGAGGCACAGGCTGGAGTGGCCCAAGAAGAGGTTCATAATGATATTGCCTATGAGATCCACCCCATGTGTGTGGCCTTCCCAGATCCTCCATCATATGCTGTTCCTGTTACATACACATAAACATACCCAAATGCACACTTATATTCGTGATTTAAGTGATAAAATGTTTCTGTTTACTATTTACATGACACTTTGTTCAAGATCAGAGGCTGTACACTGCAGAGCCAATGTGTGGGAGCTCTGGATGATACCTTTCTGGGCCTTGAAAGTGGTAATTGTGTTGCAGTCTATCGAAGGCCAGAAAGCTCTCAGATTTCATCAAAAATATCTTAATTTGTGTTATGAAGTAGAACGAAGGTCTTACGGGTTGGAACGACATGAGGGTGAGTGAGTAATTTTCATTTTTGGGTGAACTAACCCTTTAAGCTCCACCAATTAGGTACTTGTTAAACTGAACACCACTTGTTCAAGATTGTCTTTGTTTGGATCATCTTGATAATTTAACAGAAACTCTTCTTATAGTGCGAAGAATAATCACTTTAGTATCATCTCTGTGAAACACTATACCTTCAGTCTCTGTAGGAGGTTTCTCTTCCGTCTCAGAGCGCTGTGTAATGCATCTGCCTGACCATCATAACTTCCTGTGGAATCAAAAAACAAGGAATTAGTCATATATGTTGTATTCTGTATTTTCAACGTCCTCATCTGTTTATTCCTTGATAGGTTTTATGTAGGCTTAGAATAAACTACTGAGATAATTACTAGAAAACAGGCATTCTGTCTGGCAATGTTTTTTTCAGGTCAGAATTTTAGTCAGGGAGACAAAGCACAAATCATTTCAATCATGTAATATAGTACCTAAATTATTCTCAAAATTCTAAAAATACAATAATGCAGTGCACAAAAACATCACTCTTTTTTGTGTACTTGTGGAAAGTGCTGAACCCTCTCGTTCAATGTTGTCATTTCTCTCATTCTCCAGTCTCTAAAGAGGAACAAACAGATGATAATGAAGCCTCAAAGTCTCATGATAGAATGTTGTCAACAGGAAAGAAAGAAAATCATGTCAGTAATGTATAACTGATAAATATTTATCACATTAAACCAACTTACCTTTTCCAGCATTTTCAATCTCAGCCTTGTCATTTGGTCAACCACTGGATCTGCCATTTTAAAAACACCTTTTAGATTAGTTTATTTAGTTATTGTCCATGCCTGCCGTAGAAAGGGGTTCGTTGTCAAAAACATTTCTGTGTTCTTTGCCCAACCCTCACGTTGCTAAGTTACTGTACATTAGAAGTCCAGACAGCGGCTCTTTTGTTTATGGTATGGTACACCAATAGTAGACTATTCTAAAATAAAAAATAAATAAATAAATAAGTAGGCTAAATGGAAGAACATATTGCACTTTTAAACAAACTATTTTGAATTTGCATTTAACCCTAGAACGCATAAATCAAAAAACCTACATGAATGCTTATAGGGGGTCAAAATGAACCTTTGGAAATAATGGTTTCTTCAAGAAAATAGGTGTCCTATTAATAAAAATTTTAAAATTATTGATGATACACTAATGTTTTATTATATAAAACATGTTTATTTGGCAATTTTCCTTGTATATATGCATTACAAAAGATGAAACTTATTCATTTTAAAATGCAGTTGTACTTTTTCTAAACAAACTCTAAACTAATTTAGATTTACTGTACAATATATTAAAAACTTCTCCACCGAAAATGATATTTTCTGACAGACAGAACATTTCACCTTTTGAAACAACTTTTGGGCAGAGTTTGCACCTCTTCCTTTGTTTATGTGTGTGTTTTAAGCATTTATAAATGTATAGCATTAAGTTTTATTTGTAGTCTTTAATACATTATCAATATGTCATAATTATTAAAGATAATACATATAATATTACCTTTTTTGGAATTTTTTGGAACATTTTTATACCTTTATACTCAAAATAAAAGGTAATGATTACATTTGTTCTCTTTTTTTATTATTCCATATTTATAATATTATATTATCAAAAGTGTATTATATTTAATTGTTCTATCTAGCATTTACAATTTATGAGACTGGGTCTTATATTATCAATATGATATAAGGAGAAAACAACAACAACAACAACTTTTGTTATGTCGTTTCCGAATTCAGCCTTTGTTACTTACTGGTTGATCTTATTCACCCGGGCTTTTACCCGCGTCTCTCATTTGTCAATCACAACCACTCAGACTATCGGATTCGGGAGTACCATAACAAATACACAACCTACGGAGGATGTCGTTTCTCACTATCATGCTCCGCAATAGGCTCTAGAAGTTGTCAATCAAGGGGTCATGCTTGCAAGCGCTTTTTAATTGGTCACTCGGGCCCAATGCGTTTAAAGGAGGGCGTTTTAAAAAGAGCAGGTGCATTTCTGCAACAAGAAATGTCATTGGCTGCCAAGTTCACGTCCTTTGTTCTAATAGGTTCACGCAGACTATCAATCCGATAAGGGCGGGGATAAACACACTTCGCGGCCATGTTGAAATTTACATTGACAGTTACTCCTTAGGAAAATCTCTCAACTCACAAAACATTGCGAAAAATTCGTTTGGAGAGTTTTACAGAAACACAGTTTTAGTCCGCTTGGCGCCCGCTTGAGCGTTTCTTTCATTCCTATGAAACTCCTTGATCCAGGAGATGGATCAGGATGAAAGGCAGAGAAAATTAGAGGCCGGACGAGCAAAGGTAAGTGCTAACATTAGCAGTAACTTTACATAGGCTTGTTTTGAATTTGTATGCTCCTTTGATATTCTGTATGTCTGTAATTACATCAGCTATTGCATGTAATTAGGTGTTTTTCTTTTCCTTTTATTTCGGCTAGCCACAGATATCGCATTCACTCCTATTGTTCTTGGTGTACAATGTCTTGACAAAACTTGTTGGAACTAATCAGGCCGAATCTATTTGTCTGCACATCAGCGCCTAACTGTCTCACGAGCCACTGTGCTAAATATTATAGCAATATCATATTATATAGGTATAATGGACAAAATTAGGCTTAAAAACTGTAACGTTACCTCGTTCATTTGCAATGGTTCTCAAATTCAGAACGATATTCCGCAGCTGGAAGGTTTTCGCTTTTTTTTTTCAACTTGTTAATATATACAGATTTGGGAATTTATTGAGAGTTTGCATTTGGAGTAAAAAGTACAAGTTTTGTATGCGAATTGTTTGGCTTTCTAGCGGAAACTTACTTTATTTGCTTTTGGTTTGTTTCATGTTGCAAATAAAGTTATATTTGCTGTTGAATATGAGGGAAAACTGATACAGCTCTGTCTCTAGGCAGGATCAGTGCAGGTATCTACAGTATATATTTAGCTCGAGAGCTTTTATGGGAACTGCGCTTTATCTGCATTGAGAGGAAAACCGAGATGAAGTGACCGATCTTTTCATTTGTTAGGCGTTTGTTTACGTTCCTGCTTTTAAAGGTCAAACGCTTCAAATAATGTGAACCACCCGATACTGGCTGTATATCTGAATAATTTCTGATTGTTGAATGACACTTTTCAATCAACAGAAGAACTCAGCCTGTTATTTATTAAGAGACCTGTAGGAGGCACAATACGATTAAAATATCAACACTGCAATGGATGCATTTCAGGACTCTTAATATTGAAATTGTCATAATTTGCTCACCCCCATGTTGTTTCAATTCCATACTGTATTTATTTTATGTGGAACATACACATTTGTACTTTTATTTTATGGGGGGAAAGTCCTCAGTCTTTTTTTCTGTTCCATGAAAGAAAGTCATTACTGACTTTGCAGCATGAGTAATGACAAAATTCATGAATATCATAATTTGAGGCAACATTTTTGGTCACAAAAGAGCTTGTGTTTTTCATTTAAAGTTTATTATTAAAAATTACATGAAACCTTACTGGTTTGTCTGTACTATTCAACTCATTCTCACTTTCATCAAATCCTCTTCTTCGTTATCCAGCTATAATATCCCTGTAGTGACTTGGCTAATTCTGCACCATTTGCAACAAACTTGAATAAAACATGATAAAATTCAGATTATTTGGTTGTTGGTGTATGAGTTTACACATTCATAGAGGCCCTATCAGAGGTGAGTGCTGCATTGTCAGGCATATTATCTGGCCTCAATCTCTCTTGCATTGGCTTTGGGTCATAGGATCCAAACTTTATCCACATTAAAGGCATTAATGTTCAAGTATTTAACAGTTGATTATGGGATGTGTCTGGACTGTTGTCTGTTTGTAGATTCATTAAGCTCAAAGATTAAACTGTTGTAGAGTGGCTTGCTGGTTGCCATGGCGTTTGTTAAAAACCGTTTAACTGATAGTATTAATTGGTCAAAATTCTAACTGTCGGTTAACGGTTAACCAGTTAATTATGAGCATCCCTACTTGCAAGCGAGCAAATTAGGACACAAGTATTGTGATTTTTCCTACTGTAGTGTAAAGAAAAATAATATACTTATGAAATATTTATTTTCATTTATATTGTGCATTTGTTTTGCTATATATATATATATATATTACAGTCTTGGGTATGATGATAATATTTAATAATAACAATAATTATTATTTTAAATGTTTAGCATCCTAAAACACGAGTGTGAATGTAATGCAGGCTGACAGAGTGTATCGCAACCTTTAAAATCCAGGTACAACTCAATGAAAATGCTTTTTACTCTGTTCAGTTTGTACACTGAACATCGGTTGTAGCTGTTAAATTTGATTTTAACTTTAAAATGTACATTTTCTTATGGGGGATCATGACCCCCCCCTCGTACCGAGGTCCGACCCCATAGTCTCACAAAATCCTGAGGGAAACATTTGACCTATAATGTTTAATCAGTGTCATAACTGGACCTTCCATTGAAAATGACACCTTTTCTGGTCCATTTAAAAGATAATAATATAAAATTTAAAACTCATAAGTATATTTAATTTTTATATATATTTATTTAATTCAGATGTGCACATCATTTTAGTGAATGTTACAGAGAGTGGCCTGAATATTGAATGTAAGCCGCTGTTCCAGAAACTGTTTGTGGCTTGTCGTCCCCCGGGCTCTCTTTATATCAACATCTTATGTGATTTGACATTCAGTGGGCGAAACACAAACTGATTCCCTACACGTTTATGAAAGCAGGTCAAAAGTAATCCAGCGGAACAGCCTGCTCTTGTGATTTTTCAGGTGTATTCATACTCCGATCTGGGTTAGAGGTTTAGTCCAGTGGGTAGGTCCACACAGTATGTACGTTTTATGTGAATGGTTTGCGTGTATTCGCTCCTCCTCTTCCTTTTTCATTTGGTTCTCAATGGTTTCTACAGAGAACAACTCTTCACTTTGCGGTCTTAGTTCTCATAGTCGTAGACCTGCCCAGAAATCATAAGGCATTCTGTTTGGTTGATGGATTGCTGTCATGTGACTGTAATTTAACAGCCTTAGGGGTTATGCTGATGTTTGTTCATAGAAGCACCATTGTAATATTTGGTCCAGCAGGGCTCATTTCAGCTTGCTTTAATCTGGAATAAGCTTCTTAAGGCAGCTGTGAGAAACGTCTCTTGCAGAATTGTGCGTATTTCAGGCGTCACCACGTTTCCATGCTTGAGGATCAGGGATTCTCCAAAAAAAGAAGAGGATGATGGTTTTTAGAAGATGAAGAACCCATCGTTTTTCCTGCCTTAAGAAACATCATCTATTTGGATATCATACTTTTTTTTTTTTTTTTTTTTTTTTTTTTTTTTAATCTGGTTTTCTTGCTGTTGTCTTTCACATTATGGACTAAATCATCCCTTAAGATGAATTTGCCTTATTTTGTTTGTTCTAATTGAGACATCAGACATGCAGAAGATGCATCCATTTGACCTTTGACATGGCTCATATTTCAAGCCCACCAAAATGCTGATTCTATGTTCTTGCTATCTCATTTTGATGTACGTTTCCCTCTACCTGTCCCTCAACCTCTGGCGCAGCTTGCTCACTTTAGACGGCGTCGGGCGAAAAGCGACAGTTCGAGCGCGCAGAAAAAGACGGCGAAGAGGAAGGGCCCGACTGGCCAGACAAATGACCAGTCAGCGCAAGAGTGCCACCTAGAGGAACCACAGACCGGCGATTGTCATGGAGAGATTAGCAAGGAATACTCAGAGGTTTGCTTTTTATTTTAAGTGTTTTTGAATTCACAAAATTGTCCTGTTTCTTTGTTACAGCTGACAAATTATTTAATACAAAACGATCACAAAATAGCAACTTTGTGACGCCAGTCAGATGCATCAACACAAACCTAAATAAATAAATAAATAAATTCCAGAGTATCTGAACATTAGAAATGAGCTTCTAAAATGTTTTTAACAAGATTCCTTATCTTAAAAAAAACAAACAAACAAAAAAACAATGGTTGTAGAAAATATGGCACAAAACTTTACTAAAATACAGTGGCAAGAAAAAGTATGTGAACCACTTGCAGAATCTGTGAAAATGTGCAAAATTTTAACAAAATAAGAGAGATCATACAAAATGCATGTTATTTTTTTTTTATTATTTAGTACTGTCCTGAGTAAGATATTTTACATAAAAGATGTTTACATATAATCCATAAGACAAAAAAATTTATTAAAATGACCCAGTTCAAAAGTTTGTGAACCATTGATTCTTAATACTGTGTGGTTACCTGGATGATCCACGACTGTTTTTTTTTTTTTTTGTTTTTTTTGTTGTTGTGATGGTTGTTCATGAGTCTCTTGTTTATTCTGAGCAGTTAAACTGAGCTCTGTTCTTCAGAAAAATCTCCAGGTCCCAAAAATTCTTCAGTTTTCCACCATCTTTTGCATATTTGAACCCTTTACAACAGTGACTGAATGATTTTGAGATCCATCTTTTCACATGGAGGATAACTGAGGGACTCAAACACAACTATTAAAAAAGGTTCAAACATTCACTGATGCTTCAGAAAAAAAACGATGCATTAAGAGTCCGGGGGTGTAAACTTTTGAACAGGATGAAGAGGTCCAAATTTTTTTGTTTCGCTTGAATATCATTTTTTTTTTTTTTTTTTTAGTACTGCCCTTCGGAAGCAACAGAAAATACTTGCATGTTTCCCGGAAGTCAAATTAAATACAATTTACCTTGATCTTCAAATTCCAAATGTTTTCACCCCCCCATCTATTAATGCATCATGTTTTTTTTCTGGAGCATCAGTGAATGTTTGAGCCTTTTTTAAAAGTTGTGTTTGAGTCCCTCAGTTGTCCTCAGTGTGAAAAGACGGATCTCAAAATAATTCAGTCACTACTGGAAAGGGTTCAAATATGCAAAAAATGCTGGAAAACTGAAGAATCTGCAGGACCTGGAGATTTTTTTTCTGAAGAACAGAGCTCAGTTTAACTGCTCAGGACAAACAAGGGACAACATGCATTTTGTATTATCTCCCTTATTTTGTTAAAATTATTAACATTTTCGCAGATTCTGCAAGTGGTTCACATACTTTTTCTTGCCACTGTATATGTAGGCATCAGGGGGAAAATATGACCCCTTTAAGAAATGGGTCAATTGATGATTTCATTTTATTGAATTTAATGGCTATTTTTTTCTCCGTTCAGTTGTTGCATGTCATTAAGTCTACATGTATATAGCATGTGCAAATTGCACAATTTGCACAAGCATAGGCAAATTTCAAGTCTATAGAATGTATATTTGTCCTCCCTCCCCATTTGACAAAAAATAGGTCAGTTAACATAACATGGCTGGGGGGGATGTAGTCATGGTAACACAAACTGTGGAAAATATGCATGTTTGTCTGAACATTTAGGCATCACTCAGACTTGACAGCACAGACAGCAGTGTTTCAGATGTCCATCAGTGCAGCAGAGAGGCCGATGAAACCAATGCCCAGGAAAAGAGCTCCTCCTCTGGGTCTCTGGCAGAGTCAGAGCTGCCCGATCAGGCTGAAGGCGAACTTGCAGAAATGATTATAGTTGCACATACTGGCAAAGAACAACTGAAGGTAAACCTTAAAACACAAAACAGTCCTATACACTTGAAGTTATGTTGTTTCCCCATGCTTGCTTGCTATGTAGTACGTTTGCCTGTCCCATTAGATCAGCAGCTGAACAGACACCTTAGCAAAAAAAGAAGTATGCATTTATTTATTTGGCAGTATTTATTTGTTTACTTGGCAGTTTTTTAAAATGCATTTTCATTTTTTTTTGTAGTACATGCAATACATTTTCCCCCCATTTTTGTCAAGCTGTGTGAGGAACATGACTAACACTCTTTTCTCAGATGTTGCTGTTGAATAGAATAACTCAAAATCTAAAGGAAGATTTCAGTGTGGTGTACAGCCATTATCCTGAAATAGAAATGAGAAAGAGTCTCTCCAAACTGGGTTACATCTGTCCGTTTGACTGGATTAATTCGTGGTCATGGTTATGAACGCATCTAGAAACCTGAGGCAGAGTACTGTTTTCTGGAGCGTAGTGTTTACCATAATTGGTTTGCATTTCTGATGGTGCAGAGGGAAAGAAAGAACCAATTAGATTTCACAGATGAGGTTAAACGTATCCATATTCCATGTGTTCATTGCACTCATGGATATAAGGATTATGATTTCTTGCTCCAGTCATGTTTTGACTTACTGTGTACTCTTCCTGAGGAAGCCTCAATTTTTAGGTGCCAAAAAGTTTTCGCTTATGCTGTAAAATGTAACTTATTGTTTGCTGGAGTCCAAATTAGAAATAATTTGGTTTTGAAGGTTTTTACAGAAACTTAAAGAATACTGTTGAAATTGCTTAATTCTTCACACAGCAATTGCAGGCTGCAGTAGAGAAACGAAATGAGATCATATCACAGCTTAGTAAGAACCTGCAGGTGGCGCTGCAGAGCAGAGACCAGGTACAATTGGAGGCACAGCAGCTCACGGGTCAGATTCAGGCACTACAACAGCAACTACAGCAGGTAAAGTTCATACATTAAAGGGGATCTATTATGCCCCTTTTTACAATAATTAATATAAGTCGCAGGTGTCCCCAGAATGTGTCTGTGAAGTTTCAGCTCAAAATACCCCACAGATCATTTATTATACCATGTTTTAAAAGCCCCTTTTTTTTTTTTCTTTTTTTTTTTTTTTTAACGGAACCAAAAACAAGCTGTTTTCGTGCATGTATCTTTAAATGCAAATGAGCTGCTGCTCCCCACCTCTCTTTCCAGAAGAGGGCAGAGCCTTTACAGCTTGTGCCTTGATACTCTGCCAAAAAACTAACAGACCATCTGTTTGGGTTTGATTATCATCTCTATTGTGGTCACACTCAAGTGACATTGTAGTTCTTAGTTATCATGACAGTTTATTATTTGCATGTGTTTTAAAGCCATATCAGTTTAAACTTCTGATATATGGTCATATATATGGCTGGCTGTCAGACGGCGTGTCGTGTGAGTATCAAACTAAGTTCTCTTTAATGTCTTAATATTGCGCTTAAACTGTCAAATACACACAAGGGTATGTCAAAAACAAATTTCATATAAACAGTCTGTTATGTCTGTGAACGTAAACGGCAGTATATTAATATATAATATACTTAATATACAATACCTACTGCTGTATAAGCTGTTAATATGAATGTTAATATGAAACAACAAAAGAAACAGAAAATCACTCACTGTTCTAGATTGAATAACTTTAGTAGCTTTAATAAGAATACATTTCTTACATGAATGCTGCTGTTAAATGCTCTAGCAAGGAGGTAAACATGGCGGACTGTGAATTTTGCATAATAGGTCCCCTTTAAAAAAAAAAAAAACATCCATTAGTGTGTCTCACTCCTGCTCCTAGAGTCCACAACACTGATTTATTCAAATACACCCGATTCAATTTTTACTGGAGTGCTTTATAAGTGGTTTAAGCCTAAAATGTGTACTTTTGGGATTGGAAAGATCCAAATAGAGAAATGCTAGTTTCTCTTTGGCATGAAACATGTTCACAAGTGTTGACTTCTACCGACAATACATCTAATCCCCTGAATATGGAGGGTCTAATATGACTGTTTGGTCTCCTCAAAGACTAAATGAACAAACCCATAAGTTCTTGGTCCCCAATATGCAACAAATCAGTTATTTTTTTTCTTCACAATAAAACACAATAGTGTAGGAGTCTAAACAAATGAATGTAATACTTTTTGCAGGCTAAAGAATATCTACGTAGCAAAAGTCAAGGGTGTGTGGATCTGACCCAGGCTGCTCAGAGTCAGCTTCATGTACAGTTGGAGGAGACCCAACAGGTCAGGCAATTTGTATCCTTTTAACAGTTAAGCTTGTCTATTAAGCAAAATATGCATTTGTGTTAGTAACACGTTTCATTTGTTTAATAGGTGACTAAGGAGCAACAATGCCTCTTGGCCCAAAAAGAAGCTGAGATCACAGACCTGCAACAGAAATTGTGTGTCATGGAAAAATCCCTCTCTCAGCTTCAACTTGCCTTTACCCAGAGAAGTGCTGATCAAACAGATATAAGGCTTGACCATCACGGTGATTTAGATTTATCCAGTGTGAGCCCTCTGCTCCCAGATAATAGTCTTGACTCAAACTCTGAAGCTTTACTGCAGAGCCTTAGAGCTGAGCTAGAGGTAGAGCGAAAGAACAGCCAGCGAGCTCAAGAACAATTAGAAGCATTTCAGAAGAGGGTACAGAGTCTGGAAAATGAGAAGACCCAGATGGAAGCTCATCTGGCTGCGTTTGCTGAAACACAAGCCCAGGAAGCCCAGCATTATAAAGCAGAGAAAGATGAACTAAACCAAGAAATGGCCAGATTAGATAACCTTGTCAAGGAGCTCCAAAATCGTCTTCATGAAGAGGAGGAGACGGGGCACCATATGCGTTCCAAATATGAAGCTGATATTTCCAATTATGATCTCAGGCTTCAGACTCTGGAGGAGGAAAGGGAGTTGAATGTAGCCCAGCTTACCGAAGCTCACGAGGCTGCCCTTAGGCGTCTGCAGGAGGAGCACTCTGACGAGATCAGTCGTATCAAGGAGCTTCTGAACCAGGCCCAAAGTCAACATTCTGATTCTCATCAGAACGTTTCCAAAGACAATGGTGCAGATATACACTGTAACATAATCTCCGAAGAGCACTACAATGAGGAGACAGCCATTGAGTGTGTTGCCAGAGACAACTATAGTTTTGATGTCTCTGCAGGGGGTTTCCAGGATGTTCTGATGGAGCGATACTTGGCTTCGGAAGGGCCTCAAGAAAGTTCATTACTTGAAGGGAGTCTGGAGGAACGCAGTCTGATGGAGAACTCTGAGACGTCCAGGTTTGAGCTAGACAGTGAGGTCTTATTTCATGCTTCAGATTACCCTAACAATGTCACATCTGATGGTGATAAGTCAGAGCCAGGACCGTCCGTAGTTTCTGGCATTGATGTGCACCAACCAGATGAAATGTCCTTCACTGATGCCCAGTGGCAAAACTCAACCTCAGCCATTGAAGAGCTGAATGAGAGTACAGGCACTGTGGACTTGGCTAAAGAGCTTCTGATCCAGCAGTGCAGAGACCTGTCAGAGCAGTTAGAGGATCGGGAACGGCAGCTCGAGGTTCTTCAAGAAGAGGTTCGGCACTCTGCGGAAGAGGTCGAGGAGGCACGGGAGCGTTGGAGCAAAGCTTCGGAGGAGCTTGAGGAAGCTAAGTGGGAGCTGGAGATGGAACGTGAGAAAAGAATTCAGTACGAGGAAGTTATCAGCCAGAAAACGAATGAAGACAACCTCAAGAACATACTGAGTGACCTGCAGGTTCAAGACAATGAAAGGATAATGCCCGACAACACTGATTCCAATAAGACCTCAATCCCTTTGTCTACAGAGGAGTTGCTAAAGGAACTAAGGGAAGAAAAGGCCCAATTGGTGCTACAGCTCAAACTTCAGGAGCAGCTAGTAAAGGACGTCCATGAGCAGAAAGCAGCAGGTGACTCTGTAAGTAGTGAGCTTTCGCCTTTGCAAGCTCAGAGAGATGAATTTCAACTTCAGCTGGAGCAGCAAAGGGAAAAACACCAAGCTACTTCAGTGCTGCTTGGTCAAAGGACCTTACAGCTGGATCAAGCCAACAGAGAGCTTCAGCAGCTCAAAGCTGAAGTAGAGGAGAAAGCTGGACGGTTGCAAGACTTGGAAGAAGAGAAGACAGACCTCGAGTCTAAACTAGTGTGCCTTAAAGAGAACCTCACTAACATGGAAGAGGAGAAAGCTACCCTGGAAAGACGTCTTCAAGTTTTGGAGGACCAAGCAAAGAGCATGGAGAAGGTTCTAGAATCAGAACTGAAGAACTTTGAGGTTTGAATCTTAATTGCTCTTTTAAAATATGCAATATATTGAATGTGTAAACTACAGTGTTGCTGGTTAAAAGCCGAGTAATAAGAACAAACACATTCATACATTTGTGTGCCCTTTTGTTTTTTCAGAATGTGAAAAACCTGGAATATTTTATGTATTTGACATGAATGTGATCCTCCAAGTAACTCATACCTTTATCTTTAGCACCAACTTGAATCAAAGAATGCAGAGCTCAAGGAAGTAAGGGAAGCACAAGAGAAGGCAGAAGAGGAATACATGGAAAAGGAGAGTGCCTTAAGGAAAGAACTCCTCACAGTCAAACAGGATCTAGAGGAAAGACAAAAACAACATGAGGAGGAGCAGAGAATCCTGGAAGAGAAACACCAGAAAGAGGTGAGGTTTAGGTTGTTACGGTGACTAGGAGAGAATGTCCATTTAAAAAAATAGGTAAAAAATAGTTATCATTAAGATATGGTGATGCCCCCCTTTAAACCTTTAATCAAAGAATGCAGCTTTGTATAAACAATATAAAATCAGTGCCTGCATTGAGCTCTTTTGACGGCCACCTCACAAGCACGGCTTCTTGTATGTTTTCTTCCCGGAACATGGCAGGGGAGCGTTGAGCTCACAATAGCAGCTTGTGATGCCGTCTGCTGAAGAGGTGCTGTTCTACAGCGAGTATCTTCTATATCGTGCTTGTTCAGATTGTGATTCAAATGGTGAATTGCTGTTTGGTGCTGCTTTATAAAGGCAGAAAGCCAACTGCCATTCACACACTCAAAAGCCTTTGCCACCGCTGTTTTCTTTTTTTTTGTTTTCTTTTCTGTGGATCTCCCACACCCCCCTTACAGTGGGATCAAAGTGAAATGCTGTGCATTCATAACCATTGATCTCTTATGTTTCCCTACCTCCAGGTTAAATACTTGAATGTTCGATTTGAGCGGGAACTTTCTGAGCAATGTGCTCACCTGGAAGATGAACAGAAAAGACAGATCAGCTTGATCAAACAGGTTAAACGACTTACTATTTACCTATTTATTCTAGCCATGTTTATTTCACCCTTTCATATGAGACTTGTCCTTTAAGGCATACATATATCTTTGTCAACTCTGCTGTACTAGGTCTATGAACGGGAGCATGAGAGGGAGTTGACGCAGCTGGCAGCCCAACAAAGCGAGGAAATTGGCAGACTTAAAGATGAGCTTGTCAGGGAGCTTCAAGACGGGCTGGAGGCTGCACACCAGGCTGAACTACTCCAAACACAAGTACCTTTTTTTGATCTCATTTGATTTTGTAATCTCGTGGGATGTTTTGGAATGTAATCGCTGACGTAATGCTGACATGCTGCAAATTGTTCAAAAGTTTGGGGTCAGTGAGAGATATTTTTTTAATAAATAAATGCTTTTATTCAGCAAGTGTGCATGAAATTGATCAAGTGGTGGTAAAGCTAAATTTAATGATGGTTTCCACAAAAATATTAAGCAGCACTGTTTGTTGTTGATAAGAAATGTTTTGTGAGCAGCAAATCAGCATGTTAGAATGATTTCTGAAGGATCATGTGACACCGAAGACTTGAGAAAATTCAGCTTTGCATCACAGGAATAAATTACATTTTTAAAATGCATTTCAACAAAAAAAAATATTTTAAGTGAAAGTATTTAACTTTTTACTGTATTTTTGATCAAATAAATGCAGTCTTGGTGAGCATAAGACACTTCTTTCAAAAACATTTGAAAAATCTTACCAACCCCAACCTTTTGAACAATGGTGTGCATTTTTTAATGGTATATGAAATGGAATGCAGTATGCAGCTACTTAATACAGCTAATTAGTCTTCCATGTAAACATGGAAATGTAAAAAAAGAAAAGATGTAAATGCCTTTTTCTTGGCCAGTTGCCTACAGCTCTTCAGCAGCATGAGCACAGGAATTCAACAGCTGCCAATGTGTACTGAATTCTTAGTAGCAGAACAGCAGTGTGCTATTCTAAACATACTCATACCCTCAATTCCACTCATCAGCTAAAATGTTGGTTGATTTTACTCTTTGTAATCAGAGCCAGCACAAGCTGGAGCTTGAAGCCTTGCGTCTCAGCCTGACCAACTTGCACACAGCCCAGCTGGAGCTTTCTCAAACCAACATGCAGAAAGATAAGGAGGTGGCCCTCAGTGAGCTGCAGACCATGTTACGAGAGAAATGGGCACAGGAGAGCGCCATGCTGCAGACACGCCAACAGTTTGAGCTGGAAAGAATCCGGGAGCAGAACCAAGAGCAGGAGCAACGAAACCAGCGTCTGCACCAACAAGAGATAGGTGAGGGTTTGGCCTGTAGTTTCTTTAAAAGATTCTTCTTTTTAGTTTTACTCTAGTACTTTGACAATGCAGTGGGATATATGTTTGTTGGCTGATGTGTGTGAGTATATATGTTCTTTCACTGCATAGATAATCTGAGTCAGGAGTGGGAGAGGAAAGTTTTGAAAGAGAAAAGCTCTGTGGAACAGTTGCAGGCCTGTAAACTGGAGGTGAACTGTTTCTCTTTTGATGGGCTGACATCTTGACCCACTAAAATATTGTGACTTAACAGGCCAGTGTAGTGCAATTTTATTTTTATTTTCTCTGCAGGACCTAAAAGGCAAGTTGCTATTGGAGGCTGAAGAGGCAAAAACTGAACTTCAGAGTCGATTAAATGATGCCCATCATAAACTGAGTGACACCCAGGTGGCCCTCACTGAGGCTGAAGCAGCTCTGTCTGAGATGCAGTGTAGGCTAGAAGAACTGCAGCGTTCCAGAGATCAAGACATTAAGAGCCTGGAGAAAGAGCTCAACCAGGCCTTGACTGACAGAGATGCTGCTGCACGTGAGTGTCATTTAAACCACTGTATGAACGCCATGTGATCTGTTTATTTGCTGAGTTTAAGGCCATTTTCACACCTGGCTCATTTGGAGCATTTGTTTCAGAACTTGGTGCATTTTCTCACTTAGTTTTGTTCATTTAGGCATATAGGAATACAGCAATTGCTCTCTGATCCGCATCAAAACAATCGGTTTGAGATCGCCTGAGTGAGAGAGTCTCTGGCTGATTGAAAACAAACTCTGGAGCGGTTTGATTGATGGTGAAAAACTAATGCAACCCAACGAGCCAACAAACCAAGCGGTATCATAATTCATAATGGGAAATCGGTTAGGTAAAAAGCAGCAGTGTCTGATTCTGCAAGAGCTCTGTCATGATGAACCCTTGATTTTCCGCTCAGTTACTGTGTGTGTGTGTGTGTGTGTGTGTGCGCAGATAAAGCCACAATAAATAAGCCCATGTAGCTAACTTATAGTGCCATCTATCAAGATGTATTGAGCAGAACCACAGCAAATAAACAGGTGCACTCTGACCAATGAGAGGACAGTTTTAAAATGTGACTTGCATAAATGCATTTTGGCATGCTTTGAAATGTTGCCTTGTGAAGTGAACCGAACCAAGAAGAAAATGCAACATTGTAACAGTTTAAGTCCCTGTTTTGGAACCAAGCTAAACGTTCCGCATCTCTGAGAACACCCTAAGTTTCATCCTTTCCCCTTCAGGTGCAGTTGAGGAGTTGGTTGCGTGTCACAAGGCAGCACTGAAGGAGCAACAGGAACGTGCCCGAGCCTTGGAACAGAGAGAAAAAGAGCTGACACAAGAGGTACCATTCACAACTTGCATTTGTTGCAACATAATTGCAATGCAAATGTTTTCTTTTCGTTTGGTACTGAGGCAACATCTTTGTGAAAGGTTGATCGTCTGCAGTCAGAAAGGGAGGAACTGAAGGCCAGTTCAGAGCAGGAGATCTCAAACCTCTGGTCCCAGCTGGAGTGCATGAGAACCAACAGACAGGAGCTCGGAGGCAAGCTGGGCTATTTCCCTTTGAGACTTTTCTGCTTTTGAATATCTCTATGGGCTTAGGCTGCTGTATTGTTTTACTCATTTATTATTTATAATAGAACAGTTTTATTTTCTTCTGAACTGATGTTTGTGTTTTCAGCCAAGTTCCTACTATTCAGTGCTGACGTGAATTACAAGGAATTTGAATTTTGTCTCTATAGAGCTGAAAGAGCAGCTGTTAGCACGCTCATCACGGGTTGAGGACATTGAGCGACTGAAACAAGAATTCACTCAGCAGCGGCAGGAAATCAAAGAACAGAATGAGGCAGAGCTGGAAAACCTCCGCACCTATTTCGAGCAGAGACTCCGGGTCACAGAAGAGGGTCATCGGGAAGAAATCGCACTCCTGCAGCTGCGCCTCGTAGAGGGAGCCCTGGAGGACTCTATACTGAAGACTGGAGATGAGAGGTTTGCTTGCATTTCTTGGGGCTGGGGTCATACACTTGTGTTCAAGACTACATTTTAGTATTGATAGTGATTCTGTAATTTGAAATCTTGGCTTAAGCTTACATTTACATTTACGCATTATACAATTGGAAACTATATTAAGCATCATTTACGCCTGATACACCTGGTATGATCACCTGAGATTTTGACTATATCAAGTGTAAACATGGCTACTTCTGTGTTAAGCAATTTACAAATAGGAAATAATAACAGGGATTCATCCATTAGCAGGGGTGTCCAAACCAGGGCATGTGGGCCAAAATTGTCCCTTTGTTTTGGCCCACCATGCCATTTCACAAGAGGGGTGTTTGCCATTTAAAGTATACCTTCATTTCTAATTTCGGTTTTATTTTATTATTTTGCATTGAAATGTACAGAATGAGTGAATTTAATTAACTTTATTTTAATATAGAATAGTTGGATGTAATGCAACATTTATAATGCATTAATTCTTACAGAACAAGAAAACAAATCATGTATACATACACTCACAGTAACATTTTACATACAAAAACATCCAAGGACATAACACAGGATGACAAAATATATTGTGTTTTGTAGCTTTCTCTCAGAAGGGAAGAGTGAAGATGACAGGAGTGATGCTATGGCTGAGATCACAAGACAACTGGAGAAACACAAGGTGAATTGTGTTGTAGTTGGTTATATTGTTGAGTTTTAGTGATTAAAAACCAGGGTTTGTACGGCCATGAAAAACCTGGAATTTCCTGGCCTGGAAAAGTTTTGGAAGTTTTGTTTCAAAATAATTATATAATATAATATTTAAGTGTTTCTTTTTGCAGCGTTGAGCTTTCCTATAACCAATCACACATGTTTCTGTTGAGCTTATGAATGTGATGACCAATCAGAGGCTTTCAGATTAGTCATCGCTGAAACAGAGTTTTGTTCAGTGCACGCGCTCTCTGTCTGAATTCTGACTGAAACTCGCAAATTCTCCCATCATTCTCCCACATTTGCAGTTAAAGATGGCTTTTGTTAATGATAAAATTTTATTGGTAACAGTCTATATAGTAGGAACTTAAATTTAAGTATTTGACATAAAAGACGACACAGGTAATCATAAAAAATTGCACTTATGAAGGTAAAATAAAAAGCCGTTGGAAATCAATTGCAAGGGGCCCCTTAATGGGAAAAGTTAATTTCTGACCCTGGCCTGGGGTAACATCTGGCAGCTGCAGTTTGTACTTGGGTGTAAATTGCAAATGACTACCATTGACCAATTTATTAGCAATAGAATGAGTTGGGGACAAACAAATGCGTGTGCGCGCATATCACTGTTCTTTGTGAGTACTTAACTATGTGTTTTTGTACAGGAGGAGCTGGATTCCCTTCGGCTGCAGTTAGAGGAGAGACATCAGCAGGAACTGGAGCAGCTACGGTCCAGCATGACTCTGGTTTATAAAGAAGAACTACTCCAAGCTCGCACTGAGCTCACTGACCGATACTACAAAGACATCGACCAGCTCAACACCAAACACGCCCATGAACTAGAGCAGCTCCGTGCCAAACTCTCAGACAACCATATCAAAGGTGAAGCTTTGTTCAGTGTGTTCCAAACTGTTTGTCTTTTTTGAAAACCATAGCAACCACTCAGAACACCTCAGCAACCATGCTTGCACACTTAGGAAAACACCCTAGCATTGTGGCAGCAATTTTTACATGAGGAACACCATGCTTTCTTCAGAAAAAATACACTACCGTTGAAAAGTTTGGGGTCAGTACTCTATATAATTTTTTTTTTTTTTTTTTTTTTTTTTTTAAAGAAATCAATACTTTTATTTAGCAAGAATGCATTAAATTGATCAGAAGTGACAGTAAAGACATTGTATAATGCTACAAAGATTACCATTTATAAATAAAATAAATAGAAAGTCCAAAACAACAGCATTTGTTTTATTTCCATTTGTTAAAGAATCCTGAAAAAATATATATTATAACTTCCACAGAAATATCAAGCAGCACAACTGTTTAAAAGTGATAATAAGAAATGTAACTTGATTATGAAATCAGCATATTAGAATGATATTTGAAGGATCATGTGACACTGAAGACTGGAGTAATGGCTGCTGAAAATTCAGCTTTGACATTACAGGGATAAATTAACATTTTAAAATATATTAAAGTAGAAATGGTTATTTTAAATTGTAATAATATTTCACAACATTAGAGACTTCTTTCAAAAACATCTTACCAACCCCAATCATTTGAACGGTAGTGTATAAAAAAAAAATTGTTTAACTTTTTTTTTTTTTTTTTTTTCCTCCCTCTTTCTCATCAGAAATAAACAAGTTGCGGCTGCAGTCTGCACAGGACGTAGCGAGGCAGGTGGAGGCTGAGGTGAAGGAGAGGGCTCAGCAGCACCAGGCCAAAGTGAGCCAGCTGGAAACCCAGCTATCTCAGCTCTCCCTAAAGCACTCAGAGGAACTGGAGAAAGTGGCGGAGCAACATCGTGAGCAGCTCAGACAGATGGAGGAGACAGTAAGTGTACACATAAGAGCAGGCCTTTATACTTGGGACAAAAGGGCTTTGGTGGAGATTGTAGCCAAAGGCTGGTAACAAGCACTGTCATAAGGTGTAGGAAATAGTGGTCATGCTGTAGACGGATGAAACTCATGCTGTTTTTTGTGGTGACCCTTTAGCAATACTGTAATATTATCATTATCAATGGTGTCTTTATGAATATGGTTCTTTTTATTTAGTGCTGTGTTCTCTTCCTTTTAAAGCATCAGAAAGATGTTGCTGAAGAGTTGAGGGTGCGCCTTGAGGAGGCACAGAAGGCAGAGAGGAATCGTGTGAGTGAGGAGTTGACTAAAGAACAGGCCCGACTGAGGGAGCAACTCCAATTGCAGGCTGAGGAGCATTTGGCTTCCCAGAGAGTGCAGCTTCAGAGATCTGCACTTGAAGAGAAAGGGGAGTTGGAGCAGAAGCTTCTGGATGTCCAAAAGCTCCTGGATGTGGAAAGGCAGAGCCTTCAAGCACTACAGAAAAGTCTGGAGTGTGAAGAGAACCCTCAGGTGGTGGCGTTGAAGCAGAAACTCCAGGCTCAATACGACAGAGAGATGTGCACTGCAAAGAGTGCCATGGCAGCAGAGGTAAAAGAGCTGAACGCTCTACTTCAAGATCAGATGGAGAGCAAGCTACAAGAGGCCCTCTGCAGGTCAGAGACTGCATTACACTGAAACTGCATACAATGTTAATACAATTGGCAAATGCAGCACAGAGCTGCTTAAAAATTAAACCTCAAGTCCTATTACTATTATCTGTACTCTTAGTATTGCTTTTTTTTTTTTTTTTAATGACCTAGGGCTACACGATATGGAAAAAGTATAATTGAGAATTAGGGGTGTAACGGTACATTATTATATCAAGATATCACAATATAAAAATGTGACTATGTATCGTTGATGTAAATATGATTTGCGATATAGTTAGTTTTATCTCCGCTTACTGTATTACAAGGTATAATCCACTCAATAATGTAAATTGTCGTCATTTACTCACCCTCATGTCGTTTCAAACCTGTAAGATTTTTGTTTAACTTCCAAACAGAAATGAAGATATTTATAAAAACCTGAGAGATTTCTGTCCCTTCATTTAAAGTCCATTCCTCTCAAATTTAAAAGATTCAAAAAATATCTTAAAGGCACCATAAAAATAAATGAATAGTCTAACCCAAATCCAAGTCTTTTGAATGATGACTATAACTGACTATAAATGATGATCGGATTTACAATGACGCGCAAAGTCTTATGTAGTAAACACGGACATTCAAATGCTTGCGTGACATGCAAAAACATGAGAGTGAGTAAATGTAGAAATTAAAAATGACAAAATAGCAATAAAAATAACAATTAAATTTTTATTATTATAACAGAACAATGCACAACAAAATTGAGAATGTAGTAAATGTGCTAATTATCATCTGTATGTCATACATGTAGGCACCAAGAAGAGCAGAAACAACTGGAAGAGAAGTTGACCCTTCAAAGAGATGCTGCCTTGGGTCAACAGAGAGAACAGCATGCCATGGAGCTGGAGGCCCAGAAAACACTCCTGGACCAGCGAGCTGCACAATTAGAGCATCTTGAGAGGGAGTGTCAAGATCTCAAAATACACCACCGAGAGGAACTGGAGTCCCTGAGGGCCAATCACAAGACGGCCTTAGAGACCTTGGAGATGGAACTTACAAATAAACACAAGGTGGAGCTCGACAAATTAGAGGCTGTCCTTCAGGAGACCAACCTGGCACAGCTTGAAGCTCAAGAGGCGGAGCTTCAGGCACGACACAAACAAGAGAGGGAGGAGCTTGAGGAGAGGCTGTTGGCAAACATGGATACCCTGGAGAGCACATACTTGAAGGAAATTCAGGCAGTACGGGATGAGAAGGAAGGAGAACTGCGTGACCTTCAAGAACACTATACTCGAGAGATTGAGAGGTTGAGAAAGGAGGAGCAAACCATCAGAGAGGACCTCAGGAGTGAGCTTGTTAAGGTCCATATGGATAATTTCGGTGCCATGACAAGAGAGTTGCATCAAGCTCATCAGGTGAGCACTGTAATGGAGGGATAGATTTTTTTTTTTTTTTTTTTTTTTTTTTTTCTTTTTGTGAGCATTTTTGATGCAAGTTTAGTTCATTTGCTATGTAAAGTTTATTGCAGAAGCAACATCTAGTGTATTAACTTGCTCATGCAGGCGGAGATGTCTGAAGCGGTCTCCTCTCAGAGGGCTGCTCTGGATGATGAGCATCGACGTGCTCTGGAAGCTCTTCAGCAGCAAGTAGTTGCTTTAGAGAAGCAGCATAGCGCCGCCCTTTTGGAGATCACTGATATTGCCACTGCAGAGAAAAAGCAACATGAGCAAGAACTGGATGAGCTGGCCACTCAACATCAGCAACAGCTACAGGTATATGTGTTCAGGAAGAAAAGAGGATGTCATTTCCTTTAGATGTGTTTAGCCTTTAGCATGGATTTAGTATGGTCGAGTCTTGTTTTGAACTGTAAGATGATGAGAGCTTCTTACCTTAACTCTCCTCTCTCCCTCTTTGTACCTCAGGAGTTAAGGGGAGTGTCTGCCAGGGAGCTGGAGGCTCTGCGTAGGGAATTAGAAGAAGCAGCGTCAAGGCAACGCCTCCACTTCCTGGAGGAGGCTGAACTTCTCAAATGCAAGTCTGAGGAGCAGCTGCAACAGAAAATTGCACAGTTAAAGGTGAGAAGGAGGAGGTGTTACTTTTAGAGTAGCCATATTCTACACTACTATTTCCCTCATAAATGCATGTTTATTGGTCAGGGTTTCTTGAGCCAAAAAAACGATGGTAGGTTGTGGTTTTTTTTTTGTTTTTGTTTTTTAACCATTTTTATTATATTTATGTATTTGTTTCATATACATCTCTCTGACCCTTTTAAGTTGGTTGGCAGTGTCCCCAGGGGTCCTAAAATCTGAATGTCTTAAATTCACTTTCATCAAATTTAATGTCATAAAAAGGATTAAATATTTTAAATGGTGTGCCAAAAGAATAGAAAAACAGGAGTCGCAATGTGACCTACTGTATTGTTCTGAATATAAGACATACAGTATAAGACTTTTTTCAAGATGTACCTTTTGGAAAAAGGTTTTTTTTTTTTGAAGACCAAATCTTGTCTTTTATGAAGAAAATGCTTGTATTTGAAAATAATTTTCATATTGCATATATTTTAAGTTTTGTATTGAAAGTATGGCTCTGGTTATGGGCAGCCCCTCATTTCTTTTTTCGTACTGACACACTTGCCTGTCAATTTCTTTGAAGCGGCCACTTTGAAGTTTTAGTTGTGTGTGTGTTTTTTTTTTTTTTTTTTTTTTTTTTTTTTTTTTTTTTAAAGTTTATTTTATTAGTACATTAAACTAAATGAAAATGAGAAATGTTGCCTTGAAAACTAGCTGAAATAAGTTTAACCTTTTTTTTTTATTATTAATTTATTTTTTATTATTATTATTTTAAGTAAACTTTTTTTTTTTTTTTTTTTTTTTATGCTTTTAATTTTTTTATAATATCCCTGTATTAAATTGGGCAAGTTCAGAATCAACATTGTTTAATAACAAATGTTGAAATAAAACAAAAGGGAGCACATGGTACTTGGTAATTTCATTCATTTTGAGGGCTTTAAAGTTCATTCATGCTAAATTTGTAATTTGTGGTTTGGGTAATATTCATGAGAAATAGCAAGCTACTTCTCTACACTTAACTTAAAAAGGCAGTAACTGTAAACATTGGCACAAAATTAGGCCTAAGAAAGAGTATGGCTCATTTTACTTGCAAGCCTGCTTCTCACTCCAACTTATGAAATCAGCATTTATTTATCATCATATTAAATGTAACTTGAACAAGTTGCAAAAAAAATGTTTTTTTATAATTTGCAATATTTTTCCTTCCACTTGTCCTTGTCATTATTGCTGTGACTGTATTGTTCGGTATGATCATTGTGTATATGTTACTCAAAGCTTTTATAAAGAATAGCTGAGCTTATTGGGGGAGGGAGTTAACATCTGGAGTGGGGGACGATCCACTCTAAGCTCAAATTAAATCTAATCCCCACCCTGTACTGTACATTATAGCTTCCATCATTCATAGTAAACCTTTTCTCTGGATCGGACACTGTCAGACTTTTGCATTTGACCTTGTAGAGCTGTTGTCTAGCTCAAATCTGTCAGCACGGGGCCTTTCTGACATTTTACACTGGTTAGTTTGTCAGTTGGCCACTTTCCCATTGGAGCTTTAGAGGTCCTCTGTCAGTATTAATCCTACAGATGGGAGGAAGTGTAGGGACACGTGAGTGATGGCTGACTGAATGAGGATTTGAGGTTTGTGTGGGGCTTTTTTTTTTTTGGTCAATGATCATTTTATTCTTGTTCTTTATAAAGATCACTGGGTAAATTCAGATCGGTTACATTCAGAACGTTTGGCTTATGTTTGTTTTGATTGGAGAGTGTGAAGCTGAAGAGTGATATGGGAGTCATCGCTTCTCTGCCTGTTTCTGCAGCGTTGCCCATGACGTGTATGTGTGTGTTTTAGGAGGAGAGTGACCAGGAAAAGGCTGTTGCTCTTGAGGAGCTGGAAAAGACTTTAAGACAGCAACATGAGCAAACTGAACTCGCCTACAGTGACAAGATGAGCCAACTTACTGCACAACTACAGCAGCTGGACACTGTAGTGTCACAGGTAAAACACCCAAACGGTCAACTCGTCACGCAGCTAAAGCAAATAAGCAGTCAGCTCTGTGTAGCATTAATATTTACTTAACCTTGAAGCAGTAGTTATTTGAAATTTAAAATAAACAATCAGTAGTTGTTGAAGTTTTTCAGTGTTCTTTTAATTTGTATATAAAAGACTGGAATACACTACACAAATTGTGCACAGATTTTTGCCCTGATTTGCAGTCTGGGTGAGTTGATGCTAGCTGATAGATTTCACAGAAAATCAAGTAGTGTATGATGGATGCACACTCTGGTTATTTCCAGACTTTGACTCCATCCAGTCAGAGTATATTTGATATCTTTGATATTTTGAGCTGATTTTTAGAACACACATTGTTTTCATCTGTCATACTTCTAGCAACAAGGTGCACATTTTTGCGTGTTTGTTGTTTTTGGAATGACTTAAAGTCTAGTAATGTATTATCAGTTGTTTAGTGTATGATTTCCAGCTTTTCCCTGCAACCATTTACAAATTCGGCAAGTGTATGATGCCTAGTATGGAAGTAAAATAATGACACATTTATTCTCAAAAGAGCATGTTGAATTGCATTAACAGTGTTTGCATTTTAATGCATTGTATTTTCAGGGCTTGCATTTTTAGGGTCTGAAATTCATATTTAAGCTGTGAATATTTCAATTTAAAACATTTCACGCACATTTTCATTATAAAAAATTGCCTTCCAGACTTCACTTCTAAAATATTCAGTCTGTTTAAAAATACAACCTATAACATTTGACAGACAATTTTTGGTCCATTTTTATTTCGCTTTACAAATTCGCTTATTCAAATTCAGCAGAATATTCAACATTGCACATCCAGGAACTGCAGGAATAGCAGTAGAGATACAAATGTAATCTCCATCTGTTGTTAGTCAGCTCACCAGTAGGTGGTGTTAAGCATAGCAGGGCTTATTGCCTAAGATTGGTTTAAATTTTTACTTGCCCCACCAAAAAAAGTAATAAGTTAAAATAGTTATTGTTTTCATTGTGTTTGACCCATGCAACCTTAATAAATAAGGTTATGACTCCAAATTTCACATACCAGTGAAATTTTACAATTCTCAGTTCCACTTTTCAAATCACAGCAAAAACTACTAGCCTAATTTAAAGACAAGTAAACAGTCAGTAATAAAATAAGAACAAATAATGGCAATAGCACAAATAAATACATTAGATAGAACAAAGACACAAATAAAATAAACAGTGCTTTTCAGACAGCATCCGAACAGTGCGTCCGAAGCGGCTTTGTGGACATGCACTTTGTGCGCACACACAACTTTTCACACAGTGCAGGAGTACCGAATTGAGTTCTCTTTCGTGTCTTTTTGTGCTTGAATATTTAAGTGGGCAGGGCTTAAACGCGTGCAAATGATAAACTTTTGTTACAAGGTGGTACTGGTCTGATCAGTTCCGTCAACTGTCCCGAGCGTCGTTCATGCTCGCCCTTGGCCTTCAGGCAGTCCTTATTGTCAATCCCTGCAAACAGGTTTTACAGAATCCAGACTTTATTCATCTGTCTTTCCAGACAGTTGAGTTGCTATTTTAAGGTGTTTTGGATGCTGGTACACAACATTAATCTGTACATAAGAAGTGGTGGGTGGAAATGATAACAAAGGGCTTAGTTGGTAGAGCTGGTTGTTATGGTTACATCGTTGCAGGCCTTTTGGCTGGTGAAATACACCACATGTTCTTACAGGAGCCTTATTTAAATGCGTACTACATTGTCTCTTTTGTGGCTGTTCCCCCCCCTTTTCCCTCCTTTTGGCTTTGGATCCTTCAGGCTTAAACAGGACAAGCTGTACATTCTGTAGAACTACGGGACCATCCACAGACAAATGTTGTTTCTGTTTACTTTGGCAGCAAGCTTATTATGCTTCAAGACGTTAACCTCTTCCTTATTTGTTAGTTGCGTTGACACCTCTCAGGCAAACACTTTCTTGCCTGTTTGATGACTGGTTTCCTGTCTGTGGTGTCTCTCTTGCCATCTTCCTCAGCTGCGAGCGGAGGTGAACGGGCTGCAGGTGGAGCTAGAGGGCAAGCGGGCAGAGATGGACACGCTGGAGACGCTCCTGCAACGCAGAGACCGGGAGAACCAGGAAGGAGACAATCTACTGGCCATGCTCAGAGCAGACCTCAACACGGCCACACAGGAAAGGTCAGCTGATCTACAAGATGTTGAAAGAGGGATTTTGGAGAACAAAAAAGTTTTTGGAGAACATCCTTGTTTTCATGCTCTTTGTTGATCACTTAAACATTTATTTTGTCCCTATCAGACAAGACCTGCAAACAGCACGTGACAAACTACAGCGGATGCTCATAGAGATGCTTCGGATCACTATGGCAACGGAAGAGCACATCAGCCACAAGTTAGGGGCTTGTGTGTCAGGTGGTCGGTCTGGAGACAAAACGCCCAGCTCTATGACAGCTAGGAGTAGCCGTGATTCATATGAAACGGGTACGTTTCTGTGGGTTTGCTGAATGAAAAATCTGTATTGATCAGATTCCAAAATAATTTTTCGAAAAACTTTTACTTTTTACATGATTTAAATGTTATTTTCACAATGGCAGTAAATTATTCATATAGAAATCATTGATTCTCCCTACTACTTTTTTTTTTTTTTTTTTTTTTTTTTTTTTTATCTTTTAAATTTCTTTCTAAAAAAGTCTACTGCTGGTATACATTCAGAAGGTTTTTTAGGTTTGTGGAATTGCACACACAGACCAGCCACTAGTCATGTGACTATCAATGAAAACTGAGACCCACAGCATTTGATCACTGGATTTACAGAAATCATTTCACATTTTTTAAGAACCGTTTTCTCAACGTTGCAACATTGCATATCTAATCGTAACTAAACTTCTGACGAACACACTAATTATTATTTGAATTATCATTCAGTGAGTCTTTTTAACAGTGTACCTGTCTTTTGGAAAGTTTTTGTCTTTCAAACACATTAAAATGTACAAATTCATGTCATTTCGTTTAGCATGCAATGCAGGGATTCCCCAAAGTTTTTACCAGCTGAACCTATTTGACCTAATATATTTACTGGAAATTCCCCTTAAGATTTTAAGTTAATAAGTTAGGCCGATAATATTAAGTCAATAATAATAATAATAATAATAATAATAATAATAATAATAATAATTTTTTTTATTATTATTAAGTTCACAGTTCTCTCATGTCGGTACATTTTTATATATATATATTTATTTATATTTATATATTTATATATATATATATATATATATATATATATATATATATATATTTATTTATATTTATATATTTATTTGCACCATCTCTTCTTAAGAATATTTGGAAGGAAAGCTTTGGCTGATAATCTCAATGTAATCTCCAGTTTAGTTTAATATTTTTGGTTGACTTTCAAACTTTTTTTTTTTTTCCCCCCCCAGCAGAGGTGATTGGCACCGAGGGAAATGCTGATTGTAGCGTGTGGTCTTCGGCCGTGGACGAGGGGTTGGAGTTGTCTCAGAGGCTGTGTGAGAGTGTGTTCTCTGGGCCGGAGGGGGAGATGGAGGCAGAAGGAGAGGAGCTCATGCTGGGAGCCTGTACACGTCTGCGCACCGCTGTGGATAAACTACTGGAGCTGCTGTCTGAGTCCTCACAACAGGTGCTGCACTTAGACACACCCCTGTCCCACCCACTACTGACTTTTGCTAAATTTGCATACTGCCTATTGTATGGAGTAAGCAGTATTGGTGGCCACAAGCACGTGGAAGTGCAATGCTAGGGAGGAGCATTTAGTGATCCGTTATATTTATGCACATGTATGTGCACAAAATGGTTTGTGTTATCAATTTTGTGCCATCCTTTCCTCATGCTTTAATTTAAATGAACTTATTTCCAGCTTAGTATGTGCTTTTCATACTTGAATACACTGCCGTTCAAAAGTTTTCCGTTGGTAATTGTTCTTTTTAGGAACGGTTTAATCCTATACTCCTCTTAACCCATATGTCTGTCTTTTCTCTTTCTGTCTTTCTCTGCTGTAGTTGGAGCAGATGTGTGGTCTGCAGGCCGTACTAAACGAGCGATTCAGAGATGGAGGTGAGGCCGGAGCATCTCTGCTGTTTCAAAACTCTCAGCTCCTGGAGCAGCTGGATCATGAAGCCAGTCTGAAGAGCCAACTACAGTTGGAGCTGCACAAGGCCGAAGGTCAGGACTTTCATGTTTATGGTCTGTTGTTAACAAATGATTAATATTTGTGTATCCCTACTTCAATGTCAGTCACTTTTATGACTTCTCATTTGCTGTCCTGTGTGCATTTTACATGTGTGGCTCTAGGTCTGATGGAAGGCTACATAGCTGAGAAAGCTGTTTTGGAGGAGGCGCTTCAGCAGAAGGAGACGAAGGAGCAGCGTCTGGCAGAGGAGCTGGAGAGCACACGCATCCAACTCCAGCAGCTCAGCGAAAATCATGCCCTCCTCCTGCGTCAGAGAGAAGCCCTGACGGCCAGCCTCGGAGACACAGAGAAGGGTGAGAGAGGAAGGGGTGTGATTTCATTTCATTTTAAGGGTTAGTTCACCCAAAAATGAAATTTCTGTCATTAATTACTAACCCTCATGTCGTTCCAAACCTGTAAGACCTTCGTTCATCTTCAGAACACAAAGACATTTTTGATGAAATCCAAGAGGTTTCTGAAGCACCCATAGGCAGCAACGTCATTGCACCTTTCAAGGCCCAGAAAGGTAGTAAAGACATTGTTAAAATAGTCCATGTGACTACAATGGTTCCACTTTAATGAAGCGACGAGAATACTTTTTGTGCGCAAAAATAACTTCAACAATTTCTTCTCTTCCCTGTCAGTCTCCTACGCTGTTGACGTAGTAAACACAGTGCAGCACTTCCGGGTTCTACATCAGAACATCGGCTCAGTATTGGCTGACGCAGTACACATGAGCAGCACGATGCATGCGTGTGATGCTGACGCAGGAGCCGGCCAATAATGAGCCGGCGTTCTGAAGTAGAACCCGTAAGCGCTGCACTGTGTTGCACAAAAATGTCTTAATTTGTGTTCCGAAGATGAACGAAGGTCTTATGGGTTTGGAACCGCATAAGGGTGAGTAATTAATGACAGAAATTTCGTTTTTGGGTGAACTAACCCTTTAAGATGCCGTGCTTTCATTTAATTCTCAGAATAAATTACATAACATGCAGTTACATAACTAGTTTTGTCATTTGGTGCATGCCGAATAGTCACGGCCTGTTAAATATGCGTGTTATTTTGCATACAGTGAAATTTCTGTGAAAGATTCTGTGCTTAAGATGGAAAGGTTTAGTTTCATCCTACAAATTCTTTCTGCTCTGTAGGCTTCCTCGACGCAGAGGAAGAGACAGGTTTGTGATGATAATCTGCGACTGAAGTAAATGTTTGAGTTAAACAATTACTTGTGCATTTTTGGACACTAAATGCATCCATTTCAGATGAAGTTTGCAATTTATTTTTAAATTTGTGGTTTATTAATGCTCTTGCTTATCCTGTGATCTTTTTTTTGCAGTCTAACTTGTTCTAAACATTTGGTTTTGAAGGTCCAAATACTTTTTAATTTCTCTTATGAATCTTTTCATCTCGATCCAGTTTGCTGTGCTTTTATTTGTGCGTTGAGAATGCACAAATGATCCGGAGCTCCTGTGCATGTTTGCATCTTAATTTGCATTTGCAGTTTGTGTGAGTGTTTTGTCGACATGGACTCTGCTGTTGCACGTTTTATTCATTGGTCTTCCTGGGCTTTGTGCAGCTCTGCTGGCGGAGGCTGAGCGTCTGGGGCAGGAGTGTGTGGAGGTACAGATGCAGGCGGAGAAGGACTGCAGTGGGTTGGCGTCTCGTCTGCAGATGCTGGAGCAGGCCCTGGAGGAGCAGGAGAGCCGTGCGCATCAGCTGGAGGAACAGCACCGCCTGCAAACTGAAGACCTGCAGCAACACATTGATGCTCTGGAGAAACAGCTCAAACATAACCGCCAGTTCATAGATGTGAGTCTTTCCAACAGTTTGTTCTGTTGTCTGAAGTTCTTTGCATCAAAACTATTCACACCATGTCTGGTGCTGAGAGAAATGTGAATATTTTATACTTTATTTCATTTCAGTCATGCCAGACTTGGCGTGAGCTTAGGGAAATAAATGACTGTGATTGTACAGGAACAGGCAGTGGAACGGGAGCATGAGAGAGATGAATTTCAGCAGGAAATCAAGAATCTGGAAGCTCAGCTGAGACATCCATCTAAAGGACACACAGGAGGAGACAGCAAGGGTCAAAGGGTAAGGGTCAATGTCTAGAACTTTAGATGTGTCTGAACAGTCTGACACCTTTTTTTTGTGAATATTGGATAATCTGTGACAAGAGTATGTGAGCAGAATGGGGTGCCAGCAGCTTCCCCTCCTTGCTCAATCACTTCAGCTCCACTGCGGTTTTACACTTTCCCGTTTGTAAAGAATCTTACATTTGATGAACGGATCTTTTCTCATAAATTTTTTTTTTTTTTTTTTTTTTTTTTTTTTTTTTTTTTAATTGTTTTGCTCATCAAGGCTGCATTTATTTGATCAAAAATAGAGTAAAAACGCTAATTTTGTGACCTATTTTGTTTTATTATATCTTAAAATGTAATTTATTCCTGTGATGGCAAAGCTGAATTTTCAGCATCATTATTCCAGTCTGCAGTGTCACATGATCCTTCAGAAATCTTTCTAATATGCTGATCTGATGGTCAAGAAATGGTTGTGCTGCTTAATATTTTTGTGGAAACTGAGTTATTTTTTTTTTTTTCTGGATTCTTTGAATAATAGAAAGTTCAAAAGAATAGCATTATATTTACAAATAATTTTGGTAAAATTGTACAAATCTTTACGGTGTTGATTTAATGCATCCTTGCAGAATAAATAAAAAAATATATAAATATATTTATAAAAAGTATAAATATTATATACTGTCTATTAACACAGTTTAATGCACTGAAGTCTTTCATGCAGTTGCTTTTTTGACTGTTAACATGCCTGTATTTTTCTTGATTGTGAGGTAACAGACTGATCTTGGAGCGAGAGAGAACATCAAAAAAATTCCATGCTTCACAGGCAGAATCTGAGAAACCGAATTCTCTTCCGTACCACATTGCTCACATACTCTTTGTGACCGAAACTGTAGCCATTCTGATACTCTGACATCTGAGTGATTTGAATGTTTTCATCTAGATACTTTTTTTTTTTTTTTTCTCCCTAACTGAATGATGTAGATTGAGGACTTGGTTCTTCAGGTATGTTATCCAGCCGTAGTCCTTAATGTGCTGGTCCTGTAGCAGATATGCATGGCTTATGCAGCATTTCAAGTAGTAGAGCATGTGATGCTATTGTTCGTTACGTTGTCTTGCTTGTCAAAACCTTTTTTCAGCAGATATACAGTACATCAGTCACATCTGTATCTCATGTTATTGTTTTTTTCCACTTCCATCCACCCATTTAAACTCAAACACATGCTTATCCTCTTTCCTCTGAAATGTCTTTGCTTACTAATGTAGTAGCTGCTGAAAGAGAGAGACTTTGCCTTAATCGTCCATCTTGGCTCAATTGTATCTGTTCCTTTTAGGATTGTCCTCTTGTAGCCCCTTTAAATGTCTCCATCCTTGGCAAAACTGTTGTTTTATTCATTTATGGCAAATTTGTGATGCTGTTTGACCTATATTCCCACATGATGCATTTGCAGGACTCCAGACTGTTACTGACCTTTTTCCTGCCAGTGTGACTACATTTTGTTAGGGTTCGCACTGGTGCCACCACCACATTGCCCAACTGATAAACATCAAACGTCATTTTTAATGTGATGACCAAAAACATTATTTGTTCATCCTTCAAAGACTGCCCCCATTTGTAAAACTAAAAGTTAGGAAAACTAACACTTGGTGGCAAACAAACACTTTTATTAAAAAATAAAAGACATGAAATTACCGCTATAACCAGTAGATGGCGGCAGAGGAGCACTTGTCTGCTTAGCTTTTCTACTCCCTAGTTTTGCTTTTAAATTTATATTTAGACATTATGAAATCGTTACAATTTATGAAATTATCAAGAAATTTTGTCGTCAAAGTTTGGCAATTTGAAGAGCGCTCCTTTTATAACCACTGAAGCTGTTGGTCAGTTCAGTATGATTCTATAAAAAAACAATAATAAATTTAATAGGAGTAGAATATTTACTTTTTTTACTATAAAAATTAGTTTTTTGCGCATTACTGTTAGTTGATTTTATTTGCGTCTTAACTCAAGCGCAGTGCTTTAGTGTCAAATGTGCATTTCCAAGAAATAAATGTACTATTATTAGTAACTGCACTTATTAAAGCAAAACAATAGTAATTTTATGATTTATATTACCTTTTATGATTAAAATTAAAATCCTCCTACCCCCAGTGCTACCAAATCCAGTGTTGGTACCACCATCTGTAGAACCTAGTGGCACCGATGCTACTGCTTTCAAATGTTAGTCTGGAGCCCTGATTTGTATTCAAATATTCACACACTCATTCTATTTTGGTCCATATTCTATATGTGTGTGATTTTGTACAGGTGGAAAGCCTTCAGGCTCTGATCAAAGATAAGATGGAGGACTATAGTGAACTCTTGTCAGCAAAAGAGCAGTGCCAGCGTGATGTGGAAGAGCGTAATGAAGAGATTGAAAAATTGGCAACTCGTATCCGTGAGTTGGAGCAAGCATTGCTGAGCTGTGCGGAGGCCAGCCGAACTGTCACACAGCTGGAGCAAGAACTTCAGAAAGCACGCAAGAACCTTCAGGAGCTCACACAGGTGCACAAAACTGCACATACAAGTTCAAATTTGTTTTGCATGTATTCTGATTTTACAAAACTCCTGCCACACATTTGGGCACAGAATTAGGTTATCTAGTCACTACTTCAGTTGGGTGTTAATGTTTGGGGATATTTAGAATCAATTTTCCATTTAACACAAATATCTACATAGTTCTAACCCGTACTAATCTGTGTGTGTTCTTTCTTTCAGGATAAAGAAGCTTTGCAGCAGCAGCAGTATGCTAATAAACTCCAGATCTCTGCTCTACAGTCCAAACTCGATGAGAACAGACACCGCTTCCCTGATATGATCCCTGACCCCAACCTCCGAGAGCAGCTGGAAGCTACACAACAGGATCTGCAGACCAAAGAACAACAGGTGTGTATATCAAGTGCAGGATTAAGCAGAGTGATAGAAATATGGGGAATGTCATGACTGAACAATCATAGTAATTTAATTATTTAAACATATACTGGTACGCATAAAGCTTGCCGCAAAGCACCGGCAAAAGTAATGATTATGAATGTCGAAAAAAAATGGCAAGGAGATATTTGCTGACTCGCCATCTCCGCAGTATAGTGGACGCGCCTTTAGAGAGAAATGCATCTTTCATACGGATTACATAATTAGAGTATGACCAAATATTGCGTTTCTGAAGTTGTTTCTGCTATTATCAGGAAAAAAATGCAAGTGATCCATGTCATGCAGGAAAGCGCACTATACTTTAGCTTCCACACTCCACACAAACACTTGGATATGCGCCTAATAGTAGCGCACATTTATCTAGGTTAAAGTTAGAGCGAGCGGCCACGTAAAGTTGCTACTACTAACATATTTCAAATAAGCCATATTTAAGGTCGATGGATAATAGGCGATCGGTTTGATTTCCTGCATACTGGAAGTGATGATTTTGTTCTCTTGAACACATGGGATGGAAACGGTGCTTTAATTTGTTTTATGCGTTTTTTTTTTTGTTTGTTTGTTTTTTTTCTTCAATTTTCCACATTATACCTATAACATTATCACCACAGACCAATGGTAGTTTGAAGGTGTTTTCCAGCCATAGTGAAATTTTCAGGAAGTTTGCTTTGGCAAGCTGTTTCAGAGTCCAGAAATGAATTCAAAACGAAGTTCTTTTTGGCCTGATTTTGTTGGAAATTGTCACCAGTTCATTCTTCGATTTCACTTGAAGTATATCGGGGCATTAAGATTTAATTTAAGAGTACATAACACAACACCATGGTCTAACAACTGTAGGTGCAACATGTTTTCAGCATATGGTAACTTTTTGTTCTTTGTTACATTGAAATTAATAGAAGACTTTGTCTCTTAAGGTGGAGTTGCTGTCGGAGCGTCTAAGTGAGCTTGAGAAGGATGTAGTAGTGAGGGAGGAAGAAGTCGGACAACTAACACTACAGCTGGAGCTCAAAAACAGAGAGAGCAGAGCTACGGAAGAGCAGCTCCATGCTCACATCACACACCTGCAGGTAAGGCTGTGGCTCAGCATAGTTGTATAATGACTAGTCTGGCAGTCGTATTGTGATGGCCAGCATGTTCACGACCTTGAATAAATTGTAGCGCAGTACCTTCATAGAATATGGTAGGGTATTTTAAGGAGGATGTAAAAAGGCCCTCATTGTGTCTGTCCTTTAGGAGACTGTGGACACTCTGACAAGGCAGCTTGAAGAGGGCAGCGATGAATCCATCCTTCAGCTGCCTTCTGCCCTTCTGGAGGAGAAGAATCTGGAGATCGACCACTTAAATCAGCAGATCCTCCAGCTGCAGCAGGAGCTGGACATGACCAACGATAATAAGGTAAGTGTGTCCAATTCCCAAACAAATGAGTTTTATTCATCAGATCTTTTTGGTGAATCAAAAACACAAATCAGTCAGAGCTGTTACTGAATGAGTTTGCCTCTTACTGAACCACAAGTCATTGTTTGTTGTTTTAACTTGAATCGACCAAGAATTGTTACTGTTATAGAATTATGTAGCACTTGAGGCTTATAACAGTCATTTTTAAAGCCTAGTAAAGATGTATAATAATAGTAATGGTAACACTTTACAACAAGGTCTCATTTGTTAACATTAATGTATTAACTAACATGAACTAACATTGAGCAATACATTTGTTACAGTATTTATTCATCTTTAATATTAATGAAAATAGTTATTCACTGTTTGTTCATGTTAGCTCACAGTGCATTAATGTTAACAAATACAACTTTTGGTTTAAATAATGTATTAGTAAATGTTGAAATTAACATGAACTAAGACTAATAAATGCTGTAGAAGTATTGCTCATTCATTCTCATACAAGTAGTTAACACTTTACAATAAGGTTTCATTAGTTACTATAATAATAACAACAATAATAATCAAGGCTCAACACTAAGCCTTGTCATGTGCTTAAAAATCTGTCATTTACTTATCCGAGTAAAAAAAAGTTGCTTTTCCGGGAAAAAATAGTATTTTTTTTTTTTTTTTTTTTTTTTTTTTTTTTTGTGGTGTAAATATAATTTATTCTGAAGCAATATTCTCATCAGTGATTTCTTTCAGCTTTGACATATTTAAATCTGCATATTTGTGATATTTACCCTGAGGGCTTTTTTTTTTTTTTTTTTTTTTTTTTAAAGGGTGCTTTTTTCCCTAATGTTATTTAATGTATGCTTCATCTTTCATTTCAAATAATTAAATTCAGTTAGAATAAGACAGTATAGGGCTGTTACCAATCAAATTAAATAATTTTCACTGAATAATTAAATAGTTCTATACACAGGAATAAACAAAATTGATTAATCTTTATAAACAAGTTTTAAATGATATGCACAAGTTTTATTGTAATCAGAGGTATTTTATGAAATTGATTGAATAATGTTAGCACATTTTATTGTTTTTTTTTTTTTTTTTTTTGTATGTATATAATAAAGGACTAATTATAAACAAACAAATAAACAAACCTTTTGAAAATTATATTACATGTTATATTTGTTTGTTATATCCCTCCCCCCCCCCCCCCCCACACACACACATTTTTTTTCTTCAGAAATACAGAAAGAATTGTTGATGTAACTGGAATTACAAAGAATCTGAAACTTTCCTTTAAATTCACATCCCTAATATTCAGGAAGCAGACACATCTTATTTCCTGTTTCTAAAACGTAATTGCTCTCTTTCTGCACCTTTTTATACTTGTGTATTTTTAGCTGATTCTATTATCAAAAGTGACTTTCAGTACACTTAGTACAAGGAAAGTAAATCTAAGGTTTAGTGTCTTGCTTCATTTGAAGACTTCTGTCATTTATTTTGTCCTGATTTTTTTTAAGTATGCTGCTGGTTTGTAACTGGTCCTCCAACCATTTTCAGACTCTAGAGGAAAAGCAAGCCGAGATAGAAGAGCTGCGCTCTCTGGTTGAACGCCTTCGTTGTGACCAGGAACGTTTACGGCAGGCAAAGGAAGAGGAGACCGAGCAGCTCCATGAGGTTATTAACAAGCTTCAAGAGGAGTTGAGCCAGCTTGACCCCAACCATCATGAGGTCAGTGACCCCAGCACTGACAGCCCCGAGTCCTCGTACTTTCCCTGGTCCACTCATCCTCGCCAGCAGAGGGCATCCGAGGAAAGCCTGTGCCAGGAGCTCAGCAGCCACACTCTGCAGTCGTCTCGTGCTCGCTTGCAGGAGTTACAGACTGAGCTGGAACGTGCCGCCGGGGAGAAGGATTCTCTTCAGAGGCTGTTACTCTCCCAGGAGGAACAGTATGGAAGTCAGGTGGAGGTGCTTGGCCGAAGTCTCGGAGAGGAAAGGGGGAAGGTGGTCCTGTTGGAACAAGAGGCAAATGAGCTGAAAGTACAGCTAGAGGAGGAACGGACAGAAGCTGAACGATTGGTGGCCCGTGTGGAAGAGTTGGAAGCTACAGAGCGAGCTCATCAGTCCAGCCTGAGAGAGTCGGAGCTCCAGTTGAGAAGGGTGGAGGAGAGAAAAGATGAGGTCCAGCAGGAGCTTGACAGGCTGCAGGAGGAGGCGAAGAACCAGCGTGTTGAGAAGGAGATTCTGGAAAACCAGATCTCAGAGCTGCAGGACAAAGAGGAGCAGCATCAGAATGAGCTGGCTGCTTTACAGTCCAAACTCACAGAGCTTGAGGAGCATGTCCAAGTAGGCAGAGCCAACATCAGTGCCTTGGAGACCAGCAAAAGAGAACTGTACATGGAGAAAGAGGCCCTGAGAAAACGGGAGGGATGTCTCCAGGAGGAAATAGAGCGTTTAAAACAGGAAATGACATCAAAGATGAACTACATAAAAGAACTACATGAGCAACAGGAGGAGATGGTGGCTAAACAAGGGGAAGCCCAAAAAGAAGTACTGGTGAGATCCTTTTTTTTTTTTTTTTTTTTTTTTTTTTTTTTTAAATTAAAGGGTTCACCCAAAAATGAAATTTCTGTCATTTATTACTCACCCTCATGTCGTTCTAAACCTGTAAGACCTTCGTTCATCTTCGGAACACAAATTAAGATATTTTGATGAAATCCGAGAGTGCTCCATAGAAAGCAATTTAATTACCACTTTCAAGGCCCAGAAAGGTAGTAAAGACATTGTTAAAATAGTCCATGTGACGACAGTGGTTCAACCTTAATGTTATGAAGTGTTGAGAATACTTTTTGTGCCATTAACAAAACAAAAGTAACGACTTTATATAACAATTTCTTCTCTTCCCTGTCATTCTCCTATGCTGTTTAAGTTGTGTAGGCAGTGCAGCGCTTCCAGGTTCTACGTCAGAATGCCCGGCTCATTATTGGTCAGCTCCTGCGTCAGCATGAACAGCGTCGGTCAATAATGAGCCAGTGTTCTGATGTAGAACCCGGAAGCGCTGCACTGCCGCCTATACAACATAAACAGCGTAGGAGAATGACATGGAAGAGAAGAAATTGTTGAATAAAGTCATTATTTTTGTTCGTTTTCTTGCACACAAAAAGTATTCTCGTCGCTTCATAACATTAAGGTTGAACCACTGTAGTCACATGGACTATTTTAACGATGTCTTTTACTACCTTTCTGGGCCTTGAAAGTGGTAATAACGTTGCAGTCAATTGGAAGTCAGAAATCTCTCGGATTTCATCAAAAATATCTTAATTTGTGCTCTGAAGATGAACAAAGTTCTTACACGTTTGGAACGACATGAGGGTGAGTAATTAATGACAGAAATTTTCATCTTGGGGTGAACTAACCTTTCAAACCTTGCTCACTCTTGAGTATTTGAATATATAGTTTTCATTTCTCATTTGTGGTGGAATTTGAGCAACACAGCAATACAAACAAACTGTAGTTGATATGGATCTCTTTCCATGTCTTATGATGTAAACACTGAGTTATGTGGGAGGTTGTCTCATGGGTTTTAAGCTTTCCAGAGTCTGTAATTAGTTGCAGATCAACGATGTTGTGTGTGCAGTCTCAGTAGTGCCTGAAATTAACAGCAGAAAAAAAGGGGAGGAACAGACTGATTTAGTCCAACCCTCTGGCACAAAAGAGGACTGTTTACACAGGAAGTAAATTTACAGAAAAAGGAAGTCTGCCTGAAGTCTTTTAAACCGTTTATTTTTAAGCTTGATCTAAATTTAGGATTGGTTAATCACAAGGTAAAGTGGAGAGCCACTCTGTTTATATTTGCTGCGTTTTGAGTACAAAGGAGAGGTATTTTATCAAATAACTTTTTCTTGCTAGTGACAAGTGTACTTTGTTGTGATTGAACAGGAAGCAAAATCCTGGTTGCTTTAACTTGAAACAATCCAAATAGATAATGCCTTTTAATAATAACTTTATATGTTCACTAGCTAGCTGGGAATAGTTTATATGTTGAGTCATGCATTTACAAGAGACTTGCTGTGCATTTAAACTTGAGTTTGCTCTGCTCATTTATCATAGCATGGCTTTAGCTAAATTAAGTGACATTTGAAACTGCTGATGTAATACATTTTGAATGAGTGGTGTAAAGGACTGTGACATTCAGTGTTTTTATGTTTGCAGACATGTGCTGAAGAGACCTTGGCTAAAGCTGAGACTGCTTTACGTGAGAGGGAACAGCAGCTGATCCACCTGAGGGCGGATCATGATGCTCTAAGGGCGGAGCTAACAGCAGTGAAGGAGGGGCTTAGTAGCAGCACAGAGAGAGCAGAGAAGCTACGGGAAGAGGGACAGGTATGTGCATTTGTTTTTTTCCTTAATTGATCCACATGTTAGAATATCTTCTGGTTTATCAGTTAAATTATTTTTTTTTTTTTTTTTTTTTTCTTTCAGATTTAGGATTTATAGCCAAAGTCTTATTATCCAAGTAATGCATTATCAACCATGATTTGCAAAATAATTAGTTCACTTGGCATCACCTAAGTAAGGGAATATATAGTCACCTGGTCATTATCATGAAATAAACCTAAAATAAAAAAAGAGGGTTTGAAATATTGATTTTAGTTATTGTTTTATAATCTTACCTGTATATTATCTTTTATGCTTTTTTTACTCTTTAATATACTAATATTAAAGGGTTGGTTCACTAAAAAATGATAATTGTTATTACTCTCCACCCTTATGATGTTCCAGACCTTTAAGAGTTTCATCTATGTTTTTATGTTTTAATGAAACCTGAGAGATGGATTACTCATACGGATTACTTTTACAATCTCTTCATGAATTTTTGAAGTGCCAAAGTTTTGGTGCAGTGGACTTTCAACAGAGGGACGGAAATCTCAGGTTTTGTTAAAAATGTTCATTTGTGTTTTGAAGATGAACCAAAGTGTTATGTGTTTGTAATGACATGAGGGTGAGTAATTGATGACAGTATTGACATTTTTGGGTGAACTAACCCTTTAATAGAATTGAGTATTCCATAGAGCCGTGTAATTCCATTATATTGCCTGCTTTAAAATCATAACATAGTTTTATGTAATTTGTGATATAAATAACACCTTAGTAAGAGCCCTGCCACTGACCTTCAACACCCCAGCAACATGGCGGCAAATTGTACACAACACCACTTCAGGAAATGTATAAATCTGATTTTTTTTTTTTTTTTTTTTTCCTGATTTGATCTTTCACCATCAGACGAAAGATCGTGCGTTGGCTGATCTCGAGGTCCATAACCAGGATCTGAAGGTGGAGCTGCAGAGACTGCAGGATGACCTGGCTGTGCAGGAAGAAGAGTTGGCCTATCAGCAGAGGGAGCTAGAGCAGCTCCGACAACGTTGCAACCTGCAGGACCACCATCCCAAACACGGCCACTGCTTCGTTGAAGGCCTTTCCCGTGACCCATCCCTCTCTGCCTCCCTATCTTCCCCAGAAGTACTGCGGAGGTTGGACTGCAGTGAAGAGCGCCCCTCTCATTTGCAGGTATCTCACTTCTCAGAGCTCAGTGCACTACACAACGCCAGCCTGGAGCTCCACAGCAAGCCTTCACCCATGGATCGGGACAAAGAGAGACCACACGCCAGACAAACGTTTATCCCACCTTCAGAGGAAGTTCCACCCATCACACATTCTGCATCTCCATGCTCGCTTTCTGTGTCCGAACACCTCTCTGTGCTCGATTCGCTGGATGCAGATAAGGTAAGCATGCATTTAACTTTACAAAGAAATGTACCAGGGCTCAACAGTTTTTTTTTGGTCACTTTATATTAGGTGGCCTTAACTACTATGTACTTGCATGTACTTATTGTGTTCATATTGTATTGCAAAACACTTTTGCTGCTATTGAGGTGGGATACGTGGTGAGGTGGATAGGTTTAAGGGAGGGTTAAGAGGTAAGGAATGGGTTAACAGTGTAATTATAAATGTAATCTAAATTTATCATCAGAAATGGTGTCTAATGAAATGAATTTATAAATCTTTTTACCAATTTGACCAGTCATATGTAGTCAAATACAAATAATTAATTTACAACAAAATATTTTTGTTATATAAAGTGCTTCTATACTGTATATATTAAAACATGGATGAAACGGTAATGTTTTATTATTATTATTATTATTATTATTATTATTATTATTATTATTATAATATTATTTCTTCCCCCCCCCCCCCAAGTTGAACAGAAGTTTTATTTTGCCATTTTGTCGTGAAGACATTTGAGTTTCTGTATCATGAACATTTTTTTTTTTTTGCTTGCTTTTTTTTAATATTGATTTATCGCCCAGCCCTAATGCCAGAAAATAACATTTGACATTTAAATGTTAAGTTTTCTTTACAAAAAAAAGTTACTACTTGGGTGTGAAACCAACCACTTTTCTTGCTAGGTGAATTTTGTTAGTTTATCCAACACATCTGAAAATGCTCACACTTTGGTTCCCTATGATTTTTTTGTTGTATTTGCAGAAAGTGTCTTAAACAAATGTCAATAGTTGGAGTTGGTGCTACATATGCTATTGGTTCTCTCAGTAGTCATGATTAGCAAGCTAATGGTGTGATTGTCGTGATAATGGGGCTATGTTTTAAGGTTCGTGAATTGGACAATTCGGATGTAACGCCATCTCGGTCTCCACTTGGATCCACCTCTCCCGAGTCTGTGCCGGAGTGGGTCAGCGATGGATACGGCAGCAGTGAGTTGTCTATGCATGCGTTTGTGAAAGAGAGACTGCATGTGTTTAATGGAGGATAAAATAATTTCTCTTGTTATCTGAATTTGTGTATTTGTGTGTGTGTGTGTAGATGTGAGCTCAGAATTAGAGGCTATGCTGAAGCTTGAGTTGGAGAATACAGAGCGTTTAGATGCTCATTTTGTGGAGTATCTGCGCTGCAGAGGAATGTCACCTGCTCAGTACACAGATAGCGCTGCAGGCAGCATGCATGAGAGCCATGACGCCCTCACACCTGAGTTACAGGTAAACTGTCTTCAAAATGTTGCCCTCACTTATACATAAAGAAATGATTTATTGATTTATATTTGTATCTGTTCCATGCATAGGCAATGTTGAAACGTGTCTACCAGGAAAGCTGCAGAATCCTGTCTTTGTCCCATCGCCCTGCCCCATCTGGCCAGTCTCGCCCAGATTCTGAGCCTGCCCCGCCCCCCTCCTGGCAAAGGGAGAGACGGGCCTTACAAGAGACCATCCTATCGCTCAGAGAGTTGCTCTGCAGGATGGCTGACAGGGAACCCAGGGTAAGGCTCATTTGTGCATTGCTTACCTGATAGATCCTCAAAGTCACAATGATACGGAAGTAGTGACAGTACTGTGACACATCCAAGTGAAACAGAACCAAGTCCCCACTAATTGATTGGCATACATTGGAGAATAAGGAGCTCATACTTGAGGGATTTTATTCAGAGGCCCAAACTGAGCTAAAATATGCAATTTTGATGCAGCTGCTGATATTCATATTGTCAAAAAGTAAGATAGATTGTAATGTAAATCAATGAGATTGGATTGAATTGAAATTTATTTGACAAGTTTATAAACTGTACAAAATAACAAGTATCTTTATAATGTATAGCAGACTACTTGCATAAAATGCATATAAATATCATTCGTCACTATATCTCCCAATAATGTCTTAGTAAGATGTTTAAAAGCTTAGTTTTATGATCAGAGCTCTGTAGTTTTTATTGTGGGGTGCAAAACATCATTGTATTTGTATTATATTTGATACTTGCATTTTAACAAGATTTTTCTAAAAAAAAAAAAAAAAAAGTATGGATAATCAAGTACACCTAAGTTGCTTCAGTCCAGTAAGTGTTCATCTTGAAATATTACTAACAATAAAAAATGTATCCTTATGTTTACTTTCATCACTAAAGGTTTCACAGCAAAAAGACATGTGTATCCTGACCTGAAGGTGGACAGTTTTAGAATTAAACTAAAAAACGTGCTAAAAAATATAAACTCAATCACATGTCAGAAGGCATGTAAAAGATTCTGTACAACAGGTTTTTCAGCAAAGTTTTGACAATGCTGATAATTTAGAGGCCTTATAAATTTGTGGATCAATATGATACAATGGGCTTTTTAAGGGTAAAGACTAGGGGTGTGACGAGACAGTTAGCTCACGAGATTGTAAAAATCTTGTTCTCGTAAACTCAGTATTTTTAAGAAATCCTCAGTGACGAAATGCATGACTAGAAAAATAGCCTGCAGGTGCATTTGAATTGTTTTAACTAATCATCTTGTAATGAATGTCATTCTACAAGATAAGACATTTATTAGATGCTTAGGCTGTGTTGTGCAAAGAATCCTCCGCCATGGTCTTGTCAGTCAACTCGTCACTTACTCTCGTCACATGATCAGTGAACTCTGATTCCTGCTGCATTACATATGACTCTGCTGCTTAAGTGATTTTTATTTCTATAAAAAGCAAAACGACAGTGGAGGCATAATGTAAATGTAGCAGTGACATATTCTATCCTAATTTCACCCTCACACTCCATCATGGCAATATGACGAGACAGCTTTTCACCTCAACGAGAAATCTTGTCACATTTTAATCTCGTGGCACGAGATCTCGTCACACCACTAGTAAAGACATAAAATGGAAACACAAGTGGTCCAACAATCCACTTGCATTTTAATTTTTGTGTTTGTGTGTACACGCATGAAGACTGACAGTGGGGACGTGGACTGGAGGCGCGAGCTGTTGCATGCAGTCCGCAGTGTGTTTGACAGTGAACGGGAGTGGCTTCACACTCAGCTTCAGGCTTTCATGACGTCCAGCACTCAGATGGACCTCACCCCTTTGCTGGACCAGTTGAAGAAACTGTTTCAGAAACAGGTGCTGAGCAGCCCAGCATGTGATGCTGTATTCACACCATTCATGTTCTCTCATCTTGATCTTGACATACTAAATGCATTCAAGTGCTTTTGTTATTCATTAACTTTTGCTCTTTCAGGAGGAGCAGCAGTGGAGATCTTTAGAGCAGCTGTTCAACGCAGACCGTCACAGTCTATTGGCTGAAGTGCGCAGCCTGCATGCACAGCTGCATGCAAGCACCCAGCAGAGTCAAGAACAGCTGCGGCAGCTGCAGGATTCACTCGAAACCGCAAAAGAACAGGGTACGGAAACGCAACATCAGCTGCATAGAGATGGTAAATACTTCAGTGTACTGTATGGTCAAAAAGTGGAAAAAAATGACAGCAAATATTGAAGAAAAAAAAAAAAAAACAAGAAAATCGGTCATAAAGGCAGATTTTAACTTTGTGCACTGTTTTAGTTGAAGAGCTTGAGCTGCTGCTGCAAAAGGAACAGACAGTGTCAAATGATCTGCGCTCTACTCTGGAGGCTGAAAAGAGTAGAGGATTGGAGCAGCAGGGACAGTTGGAGGCAGAGCTAAAGGCTGTGTCAGTGCTGAAGGCGGAGCTAGAGGAGACCACACTGCAGCTTCAGTCAGCATACAAAATTCAAGAGGAATTAAAGAGCCAAATTCAAAAACTCAGGTACAGCAAACTTGTGCATGCACCCCTTTGAATATGAATTATCACTTTAATAGTATGCTGTAAACTTTTTTTTTTTTTTTTTTTTTCTCCAATATTTGCCTTTTTAAGGCTGAAGCTGGAAAATGTTGAGGCTGAACGTCAGGCCTGTGTACAGGCAGTGGAGAAAGAGCAGGCCAGATTACAGGAACTGCAAGAGGACCTTCAGCAGCAGCGACTCAACAGTCAACAAACAATTGAGCAAAACCAACAAACGCAGGAGGTAAAACACATTTTTGATGTACAAACCTGATTCATCAAAATTATTTTTTTCAGATTCATTCATTTTTGAGAGTTGTTTTGTTTAATTTATAATCATTTGGTGCAGTAATGAACCTAATTACTATTTGGTGATGTGTATCACTGCCATGGTTAAATGATGCATATAAATGGCAGTTAAAATGTGGATCATTTGGCCTTATGTTTTTTTTTTTTTTTTTTTTTTTAAAACAGTCTTTGCACCTGGCTTTGAACGAGCAAGTATCACATGTCAATCAGCTTAATGCTGCGCTGGACCAGGAGCGCATCACATGCAGTAACCTGCGCTCTGAGCTCCAGATCGAGCAGTCTCGCTGTGAGGCCCTAATGGCCCAGGAGCGAGAACGCACTGAACTTGCACTTTCCCGCCTGGAGGAGGAACGCTCTCGATCGGCGGAGCTCTCAGAATCGCTCTCCCGCCAAGCCCAGGAACACGCACGCCGTTTAGAGGAGGAAGCCCGCAGACAGGAAGCAGCCAGTGCCCATGACAGAAAATTCATTCAGGACCTACGGGCACAACTAGAACAGGAGAGGCATCAGGGGGAAGACCTGGCAGCCATGTTGGAACGTCTGCAAGGGCAGGTGCTGGAAGGAAAGCGCAGGCAAGCGGAGGAGGCAGAGCAGGAGGCACACAAGGAGCAGGAGGAAGTGAGGAGGCTCCGTGCTGCTCTGGAGGGCCTGCAGACTCAGAAGACGGAGGTCGGGCGCACTCTAGAGGCGGAGCGAGAGAGAGCCGCTCAGTTACAAGTGGAGCTGAATGTGATGAAGGAAAAGATGAGAGTGGTGAAAGAGAGGGAAAGAGTGAGGGAGGAGGAGATGGAGAGGAAGAGGAGACAGGAGAAACAGGAGCAGGTGGAAAAGGAACGACGACAGGAGCGCACGAATGAGAAACTGGTGAGGAAAAAGATTAAAGGGTTCACCCAAAAATGTAAATTCTGTCACTTGTTACTCACCCTCATGTCGTTCCAAACCGGTTAGACTTTTGTTCATCTTTGGAACGCAAATGAAAATATTTTTGATGAAATGTGAAATATTTCTGTCCTTCCGTAGACAGCTATGAAACTGACACTTTGACGCTTCAAAAAGTTCATAAAGAGATTGAAAAACTAATCCATATGAATTGAGTGGTTTAGTCCAAATTTTCTGAAGAGACTCGATCACTTTTTATGATGAACAGATTTAATTTAGGCTTTTATTCACATATAAACATTGATGAACAAATGAGAATAGATTAAAATCTTTTCAACCCAGCCTCATTTGATATGTACGTGAGCATTATAACTTCATTGTTCTAAAAGAGTAATTTAATTTTTTAAAATTCTCTCAGTTGGAGATGGAGTTGTTGCGTCAGAAGGATCAGCAGAGATTGAGGCAGCTGCAGCAGACGCTTGCTGACTTGGAGCGGGAAGAGAAACAGCTCACATCAGAACGCCTGCAGAGAAACACACACTCCAATGGCCTGACCTTTGACCAGAACACACTTGTAAATATCTCTCAGGTAACGTTCTTCATCCCTAAATTTTGAATGGCTATTGAGTACCAGAGATGGTGTGTCAGACCTGTACTGTCAAATTATAAACCCAAACCCAACTCAGATATACTGATTCTTACAGGCTTTCACTCAGATGGAAGTGAATGACATAATATTAATATTTATTACACTGTTTTTGTCTTGGTATGTTTTCATTTATGAAAATAACCTTGGTCTGCACAGAAGCATTAACAGTCATTCATTCAAATTAAAATGATGATTTGGTGACACATTCAAGCTGAACATTTGTCTTGGTGTGAACGGGCCTTTCTGACAGTTGTTTAAGCAAGCATAACATGTTTATATTGTATTGTAATATTTGATCCATAGGACTCTACCTCATTCACTCCCTCTCTAATGGAGCGTTTGCTGAAGGAGAACTCTGAGTTCTCTGAGTGTCTCGCTGCTCTGAGTGAGGAGAAGATCTCCCTCAAACACACTATATCCTGTCTGGAGAGAGACCTGCAAAGCCTGAAGCACCAGGAGCAGGTAATTTTTATTAAAAACGCAAAAATTGAACAGCAAGCAAGACACAAGGCAACTGATTTGAAAAATGTGTGCATGCGAGTGTGTAAAGGTTGAAAATGGCAGAAAATTGCAGTTCATCATTTGTATGGGGTCCAAATCTGCATCTCTGAGGGAATGTGGTTGTTAATGTTTTAGTATGTAAAAGTTTTGATTTTAGTTGTGATGGTTGTGTGTACATTTTTGTCTGTCCGTTCAGGTGAAGTCTCCTGCTGTTACAGAGCAGTGCGTGTTATCGGAGAAACTGGCCTGGCAGAAGGAAAAAGCAGCTCTTCAGGCTGCGTTACGAAAGGCAGAGGCTGAACTGTCAAAAGTTACAGCTAGCAATGAAAACAGACCCATCCATGACCTCTCAAACAACAAGGTAAATCACCTCAAAGTTTCACAACGTACAATTTGTCCCTTTCTTTCCGTTGTTTAATGTACAGTGATTTGCTCTTTCAGTGTTTTAGTCTTTTTTTTTTTTTAACTGAACCCTTTGACCTAAAAAGTACATTTTTATTAGAATTTTAATGTTTTATTGTATAAACTAATACTGTAAGTTTTAAGAGAACTGTAATATTTAAATAAATGTTTAAACATTTTTTTTTTTTTTTTTTTTTTTAATGAAGTTGAGGTTTTATTTTATTTATATTTTTCATTCAATTAATTGGTAGTTTTTCATCAACTCACTAACCTGTACAGTTCCCTCACAAACTAGTGAATGAAGTCATAGACCTGTCTCTACTTTGAATAAGAGACAGTACTTCTTTAAAAATAGGATGTGCCAGTACATTTTAGATGAAAAAGCTTAGGTCAGTGTTCAAAGAAAGTGTCAATTAATTAAAAATGTTTGCTGCTTTTTGTTTCATAAATACAGTCTAAAACTACATTTAGAATCATGTGTTTGAACGGCTTGCTTTATGAACCTGTTCCTGTAGGTGCAGCGGCTCTATGAGAGATACCTGCGAGCAGAGAGTTACAGGAAGTCACTGGTGTATCAGAAGCGCTATCTGCTGTTGCTGCTGGGAGGGTTTCAAGAGTGCGAGCAGGCTACACTTGCGCTCATAGCACGTATGGGCGCACAGCCAACGTTAAGCCAATCGCACGTCTCCAGACCTCTAAACCGCTTCAGAACGTCTGTCAGAGTAGTCATCGCTGTCTCAAGGTAAGGAAAAAATGCCTGTCTGGCAGGGTTAGTATGAAGGCATGAAATGAAAATTCACCCCATCTATTTTCTAAATGATCTTATTGTGAACAGTGTTTAATCAGAATGTCATTACTGGATTTCGCGGTGAAAAGAAACTTCTGTTTAGTGACGTGCAGAACTTCTCCAATCATTTAGTCCGTTTAAACCCTACCCCTGAAAGTTAACGTTCATCTGCCTCTACTTTTGAGATGACCACATCAACAAGAACCAAGTCCTGCCCTACTTTTTTTTTTTTTTTTGATCGAAAAACCGTTTCACTTGGATGCACGTCACAATACAGGAAAAAATTGTGATGCTGCTGCCATTTCATTGTGACTTTAAAGTTAAAAATGTGCTTACTTATTGTCTTATCACTTTTTTAGACTGAAGTTCCTGACCAGGAAATGGCAAAGAGCTACAAGGAAAATCTCAGTAGGCTGTGCCACTGTTAACGGCCATGGAACAGGACAAAGCACAGGTCAGTGTGGTCACTTGGTTAGCAGTAGCATGATTCACTTGTTCAGCTGGAGTATTTGTAAGAGACTTGATTTGGTAACTTCAATCATTAGGCATTTATGTGCCGTCTTTCCTTCTCTCTTAGTTCCTGCTTCGAGGACTGAAGTGCTGAGGCCGCAGCAGACTGGAGTTGCGTTCAACTCTCCACCCACCCGTGAACATGCCTTCGCTCAAAGGGGTGTGGTCTCGTCTCTAGTGCCACCAATCAAATCACCCTTTAGGCTGAATAATAGGTGACATGTTTCTTACTACACACAGTAATGTTGAATTTTTTATTTTTATTTATTTATTTTTTTCCCCTAAACCAGTTCAGCAGAAATCCCGCCCTAGAGCCGATTCTAAAGATTTCATTGGTCATGTCAATCACAGTGACTGTTGCCTACACCAAACACTGATCCCTAAACCTACCCGTCACTGTAACCTCAGCCAATGAAATTGGTTGCAGGGCGGGATTTCCGCTGAACTGGTTTGGGGAAAAAAAAATCATGCTTGATCTACACTGGGGGAAAAAATCGGTGTAGAAACAGTTTTCACTCAGAAATTGCTAGTAAATTTCACAAATAATTATAAAGAAACCGCAAGTAACACTGAATTGAACATGAAAATTTGAAGTAGAAAGAATGAAAGTATTTTCTTGTAAAACATGCTCTAATAATCTTTCATTTACAACTTCAAAGAAGTGTAGGTTGTTTTTTCTTCTAATAAGCAAACATTGGTTTTAGTAACTTAACTTTTCTCCTAATCTCTTCCTCTAAGAATGTACACAAGTTCTGTGCTGGGACCAGCTGAGCGCTCCATCAGCTCTTCCCAAGATCAGGAACGTTCCCTTACAGAATATATCCAACATCTGGAGACTGTCCAGCAGCGTCTGGGAGCCAGTCATCCAGGTAGGATGAGGCCAGTGGAAATTTACCAGTACTGTCATCTTTTACATAAACACCATCACAATCTTAACTGCTGTAAGAAAATGAATATACTAATAACTTCATTCAACAGCACTTGTGGAATCATGTTGATTACCATAGAAAATAATTTTCAATGTTAAAAACAAAAACAAAAAGGCACATGTAACCAACAGTATACAATTTCAAAAGTACATTACCGTTCAAAAGTTTAGGGTTTATTTGATCAAATAGTAAAAACAGTAAATATTGTGAAAAAATATTACAATTTAAAATAGCTTTTTCTGTTTTAATGTTTTAAAATGTACTTTATTCTTGTGATGGTAAAGCTGAATTTTCAGAATCCTTTCAGCATCACTCGGTCTTCAGTGTCACATGATCCTTTAGAAATCATTCTAATATACTGATTTGGTGCGCAAGAAACATTTCTGATTATTATCAATGTTGAAAACAGTTGTGCTGCTTCATATTTTTGTGGAAACTGTGATGCATTGTTTTTTTAGGATTCTTTAATCAATATATTAAAAAAAAGCATTTATTTAAAAAAATCTTTTGAAAGTCTTTAGTGTCACCTTTTGATCAATTTAAAGGGACAGTTCACCCCAAAATGAGAATTATCCCATGATTTACTCACCCTCAAGCCATCCTAGGTGTATATGATTTTAAAGCAAAAAAAAAAGTGCATCCATCCATCATAAAAGTAATCCATACAGCTCCAGGGGGTGAATAAAGGCCTTCTGAAGTGAAGCAATTGGTTTTTGTAGGAAAAATATTCATATTTAGAACTTTATTAACTATAATAACTAGCTTCCAGCAGACGACAGTACACATCGATTTGCGGCAAAAGAGTAACCCCTGGCCCGACGCAGCACTTTAGTCCCCTGATGGGGTTACACATCAAGTTTTCAGTATGGATATTTTTCTTACAAAAACCAACCTTCGCTTCAGAAGGCCTCTATTAACCCCCTGGGGCCGTATGGATTATATTTATGATGGATGGATGCATTTTTGGGGGCTTCAAAACACGCCCCCATGTTCACTACCATTATAAAGCTTGGTAGAGCCAGGATATTTTTAAATATATCTCTGATTGTGTTCATCTAAAAGAAGATAGTCATATACACCTAGGATGGCTTGAGGGTGAGTAAATCATGGGATAATTTTCATTTTTGGGTGAACCAACCCTTTAATGACTTTGCTGAATAAATTCATTTCTGTAAAATTAATACTAAAAAAAATCTTACTGACCACAAGGTTTTGTATTTATTGGCTGTTTGAACCTGTAACATTTCAGAAAAAACATTGCACTGACCTCTACTGGACAACTGAAGCATGTCACTCTACAATCACTCTTGAATTGTGGTCTTGCATTCAAATGGTAGTGGAATTAACATACTTTGACCTTGTTTTTGAAACTGATTACACAAGACGGTTAGTATTTGTGTTTTACTAGGATCCCTGTTAACACTGAAGGTGAAAGGATCCAAAGCCTTAATTAAATAATGGCCATTTGTGACTTCTGACCTTACCATCTTACAGTCCCCAGAGCGGACAGGAGGCATAGCCTCCCCGATACCATGAGCTATCGGCAGAAGTGGTTTCTAGAAAATAGAACCTGGCTGTATTTGAGTTGTTTGGCACCGGGGTCCATGCGGCCTTTAGGTGAGTGACAGTCTGGCCTCATTTCACGTTACCCAGTCACAGCAGTTCAAAGACAAATTCACCTTCTTGTGTGATCAGTCACGTTCTGGATGGGCTTGTTTCACAGAGGTGTGCATGCCTGTTCGTCCGCACCAATACTCCCCTGTGCTGCAGTTGGCAGGTTAGGCATATACACACAGCTGATGTCATTTCTGATCATATTGTTTTTTTGTTTTTGTTTTTTTTCTCCCTCCCCAGGTTCACCAACGGTGCTTCCATATGCCAGAAAATCTGACCGATGAATGAAGAAATCTGACCACTAGTGCCAGTCTGTTCAAATTTTTTTTACATGCATAAATAGTTTTTAATAGCTACCTTTTTGTTGTTGTCATGCATTTTAATTTCAGCTAAAACGTCACCAATAACGTGTTTTTATTTTATTTTTTTGCAACTAGTGCTAGTTTTTTTTTTTTCACTTTATTTTTTGTAAACAAGTTTGGATGGTCTGTAAATGTTCACAGTTTATATGTTGTCCACAGTAAGCATTTAAGACTTTTGCACTTGAATTTGTGGTTTTTAATGGATGTCACTGTTTAAATGCACATGGTTGGACATGTTTTGTAAAATGTTTTATATTGTTTTTTTATGGACTGTATTTCTATGAAAATCAATAAATATTTTAGTCTAAACTAAATTATTCGTTTCTTTTTTTTTTTATTGAAATAGGAGTAGCTCTGCGGACGTTATTCATCATGGTATTATTTGTACTATATTTAATTTGTGCTTCTTTTTTTAACCCTCTGTTGCACCTCTTGGTAACAAACACACTTTCTTAACTTTGCAAGCACATGATGCATATAAAATGGTTAATAATGAAAGGAAGATAAGTGCTTTTTTACAGTAAGTAATGAAGCCAGTTTTACCCATTCATTAAATTTTGACTTTCAGTAATAAGAACTAGTTTGCACAAATACAACCCGGCTTCTTCGATACCAGAATAATGCAAAACGTTCTTAAGCACGAGGTCACGTGTCTATACAGTAGTTGTATTCAACGTTTATATAAACACCCCTTTCTGTGCAGAAAATTAGGAAATGTAAACCTAAGGAATTTAAAGGGAAATATAGGAGTGGTTAATATATTTTTATAAGCAGTTTATATGCAGTATTAACTTAAGGTTACAACCAAAGGTTACAACTAGGTTTACATTAAACATACTAAAAAGTCACCCGCTCGATACGACTGAAAGGAGTGTGTAGCGTAGATGGCACTGCGCACGCGCTGAAACTAAGTAGGTTCTGAATAGTTGAAATGCACGTTAACGACTGTGAATCGGATTGTGAAGTTTAAGGCACATATATACTGATCTTTTCAAAATCTGAAATCTGATTCGAGTTATTCGTATTGACGAAAATGAGAAAACATGCGTTTATATTACATTTTGTAGTGCTACTGTAGTTCACGTTCAGCGTTTGTTGTTCATACCCCACCTTTCGCGAACTCATCTAACACATTATAGTATAGCATGTGTATTTACCGTTTCTTTCATTGTTTATTTATTCAATTTGGTATTGGTAAAAAAAGGGGGGCGCCGTGGCTCGTCTTCAGGGCCCGGATAGCTCAGTCGGTAGAGCATCAGACTTTTAATCTGAGGGTCCAGGGTTCAAGTCCCTGTTCGGGCGAAACGTTTTTCGTTACATTTTTACTAACGAAAAAGTAATGTACCAGTATAAGTGGTTGAATGAAATGTGTTCGGTTGATTTTCAACCCTTTAATTCTCGAACTGGTAAAAACATTAAGATTTGTTCTACATAGGTTTGCATACAAAATCATATGTAAATACATTCGTTATGAAACCATTCTTGACAAGAAAATGACTAAAACCAATCATAATGGCGTCCCTAAATGGTCTGAAATTAAAATATACACGAACTATTAAATACATTTTATTGATGCATTTTAAACTGTACAAAATGTAAATATACAACACAGTCTAGAAAACTGGAAACAAAAGATAATGGAAAATGCACAGCTGCAGTTGCTAGATTAGTTAAGGTCACAGAAGCATTTTACAGGCCAATTGTTACAAACACATACAAGAATAAAGGTCAAGGGTCATGCACAATTTGCACCTTGAACACGCTACGTAAGCACGATGTATGCAAGCAGTGTGAGATATGAGAAATGCTGTCAGTTTATGTGAAACAAAATGTACACTTTTGCCATTTTATGTAGTGATGGTTTATGAATGAGATCCAAACATCTTTGCAGTCACACACAAATTACACAAAGGTTTGTCTCTTTCCTCTTAGTAGTTATGGGTTTGAGGATGGAAGGTGCAGCAGTCAATCACCCAATAAGTGTCATGCACTTTTTGGGTAACTTCAGTGCCAAAAACAAGCCGGTCCTGAGATATATGTAATATATAACACTTAAACCCCCCATTCTCACAAATCTTGTTTTATTCACCTGAGCCATGGTAAATAAACTGAAAATGTTACTGACAAAATCCCAGGGTTTTATCCTATAGACAGAAATATACAACTTCCTTTATAACTGCATGTTTATAAAGACAAGAAATCTGATTTGCCCACTGCCTTTGAGTCATCCTTTGGATCTGAAAAATGATAAAGTGCATTCTTGTTTGATATTGTGCAAATAATAAAACTTAAGATCATGCGCATGCATTATTTTTACAGTGCCATGCTTGACTGATCTTCAGTGGTTTTTCCTCCTCACAGAAATCTGGGTTTGCAAAGCGTTAAAGTTCATAATGGCACATTGCATGTTATAAATATTTCTTCATCCTATGAAAACTATTCAAAGTAGCTCAGAAATTCTAAGCACAAACTTCTTACATCAACACCGACCTGTACTTTTTGTCGAGAACAGAAAAGTCAAGGTCAACTGAGTGCAATCCTACTTGACCGTTTACTCGAAGGACTAATGGGAAGGCTTTCTGTCAACTGTCCAGTTTGCAAATAGACTTTCCTATTCACAATGAAATGGCAAAAAAAATTACACGACCAGTTTTGCAACTTCTATCAAGTGGATCAATATGTAGATGAATGAATAATTGAATATTTTGATGATGTACTTCAGTGTATCAATTCCTAAAAAGCTCAAACCATTGTAATGCATTTTGAAATTTTGATACAATGCCACGCTGTGACATAAAATGATTAGGCTCAGACTCTCAAGTTCTGTTCAGGAGTCAATAAATATGACTTTTGTGATCCAAAATGTCCAAAAGAAAATGGAGTGTGAGTCTCTCTTCTGAACTTCATGTACAATATACATGTTAAGTGACCTAAAAAAACAAGAACATAGTAATAAATATTAGGAACTGAGTGCAGAACAGTGCTGCTTCATATTTACCACTTGTATATGTGCCACACAAGCAGGTTTGCCAGGTCTGTGCAACAAAACTAGCCCAATGGCCAGTCAAAATGAGCCCAATGCAAATTTCTCCCAAATAACCCGTGGCAACAATTTAAAAGTAGCCTTGGCATGTCCTGAAAAGTGAAGCCAAAACATTTAGATCGCCCCCTGGTGGCTGGATGCAGTATAGGTCATAAACCCCACACTCTCCATGCAAACGAACAGGAGGTGAGCCAAACTAAACAAATCAAATTACACTTAAAATAATGTTTTCCCAAAGACGTTTACTGTCATTTTAGGAAGTTCTTATCACACTGATGTATGTTTAAGTGTTCGTTTTTCTAATAAGTTTGCTTTTAGCTAGTTATTTGATGTAAAATACTACCAAAGTCCCTTTAAGACAAGTCATTTCACCCGGCAGCCATCTTTGAAACGCCTCTCAGGCATGCAAGTGCAGCTCCTATCTCTTTGAATGGGGAAACATTAAATTCTCCAAAGCTGTTCTCCAAGCTTTCGATTAAATTTAATATTTGAAATCACCAATGAAATCTGACAACAACTGCCTCATAAATTTTGTTTCTAAATGCTCAAATCATGACAAAAAAAAAAAACTGTATTTTTCAGGCTGGATCAAGCTAATGCGCAACTCTTGTGTCTCATTTCGGAGGCGTGCGTCTGACTGTTTCTATAAGAACCGGAGCTTCTAACGGCCGCTGCAGTGACACAATGACTTTACCAATTGGCGATTGCCTGTTATTTAGAAGGCGGGACTTATTCCGCCATATTGCGCGTTGCATTTTCTCCCATTCAAAGCAATACAAGTAATGCGTCTTGTGTTACTCTATAGTCTTTGCTACTGCGCAGATTCTGGCTCCAAATGATGTCATCAGCCCAAGATGGCTGCAGCTATTTCTGACATTTTGGCTTCATTTTTCTACAGTCGAAGAAAGTGGTCACATCATCCATATTTTTTTTAACTGTCTATAGTTATACCTTATGGATGTGTGGTGGTAGCTCGTCCTCAGACCCCTCCTCGGGCACTGGGTCATGATGCCGTCCCATTTGGTTCTCCTCAGACCAGCCACCCATAGGCATACGAGGTGTCCTCTGGACTCGAAAGCTTCCAGAAACAGGATCTGCGGGAGACATAGATTGCTCATGTTATGGAGGAGTCATACTTTTCATTCTTGTGAATTGCGAACAGTCATTTCTAGTACCTGAGGTTCCGCCGAAGCGCCGCTGGCTGCCGCTCTGCTGTGCTTCCCCCTGTTGGTGTGAGGTGGAGGCACAAGGGAAAGTGCTGGAACGGGGGAAGTTGCGAGCAGCTTCCACGTCTTCATTGACACTCTCACTGCTCTCGTCACTCTCCTGTCGGTGCCAGGTGTGTCGAGACAGCTCACCTCGCGATTGCTGCTTATGCATCTACACACACATTGGATATAGTTATTAGTCTTCAGGTGCAGATTACAGACTGACATTTTTCAACAGAATCAGACAAAACATCACAAACATTTTTCGGTAATTGGTTGATTTGGATGGCTTAGTGAAGGAAAAGCAATGTAGGGAAGTGTGGGTAGTGGGAAAAAAGCTTCTGCTAAATTCCATACATGTATATTTGAATCAATAGATTCATTGAATCTACTCCATAATCTAATTTTGGTTATATCAGCTGCTCATGTGTTGCTTTACCTCATGAATGTACAGAGCATGAATGCTCATCTCTGTGGAGGCATATTCTGATAGGACCATACTGGTTAGCTGGCCTTCCCAGGCACTACTGCCAGAGCTGATGGTACGGGCATCAGTGCTAGATGAGGACAATACAAGATTTGAGAGGGAGAACAAAGAACAAATGAATAATATAATGATAGTCAAATCATTTTAACGCTGACAGGGACCATTTGAAAATCATTCCAGCTATACAGATAAATATATTGCCATTCAAAAGTTTGGAGTAGGTACAAGTTTTTATGTTTTTGAAAGAAGTCTCTTGTGCTCACCAAGGCTGTATTTATTTGATCAAAAATACAGAAAAAACAGTAATATTGTGAAATATTATTACAATTTTAGTCTATTTTAATGTATTTTAAAATGTAATTTATTCCTGGTGATGCAAAGCTGAATTTTCAGCATCATTACTCTGATTTGGTGCTCAGACACATTTCTTATTATTATCAACAAACAGTGCTGCTTAGTATTTTTGTGAAAACCATGATGCATCATTTTTCAGGATTATTTGATGAATAGAAAGTTTAAACGAACAGCATTTATTTGAAGTAGAAACCTTTTGTAGCATTAAATATGTCTTTACTGCCACTTTTAATCAATTTAATGCACGCTTGCTGAATAAAAGTATTAATTTATAATTTAAAAAAAGAAAAAAAATCTTACTGTCCCCAAACTGTTAAACAATAGTGTACACACACATAGAGATCACCAGTTCTGAAATCTGTATATATGTGGATGTCAATCTATATAAACTTGCTATTTTTAAAAAAAATCATGTGATTCTAACAAGCTGTATTAATTTGGCTTCCCACTTAATAGGAAATCATTAAAATAAAAATGTTAACAGGACTCATTCATTAATAATTGCACACAAGTTGCGTATTTATCGTGCTAAATTTTCATAACAGGTGTGTATGTACATACATTTGTTCTTAACTTTGTTTTAATGTTGATTAACCTGGATTAATCTCAATGTGCCCGAAGCTAGTAATATGCATAAAACATGCCCAAATCATCTCAAGATAAGGGCTTTCTGCACAACAAGTACAGTCTAGTGTGCCGTTCTGAAAATCAATTAAAATGCAATAAATGTCCTTAATATATACTTAGAATACAGAAGAGAAAAATCAACAAAATAATTAAAGCTGAAAAATTATATAAATATTAGTATTAATAATATTTGATATTTTTTTATGATTATATTACACTTTTATTCAGTCATTACCTAGAGCCTGTCATTGCTCGCCCAGCCACCACAGCTGGATGATCCGGTCGTGGCAGTCTAGCAGATGGGTAGCTGCCTCGGAGGTGTAGACTTGTGCTGAGAGGAGAGAGGGATCGGAGAGCAGATGCTCCCTCACTCACTCCAATGGACACAGGATTGATGGAGCCCTCTCGACCCAGATGCAGCGAGGCCAGAGAAGGGGGTCCGATAAGAAGATTTGCAATAAGACTGCGAGGCTGAAATGAAAAAAGAACCAAAATTAGACCTCTTTTAAAAAAGAATCCATCCAGTTCTTTTTGTAATCATATTGTATTTAAACTTTAAAGTGAGTTTTCTACTTGGTCCACTTTTCACCCATATTGATTACTAACATTATGTATTAATGATAATATTTGCTATTAGATATATATCATATGTATAATCTGATAGATGTTCAGTCCAGTCATTTGAATACCTCTGAATCAGACTGTAATGAATGGGTTGAGGTAAAGACAGGATTCTCTGCTATGACTCCCTGCTGTCCTCCGGCGGCCTCACGGTATACCTTCTCTTTCAGAAGACTGATGAAATGTGTGCTCTCCCGAGGGGGCTGCCAGTGTGGATTTGTGATCGCAAAATGCATGAGTGACAGTTCTGTCTTCCCATCTTCTGCCTGCTGATAGATGGAGGCCTCTGTTTTCCCAGCAGACATCCACTATAGTAAACCAAAAAAGGACATCAGAGACAGCAATAAAGAGAAAACTAGGTAGATACATCTATCTACAAAAAAAGCACAATAATTGAAATAATAATAAAAAAAGGTTTGTGCCCTTACTGCAGGATGACCATGTTGACGGACATCCATCTGTGCAAAAGAGCAAGTATCACCCACACCGACCACATCCACAGTGAAATTTCGGAAAAAATCGATGATCTCCAGAGATTTGCGGCGCAAGCAAAAAATGAGAATGAAGGGAGTAATGACAGGACTCAAAAGCTCCTCAAGAATAAACACCTACAAAAACAAGAGATCAAAGAGTCAGCATGAAATGAAAATCTCTTTTCTAAATGCATGTTATTGATCGTATTGTGAATAGATCAAATGTTTCATTTTTAGATTTTTTTCTACACCTCATCATTTTTAATCAAAATGTCATAACTCAATCTTCTGGTGCAACAACAGACTTCTCTCTGGCTTCTCCAATCATTTAGTCTGCTTAAACCAAGGGTGTCCAAACTCGGTCCAGGAGGGCCACTGTCCAGCAGAGTTTAGCTCCAACTTGCCTCAAAACACCTGCCTGGAAGTTTCTAGTATGCCTAGTAAGGCCTTGATTAGCTGCTTCAGGTGTGTTTATTTGGGGTTGGAGCTAAACTTTACAGGAGCAGGATTGGACACCCCTGGCTTAAACCTGTCTTACAATTGCCTGCAAGCACGTATACATGCATCCACCCAATCAACAACTGATGGATAGAATCATGTTCCCGCCCCGTTTTTTTCCTTTTTACGACAATCTGTTTCACTCAGATGTAAATCACAGTACAGAAAAAAAAACTGTTGCTACTTCCATTTGAAGTTATAAAAATGTAATTTTGTTTCTCCAATTTTTTTTTTATTTCAGTTAACAAAAATGTTATCATTTGGTTTTCATTAACAATAATAACACACTGGTCTTAGGTGCAAATATAAGTATTTCTTAAACTGCTGCATGACTTACAGCCTTGTACTGAAAGAGCTGTGCGAACTCGTCTCTGGTCTCATAGCGGTGGGCATTACCCTGCCAGTGATCAGGCATGTAGTGGATGTGTGCCAGGATCACTTTAAGCAGCTGCTCTGGACAGAACACCATATGCTTGTCTGGGATAAACGACCTGGGGCAGAACAAGGATGAAAGAATGAGCACAAAACTGTTCAAAGTCAAATCTCACCAGTAAATAAAATGGACAAAAAATGTCCAAAGACTCAGTTCTAGTGATCTCTTCACTCTTAGCTTTAATATACTATCTTTTCCTCTCTTTGCGCACCTGCAGACTGTGATGCAGACCCCAAGTAATGTGATACTGCTGAGCACGTGTTCCACAGCCAATACATCTTCATCATAAATAGTCAAAGCAATCAAAACTGCAAGTATGGAGCCAGCAAAGAATGCCACGTTCTTGGCCACCACCGTCAGTAAAGGTGACATGAAGCAGTTCATGTACTTCGAGGAGGCCTTGTAGCCCTTGCTGAGGCGTGACATCAGCTCATGGTCTAGTTCATTGAAGTGTCGGAGGTAAAAACGGCCATACAGAGACCAACATCGAGCACCCAGGCTTCCTGGCTCACGCTTGATCACCTCAGTGTAGCTGAAGAACGCGTAGAGAATCTGCCAAATCAGGATAACTGGACACAAGAGAAGGTTGGCAATTCCAATCCACAAGATCCGTGAGCTCAGACGATCTGCTAGCTCTAAACGGTTCCCTCCACGTTTGTACTCTGACTTCAAACTCCACTCATTTTCAAAAAGAGATCCAGGGCCCCAGAAGAAAATCAACTCAAAGTTATACTTGAGGCCACGGGTGTAAAAAACGGTGTCGCCCAGCAGAGGCAAACGAAAGCGCACAGGTAGAAGTGACTTATTGATCATTGCGACCATGTAGTTTTTGAAACGCAGTATGCGATGGTAGATGTCAAGCTCTGTTAGTTCTTTTTTGTGGATGCAAATCTGGTGCTCCTTCTGTATTTCAACAATCCTTGCCTGCACCTCCTGCCAGGTGAAATAAGGAAGGTCCGTCTACGAAAAGAAAAGGGCTGATTAAACATTTATAAAGAGGTTGAATAATATAATTCGATCAGTTACTCTGATACATTTTCTCTGAAAACGATCAGCGATTTAAGTGGCTTCCTGGCATCAAGCAGACAGTAAGAACTCAGAAAAATGGAGTATGCTTTCTTCCAGTGCTGACTCAAACGTCTGTTAGAACCAAAACGTTTTAGTAAATGTGCTACAATGAGTTAGCAGAAAAGCTCACCATGGACATTTTTAGGGCATTGATGTAAAATGATCTGATCTCCCAGTAGCAACAGATGTTGTAGATGAACTTGACGAGACGGTGGAGCCAAAATACCCCTGATATGATAAGGATGAAGATGACCAAAACACTGTCACGGATCCTAAAACATATGTTAACAAAGGACAGTTTGATTTATGAAGGATTATTCTGCTAGTAAGAAGCAATAACATTAATGCCACATTAGTGTCATTTAATATATAAAATATACCGAGCACTGCACACGTCCACTGGTAGAAATGCATCGGGCAGCGTAACCTTTGAGGAATCAGTGTGATTAACAAACTTGTTGGCAAAAAGGATGTCATAGTCCACACAGTTAGCCAGGAACACTGTGAATGCCACCACAAACACCAGTTGCCTAGAATAATAAGTGGAAGAATTACATGACAATTCAGAAAGGTAAATTAATGTGATCACTGATCTGTTGTTAACAGACACTACTTATTAGTACTATCACTTTACACAAAAATGTCATGTTTAATGAATTGATACTTACACAAGCTCAAATATTTCTCCCAGCAGCATACAAGTAAATCCATTCTTTTGGTGTAGATTATAGACTTATCAAATGTTAAGAAAAATATAAGACATATGTTGACTGTAATCATTGATTTTATGTCAATCTACTTGATCTAACATTTGAAAATGAATTTAACCCATAAACAAGCAATTAATTTCAGTGTGCAAAGGATATTCTCTGGAAGAAAAGGTCTAGATTTTCAATGTGGTGCCACGGAGCTGCAATAAACAAATACATTTATGAATTTTATGACAAAACAACTTGGAAAAATTCACATCTAGTGTAATGGTAAGAAGCATGTTACATATCCATTGCTCATTTAAAGGGTTAGTTCACACAAAAATGAAAATTTCGTTATTAATTACTCACCCTCGTGTCGTTCCAAATCCGTAGGACTTTTGTTCATCTTCGGAACACAAATGAAGATATTTTTAATGAAATCTGAGAGATTTCTGTCCCTCCATTGACAGCTATGCAACTACCACTTTCAAGCCCCAGAAAGGTACTAAAGACATCATAGTAAAGTAATCCATGTGACTCCAGTGGTTTAACCTCAATTTTATGAAGCGACGCGAGTATGCGTCAAGTGGTAAATTGTTTTTTTTTTTTGTTGTTGTTGTTTTTTGTGTAAACAAAGCATGGATTACTTTTATGATGTCTTTACTGCCTTTCTTGGGCTTGAAAGTGGTAGTTGCGTAGACTGTCAATGGAGGGACAGAAAGCTCTCAGATTTCATCAAAAAGATCTTCATTTGTGTTCTGAAGATAAACTAAAGTCTTACAGGTTTGGAACGACATGAGGGCAGACCTGGAGTGGCCATCGGGAGAATTCCTGGTGGGCCACTCATAAATTGGGCAGTACCACTTCGACATAAAGGCAGTTTCACACAGGACGCGGAAAGCGCAAGTCAGTTCATTTTCAATGTGAGACACACAGTGGCAAATCGCAGTGGTGATAGTAGTGGCGAAGACAGTGCAAGAGGTGCTCGTACACATGAAATCCCGTCGCTTGCGCGTGCACAGCTCATCATAGCGGTTATAAATATTATTATTAGGCCTATATAGCATATATTACGCACACCGTAAGAGGAGCCACATGACTTCTCCCCCGCTTTCTCTCTATACTTCACATACACGCAGAAAATGCATGTTACATTGTGTGACTAATAACTGAATTAACTAATCACACACATTTACTTTGTATTTAAAGCAGCGTATCAGTTTATGCTATGCATTAAATAGTGTTTTTATCTCATGTCACTAGGCAGAGAGCGCGCAAGCTCTTTCTCTTACACATGCGCATACCCAGAGAGAAAAGGTGAATCCGCATAGGCCTATCTACCATGTACAGAAAAGATAGTAGTTGTAAATTCTAAAGGTTGCTAGGTTGTTTTGTTTTGTTGGGTTTTTTTTCTGTCAAAATCACAGAAAACATTTTGAATTATCCTTCTGTTTTTAAAAGTAAATGACTTAACATTTTTGTGAGGCAATCAATCTTCCCTTCCAAATATAAAAAAAGGCAATATCAGACAATATCAATGTTTTTATAAAGCTGTGTAACATGACATTTTATAGATGAGCATAGTCTAAGCCATATTGCTGTCTGAAGTTCATTTTAGTTTATTTCACTTTTTAAGTACATTCTCAGAAAAAAGGCACAAAAGCGGTCACCTGTAGGGGCTGGTCTTAGCCATTAAAATCCCTGGCTGAAAATGGGTCCCACTCTGTGCCTACATGAGGGTGAGTAATTAATGACAGAATTTTCATTTTTGGGTGAACTAACCCAATATTTTACATGCCATAGACCCCCCAATATGATCATCCTCATGCAAGGGAGCCCCATCCTAAAATTTAAAAGGCAGTTATATACTTTCAAGTATAAAGACCCAAATAATACTGTGGAAAAATGAATATTATAAATCTGTCAATTACGTTATATTATGTTTTTTCTATTGTCTGTAGTTTTGTACTGTTATACTCAAAATGTAGCACTCCATTGTGCCCCCCTGGGAGTCCCCAGACCCCAGTTTGAAAACCCGTTATTTAAAGTAAGGTTACCAAAAGAATAAAAGCATATAATTCTGTCATACAATAGATATACACACTATGCGGCACAGTTGCTTTATTTAATATTGTGGATCTTACATTTAGATCCCTCTGGAACATGCACCAGTAGATTCTCTTCTCCAGGAGGGGAGTCGCTGTATGACGCCTCCAGGCGCTGGTACTCTGTATCAAAGTGGGCCATCCCGCTGTCAGACCCCAAATCTCCTGTCACACACTATTCTTGTGCCTTTGGATTAAAAGAACACTTATTTCATAATAAGCACTGTATCATTATATGATACAAAACATGATTGAATATACGTGGTCTAATTTGTCTTTTAAGGTCATTTAAATATATATGAACGCGACAGACTGTACTTTCCCACAAAAACATGTCAGGACTCTCCAGCAGCGACCTCATTGCGCAACAGCAGTGGGCCCACGCTCATTATAAACGTGCATATGACTCACAGCATAAGAAACCAATAAAATAACATACCCAAAACAATGTGTTTAAATCACTGGATTTTGTTGCCATTACGTGAGCAGTTTTAAAACAAGTGCTGGACTAGTTTGACAGCTTTGTCAAATATGCCAATCTCTCATAAACAAACAATGCAAACAATGCTACCTGAAGAAACGTCTCAGCATTTAAACATATAACACTGTTTATTAAAAGATCATCTCTTACCTTGTACCTCCCGCCATTTCATTTATGGAACCAAAAGGACTACGAGACCAATTCTGCTCTTCCTATAGATGAAATAGCAAAAACAAACACATTCAGTCCATTCTTGCAAAAGGCAAAAATCAGAGCACAGTCGCATTGTTTCCTTTATAAATCTTATATATTGTCCTTACATGACATTTAATACTTTAATGTTTTAAATAAGTAATGTTTGTTATTATCCCTAGGATCAGTCAACCAGCTATTTATGTCAACAGAAGCCTGAGGAAAATATGAGATGCGCGTCACATTGAGAAACACCTACCTATTCAGCAACAAAACAGGCGATTCGACATTCAGAAATATTATTTGGATTAAATCTTACCTCATTCAAATATGAGGAGCGGTGATTTATGATTCGCACTCTGTTATAAATGTCAAGTTCTCTTTTGTTTTCCCATTCGAAGCATTTTTGGTTTCGATTCTTGACGCACAGTATAGAGGCCGCGTCCACTGTGTGACACATTTGCTGTCCAATCAGAAGCAGGTTTTCGGTGTAAATGAGCCAATGGCATCAGGAGGCGGGTCTTATTTTAGAATACTGCACATAACATCCATCCCACGAGAGTATAGATACTGGAATAAATACACAGAAAGATTTAATTGTACCTGAATATTTAAATGACAATGAGGGTTAAACAGAAAGTGATTAATCATAGTTGCTTGTATTGTATAGGACAAAAAATTAAGCATTTTGCAGAATATTTTGAGGAAACTTAAACAAGAAATATGATAAAGTTATCAAGCAGTTCAAAAGTCCAAAGCATGCGATTATAGTATGAAGGCATTACAATACATTTTCTAGTGCCAACATTTTTAATTTTGGTAATGTTTACAACCTCGTGTACTAGAGAGTGCCTGGCTATACAATGGCTCCACCTTGTGACTAGTTGTTGCATGAAAAAGTAAATCTGCTTAAATCACTTTAAGCCTGCAGTGATATGACTTTAGATAGAAAAAGCCAATATAAAACTGTCAAACTTATTTGCATACTAACTACAGAATAAATGTATGCTGAAATTGTTTAAATCGCAAAGATCTGTTGTATAATTTAGTCAGGAGATAATGGACTAGTCTAGGACAAAGGTTAAATGAAGTGTATGTGTTTCTTTATTGGTTCATTGCACTGAAATTAAGAATTATGGTGTAGAGGATTATGGACTGAGTATAAATATGTTTTGCACTCTCTGTCATGATAGGCTAGGCTACATTCATGATGTATTCAAAAGGACATAACATAATAAAAAATGCCGCCATCACTGACTGATATGTTTACAAGAAGCTATTAAAGAACGAAGATAGTGGTACAATTGTAAAATTTATGCCCATACTTTTGATATAGCAAAATATGTTTTTGAGTAGGTGCTGTAATCTATATTTTAAAGAATGGTATGCATAAAATAATTTTCCTAAAATCACTGAAATAAGACAGCCTCATAGGGTCTGTAAACAGGAAAATATAGTGTTTGTTGTTGTTTAGCCAATCAGAAGACGCTTTCAGTTAATCATTTTGCGCCCTAATCAGAAGCTCAGAAGCCGCTTATTTTTCCCTGTCAATCATTTTGCGCGTTCACAGCGTGCAGTCCATATACGGAAAGCCGGAAGTAGAAAGCGCGATAGATGAACTTGGATGAGCGGTGTTCATGAGTTTGAAGGGTGCGAAATGTTCACGATTTCTCATCTGTCAACAACTGCTTATACAGCTAAATATTCTAACAGGAATATGAGAGCTTGTAAGCTACTGTAAACAGATCCACCCTCCAAGCATCCTTTGCTTCTGCTTGACAGGTACAAATACCATGGTTATGCCAAAGCTGTCGTTGTCGTAAGAAATCGGGTCTTCATCAACTATCAGTTAATACTAAGTACACACAATAATACTTTGAAATATGCATACAATTTCTACATATAGTGCATAATAAAACAAATTGGACAATGTAAATTCTTTCAGTTGATAAACTGTTAAAGTCGGCAAGAAATGGAAGTTGCGATAGTATTTTCTTCCCTATTGTGACGTATGTCCGAGTGAAATGATAATGTAGGGCGGGACTTGATTTTGTCCATTAGGAATTGAGTTACAGGTTGTCCCACCCTCACGCCAGTAAACACATCATCAGAGAAGAGATGCCGTCGCAAATGGGAGGGGAAGTTATTTTGATTAAAGATTATGAGGGCACATGAATAAAAAAATAATGATATGCACATATATAAATTATAAATACTGCATAAAAAATAAGAATTTTGATTTCATAGTGATTACTACTAATAATTGTATGAATAGAGGGCGTGTCTAAGCCTGGACTAAAATGGCTAACATTGCTTACAGCAACTTTAAATAAATACAAAGATAACCATCTCATCAACAAGTGTACTATTTTCACTTAATTTCAATCAGTTTTTGCAACCTCAAGTACTTGGATGAGCGGTGTTCATGAGTTTGAAGGGTGCGAAATGTTCACGATTTCTCATCTGTCAACAACTGCTTATACAGCTAAATATTCTAACAGGAATATGAGAGCTTGTAAGCTACTGTAAACAGATCCACCCTCCAAGCATCCTTTGCTTCTGCTTGACAGGTACAAATACCATGGTTATGCCAAAGCTGTCGTTGTCGTAAGAAATCGGGTCTTCATCAACTATCAGTTAATACTAAGTACACACAATAATACTTTGAAATATGCATACAATTTCTACATATAGTGCATAATAAAACAAATTGGACAATGTAAATTCTTTCAGTTGATAAACTGTTAAAGTCGGCAAGAAATGGAAGTTGCGATAGTATTTTCTTCCCTATTGTGACGTATGTCCGAGTGAAATGATAATGTAGGGCGGGACTTGATTTTGTCCATTAGGAATTGAGTTACAGATTGTCCCACCCTCACGCCAGTAAACACGTCATCAGAGAAGAGATGCCGTCGCAAATGGGAGGGGAAGTTATTTTGATTAAAGATTATGAGGGCACATGAATAAAAAAATAATGATATGCACATATATAAATTATAAATACTGCATAAAAAATAAGAATTTTGATTTCATAGTGATTACTACTAATAATTGTATGAATAGAGGGCGTGTCTAAGCCTGGACTAAAATGGCTAACATTGCTTACAGCAACTTTAAATAAATACAAAGATAACCATCTCATCAACAAGTGTACTATTTTCACTTAATTTCAATCAGTTTTTGCAACCTCAAGTACTCTATAACAACTGAGGGATTCTCATTATGTATCTGCTTTTATTAAACGACAGAGCAATTTACCTCAAAATTGATCTTTTGTTATTGCATGCAATGAACTGGGTCAGGAAAATTGTATTACTTGATAGAATAGTGTTTTTAGAAAAATGTGTTTAAAAAAGTGCTGTAGTGGTGTTTGCAGCAGCACCAGTTACCAACATTTAACACACTAGATGAAAAACAGGATTTATGATTGTGTTTCTATTTCAGCATGATTGCCCATGTTGACCTTGCATGCATTAGTGATATTGAGGACTGATTCAGATAAAATTCTGCCATACTGGGATTGACAGGAGGAAGGAAGGAAAACAGGGGTAAGTGGAGACCCCTCTTGCTCAGAGATGAAGTCATTCCTCTGGGGATCCTTAATTAAATTGAACTGCTGCTGGCTGCTGGGAACCATATGCATCTATACACACACATACTCTTTCCTACTGCCTCTGTTGTAAACCCTATAGGAGCATTGTATGTAACAATATATACATATCATAACATATTTAACAAGTTATGAAGTAAAATATCTAGCTTCCGCTAGACCGCCATCCATATTCAACGTACGAAGAAAGTGTAAAACTCTTACGCCTTCCCTATTCAACTTACGGAAAAAGTGTAACTGACGCGACGCCAGTTTACACTTTCTTCGTAAGTTGAATACGGAAGGCGTCTGGCGGAAGCTAGATATTTTACTTCACACGTTTATGATGGATGGATGTGGATGGAAGCATTTTCTCGTGACCCCTGTTCACTGCCATTATAAAGCTCGGATGCGTCAGGATATTTATTAAAATATCTCAGATTGTGTTCATCATAAAGAAGAAAGTCATATACTTGAGGGTGAGTGAAGCTTGGGCTAATTTTCATTTGAAAGTGAACTAATCCTTTAAAAGTAGTGAATGAATATGGACTAGTGAAACTGAAAAAAACAATACTAGCCACTATTGTATTACTTAATAGCAAATGAAAAATAAATGCTAGTAACATGAAAATAGATACAGTTCGTTTTGATGCCATCCTCTCGGATGCAGGTCTTGAAAAGGCTGGATCTTAATACAGCACATGTATTCATTTCCTGTTGTCCGTGCTTCAGTCTGGAGAGTAGTGAGTGCATGTTTGTGAGGGAGAGATATGATTTATATGGCACAGGGCTTTACTCTGTTATGCTTCAGACATTTTCATATTAAGGATTGAAGAGGATCAAGGTGCATACATGAATTTATAGGACAAGCATTTATTTGTATTGAGGGATAATAGGAGAGCGTATGCTGGGGGGCAGAATCTTTTTTTTTTTTTGTAATAAATTTGAAAGATTGGATAATCTTGGATTTGGCATGGGAATGAAGTGAGGTTAGTCACGCTGAAGTCTGTGTCTTTATTTTTGTCTTTATCTTATAGGGTGGTTTATAACAATTTGACAATGCAAGAGCTGGAAGGGAATGTATTCTAACAATCCAATGAATACACAGATTAGAGTTCAGGTTTGTTGATATATTCACACCTGAATCACACACTCTCTGTCTTGGTCATATAGTGAAATCATAAATCTGTTTGCAATCCTTTCAAATCTTGTGATGATCCGAGGGCTCTCAACTTGATTCCTTCCTCATAGCTCTCTGTAAACACAATAAACATTCACTTTCCCATGGACGTTCTTCCTGTGGACCGGTTATAGTTTCAGATCACACACTTATTCTTTAATGCAACCCAAAATTGAGAACAGTGAGACTTCTAGACTTTTTGATATTTTATGTTTTTTATGCATGCGCAGGAAATACTTTGTATTGATTTTTGAAATGCAAAGTGTTACATACACTTAACTTTTTTTTTTTTTTTTTTTTTGATGCTATTCACTTTATTTAAACCATTTATAGTAGTCAACATTTGAAGTGGATCAAAACATTTCATCAAAGTTGTCCTAAGAACTAAGTTGTCCTAAGAAGAAGGTTTTAGAACAACTTTGATGAAATGTTTTGATCCACTTCAAATGTTGACTACTGTACTTTAGTTTAATACCATTGTATCAGGTTTCTGCTTCAGATGTGATTTCTTCATGTTAAAATGACTTGAAACGGTTACTCTATGACTTAACTTGATGTTTCCATTTTGAAATAACATGTTTCAATCAAGTAACCCAATCAAACAGGACTTTCACTTCCCATCATGCTTTGCAAAGGGGCTGAATTGGGAGAGTAAATGTTGAAATAAAGTGTTATTTTATGCATTTTTTAGCAAGATGAGAAAATGGAGAGACTTGTTGATGTACTATTATGTTGGTATTTAAAGGTTTCAGTTATGTTTGTGTTTTGGGGTTACCATTGTGGTGAAGTGTGGAGCTTGTGATAGGTGGAGGACCTGCTAACAAAAAAATCATATTGTTTTAATAATAAAGCCACCACTATAGTGCTCTGGGTGAAACCAGTATCACTTTTGGACTGCCAACACCAAATGTCACATGTGTAAAGCAAAGTTATATTTAGTTTATGTAAAACACAGGACTAAACGGGAAGCATTATTTGAATGTCAATTTAAATGAAAACCATTTATTTAAGTTAACTTAAAACCATTCATTCAAGTTAAATGAACATCATTGATTCTACAGTAGTCAACATTTGAAGTGGATCAAAACCTTTCATCAAAATTGTCCTAAAACCTTCTTCTTAGGACAACTTTGATTAACTTTTTTGATCCACTTCAAATATTGACTACTATAGTTAGTTGTACATGGTTGATTCTATTTGGTTTTATTTGTTTTGGTCACGTGGAACCACTGTCCATGATTGAATCATGTTCAGCCAATGAGCTATTTTTTTGAGTGTATAAAGTAATTTAAACACATGGCATACACTGTAAAAAAAATCTTTTTGATTTTAGTAAACTGAACTTAATTTGCTGTTTTTATCAAAATGATTTGGCCATTGTATTTAAAAAGTAAAAATAATAATTATAATAATAAATTTAGATTTTTTTTTCCCACAGTGTAAACATTTTTTTAATACCAAGAATTAGGTTAAATGGAAAAAAAAAATAAAAACACTAAGATTTTTTACAGACTCACCATGGCGATCAATGAAAATGATTTCTGGCATCATAAAATCCACCCTCCCTGTCTATTGCAGAACCATTATACCTCCAGACACAACACCCGGCACTTAACTACAGCATTAACAGTCTCATGGCCAGCTCAATAATGGCTACTGATTGATCTAAGATCAATGGTGAAGATGTGTACTGGCTTATTTCTCGAAAATGTGTACAATTCCATCAAAATACCTATGGCTTATAGCGTTTAGCAAAGCATGTGTCACAGTTATTGTTATTGCAAACCCCTAACCCCTATTAAACTTTTCAAGTGATCAGCAGATCTACCTTGTGGAACAGTAAATATGTGAAAATGTCTCATAAAGATATACAGACCTGAGCCATTTCTTGAGTCCAGAATATGACTGTTTACAGGCTTTTTCGCCTGTAAACTCCAATTTTTTTTTTTGTCTGTGTGCATATTGTGTGGACATCTCTCTATTGAATGTTTGATTATAACCATATTTCTGAAATAACCAATTTTTGAACACAAATACTATGCTTTTGCTTTCCTATATACATCTATTCCACTACGAGAAGTGAGAATTATCTGACTTGACAGCTCTTTTTCAACTCTTTGATCCTTTAATGCAGCGTAGTCTCATGTACATTCAAGGCGAGGCATTTGTCATCTTAACCAAGACTCTTGTCTGTCTGTCTCTCCAGTGAACATACACATAGGCACCTAAATGTTTCTGTTTTGTCCATTGCCAGTAGAGATAAAAAGATTTGCAGGCAAGCTATCTTCAAATTCCAATGACACAACTATTTGATTCTTTTGTGTGTTTTTTCTGATAGGTAACTAAATATCAACTAGGTTGCAGAATTGCGTGCATTGTAAGTTATTGAAATGACTGAACAAAACTGGGGGGAGATACCATATTGCTAGAGGCACTGAGATTTTAATCTGTTCCTATGCTTTAGACAAAAGGATAATCTCATTACTCTTAGGCCTCTGTTGATTCACTGAATCAGAGGGATTTATGGTTATGTCTATTGGCTAGTGCCTTTGATTGACAGTAATCTGTTTGTTTCTCACCCAGTGATAACAACAGTATCGATAAACTTTTACTACTTTCAGCACTAAAACATCAGTCTGCAGAGAGGAGAAAGCATATTCAACTGAGAAGATCAAGCCTGAAATGATTTTAAAAAGAGCAGAATAGAAATGTGGCTGTTCAACTGTTTCGCTACACAATGTTGGTGCCATTTTCTCAGGTGGCTCATTCAGATGCCACCCTTTTTTGGAATAGTTTAAAGTGTTAGTTCACCCAAAAATGACATTTCTGTCATTAATTACTCACCCTCATGTCGTTCCAAACCTGCAAGACCTTCGTTCATCTTCGGAACACAAAGTAAGATATTTTTGATGAAATCTGTGGTTTTTTTTTTTTTATCTCCCATAGAAAGCAACGAAATTACCACATTCAAGGTCCAGAGAAGTAGTAAAGACATCGTTAAAATAGTCAACGTGACTACAGTGGTTCAACCTTACTGTTTCGATATGCAATGTTGAGAAAACACTCCTTAAAAGTGAAATGATTTCTGTAAATCCAGTGGTCAAATGCTTTGTGCCTCTCAGTTTTTGTAAATTAGCCACCTGACTTGTGGCTGGTCTGTGTGTGCGATTTCACAAATCTAGAAGACTTTCTGAATGTATATAAGTAATATGCTTTTCTAGAAAGGAAAATTTAATACATGAAAAAGAAGAATTAGGATTTAGAATTTAGAATCCAGATTACATGCAATCAGTTACTATACCCAGCACTGACTATACATATAAATTAAAGGCACAATATGTAAGATTTTTGGATTAAAATATCCAAAAACCACTAGAACAGTGTTATATATTTTGTTGACTTGTGTACTTACGTTATCCCAGATGTTTCCAAGAATGTTTAAATCCAGAGAAATAAGCAATTTTAACCAGGACACGGACCGTGTCCGTGCGTCGCCTATCAATGACATCATACCCGCGTTACCCTCGATTTCAGGTTTTATTTTGTAGAAACCATTGAAACACCAAAGATGCTTTAATATATTATATGTTTTATTAAACAAGGGAACAACTGTCTGGATAAATTTATAGACAGAAAACGAATCATTGTTATATAGCTCAACATGTTTAGTCTTATTGTTTGAATCTCGTTTTCTTCATTATATTAATATATTCTAATATCAATCTAGCTTACTGCAGTGTGCAACAAGTGTCTCTCACAGCAGCCGCTGAGCGAACGCACGGAATAACATCATTTTATAACACACTCAAATGTATCTAAATGATAAACAGCGCTGCGTTACGCCATATATGTTTGACCGGAAGAAGCGGAAGCGGCGACTGTGGCATAATAAAAGTTCCTCTGCTCTCGAGCCATGCGTCGCGCTCGTCTCTCATTAGCAATCGCTACAGCGGCAGCACAGCACTCGCCCCGCTCTGATTCATACTACAGTAACATTAATAATCTCATCCATGAACATGATTTCTGCCCGAGTCCCATCGGATTCTTTCCTCCTGGCTGTGAGGTGAAGACGACACCTCCCATGATTCCGCACTCAATCTCGGCGTCATCAAGCTACACCTTTTTTGAATAGGCGACCTCTAGTGGCGAAAAATTACATATTGTGCCTTTAATACAAATTTCTATAGGTGCCATTTTAAATCATCAAATGTTTCTGAAATTATGTTGTGAATATGTTATATGGTGTTTTTCTGTATTTATAGAATTCTGTATTTTGTTTTCTTTAAACTTAAAAGTATATGGTATTTTAAATATAATTCTCAAAAAATATAAAATTGTAACCCATTTAAATTCAAATTACAATTATGCATTCTGTTTTCTACTTTAAGTTTGAATGGAAATGAAATTTAAAAGAATTGTCAATTCAATTCTGAATGGTGCACATTATGGTCTTATTGCACAAAACCAGTTGTGCAGAAAAATCTATGATGGTCCAACCGCAGGGCTTGTCATATAGTATATCACATTCTTCTCATCTGCCTATCCACTTAAAATGACATCACCCTGAGAGTCCGATTGATGTCACATTAAAATGACATTTGATTCCGAAGTACACTTTTGGGATATGGCTCTCAGTTTTCTAGTTTTCTCTGGCTCTTGCTGTTAAACGTGGAGCCCTATTAACTTACTGGATCTTCCTCCTTTAAGACTGCCAGTGTATCACTTTATTGTTTCACTGTTTTAGAGGACTTTATGAGCATCATGCAACACGTGCTTGTTGAAAGCGAAGCATCAGGTGAATGATTAAGAAGCCTATTCATGTTGAATTGAGTTGTCACAGTAGGAGAGTGATGTTAGTGAAGGGGGGACCATGTGGAACTGCCCCAACACTTAAAAATAAAGCAGCTCCATTCAGCAGGATGAAACAAAAGAGACAAGCTTCCTCTGAACGTGAGGCTCTGTTACAGTGGTGTGACCCCAGCCCACGTCCCACAATGGGAGGCAAGGGATAAAAGGCTGGAGGAGACAAAGAGGCGACTGCAATACGGGTGGTGTGCTGCAGGCTACACCGCTTACTGGGAGGCCCCTAAAACCTCCAGGGCCTCCAGTGACAGGCATGAGCATACAATAGAGAGGCCTGGGTAGGGGAGGCTCATTCTTGGGTAGAGTAAGCCGCATCTGGGCTCTATAGTCTGACCGTCTGGAGCACAGACGAGCATGCTTCTTGCCATCACATGAGTGGATATAGTTTTGGCAAGCATAAATAGATGATCATAAATATTATTTTGGTTTGCCAGGAAGCTCTATCAGTGTCAATACTAAAGCTTTTTGACTGCCTGAAATAAAGTTTCAAAAAATTATTTAACCAACCCCCTCACCTTTTCTCCCAAAAGACCGCAGGTTAAAAGCATAATGGAACAGGCGGGGCTACTCACATAGCCGATACTCATTTTGACAAAAAAAGAAAAATAAACTAAAAAGTGTGTGTATGCTTTAGGGTGTAAAATGAGCATGACTTTCATTTAGTTCATTTAGTGATGTAAGTGACCATAGGGATTTCACATTGTTTTCTTCACAGCTTCTGTTTGTCAGATGATACAGACATCAATCTTCAATGCACATCTGATTTAAACATGCTACAATGTATTGATTATACTTTGTACTTTGTGTTGCATGGATTACGATGCATGCTTGTGTGTCATGAATATCATCGGAGACTTTTTGACACCTTATGAAATTTCTTTGATGATTTTTTAGGCGAAGTTACAGTTACCTTGAAGCAAGGAATTTATCTTTGAGCATTCTGATGACAAGAATGAAAGAAGATGCTCATTTAGACCAAAAGAAAATGATTGTCTGTGTGTATTTGTGTAGTAGAACCCCATAATATCCACCCTGAAAAAAAACCCTGGCAGAGGTAGTACATTAACAGTTAACAATCTGCTCTTATAACATACATGTTCAATCCCTAGAAGAGGTAACCCAGTTCCCATCATAATCCTGCTCCATAAATACAGTATTTTAACTCTGAGAATGACATGCAGTATTGCTCCAGGGGAGTTGTTCCTGCAGTTAGTGTGCTATTAGGTGCTGAATGAAAAGTGTCTGTCAAATGGCTTGTAACTCCTCAGGAAAACCTGCTCTTTGTCTCCCTTAATTGAAAACATCACAAAGATTTACAGCTCTGCAAAGTTACAATGTATCTGCAACTCTAAAGAGTCAGCACTGAAGTTACGTTGAGGCTGAGAGCATTTACAGGTTTGTACTCAAGTATCTCACTTTTTCTTTTGTTTCAATGATATGATGCTATTTTTTTGTGTTTGCACCTCAACATTCAAAAAACAAACAAACAAAAAACATGTTTTGCATATATACAATAACTAGAACACAGTTCTTCTATATGATTAAAATGTTAAAGGATTAGTTCACTTCAGAATTAAAATTCCCTTTTGGTAACACTTTAGTATAGGGAACATGTATTCACTATTAACTACGACTTTTCCCTCAATAAACTCCTAATTTACTGCTTATTAATAGTTAGTAAGTTAGTTAAGTTTAGGTATTGGGTAGGATTAAGAATGTAGAATAAGGTCATGTAGAATAAGGCATTAATATGTGCTTAATAATTACTAATAAACAGCCAATATTCTAGTAATATGCATGCTAATAAGCAACTAGTTAAAACACCCTAAAATATAGTGTTACCTTCCTTTTTACTCAGCCCCATGTCATCCAAGATGTTTATGTCTTTCTTCAGTCGAAAAGAAATTAAGGTTTTTGAGGAAAACATTCCAGGATTTTTCTCCATATAGTGGACTTCACTGGGGTTCAAAGGGTTGAAGATCCAAATGTCAGTTTCAGTGCAGCTTCAAAGGGCTCTACATGATCCCAGACGAGGAATAAGGGTCTTATCTAGAGAAACGATCGGTCATTTTCTAAAAAAAAAAGAAAAGTATATACTTTTTAACCACAAATGCTCGTCTTGCACTGCTCTGCGATGTTTACAAAAATTTTATTTTTTTTTTAGAAAATGACCGATCGTTTCGCTAGATAAGACCCTTATTCCTCGTCTGGGATCGTGTAGAGCTCTTTGAAGCTGCACTGAAACTGACATTTGGACCTTCAACCCTTTGAACCCCAGTGAAGTCCACTATATGGAGAAAAATCCTGGAATGTTTTCCTTAAAAAACCTTAATTTCTTTTCGACTGAAGAAAGACATAAACATCTTGGATGACATGGGGGTGAGTAAATTATCAGGACATTTTAATTCTGAAGTGAACTATTCCTTTAAAAAAAAAATTTTTTAAGGTAAAAAATGTCAAGGTGATATAACCATCCTGAAATTTTGAGAAACAAGTGAAAAAAAAAAAAAAACATAAAGCAGGAAATGATATCACAGAGAGGAAACCTTGTATACCTTCACTGTGTGTTCATATCTCCTAAAAATATCAATAATTTGCCATTTTAATGACATTCTGATTGTCAAACGGTAAAACCACAAGAAAATATGATGACTTCAAAAAGTCAAGTGATGTTTGTAAAAAACAAAACAAAAAACAATGCTTTTACATAGTAAAATGTTTTAAAGCCTTTTTTAAAAATGGAAATAATGATAGTGTCTTTATGTATTTGCATGTACATACAAATCTATTAAGAACGCATATGAATAGTTTTAAAAATTTGTCATTTTGGACATAATTATTTGTCACTGACACTTAAAAATTCCACAGTTCTTCTTGGGCTAATGAATCCGGATTACATTTTTGGTCTCTCAAGCTGTGGGAGATAAGAGTTTAATGATTTAATACATCTACCATCTGCTTTATTTGACTTTTATGCAGAGAGTGACCAAACTAGCACTTTAACATAGTAGTTTGAATATGTTGCAAATATGAACTTGTTTTTTTAGAGCATGCAGACACCGCAACACCTTCTATAAATGTGAATTGATGAGTGAATCTGCTCTACTCCACCCACTGCATGAGTCTCACTTCAGCTATGTATGGCGCATGCAGAAATATGTGTCAGTAGTGCTACCATGGAAACCCATCTGAGGGGCATCGCAGTACCACATCCAACACATGGGATTTCAGATCATTCAGATGATGGAATCTTGCTGAAGCCTATTCTACTGTATTTTAACATATAACGCTTTCGATCTCATTTCACAACGCATCAAAACGCACTATACTATTTGCTGTATTATGGATTCAGAGTATAGCTGTAATATCTGTCATGTTGTTTATTTATGTGAAGCCATATTTCTTTCATTTTACTGCCGGTATGCACGGTAAAAAGGGCAAACTTGGGGGGCTGTCTTTGCGCGCGGTGCGCCGCCCAACCGGAGATGCGCGAGCGGACACTGGCTCATTCGCTCTGGTGCGGACACCGGAGTCAGCAAGGCATGTGTTTGGACACCGGCGTTTCGATTAAATAGAAAAGACACTTACAGAAACGAAACACCTGAGCGTTTTCCTTTCCCACCGGCTGTTGTTTGCCAACGGCCGTTTCTCGCGCCATCAGTTGTTTGAATTGCCACCTCACGCAGGATTGCAGCTCCCTGCTCTTCGTAAACATTCGTGAATGGAAAGCAACTGCAGAACAGATATACATCTTGTCAAACGTTTCTCGAATCCTCTGCAGTTTTGTGATTGATTAGCTGGATCCTCTTGCATCCTCTGAGGGAAGATGGAGACCTTCTTCGCAGAGGTGGGCTCATTTTGCAATGAAGAGAACGTGTCATTTCATCTGTTGTGCTATATGTGCAATGCAAAAACAATAGATTGTGTGCTATATTTGTGAAATAATAACCGGTGAACAGCTTAATTGTCATTGGCTGTGCCTCAGGATGTTGCATGTAATGCTGTCTCTTCCTATAACAGTGCCATTCCTTTTACATACACACAAGCGTTTTTAATGTTTGTCATTTCGAGTGCTTCATTAAAAGCGACCAGTGCGTTATTTCACACGTTGACAGTAGTTTATGGTGATGTCGCGTGCATCGGTGACTCGCGCTCGCCTGGGCTGTGGCGCGCGTGAGGGGGGAAGGGGCTCGCGCATTGAAGCAGAGGCAGGGTCTCTATCTGATATATTGCTTCTTCAAGGTTTTCTAAACCTCTCCCATTTTCCAAATTGTTGATTTTCATGTATCTACATTATTTGTTATGAATTAATGACATGAAATGTCTCTGTTTCCAAAACCAGCGCGTGACTGTGTTGTGAAGGCTGTCCGGACATAATTGGGATTATTCGCACATTCCATATTCAGAGCATTCACCTTGAGCCTGATAGGAATTGTTCAGGAACATATATGCAAGGGCTCATAATGAACCTGCCACCCTGAATGCATGGTGGTTTTGTTTACCTGATCTGTATTCTGCAGAACAGGCCTCACAATAAGCATCTATTTGTTTCATTTCTACCTCTGCTTCTGTCAGATACCATTTGCTTCTCTTTTTCATTTACAGTATACAGTTAGATTGGGATGCCCAATTACATGATTAGATGATTTGATTAGATGAAGAGTTAAAAAAATGAAAATTCTGTCATTAATTACTCACCCTCATGTCGTTCCACACCCGTAAGACCTTCGTTCATCTTCAGAACACAAATTAAGATATTTTTGATGAAATCCGAGAGGTATATGACTCGTCCATAGACAGCAATTTAATTACTACTTTCAAGGTCCAGAAAGGTACTAAAGACATCATTAAAACAGTTGACGTGTCTGCAGTGGTTCAACCTTAATTTTATGAAGAGACGAGAATACTTTTTGTGCGCAAAAACAAAACAAAAATAATTACTTTATTCAACAATATCTTCTCTTCTGTGTCATTTTCATATGTTGTTTACGTCCAGCTCCTCGCCGACTCATTATTGGCCGGCTCCTGCGTCAGCATCACACGCATGTGTCGTGCTGCTCACGTGATCAGCTTTGGCCAATACTGAGCCGGCATGCGGACGTAAACACGGAAGCCTTCACTGTGCTTACTGTGTCACCTGTGTAAGGATAGTGACAGGGAAGAGAAGAGATTGTTGAATAAAGTCGTTATTTTTGTTTGTTTTTGCACACAAAAAGTATTCTCGTCGCTTCATAAAATTAAGGTTGAACCACTGCAGTCACATCGACGGGTTTAACAATGTCTTTAGTACCTTTCTGGACCTTGAAAGTGTTGATTATATTGCTGTCTATGGACGAGTCATATACCTCTCGGATTTCATCAAAAATATCTTAATTTGTGTTCTGAAGATGAACGAAGGTCTTACAGGTGTGGAACGACATGAGGGTGAGTAATTAATGACAGAATTTCCATTTTTGGGTGAACTAACCCTTTAAATGCACACAATCTTTGCACACACAAACACCTTCATTTTATCCAATACTGAATTACAGCATTCCCATTAAGCCATTTATCCTCTTGAGCACATGCTATGTGTCTCAAATGGTTTTAAGCAGTCAGCATTTAATCTGTCAGAGTGGACAGCACACTAACACAAGGCTTAGTGAGTAAATGACATTAATTTATGATGCAAATACTCTGGATATTCTGTTTATCCGAGAGAGGAGTTGGAATCTATGTGTTTATTGCTATGCTATAAGAAACTGCAAAAGTAGGCTGTATGATGGCCGATAGGAAACTTTTCTGGCAGTGGAACTGGAGAACTTGATCTTTGTATCCTTCACCGATTACTGTCTGGAAGGGCCATTAATTTAATTTATGGGGCATTTACGGTGAAATCTGTCTCTGTATAGGTTCTAATTGCGGGTCTTTCCAAGTGGTTCAGATAACTAAGATGCTTGTGATACATCAGCTAATATGAGTACAACTAGCTAGCTGGTTCTTGCCCATGCCAAAATGGCTGCCAAGATGGGAGTTGCGAGTGGTTGGCAGGTGTTTCATGTTGTTTCTAAGGTGTTTTGAATGATGTTTAGTGTGATGCTGTGCGGTTTGGTATGGGTGCTTACAAAGGCATTGAGAGGTGGTTGTTTACTGGACCAAGTCAACAGCAACTACTCCCTTGTCTTTTGATTTCCTGGTCCCTAGAAATGGCTTGCGTCCATTAGCCCATAAGTCCAAAATAGTAAGTATAATTAAAAAAACCTTAGCCAATGTTAATGTAGGGGTCAGAGGTTAAACTTTCCCCCAAGGGAGTTGTGTATAGACTGACACTTTAAATGGGGCAATACATGTAAGATGCAGTGGAGCACGTAAGCCCCCCAAAATACACGCCTGACCCGCCCACTAATATCCTTATCTCTGCCCAACATCCTAATGCATCATCACCCAAAAGAATCTCAGGAGCCCAGAGGTGTTTCTTCAGATACTGAAAGCTCAGTGACCCTTTAAAGCACAACACAGAAGCACAAACTGCTCTCTTTCTCATTTTTATTTTCCTTCTTTCTTTCTACCTATCTTTTAGCACCCCTTTTTCTGCTGTCTGCTCTGCGGTGACAGTTCAGGTTATCATTTTGGTGACTCAACATTCAACACCTCTAGTCCCCACAGCAACATTAGAAAGGAGGCATGTTTTATCTTACTGGGTCACCCCATGGTCCTAGTGCCTGGAATTTAATTTTGGAATCATATGGAGCATGTGGGCTTGTTTCCTTCTCATAGCTCTATCCAGATGAGAACTGCATGTGAAGGCCTACATCTTTACAGGAGGTTCTATTTTTATGCACAGATTTTTACAATCTCAGTTCAAACAACAATCTTTTTTTATCCAAAGAATACCATTCCAATATGGTGTTGGGTGTAACAGCCAAATCAACAGTGACTGAATTTCTCCCAATCTGGCATCCTGTGGTCATAACAGTTTGGCAAACCCAACCTTGACCTCGATGTCAAGAGTACCAGAGCTCCTCACTTATTCTTGACTGTGATGTAAACACTGTGTGAGAGTAGGTGTAAATCCTAAAATCATGGACTGATATTTTATTCTGTTACAGCAAATATGATTTTTGTGACAACACTCAGTACTGAAAAGAGAGTCCAATTGAGTGTGTGTGTAAAACTTAGGGTTTTCATTAAATTTGGTTTTGTAGTAACATTTTAAAATTAATTCAATTTTAAAATATACATTTTAATTCAATTTTAATTTTGTTTTAATTTTAACAATTAATTTTGTCCATGTGCACACAAACTCACCTTCATCTTTGAGTCAAAGCTGTGGGAATTGTTGGGTCGGGTTTTTTCAGGTCAAATTTTGGCTTTAATTTAATTCCTTTATAAACTTCTCTGTGCACGTAAAATTACTCAACCAGTACTAAGGAGCCTAAAAACAGTACGGAAAACTTTGTATGTGTTTTGGCTGTTCATTTACACGACAACAGCGTTTGGGGGGCTGAAAACGTAAACTTTTAAAAACAGGTTTCAAAGTTTTTCAAGTTTTTGAAAACGATACGTTATCGTCTCTGTATAAACTACAAAAAAGCGAATTAGTGAAAATGGTGATGTCATGCGGATGAGTATTACATGTTTAGTCTATAGGCGCGTAGTTTTTCTTTACAAAGTGACATCGCCAACTACTGGCCTGGCATGCATAATACAGTGTTTTTAATTGTTTTTGTGGATCCGTGTGAATGGGGATCGTTTTGACAATGTTGTCGTCTGTACGCGAAAAACGCAAAGGAAAAACTTTTCCTTTTTAGTACATTGTTGTTGTGTAAATGTACCTTAATATTTGCAGAAATGCTTGCAGACACAATTGTGCCACTTTGGCATGTCCACAATCAGAAGCAACACAGCAGTGGTAAGTGGAAAGTGCCAACCCAAACTGTTTCTCACCAGACACAGAGACCTATTTATAAACATGGGCTGGGGGGTAAAAGCAGAAAGGGGCAGGAAGTCAGAGAAAAGAGTGCTAAAGAATTGAGAGGAAAATGGAGAAATAAAAGAAAAAAGATACTAGAGCAAACACTGACTATCTCTGAACTTATGAATGGAATGGATGTTGGCATGCCATTTACATTTTTATGACTTTTGGCCATTAATATATAATTCTAGTGTAGGAAAACTAATATATAAAAATGTATATATGTATTTGATATTTAGGCTCATTTTTACATTTAGATTAACGTCATCCAACACCTACTAATCTAGTTATTTTAATAACACTATTACATAATCTTTAGCAAATATTCTTTTTCATAGTTTACTTATGGATTCTTGTGAAGTTTCAGTTGAAAGTTCACCTCTTCGTCTTTAATGGCAATAAATATCCAGCATATCATCCATATGATGGTGGATTGTGTTTTTGTAGTTTTTATTTTGTATATTATAATGTTCTCATGCCTAAATTCACTTGTAGATTTTAAGTTTTAGTTTTTAGTATTTTATAAATCTTTTTTTAGCATTTTGTTCATCCCTATATGAAGTTGTTTGGTAAAGTGTGAGAAAGGTAAAAGTGTGATTTGTTGACAGGTGGCAGGAGCTTCAGCAAATGTTTCACAGAGCAGAAAATAAAATCATTTGATGTGTCAAATGAGAAATCTGTATCATCCTCTATTACAGCATTACAGAAACTGTGTGTGTGTGTGTGTGTGTTCTTCCAGGTCAGAGCAGAATTCATGTTTCATGATGACATGAATTGGGTGTCCTCTCTCGCTCTCTGTGTCGCTGGTTCTGAGGAAATCAGCCACTGGAGATGTGTGACCTATATTTCCTAAGCAGCTTGATTTAAAAGCGACTGCCTTGATTCGTTCCAGTGTGAATCTCTCTTTCTTTCCCTCTTTCTGTATATCATTCTCTCTTGACACAACATTCTTTTACCGCTGTCTCTCCTCTCTTTTGATTCATCCATTGCTGCAATGCACTAATTTCACAGGTTGTTTGAAGTAGGGGGCTCTAGCATTGATTTATCACATACTGTGAGGCTTTGGAAAAGACTGGTACCATCAGCTCTTAAAGATATTCTCTCTTTTCCCCCTGCACTTGTTTGGTTGCTGTTGAATAGCTTAAATGTGGTATGATTATGGATTGTTTGTGTGTGTGTGTGTATGTTTACCACCTCTTATCTTGGAAAGTTTTCCTTCCTTCAAGGGGATAACTATTGATCATCAGTGTGTCAGATTCTCATTTTCAGATTAGAAAAGGCATTTCTCACGGATTCTTGTGAGGTTTCACTCCCCATTATTTCCTGGGGAGCGAACCTCATATTATAGCAAAGTGTGCATTGAATCTTCAGAATCTCGCCAGATCTATTACATTTGGAATTAAATGAAATAAAACTAGTATTTTATTTATCTTACCTGGGATTTTAAAACCATTATTGTTCTCAGGCATCCAAGGACTATCAGCTGAAAATATTTCTTATATGTTTGTTTTTACAGAAGACATTTGGTGGTCAGATATATTTTTAAATAATGGTTGATAAACTGTGCAATCAACTGTTTTCTACATTGCTGTTCTTGTTTCATGTCTTTTTTATATCACAAATAATTAAAACTCTAATCATTATTTATTTATTTATTTATTTATTTATTTAAAAAGTGAGACAACCGCATCATTTATTTATAGGGGTCATGAACTGCATTATTTTGTTATTTTATAATGTTTCCTGGGGTGCACTAATAATGTTAGTATGATTCTTACATCAAAAATTGTCATAATTTAGACATAAAAGGCATTTTTCCTACCCTGATTTTATCCCTCTGATTTGAACGCTCTGTTTTAAGGGGCGTGTCTGCTGTGAGACTTCAGTGTAAATGCTCACTGCTGTGATTGGCTAACATCTTTGCATATGAAATAGCGAAGTATTACATGTGGAACACTCTCGAAAACTTTTAGCACCTTTTTACTATTACAGCTCTCAAGGTTTACGAATCGTGAAGTGTTGATTATATAATTATATTTAGATCATGGCATGAAAGGTTGCAGTGATGAACATGTAGCCAATCACAGACATGTTGAGCGCATGAATGCAGTGATCTCGTCATTGTAAATCGATTTCTGCACACTAACGAATGCTTTCATCATAACTAACAGAGCAAACACAATGTAAATAAGAGATCCATTGTTTCTAACGGGAGTTTTGGCGAGAGTCCAGATTGATTGACAGTTCCAGCGATTGTAAAGGAAGCGTTCTTTGATCGCTTTCTATATATAATTTAATAGTTTAAATAACAGATTATTTTCATCCTACTAAGAGAAACAACGTGAAGTTGACTGTTTAGTCACTATAACATTTTTTGCCGTTCCAGTCGATCCAATACTTTTTAATTTTAGGCTCTCTGCAAATCCAATGCAGCTACTGTATTTTTCCACAACCTGGCACTGCACAATATTTTTGCACTCTTCAAAGGCATGTTTATTGCTTAGTTGCTCGATTCAGTGTTAGCATCACGTCTGTTATTTACCTACTACTTGTCATGTGCAAATCAGTGGGCGGGGCTACAGTGGTAATGATGTAGAAGTAGGCGTCGATCTTCTGCAGAGGCGGTCTTTCACCTAATAGGCACATTCCACAACGAGTCGTTACCTGGGCTTGGTTTTAATAAAAGCTGTTTTTGGACTAACAAGGAAGTTTTCAGTTCTGAAACTTACAGGATATTCTTGTAGTATGATGACCTGTTATATGTCAAAAGCTCAAGGAAAATTTGATTTCTCAATTAAGGACCCCTTTAAAATGCGTCTTCATATTGGTCCAATTGAAAACCATGATTTCTGGTTTAAACCTGTTTTGTTCCATTTGGCTAGATAGAAAAAATTAAAAGAAATTTTTATTTATTTATTGTACATAACAAAATGCATATTTTAAAAAGGCATCACAATTATTTTCGAAGAGAAAATTCCTGTCTTTATTTATAGTAAACATTTACTAACAAAATGTTTTTAGTTTCATCTTAAGTGACAATTCTACTTAAATATTATAACTAATGTAGCTTTTGTTTTGTAAAATTAAGTTGAAAAAAAAAAAAAAATGTAATAAGCAGGATAATGATTCCTGATCCACCCTGTCAGGATTTATTTTGCGATAGTGATTGGTTGACTGTACATTATCCCGACATAACCGTGTTACAGGATCACGAACAGGATATGCAGTGACTATAAAGGGTCTCAAAATCAGGATGGAGGCAGAGACATAGAGAAAAACTGAGATCTACTGCATGTGTGCGCACTTGTGTTCACAGTTAGAGAGACCAGCAGAGAGAAGCACTGAGCAAAGTTCCCTCTCCTGACCCAGATCAGCCGCCTCCGCCTGCCTGTGAAGAGCAGATCTGACAGACCGCTCCAGGGAAAAGTGCAAATCTCTTTCTACCACAGCTGATGCACGTGTGCCCCTTCCCATGTCTCCATTCCTCCTTTTCCTCTCTCTCTGTACATTCATGGCATCATTATATGGTCTAGTCATTGTTCAGATCCCTTGTGTATAATTAGAACGGTCTCTTATAAAGTCTCACTCATCTGGAGTGATAGCTTTTTCTTTTATTCAAGTCATTTTCTTTGAGGCTGTCAGAATATGAACTAAACCCCATGCAGAGAGAATCCAGGGTGCCTTAATCCCAACATTAAGTCTCAACCTCTGATCATTGCAGGGTTTTAACCTGGGCACATTTTAGAACCAGAGGCCCTTTAGCCATGGAAAATAAGGGTCACACTTGGTTTCTTTTAGGAAAATATAGGTTCGAAATGTCTGACTACCAAGTCAAGTCAAATCAAATTTATTTATATAGCACTTTTCACACTACACATTGTTTTAAAGCATCTTTACAGACGATCATGATACAAACTATGTAGTATATATCGCTTTGAGTGTACTGGGTCTATGTGGATGAAGTTGGACATACTTATGGCCTTTTTCCACTGCATGGTAGGGTTCGGTACGGCTCACTTTGGCTCACTTTTTCCACTGCATGGGACGGCTCGGTACGGTTCGCTTAAAGGAACACTCCACTTTTTTTGAAAATAGGCTCATTTTCCAACTCACCTAGAGTTAAACAGTTGAGTTTTACCATTTTCGAATCCATTTAGCCGATCTCCGGGTCTGGCGGTACGACTTAGCATCTCGCTCAAAAATGACCAAAGAGTTTCGATATTTTTCCTATTTAGAACTTGACTCTTCTGTAGTTACATCGTGTACTAAGGCCGACGGAAAATGAAAAGTTGCGATTTTCTAGGCTAATATGGCTAGGAACTATACTCTCATTCCGGCGTAATAATCAAGGAAGTTTGCTGCCGTACCATGGGTGCAGCAGGCGCAATGATATTACGCAGCGCCTGTGACCCCCTGCTTGCACAGGGAGCGTGCCTTGCAACCATGGAGACATTTGTGAGATGCTGCGTAATATCATTGCGCCTGCTGCACCCATGGTACGGCAGCAAAGTTCCTTGATTATTACGCCGGAATGAGAGTATAGTTCCTAGCCATATCGGCTTAGAAAATCGCAACTTTTCATTTTTCCGTCGGTCTTAGTACACGATGTAACTACAGAAGAGTCAAGTTTTAAATAGGAAAAATATCGAAACTCTTTGGTCATTTTTGAGCGAGATGCTAACGGTCTAATCAGATTCAATGAACTATGCTAAGCTATGCTAAAAGTGGTACCGCCAGACCCAGAGATCGGCTGAATGGATTCGAAAACGGTAAAACTCAACTGTTTAACTCTAGGGGAGTTGGAAAATGAGCCTATTTTCAAAAAAAGTGGAGTGTTCCTTTAAATAGTGGAGGTTCCAAGCGGTGGAGGTTCCAAGCGTGCCGAACCGATACTAAATGTGACGTGTAAACACTGCAGATCACCGATTGGTCAGAGAGAATCGTCACTACCAGCGTCATTGGATTTGAAACACGAGACACCAAACCTGCTAGATTTAAATAGTCAGTAACAGCCACCGCAGTATCATTTGTTCTCGAAACAACTTGCTTTAAATGACTGTCGCACACAACTTGAAAAAAGAAATGGCTGTATCGTGGTCAGTAGATGAGGTGCAGACTCGTTGCTAGACGAGGAACGGATCCACAGCAGTAGAGGCGGCGCAACTATACGATCAGTCTATAATCAGTAGACTTCAGCAGATGATTTTCATAGGATTTAGTTTATCTTTAATGTTGTTCAGTGTTGTGACATCTTGGAAAATTTTTTACTGTGAGTGACAACAGCTTTTGAAATGTTGACCTTTCCAAGATGGCAGACATGTCGACGTGTGGAGCGGTCGAATGTGGCATCTAGGTTTAATATTTAAGGAGTAAATGAAAGAATTTTCATTTTTGGGTTTCTAAGCAATCCTTTTAAATTGAGAAAACTAAAATCTAAAAGATATTATCACTATGTGTTTTCTTAAGTGGTTTGTTGCAACCATCAGCTTAGTCTGCTCAAGAGCTAAAACAGTCTGACCTGATGTGGCCATGCCATTTGAGGCTGAGACTAGTTGGCAGGTGCTAGCAACACTGACAGAGTTGCTGTTATAAGAGGTTATCCTACATAATAATATCATGTGGTTAATATTGTAACTGACTGTTTATATGTATAGATATAGTACTGTTCAAAATTTTCAAGGAAACTGACATTAATAATTCAGCAAGGACATGATTAAATTGATCAAAAGTGGCAATAAAGACATTTATAACATTTATAAAATAACTCAAGATTAATGTTTCAAATAAGTGATATTCTTTTGAACTTTCTATTCATCAAAGAATTTTGAAAAACAACGTATCATGGTTTCCATCAAAAATGTTAAGTAGCACAGCATTCCCAATATTGATAATAATAAGAAATGTTACCTGAGCACCATATCAGCATATTAGAATGAATTCTGAAGGATCATGTGACACTGAAGACTGGAGTAATAAAAAAACAGCTTTGCCATCACAAGAAATACATTTTAAAATATATTAAAATGGAAAAAAGTTGTTTTAAATTGTGATATTTCACAGTATTACTGTTTTTACTTTATATGATCAAATAAATGCAGCCTTGGTGACCATAAGAGACTTCTTTCAAAAACATTAAAAAAAAACTTACCAACCCCAAACTTTTAGTGTACAGTATATGAACAGAACTTTCTGTATGTTCAGTAAGATGAGCTGAGTAAGGTGAGAGGAAGGCCTCAGCACATGCAGAAGAATATGTGTGTATGGGAGAGGGAGAAGTACCCATCAGAAGTGAGGTGAAGTGGCTCACATCAACAGTACAGACACAAACATGCAGGCTAAAAATATACCCATGCTGCATTTGACTTTTCCCTGCAATATTTTTTCTTGATCTTCTGCACAGGCATTCAAAAATCAGTCCAGTTTTATTTGTTATCCATCTGTGTCTTGAATCAGTCCAATTCCCCAATGCAATATTTCAACTTTAATATTTAACCTACTGCCCTGTCCACTCCACTTTTGCCCTAGTTCACACCCAACACCTGCTGCCACGACCTTGCCCCTCTATTGCCATGGCAGCCGTGTGCTTGTGCTAAACCCTCAAATGGAGAGGTGGCAGCTCGGTGGGATTATTGTAACACAGCGGGTTATTATAGTGATTATAGTACCTTTATAATGCTCACAGAGGCCAGGGTCATCTATCTGAATCTTCCTAGGGAAATTTTGTGGGAAATTGCTCTTGTGTTATGTCTATGAAACCGGACAAATTGCACAAGCCTGCGTGTAACCTTTTGGTAGATTACCAGCTTGTGTATTCTCTTTCTTGCTGGCTGTATAGGACTATAATTATCAGAACGCAAACAGCTAGGCCTGCGATGTAATTAACTCCCTTTGTCATTACAACTGCAGCTTTGGCTTTCCTGATTTAGCATCGTTTCCCCTGTGATTTCACCCTGCTGTGATTAGAGCCAAAATGGATGACTTCACGAGCGTACCATGTTAACCCAAGACTTTTTTGGGTCACTTATTATGAGACACTGCTATGCTTTTAAGGATGAATTTCACATTATGTCCATATCACATTTTATATCATAAAAAATTGTTTTGCATAATGAAATTTAAGCCTACAGTATCTTATGAGCATTTGAACTTTGGCATTAGTTTTATGGATTATAAGCACATTATCCCCTAGATTCTCATGACTGTAATGCATCAAGATGTGTTAAATTTTTTTGTAATTCCACTTATTCTCAATGGTGATTCACATAATAATCACATTACTGTAATTTTTGGATGTTTCTAATCCACATAAATTAGGTACAACAATGCATAATAAGTACACATAATGAGAATCGAGGAGAAATTAAGAAGAAACTGCCAAAATGATGAATTCAAAAAAGTTAATGGTTCTTACAATTAGACTTCAGTTCCTTTTTGAAGGAATTGTCCAAAAATGAAAATTCTGACATCATTTCCTTGCTCTCCTTGGGGCACTGTGTGCAACAGGCATTTAGTTTCAGGCTCCTGGACTGGACCTTCACTACACTAGCATTGCAATTGCCTGGAGTTGCTGGCAGTGCTGTTCGCCCTGTGCTGGTTTTAACCATTGTTTCAGGGCAAACACGTGTTGATCCGCACGGACAACAATGCAATTGTTGCGTACATCAACCGCCAAGACGGGGTACTATCACGTCTGTTTGCCTCCCAGGAGTCCTCCCACTGCCAGTTGTTCTATTCCCTGACGGTGGGGACCCTCAGCACGGATGCGCTGGCACACAGCTGGCCCCGGGGCCTACGCAAGTATGCGTTTCCCCCAGTGAGCCTGCTCGCACAGAAACTGTGCAAGGTCAGGGAGGACGAGGAGCAGGTCTTGATGGTTGCGCCTTACTGGCCCACCCGGACCTGGTTTTTGGGCCTGATGCTCCTCGAAATAGCCCCTCCCTGGTGGATTCCCCTGAGGAAGAACCTACTTTCTCAGGGACGGGGCACCATATGGCACCCGTGTCCGGACCTCTGGAACATCCACGTGTGGTCTCTGGATGTGACGCGGAAGGACTTACATGGCCTACCACCGGTGGAGGTAGACACTATCACTCAAGCTAGAGCCCCCTCTACCAAGTGCTTATGCTTTGAAGTGGAGTCTGTTCGCTGAGTGGTATTCATCCCAGTGGGAGACCCCAGAAATGCCCGATGCTTTCCTCCTCGCAAGAGAGGTTGGAGCGGTGGCTGTCCCCCTCCACCTTGTCGCAGCACATCACGATGCAGTTGATGGCAGGTCACTGAGAGGTGCCAGGAGGTTAAATCCTCCCAGAATGTGCCTAATCCCCTCCTGGGACCTCTCTGTGGTCCTTTCTGGTCTACAGAAAGCTCCCTTCGAGCGGCTTGAGTCAGTTGAGCTTAAGATCCTGTCTCTAAAGTAAAAGCTTCCGACTGCGCTCGCTTCCTTCAAGAGGGTGGGGGACCTGCAGGCATTTTCGGTCAGCAAATCGTGCCTTGAGTTCGGGCCAGCCCTGTCTCACGTGATGCTGAGGTTGGCCCACTGGATAGTGGATGCCATCGCCTTGGCGTATCAGTCCCAAGGCGAGCCATGCCCCATCGGAGTGAGAGCTCACTCCACTCGGGGTGTTGCCTCTTCCTGGGCGTTGGCGCTTGGCGCCTCTCTGGCAGACATCTGCAGAGCTGCAGGCTGGGTGACACCTAACATATTCATGAGATACTATAATCTCAGAGTGGAGCCGGTTTCTTCAAGTGTGTTGGGTACAAAAAGAAAATTTGCGGGTAGGCTCGCTTGCAGTGCCATTCACCTCTAACAGGGGATACAAACGTCTTCTGGTGTCTGACGCCAGGCCCAGTACTCGTGTGCATGCATGGCTGGTACTAGGCCTTGTACTGGGCTAGATGCCCATATGCAGTGATTCCTCCTTGGTAATCCCATATGTGTATTGTGCACAAAACGGTTTCCCTGTCGGTAAACCTGTCTTTCCCTGGGCAGTTCTGCTCTGCCCCGTCTCTCTATTAGACTAGGCACACTTCCCCAGCGTTAACAACACTGCATGGCTAAAAAATATGGGAATTGAGATCTGAAGCACTCTTCCCCATGAAATGTCTCATAGAGGAACAGCAGCTACGACCATTCCCAGAGTTAGCCCTGTCCCTTCCATCCTGTTCGTATGGAGGACTATTTTCCTTGGGCTTACGTGGGGTGCTGGGTAGGTTACGGCTGTGTAGAGGGCAGTTGCCAAAAGGGCACACAACAGCTTGCCAGCATCTGCGTCTCCGATACTCGTAACACAGTTCAGAGGCTGTGGCGCTTTCCACAGGGACTGATGTAACCCTCATTCCCTGAAGGAGGGAACGGAGACGTTACATCCCCCCTGCCACAGCCCTGAACCACCGCTGAATGGCTGGGATCCTGTCTCGGCTCCTCAGCAAAACATGAATGAAGTGAGTAATGCTGATCATATTTATACCCGTTTGTCTGGGTAGGTGTGACTCGGCATGCAAATCTCACTGGCCAGTGTCCATTGGCTAGTTTAGTTACCACTTGGAAGTGATTTGGATCCTGGGCGAGACCCCATTACGTCAGTATCGACGTAACATCTCCGTTCCCTCCTTCAGGGATCGAGGGTTACATCAGTAACCGAGACGTTTCTAACACAAAACGTGTTTCATGGTGCTTTTATGTCCCTTATTGAAGCTTGAAAGCTTCAGCCCCATTCATAGAAAAGAGAAAACAGCAAAGAGATTTCTCCTTTTAGTGGGTTTGGAATGACATGAGGGTGAGTTAATGATTACAGGATGTTTTATTACTTAAAGCAAAATATAATATCGTATTTCTATGGTTTAAGTTGAAATATGACCTAGATATATTTATAGGTTTCATGAGATTCATCCATAAATCACTTTAAAGGAACTCTAGATTCCCAAGATGTGCTCCACCATACCAGACATAATTACTCATTTAAAAGAAGTGTGATATGGCTTGTTTCTAACAAAAATTTAAACTTAAAAGCAATCAAGCATGCAGTCAATTTATAAGTATCCAAATCTACCTAATGGATTTCCTTTTTTGCATATATCGATCGTTTGACACTCAAGAAAGAACAATGCAGCACTTCCAGAAATGCTGCATACAGTAACATCTGTCCTTTTCTGTACCAGTAGTCCACACATTCCCACTCTGTCCAGCAGAGAACATATATCTGCCCTTGATGGACAATTAACTCCTCTATTGCCATGGTGAACCCCTTGACCGTTTAGATCTCTGTCTTGCTCCTTTTCCAGATGCATAAATCTGTCAGCAGGTCGTTAAAAAAGACATACTGGCTTGGCAGGGTGGGGGTCTCCAGACAGGTGTCTCATTTCTTAGTCTTCAGTGTTCCTGCTTTTAAATCAAAATGGGGCATAGGGGTAAGAGAGAGAGTCTGAGTGAAGGACAGAGTGAGAGGAAGGAATTGAGAGGATGAGGAGAAAAGAGTGTTGAGATTGAGACTAAAACAGTCTATACCGGCCCATCACAAACCACAGTAAATAATCTTGCACAATGTTTCACATATTGTATGCATAAATTGATGTTTTTAATAGCTGTTTTTAATTGAACGATTCCATTATATGCCCACACTGAAAAAAATTATAGTTTGGGCCAACTTAAAATAAATTTAAGTTTAAATTTGTTACAGCCAAATTTATTCGTTCTTCTCAAATTCTGTTTATATAAATTTTGATTTAATATTAATCAAAAATATTTCGTTTCCCAAAGACAAAAACATTCATACAAAGTAAAAAGATTATTTATTATAAAAACCATATACTTAATCAATATATTTCCTTTAGACATAAGCCAAAATGTTACTTAATGTAGGTCAGTATAATCATTTTTTGTTTTTTTACAACTTAATTTCATCATAAACTAAAAAGCTAAATTATGTAAACAAAACTGTTTCTTTTATTTATTTATTTTTTGTGGGAAGTGTTTATTTTTACTTTTACTATTTACTTTTAGACAAACTGAACAAAACAGTTCAAACTGGAAACCATGATTTTCACTTTTTTCAAATGCATAGAGACTTGGGCCAGTAGGCAACCACCTAGATACCACATAAAAACATGCTTAAAACCACTCAGGACATTATAGTAACTTAACCTTGTCATTGTGGCAACTTCTGGCAAGCACTGCACGTTTCCTTCAGAAAATCTCAAAATTCATTTTGGACTTATATCTCATCTCTTGTGTTCCAGTTTCTCCTGTTAACATCAATGACCTTGTTCAGGCTGAGAATAAAATGCCCCATAAAACCAGTGTGTGCTTTAGTGAGTGTTAGTATGTAGGCCATAAATTAAAGGAGGAGGGGAGAGGCGTAGCAATGTGTAGCCAAGTCTAGTCTCCTCATCATCTCTCTGTATTCTTGCATATGGTGGGAATCTCTCAGGCACAGCTTTTAGCCTAATGGCTTCATCTATCATTAATTTCTCTCACTCTTTCTCTTTCTGGCTCTCTCTCCTTCTGTCATGTATATTTGATAGCTGCACAGGAAGTGCAGTGTAATGCCATTTTCACACTGCTATGTGTGAACATACATGAGGTTAGGAAACGAGAGTGAGATAAAGGAGATATGAAGGGAAGGAAAGAAGAAAGGAAGGATATGGAAGTTATACCAATGTATTAGCTAATCAGCAGTATCAGATATTGAGCAATTGTTTATAAACAGCGACAGAGTCAGTTATGTCCTGTCAATCAAACTAAGGCGGAAAAAAGGTTTGTGTGAAAATGACAGAAGAGTTGCGATTTGCAGCATGAAAAAACTGTTATTCACTGAAAGGAAACAATTTGACACTTTTGCAAACCAACAAATCTGTCTACATTGTATAATAAATCTCCAATTGATGTATTCTTGTTGATTATAATACTATACTGCTTTAAACTCATTAGAAGCAGTTGTCATTATTGAATTAAATTAAATGCTTTTGATTATTTATTCGTCTTAATATATTGTGCTTTTTCCTTTTAGAGTTTTTGTTTACATTTGTCTGTCATATAAAAATTCATTCCATTTATTTTTAATATCTCAGCTGGTCTGGTTGAGAAGTTATAAAGCACTTTATGTTAAATGTGTAAACATACTTGGCAATAAAATTATAATTTAAATTTCATTTAAAGCTGTGTAATTAATTGTTAGTGTTTTTAAAGCAGCAGAAAAAAGCTACCAAACTATTGGCAGATGCCGTTCAAAATAATTGGATATCGGTATCATCTCAGTATTTTGTTTTTCATTTGTTTAATTTTTCTTGGCTTTGTTTGAATATTATAGTTTTATACACTAAAATTGCCTGAACTGTGTAAAAGTTAATAATGATATTCTTACGCACATGAAGTATTTTGGAAGTTAAGTAGAAACGAATAAATGTGGTTATTACACTTGTTCAGCTTTTGCATTCTTTCAGGCTTCATTTTAGCGTGCGGAGCTGCAGAAATGAAATCCTGAGAGAAACTCGCAGGGTGAATCATAGTCATTTGTGTCTTCAGGGCAATGTGCCTACAATAACGACAGAAGCTGCTTTTCAGATCACCTGAGCAGCTAAAATTCTCCCTACAGGGCAGAAAGATGGGCAGAGTGTTGGCATTATAACTGAGTGATGTCTGAAATGGAGCAGAAATATCTCAGAATGGTCATGTTGCAGTAACTGAGACTCCACTGGTGAACACTGAAATGTCAGCATGTTTAGGGACATAGAGGTGGGTGATGGGATGCAGCATTTTCCTTGGGCCAATGAGTTTATTTTCCTTCTACAATCAATACTCTCCCTCTTTCTTTTGCCATTTCTCTCCCTCCCTATCTTCTTGTCCAGCTGTATCACAATATGCTTCTATTCTGCATTTTTAACACGTTGCCAAGTGTGCCAATTTCCTTAATGCTATATTAATCCTCACAGAATCATTCAGGCAATGTCTGTTTCTCAGTGTGAACATTATTGTCTGGTGGAATTGGTAAATCCCCCCATTGAAGGTTGATAAGAGGTTGAGAGGCTGTCTGGTGATGAATTAGGTTGGTCATTAGATGAAGGTTAATAATGGCAAGTATCTGTGCAGGGAGGTTTTAAAAGCCTGTGGTTTGTCAAGGTTGTGTAGATGTTCCATAACAGTTACCTGATGGGTTCTATGAGTCTCTGGCTGTTTTACATAGTGGTGGAAGATTGCACTGGGTGGGAGTGGTGCCCATAACTTGAGATTTTTCTGATAAAAAATTGTAGCAAATTAGCTCAAAAGGGAAATATGAATAATTAATCATAACTCGTTATAATTCATTATAAATATTTGCATCAGTTAATCGAATTAATTTCATGTAGCTGAATTAATATTACAATCAATTATTCTGTTCGGCCAGCGAACACTCAGTATTGATTGTCTATCAACTCTTCAGAAAGGATTTTTTCTGTGGCCACAGAAAATTAACGCTTTCTTAGCATGTAGCTGTGATCATAATCGTTAAATTGAGATTGGTTTATAAGCAGATCAGAATCAACTCGCAAGAGTGTGCACATGTAACGGTATGTGACCACAGGCAGAAGAAAGCAGGAGAAGCAGGTTTCCAAAATACTCAAAAGGTTTAATAAGAACTCAACGGGTAGGTAACAGATCCAAAACATAAGTGACAGGACAAAGAGTGAACAAACCAAGGAGTACTTATACAAGAACTAATGAGGGAACTAATGAGATAATAAACAAGACACCTAAAACGAGGACACTAATCAAATAAGTAACTATGACAACAAACTAAACAAAGGAGGACATGTGACAAATAGAACATGGTGCAAAACAGACAGATGTGACAGCACAAAAGTTTTATTTAACTAAATCATGAACACATAACTAATCTAACAGACACACATCACGCATACATAGGAAATGAGAAAGTGGAAGTGAATGAAACTGTAGCATAACAGAGGAATTGAGCTATGAAAAGAGTCATTTAACGACCTGGAAGAACCATCAGTTTCTCACTATAAAGCACCTTTGTTAACAAAGGGGTTCACAACTTAATACTAAATCGCTGTTTAGTGTTCAAATGTACGATACTTGCAAATGCCTTAGCTGTTGAAGAGTGTCCGGATCTGCAGTCTCGGGAGAAATTCTTGATGGTTTGGTCCGATGGTGCTGAAGTTGTAATCAATATCTTCTGTGTTAAATGAAGAAATGACGACGAACTTGCGCTGTTAATTTGACTCTGTTCTGGTTGAGAGAGTTGCTCATGGCTGGTGAGGTCTCGATGAGAAAAAAGTAACCGTGAAAGTCATAGTACAGTACTGGTGCAAATTGATTTTGGTTTTATTTCGATTAATCATACAGCCCTATGGTCAGGTTAATACATTATACATTAATGTCGCTGGTTCCTCAGGGGCTGCATCATATAGACACTCTTGCATACCTTCTCCCAATAAGAGCATGCTCTCCTCCTTATTCTCACATAAAGGGGTATATGTGAGTGGTAGGGTGTTGCTTTTATATTTTCTAGCATTATAACCATTTTCTACTGACAGCTGTGAGAGTGCAACAGCAGTGATATCTGTTGATGAAGACGTCGAATTCTTTCATCTCTGTTCTGTTCATGCATGATTACCCGCTCCTGCTATCCGTAGGGTCTGAGCTCTCATTAATGATTCGTTCGTTCAGATCGGGGAACAGACCAACAGCCTCTGCATCTGTGCTAATTAGCAGCTCCTGATCCCTGTTAGAGATGCTATCTGCGGCTATATGCAAAGCGAAGAGTTTCTGATAAGAACATGAACGTTTGAGAGAAAGACAAGTCAAACATTGCTAAGTAATTTTCAGTTTCTGTACTTTTTCCCATGCATACAACACACATAATGGCATGCGTGTTTAGGGATGCATGATTAATTTAAATAAAATTTGCAGTATGGCCGAGTGAATCATGGTACTGTGTTCATTTACATGCGTGCAGCTTTCGATGCAATGTTTTCAGTGTCTTGAAGTTGCTCGGTTTGCAGTAAATGCTGCTCTAAACACATCTCTGCATCTGTTTGAGTCACTTATAACCTGCATTTGGGATGCAACATGCGTCAAACATATTCCCAAACTTGCTTATAAACCGATTTTGTTCAACAAAAGAGAAGCTTTAAGGGCTTCCTGTGGCAGTGTTGCCAAGTTCGTGGTTTTCCCGTGGAATTGGACAACTTTTACACTGTTGCCGCGGGTTGTTTTTTTAGTCTGCGGGTTGAAGCGACCCCCACCCCCACCCCCCGAACTCAATTTTTTTATCTCCCCAGAATGCGATTTTTACTGTTACATTTGGGCTAGTTTTGTTACGCAACCCTGTCCTGTGGTTTTCCACCAAAATAAAAGCTGGTTTAATGTTGAAAAAATAAGAAATTAAGACATAATTATTAGTATTGTAATTTTACAGTTGTAATGTAAAATAAAATGATTATTATATTTTCTAAAAAGAAATTAACAGTAAATGTAACAGTAATATTTCTTTTTTGTTTAATATTAGTATTTAGTAAAAATAATCATCATAATCTTTTTTTTTTTTTTTTTCCAAATTGTGCATTTTTGCATCTTTGTTTCAGTAAATAGTCTGGACAAACCCCTTAAAAGAGCAGGGAAATCTTGTTTTCCATGATGTGTCCCCTTTACAATTTTTTTTAATCGCTTTGGTGCAATTTTCATAAGCAAGTGTTACATTTTTTAAAACTCTTAGTACTAATATCACAACAGATCATCAAAATGCACTTTTTTCAAACATTTCGTCATGTCTTCAATTGTGTTAGTACAATACACAAAATCAAAAAGTATCCTTTTCACAACACAAAATAAGTGTTTCATCTATATAAACATTTTATTCACAGTAACTGTGCATGTGTGTGCGTGTGTGTGGTCCTGTACATTGCGGGGACAAAGATGGTAATCCAGTAATTTTGGATTGTGTGGGGACATTTTTTGGTCCCCATTAGGAAAACTGCTTTTTTGCTAAACTGCTAAAAATGATATTTTTTTAAAATGCAAAAATAGCAGAAAGTTTTCTGTGATGGGTAGGTTTAGGGGATAGAATATACAGTATAAAAATCAACATGGAAACCCAACATGTGTGTGTGTGTGTGTGTGTGTGTGTGTGTGTGTGTGCATGTGTGTTTTTGTGATTTATGAGGACACAAATTTGTATAATGACATGGGTATTACACTGCTATTACAACGTAAACATGAAATATGGGGACATTTCATAAGTCCTCATATTTAAAATAGCTTTAAAAACATACTAAACAATGTTTTATTAAAAATGTAAAAATGCACAGTGTTTTCTGTGATGGGTAGGTTTAGGGGTAGGGGTAGTGTACAATAGAGTACAGTCATTGACTGTATAACATCAGATTGATTGATCAGAGATGCATCAGAAGAAAGGAGACAGATGGCATCAAATTTTACATTTTTACAATTTTAATTTAAACAGATTACCATGGTAGAGACTGCCACATTACTGTAACTCACCCTAATAAAGGTCGACTACAGTATAGATTCAGTCATATGGTACAGTGAGAACGTTTACTGAAATTGACAGCAAACTCTATTCTAGCTCAAAACCTCATGACTGTGTCATACTTCATCACACCTTATGATAACACACTGAACAGATACTATTACAAACATTATGGGTTTTATGTTACATAAGTTATGTAAGTGTATCTTCTAATGTGGCATCTGTATCCTGTGTTACTGTAATTATTTCAGCAATAAGGGTCATTTGAAACATGTATCTTGCATTGTTTGCTATTAAATGAACTGATTCTTAAAAGTACTAAATTGAAAGAAGAACATACTGTTGTGTTTCGGTGATTAAAACAAATGTTCTCATTACATATTTTTGAAACAATGATCATGTAGAATTAAAATATATACAACTGTAATGAAAGCATTAGATCAAGTTTTGAAAGAATGACTAACTGTGTTACAAGTGTGATCAGTTTGGAGTTTTGTACTAAGAGTTTTGAAAATGTACGCCTGTATTGTCTGTAATGAACTGTAATGTCTTCTAATGGAAATGAAATGTGTAAAAGACAGCCCAGCTGTCTGTTGTATGTGTTTTTCTGCCTGGCTTGGTTCCTTTACCCAGAGGCAGAGCAGCCTGCCTTTTGTCTTCACCACTGTAGTTCCTCTGACTGGAGGTGGGACGGCCCGTCATAGTCAACCATCTGTTGACAAAGAGCAGCTTCTGTTTATCTGTCTGTCTTTCGGTCTGCCTGTCTGTCTGCCTAGTTTTCGTCTAGAAATGCATGTGGTGTAGAAGAGGTCATCGACTTCAGAATCAGTGTGGCTAATGTCCATGTCTGGGAAACTCACACTCATTGTCTTGTTTGTGGTTTGGGGTGGATTCACACATTATTCTCTGTTTGTTTGTGGGCAGGAGTGAGTATATGTCCAATGAGTCAGAATTTAAACTGCATGCTTGTGTTCCCTAGCAGTGGTTTTCTGTGTTGATTTCAAACATATATTTCAGTAAAATAATATTTTTGAATTCTGTCTTCCAAGATCAAATTCCAATATCATATTTTTGTAATAGTCGATGTGCAAAAAACTTAAGTGAACACACACTATCGTACATTCAGTCAACTTACTGGTTAAACAGTGTTTTTGGGGCAAGGGTATTTTTCATAAACTTTGGGTTAGGGCAAGTTGTCACTGTACATTTATTCAATTAACTAATTTTACTTTCTCTTTTGGTTTGTTACCATTTACATTTTTGCTGATTTCTGAATTATTTCATGTCTATGGAAGCTTGTTTCCACCACTGAATAAAAAAAAAAGAAAAAAAGTGAGTTATAAAGTCAGAATTGCGAGTTATAAACTCACAACTGCGAGTTATAAAGTCAGAATTGTGAGTTATAAAGTCAGAATTGCGAGATTTAAACTCACAATTGCGAGTTATAAAGTCAGAATTGTGAGATATAAACTCATAATTCAGTCTTTTTTCAGAGTTTATATCTCGTAATTCTGACTTTATAACTCACAATTCTGACTTTATAACTCACAATTACGGCTTTATATCACACAATTGCGAGTTATAAAGTCAGAATTGTGAGGAAAAAAAGTCAGAATTGCAACATATAAACTCACAATTCTGAGAAAAAATGTCAGAATTGTAAGATAAAAAGTCGCAATTACCTTTTTTCTTTTTTATTTAGTGGCAAAAACAAGCTTCCATATGCGTTTCATAATTGTATTACTGTTTACATTTTATTTAATAGCAGGTTTTTTACAGTTTATTTAATTGCATTGTTACAACCTATATCTGCGACTATTGGGGCATGTTGAATAAATATTTTTTTATTCTTGAAAATATTACTGTAAATGTTAACCAAAAGTGGTTGTGTCTTCTGTGTCATTTAATGCTTTGGAAGTAGGCTAATATGTGACTTTCTGCTGGAGCTGGTGATTGTGTATTGAGTTTCCTCTCTGAAGCTGAGGGCTTATCGATCCATTTTCCAATTATTAGTAGTTAACTTCATGCAGCTGGCCATAATTCAGTCCGGCCCTCACATGGAACAGCGCTCTACTGCTGTGGAGAAGAGCAGGCGGACACATCTGAAATTACATCAGTGCTCATTGTGCTGTGTGTTATTGCATTTACAAACTATAATGTGGGAAAATTCAGTAAAACACAAAACACACATAGTCTGAATCTTTCATGCTTCATTTGTAAATGTTTCTTTGCTATCTTTGTGAATGTTTCGTTTCATTCTATCCATTCTATGAAATGTCCAGTCTGATAGTGAGATATTTTTGTAAGGTTTTTTAACATTTATATTTAAGTGTAAATGAATTGTTTCTGTCATTTCTAGTTAAATTAAAATATTTTAATGTCAGAATATAACATACACTGAAAAAAATTGGTGTAGGATTTACTTTGAACAGTTTTCACTCAGAAATAGTAAATTTCACAAATAATTACAAAGAAACAGCAAGTAACACATTGAATTAAACATGACATTTTGAAGTTGAACACACTCCAATAATCTTTGTTTTATTTTTTGGGAAAAACTGTAAGAATATAATAGAAATCCTGTCAGAATGGTAACAGGATTGAAGATAAGAGGGTTTAACAGTTTATAGCTCACTTAAAATCATGAAACTGCTAAGAAATGAATTCTGAAATGTTGTATCCACTTTTCAATTGTAAAAGGGATGACATTTTAAGATCGTAATCTTGATCGTATATTTGATGGTATAACAGTATAGACTTTTTATTGAATAACAGTGAGATTATTTGATTTTTAAAATAGGGAAAATCTAATGGTAACGGGGTTGATACTGTATTTTTGTATTTATAAAGTCTTTTGAATGTTATATTTTATATACAAACTGAATTTTTAATGTTAAAATTTTAAAGACAATTTTTAAAATTAGTTTTCATCAAGATGTGCATATTTGCTAATATAGCAACACTGTAAAAAAAAAAAAAATCCATAAAAATTACCAGGACATTATCCAGTAATTTTACGGACATTTCCGTTAACCCTAAAACACAACACAATGAAGTTGAAAATTCAAAATACAGGCAAAACACCTGTAAAAAAATAAATAAATACAGTACATTCTGCCCTATTTTTATGGATTTTTTTAAGAGTGAGGGTGAACAGGCCAAAAAGATATCTTCATCAAGAAAGAAAAAAATAAAAATACAGTAGATTTTTTTACAATACTGTAGATTTTTGTTGATCTATTTGGAAAAATAAAAGGGGAAAGACTTTTTATTCTTTTTTCCTTATATATTCTACTTCCTAATGTGCTCTAAGGGTATCAGTTTGGCCTTCACTTCAATGCTCTGGAATAATAAAAGGTAAAAAAAATCAGGCTGTTTTGTGTCTGAGCTCTGTTTGTGGGCATCTGTGAGTGTTTGTGTCTGAAAAGCCACCCATAGGTGAATGGCTACATGAAGATTTTGTGTTTTATTGTTGTGTTTTATTGTTCTGTAACTCTCACAAGCAACTGGGACATATAATCTGGGATTGTGCTGATTTGTGTCTGCCTGCTTTTGTGTGTGGTTTGCAGGGTTCTCGAGTGTGGGTGAAGCATAAAGATCAGCTGGTTCCATCTACAGTGAACTCCTGTGGAGATGGAACCGTGGTCCTCACCACCGACTACGGGGAGGTAAGACTCAGCAATCTGTCATAACACACACATGCAAGCACACAGATGTTGCCCTTTATGGCTGAATGGGTGTTGTGTGAGTCAGAGATTACACTGGTTTGGTATTGTGCTCTGAATGTCATCATAACAGAGCCGAGGAGCTGTGTGTGTGTGTGCATATGCATGTTCGTGCGTTCGTTCGTGTGTATGTCTGCCAACTGCACGTCTGAGGCTAAATCAATACATTCACCCTCCCATAAACGTTCATGTGAAAGAGACTATATCATATAACCCTAATGTACTCCACCATTCTACATGAGATTCTGGCCTGTTTTGGTGCAATATGATATATGCAGAAAAATAATCACAGGAAACATGAAAGAGAGAGACAGAGATGAAGAGAGTTCACTGCTTTTAGCGCAGAGTTATCCACCAATATATGTTGTCATGGTAACAGGGTGTCCTTTGAAAGGTGATACAGCTGGAAAAAAATGTACCATACCTTTTATACAATATAAAGCCGGTATAACGGGACATGCAACAATATCGGTAACACTTTACAATAAGGTCTCATTTGTTAACATTAGTTAATGTATTAACTAACATGAACTAACAATGAACAATACATTTGTTACAGTATTTATTAACCTTTTTTAATGTTAGTTAATAAAAATACAGCTGTTCATTGTTTGTTCATGTTAGTTCACAGTGCATTAACTAATGTTAACAAATACAACATTTGATATCCATAATATATTAGTAAATGTTGAAATTAACATTAAATAAGTGAAATTATGCTGTAGAAGTATTGTTCATTCTTAGTTCATGTAATTAACTAATGTTAACTAATGAAACCTTATTGTAAAGTGTTACCACAATATCATACATTATCACTGAAAAATAATAGTAAATAAATACGATAACCTCAACTGCTTGATTGCTTGTATCATATTTATTATTGCCCAGCTCTAGGGTCAGATTTACTAACAGCTTGCGCCAGCGCAAACCCTCTTTTTGTGTTAAAAAACTACTGTCGGGATTTACCAAAGACACACAGTGCAAAATTAGCACTGAAAAGGCGTGGACTGAGTTGTTTTTGCGGCTGACCTTATTGCATATGCATTTGTAGGAGTTTCCCTTTCAGATGCAAAATTTATGGGAGGAGAGTATTTAAATGAATCACGCAACAGGATTTACTAATGTTTGCGCTAGTCAATTTACTGGTATTTACTAGGGGTGAAACGGTCCTCGGTAAAAAATCGAACCATACCGTTCTGCACACTCGGTTCGGCACGCACTTGCACCGCGGTTCATCTCATATCTGACGACGCATACGCATCTATAATATGGTTTGTAGAAAATAAATAAAACAGACAGACAGAGTTAGGCTAATGTATGTTTCTGTCGATGGATACGCATTCTGGCTTCCCCTAAACTTTGTTCAATGCGAGTGCCGCATGCTCTATATGAGCAGTCATTTACGGCGTCATCACACGGGTGTTGATAGCGCGAGAGCGCAGGTGAGACCTGAACATCACACGTTGCTATCTGCGTTTAAACTAAACTCTTTTAAGCCTTGCCAATTTAAACATTCGAGTGCAAGGCGCGAAAGAGAACTTATGCGCGCGCTGTGAGAAGATTAGTGCACTCATCCGAAGCGCGCACGCAGAAGCGCATGTACAGCGCGCAAATATTGAGGTCTCTTTCAAGTTTGTGCTTGAACAAACAAATTCACACAGAATTACGTCAACATGCCCGTCTTGGCGAGTATCCTAGCAAGCATAGTCGGTTATGTCTTAAGTGAACTTGTACGCTCAAGAAAAAAGAACGCATGAGTTCAGTATCAGTGTACTGATCCGTGTATTATGTCTTAAAGTGACAGAGCACCCTAACATTCTTGCTGTCTGTATGTGTTTTTAATGTTAATCAAACAACAAAAGACAAGGAAATCACTCTTTACTTAATTTATACAGTGAAGATTATATGCAGTGTTGTTTTGCATTTTATTAGCTACTTTATTCAATTTCTATACCTGAAAACTGGATACATGAAAAACCTGAAAAGCTTTATTATTTGTATCTTTGCTTTACTGTATTTATTTGTGCTGTTTGATTATTTGTTCTTATTTTCTTTATTTTTATTTGACAGTAGTAATTTTTTACCTGAACATAGCACATACCGAACCTTACCGAAACCGTGAGCCTAAAACCGTGATACAACCCGAACCGTGAGTAATCTGAACCGTTGCACCCCTAGTATTTATGCCATTAATTAATGCCCCAAAAAAGTATGTCTTAACCCATTTTGCGACATGGCTGCAATTGTTTCTGCTAGGAGGAGACACCGCAGAGAACAGAGAGCGCGTGGTAGAAGGGAGAAAATATTTTACACTCGTATTATTTTTTCTTTGAAATGCCAGAGGAAGACGTTATCCGAACATATCATTTGCCAAGCCATGTTGGCCTATATATATATATGCTTGTACATATTTGTCAGATTACATGTAACAAGTTCTGCCTGTGTCGACCCGCACCTGATGAGTTAAAGTTCACCTCATTTAAAGTGATCTGGTCTTTAATAATGTTCTCAAAACGTTGATATAAAAACGTTATTTATAGATGGTTCATGGAATGTTTTTTCTGAAACGTTTCAGTTGGACGTTCATCAAACATTTTTTTTAAATGTTACTACTAGTTTCAGAACGTTCAGATTCAAAAGTAACATTCCCATAATGTTTGTAAAATAAAATGGAATGTTCCTTTAACGTTCACATAACCAAGAATTTTTAACCAAAAAACATTTAATAAAATGGACGTTTTGAACATTCAGAAATTACGTTTTCATAACTTAATGGGAATGTTAGCAAAACTTTCTTAGCACATATTTTTTAGTAGGGAAGATATTAAGATATTGTACACATTAACATCATGATTTTATGTAAAGCTGCATTGTGTATTGTATTGTAAATAGGGCTATTGTACACAGAATACAGTGTTAAATTTCTGTTGTATTATCATATCACTTTCATACATCATTGCAAAGTGGTCCAGTTAAAGCTTTCATTTGCACTGAACACTGAAGAAAGACCTCTGAAGAAAGAGTCTGTGTAGTTCAAAATAGTTTTAAAATGTGCCTCATTATATCATTTCCATAGAAATAAATTAAGCAGCTCCTCTTTGTGCCATGGCCATTATATGGTCACCTGAAAAGTCCAAAAATCTGCAAATCAGGGACTGAAGGTGGTACTCACCTCCTGAGATGGTCTCAGTTTGGCACTAAAATTGAAGTTGTGATATTCTTTTTCACGACTACTGTGATGTATATCTCAGTGAATCAGCTTCTTTATAAATAAAAAAAAATGTAGGGTGGCGCTTGATTGCTGTGATCTCATGTGAGTGACAGGTTGTCCCGTCCTCTCGCCGACAACACGTCATCAAAGAAGAGAAGAGAGGGTAGATGGATTGTGATTAAAAATTTATAAAAAGTACTGCAATATTCCATAAAAAACAAGAATTTTCGATTTCATAATGACTTTAAAGGTTGTCTTAGTTTATTGAGTATATAGTATGTCATAATTAATGGAAATCATTATCAAATGTGTGCAAACATCCAAAAGGAATACTATGGTACTTGCTTGATAGCTTTTTTCCCATTCCCATGGTTGTGAGCAGATGGATGATCATTAATATTCCACTGTTCTTTCTTTTGCTGCACTGTACATGGTACCGTTCCAAATCACAAACTGGAGAATAGAGATTCATTACATTTTCACATAAAACTCACCTTTGAGAGATTTAAATAGTTAATAGTTTTATCAGTGTAATGAAGTCTGTGCACCAACCCTTTAACTTACAGATGTCTGTTACAGTTGAGTGGGCAGAAGTGCCTCTGCTTGAAGATTTAATTGTAATCAAACAGTCGCATTAGCAGTTAGACTCCCACACAAACACACACACACACACACACACACACACACACACACACACACGCAGTGCTGATAGAGGTAAGTAGTTTTTGATGGCTGTGGGTTGTTGGTAGAACTGTGATGTCAGGCTAATAATAACAGCTGTGCTGGCCTGGATTCAGCTCAGAGAGAGAGACTGCACAGCAAGGAAGGGTTATCTGTATGTACAGATGCATACTGGAAGCCTGTTTGCATTTGTGTTTTTGTCTACAAACATGTTTATTCGTGTGTGTGTGTGTGTGTGTGTGTGTGTGTGGCAGGGGTAGATGTCATCACAATTTCTTTCAGGTAGGATCACGATCCACATTCTCATCATGATTCTTTTTCATGTTGGCTTTAGGATTATTTTTTCAAGTTTTCAAGTTTTATTGAGCAGTACAGCCAAAGAAATTTACATATTTACACTATAAAGGTAACAAAACATAAAAGAATGACAGACCTTTGGGTCGAAATGACCAGTGGTAGAATTTACTGCAGTCCTACATCTGTCATCTTGATCTAGAATGATCCTTAAATATGACTCTGTTGTTAAATGTTTAGGTCTTTCTGATGGAGACCCTAGTACCAAAAAAAAAAAAACTATACCAAAATCTATTTAAAAAACATTTATTTCATAGTATGTGTACTTCAAATCCATTAACATATTTATTGACATATCACTTAAGACTTACTGATATAAAATCATAATTAAACTTTATTTGGAGTATTTATTTATTGCACAATGCACATTATGCAATATTATGCCTAAAAAGTGTTAATTAATAAGGATTGTATGATCTTTGTATAATATCAGTCTTTAAATGCAAGAGATTTAAAGTGTACCTGAAGTATGCCTGCAATAGTTCCACTTTAACACAATCAAATACACTTCACTTCAGCACTACTTCTGCACACTTAAAGTGCTTTAAGTACTTGCATAAAGTACAAAATTAGTTGTTCCAGTTTAGCAGACTTTACCAAAAGTATAATTGCAGGGTATTTTTATTTAGCACATAAATATGTAAATGTATTTGTAGTATACTTAGCACAAAATAAATGTATTTTAAATACATTTTAGTATTTTGTTTTCACTAGGGGATGCACATGTGAACAGGGGGCAGGACTTCTGTTTGACCAATCAATTATAGATGGAGGGAGTGATGGAAAAAACAATAATTATTTCTGATGCTAGTGATGCAGAAGTTTTACCTTTAAGGAGACAGTTCACCCTAAAACTATTCTGTCAAAATTTACTCCCCCTCATGCTGTTCAAAACATGTATGCTTTTCTTTCTTCTGTGGAACACAAAAGAAGATATTTATAAAAAATGTCAGTAGGGTCCAATGCTGTTTTTGACCCCTTTGACTTTCATTCTATGGGCAAAAACAGTTGAAATATCTTACAGAATAAAGCCAGTCATACAGCTTTGAAACAACATGAGGGTGAATAAATGATGACAAGCAGAACTTTGTTTAGTTGAAACTGCAAAATCATCAATTGTCAATTTTTTTAATTTTCACCTTTATTTAACATAGCGCTTTATACAATACAGATTCTTTCAAAGCAGCTTTACAGTAATAAACAGGAAAGTAATTCAGCTGTAAAGCAGCTCTAAAAATACGACAATAGTGTCATTGTTCAGTTGAAGTCAGTTCAGTGTTGATTCAGTTCAGTTCAATGACTTTAAAGTTCATAAATGAAACAATGAAGCAACTCTGAGGAAAACAGTCATCATCCAGCTCAGTTCAGTTCTCATCCAATAATGTCAGTGCATTCAAGTCAATAATATTACAGAATATTAAGTGTCACAAACTAAGCAAGCCAAAAGACAACAGTGGAGAAATAAACCTTGGGAGAAACCAGGCTCATTCAGAATATTTAATCCAGTTCCTTCTGCTTGTAGATCTGGAGACATCATGCCGGAATATGGAGGGAGAATGTGTAAAATACAGTAGGAACACTTTTAAGTGTATTTTTTCCCCCTACCAAATTAACTGAAATGAACATTTGAAAGAACTGAATCACTACTGCTGAACCCAAGGTGGGTTCCAGAAACACATTCAAATTTTCCTCCTAGGTTTTATCTAAGGCTACATTTCCCAAAGTTTCCTGTGCTGGTAATGATGATTCATGTCCTGAACACCAGAGTGCTTGTGCTGACAATATTCAGTAGCATTCTCTGCAGCAGTCCAAACCCTCCTCCATAAATCAATACACAGATCTCGCCCTCTGCTGGGTCTCAAGCAGCTTCTCCAGAAAACCCCATCACTGTGTCCCTGGAGGTCTTTCACCCATTGTTTTAGCCCAGAGCTAATCTGAAGGATTCAGTCCAAAAGGGTTGAGAAATTGTTTTCCATTTGTGGGGGATTCGTTTTGAAATGGCAACCCTGTTGGAGAATGCTGAATTTTTTATGTAGATTTAAAGGCACGTTATAGCACAGGGCTGGATGCACACCAATTTCTCGTTTCTGATGTGGTTAATAATTTAGTTAAGTATGTGTGTGTAACCCCATTCCTGCAGTGGTTCTGACCGAGTTACCGAGGACAGAAAGCATGCTATAAATACATGCATGATTGTGTGTATTATACATGCGAGTGTGTTTTTACAGCGAGCACAAAATGTTTTCCAAACATTGCATTTTTAATTGCAGTTAGGTTCTGTCCAATTTTAATGTTACATTAAAAATGTTGCCTAAAAAAGCAATACCTTGGCTTATTAAGGGAATTGGGTAAAAGTGTTATGATAACCTTTTTGTGACTTAAAAATATTTTTGTAGTGTAGTTATGCTAACAGCGTCTTCTGACTTTGTTTTCACACTTTATTGTGTTTGATTCCGTCAGTAGATTACATTATCGGCCTTGTCCTTTCAGGTTGAATTTGAGGATGTGGAAAAGGTCACTTAAAATGTTGGTGATCATAATGTTGCCTTGTCCATGTGAATTTAAGTGAAAGAGTTTGTATATTTTATCAGTAAATCTAGTGTTTTTCCATATTTCTCTGTATCAGTTGGAAAAACTGTGTGTGTGTGTATGTGTGTGTGTGTGTGTGTGTGTTTGGGTGTGTGTGTGTACCCTCCGGAATATTGGTCAGTGAGTATCTCCTTCCTACCATTCACGCTGAGGTGAGTCTTATGCTTCAGTGCTTCAGTGTGTGTGTAAGTTCACCTAAAGCGTTCACAGGTTTGTTATAGGATCTGAGGCACAAATATAGACTGTGACCTAAATTTGAGAAGTTAACTATAAGAGTTCACAATCAACTCTGAGCTACAGTGCTCGAAGGCTTCTCACCCACCCCCTCTTGAGATCTCCTTTCTGTGTGTCATCATGTATGTGAGCTATTTCTAATTCATTTCACATTGAGGCACAACATATCAGCAGATGTTGACTCTAAGCTCGGTTGATGGGATGAAAATGTAAAAAGATTAAATCATCCTTTATTGAGGACATCAATTAAAAAGTGTAATGAAATCAATTGCATTATAATGATTATATGCTGAATAATTAATAGAATTTCAAAGTTCAAAAGATTGGGGTTAGTAAGATTTTATTTTTAAAGATTTTAAAGGGTTAGTTCATCCAAAAATGAAAATTCTGCCCGTAATTACTCACTCTCGTGTCGTTCCACACCCGTTCATCTTCGAAACACAAATTAAGATATTTTTGATGAAATCCGAGAGGTATATATGACTCATCCATAGACAACAATATAATGAACACTTTCAAGATATTGTTGAATAAAGTCGTTCTTTTTGTTTTGTTTTTGCGCACAAAAAGTATTCTCATCGCTTCATAAAATTAAGGTTGAACCACTGCAGTCACGTCGACTGTTTTAAGGATAGTACCTTTCTGGACCTTGAAAGTGTTGATTATATTGCTGTCAATGGACGAGTCATATACCTCTCAGATTTCATCAAAAATATCTTAATTTGTGTTCTGAAGATGAACGAAGGTCTTACGAGTGTGGAACGACATGAGAGTGAGTAATTAATGACAGAATTTTCATTTTTGGGTGAACTAACCCTTTAATATTTTTATTCAGCAATGATAGATTCAACTGATCAAATGTGACAGTAAAGACATTTATAATGTTACAAAAGATTTCTATTTCAAATAAATACTGTTATTTTGAAGCTTTCTATTCATCAAAGAATTATGAAAACACTGTTTGCATAATAAGAAATGTTTCTTGAGCAGCAAATCAGCATATTAGAATGATTTCTGAAGGATCATGTGACACTGAAGACTGGAGTAATGATGCTGAAAATTCTGCTTCGCCATTACATGAATAAATTACATTTTATATTAATATATTAAAATAGAAAACAGTTATTTTAAATTGTAATAATATTTCAAAATATTGCTGTTTTTACTATATTTTTTATCAAATAAATGCAGCCTTGGTGAACTTTTGAATGGTAGTGTTAATATTTGGCAGGAAAGACCCCAAGTTAAAATAATTCAATCACATTACATTATTGTGACATGAAAGCATTAAATAGACACTACAAAAATGGCTTTAGAAATCAATATATTGTATGTTTTATTTCCATATCTCTGAACATAATTCTGTCCTTCAGTCCACAACAATCTAATCGGTCATCGATCTGTCTGAGGTAGACCCAGATGTCTTTCACACAAGACATGTTCTTGTATTCATTCTGAGATGTATGTTGTTGGTCTCTGTGCACAGGCAGACAGATGTCTTTAACTGTTATGTCACATCTCACTGTTTTTCAAGTGTAGGCCGTGTTTTTAATTCAAATTTAAAAAATGCATCTTAAGACCCCTGCGTTGTTCATTCTGCTGCGCTTCTGTTTCTCTATAGGTGTGAATGTAGGTCACTGGTGCATAGTCTCTCTCTCTCTCTCTCTATCTCATGCTCTTTTTTCAGCTTTCGTCTGAATCATGCAAAGCAGCTTGAAACATCAAACAGATTTGCAGGAATATCCATGTGCTGAGGGGAGAGAGGCAGAGCGGCTGTGTGCGTGTGTGAGTGGTGGGTGGTGGGTGGATGGAGAAAATGGAGCATGAAGACCTCCTCATCTCCTCTTTTCAGCATCTAAACATACAATCATCACAGACTCACAACCAAACACACACAAACACACACACACACACACACACACACACACACTTGTTTACTTCTATCTTAATGGGGACATTGCATAGACCTCTATTGTTTTTATATAAGGCTAGTTATTAAAGCTCCGCTCCGCTCCGCCTTGTGCCTAAAACCCCCTTAGCTGTTCTAAATTCACTATAAACCATGGCTTCTTGGGGCTTATTGCTTTTATAAAACGGTTAGTCCATAAAATATTTATTTGAATATGTTTGGTTTTCATGTTTTATGGGGACATTCCATAGACAATGATTTTTATACTGTACAAACTGTATATTCTGTTCCCTAACCCTACTCCTAAACCTACCCATCACAGAAAAAATTATGCATTTTTACATTTACAAATAACATCACTTAGTATGATTTATAAGCTGTTTTCCTCATGTGACCAAAAAATGTCCCCCCAAGGGCAAGGGTTTCGGATATTGCCATGTTTGTGGGGACATTTTGTCTCCACAACGTAGAGGACACAGTCACACACACACTCACTCTCTATCCCACTGCCTTTTCCTTTTGCTATCTGTTTTATGTGATGCCACTATCTGATCGTCCCACCATATTTGTGATCGACACTCTCAAGTTTTTTAAATACAATTTACAATGGAGAATTTACCTAGGCCTATATCGTTATTGACACTGATACAGACCTTTTAAACAGATTGAGTCAGATGTGACCGATCCACATCAGATACATATATGCTGCTTCTGTCAAGCTACAAAAAGGACACACCATAAAAGTATAATACTAGAAATCAGTAGTAATTCTGTGCTCTCTTTTCGAAACACACACTCAAATACTCGGAAATGGTGATTTATTTATTTCTAAATCAGCTTTGTTTCTTTATATTTCTAATGTTTGATTCTGATCAGGATTCTGGGAGGTCAATGTCATTACCGTCAGTTGTATTGATTTGCAGCAACTTGTCTCAGCTCATAAACTTTGACCTTTCCCTCCTTCCTTCAGTCTGTCGACCCCAATTTAACAGCATGTAACTAAGGCAAACATAATTCTCTCTCTGTCTTGCCCTCTAGTGATGGTATATATGTACATGTGTGTGCACTTAAATAGACTGTGCCTGATTTAATGGGTTTGAATAAAAACAGCTCAAAAATCCATACCTGAAGTAAATGGCGCGCACACACACACACACACACAGTGGTTGCATTGATTTTTAATCTATCAGACTCTCAACTCTCTCTTCATGAGAGGGTGGCACAAGAGTTAGCTTTCAGCAGAAATGAAATAGAATGCTGAAAAGAAGAGAGAGATAAACTGCGTCTGAAATTGAATACGTCTCTACTATATAGTATGCGAAAAACAGCACGCCAACATAGTATGTCCGAATTCATAGTATTCGAAAAACAGTAGGCGAAAAGTCCCCGGATGACCTACTGCTTCCGGCGAGATTCTGAAGTGCGCATTCGATGGACACTCAAATAACCTTTTAGCAAAGTTCATGTAATATACATGGATATTAAAGTTGAAGTGTGTAATTTCTGCAGTTACAGCATCACCATGGATTTTATACCAAAAATAATGACTGTTATTAGAAAGTTTTCACTTCATCAGTCTGCAGACCCTCAGTGTTTACATTCTCAACATAATGGCTTAATTATAGCTGTCTGCTGACTTTTGTTCATGGTATTCAGTTGCAACAGAATGTTTTGCAGAAAGACACAGAATATGTTTCATATCTAAAAATTTGACTTTTTTACCATATTGCAATCAAAACTGGGATTCGATAAGAATAAGAATCGGAATCGATAAGCAGAATCGGAATTGGAATTGAAATAGCTGAAATTCAAACGATACCCAACCCTAGTTCTATCCATCGGTTTTTGATTGGTTGGAGGCAGCTCTGAATGTGAGTTTGCAATCGATTGTAAGAAAGGGGCGGGGTTTAAGAGGGCTCAATAACTGGAGAAGTCCAGCATACTTTACCAGAGAGATGTAAAAATGACAGGCTCAAAAAAAGAGAAACATATGCATGGATGAATCGTTCACAATAAGATCAATGACATGAAAATAGATGTGAATTTCCATTTCATGCCAACTTTAAGCTGTGATTGGAGAACTTTATAATTGAAGAAATATATAATTTTGTATTTTATACTTTTTAAATTGAACAAAATTAATTCAGCTTTAACATATTGCTATCTCAAACACTGACAATGATAAGCTGCATATTACACATGCAAAAACATGTTTAATGCACCCAGCTACACTGCTTTACATTTATCTCAATTGTTAAGAGTTTCATTTTTGCTGAGTTTAAATAGGCCAGACTGTACTCTGCTTGGCTAAATGTCTGGTGTTTTTGTCAGGAAGTGCCTGTTGGGTATAAAGGGTAAAGAAAGGCCTCAGCACGCTGAAACTCTGTGGAACAGAAATGCGGAAACCCCGCTGTCTGACTAATGCATTATTCAACTGCAGGCATTCCCTTAAAATGGCCCAGGCAGGATCCTCTCCCCTTTTGTGATGTACTACTCATGCATCTGTGTATATATCAGTGGATTGGGTATGTGCGAGCTCTGTTATTTCCCACTCTGCCTTTCTTTCAGGTGGTGTACCTGCAGCAGGCAGAGGTGAACAGGGAGAAGGTGTCCCCTATGCACCAGAGCAGCATTGATGGAGTGGAGGACATGTCCACGTTGGCAGAGCTTCATGAAGCTGCCATCATGCACAACCTTCATCAGCGATACCAGAAAGACAGCATCTATGTAAGAAACGTACAGACACTTGATGCTCCATGAGACCTCATCAGGGTTATTATTATATGCTACAACTAAAATGATTTTTAAAAAACACTTCTGTTAGCTGAATAAAATAATTAATTTTTATAGGTTTACAATAATAATGTGTTTCGGTGTCTTCAGGTTACTTGTCCTGTACTCTTAAAAACAGTAAATGCCTCTTAGAAAATGACTCTTGAAATCTCCTCCACATTGAAGTTCTTGTTAAGCCATATGATATCTCTTCTGCTGTTATCTGTCTCCCCATTAAAAGTCTCTCTTACCTGCTAGAGGCCAAAAGTGAATGATGAAACTAAATACACCACGGTTAATTTAAAACAACAACACAGAACCTCTTCCACCCAATGAGTCACTAGACCAACTAAACTTTTGACTTCACCACTGACATTTTTATGTTGTATAAATAAATCATATATAGGCATCATGTCTAGCCTTGACAAGATTATTTTAGATGTTAATATAACCTGTTGATTCCTCAACTGATTCCTTATCTATACTTTCCAAAGCTAAAACTGAAACTGAAATACACCACTGTTCAAAAGTTTTAGGGTCAGTAAGATTTTTTTAAAGGGGACCTATTATGCCTCTTTTCACAAGATGTAATATAAGAGTGTTTTCACATTAGCACTTTTGGTGCGCACCCGGGTTCGACTGACGTCAGAATTCGGTACGTTTGGATGATGTGAAGACAACGTCTTCTGAACTCGGGTGCGCACCCGCGAACCGTACCCGAGTCCACTTAAAAAGGGTGGTCTGGGGTGCGGTTCAAGTGAACTCCGGTACAGTTCGCTTCTGATATGAACGCAAATGTACCAAATTGCAGAAGTGAACCGCTATTAATGCCGTATTATTTGATAAAAATGTGTGTTTTTCACTCACTTTTCCAACGAGCGTGACTGACGTGCTGCAAGCAGAGAGCTGTAGTGTAGCCTTTCTCATTTCTGCTCGCCTTCAGCGTTCTACATTCGCGGCAGATAGACGCAAGTGCCGTTATGAACAAAACCAATGGTTCAAAAACAAATATAAAAGTGAGGAGAGCAACATTATGCATTTTGCCGCCTTCTCCTGCGCCGTCATTACTAAGCAACGGAGTAAACAGCTGCTGGTTTGATGATGCAAACGAACCGCGGGTCTGACCCAAATAATATAATATGAACACAGTCCAATGGGGGAGGGGGGAGCAATCGAACTCGGGTTCGGTCCAGGCAATCAAACCAAGTGTGAAAGTCTCTGGTGTCCCCAGATTGTGTCTGTGAAGTTTCAGCTAAAAATTACCCACAGATCATTTATTATAGCTTGTCAAATTTGTCCCTATTTGGGTGTGAGCAAAAACTTTAAATGCAAATGAGCTCCTGCTCCCAACTCGCTTTCCAGAAGAGGGCGGAGCTTTAACAACTCACGCTTCAGTTGCTCAACAACAACAAAGCTGGAGAATCTCACGCAGCCAAAATGAGGATTGTCAGTAACGGTGTTCAGCCTTACATTGTTCAAACCGGAGTCGGACACTGATGGAGAGACTCAGGAAGAAGTTACAACTTTTAGAATGAAACTGGACGTTTCTGAATGGTTAGTGGATAAATTTATGTAGTTGTTGTGGAGTTGATTCAACTCATCCACTAGCATGTGCCGTCATGTTAATCTTTTGTACAAAACCTGTATGGATGCCCACTATACATAGCGTACCTGTTTGCCAAACAGAGCCATACACACCAGGCTAACGTTTATGATTGCTATCAAATGCTGTGAATGGTCTAATATCTTTTCCAAAATATCGCTCAGACAGAAACGCTCCTTTTTATCAATCGAGCTTGCCAGGGTAAATTTGCAGGCTATCCAAGCTAACAAGACTCTAAATAGTGTTCTGTGCTCGCCTGTGCAGCCAACGACAGAACAGTTAGCATGCTTTGCTCGAACTTTTGCCATGGCGTTACAACTGGTACACAGTTTTCGCTTGTGAAAACAAAATGACGGTGCCGTGGGTGGAAACGTGCAGATTAAGGGGCGGCAATATTATAATAAGATCCCCTTCCTATGTCACTAGGGTAGCGAAATCTGAGCAGCTCGTTTTCTCACATGCTTGCAGAGAAAGGCTTACCAAAACAAAGTTACAAGTTACTAAACGTCCTTTATCATGTTTTCTGGGTTGGTAGATGCACCGGGGACCCGATTGTAGCACTTAAATACGGAAAAAGTCAGATTTTCATGACATGTCCCCTTTAAGTAAATTAATATTTTTATTCAGCAAGGACTGTTCTTTTGAACTTTTGAACTGGAGTAATGATGCTGAAAATTCAGCTTTGTCATCACAGGAATAAATTACATTTTAAAATATATTAAAATAGAAAAAGGTTATTTTAAATTGCAATAATACTTCACAATATTAGGTTTTACTGTATTTTTGATCAAGTGAATGCAATATTGGTGAGCATTAGACATTTTTAAAAAACATTAAAAAAATCTTACCAACCCCAAACTAAAAATATAAATATTTGTTTATATAAATAAGAAATAAAAACATACATAAAATAAAACCCAAATGGTAACCACGAAAATGCTGAAACTAAAACAAAACAATTTGAAATTTTTAGTATTAAAATAAAAACAAATTTGAAAATGCAACTTTGATCCCTATAAACTCCTATTTGCAATTCATATGTGTTATATGCATATTATAATTTTATGGTATTGCAATAGAATTTGTCTTCAGACAAGACTAAGAAAGGAATGATTAGTCAAAGCTGTGGCATTGTGGTAGGACACATCATTCAACACATTGAGCTGTGGTTCTAAAGTGGGCACTGTTAGTTTGAGTCGAGCTTATCATTTCCTGATCTTGTTCCCCCATCATTTCCTTTCAGCTCTATACATAGGCTACTGACCAATAAAAGAAAAAACAAACAAGGATCTAGATATTGTACATGAAAGTGTTACAATGATTAATGTCAATATCATGGACTTCGCCCTATTATAATATAAATCATTACAGGTTTTCACATTTTCACCAGGGATTCTCTCCACTTTTCTTCATGCCAGTACTTTATGAAAAAGTAGGGCAGTTAATGCCTAAGTGTTCACTCCGTCTTTCCTGTGTAATCAATCCAGTGTTGTTTTGTATTCTTCATTTTAGGGTGGACAGCTCTCTGACTGACTGAGAGAGGAACTGGAGTTTCCTGCCTTAGTTTATCAGAGTGATATTAATTCAAAACATCTCAGTCTGAGACTGCAGGAAACCCTGTTTGATTAAGGAATTTTCCTTCTTCAACAAAAACATCCGAAGCCTAATACATCCCAAAATGGGTTTTCAGACAAAAGTGATGTGATGCCGGATTTATTAAAATATGTGCTGTAAATGATAGCCAGAGTAAATGTTCCATTGTCTGCTTTTATTTCCATTGTTTAAAGTGAGTTTATAAGATTAGATACCAAGATGTTTATACAGTTTTTTTGTAATTAGGGATTAGAATTTATGCTAAAAAATACTACTAAGTTTTAGTGTATAAGTGAATAACCAAATCCAGAAGCTGACTATTAACAATCAAACAATCTTAATTTTTTAAATTGAATAGTGGCCCACGATGCACTTAGCCCAAAGTATACTTCGGCCGGCCGTGTTCCATGACGGTCCGCTCACTGTCCGTGTGATGTAATTTCATCATCAGGAGGGTCTGCGGACATCCACGCACACTGCAGCCCAATTTTTGTGTCCGCGCGGATGGTGTGGGTACAACAGTGCATGTGTAAGTGACTTGAGCATTTGAAAACAAAGTCCACTAGATAGTGTGCACACACCAAACATGTCTTTCCGCGCTCACTGCCAGAGGAGTATACTTTGAAAGGCAAAGTAGTGTGAAGTATATCCAGGCCTTAATGCTCTTATGTGGGTAATTCAACTCACTTTTAGCCTTCATATACGTATACTGTCTAGTTAAACTAGTATCACTGCTATGTATGCCCCATAAAGCTGTTTTTTAATGAACAGATTCAAATCTAATCTTAAATGTGGTTTTATGCACACTGTAGTGACCAGTAATTTGCAACTAATAGAGCAACTAATTTTTTTCCGATCAGTAAAGCACATTCAACAAACATCGCAGTCCTACTGTACATTTACTTGTGATAACACCAAGTATAGAACATTTATTCACAAGGCAAACATGTTAATCCACAAGAAACAGTGCAACATAAACTGTAACTGACTGTCATTAAACTCTGAACCTGGCCACTGACGTCACTGCCATTTTGTGATAGGCTGAGGTGCCTCGCGTGATCCAAGTTAGCTGTTACGCTTTTTCCAAGAGCCACAGATCTCTGCTATAGGGTCTTGCTGATGATGTTGCCAAAGAGTGGGGTCATGTGATCGGGTGGCTAGGGCAAACTGGAACCTCATTGGTCTAGACAGAGCCATACATCCCACTCCTGGTTTAGAGTTGTAGCCTGGAGGAACTGGTATGACTCATTGTCTGCATTATGATCCAAACATTCAAGCTTGACCTTTGCAAAATCCATAGAACAAGAGTCAGTAAATCCCTCTTTGTAAGGATTGACTGGGACAGAGACAAGTATAATGTAACTTTTCAGCATGGTTACACAGCTTTTATTTGTCAGATTCTTTTTAATCTTCTATAAAGCGGTTTTAACAAACCCAGAACAAGTGATAAAATGATGTAACTTAACCAAACACAAAAATATATTAAAAAATGTGTAATTTTTAGTGTTATATAAATATGTTATTTAGTATTCAGTGCTAGCTGAAATGAGAGATCTTAAAGGGATAATCCACCCAAAATGACTTTTCTTTCTGTGTAACACAAAGGAAGATATTTTGAAGAATGTTGGTAATCAAACAGTATCGGTTCCCATTGACTTCCATTGTATGGACAACAAAACAAAACAATGGAAGTCAATGGGAACCAAAACTGTTTCTTTACCAATTTTCTAATAGTTCTTTTGTGTTTTGCAAAAAAAAACAAAAAAACAAGGTACTTCATACAGGTTTGGAATGACATGACGGTGAGTTTTTGGATGGACTTTCCCATTTTCATGTCTCTTAATGTCTTTTTGATGACTATAGCCTGAAAGTGCTCAAATCAGTTCTGACATTTTTTTTCTATCATACCATATCATACAAAACAAATTATTATTTTTTCACACATTACAAAATGTACAGTTATAGCTCTGTATTCTGATTAGATGCCATCTTCAAAAAACTAATTATAAAATAAACAACATACCTGTAAATGCAAACATTTTGACATAATGTTGTGTGTATGTGTTCATTCAAGCGAAAGTAAACGCGAAAGAGGAATCAATTCGGTGTTCGAGCGCTGTCTGAAATGTGCCTCTCTCTCTCTCTCTCTCTCTCTCTCTGCGTGCGCGCGCTGCCGGTGTGGCACAGATAACAGCTCGCGAGTCCCGATTTTCACCTCTTCTTCCGCTTTTAAAATCATTTGAATGTGTTAATTGGCGAGACAAAACACGTCCAAATGATAAACTTTCACTCTATGATGGTTAAATTTAGCAGTTAATCCACGAATCACATGCGTGCCGAACCGTTGGACCTTATCCGTACGGATCACGGATTAACTGCGATCCGTTGCACTCCTAATAATTAAAGAACACACTTATCATCATGATTGCTATCTTACCAGAGATGGAGAAAAATCCTACTCCAGTAAGTAAACGTATCCCTGTGAGCTGGTCCCCAAAAATGTTAACTCAAAAGCGCTTCCTTCCATGTTTTCTGGTGCGCATCGTTTATTTTTACCACGCATGCGCACCTGCGGACCACCGGCAACTATGATCAGCCTAATCAGAATCATATTGCATATTGCCCTGCAAATCATATTGTTTGATATTGTATTGGTATTTTACCACAGATAATTGGTGTTTTTACAGGCACAGGCACCATTTATAAACTATCAAGTAATTGTATATTTCTCTCCAGACTATGCATTTGATTCTGATATCATGATTGTCTGTGATGTTTGATATGCATAGTGCATTGTTTCTTGTATTTTCCTGTTGTTTTTTTTTTTTTAAAGTTATATTTATGGGCTTTTTGTGCCTTTATATGGAGAGGACAGTAGAGAGCAGACAGAGGGGGGCAGGATCGGCAAAGGACCTCGAGACGGGAATCGAACTCGGGTCGCCGTGAACGCATTTGCGCCATATGTCGACGGACTAACCACTTGGTTATCGGCGCCGAAGTATTTATGTTTTGATTGTAAAGCGCTTTGAGCTCTGGAAAAGTGCTATATAAATTAAACTTATTATTATTATTATTATTACTATTATTATTATTATCAGTCCCAGTGTCAGAAGTACTTGCAACAGTTGTGAATTGATCTGCCCTGTTTAGTTTACTGCAGAGGGACAAAAACATCGACAGTCATCTATACCCAAAACACATCATGCAATCCAAACCCATTTCATAGTATGGTCCAATAACCTGCTCTAACAAGTCAGATAATGGCTCTATTGTTGTTTATCTTGGTATATTTGTGCTGGTGATGAAATGGCAAGCCTTATGAGACACAGTATGATGAATAGCTCTAGTTTTCATATGCAATAGAGGAAATTATGTATGGATGTTTTTTTTATGATTAGCAAAGGTCAGTGTAATGGTTTTATTACATTTTATTAGTAGAGCTTTAAAAACATATCTCTATCAGTGTCTGAAAATAGCTTATAAATTTCCCTGTTATTTGAATATAAAACTAAAACAGCATGCAAGGCTTTATTTGTCAGCCGTATTGTTGATCTTGCTTTAGACTGGAGATTTGTGTCATGTTGTGCTCAATGGAGTGAATGTGAAGGGGCTCTCTTATCCCATCTTGGTAAATGGATACTGTAATTTGCCTTTCCCAGGATGCATGCATTGGGGTTGATGACTGATAGCTAGTGGTTATCTGATTTATCATAGTGTTATCATAGTGTTGTGTCTGTTTGTGTTTGGCGCCTCTCCAAGTATCCAGGAAAATCTCGGTTTAATCTCATCACTGTGCCGTTGTTAAGATCAGCAATTCATATTACTGCTGGTGGCCAGTGAGCATGAGTGTTGTTTGCTTCAATATATGAAAATTGCAATCACACACCTGCACATAAACATATTATAAACACCTGCATGTACTGATGCATTCAGTATTAAAAGAGATGGATTTATGTTGTTACAGTGTGCATAGATAAAGACACAATCCTCTCATGGCCTACTGACCCTGACACAACCAGCTTCTGAAGTGAAATATGACCTGATCACATACTGATTGTTAAAGTTCCCTTTAAATTTCCTTTTATTTGTGGATATAAACTAAAATGTGCACTGATCACAAATGTTTCAATATGCTTGTTTTACTATTTGCTGGCTTTCAATAGTCCTTAACTGCCTCTCTTTCTCTGTCTCTCAGACTAACATAGGCTCTATCCTGGCGGCTGTGAATCCTTATAAGCAGATCGGAGGGCTGTACGATCTCTCTGCAGTGGAGCTGTACAGTCAGCATCATTTGGGCGAGCTGCCGCCACATATCTTTGCTATTGCCAATGAGTGTTACCGCTGCTTATGGAAGAGACATGATAGCCAATGTGTGCTGATTAGGTAAGCCATTCAAACATTTTTTTTTTATTTAGTCAAGCAGACATACCTGCAGAACAAGCATGAAAATAAATAAGAGATTTTCAGTAAAATTTGATTGTATTTTTTCATTGTTTAGAATGAAAGACTTTACGAAGCATTCTTTGTCTGCCCTTTTAAAAATCATTTGTTAAATGCAGTAATATGATTAAAAACCATGGAGAATCAAATCAGAATCAGAAAGTGTAAGTGTAAAGACTCGTTCACACCAAGGGCCAGATTTACTAAATGGGGCAAATTAGCGTGAGAGCGCAATTCCACAAACGTGCAGACAGGAGTGGCAAGTTTTGCGCGTGATCTACTGCTGACGTGCAAATTAAAGAACACATACGCAGTCAAATAATTTACATAATGACCAACACAATCTAACAAGAGCAGTGCAAATTAGCGTTGGGTCACAAATAAGCAGAGCTGATGCTCATGAGGTGTGGGTCAACACAGGTGAAACTTGTTAAATGTAATCTGACTGATATATATAGGCCAAAATGGCTTGTTCGGATAACGTCTTCCTCTGGCATTCCAAAGAAATTAATATGAGTGGAAGATATTTTCTCCCTTCTACCACACGCTCTCTGTTCTCTGCAGTGTCTCCTCCTAGCAGCAACAATTGCAGCCATGTCGCAAAATGGGTTAAGACATGCTTTTTTTGGGCGTTAATAATGGCGCAAATACCAGTAAATTGACTAGCTTAAACATTATTAAATTGCGTTGCGTGATTCAATTAAATACTCTCCTCCCAAAAATTTTGCATCTGAAAGGGAAACTCCTACAAATGCATATGCAATGAGGTCAGCCGCAAAAACAACTCAGTCCACGCCTTTTCAGCGCTAATTTTGCGCTGTGTTTCTTTAGTAAATCCCGACCGTAGTTTTTTAACGCCAAAAGAGGGTTTGCGCTGGCGCAAGCTGTTAGTAAATCTGGCCCCTAGATTGATAACTAGAATGATAACTATAATCATAAAGTTTTAAATCTTTCCAATCATCTTGAGCTGAACAAAATCTCTGCCATTTTGAGCAGGTTTCTTCTGCATAGTGACTCATTTAAACACCTTTGATTGGCCAATTGCGTTCACACGCTCAACAGACATGTCTGTGACTGGCTACAATGCTCAATGCTGCAAAACACATTGTAAATAGTAACCTTTGATGCAATGGAAGTAAATATGAATATAATGCTGTAATCAACACCTTTCACAATAAGGTAATAATAGTAGCAGCTGCAATCATAATCGTAATTATTTTTCCGATTGATTGTTCAGCCCTAGTCAATATTATTATTGTATATATAATTATCAGACCCCCAGAAACAACATTTTACTGTCAAGTCAAGTCAAGTCACCTTTATTTATATAGCGCTTTTTACAATGTAGATTGTGTCAAAGCAGCTTTACATTGATAACTGGTACATTATTTGGCTGCACAGCAGCTCTTAAAGAATAGTGTCAATGCAGGTAGATCAAAGCACTGTTGAATATGAAATGTCAAGTCAAATGTCAAGTGTCCCCAACTAAGCAAGCCAAAGGCGACAGCGGCAAGGAACCCAAACTCCATCAGGTGACATCAGGTGGCAGACAAGTGGCAAATAGGTGTTTAAATGGAGAAAAAAAACCTTGGGAGAAACCTGTATTTTTGTATAATTTCTAGATAAATTCCATACACTTACTTTAGAAAATAAAACAGGCTTGTCTGATAATATAGCATCTAGTATAAACCCTGAATACATGAATATATATAATTAATTCGCCCTTGTGTTGTTTGGAATGCTTTTGGCCTTATTCACTGACTGAGAACTGATAGGGATCCATTATTAGATATTATCTCAGTGTACTAATCTCACTTGTGTTAAACCTAAAGGCTGAGTTTGAGCATTTGTGGCTTAGACCTTTGCCACAAACTGCTATCAGATTGCACAGCATTGCAAATTCAATCAGGGTAACACAAATGTCAGTCAAGGTCATAAATGAATGTGTGTATGCATGTGTTTAACAGTGGTGAAAGTGGAGCTGGGAAAACAGAAAGCACCAAACTACTGCTGCAGTTCCTGTCTGTCATGAGCCAAAACTCTGCCGGGACACCGCCTACAGAGAAGAGCACGCGCGTGGAGCAAGCCATCGTACAGAGCAGGTGAAACGCATACCTTAACACACAGCCTAAGCACTTTTATATGCACACACAAATGCACAACCTTTTTACTTTTCTTTCTTGTGCAGCCCCATCATGGAAGCATTTGGAAATGCCAAAACAGTCTACAACAACAACTCTAGTCGTTTTGGAAAATTCATTCAGCTTCATTTCTCTCAAAGCGGGAACATCCAGGGAGGATGCATCGTCGACTGTATCCTATTAACTATATACATGCGTTCATAGTTTTTGTATACTGAGACATCTTGACCTTTACACATGGTACCGTACCCTTGTGAAAAAGAAGTGCGTTTAACTGTATTGAATGTACTTTTGTAGTGTATTTCAAATCTTAGAAGAATTAAAAAAAACTGTACTTGTAGATAATATGATTTTACTGAAATAAAAGGACACTTAAATGTACTTAAAGAGAGTACACTTTCTGTTTTTAACACACTTAAGTGTACTTATAAAAAGTGCACTTTGTATTAATGTCAAATTAAAAGTTGTACCCTAAAGTACATTTTAATTTATTTTAATATTTTGTCATGCTTTAATAAAGTACTGTACACTTTGATGTGCTAACTAACATACTAAAGCACATGTGAAGTACTTGATGGTAACACTTTATTTTACAGTGTCATTGTTACATATGTTATATGCAGTTACTATAGTAATAACTATAAATTATGCATAATTACATGCAACTAACCCAAACCAAACCCTAATCCTAACCCTATAGTAAGTACATGTAGTTATTTAATATTACTCAGTACTTAAATGTATAATTACAGTGTAACAAAGACACCTTAAAATAGTGTAACCGACTTGATTATAATTTTAATTTCACTGTGTTATTCAATATTACATTTAAAGTTAACATTTTAAATGTATGAAATTGCCACTTTATCATTACAAATGTGTAATTACAAATATATATATATACATTATATACAGGTTTCAATAAAATTTCAATTGAAGTATATTAATGCTTGTCAGTACATTTGGAAGTACACTTTAATCATATTTCAACGATAATACAGGTAATTAGGAAATTACATATAAAGATGTATATAAGTCCTATCTAAGTGGGTGGAAATTGTAAATGTAAATGTAAGTTCAACAAATTGCATTTAATATAAATTAAATTATAAAACTGTAATACACTTTCATTTAATACAATTAAGTGTCAGAAAACATTACATTCTGTTCACACACATAAGTATTCTTTTAAAGTATATTATTTCAGTAAGTACTCTTTATAAAAGTATACTAAAGTGTACTTCTTTTTCCACAAGAGAATGTTATAATGCAATAGGGATTTTCTTCTGTAGAGCAGGCACCTGTCCACTCATTAGGGAAAACAAATCCCAGTTACCATAGTCACCCATTCATTTTTACTGAAATACATCAGAATGTTGCACATTTGATTTTTTTTTTTTTGCCAGGTATAGTTCAGTTGTTATAACTTCTTTCTTCCTCCCCACCCCCCACATTTTTTGCCATAGAAATGCCATAGAAATGAATGACTATGGTAACTGGGATTTGTTTTCCCCCATGCTTAACCATGTTCACAGTACAGTTTAATACAAGCTGCATGTACATGTATTTCCCTTAATTCTTGCCCCTTCAGATTTGCTTGAAAAGGTAAACCTTGCTGCCTGCTGTGTGACTCACCCCTAACTACCAGAAATCAATCTTCTTTGATCAACTGTTCACAGTATAAAACCAACCATTGTTCTGTTAACATGATTTGGCACTGTATATCTTGTCAAAGGCAGAATCACTCCCCCATTTTGCAGAGAAACAGTGTCTGCCAAAGTGAGATTCTCGCCTACTCATCATCTGTGATCTGATCTGTGTTCCAGAATCGAGTGGTAAGGCAGAATCCAGGGGAGAGAAACTATCACATCTTTTATGCTTTGCTGGCCGGGGCCAGCAAAAGCCAAAAGGGTGAACGAATACACAATGCATATAAAGACACATGCATTTACACATAACGCAGATGATGCTGGCGTATTAATATCAACTAAAATATACACGAATGTTGACAGACTAAATGATTACATATGTCCCTCTGTTTATAGAAACATATTTTCTAGAAGACTCCCCTGAGTTATTTTACTACCTGAGTCAGACGGGATGTGTGAAGGACCGCAGTCTCGATGACAAGCGGCATTTTGATGACGTCATGGTATAAAAACATCAAATAGATTTTTGTTAATCTGATAGTAAACTTTCCTGATGTACAGTATCTCACAGAAGTGAGTACACCCCTCACATTTTTGTAAATATTTTATTATATCTTTTCATGTGACAACACTGAAGAAATGACACTTTGCTACAATGTAAAGTAGTGAGTGTACAGCTTGTATAACAGTGTAAATTTGCTGTCCCCTCAAAATAACTCAACACACAGCCATTAATGTCTAAACCGCTGGCCACAAAAGTGAGTACACCCCTAAGTGAAAATGTCCAAATTGGGCCCAAAGTGTCAATATTTTGTGTGACCACCATTATTTTCCAGCACTGCCTTAACCCTCGTGGGCATAGAGTTCACCAGAGCTTCACAGGTGCCACTGGAGTCCTCTTCCACTCCTCCATGACGACATCACAGAGCTGGTGGATGTTAGAGACCTTGCGCTCCTCCACCTTTCGTTTGAGGATGCCCCACAGATGCTCAATAGGGTTTAGGTACCCTCATCTTCTTTAGCAAGGCAGTGGTCGTCTTGGAGGTGTGTTTGGGGTCGTTATCATGTTGGAATACTGCCCTGCGGCCCAGTCTCCGAAGGGAGGGGATCATGCTCTGCTTCAGTATGTCACAGTACAATTGGCGTTCATGGTTCCCTCAGTGAACTGTAGCTCCCCAGTGCCGGCAGCACTCATGCAGCCCCAGACCATGACACTCCCACCACCATACTTGACTGTAGGCAAGACACGCTTGTCTTTGTACTCCTCACCTGGTTGCCGTCACACACAATTGACACCATCTGAACCAAATAAGTTTATCTTGGTCTCATCAGACCACAGGACATGGTTCCAGTAATCCATGTCCTTAGTTTGCTTGTCTTCAGCAAACTGTTTGCGGGCTTTCTTGTGCATCATCTTTAGAAGAGGCTTCCTTCTGGGACGACAGTCATGCAGACCAATTTGATGCAGTGTGCGGCGTATGGTCTGAGCACTGACAGGCTGACCCCCCACCCCTTCAACCTCTGCAGCAATGCTGGCAGCACTCATACGTCTATTTCCCAAACACAACCTCTGGATATGACGCCGAGCACGTGCACTCAACTTCTTTGGTCGACCATGGCGAGGCCTGTTCTGAGTGGAACCTGTCCTGTTAAACCGCTGTATGGTCTTGGCCACCGTGCTGCAGCTCAGTTTCAGGGTCTTGGCAATCTTCTTATAGCCTACGCCATCTTTATGTAGAGCAACAATTCTTTTTTTCAGATCCTCAGAGAGTTCTTTGCCATGAGGTGCCATGTTGAACTTCCAGTGACCAGTATGAGAGAGTGAGAGCGATAACACCAAATTTAACACACCTGCTCCCCATTTACACCTGAGGCCTTGTAACACTAATGAGTCACATGACACCAGGGAGAGAAAATGGCTAATTGTGCCCAATTTGGACATTTTTACTTAGGGGTGTACTCACTTTTGTGGCCAGCGGTTTAGATATTAATGGCTGTGTGTTATTTTGAGGGGACAGCAAATTTACACAAGCTGTTATACAAGCTGTACACTCACTACTTTACATTGTAGCAAAGTGTCATTTCTTCAGTGTTGTCACATGAAAAGATATAATAAAATATTTACAAAAATGTGAGGGGTGTACTCACTTCTGTGAGATACTGTATACAAAAACTAAGAGCAGCATGATTCATGGTTCATTCTTTCTCTTTTTGTCTTCAGGAGGCTCTGAAGGTCATGGAGTTCACAGAGGAAGAGATCAGAGATATGTTTAAACTGCTGTCTGGAGTTCTGCAACTCGGCAATGTGGAGTTCATGACAGCAGGGGGCGCGCAGATCACCACCAAACAGGGTGAGAGGTGTCATTCATCTCTTACTGATAGATATACCATGGTGTGTCAGCATATTTGATTCTGATTGGCTGAAAGGTGTGCATTTAAACCGTGTAATGCACAGGTAGTTTCAGTCAGTTCACTGTTCTATATTAATGCACTGCTTTCATTGACGCACACATATACACACACATATCACTTTCACACAGAGATTGGAGATTGTTCTGCACACACACAGAAACATTCAGGAGCATAATAAATTAGCTTTGCTACATTATATCCACTTGTTAAGTTGTGACGTAAGGAACACCGTTTCTGGGTCCAAGCCTCGACTCATTTTACTTGAGAATGCCATCGCGACGACTGTTTATGAACGCTATTTATTCATATTAAACATTTAACATTTTAAAAAGTTAAACATTTAAAATACTTACAGTCTGCACAACAGTCTCCGTGCTCACAGACATTATTTTAAGGATTTATAAAAGATGAATCACTGTCTGACCATCTTTGATTTTGGTATGGAGATAAAGGTTATGATTATAATTTTTTGATAGTATTACACCACATCATGTGTGTATATTAGCACCGTTTGTTGTTTTCTTGTGGAATGAGTTAGAGCGTTTGGACCCGGAAGCACTGCCGTGTGACGTCAGACTTAATAACCGTATTACTCAGCAACGAGGTGGTAACGCTGTTTTTGAAGTAATTAAACTCACAGCTTCATTGTTAGAAGAGAGACACTGAACAGATGCAGGTAATTCACACGCATCTCTCCTCTCTCTCTCTCTCTCTCTCGATAATTTATTAAAATAGATGTTATAATTCAATCAAATAAATGTAATATTGCCACACTACTTTATCTTTCACGTTGGGTGTTTCTTTGCCTCCACATAGTGCATTAAAACCATGTAATGCACACCTAGCCGTGGATTATCCCTTACATAGACGACACTTAATATGTGTTTGTAATTCTCTTCTTTACTTCCTGTAGTTGTAACTAATGTGAGCGAGCTCCTGGGCCTGGACTGTTTTCAGTTGTCTGAGGTTCTGACCCAGCGTTCCATGATCCTCAGAGGAGAAGAGATCTGCTCTCCACTCACAGTGGAACAGGTACAATCACTTCACAGTGTTCACATAATTTATAAATTAAATATAGATTCATTATTATTATACCTACAAAAGTTATTCAGTTATTAAGAGCAGTGAGTGATTTTCTTTTTCTTTTGTTCTTTGATTAACATTAATGACAGACTGTAGCAGGTTTATTAGGCTGCTGTCACTTTAAGACTTGCCGCTCATGACGCGGATCTGCATCCTATTTTCTCACAACTCTTTGTGTTCATTTAAGACTTTATATGACTCATTTAAGACTGTTCTTATGAGAATACTTGACAAAGCAGGCATTTTTGCATAATTTTGTGTGTTTTTGTCCGTTCAGGCGCAAAAGAGAACTCAATGCAGCCGGGGCGCTCACAGACAGCGTGCCAGTTTTGCGTCTTATCGTGCTTGAATGGTTTAATAGCACTTGAATAAATGATAGCGTGATCATATAATGTAATGCTAGCTAAAGGATGACGGAAAAAAATTGATGCTGTGTTAATTGCATTAAATATTTTTAATGCGTTAAACTGAAAAAATTAATTGCATGGGTAAACACATTAATTTTGACAGCACTATTATGTATATATACAGTCAAACCAAAATTTATTCAGACACCTTGAACATTTCATTCATTAATACAGTTTATTCACTATAGTTTAAAAAAATGATAATAAAATATGACAAGATCTCAGAGTTAAACTGTGTCAGAAAAAAATAATCTTAATTATGTCAGATAACACTTAAGCAAAACATGGTCAGGTCAAAGGGTCTGAATAATTTTTGGTTCCAAATTTTTATCAATTTTACTGGTAGTCCACTGTATGAAGAATTTTTGGGTATAATATGTCACAGTTTACTTTATTTTGCTATCCTCACTTATATAAACTATATAGTGTCCTGCACCCACTAGTAAAAATATATCAAAAATATATATATACTTTCTCGTAATGACATGCTTTCATAAAAAAAAAAAAAATAAAAAAAAACTTGAATAGTTTGGCAGTTATTCTCTTCTGTCTCCACTTGCCCATTTTCTTTTCTCATTTTTCATTGACAGGCGATAGATTCCCGGGATTCAGTTGCCATGGCGCTTTATTCTCAGTGCTTCTCGTGGATCATCATGCGAATTAATCAGAAGATAAAGGGCAAAGATAATTTCAAGTCTATTGGAATCCTGGATATCTTTGGTTTTGAGAACTTTGAGGTGTGAGGCCACATGGATCACATGTTCATTCACACAGATAGACACACACATAATATTTTTTACTGAGATCTAACACAAGTATTTCTGTGTTCTGAAGGTGAACCGTTTTGAGCAGTTCAACATTAACTATGCTAATGAGAAACTGCAAGAATATTTCAACAAACATATTTTCTCTCTGGAGCAACTGGAATATAACAGGTAAAGACTGACAACCGTGAGTGCATGAAAGTCAAGTCAAGTCACCTTTATTTATATATCGCTTTATACAATAAAGATTGTTTCAAAGCAGCTTTACAGTGATAAGCAGGAAAATAACGATTCAGTGATGCAAACAGAATTCAACTCTGCTGTAAAGCAGCTCTAAAAAGACAATAGTAAACAATCTTTATTCAGTTGAAATCAGTTCAGTGTTGATTCATTTCAGTTCAATAACTGTGTAAAGTACATCGATTATGAAATGAGTTCAATTCAGCTATAAAGCAGCTCTGCAGAAAATAGTGATATCATCCAGCGAAGTTGAGTTCTCATCCAATAGTGTCAGTGTAGTCAAATCAGTAATATTGCTGAATATTAAGTGTCCCCAACTAAGCAAGCCAGAGACGACAGTGGCAAAGAACCCAAACTCCATCAGGTGACAGAAATGGAGAAAAAAACCTTGGGAGAAACCAGGCTCAGTCGGGGGCAGTTCTCCTCTGGCCAACGGACGAATACGGTGTGATTATGATTCAGGTTGCATCACAAGTCAGGAGTAAGATTGTGGATCGGTACCATTCAAAATATTTCATCCAGTTCCTTCTGCTTGAAGATCGTATTCATCACGCTGGTATGGAGACGAAGCTGGTCATAGGGGTCTGTGCAGAGGACTTGTCTGGTTCTTGTGGTCTTTGCTGAGGATCTGTGCCGATGGCTGTCGTGTCGATGAGGTCTTCACAGGGGATTGTTCTAGTTGACATGATCTCTGCTGACATTCAGGGCTGCGATGAGGTCATGTCTAGGTGCAAGTCCACCATCTGATCTGGATCCGGCTGACTACGGTAACCTTAGGATAAGGATGAGACAGACAGACAAATATTAGCTAAGAAGCCATTTTTCTTACGATGTAACAGGTACATCTAGTGTTATGGGAAGTGTTCCCGGTTCCGATTGACCTAATTTATGCAGCCTAACAATCCTTTAAAGGATTTGAATTATAGAAATGTGATATTAGTCTATATTTAAACTGTTTGTCTGCTTCCCGAACAAGGTTAGGAAGACTGTTCCAGAGTTTAGGTGTTAAATGGGAAAAGGATCTACTGCCTGCAGTAGATTTTGGTATTCTAGGTATTATCAACAGGCCAGAATTTTGAGACCGCAATAGACGCAAAGGACTATAACACGTTAAGAGCTCGTTTAAGTACTGAGTAATTAACTAAGTACTAAGTAATTAGCAATGTGCCAATATGTTAATACTTCCTGGTTCTAGTAACAAGCGTGCAGGGCAACCACCCAGTAGAACATTACAGTAATCTAGCCTTGAGGTCATGAACGCATGAACTAACTTTTCTGCATTTGGCATTGAGAGCATATGTCGTAATTTAGATATATTTTTAAGATGGAAAAATGCAGTTTTACAGATGCTAGAAATGTGGCTTTCAAATGAAAGACTGGTATCAAAGAGCACACCCAGATTCCTAACTGACATCAAAGACTTGACAGAGCAGCCATCAAGTGTTAGACAGTTTTCTAGGTTATTACGTGTGGAGGTTTTTGGTCCAATAATTAAAACCTCTGTTTTTTCAGAATTAAGTAGTAGGAAATTACCATTATTCCAATTTTTTATATCAACTATGCATTCCATTAATTTTGTGAATGGTATGTTTCGTCAGGGCGTGAAGAAATATAGAGCTGAGTATCATCATCGTAACAGTGAAACGCCATGCTTCCTTATGATATCTCCAGGGTAGCAACGGTCCTAGTACTGAGCCTTGCGGTACTCCATACTGAACTTGTGATATGACACCTCTTCATTTACTGCTACAAATTGTTAACGGTCAGATAAGTATGATTTGAACCATACCAATGCAATTCCGCTAATGGCAACGTAATTTTCGAGTCTATTCAAAAGAATGCTGTGGTCGATAGTATCAAATGCAGCTCTAAGATCCAGTAATAAAATAACACTAATAGAGAGATACAGACTCGATTAGATGATAAGAGTAAATCATTTGTAACTAATTAGAGCAATCTCAGTACTATGAAACAGTCTAAGTCCTGACTGGAAATCCTCACAGATACAATTTCTTTCTAAGAAGGAACATAGCTGTGAGGATACTGCCTTTTCTAGTATTTTTTTTACAGAAAAGGGAGATTCAAGATCGGTCTGTAATTAACTAATTCTCTTGGATCAAGTTGTGCTTTTTTTAATGAGAGGTTTAAAACTGCCAGATTAACAGTTTTCGGTACGTATCCTAATGACAATGAAGAATTATTAATATTAAGAAGAAGATCTATGACTTCTGGAAGCATCTCTTTCAGTAGCTTAGTCTGTATAGGGTCTAACATACATATTGTTGATTTTGATGATTTAACAAGTTTAGACAATTCTTCCACTCCTATAGCAAAGAATGAATGGAATTGTTCCTCGGGGTCTATAGCACGACGTCTGACGCAATACTGTAGTAGATGGTTACATGATTATTTTTTTTCTTTAATAGTATCAATCTTTCAAGTAAAGAAATTCATAAAGTCATTACTGCTGTGCTGTTTGGAAATGTCTGAAGTTGAAGCTTTATTTCTTGTTAATTTAGCCACTGTATCAAATAAATACAGAGGTTTGTGTTTGTTCTCTTCTAAGAGAGTCGAAAAGCAGATCTAGCACTTTTTAAGACCTTTCTGTATGCAGTAACACTGTCCTTCCACGAAATGTGAAATACCTCTAGTTTTGTTTTCTTCCAGCTGCATTCCATTTTTCGGGCTGCTCTCTTGAGGGCATGAGTGTGCTCGTTATACCACAACGGCGGGCTATTTTCCTTAATCTTCTTTAAGCACAAAGGAGCAAACGTGTGTAAAGTGCTGGAAAAGAGAGAGTCAGTTGTTTCTGTTGCAACATTGAGTTCTTCTCAGCTATCTGGTGCCGAGGAGTTGAAACTGATCAGGAAGATTATTTATAAAGTAATCTTTAGTGGTAGAGGTGATAGTTTAACCATATTTGTAACAGGGAGATGGTTTTGCAGCCTTGGCTAAATGGAGTATACATAAGACTAGATAATAATCTGAGATGTCATGGCTCTGCTGCAGAATTTCAACACCATCAACATTGATTTGGTCTGCTATTACATCTATTCTTCCATGTGTATTGTATCTCTTAAGTGCCAGATCACCTGAAAAGTTATTTCAAATGCAATTTAAAGGGTTAGTTCACCCAAAAATGAAAATGCTATCATCATTTACTCACCCTCATGTTGTTCCAAACCCGTGAGACTTTCATTCATCTTCTGAACACAAATTAAGATATTTTTAATGAAATCTGAATGATTTCTGTCCCTCCATTGACAGTCCATGCAACTACCACTTTGATGCTTCAAAAAGTTTATAAAGAGATCGTAAAACTAAACCATGTGAATTGAGTGGTTTAGTCCAAATTTTCTGAAGAGACACAGTTGCTTTATACGCTGAACAGATTTTTATTTATGCTTTTATTCACATATAAACATTCATCAACTCACACATCGGTTATGGTAAACGGAAGCTCAAACATGTTCGCTTGATGTGTGAGAACCAATGAGATTCATTCTCGTGTGTTACACAGCACGTTTGAGCTTCCAGAAGAGGTTTGTTCTTACACATCAAGCAGGTTCGGTTGAGCTTCTGTTTATGTTCTCTGATCAATGTTTATATGTGAATAAAAGCCTAAATTCAATCTGTTCATCATTCTTCAGGAAATTTGGACTAAACCACTCAATTCATATGGATTAGTTTTACGATCTCTTTATGAACTTTTTGAAACCCCAACGCATCAAAGTAAGAGTTTGAAAATATTTTGTATTCTAAAACGAATGAATTCCGTTATCAGGGAAGGGATTCACTGGGAAGCCATTGATTGGATGGACAATGCAGAATGCCTGGATCTGATTGAGAAGGTAAACCAATCATGGTTAGCTGTCGGGAACAATTCGGTTTAATTTAATCTGACTGACTATTTATACATTCATTCAATCAAAGTTCAATTTGATTATTACAATAGTAGAAGTTTTCAGTTTTGTGTTAATTAACACTTATCTAATGTTGTGTTTGTACAGAAACTGGGCATGTTAGCTCTGATTAATGAGGAGAGCCGATTTCCAAAAGGCACTGACTTCACCCTGCTGGAGAAACTGCATGGCAGACACTCTGTGAGTTATATTCTTATCATACAAGGACATAATACAATTCAACCAAGCATAACATGAATAAACTCACAAATGAGGTTGTTTTTCCACAGACTAATCCCTACTATGTGAAACCCAGACTGGCAGACCATCAGTTTGGAATAAAGCACTATGCCGGAGAGGTATATGAAGTGTCAGTCTGTCTGTCTGTCTATATATCTGTCTGTCTATTTGTCTGTCAGTCTGTCTGCCTTTCTTCCTTTTTTATTTTTATATTTTTGTCTTCCTTTTATAGGTCTTATATGATGTGAGGGGGATCTTAGAGAAGAACAGAGACACATTTAGAGATGATATACTGAACATGCTGAAGGATAGTAGGTAAGACACAAACTCACAAACTCAAACACAGCAGTTTTGTTCTTGTATAGTTTAACCTGTGAGTTATTCTGTGTGTGCAGATTGGATTTCATCTATGACCTTTTTGAGCAAGTGAGCAGCAGAAACAATGAGGAGACCTTGAAGATGGGCACGGCCAGAAAAAAGCCCACTGTCAGCTCTCAGTTCAGAGTGAGATATAGCTTCAACATCAAGACTTTCATCTTAATAATAGACCTAACAATCAGGAGCAAATTCACTAGTCAGTTGAGCCTGTGCCTTATTCACATATTGTCTGCAGTCCCCTTTGACTTATCAGTGATTATAGACATTGGATTGGTTGTCTCTTCTGTTCTTCAGGACTCTCTTCATTCTCTAATGGCCACTCTCAGTGTATCCAACCCCTTCTTTGTGCGCTGCATCAAACCCAACATGGACAAGGTTAGAGCAGTCACATCAACCAATGAAAATGCAATTTAAAAAATAAATTGTGACATGTTATTCCACACACATTATACATTTTAATAATTTTCTCTTCTATAGAACCCAAACAAGTTTGACCCAGATGTGGTTCTGAATCAGTTGCGGTACTCTGGCATGTTGGAGACAGTGAAGATCCGCAGAGCCGGATTCCCTGTCAGACGCACCTTTAAAGACTTCTTCAGCAGGTAAGTGTTAAAACATACAGATGCATGAGTTTTTGTTGGCTCATGTTTTCTGGGAGACGTTTATGATTTTGTGTTTGTGGTTGTGCACATCAGATATAAGATCATTCTCAAAGAGAAGGAAAAGGCAGCTGTGGCTTCCAGTGGAGATGAGAAAAAGAAGAGCACAGATTTGCTGACACTCCATGACAGGACCAAAAAGGAGTGGCAGTTTGGAAAGACCAAGGTGAGTAAGCTTTGACGTCTTCCTCTATAACTGTGCTTATTTATATCTCTTTTCAAAGGGAAAGATAACCGACTGTGAGGTATAAATGGTAGGCACAATTTCACCTGTGTTTATGTCTGATGGCACTAACCTGTGATAACCTTTGATCCCTAGGTGTTCCTAAAGGAATCTTTGGAACAGAAGCTGGAGAAGCAGAGAGATGAAGAGCGAAGCAAAGCCGGACTGATCATACGAGCCTATCTTCTGAGATATATAGCAAGGTGTGTGTATTTCTTGTTTTTTTGCACAGATTACGTTAGATTGCATTTGATGTAGTTTCCAAAACATCTCAATAAACAACATTTGTTTAATATCCTTTTGGATTTTAACATGTCACCCGCTTCTTCAAAACACACACATTACTTATATAACTTCGTTCAGCGTGGTCTTGCGGCTGTCAGAGCAGAAACGGAAGCTGCTGCTCTATTTACGTTGTCTCTGGTTGCATTTATATGTAAATTGCGTACGTTTATTTCGTCCGTTAGATCGAAAGATCTGAAAAAGCCCATAGATTTACCCACCCAGATCCTCCCCTCAGAGAAATCAGGATAGAAGTGGTTGAAAGTGGACAAAAGAGACCGATTAAAACACCAGGTGTAAATGGGAATGTGTCTCCCACGTGTACTTGTGATCCGATCGACCAATACCAGGTGTAAACAGGGCCCTTGACATGACAACAATCAAGTAGTGTCTTAGTGACACCTTTCAAATGCTGTCATCTGCCATTTAAACACAGTTACTTATTCTAAGGGAGCTTACATTTTGTACCGACTACAGAAAGAACTTTAAGAAGGCTCTGGAAAGCATTGTGACAATCCAGAAGAACTACCGCGCTCATCTCTATCGACGGCGGTTTCAACTGAAACGTGCAGCTGCGCTGGTTCTCCAGAAACATAGGCGAGGGCAAGTGGCAAGAGGAGTCTGCCGCAAACTACGAGAGGAGAAGAGGAAGAGAGAGGAGGAGGAAAAGAAAAAGAAAGAAGAGGAGGAGAAGAAAACAGAGGGAGATCATGAAAAGAAAAATGAAAAGGAAGGAGAGGAAGGGGCAGCAGAGGTAAGTGACTTTAATGTTCCTTTTAAAAGCTTACAGAACATGAATATTAGCAAAAATCACACTCGCCCCTTGAGTGGGTGATTAGCTTTTCCATTGGTGAAGTTTCCAAATTTTTATTTTGCATTTTTTTTTTTGTTCTGGGTATATTTAACAAATGAACAACAATTTAACTTGCTTCAAACTTTGAAACTTGACCTCATGAATACACAATATATGTTTAGCTGAACTTTAAAATGCTGATTGGCTGTAATTTTGTCACATAGCATTTTCTTTTTTCTGTGGAAGCCCATTTCCGCCACATAAGGGAAAAAAAATTGGTAAATCATAATTATGACATAAAAAAATCACAATTGTGACATAAAAAACATGAAAATGAAATGATATGAAAATATGACATAAAAGCTAAAACTATGGCAAAATGTAATTCTGTCAAAGTCTAAATTATGAGACAAAAGTCAAAGTTTTGAGATAAAGTCATAATTGACACAAGTCATAATTATGAATGAAAATCTTCACTTTTTATTTCATAACTTTGACTTTTATCATAATTTAGACTTTGTCAGAATTGCTTTTTGTCATAATTTTAGCTTTTATGTCATATTTTCAATGTTCTGACACAATTGTGACTTTTTGAGTCAAAATTTACTTTTTATGCCAGAAAAGACAAATTATGAGGTAAAAATTCAAAATGATGACATACTAAGTCATAATTATGCAATAAAAAGTCAAGATTTTTTGTCATAATTGACTTTTTATCTCACAATTTTGACTTTTTATGCCATCTTAAAAAATGCTTTGGTAAATCATAATTATGAGATAAAAGTCAAAATTATGACATATAAAGTCATAATATCAAAAAGACAAATTATGAGATAATACTAAGTACTAACATACTAAGTTATATTTATGAGATAAAAAGACATTATAAATTATATAATGTCTTTATATTATTTTTTATATTATAAATTATGACATAAAAAGTCAAGATTTTTGTCATAATTGATTTTTTATCTCACAATTTTGACTTTTTATAATTTTTTTCTTATGTGGCAGAAATCGGCTTTCATAATTTTCAACCGTATTTTTGACAGACAAATTTTTTCTTTTCTAAATTTCCTATTCTTAATGAAAATTTGAGACCCCTCCTCCAAAACATACATGTAAATCCATGCAGTCAACCTGTCAAATCATAGATTTTTTCAAGCCTAAAAACCTGTCAGATTTGCAGACAGGTGGTGTCAACGTGTTTGTAATATTTGTTTTTCTCTAACCAGTGTTTCTGTATCTTCCCTCTCATCTGCCCTCCTTTAGCCTCCACCCTCTGCTGAGGAGGAGACCCGTCAGATGGAGGAAATTCTGCGCTTGGAGCGAGAGATTGAGCGTCTGCAGAAGAAAAGAGAAGACGGTGTGTCTATGCTACGTGAGAGTTCGAGACAAGAACTCCGATTGCGGCGTGATGCTGAGATCCTGCGTCAGAAAAAGAAGGCTTCCCGTGTTGCCACTGAATTCCTCGAACTACTCGACACCGGAGGTCCAGAAGTCATCCCTGGTGATCCTAAACAACCTGCCTCCAGACCGGCAGCTGCCACTGAGGAAGAGGTAGACGAAGGCTTCCACGCAGAGGAAGAGTGCATACCACTTCCCGAGTTCCCTCCTCCAGCAGAAGGTCCAGTGGACCAAGAGATCTTAGCCACTCTGCCACCTCCTCCTCCTGCTTTCGCCGAGGGCACGGTGGCCCCATCTGCACCCAATGTTCCACCTGGGGCTCCGCCCCCACCTCCTCCCCCTCCACCTCCTCCACTTCCTCCCCCTCTCCCTGACGAAACCAAAAAAGAAGATGGAAAGCCTGAAGAGGCTAAAACAGTTAAAGAGGTGGATGGGAAAAAGGAGGGAGAGGACGTAGACCGCACCAGCAGGCTGACAGCAGCGGAGTCTCTGCCGGACACAGAGGAACCCATCTACAGCGTGCCCGGGGATGGCGAATCAGACTATGACCAAGACGATCTGGAGGATGGACAGAGCAGCACTGCGGCAACAGACACAGAACATGCACGCAAGTCCACCTGCACCAACGCAAGTCAGGAGTCCTACAACCGCAGCTCAGATTCAGTGAGTTTCTTAGAGAATATGCACGTGTTTCTCAAAATGGGTCTTTAATGTCCGAAATAGCTGCCCGGAGACATTGCAAACATGGTCACCAAGTGAATTGACTTTCTTTAAAAGAGACTTTGTCTTCCTCATCATTCTTCTGGACCAAAATACTGTCAAATTAAAAAAAATTGAGTGCAAAATTAAACTTCACACACAGAGACATACTTTGTTATCTAAATGGGGACATTCCATAGAATTGTATTGTTTTTATATACAACTAATTATAAATATAATAACAGAAAACATTTTACATTTTTACAATTAAAAAAATTTTTTATTTACTTTATTTTTATATTGTTTTTACCAATGAGGATATGTATGGAAGCTTGTCTGCACCACTGAATAAAAAATAAAGGTAATTCTGACTTTTTTCCTCACAATAAAAAAGTTAGAATTGCAAGTTATAATGTCAGAATTGCGAGATATAAAGTCACAATTGCAAGAAAAAAGTAAGAATTGCAAGAAAAAAGTAAGAATTGCAAGTTATAAAGTCAGAATTGCGAGATATAAAGTCGCAATTGCGTGTTATAAAGTCAGAATTGTGAGATATAAACTTGCAATTCTGAGAAAAGAAGTCAGAATTGTGAGATAAAAAGTTGCAATTACATTTTTTATTTTTTATTTAGTGGTGGAAACAAGCTTTCAGTCATATGCCCATATGTCCCCAAAAGGAGGTTTTGTCAGGTTTAGCTCACTTCTGTGTACAAATTTATCCCTAAAATATGAGTAATTATGTACACACAAATGCTTGCCCACTGGCTGACCATTCACTCTGTCTATGTCTCTTTCAGTATGCTGATAGCGATGATGAGCATGATGGGTACGTGGACACAGATGAGGAGGTATCCAACGGTAAAGTCAACATCTTGAATGGGAACGGACCTCCATACTTCCACAGTTACCTTTACATGAAGGGTGAGAAATCAAATGATTAAATCTTTTTGTACAAAATAAAGTCCCTAATGCAATGGTCCTCAAATTTTTTAACTCCCATTGTCAAATACATTATAATGTAATACCATCTCTTTAAAAAAAATCAGTTTGGACAATGTTGTTCTCTACTTGATTATTTATAAAAGTATAAATCTTTTTCTGTCTCATCCACAGCTGGGTTGATGATCCCGTGGCGCAGGCGTTGGTGTGTTTTGAAGGACGACACCTTCATGTGGTTTCGCTCTAAACAGGAGTCATTAAAGTCAGGCTGGCTGTACAAGAAGGGTGGCGGACTTTCCACACTCTCTCGCAGGAACTGGAAGATGCGCTGGTTCGTTCTGCGTGACTCCAAGCTCATGTACTTTGAGAATGACAGCGAGGAGAAGCTGAAAGGGACAATTGATATTCGTTCAGCCAAGTAAGTTTGAGAGGAATAGGAAGCAGAAATGTGGTATCATTAGGTGTCAGATAGGAAGACACTTTTTGTGATTGTTGATTGTGATGAGCTTTTATCAAAAGAGCCTTATAGTACAGTTCATTCAGAAACCCTAGATCATCCTGAATTTTTTTCCCCGTTTTTAGGGAGATTGTGGATAATCATGAGAAAGAGAATGCTCTGAATATTGTGACAGATGAAAGAACATACCAGGTGTTTGCCGAGTCCCCAGAGGATGCCAGGTACAGTATGCTGACAATTTTATACCTGTGCATTTTTCATAATTGGGCCAAATTGCTCTCCCTCAATCTTTCTTTTGCTCTCTTTCTCTTAGTGGTTGGTTTACCGTGTTGAGTCGGGTCCACATTGCCACACCAGAGCAGCTACTGGAGATGTCACATGAGCAGGCCAACCCAAAGAACGCTGTGGTCAGTGTCCTTACCCTTCATGCACTTTCACTGTTAAAGCTCCTTCCTCTTTTGACAACTGTTTTTTTTTCTTTCTCTCAGGGCACACTGGATGTTGGATTGATTGATTCAGTTTGTGCTTCAGACAATCCTGACAGGTGAGAGTCGTCTTTGTTACAGACGCTAGAAGATAGCAAAACTGCAGAAATTGCTTACAGCACTAGGGGTGTAACGGTACACGTATTCGTACCGAACCGTTTCGGTGCAGGGCTTTCGGTACGGTGCACGTGTGTACCAAATGCATTACAAAACCGAGGTACATACCGAACCGTGAGTTTTGTGTACCGTTACACCCCTATACAGCACTTAAAGTTGTGTTATTTTAAAGTGTGTTAGTTTTTAAATTTTGAAATACTTCCTCTTATCCAAGCATAATAAGCAATGGACTCTTTTCACATTTCCGGCGTTCTCAGAAGCAGAAGCCATTATAGTTGGGTAAACTTCTATAGTATAATTAGTTACCCAACTAATTATATTTATAATTTTTGTGTTCCTATTTGCTCCAATAGCCAAAAAAATAAATAAATAAATAAAAAATAGTGAGATATTGATTACGGTGGAAAGAAGAAAGACAAATTTGCAGTCAGTCACTCCTTCAGTTGTTGTATTAGAAACATCATGCAATTAATTAGTGGTAATGTAACAAAATATACTGTTATAAATGTGCATTCGATTTTTAAATTAAAAAAAAAAAAAAACATTCCTAGTTTTACGATGTTAATAATTGTGGAAACGTGTCATCACAGTGATGCATCACATGTCATCACTATGAAAAGGGTCCATTATGCGCAAGTCATTTGTTGGTTGACTTTCTCAAAAAGCTCTTTGATGGTATCAAAATATTAATATTTTAATGCTTATGTTATGCTAGTGCCACAGAAATTACACACTACACCTTTAATCTTTGAATTTGTAGTGCTAAATATCTGAAGATATAAAGGATCTAAAGTAACCATTTTCATCTGGTGCTAACACAACTTCCTTCCGAATAGGCCCAATTCATTTGTGATCATCACAGCCAATCGTGTGATCCACTGTAACTCAGACCTGCCGGAGGAAATGCATCACTGGATTAGTCTGCTGCAGAAACCTAAAGGAGACTCTAAGAGTGATGGACAGGAGTTCCTGGTTAGAGGTGTGTTATTCATCTATAACCTGAATTTAGCTACCAAATCATGATTTCACCACGTCATGTTCCTGGATCAACATTTTAGTTGATCCTGGAACAACATTCCAATCAACCAATCAGATTTGAGGGACAAGTTTACAGTTTATGTCAAGTTTAGACTTAAAACTAGGGTTAGGTGCTTCTACATCAGTGTTATTCACCTATCATTCCCCTCTGATTTTAGGGATAAGTTATGGGTAGGGTTATGTTTAGGGGTAGGGATAGGCTTAGGGCTAAATTTTTGGACAGGAATGTTGTTCCAGGATCAACAAAATATGTTGACCCAGGAACATGACTTACTTGGCAAAATCATGGTGACAGTGGTAGATTAGTTATATTGGGTAGTTGGCATAAAATGCCCTTGAGCGTTATTGTATAAAGGACACCATTTCTGTCAACTGTGTATCTGCGTGTCTGTGTGTCCTTTCATGACACAGGATGGCTTCACAAGGAGATGAAGGCGGGGGCCAAAAGTTCTGCTCTCAAACTGAAAAAGCGCTGGTTTGTCTTGACTAACAACTCGCTGGACTACTACAAGTCTTCTGAACGTAATGCATCTAAGATGGGCACTCTTGTTCTGAACAGCCTGTGCTCTGTGGTCCAGCCTGAGGAGAAAAAGTTTAAAGAGACAGGTGAGTATGACTAATTAAAGCCTGTTAAATGTATAATATGGCAATATGGCACATATTGCTTGTATCACAATTTGAGTAACGTATGTCACACATTTTATTCACCATAGAAGAAGCAAAAAAGAATACTTTGGAATTGTTGGGATGCATTTGCTGTATTTTTTGCAGTCTGTCATTAACAGCAATCGCAGACTGTACTTTTAAAGCTAAAAAGGCCATAAACCAACTAAATGTCCAGTATTTATTTAAATTACATTACTGTAAGAATTTTTTTAATGTTTTTGAAAGGTTTTATGCTCATTTATTTGATTAAAAATACAGTAAAAACAGTAACATTGTGAAATATTATTACAATTTCAAATAACTGTTTTATATTTAACTTTATTTTAAAAATGTAATTTATTCCTGTGATGCAAAGCTGAATTTTCAGCATCATTACTCCAGTCTTCAGTGTCACATGATCCATTAGAAATCATTTTAATACGCTGATTTGCTTTTTTTTTTTAGGGTTTTTTGGTGATTTTTGCTGTTCAAAAGAACAGCATTTATTTGAAGTAGTCTTTACTGCCACTTTTACACTTTTATGAATACAATTCATTTCTTTAAAAAAAAAAGAAAGCGTGAGAAAAAAGAAAATAAAAAAAAATTGATATAATATTGAAATCATTAGTTATTGAACAATAAAGCAGACAAGACAGGAGTAGCGAACTTCACCTATCTTCTTTACTCACGTTCTCGCACGTTATGTCTGAACACAGCGATTCAATACCACAATACAATTCTAACCACAAACACAACAAATATGTTTTTCTTTCTATGAACGGAAAAATTCTATAAAGTGATGCTGATGTCTGATTACACTGCAGGTTATTGGAACATCATAGTTCATGGGCGTAAACATTCATACCGTCTGTACACCAAAATGCTGAATGAGGCCATGCGCTGGGTGTCTGCCATTCAGGGCGTCATTGACAACAAAGTGCCCATTGAAACGCCCACCCAGCAACTCATTAGAGACATCAAGGTAATTGGTTTTAAATACATAAGTCTGGTCTTTACTCAAGGTTACAATGAGTAAAACTGTTGTTTAATAAAAATGGTACATACATTTTTCTGACATTTGTATAGGAGAACAGTGTTAACTCTGAGGCTGTGGAACAAATGTATCGAAGGAACCCAATTCTGAGATATACTCAGCACCCCTTGCATTCACCTCTTCTGCCACTGCCCTACGGAGAGGTCAGCGAAAGCTGTGAGTACCTTCCATCATCCAAACACACAGAACGTGACAGAAAATATTTACTACACTTGCAACAGGATTTTCTGAATTGTATCTCTGTTTATTTTTGTCCTGAGTAGCCTTTTGTGTTTTTACATCACACGTGTCAAACTCAAGGCCCGCCACCTCATTTCATGTGGCCCGCAAGATAATTTTATTATACTGTAATTCTGTCATATTTCCACCTCATTTCATGTAGTTAATTTCTGAAATGTATGAATAAAAACATCTTAGTAAGCGCTTCCTAACCAATCAGTTAGCACTTTTTTGTGAATATTAACCTTTTCGGTGTGACATGATGAACTTCTAAAGTTAAATCTGCTCAGCACTTGTCATATATCACATCTAACATGATCATTTTAAAAGTATTTAAATCACAAAATACATTTACTTGCACATATTTGAGAATCGAAATCTCAAATCTTTTTGAGAAAACAAAGGAATAAAAATATCAAGTAACAATAGGTAGTAATACTTTCAGAGCAGAGAGTTCTTCATAAAAACAATAAAATTTATTATTGTGATCAACCAAACCATGAGCTTTTATACCTAAAAAAAAGTTTACATAGGCAATTGCAGTAAATAAAACTGAACTAATGAATCTGATCTGAAGATGAAGCACAAACTTAATGTTTGTTACATAATATGATTAAAGAAAAGAGTCATCTTACTAACAGATCTCTCTCCTTCTCTCTGCAGTGCAAAAGGAGAAGGGTTATGGAAGCCTGCAGGATGAGGCAGTGAAGATCTTTAACTCACTTCAGGAGATGGAGATCGTTTCAGACCCTGTTGCCATCATTCAGGGCATCCTGCAGACCTGCCACGATCTGCGGCCACTGAGAGACGAGGTGTACTGTCAGCTGATCAAACAGACCAATCACGTGCCCCAACCCAACAGCCCCGCAAACCGCGCACACTGGCACCTGCTCACCTGCATGAGCTGTACCTTCCTGCCCAGTCGAGCCATTCTGCGCTACCTTCGATTCCATTTGAAGAGGTAACAGAGAGGCATGCTAATTAAATAGCATCTTGGAGTCAAATGTCAAAGGTCATTTGACAAACACTGTCTTTTGGTCCCTTTTTGTGAATAATCTCAGGATTAGAGAGCGCTACCCTGGCACTGAGATTGAGAAGTATGCCCACTTCATTGGTGAGTCCCTGAAGAAGACAAAGACCAGGGAGTATGTGCCCTCTCAGGAGGAGATCGCCGCCCTGCTGAACAGACAGGAAATGACAACTACTGTGTACTGCCATGGAGGAGGGTCTTGCAAGATATCAATCAACTCACACACCACAGCTGGAGAGGTGAGAGGAAAACAGAGAGTTTTTTTTATCATTTTAACATCTCTGCTTAGAACTGTAAAATGAAATGCAGTGCAAATTAGGATGAAAGTGATCTTATTTGTGCTTGTTTGTGACAAGGTGGTGGAGAAGCTGATTCGTGGTCTGGCGATGGAAAACAGTAGGAACATGTTCTCTTTGTTTGAACACAATAAGGTGGAGAGCCGGGCCATTGAAAGTCGTGTAATTGTGGCAGATGTGCTCGCGAAGTTTGAGAGGTAATGGAAACGTGACAGTTCATATGGTGTATTTGATGACTGACTGTAAAGTGACTGAGGCTCATCTGCACTGCTTTGCTCTTTCAGGTTGGCAGGTGGTGAGGATGAGGAGGAAGAAGGGCCCTGGAGGTTATATTTCAAGCTTTATTGCTTTCTTGATGTGGAAAGCATGCCCAAAGAGGGAGTGGAATTTGCCTTCATGTTTGAGCAGGTGAATTGCAAAAGCATTTCTATTTTGTACACCCATTATAGAGCATTCATAGTATTGATTCACCTGATTTAAAGTCACCATGAAATCAAAATGGACAATTCTTGATTTTATGAAATATTGCAGTATTTATTATCAATAAATTTTCTGTGCACATCATTATTCTTTTTAAAATTCATGTGCTATTGTGATCTTTAATCAAAATAACTTCCCATCCCACTTGCAATAAAATCTTGTCTCTTCTCTGATGACGTGTTTGCTGACGCGAGGGCGGGACAACCTGTCACTCACATGAGATTACACCAATAGCAAACCACAACCATCCAATGATCCAATCAATTCCAGATGGACAAAATCAAGTCCCGCCCTACATTTTTTCTTGTTTGAGAAGTGTCACTCAGATATATGTCACAATAGGAAAGAAAAGACTCGCAACTTCTGTTTCATGCCGACTTTAAATGACAGACAAACTGACATTCACCAAGCCCTTCCTTAAAAATGTCAATAAGCTTATTAATTGTTACTACTTTAGTAACTGTTTCCATCCTCTGCAATGTAAGTTTATGGAAGTCATGTGTGTTTGAATGTTTTTAAATGGAATTTTACAAAAATTATCTAGAATATGCAAAACCTTATTTGCAGTCTTCAAATAGTTCTCTAACAAAAATTGCCCCCAGAACTGGCCCCAGAACGTAGGCACTCGGGTCCGGATTTGGGCATCTCTCTGTTATAAAGTAAAAGTTTTTTCTCCCTTTTTTCACCATCTCTCTTAGGCTCATGAGAGTCTCATCAGTGGTCATTTCCCAGCCCCTGAGGAAACCCTTCAGCACTTAGCAGCCCTGCGACTGCAGTACATCCACGGTGATGTGGCCCGTACGCCCTGGAGCCTGAGCAGTGTGTACCCCGTTGGACGACTCCGTACACGCATCTTCCAGTCCACTAAAGCAGGGGGTGCTGGAGTACCCGGGGCTGGTATAGTAGGGCCGGGAGGTCACACTTTGGAACGCCGGAAGACCAACTTCCTGGACGGGACGCTGAGACGCAGCTTCAAGACGGGATCGCTGAAGAAACAGCGTGTGGAGGAGGAACAGATGCTGGAGATGTTTGTAAAGGAGGAGATGTCAGCCACACTGACCAGCGTGTTGGAGAAATGGAGCCGTCTACAGGGCATGCCTCAGCACCAGGCCATGCTCAGTTACATGACCGTCATCAAAGAGTGGCCAGGATATGGGTCTACACTGTTTGATGTGGAGGTGTGAATCATTTCTTTAAGGCTCAAAGCATTCCTACTGATTTTTTTTATTATTATTTAGTATCAGGGCTATAACTACCATGTACATTGTAGGGCCACCATTGGGGTGATGTGTAGGGTTGAGGGATAGATGTGTCATCCAATTGTGGTCAACAAATATTGACTACTACCCTCTATCTTAAATATGAAGATAAAGCCTTGTAAGGTAGCAATATTTATCACTACTAACCCTAAGCTTAACCTCAAAATGATACATTATTTCAAACATGTCACAGTACACTTGGAATTCATATACCTATCATTAAAATAGATGTCTGATTAAATTCTGAAATTTCAGTGTTAATACTCAATGACATTTCTCTTTCAAGACATGTTTTGTGCCAATCTTGTTCTTGGAGGTTTAAGATTAGTGCTGCAAAGAAGGCTTATAATGTCCTCATCTAACAATAATTAATATGGATGAGGCAATGTTAAAGTATTTGGTCTTGGCAGACTAGGGCTGAATCCGAAATCGCCCCCTATACCCTCAATCACTGTTCCCTACGTTAGTCCACTAATACAGTTCACTTGAAGGAGTAAATGAAAACGAGTTGAGGGAATTCAGACAGCCGTTGAGTGACCATCGGCTGAACATTCGTTATTGCGGTGCAATGTGGGATAGAATGAGTGCACTCGATAACATCCAATATGGTTTCGGACACCACTACAAATGGCTGTCCCCTCAAATAATGCCCTATTTGAGGGTATAAGGGGCAATTTCAGATTCAGCCTAGATCTGCTACCCACGAGACTTGCTACTGCCATTAGATAAACAGACATGCAGCTGTAAGCATGTAAGATGTGCTGCTACTGTATAAATCCCGTAGCAGATCTAGGCAGGTGGAGCTGGGGAGGTGGAAGGTTTCAGAGGAGCTCGCTGCAGGACTAGCCAACAGCGAACACTGAACCAGACTATTCAAATGTTGAGCAAGCAATCTCATTGGCTGCAAGATCAGCAGAGGCCAATCAGCTTGTGCCATATGGTAACGTGTGATTGCTCACAGATTGCATGTGAGGACTTCAGTCTGCCCTACGCCATCTAGAGTTTCATGACTGAATTAGAAATACAGAAATATACTAAAGTAAAAGCGACTTCTATCTTTTTATTTTAATCCTTCAAACTGTCAGTCAACTTTACCAGAAAAATCATGTTGACTGACCAACTTCAACAGTTAAATTTTGCGACTGAACAGCAACCAGACAAGCACTGAGCATCATAAACCGTAAGCCTAGTTAGGGTAAGGGTTTACGCATAATCCATCATAAGCCTAGATTCATGAAATTCAGACTGGTCTGAGCTGCTTTTTCAGCAGGGATATTTTCATATCTTCCACTATTATGAGAGTAGTCAGTAAGGCAATGTTACAGTAAGTCTCAGTGTTTAGCCACTGATGTTAATTGACATTAATTACATGTGTTTGTGTTTTTGTATATCTATCTGCAGTGTAAGGAGGGTGGATTCCCTCATGATCTGTGGCTGGGCGTCAGTGCTGAAAACGTCTCTGTGTACAAACGGGGCGAACCCAAACCACTCGAAACTTTCCAGTATGAGCACATTGTTTTCTTCGGAGCACCTCAGCCCAGCACATACAAAATCATTGTTGATGAAAGGGAGATGTTCTTCGAGACGTCTCAGGTAACAAACTTCTGTGTCTCTGTTATCAGTGCGGAAATGTTGTCAAATTGCATGTTTTAAAGCTTTAGGAGCATTTAAAGGATTAGTTCACCCAAAAATGAAAATTCTGTCATTAATTTCTCACCCTCATGTCGTTCCACACCCGTAAGACTGCAGTGTATAAATTAAGATATTTATACACTGCAGTCACGTCGACTTTTTTAACAATGTCTTTAGTACCTTTCTGGACCTTGAAAGTGGTGGTTATATTGCTGTCTATGGATGAGTCATATACCTCTCGGATTTCATCAAAAATATCTTAATTTGTGTTTAAGAAGATGAACGAAGGTCTTACAGGTGTGGAACGACATGAGGGTTAGTAATTAATGACAGAATTTTCATTTTTGGGTGAACTAACCCTTTAAATCTTTGAATCTAGTGCTTCTGATTTAGTTACTACATTCCCTTAGAAGTAGTTTTTAAAGGATTAACATGTGATTTTTATCTAGTGATTAACCAATGTGTTTTGTTGTGTGCTTTAAGGTGGGTGAAATCACTAAGATCATGAAGGCGTACATCAACATGATCGTCAAAAAGCGCTGCAGTATCATGTCCATCACCAGCAACAGCAGCACCTGGATGAGGTGATCGACACCAACCAGAGCTCAAAAGTGTCCTGCAAGTGAGGTATACTACTGACTGTTGATGATTGGAGAAAGAGAAGGAGAGCAGAGAAGAAACTGAGACTTCACCTCGCCAACTATTTTAACTTAACCTACTACAATCCTCTATCTGACCTGTCCTAAATACAACAGCACACATATTTATTTGGACCAATTTCACCTTGACAAAGCACAACAAAGCCTGGTAACCTGCTCACTGTTCCCATCCCTCACTGCCAGCACTCTGACTAATGACCAAACATATTTATTTCATTGTCTCCTCTTCTCCATTTTGTTCCCTTCTCTATATCCTCAGTTTTTAGTCAGTGATGTTGTAGCTATCCACCATCCACCTACAATTACAACATTTACTGGTAGTTTTACTGAGGTGTGTATATTGTGCTTGTGTGTGAGATCAAAGTTTACACATACACACACACACACACACACAGGTGTTTACTTTGTGGAGCACATACATTTTGTAAAGCCATGACTGCTGGAGGCCATTCAGAGAGCAACAAGGAGGAGAAAGCTATGCGTTAACATTCTCATTCGTGTCAATGGCAGCTGCTAGGCTGGCGCAGGACCCCCCAGAAGTATGCGATTTGAATTCTGCCATCTTTGCTCATGACCGCTCAGTTTCACATACATGTTTTTTTGAGCCAATCACCTGAGCCATAAATACCATGTGACTTATCACTCTCTGGAGCTGCAGGAAAATGACGTCATGGCAGCACTGATTGGCTGATGGTGCCACAAGGAACATGCAGTCGTTTCAAAAAAATTTGTCACTGATAAAACATCTACTATAATATAATATGTTGCTTCCAAAAATGTGTAGTTACGACCAGCAAGGGGCCACCTGGAGTCAGTCAGCCAATCAGATCGCAGTATATCTGGAGGCCGGCAGTGTGTTGATATCAGCAGTGTGACTGTTCACACGTCAACTCATATTTCACACATTATCAATGCAACAAATGTCCTATTTTGTATTAAATGCCAGAGTCTATAAATACATATGCTAAAGTGTTACATTTGATACTGTGTCTAAAATTATTTGTATTTACAGTAATTGCAATGTTTCCTTTTTTTGTTATTTTGCCAGTTATACAAAGCTTGTGTATAACTTTAACTGTACCAATGCACAAAAGCATTGTGACCAGTTTGGTGATTGAGAGTGTTCAACAAAAAAGTGTGCAGGTCCCAGGCGCCTCTATTTGCTATTACAGAGAACGGATATCGGTTAAGTGTTATGCAAGTAGAACCAGTTCTGCCCAATGCAAACAATGAAGAGGCCGTCATTAGACAAGTATTAATCTAGCAGTCAAGATTCAATAAGCATGTATTTGTACTGTTTCAATGTGTATACGTAACATTAATTTTGCAACATTATACTTATCCACTGATTTTTTTTAGAGCCTGTTCCACTAAGACATTTTGCAGTATTGATGCAAAAATGATGAGCCCACTGTATGCCAAAAATTACAGAATGCAAAGCTGAAGATCTTATTTACATATACTAATATTCATAAGTTTGGGGTCAGTAATATATATATATTTTGAAAGTAATGAATACTTCTATTCAGACGCATTAAATTGATCAAAAGCAACAGTAGAGTCAATTAAAGAGTAAATGCTGTTCTTTTAGATTTAATCAGCATTGGCAGCACAATTTATTGTAATGCTTTTGTTATCAGTTGGTCAGAACAAAAGTGGCAGACATGTTACTTGTTCAGACGACATTTTCCGGTGAAAATTCTTATTTTGGTCCTACTTCCAAGACATAGAATCTGTGATTTTGAAGTACAGTATCCACACCGATGTGGTGACTGACAGCAAACATTAGATTCATCCGCGCTGAGGAGCCGTGCCGATGCACAACCCACGTAAAGATGATAATTCTGCAAATAACTGCAATTGCAGGTTTCAAACAGAGATGGCGACAAAGAGGCAAAACTTACGGACTGCAGCTTTAAAAAATTTATAAGGTGTTAATATTTTTTCCACAAAAATGTTTTAGACATTGATAATAAGTATTTCCTGAGCACCAAATCAACATATTGCTGCTGAAATTTCAGCTGTATATTAAAATAGAAAATATTTCTTTTATATTGTAATGATATTTCACAATATTACTGTTTTACTGTATTTTTTGATTAAATGCAGCCTAGGTGAGCAAAAGAGATGCTTTCAAAAATCGTACCGACCCCAAACTTTTGAACAGAATATATAGTCCTTGCATATTGAAATCTCATAAAATTGTAGAATGTGTCGTCATATTTGACCACAGATTAACCAGCACAAACTGAATCAAGCGGGTCTTTGAATCCTGAAAACGCTTTAAGTTCTCAAGGCGCATATAAATCATTTTAGGATGTAGGTATAGTGCGCAGGCATCGACATTACACCAATTTTCTGGACTGTGAAAGCCTCATGTTCTTTAAAGTGTATCTTGACCATCTCGTAGGTAATCTTATGTAGATGCATATCTGTTCCCTCAAATCACAGGTGAAGTGACCATCTTGTCTTTACAAGAACTGCCTGAGTCAGCCTGACAAATGACCCTAAACATCTCATTTTACAACAGACATTAAGACACATTCTTGATTTTTATTTTGCTTTCTGGCATTTTATCATAGCCAAAGCAGCCTTTTTGTGTTTCATCTCATCTGGCTTCTTATTAAGGTTCATTCATTCCAGAGAGATGACAGACAAAAGACTTACAAACACAATAAGGGCATCATCCACTGACTCTCGGTCAACACAGAATGAGTCTGAGTGTGCCTGTTGTTTTTCTTTTTATGTGAGTATAATCCTGAAGTAAACTGCGACAGTACCTGTGTAATTTTGCTGTTTGATATGCAACTATATTTGTCAGTGTAATGCAAGTTCTTTTGTGAATGTGTGTACTGTATGTCTGAATTTAACCATGAATTGAAACAAGGATAATGATGATGGAATATGATGAAGATGTTTAGGGAGCTATGTGTATGGGTATTTCTATTACAATATTGTTATGTTATATTTATGAAACCGAATGGGAAGGGGCGGGTTGAGGGTTTGCTGTATTTATCTGTTATAGTGTTATAGTTGATAATTGGAGAAATGAAGGTGCAGGGGTCTCCCTTTCATGCTGATCCTTCTAGATTCAACACATCCTAATCTATTGAGGTTCGGATCAGCATTAAAGGGCAGCTTCTGCCGACACTGGTGAATTGTGTGAGCACTGTGAGGAAATGGATAGAGGAGATTTGTCATGAATAAGTGGAAAAGATTTGAATTTCTTGTTACGGTGTGTTGGTGCACCCAGCTAACAAAAATATGTTGTAAGAACGTTTTGCTAACGTTCCTGTTAAGTTATGAAAACCGTATTTCTGAATGTTCTCAGAACATGTTTTCATTTTGGAAGTATTATGGGAACATTACTAAAAATAGTAGTAAGTAGTAACGTTCAAAAACGTTAGACGACCGTCCAAGAAAAAGTTTCAGAAAACGTTCCATGAATTAGCTTATGTATAAATAACATTTTTGTGCTAATGTTTTGATAACGTTAATAAAGACTAGATAAACAGAACGAAAATTTTATTAACATTTCTAGAAAAACGTTTGTTCATAACTTTGAGAGAACCTTGCCAGAACATTCTTATAACGTTCTTTGTTAGCTGGGCATTATGTGTTGATGTTGTTGTGTGTTTAGAGGAGGTGGTGTTTCAAATTCAGAGCAGCCGAGAAGACTCAGGTGCTAGCTTACACTCTGCCTCATTATACACACATATTAACACACACATGATCATAGACATATGCTCACACACACACAAATCAACATAAAACATGCACACACACAGACATAGCACGGTTGGTTCTGTCTCTCACGCATTCACACTGGGGTCCTTGCTCAGCTGCAGGCAGCCAGTACAAGGCCTGAATGTAATTTCCTCATTGCCATTGTTATAATACTATAAATTATAGCTTACTCGAAAAAAAGAATAATTGTGCTTGTTGAAATATTGAGAGAGAAAAAAATGTTTTCTTTTGTAACTGGCTTTACAAAATGCTTTAATAAATTATTGTAATTTATCGCAAGTAGTGGTTTCATTTGTAGGCTATATTTAATATCCTACAAGTAGCTGAATATAATTTGCTCAGAAAAACTTTTTGTGGTGTTTTATTTGTCATCCACCAGAGGGTGCCAAAACATCTGGTTACGCTTTATAATAACATTAAGAAATATAACGCTTAGTAGATCATTAGTTCGTGTACAAATAATTAAAATTATTAAAATGTATATTACTTTTAATTTATATGGTTTATATGTTGACGTTATTCTTTATTGAATATTTAAGGACATTTATCTAAAAAATATAATTTCACTGATACTAAAATCTCATTCCCACTTACTCTTTTAATACTTAATTAACATACATAGAATACCAGCACAGAGTAACTTCTTGTTGTATACATGCATACAAAAATAAAAAAGACAGTTTATAGGGTATTATGGAAGGAAACAGGCTTAGTCTATTGGCTTTTTTATTATTAATAAAAAAAAAAACTTAAACACTTTTCAAACTTGGGGATTAAATGTGCAAATTTTTGCTTGTGAACATTAAGATAACAAAATAAAGAGGAGTGACAGCCTATTCAGTCTTAGTTTCCAATACGTGAAATTATAAATCTGATAAAGGCGTGTTGCTGAATAATCATGAGCCAGACTTTCCCCATTGGAAGATTACAGCGCGACGTCATGGACTACTTAATATTCATACGTCAAGCCATCGCCATTGGAACATTACTAAGTAGCTTTTGTATTATGTACTTAATATTAATAAAGCACGCCTTCGCCTAGGTAGGTATTGTAATGTAACCTCCTAAAAGTTGTTTTGCGAGGTGAAAGGGAAACACGACTACAAAACCTGTTTCCACCTTATGAAAGTGTCAGCGCTGAGGTTTAAAGGGAGATATTTGCAGGCAAAATATATTACAAATAAACAGAGGAGTTCACTGAAGTATTTGTTCATTTAAAGAAGAGAAAATGAATTGTATTCCTCTCGTCCTGCTTCTCTTTGGTTTGAGTTCTACACTGGCACAGAATTCTACAGCAGCACCTAATAGTACAACATCTTCAAGTACAGCAACATCGACTACAACACAGTCTTCAACTACAGCAACACCGGCTACATCACCACGTCCAAGTAAGGCAAATGTTACTCATCTCAGTTTTGGATTCAAAAAATTAGGTTCAATGTTTTGTTACTGTTATAGATCCTCTATTTCACTGTTGTTGAATTTACATACAAACTTTCAAACTTCATCTCTAACTATGATCTCAGTCTAACAAGAGAGTTTTGCTTAATTAAATTTAAAAGTGTCCTGTGATTACAATAACTACATTTTTGCTATTGAAACTATATATATATATATATATATATATAAAAGAAAGAAAAAGAAAAATGTTGTACTAGTAACTGCCTTACTCTGATTTCCCAAGCTGCTTTGGTTAGGTTTCATAACTAGGGATGGCCAAGGCAACCAATGTCTCATAGGGTCTAATTGTTGCCTAATATATTGAGTCAGGCACTAAAGACGTTACTGTGGTTAACACATAATCATGCTCAAAACAAGTTTAAACCCACAACTCTAACCTCAGTTGATTTCTACATTAACTGATGTGTTTTCTCTTCTCACTTTTCTAGGTTGTGAGAGCAAGACTGGTACAAGCTGTGAGGAATGCTTGGAAAATGTGGAAGTGAGTTTGGATAAAATTTTGTCTCTCTCAGTAAAGTTTGATATTATTGTCCTAATATTGTCCTTTACTTTATAGTGCACAAAGCAGACTGGCCTGTCTTATTTACTCTATGTTCACTCTGTTTACTTACGGCACACACATATGGGTGGGTGAAAACATGTTACAGTAAGAAGCAGAGAGATAAATGGGATCTGATGAGAACCAAAAACATATGAGATGAGAAGGAGAATATAAGAGTGACAAGGAAATAATGAACTCAGTGAGCAACTGGAATGGCTGGATTTTTTTTTACACTCATCAGATTATCACTTACCTCACCTGTGGAACAGGTTTGGTCTGTTCTGGATGTTTACAGTTTTGTGCCCTTTCTTAGAGCTCAGTCACTTGAGAGATCCTGTGCACTTCTCTTCCAAAGTCAGTCACGCATATACGTAGGACACCTGTATTCAGGTCGGCCTTTTATTTAGTGGTGTTTGCTAAACCCCAGCTTACAAAAATAAGAACATTTTGGTAATGTTCCAATTAAGTTGTGAAAATGTTATTTCTGAATGTTCTCTGAATGTTCAAAACATCCAGATTTTTAAATGTTTTTTTTTTTTAAAAAATCATTATGGAAACATTCCATTTTATCATTCTGCGAACATTTTGGGAATGTTACTTTTGAATGTTCTCCGTAGTAACTAAATAGTAACTAGTACTAAAATGTTTCAGGAAAAAAAAGGTTGCATAAACAATGTATAAATAACATTTAGTCTAGTTCTGATGTGTTTACCATTAAGGCATTTGAGCTGTTAGTATCTGTTTTTAGCTGTAAAATTCAGGATGGAGCTGTGTGACGCTGACATTCCATATTTATTAAACAAACCTTTGACATACCACAGACAAGCACACACAGCTGTTCTCACAGTCGCTGACGTGTGCGTCAGTATCAGTGTTTCCATCGGCTTCAGTGCGGATGTTATTGCCATCATCATCATCAGCATTGTTGCTGTCACTATCTGCAACCCTAAATTCAGGGAACAAAATATATTGAGCTTTGAATCTTACCTCAGTGGATGAATGCATATAACAATATTAGTTTTCAATCTATTTTTTCAGTGTCTGTGGTGCATCCCGACTAAAAAGTGTGTAACATACCCAGCCAAAACCATCCTGCCCCCCCATTCCCTCTGCCCACTGAATGATGCTCGATGGGGCCTTTGCACAAGTAATGTTTTTAAATTTCTTCCACTTATTCTTCTGTTTATTTACGTTTCTATGTTTCCTATGAACCTATCCTCCTTTGCACTCTCTGTTTTCAATTTTTTTCTTTAAAAAAAAATGTATCAAATACCTACATAAATATAGAGCGGTGCAGGGATGACGTCAAAACCCAGAAGACAAATTCGACGCTGGTTCCCTCAAGATTTTCCTATGGGTTTTCAATTTCTGAGTAAAATAAGGATGTGGTAAACATAGCATGACGATACTTGAATGTTTTGCTGTTTTGCTCTACAACCTAAATTACACACCCATATCGAAAACTCGAATTTTGAAGATGTTGTTTATTTTTTAAAAACATATGTTTCTAATAGGTAACTAGATAAGAACGTTTGGGGTGTGACTGTGTGTGTAATTTACATTGTCGAGCAAAAGTTTAAGTATCGTTAAGTTATGTTTACCACAGACCTTATTTTACTCATAAATTGAAAAAGCCCATTATAAAAACCCATAGGAAAATCTCGAGGGAACCAGTGATGAATTAGTCTTCAGGTTTTGACATCATCCCTGCACCACTCTATTGAGAACCGAACAATTTTTTTAACCATTATTCACAGTTTTTAAGTTAAATGATTGTCAGTTATTTAATATTGGATCTTCAGATAAATAGCATTATTTGTAACTTATTTAATGTATTGTTTAGACAACAGATTCATTCTCAGATGAGAATGTGGATCTTAACAAATAGAAATAGCCCAAAACATAGATAAAAATAAAGGTGACCATTTAAATAAAAAAACAACTTTGCATAAATAACAATACTAATAATAATTACACAAAAGCACCATATCAGTTATCGTATGGGCAATCAAGTTCAACTTTCTAATTCTAATTTTCTCATTCAAATTCTTTACAAGTCTAATGCTTAAATTAGCTTACATAATAAATTAGCTTTTATATATATATATATATATATATATATATATATACTATACTTTACTATAGACAGATAGATAGATATAGATAGATATATAAGCTAAGTATATATATAAGATAAATATATACAGTCAAACCAAAAAATTTTCAGACACCTTGAACATTTCATTCATTAATACAGTTTATTCACTATAGTTTAAAAAATGGTAATAAAATATGACAAGATCTCAGAGTTAAACTGTGTCAGAAAAAATTAATCTTAATTATGTCAGATAACACTTAAGCAAAACATGGTCAGGTCAAAGTGTCTGAATAATTTTTGGTCCCAAATTTTTATCAATTTTACTGGTAGTCCACTGTATGAAGAATTTTTGGGTATAATATGTCACAGTTTACTTTATTTTGCTATCCTCACTTACATAAATGAACTATATTTTCCTGCACCCACTAGCAAAAAAATATCAAAAATATCAAAAATGTCTGAATAATTTTTGGTTTGACTGTGTATATATATATATATGTGTAAAATCGATAACAGAATTTCAATATTGTTGCATCCCTAAATATTATTCTTAAAGTTAACATATTTTATTCATGTGATGTTTTTATTGAGGTCTAATAATATTTTTTTTTTTGTCATTTTTGTGTCAAAAAACAGAAATAAAACAATAAAAAAAAAAAAAAAAAAAAAAAAAACGTTTAAGCATATTGGTAATCAGGCACTTAAACATAAAAAATGGTAGCAGTCATAAACAAGCCATATCGGGAGGACTATCTCTAGTCCTTTCTCTAGCCCAAATTACACATTCATCAGAACTACAGTAACTACAGTACTTAATTAATATTACTATAATCATATGTGCTTGCCATTAATGTTATATGAGTTGTAACTGCATCACCTTAAGAGATAATTTTTTGACACTTTCTGTTTTTTTGTGATATTCAGTAAACTTCCAGATTTTGATCATTACATTGTCAGTGGCTGGAGCGCTCCTCATCATTGGTGTTCTGGTGTGTATATTCTGTTGCTGCAAGTGTGAGAACGCTGGGTAAGTCTGAGATGTGTCTGACCTATTGTATGTCACATGGCCTTTTATAACATTGTTGGCTGACAAATGAGACGCACCCTCCATTTTGCTGTCTTAAATACTATGGGGAGTTGATGTCACCTCACCTGCCTCAGGCTATAATTACATTAACTAGCATAAATGTTTACTTCAAATTGATCAACCTTTCTGAATCTCTGTGAAATGGTCAAATGGTAGAGAACCAAGAGAGCTCAAGATCATATATGGAAGGCTCAACAACTTAACTTGCTCAACCTAGGAAACTTTGTCTTTCACAGATCTGCTCGATTTGACAACAGGATGAACCGGAAGCAAGACAAGAGGAAAACGAAACAAGAGGAGAGGTAAGAGATTCAAATTTTAATATTCAAAATAGAGATGACAGTAGGAGAAACAAGATATTTTATAAAACCAGTTTAAAGGGGAATAATGGACATTTTCATTAAAGGGTTAGTTCACCCAAAAATGAAAATGATCCCATGATTTACTCACCCTCAAGCCATCCTAGATGTATATGACTATCTTCTTTCAGACAAACACAATCAGAGATATATTTAAAAATATCCGGGTTCTTCCAAGCTTTATAATAGTTGTGAATGGGGAGCCACATTTTGAAGCAAAAATAAAATGCATCCATCCATAATAAAAGTAATCCATACGGCTCCAGGGGGTTAATAAAGGCCTTCTGAAGTGAAGCGATGGGTTTTTGTAAGAAAAATATCCATATTTAAAACTTTATTAACTATAATAACTAGCTTCCGACAGATGGCCGTACGCATCGATTTGCGGCGGAAGAGCAACCTCTGACCCGACGCAATGACGAACTCGGAAGCGCAGAGGATAGAGCAAAACAAAACATCGATCACGAATTAGAGATTTTAAAGAGAAATGTTGGAGGATTTCGATATAAGAGAAGAAGAGCTTGAGTTGCATAGCCCTATTTGTTTAAACCACGAGAGGCGTCTAAGCTTACTCCTACATCCTGTGTCATACATCGCGTCAGGGGTTACTTTCTTGGCGCAAGTCGACTTATTACTGCAGTATGCATATGGTCGTATATGCATGTGGCCCCCCATTAACAGCCATTATAAAGCTGGGTAGAGCCAGGATATTTTTAAAAATATCTCTGATTGTATTTGTCTGAAAGAAGATAGTCATATACACCTAGGATGGCTTGAGGGTGAGTAAATCATGGGATAATTTTCATTTTTGGGTGAACTAACCCTTTAAGTACCACTACCTTTTATCGAACGTCTGCTTTCTATATCCATACATATACAGAGACCACTGCAAAATGAGCCGTTTCTCTGGATTTACTATTTATGTGCATGTGTTTGAGAAAAATGTTTTAAGACCTAGGTTAATGAAAACAAAACAAGTTTATACTCATTTTTAAACAACACGATACAAATGTTTTAACTCAGGAGGAGTTCAGAAATCAATATTTGGTGGAATAACCCTAATTTCCAATCATAGCTTTCATGCATCTGATGGAAGGTCACAAGCCATCAAACAAAGCCAAGCTTGCTTGGATTTTTGTGGCATGAGTGGCATAAAGTCACTCAACAGCAATGTGAAAGACTGGTAGAGAGCATGACAAGACATGAAAACTGTGATTGGAAATGAGGCTTATTCCAACAAATACTGATTTCTGAACCCTTCTAAAGTTAAAACATTAGTATCGTGTTGTTTAAAATTGAATATAAACGTGTTTTCTTGCATTATTTGAGGTTTGTAAACATGGAATCATTTTTTTTTTTTATTTTGACCAGTTGTCATTTACTGCAAATAAATGCTCTAAATGACAATGTTTTTACTTTAAATGTGGAAGAAATGTTGTCGGTAGTTTGTCAAATAAAACTAAAATATAAATTTTACTCAAACACATACTTATAAAAAGTAAATTCAGAGAAATTGCTAATTTTGCAGTGGTCTCTTAATTTTTCCGGAGCTGTATATGCACATGCAGAGTCATTATGCACATGCATATTCAAAGCAGACAAAAGATAATATGTTATGAGGAACTTAGATGTGACAAAAGGTGTTCTATAAGAAACCTGTTTTACAGCTGTAACGGCTATTAATTGTCAACATACCTTAAGGGTGTGCGTGTGATTTCACAAGGAATTTATGTTCTTGTGTTCTTCTGCCACAGAAAAGCTGAGATGAAGATTAGACACGATGAGATCCGTCAAAAATATGGTGAGTCAACAATTCCCTCGTCTCAGAAACTGCATAAATAAGGGAATTTGAACAGGTTATTATGCTGGCAGTGCATGAAAAATAAATCAAAACCATCAATCACTGTGAAGGTAAGGACCATATGACAGTGTTTTAAAAATAGATTTAGCCTAGTGTTTTGGAATGTTTTCATGACTAGTCAAATATTCATGTTTTTAAGAAGGTGTGCTCCCTCTAGTGGTGGTAATGCAACTTGTCCTCTTGTGTTTGGCCTTTATTTTAAGAAAAAAAATGTTGCTATATATTTGATTTGAGGGTATGTTTGATTAATGTGTTTTTTCTGCCTCTCTGTATCAGGTCTCAGCAGGGCAAGTCCTTATGCCAGATTTGAAAATCCCAACTAAAATGATGTTATAGATGAACACTTCAACAATCTGCTGTCTATGCCAAAATTATTAAAATGGATAAATGGAAGAATGAGATTCCACTGTGATCAAAATGATGAATTCAACCTAAGTCCATTTATGTTAATTTATTTTATTTTCTACAATTTTCCACAAAGGTTATGCCTTTTCAATCTCCTGTAATAAATAATAATAAAAAATCATTTTGCTTTTTCCACTCATGAATTAAAACAGTTTTTTAAGTATTATTATATTTGTACAAATGTTCATTTGTATATTTCTGTTCTTGTCAGAAACGATAAGATTAAAGTGCTGACACAGGACACATTGCATAAGCACTGAATGGGTCAGGACTTTGCACATCATATTCTCATGCTGATTAGGCCATTTAGTGACTGTTAAAAAAACTGCCCCATCATAATATGAAAGTATTTGCAAATTACCCTGTAAAGGATTCACTGAAACCTAAACGATTCTTTGTAAATGTACCTCAATATATGAAGTCAATTAAACACTATTCTGCTAGGTCTGACCATGTCTATTTTCCATAGTCTGACTTTTTTAGGATAAATGCTTGCTTATGTAATGTACTGATTTTTTGAATAAAATAATTATTAATAAAAAAAAATAATTAAAAGTTGCTTGCCTGTTTTGCCTTAAATCTAATAAAAATATGTTTTTTTCCTAACAGATGGTCAATTTATGTTTTGGTCAAGTGTTAAATGTTCAAATGTTGATCATCTATCTTGGGATATAAGCTGTATTTTATTATTATTATTATTTTATTCACTTTCTATTGGGTCTGCAAATCCTTTGCCAAAATTTGTGACATGTTTATATATAGTTCTATTATAGTATAATATAGTATATAGTTTTAATCAATTAACAATAAATGCACACTGAAGTTAATACAGTTCGACAAAATCTATAAAAATAAAAAAAATTTACAAAACCCAATTTGTAATACAAAAACTACACCAGAATGGGTATCAGGCCTGCAAATGTGTCTCTCAGTAGGGGATGGCAAGTTTGTAGTCAATGATAAACATATCTATTGCTGGTAACAGAAACTGATGAATGCAATCGCAACCATAATTTGTGTAAAAATTTAGAAAATTAGATAAGGTTTTTGGGTTGGATACAGCTAAATATTACATTTGTGACTTTTCTCTGACCACATGCTAATAAAATATACATTAGACACAAAGGACAACGGCATTTGGGCCGAGCCGGCATTTTGACACGTGACCTGAGAATTCTTGTGTAATATCAAAAGGCATTTACAACCTTGTTTTTTTTACAGTCTATGCTTACAACCTTGCTGTCTCTCTTTTTATCTTGAATACTTGCAATGGGATTAGTTTACCAGTTGCCAGAAATAACTGCCGTGGGAAACCTGACAACTTCCAATCCACCACATAACATGTAAACAGAACTGGGTCAGAAAACACTGAGCATCGTTGTGTACAAATGAGGAAATATGGCTATCACCTATAGTTGTACCTCTTGTTAAAGTGGTACGTACATTTAAAAGAAAATTAACTGATTCACTAGCCCTACTGCTAGAACCTGGAGGAGATGAGCAACACGGGCCTACTTTATCTCCAGAAATTCGCGGGGAGCTTTGCTCGCTCACGCGAACGAGAGGGATGTCATGTGACCAGAAACCAACCAATCATTGATAAAGTAGGTAAAGGAAAGCGCGTTCCCGTCGACAGCTGTGTTGCTCTACAGTGTGGAGAGCGCATCTTGTGTTCAGTATATTTCCATAATACAGACCAACAGACACCTGCAAAAATGTCCGAAGACAAGCCTAAGGTGAGCATCCGATTTGTAATTTGACCGTATTTTAAAGCTTTTCTTAAAACGAGCCGAATGAGGCCGAGTTCCAGTTTCATTTTGTGCAACCTTGCTGTGATAGTGAGATTGCGCATTTATGCGGGAGAAAGGCGGTCGGCACGCAATCATTGTCTTGTTTTCATGTAAATGCCATCCGTTTTTATTTTAGAGGCTTCTGTTTTCATTACTACACGTTTTAAACGGTCCGTTAAGCAGATGCTCATTCAAAGTACGTGATTATTTTGTACTTACCGCGCATTTGCCCCCGGTGTAATTCAGCGTTTGCGGGTTTTTCTTTGTGAGAGCGGAATGGCGCTGACCGGCCACGTTACGCCACTGGCGTAAGGAAATGCCGCAAGAACAGCGGTACGGAATATAAAAGAGCGTCGTGGTACACGATGTTCGTGCTCCATTTGGATGGTAAATAAACGGATAAAGTGTATATTCCGCCTTAATCAAAAGTATTCACCCCAAAAGTTTAATTTGAGTAATCTTTGTGTTACGGATATTGAGTTCTGAGTTGCACCTCGCTGCGCCAGATGCTTAAAAATGGCGCACAGAGCCGCAACAGTGTTTGACTAGAAGGCTAATATTTGGTCCTGCATTTGCATGTCTGTTTTTTGTGGATTGTACGTTTTGTTCTGTTCGCTGCTGTTATTATTAAATAGGTGGCCAGGATGTACTAAACATTGTTATAACTCGCTTTTTCTCAGTTCTTAAAAAACTTAGTATCCACTAGGCCTTGTTGTTCACTACCTAAGTTGTCGTCCTCCTAAAAAGATGTTCCAAGGGCCTCCAAACATATTCCACAGCAGGGTAGTTTGTTTAAAAATGTCGTTGTGTTTCATGCATCTTAAATGTGTCGATTTTGCACAATTTGATCTCGCCAAACTTTCCTTCGTGCACTTTATTATTGTTTCAGGAGGGAGTGAAAACAGAGAACGACCACATCAATCTGAAGGTGGCGGGGCAGGATGGCTCAGTGGTCCAGTTCAAAATTAAAAGGCATACGCCACTCAGCAAATTAATGAAAGCGTACTGTGAGAGACAGGTAAGGCTCTTCCTGAAATTAGAACTAGTTAAATAATCATGTAGATGGTAAAAACCGTAGCACTTAAGACTGCTCTGTGGGGGCAGTCCATGTGAGTCACATGTTACTGTCAGTGGAACAATGTTATACCAGTGCATTCACAATACAAAACACTTCTAAATTACTATAGGTAGAACTCAAAAATATCGCTTCTAATAACTACTAAAAACCTGTAATATCACATTCTAGACTTGTATTGTAAAACTGTAAACATTGCTTTTCTTTCAGGGTTTGTCAATAAGACAGATTAGATTTAGATTTGACGGGCAACCAATTAACGAGACAGACACACCGGCGCAGGTGAGTAAATGTTTGTAGCTGTCAAATCCCCAGTGGTATTTTTAAAATTTATGTGCTATTATAGTATTTATTTTAATATTTTGTATGGGTTTTATTTGTATATTTTAAGTGAGTTTTTATTTTTTTTATTTTAGTTTTCAGAATTGTGTAATTGTCACTTTTATTCATTTGTTTTTTGTTTCTTATTAGGTTTCATTTATTTTTATTTCCAATTTAGTACTTAAATGAAAATTAGAAATGTTGCTTTGGCAACTAGCTGAAATAAGTTTAGGTTGAAGTTTTTCATCTATTTACGTTTTATATTATTTTAGCTTTATTTCAATTAACGAAAATTATTTGTAGTAATTTTACTAAGCATTAACACTGGAAATCCCAGATCATGTTCTCTTCATTTAAAGGTTTATGTTTGTTTGTGTATGTATCTATGTGTGTGTATGTATGTATGTATGTATGTATGTATATATATATATATATATATAAAGCACATGCATACGTGTGTATGTGTATATATTACATGTGTGTGTATATATATATATATATATATATATATCTCTATCTCTCACATGCATACGTATTTGTGTGTGTGTATATATATATATATATATATATACGCGCAAATACGTATGCATGTGAGAGAGAGAGATATCTCTCTCTCTCTATCTCTCACATGCATACGTATTTGCGTGTATATATATATATACACACACACACGCAAATACGTATGCATGTGAGAGATAGAGAGAGATGTGTATATATATACACACACGTAATATATACACATACACGTATGCATGTGCTATATATATGTGTGTGTGTATATATATATATATAGCACATGTATACGTGTATATATTACGTGTGTGTGTGTATATATATATATACACATACATACATACATACACACACACACACACACGCAAATACGTATGCATGTGAGAGATATATATATATATATACATATATATATCTCACATGCATACGTGTGTATATATGTATATATATTACGTGTGTGTGTTTGTATATGTGTGTGTAGTGATATAAATCTTTTTAATACAATTAAAATGAACAGGTGACAAGCCATACAGTATTTCCTTACCTTATAGTCACTGAAAATTTTTTTCTCTTTTCATTTGTTAGTTGGAGATGGAGGATGAGGACACGATTGATGTATTTCAGCAACAAACTGGCGGCTCCTGCTAAAACTCCATACCACCTGGACCCCACGCTTATCTATTTTATTCCTCATGATGTTTCATTCAGATGCTTTCACACTGTTTCCCCTTCTCTTTCTCTCTTTGTCTCTCTTCTGTCATCTCTAGCTTTCCTAGAGTGGGCATCACAAATGGTTTTTCCAGTAATATTTATATACGCAATGGTTAGACAGCTACTGTGGTGGGGGAACAAACTCAAGAAAGCTTCCAGAGGGTGTAGTTCTTCAAATTGTCCACAGGCCCCACCAGCCACCTCTGCAGGGTTTTGTTGCTCAGAACACTGATTCTCTCTGACCAATCACAACAGGGAACCGTTGACCCCTCCATAGTATATTCGCCCTATAAAAAGTGAAGCATAGGGTTTGTTTTTGTTTTTCTCTTCATCTTTCAATTCTTAAGAGCTTTAAGTAGGCCTGTTTCAACTCAGATTGTATTTGCCTGTATGTGTTGTAGAAATATGTTTGACCAGTGTTGTATTCATTTGCCTTTTTAATGGGGCTGCTTCTCGTATAAGCTCACTGTAGGGACGGGATCTATGGACCTTCTTGTTGGTCGTTTAAAAATGAAGAGACGGACTACATGACACAATTTACAGTGACCCTTTCTGGACCAAAACCCAAAGATGGTACTCTATTAGCTGATAAAGGCAGGATTATACCAACTAGTTCTAAGTTTATACTTTTAAATGTCTGTAGAAATATATCCATTTACCATTCCCATTTCCTCTTATATGTTGATTGAGGAGAGTGGAATGACATAAATAGACCAATATTTCTTTTCCTTTTCTTTCTTTTTTTTTTTTTTTTTTTTTGTCCCTTTTTTTTTAATCCCAAATCTACGACCAGGTCTTGAAGCAAATCAAAAGGGAATCCTTTTCCGGTTTTGTTGTGGAGATGTATCTGTCATCGTTCACAAGGACTGGTCTGATCTCTTTTAACATCTCTAGCCCTCCCACTGTAATTCATATGGCTGAAAGGGAGAGAGGGTTTTAAGGGTTGACTCTAAGATTTCCAGATGTTGGCATCCTTCTGTACTGTGTACTTTTTTTTTTTTTTTCTTTTTCTTTTTCTTTTTTTTTTTTCCTTTTACTACTGTAAACAATAAATATAGTTTGGTACTCATTTTTTTTTTTTTTGCTGAGGCTTTTTCCGTCATGTACAGAGTGTGTTCGTAATTGTTTAACAGCATGTCTTTTCAAATACAAAGCCTGTAGAAAAGCACAATGACGCATCCTTTAGCAATATGTCAAGTCTCTTTAATACACAGTTATTACATGTATAAACATATAAAACATGAGATGAAGTGTCAAAGATTAAATAGAAAATATAAATAAAATCTGGAGTGTCACAAAGGCACTTGAATGTACGTCACACATGTAGCTTTTTGCATTGTCTTACAAGACAAGATGCCGTGTTTTTCATATCCACTTTTAAGATTAAAATATATTTCTAAAAATCTATAGTAACAGTTACAGATAACAAAATGCTTGTAAAACAATTTGGGATTTTTCAAAACTGCGAAATAAAAAAAAACTTGCCTTCAGAATGGTGGTGAACAATATTTTCTTGAGATATTAAAACTATTTAAGCAGTCAGCAGTAATATTACTCTTGTGTACAAATTGTATGTTCTTTCATCCAACCATTGTAGTCCATTTTATTTGTTTACTTTGGCTGAAAATGAACAAACACCACAACCTACTTGGGTGACTACTGTTTTTCTCCCTAAATCCTCTCGTAAAAGCTTTAATTAGTGTCTGAAAGCAAGTCTGGAATTTTTTTAGGGAATTTCAGGTCAAGTATGTGTGGCAATATGTTTGTAAACATATTTGTCCTCTTTTACACGATTCTTCACATAACTGTCTATGAAGAGAGCTATGAAACCACTAGAGCTTATAGAATTGTCTTCATTGATTTGTTATAAAACCAAAGTTAACTGTAAAACAATTAGCTATTCACATTCATGTTCTTTCACCATGGGTGCTATGGCGCAGACAGAACAGACACTTTCTTCCCTAATTGTTTTGTGTCTGTTTAATTAGGTGCAAAATTTACAGGTTTCCATCAGCTACACCTTTCCACTGAACACTAAAAGCACCAGTCTTCTGGCAGAATGCAGGAATGCAAAGGCTTTTCCCTCATTCCTCTTAAGAGCTGCATGGAACTAATATGCCCATGGAGATGATAGTAAACCTGAGTAAACACTTACATCTTAGCTTCAATTTAGATTTATCAAGCAAACCATTTTCATTTGTGGGGAAAAGTGTAATTCAAGTGTCTGGTCTTTTTCCCTCGTGAAGCACCAGCTGTGTTATTGGGATGTCTCTGTGTTCTGCACTGAGAAATAGAGTCTGCAGATTCTTTGCTTTCACCACAAGGGGGCACGAGAAGACAGCGGATGTCTTACAAGAGCCCAGCTTCTCGGCACATGTAGTAAAACTGGCCTCTCTTTGCAATAAGGTTATTGGGAGAATCCATCTCCACGATATGTCCTTTATCCATAACAATAACCCTGTGAAAACAGAAACGTCAGTATTAATATTAATAAAACATCACAATACAGACATTACTGACATTTGAGCAATAATAAACATTTGTGTTGTCAGATAACCGCGTATATTTTCATAAATTGCGCACGTAGTTGCTCTTGCGTACGTTAGAATTGCGTCAAATGAGCACGTGGTAAACGACGGAATTTTTGAAGACTGTGTGAAATGTGATGCATCCAATTCACAATGAAGGTAAGCAGTTCACCTTTTTATTATTTGGTGCGTTCTTATTTTTATTTGAAGTATGTAATTTCTACGCCCCGTACGGCACGAAATGCAAATATTTCCAAAACTAACACGTCTCCCATTAAGGTGCGGTTACATTAGCAAAATTTCGCGGTCAAAAAGGTCCATTGTCTATTGTCAATAGTGCATCAATGTATGAAGCACAGCTCACACATAAGTCACTTTCAAACCAAGCATCATTCTGTTGGTCAACTCGGCGAATTCACGTGACCAACTGAACCCGATCAAAGTCCCTGTTCACTCGGCGGCCATATTTGCAACGCCTCCGGGCAGCTATTTCGTGCATCTAAGACCAAGTCCTATCTATTTGAATAGGGGAATGCTGAAATCTCAAAAACTGCTGAGCGAACTCACAATTAAATAACATATTTCAAATCAGCATCAAAATCTGACATGAACTGTCCACTAAATTTTGTTTATTATGCTCTAATAGCGTTAATATATATATATATATATATATATATATATTTTTTTTTTTTTTTTTTTTTTTCAGGTTAGATGAGCCAATGCGCATGTGCAGTCCTATGCGCGAGTCTCAGGTTTCTATGGGAACTGGAGCTTCTAACGGCAGCTGCAGTGACGCAATGACTTTATCAATCAGCGATTGGCTCTTTTACTTAGAAGGAGGGACTTATTCCGCCATATTGCACGTTGCAGTTTCTTCCATTCATAACTAATAGGAATGAACTGTCTTTCTATATCTATAAGGCGTTTCTCAATGTCAAGGAAGGATCCTCGGAAGCCAGAATTTCGAGGATGCCACGTCATCGACATCCGTCGAAGGACTGTTCCAATGTTGAGGATCCTCGGAATTTCAAACAAGGACTGAGTCCTTCGTTCGAAAAATATCCCATATACAGGAAAGGATGCATATGTGTAGCCTTCGCGCTCTTCGCGCTCTCAAATCACCCACAATCCTATGCACGCAGCTTTGCGATCTTGTTCAAAAAATTAAAAAAAAAATGTCGGACGTTAGCGGGGCAATATGCTTTCAAATGTACGTATATTTACGTTACCAAACATTTGTTATAACTGTAGTAAATATGTCAGATAAATAAAGTTTATCGTTTAAATGCCAGTACAAATTACTACTGTATTGATATTATAAATTATACAAATACAAATTACGTTATTGATGGCTAACTGAACCGGACCGTCATTTAACAATTGTTAGCTTGGTTGCCGTCACCGGCATTTCTTTTATAAATAACTAGTTAAGTTGTCCAAAGTAATTTAACGTTAATATTATACCATTATACCATTCACAGCATTATTCATGCAATGACGTGCACTTGCTAGTCTGTTCCATTTACGTGTTCTCCGAATGCTAAAGAGGAGCCTCGCCTAGCCTCTGAAGGAAGTGACTTGGAAGGACCAGTCCTGCCAAGGAAGTATCCTTGACATTGAGAAACGCCTATAGTCTTTGACCCGAAGCAAAATCTGCAGGGCTTCATTTTCATGACAAAGCAAATGGCTAACTTACAGTTGTATAATAAAATGGGATGTGAGAAAGTATTTTTATATCGAACATTACACATAGCAGCTTTAAAATATTTCCTGACAGACTGTGAAGATTGAGATGCAGCTGTGTGGTCTGAAAAGTTTGGGAACCACTGTTTAAATGATTGTGTATCATGACGTACTTTGTGTAATCCATAATGGTATTGAGGCGATGTGCTATGGTGAGAACAGCACAATCCTCAAACTGGCTGCGGATGGTATACTGGATCAGGGTGTCTGTCTCCAGGTCCAGTGCAGCTGTAGCCTCATCCAGCACCAGAATTTTAGTCTTTCGAAGAAGCGCTCTTGCTAGACATACCAGCTGTCTCTGACCAAGACTGCAGGAAGAGAAACGTTCGCTATTGTTAATCGAAAGTGCAAGCCATTGGTGATGGTATAAAGAGATTTCAAACCAAAAACAACATTCTTATTTATCTCAAATACAGTAGCTCTTTATTTAGCCATTTAAAATGGTGAAAGAATAGCACTATTGGATGCACATACCTGAGATTTTCACCTCCCTCTGAGCATTCATGATTGAGTTTATCTGGAAGTTCAGACACAAAGTTTTTAAGGTGAGCCAGTTCCAGGGCATTCCACACCTCCTCATCAGAATAGGCATCGAAGGGGTCAAGGTTCATACGGAGAGATCCAGAGAACAGCACTGGGTCCTGGAAGGATATAAAAATTACAAAACTGATTTGTGAATTCAAAAAATTTGAAATACAACAAAATATTGCAATTATAAAGTTATTTTGGTTCCATTAGGTGGAGTGTCTTAGTTATACACACTTGTGGAATGATGGTAATGCGGGATCTTAGATCGTGAAGCCCGATCTCTGCAATATTGATTCCATCGATGTAGATCTCTCCTTTTGCTGCTTCCAAGATCCGGAAAATTCCAAGAGCCAAAGATGACTTTCCTGCGCCAGTTCTTCCCACAATACCAATCTGAAAGGATAAAAGGAACCAAAGAATGAGACTGTGGGAATTTTTTCAATATTGCTTAACTTTGAGAAATTATAGAAGGTATCATCAGGAACACTTTGTATTACCACAATCCCACCAAATGTTTGTCAAGTTTAATTACAGTAATATACTTTCAACTTTTACCATCCTATTTAGAACATTAAAATGGTTATATTTTGGGTGGACTATTCCCTAAAGGTGTACAAGAATCTAACATTGTTCAGGAGAAATGAGGCAAGGTATATATCAACCATAAAAATAATAAAAAATAGACAGCAATAATATTTTATAGTAAATGCTGAAGTAGAATATTTATGGACCTTCTCCCGCTCCTGAATGTGAACAGAGATGCCCTTCAGGGCCAGCTCAAGGCCTTTACGGTATTGAAGGCCATAATCTTGAAACTCTATGGTCCCTGTTTGAGGCCAAGATGGTGGCAAAGAACTTCCTTCTATGCTCCAAGCTGCCTGTAAATGATGATATAAATGGTAACGAGGTTATTACTGACCAGCAAAGGCTGTATAATTAGGCTGTAATATAATAGCCACACTCACCTCTTTTGGTGTGTCTGCGTACTCTTTGACTCTCTCGACTGACACAATGTTGTTCTCTACATCTGTCCATGACCTTACAATCCAGCTCAGGAAACCTGTCACCTGAGAGACAGCAAAAAGCATTTTAAAATGAGTCACTAAAGAGGACCTGATTTGTCTGATCTTTATGTAAATAATGGCTGCGTTTTCTTCTCTGCATTTTAATTTGAAAACGGCTGACCACAAATGAAAGATACCACAGTAGATCTTGAGCAAGAGTTAAAAGCTATTTTGATTTGAGGTTTGAGGGTGAACATTGCAAGAGAGAAGTTGCCACATGCAATATCTCTAATAGCTCTCGTAATATTTGCGTTAGTAATGTCGGGTTCTGCATAGAGTCATTAGAAATGATTCACACCTGAAGTGAATGAGACACGGCCAGACCGACCATACCAGGGCTCAGGGTTCCTTTTGCCATCACAGAGAGAATAGAAGCAGCAAGAACAATGCCATTACCCAGGAACTCCAAATTCACACCCAGCCACCTGCACAAGATGACATTGTTATATATCAGTACAATGTCAATCAACTGAAATGTATTTCGTAAGATGCCCACCACAGGGGGTGGTAATACAGGATGCGCTCTTGCATTACTTGAGCACCATTTTTTTATTCTGTTGTTTCATGTCATTGTGCCCCATCTGGCTGTTGGTGAATGCAAGGGTTCTTCCCAAGTGAATGCTAGTCCAGATTGTGATATTTGATTCTGAGTGTAGATGTTATTGTGATTGTAAGACTGAATTTCGAGGAGTGCCTCACCTTGTGGCTACGAAACGGGGGAAGTAAGCAGTTTGGTTAAGATCCACCTTGTGATTAGCACCCATGATGAAGCGTGACTGCTCACTGAACGCCCGGATGACACTGGCACCCTGCACAGTCTCGTTTAAGTGCGTGTAGATGGGAGAGCGACTCACTGACTCCAACCGCCGCAGCTGGCAGGAAGTGGCCACGTAGAAACTCTTCAAGGGTGAAAAGAGTGAGAGAGACATTATAGTCAAAACCAAAGTAGGACTTTAGTTGATTTCCTGTTAGATTCAGGTATTGTTGGTGTCAGCAGATGGGTTCAAGAAATTTCTAGCATTTGCGGTTAACAAATGAGCCTTCTTTCCTTAACCCCATAAATGCAGATTTAGACGTACCTGTATGAAACCATAGAGTAATGCCATAGGGAGGATGATAATGGCAGCGAAAGGAGTGGCCATCAACACAATGATACAGACTTCCAAGAGTTTGAAGAAGTAACTTAGCATCATCTTTAGCCCATCTGGGATCATATTATCTATGGCATCTATCTCTTTAGCAAAACGATTGAGGAGGTTTCCGCTGGGAGTGGACTCGAAGAACGACATCGGGGAGTGAAGGACGTTGTTCAGAAGTTCCAAGTGAAGATGACGGGAGGCGATGATACACCCTAATGAGATGGCCACCGTGGTACCAAATATGGCAATTCCTAAAACACAGGAAATGATGAAAATGAGTTTAGTTTACTTGAATCATAACTGTAGCTGGGGTAAAACACTAAGATTCTACTAACCTTGTGCAAAGCCGAGAGCTCCATAGACTCCAAGTTTCAGATCTGTGTTTAATTGAGTGCCGTTGATCACAGGCTGATCAGCCCACAAGCTTAACCAGTAGTTATTAGACAGAGATGCTGCTTGTTGGACGGCGTACAGGAATACAATTGAAACTATCAAAGGCAAACCAATAGTGCGGAAGTATTCAATGTACATCTCAAGTTTGACCTATAGGGACAGAGAGAAAATGGAGACAAGGACATAAGCCAAACTTGTATGGTTGATAGAAAGGGAATGACATATTTCAAACGAAGAAGTTTTAACATAAATGATCTTACTCTGCCTATCCGTGCTTTATCAACATTTGTCAGTTTCCCCAGGTCTTCTGGGTTGCGGTCCTCATCAGAATCAGGTAGTGGCTCAATTGTAATGCTGTTTGTGTCACCACTGAAAGAGATTTGAGTTTGAATCAATCAAAAAACTTTATGCTTCTCATATTTAGTTAATGACTGTTAGGGTATAGGGTACTGCAGATATGAGTGCTAAAAGTTGGAAATGAGTGAGCATTTTAGCACTTCTGGTTCCAACATCCTGAATTCAATGGGTTTTTTTAAAGGCGTAATTTGTTTATAGCCCAGCTTTAGCTTTTTACTTCTGGCGATTGTATGTATGCTTTTAAAGATCTTAAATGTTGCGTTCAAGATTATCAAAATGAACAAAACATGCAAGAATCATAAACTTTTGTTAGTCCCAGATATGATTTTGTGCAGTGATCCAAAAGCCAATGGAAACATCCAATTGCCCTACAAAACGACATCATACCTGCACCAATTTCAGTTTCAGTTTGTCATATTTATTAGCATTGAATTAGCAAATTTAAAATCCCATACCCGATGAGCTGCTCTTGGGACAGATCCCTGGAAAATGGCATGCATTCAGTAACACTCAATCTTACGGATTTCCTGGAACCTGCAAGTGGATGAGTTCAACATAAAAATCATCAATAATATTCAATCTATAATGAGTTTTTTTCCCCACAACATTTGGATTTTACACTATGAATTTTCATACTGGTCCTGGTTGGTTTATGATGAATTGGTATCAGTTCAGCTTATGGTACAATGCTAGGAGAACCTCAGAAAATGCTGTTCACCAGAAAAAAAAACTTTGCCAGACAGTGAAGCTTGATCCCCTGATTAAACTAGTTAAAAGCATGATGGGGACACTAGCATCCGCAACATATTACCTCTCTGGAAGTCCTCCGTAACGCACTCTTTCCTTTCAGAGCTTGCGAAGGTGTGGATGAAATCAGCAAAAGCACCATTCCGGTTCAGAAGTTCTTGATAGGAGCCTCTCTCACTGATCTCCCCGTCCACCAGAACCAGAATCAAATCTGCCTGAGGCAAGAAGCTCATTCCGTGGGTCACCAAAACCCGTGTCTTTAATGAAAATGTTGAATGTTAGATGTTGGAAATTCTGAGGAGCGAGAAAATTACCCCATACCCTATGTGTAAGGTAAACTTTACAGTGATAGTCACCTTGTCTCTAAGTATGCCTTTGGGCCCAATGACTTTGTTGAAGATGTGCTGACCAACATGTGCATCCACAGCAGACAGGGGGTCATCAAGCAGATACACGTCAGCTTTCCTGTAAACAGCACGTGCCAGGCTCACCCTCTGTTTCTGTCCTCCAGACAAATTTAAACCCTGGAAAAAAGTTTTAGAATTATATCAAGATTTACATACAGATGCATGCTCAAAGGTGATTGGTCTCATGGATGCTTATTGATCCTATTGAAACAATCTGAATAATTTAACTTTGGTCCTTTACTTTTTATAAAGTGCGAGGGTCTCACCTTCTCTCCGATCTCAGTGGCGTCTCCTGCAGGCAGATTATCTAGATCTGGCAGTAGGGCACAGGCTTCCAGCACTCGCTGGTACCAGGTTTCCTTTTTTTCCCGTCCAAACAGAATGTTGTCCTGCAGACTGGCATTTTGGATCCAAGCTTGCTGGGGAACGTAGGCAATGGAGCCCTATATATAAACAGAAGCGAAGAAATGCTGAGAAGACAATCAACTGTAAGGATGAACTATTTTGCACTTTGAAATTTGATTAGTGGCCTTGAAATAAAGCAGAATATTAAATAATCACATTATTTATACCTCATATTGTTTATTTGTTTAAACCTAAAACTTTAAAGGGTTAGTTCACCCAAAAATGAAATTTCTGTCATTAATTACTCACCCTCATGTCGTCCCAAACCCGTAAGACCTTTGTTCATCTTCGGAAAACAAATTAAGATATTTTTGATGAAATCCGAGGGTATCTGAACCACACATAGGCAACAACGTCATTGCACCTTTTGAGGTCCAGAAAGGTAGTAAAGTCAAAGTTAAAATAGTCCATGTGACTACAGTGGTTCAACCTTAATGTTATGAAGCGATGAGAATACTTTTTTGCGTGCAAAAACAAAACAAAAAGAACGACTTTATTCAACAATTTGAACTGTTGTCAAATGCAGTTTACGTTGAAGACCCATTGTAGAGCTTCCTTGTTCTACGTCCGAACGCTGACTCGTTATTGGCCGGTTCCTGCGTCAGCATCACACGCATGCTTCGTGCTGCTTACGTGTACAACATTAGCCAATACTGAGCCGGCGTTCGGACGTAAACACGGAAGCCTGCACTGCGTTCACTACGTCAATTGCCTGTTCAAATTGTTGACAACAGTTCAAATTGTTAAATAAAGTCGTTATTTTTGTTTCGCACAAAAAGTATTCTCGTCGCTTAATAACATTAAGGTTGAACCACTGCAGTCACATGGACTATTTTAACGATGTCTTTAGTACCTTTCTGGACCTCAAAATGTGCAATGACATTGCAGCCTATGTGTGGATCAGATACCCTCGGATTTCATCAAAAATATCTTAATTTGTGTTCCGAAGATGAACGAAGGTTTTATGGGTTTGGTACGACATGAGGGTGAGTAATTAATGACAGAAATTTCATTTTTGGGTGAACTAACCCTTTCCATAATTGCAATATATTATTCTACTTTGACAGTGCTCACATTATGGTCACCTCATTATTGTCATAATCATGCCATTCAAAATTTTGATTTCATAAAATATATACAATGAGAGTTATGGTTGATTAGTGCAAGTACCTTTACTGAGACGGCCCCACTTCTTTTTTCAGTCTCCCCAAGTATGGCTGAAAGCAGCGAGGATTTCCCACTGCCAACATGGCCAACAACAGCAACCAGCGAGCCACAGGGAACTTTAACACTGATCCTGCTCACACACACACACAGAGTAAGTGAGGGGGAAGTTGCTGAAACTTGGACACTTATTGCCTGATTGTGTATTCAGGTGCCTTGTGGAAACTTTCTGGATAATGATACCTTTTTAGACATGGGGGGCCATCCTTAGACCAGCTGAAGGTTCCATTCTCAAACACCACACCATCCACATCTGACAAGTAAAGAGCAACAATGAAAGAGCAAAAGTAAATAATGTAATATTATGCCTTAATCACCTACCATTAACATGCAATCTATGCAGGCAGACTATCTGCACACATCTATGTCGCAAACACAAATTGTTCTGGAGGAAAGTGCAGTTAAAATTACAGAGATTGCTTCTGGGAAACTAGATTTCTCCTGCAACTTGTGAAATTATAGACTCGCTTTAATTACACAGTCTAATTTGCTTCATCTTCACAATAAGAGTTTTCACAAGCTATCCTGAACAGATTTGATGAATGCCGCCCACCCCCAGCCCCATCAAGTTAGTTTGAATAATGACCACTAAACTGTAAATTTGACCGCTGTTCATGGCCACATACTGGTACTACTTTCATATCTCTCCTAACATTGCCCAGTCTCTCTCTACTTTATACTATAATGTCTTTTTATGTATAAGAGATGACTTTAAATACAGGAAGACATATTCCATTGTAAAAAAAAAAAAAACAATAATATAAAAGTTACGAGCGAGTCCATATAAATGTAATTTGGATTGCAGAGTAAATAATAATATATAAATTAATATTGTAATATTGTGCAGTGTTCATCTTGTCACAAAGCTAATTGCTTTTTAATAGACTGTTGTTTTGTGCAAGGTCTAAAATAAAATAAGCCTATGACCCGAGACGACATCCCTGTGACCTTACATAGAAAATGCGGATTAGATTGATGGAAATTAAATTAAAAAATAAAATAGCATGTAATGTAATAGGCTACACTGCATTCACAGGTAGGCGATCCAGTGAGTTTTTAGAGATCTCTAATTGTTTTTGCCAGGGAGAGGAAGTGAGACATCACTACCATCTAACTGTGAAATTTAGAGGCTATTATCAAACTGTTGTTAATCAGTCTTGCTCATATTTTTACTGACAGACGGAAGTGAGAAGCAGAGGGAAAGTCTCACAGGGTGAGTCTGTTTTTAGCCTTACAAATCTATTGCACAATAATGTTTGTCAACAAGTGGTCTCTCACCAGATTTAAAGGATTCTCTTGCCACATTGTCTGGTTTGATTTCATCTTGACAGAGAAATTTCCCCAGACGCTTTAGAGAGACGAGAGCCTGCAACATAAGAATAATTTAATTCAAGATCAGTAATCTACTAAAATCCTGAAATAAAGAAATAACTAAATGCATACAGCACCATTAAATAATCAGGGCAGAATATAATGGTGTTGGAGTTCATATAATTCTCACCTGCATGGTTGTGCTCATGGCAAAAGGAAGCTGGCTTAGTGGAGTTTTCAGTATGTTGATGAGAGCCATTGATACAAAGATTTTTTGAGCATCCAGAACATTCTTATCGTCAATGAGCACATAGACACCAAACATTGCAAAAGCAACCTGGTAAAGATTGGAAATAGCAATCAGAGTCAATACTATAATAACACATCTTGTCTTTTAGGTAATCTATTAGATTTAGGTCCTTCCCAAAAGTGAGCCCTCGAATCCAAGACCATATTTTTCAAAGCATTTGGACTTGGCCTGTATTCAGATTCATGTGCTGGAGCTGGTCTGGACTGTTCATTGAAAATATAGGCTTGGATTTGGACTCGAGTACCACAACACTTGGTGACAGCCCTGAGACATTTGTTAAGAATCTGTCTTTTCTCACCAAAAAGGACGAGGAGTTAAATGAGGCAATAGACACGGAGTATAAGATCTGTGATTTCTTCAGAGTTTTAAGCTCCTTCTCTCTGTATCCCAGGACCTGCTCCAGAAAAGCCTTTTCCCAGGCGTAGAACTTCAAGATCTTGATGCCATTCAGAATCTCGTTCATTAACTTGACTCGTCCATCCATGTACTTCATTTGTATCTCCTGTGGAATGAACAGAAAACAGTCAACTGTCATCAAAACACCACAAGCTTTTGGCAAGGCACCACTTTTTGTTGACAAAAAGCTGCATAGCTGGAAACCAGCATATGTTGTGTTTTGGATACCGATCTTCTGATGTTCCTACAAGCTTCTTGACTGAACCAGAGAGACATACATTACCAGAAAAATGAGTGTTTTGCTGATGAACAGGCCCACCAGTTAGACCAGCATCAAACCAATTTGCACTGGTCTAAGCTGGTCTTTTCAGCAGAATGGTTTTACGTCAGAATGATTGACACTGAAGAAGGCAATAAATTCCTAACTGCATTTTAAGATATTCTAGAACACAATAGCTATGAGCTAAGATATTGACTCAATCAGTGGCACGCCAAATGTCTGTTATTTTCTGAAAATAAAAATTGAGCTTTTATTGCCATTTGCAAGCATTGTGGTTGCTTTGCTTCGGAGGAAGCATGGGGAACTTCAAAGGAGCAAGAGAAGCTTGAATCCAACCCGCACACCCACGCTGTGCTCACTTCACTATCTAAACCAGCTGTGGACCCTTCACGCTGACTTACTTTAGCACTCATTCATTCATAGCACTCCTCTACAGTCTGATGTCCCAGAAAGCATCTTATTCAGTGAGATAAATTAAGATCTTAACTCATTTTTATTTCCTTTAATGAGAATCCAATTCAGAATTAGTCATCCTTCTTTGAACTTTAAGGGGTTTGGGGTCACAAAATGCATTTTCAGATCTTTATATTATGTTTCTGGAGATTACAACATTACAGTACCTGGAGTTTGCTTCTCTTCCTTGCAATGAATCCATTCAGAGGGAAGATGAAGATCACGGTGGCGATGCCCGCTAGAGCTGATGGTCCTAAATGCTGAAATAGGACGTCTTGTTTATTTCTCTTGGGAAGCTAAAACAACTATTGAACCAATATCAATTCAGACTTTACTTATATTACTAGAATGGAGATAGTTTACTGAGTGGAATGAAAATACACAAATATGTGTGCCCTCACCTGCCAAAGAAAGAAGAGACAGAGCGTGATCTCAATGGGTGCCAGCCACACTGCATTGAAATACACCACAAAATCCATCAGCTTCTGGGTATCGGCAGAGACCAGATTGACTATCTCCCCCACTGTGCATGTTCTGCGTGCTGCGCTATTCACGACAAGAGACTGGGGATAAACAAGATGCAGCGAAAAAAGCAGAGAGAAAGGTTGATTAAAAAATGTAATTGAATCCCTTTTCATTATTTGAATTGAATTGAACTGTTCACACTGCAGGAAATGGAATTGGAATTACAGGAATTTATTAATAAAATAATTCAAACAAATTGAACACAATATTGTATGATTAGGTATTTCATTAGTCCAGCAAAAACATTTAACTTAAGCATTACTTTTGCTCCATTTGGAAGACTTTGGGGTACATTAGAGCATTCAGGGAAATTACATGGTGCATAAAATGTTGGTAAATGAATCATTAAATAATAATACATATATTTATTAAATTACAAATTTATAATATATATACAAATATACAATATATGTACAAAAGTATTGGGACAGCTGACCATTACACCAACAGGGACTGTAATGACATTGCATTCTAACTGCATAGACATTAATATGGAGTTGGTCCCCCCTTTGCAGCTATAATAGCTTCCACTCTTCTGGGATGGCTTTCCACAAGATTTTGGAATTCTTTGCCCATTCATCCTGTAGATAATTTGTGAGGTCAGGCACTGATGTTGGACGAGAAGGCCTGGCTCGCAATCTCCGTTCCAGTTCATCCCAAAGGTGTTTGATGGGGTTGAGGTCAAGGCTCTCTGCGGGCCAGTCAAGTTATTCCACAGCAAACTCATCCAACCATGTCTCTTTGGACCTTGCTTTGTGCACTTTGGCACAGTCATGTGCCAAAGAGTAGAAAAGGGCCTTCCCCAAACTTTTCCCATAAAGTTGAAGCATAGCGTTGTCCAAAATATTTTGTTATGCTGAAGAAGATTAAGATTTTGCTTTACTGGGCCTAGCCCAACCCCTGAAAAATAGCCCTATACCATTATGCCTCCTCCACCAAACTTTACAGTTGGCACAATGCAGTCAGGCAGGTAATGCTCTCCTGGCATCCACCAAACCCAGACTCGCCCATCAGAGAAGCGTGATTCATCACTCCACAGAACACGTTTCCATTGCTCTTGAGTCCAGTGACGGCATGCTTTACACCACTCCACCAACGCTTGACATTATACTCGGTGATTTGAGGCTTGCATGCAGCTGCTCGGCCATGGAAACCCATTCTGCCGCATAGTCTCTGTGCTGATATTAATGCCAGAGGAAGTTTTGAACTCTTTGGCTATGAATCAGCAGAGCGTTGGCGACTTTTTACACACCATGTGCCTCAGCACTTGGTGACCCTGCTCTCTGACTTTACTTTGGTCTTCCAGATCGTGGCTGAGTTGCTGTTGTTCCTAAACACTTCCACCTTCCAATAATAGCATGGCTAGGTGCTTTTATACACATGTGGCAATGGGTCTGATTGAAACAACTGAATTCAATAATTAAGAGGTGTCCCAATACTTTTTTTCCATATAGTGTACACTAAATTACACTAAATATATTTGTACTGCCCCTGAAACTTTCTGCAAATACTCCCATTACTCAAAAGTCATTGACCAATCACAGAATCATATGTTCTAACAAGGTTTTTGTGCTGGTGAGATGGCCTACCTTTCTGTAGACCAGACCCATGACAGCTGTTTTAACCCTCATGCCCACAGTAAAGCAGGTGTATGTGTACTGGTGGTTGAAGACAGACTGCAGGCAGGACAGGAGGAACATAAGAGAGGCATAGAAATAACCCTTCCACAGTGGAGCATCCTCATCCTTCATAAATCCTAACAACAGACTTTAAAAAAAAGAGAGAAAAAGGGGTGAATGAAGGCACTATATAGTACAAAGAAATTTGCTGGTTTTTGATGTAACTAAGCATTTGGCTAGATTTCTCTGTAACAGACCACATCCAACCATTGTGGTTTGGCTCAAGATTTACAGTAGCGCTTAAATCCACAGCTTTCTTTGAAAATGTTTTGAAAATGAAGAATGGTGGATTTGTTGAGATTAACAAGACGTAGCATGTTCAACTGGAAAAATGTTTCTCTGAATGCTAACCAAATGCTACAAAATCCATGTTTAGGGCAGAAGACCTTGAATGTTTCCACAGTTCCCACCAAATTCCACCTTCTTTGACACAAGATCCCAGTACAATATATCTACTTGCCACAGTTTGGATCTGCTACAGTTTGCTGGTAGCTGACTGAACCTCCCATTTAGCTGGCAGCTTTCCTATAGTAACCACAACCCCGACAGTGTTCCTCTACCCTCCCCGAAGCTAACACGTCTACGGTGGACAGAGCGCTGTGGTCATCTCTCGCTCTCAAGCTTTCAGACTCGAAGCCATAATTGCTTTTCTGTGGGCATAAACAGCATGATCTCTGTCTGGCTGGTATGGCGTCTCTGACTCAAGCACCTGCCGCACACTACCACTTCCTGTTTTCATCCCAAGATATTGTGAACCGTAAGATGTCTCTTCTAAAAATATTTTGATAACCTAGCGACTAGTAGCGAGCTCACAGAGGGGACATCTGTGTTTATTTGAAGGCAGAACTTCTCATAAACACAGCCCAAAGCCTAACTTACCCTAGATACACCAAAAGCCCAAAGTTTGAGAACTTAAACTAAGGATGAGGCTAAGATGACTCATTAAATCAGCTTTGACTTTCTCACCTTAGAACCTGTGGAACTGAAAACATGAAGGCGTCATGGACCATGAGGCACAGCGTCCCGGTTAGGAAGTAGGGTCCGAAGCTACGCGCAAGTGTCCGTAAGAGACAGAATCCCGAACTCTGCTCTTTTTGAATCTTCCTGAGAAGTTGGGCCTGGTCTGGTAGTCGAGATCCCAAGGCAACACTGGTGCTTAGGTGGTTCTCCTGCCTGTAGATGGAGAAGAGGCAAACGGACATGTGCATAAGAAATTGATGCTGAAGCCGAAATGCAGTTGTTAAGCTTTTTTAATCCCTCCTTGTAAGTTTTAATTGAAAACAGAATGACATTAAAGCATCCTGCGTCAATGCAAGTTTCCAGAAATTGTAAAAGGCATGGGACCTCTGACATGTGAGGCCTTAAAAGAGGATTTCAGAGGACTTGAAACACTGTATGTTTAAAGCATAAAAGTGTTAACAAGCCAACCAATTGACACAATCCTCCTGTCTCGACGGTGTATGCAGCAGGGCTCTTTTTGTCTTATTTTAGGTCTGTCTTTTTGTGGGCAACTTTCAGATGGAAATGTGATTGCACTGATCAAAGCAGCATGAGGATCCATAGCAACATAAACAAACGGCATAAATGTACACGTGCCTCAAAATGTCATGTCTAAAAAAAACCATCTGATGTTTCAATGGAACTCACTGCTGTAATTTGGTACGCTCCGCTGTCCATTCTTCTTCCAGGTCGGATATGATCCTATCTGACGTATCCTCTTCCCTCAGAGTCCACAGATCCTCTGCTTGCAGAGGAGAACGGTATCCTTTAAAAACTAACCTGGAAGCACACACAACACTAAATGCATTTCTTTCACTGGAGCAAGAAGTATTTAAAAGAGTTTATTCGCAAAGTAGTAATGGTAATCAAAACATTTAATTCCATACCCACTAAACCACCAGAAGAGGATCTTGGACAAGAACGATGCATCTTCAACAGGACATGCATTCTGAGAAAAGGACAAGAACAAGTTGGCTACAAATACACTATATGGCCAAAAAGTACAGCATGTGGATATGTTTAAATAAATAAAAGTAAAAGGTTTTTGGTTTAACAACTAGAAATACTGTTGGGTCCTATGATCATTTGGCTATCATTTATTGGATGTTATATATATCTGCTCAATTTACTTATTGGACTGGTATCATTAAAGGATTAGTTCACTTCAGAATTAAAATTTCCTGATAATTTACTCACCCCCATGTCATCCAAGATGTTTATGTCTTTCTTCAGTTGAAAAGAAATTAAGGTTTTTTAAGGAAAATATTCCAGGATTTTTCTCTATATAGTGGACTTCACTGGGGTTGAACGGGTTGAAGGTCCAAATGTCAGTTTCAGTGCAGCTTCAAAGGGCTCTACACGATCCCAGACAAGGAATAAGGGTCTTATCTAGCAAAACGATCGGTCATTTTCTAAAAAAAAAAAAAAAATGTATATACTTTTTAACCACAAATGCTTGTCTTGCACTGCTCTGCGATGCACCATGCTTTACGTAATCACGTTGGAAAGGTCACACGTGATGTAGGCAGAAGTACCGCGGTAGGGCGAAAAACTCCATCTCATTTTCAAAATCATTGTTTTACCTTTTTTGTAAAGGGCGTTTGACTTAGTTTTTGCATGTTCGCTTTGTAGACACTTGATCGGTACTTCCACCTACGTCAAGCGTGACCTTTCCAACGTGATTACGTAATGCGTGGCACATCGCAGAGCAGTGCAAGATGAGAATTTGTGGTTAAAAAGTATATAAATTTGTCATTTTTTTTAGAAAATGACAGATCGTTTCGCTAGATAAGACCCTTATTCCTTGTCTGGGATCGTGTAGAGCCCTTTGAAGCTGCACTGAAACTGTAATTTGGACCTTCAACCCGTTGATCCCCAGTGAAGTCCACTATATGGAGAAAAATCCTGGAATGTTTTCCTCAAAACCTTAATTTTCGACTGAAGAAAGAAAGACATAAACATCTTGGATGACATGGGGGTGAGGAAATTAACAGGAAATTTTAATTCTGAAGTGAACTAATCCTTTAACATTAAGTCACATTTATCTGCTGATACTGATCCCTAGTAGTGTCTTTACTTGAAAAAAAAAAAGGGGCCTAGCCAAACCCGTTAATAAATCTGTATCATATTTTAATTATCAACTATAACAAGGCTTGTTAAAAAACAGTTCTAACATTATACACATAAATAACCAGGTGTTAGACTGTCAACAGTCAGTTTTAGAAAGAGTTTCACAGTTTTGCTTTCTTGGATGGAGAAAGCAGTGGCTAGAAATCATATTTGGCAACAGTGAACTGAGAATAAACAGAGAAACAGTGTGAAAGCGTCTGTGAGTAAGAGTGGTAGACCTCTATCTGTGTGTGCGTGTGCGCCTTATGTGCCACAGTAACACACTTCCACCCACTGCTGACCTCAGTGCTGCCCCCTTGCCCATACAACCATCCACCCAAACACTCACTCTCTCTCCCGCCTCCTCACCAGAGGTCTCACTCTACAGGATGCTGTGAATAACCCTACACAGGAAGTGACTGAGCCAGGAGGGGATCAAGGGGTGTGGCGCGACGTCTGTGGCTACAACCTCATCACAAACACACTAATTCCTCTCTGAGCTTGTTTCCTTGTTTTTCTCTGGAGGAGAACAGTCAGATGGACCACTATCTCACAAGATGTCAGGAGATTACGTTCTGTGTTGTTCTACTCAGTGCTATGTGTGTAATTTGCATACATAACAACCAAACAGTGGGCAGAATGAGTCAAGAATTTAGTTTAAAACAGGATATATCATTATCCGGGAAGAAGGACCACAGTAGATGAGTCAAGCTGACTGCCGAAAACATCTCTTTAATCCAATCATGAGATCAGCTAATATCTAAGTGCAACATTCTTGCGGGAGACGGTAGTTGGATATGCCACCGCCGTTACCATAATTCACTTCAAAATGGGGAGGTTGAGTTATATATTACATAAAGACAGAAGTAAACACCACAGGATTGTTTGTGATGGATTATTTTAGTTGATAAGAGTTCGCTCCGTTCGTACCTTGAGGACGGCTTTGCCTGAGGGTGCCCGGTCTGCAAAACAGCTGAGGAAGAGCTGCGCCAACTGCAGGGTGAAGTGAGAGAAAAAGGCCAAATACCGCACAATATCCGGAGAAAGACCCTGAAAAACAGCGGATCACATACAGATTAAAGGGAGAGAGAGAGAGCATAGGCAGATTTTTCCATTTAAATGAGTACCACAACCAGGGATTTCCCATAATGCTACTGTGATGTTATTCCAGTCCTGATCCGCAGACTTCCCAACATGCTGTTTACATGCTGAACATTGTGTTCCTATGGAACTCTCTGGAACACAACTTGTTGACGAATATCCAATCCAAGACTACATCAGGTCGATCAAAATGTCACGCAAGAACTCCCTGACTAGGCGTAGAAGAGCTAGTTGGTGGAGAAAGCAGGAGACATGTTGTTTACCCTGTTGAAAAACCAGCATATGCTGGTTAGGTATGTATTGAAGCATGGGAGCTGGTTTGAGCTGGTCCTTAGTTTAGCCAGCTAAGTCCTTAGTTGGTCCTTAGCTGGTCATGAGCTGGTTTAAGCTGGACAAGTGCTGGTCCTAAGCTGGTCCTTAGCAATTGGCTCCAGCTCAGGACCAGCTTAAACCAGCTCATGACCAACTAAGGACCAGCTTAAACCAGCTCAAACCAGCTGCCATGCTTCAAAACATACCTAACCGGCATAAGCTGTTTTTTTCAACAGGGTACTGAGTGATGTCATGTCCCAAACTAAGGATTAATGTAAAAAATATGTCTGCTGTTTATTCTATAGGAATTCATGCAGTACTGCAGTTCAGTGCCCTTTCTTACTTCATCTAATGTCAGAAGACATGGGTGTGCACGAGCATTAACAACATAGTAAAGCTTATTTTGAACAGTTAAGGGAAATCATGGTGAAAACCAAACTCTTTAATGGCCTGCTTTATATAAATGAATTACGTATGAAAAGAGCCGTAAAAGGCCTCAAGTCACGCTACAATCTGGAAACTCATAGATTGCTGCTGTTCAAGCCTCCGGCCACTATTTGCTGGTGAGGAGCCAACAGTAGCTATATTTACAAACCTTAAACATGTGCTGTTCATATGCTGCTCACGCATTTCTAAATGTATAGTAGATACTAAGTTTATCTTTCTGGTGTCCTGGATATAGCATCTTGGCTACACAACTGGAGCAAAAGCCATGTTGAGACAAATCTGTAGTAAACATCCGTTTGGCCATGAAGCCCCTTGCCAAAATAGAGATTTTATTCTTTACCACACCACAAAATAAAAAACAAGGCCAGAGTGGTTTCAGTGGTCAAAATGTAGGTCAGTCAAAATGTCATCCCACTCTTATCCAAGCATAAAGTCAGCATGCCAGGGAGAAATATGCTTATCTATCTTCATGTTTTGACCCAGTTTTGCATTATATGGGTCAGAAGTGCCTAGTCTCAGAACTAACAGTCTAAAACTTTCTTGCTAGGCTGTTTTCTTGTCCTTGGGCTAAAAATGACTGTGTGGCATATGAAATTGATTAAAAACATGTACTTTAGCCTGGTTATTGATATGACATATTACATATTTATCATTTAGAAATATTTAAAGCACTTCTTACAACAAAAAAACATTTTTAAAGATAGCGAAAAAATAAAAACACTCACATATTGTAAGGTCCAATAGGGGCAAAATTCAGATTTAAACACTTTCTGACATATGTTTCAAACTAACACCTTTTGTGTACTTGGACTTCACCTGAACTTATGATATGAATGTGACAAACCAAGTCCAAACTTGGGGAAAATAAACAGTGCTAAAAGTAGAAACTGCTGGAATGCTGAGCTGCCGTGTGTTTGTTTGAGTGTGCTGCGATGTGTTTGCTTGTGCATTTATGGATATGTATCTATGCATGTTTGCATGCATGCACCTGTGTTTCATCCATATGTTAAGACACCCATATGTGGCTGTATGTGTCCAAGGTTTTGTGAATGTACCGTGAAACTGAAATTCCCCGGATGGGGGGGTCTGTGTCAGTTGTCATTTTTCTCACCTGCTCTACAGTCAGCTGGACCTTTGCATGAAGTGGAATAAGGGAACAGACCACGCCCAGCAGCCAGAAGAAGAACAGGAAGACAGAGGAACGGCATCCCCGCACTCTCTCCCAATGAATCACGCACACGGCTAACACCTGTCAAACACACAGTTGTTAATGACATTGTTCTCATCTGCCAAAATTACAGTTCATGCAAAACAAGTAATAACAAATGACTTTAATTGCAGATCTTCCTCTTCCTGATGAATATCTCTACTGAATGATGCGAGTTTACTTTAAAGGCAAAGTATGTAATTGAATCAAAATACTTTCTCCTATCCCAGCCTAAGCCATTCATAAGATCCAGAAAATCTAAGCACTGTGGTTCTCTTCGAGTGACCAATGGTGTGAGTTTGGGGACAGGACTGTCTGTTTGGCCGACCAACGGAAAACGGGGAAAGTGTTCAGGGAAACTTCATTACTTCATCCTTTTTGAAATTACACATTTCACCTTTACGCTAACTCATTGTGAAGGACTTTAAATAGATTTAAATTACAACTACTGAGGCCATGACCTTTAGAGAGAAGGAAGACCAGTAAGCAAATCACTTTTATTCTGTCAAAACAACAACAAAAAAAGATATGAAAAAACATTGTATGCATACAGGTTGCATAGTCAGTTAGCAACTTTGGCATCAAAGTATATGGATAAAACATGGAGTGTTTGAGAACTGAATTTAAGTTGATATGGACCAAATTAGAGAATGACCCTAAACTCTGACTGCAGTGACAGTATAAGATCAGAGATTTGTTAGGGAAACCTTACTTTTAAAATTGTACAATGCTTTCTTGATGACCTGAAGTCTAATCTATCATTAAATTTGCTTTGCTTTTGTTTCAGTTTGTCGAGGTTATATTGGGATTTTCCTGTCTACCACCACAGCTGTCTCCTCTAATAAAACAACACATGTAAAGTGTGGCCTCTGTTGATCCCACATCTCTCTTAATTACTGTCTTTTCTTCATCCAAAAGCAATTTGACATTCTCCATGTCTCAAACCCAGACTGCCAACCAGTGGCTCTCACCGATCCCAAGCTTGATGTGATGTTCATTTGTTGCAGTATCTCCTAGGTAGCGCAAAACATCATTTGATTACATAAGAAGCAGCCTCCTGGTGCGGTACAGATTAAGGATCAGGACTGGACCCAAATACGCCTCCTCAAAACCAAACCAAAGCCATATAACCTCAGAGAAATGAGGTGAAACCTTTAAAAGGAACTCTTAATCATATCCTAATGAAAGACGCCTGCGGAGGTTTGTTGCGCTACCTGGAAACATGTAAACCACATGTAACATCTGCATTGTTGATGTTGTGTTTTGACTTCACGTCTAACAAGAATAAGTCCTCTGGACAGTGGGAGGAAGCCAAAGCTTGTAATTATACTGGAGAGTTAAGAGCGAAAGAAGACAGAGACAGATCTGCTTCCTGCAGCTTAAATGACAGCACACAGAAACCTGCAGCAGATTATGGCTGGTAGAAAAAGTAGCCAAGCATTACAGCAGACTGTGCCATTAAAAACCTATATTGATGGATCACTAATCTGAATATTGCAGGAATGTGTAGTGGTTACAGGTCTGAGAACAGGTATATCTCATATTAAAGTAAAAATAATGATCAAATGTTGAAGAAAAGTATTGTAAAGTGCCATTTCAAGCATCTGAATCTGGTGGACTGATGGCATACAGACCCAGCAAAGTGCCAAACTGCGGTAGTCTGATGCATCTTCCTCGAACTAGCTCTCATAACTAACCTGAAAGATGGGGAATTGTGCAGTGCCGGTTGCGTTTGGCCTAGATTTGGGCAAGTTCATTGTGTTTTTTTAGTGAATCAGGTGCTACAACAATCCAGACGGTGTTGTAAATAAATTGCAATTGGGGAGCGCAATCCACTCTTAGTAAATTCCCCCTCTAGGTTCAATAGAATTGTGGTGGTTGTTGCTTTCTAAACTGTTCATTACATACGCCCAAATATTACACAAGAAAACCCATAGGTGGTAAAGGAGGTTGGGCAAAGCAGCATTTTCAGAATTTAAAAGCAATATTTATGCAGCTTCTTAATAAATCTCTAAAATTGTTATTGAGGGTTTCTACCTACATTAAAACCCTTTCCCAAGCTATGACAATGGTTTATTTCACTTTTTGACCAATTAAGATCACAATCTGTTAAGGAAGGGGGCGATTAAGGACAAGATCACACTGTTTAACTCTTTAAGTGTTTTTTCTTTGACATAGCCAATGTTGACTAAGGTGTCTGAAGAGGCCACAGATGGGTCATGAGTCTGGTCTGGAGCCCGGCTCTGCAGAATGCAAATGGAACACGCGGACAGAAAGCGATGATGAGATTGTGTTCATTTGGCCGTGTGTAGGTGTGCCCCTAACCTAGTTTACCTCAGAATGTCACAGTCTATTAGATGAAAACAGCTCCTGCTGTGTAAGGATTTAGGAGCTATTTTACAGACATAAGCAGGTGTGTTGAGAAATGAATGTAGGAGTTAAATGAACGAAGCTTAAATCTTTAATGTATATTTGCATATGTGGGCTGATGCATCCATCTTTAAGACATATGGTTATGTTTTGAATACTGGTTCTTAACATGGGATGCTGGTGTTCCCACTTCTAGTGGGAACACACTAAATTAAAGAGTTAGTTCACCCAAAAATGAAAATTCTGTAATTAATTACTCACCCTCATGTCGCTCACTCGTAAGACCTTCGTTCATCTTCAGAACGCAAATTAAGATATTTTTGATAAAAATGCCAGCAAGATAATTAACACTTTCAATGCCCAGAAAGCTACTAAAGTCATATTTAACATAGTCCATGTGACTACAGTGGTTCAACTTTAATGTTATGAAGCAACGAGAATACTTTCTGTGAACCAAAAAAACAAAATAACGACTTTATTCAACAATATCTAGTGATAGGCAATTTCAAAACACTGCTTCATGAAGCTTTGAAGATTTTACGAATCTTTTGTTTCAAATCAGTGGTTCGGAGCTTGTATCAAACTGCAAAAGTCACGTGATTTCAGTAAACGAGGCTTCGTCACGTCATATGTGTTTTGAAACTTCAATAGTTCACATGAATTTGGCAGTTTGATACAAGCTCCGAACCACTGATTCGAAACAAAAGATTCGTAAAGCTTCAAAGCTTCATGAAGCAGTGTTTTGAAATCGCCCATCACTAGATATTGTTGAATAAAGTCGTTTTTTTTTTTTTTTTGGCGCACAAAAAGTATTTTCGTTGCTTCACAACATTAAGATTGAACCACTGTAGTCACATGAACTGTTTTAAATATGTCTTTAGTAGCTTTCTGGGCATCTGAAAATGTTAATTATCTTGCTGGTGACGCAGGCCTCACTGAGCCATTGGATTTTATCAAAAATATCTTAATTTGTGTTCTGAAGATGAACGAAGGTCTTACGGGTGTGGAACAACATGAGGGTGAGTAATAAATGACAGAATTTTCATTTTTGGGTGAACTAACCCTTTAAGCTAGATCCACACACTGTTGCAGAATTCCCATTTTTCTATTTGCTAAAGATCCTCTGAATCAAAACACTGCTGAATAAATCTACAACAGTGAGCCGATCTACATCTTTAATTTGTTTAGATGTTTTACAGATTGTCTAATGACAGATGTACATAAATTCTCTTCTTATTTCTCAACTATAGCTTCACCAGCAAGACTTCTTTGGTCAACCAGCTTTAAAAGAAAAACAAAGCCAGTCAACCGGCTTCACTAGCTAAGATTTGCATGGTTATGCTGGCCAACCTGATACGCCAAAACGCTGCTAACCAATGTTAACCAGTCTAGACCAGAATGGAAATTCATTTTGGTCTAAACTGGCAAAATTTCTGCAAAATTTCACAGGCAAAAACGTTCCATTGTCTATGCACAGGGAAATCTTTCGGCCTCATGCCTAATTCCTGCTTGCGTTGATTCCTATTGCACTCCTATTCCTATTGCACTCTCAGAAAAAAAATGTACGGCGTTGTCACTAGGGCAGTACCTTAAGGTACAAAAGTGAAAAGGTACATCTTTATACCTTATACTTACCCCTAAATGGTACATATTAGTACTTTAAAAGTGCATATTAGTACCTTTTCACCTTTGTACCTTAGGGTAGCAACGTACCTTTTTTTTTTTTTGACAGTGTGGATTTCGCCCTTGAAAATTTGCTGAACAATGGTAAATGCGACCACACCTAACCTTTACCATATTAAGATAAAACTCTAAGATTAAACATAGCAAGCTAAGTAACAAAACCCTGAATTGTTTTGTTCCAACTTAATTTGATTAAAACAACCGATTGGGGTCGACTTTTTCTTTAGTGTGCAGTTCAATACAATTTTTACGCTGATTTCTGCCTGTACTATTACATCTTTCTCATAAATTTGGAACTTAGAGGTTACATTACCACAGTGAGACTGCGTATGATGGGACTGAGCAAGAAGACAAGGTGTTGCTGGATTTCCTGTCTTCGTTCCAACAGGATGTAGAAGAATTCCACAAAACCAAACGATGCCAAGAAGAACCCCAACAACTGTAAAAGAGCAAAGAGGAATACAATTCATATCAGGGTGAGAACTGAGTCACTCTCCCGGAAGCTCCGGTGGTCAATGGCTGTAGAGAAGAGGTGCGACTTACATTATGATAAGACTGGATTGGAATCTGTATGACTCTGAACAAACGGAGGAACAAGTGTATTTCAAACAAAAGAGTTGTAGAGCGGAAGAGTGAAAAGTGACATCACAGCTCACTAGAGTGCTAACCACATTCACACCACAAACTGAGGTTACACACACCACTCTCTCTTTTACTGTCTTCCTCGGCCACTAAAGCGTGAACTCGACCCCTCAGTCTACCCAGACCACCACGTTCAAACACTCTGGTTTGAATTTTATAGCCTACAAAGCTGGTACTTTTGAGACCCGACAGGCTTGTATAACATTAACAGGTCTTAGCGGTCTGTCTCACCAGCTTGGCATTGCAGAGTGAAGAGAGGGGCAGCCGACCTCGGCCGTGGCAGTACAGATGAAGGCAGTAGAATGGAGAGAGGACCCACAGGTAGATGCATGGAGCCCACACCAGGACTGTGTTCTGGAAGCAATTGCTCAGTTCAGGGTTATGCGTGTACCATGTCTGGTTCCAGTCCTGGAGATAAAGAAGAGGGTGCGCTTAACTTTTCAACCAGTTTTATGGTAACTGGCAGTCTTCATTCTTTCACTGGATCAATATCATCTTGATCCAAACCCTCGCCACAGAGAAACCAGATATGATCTGAATGTTCCCAAACATCTAAAATTAGGTTAGTTGCACTTTGTTTACCATCCTGGTCATTTTATTATATTTTTTCCAAATTTTTTCAATTTTTTCACTTGTTTCTTATCTTGGCCAAGCTCATCACTGACTTCCACTTGTCTCTTTAAATTACTGGGTGATAAACAGCTGAGACTGAATTAACTAATAAATTCCTAAGACTGGACTAAATCAATGTAACTGAAGGAACAGATCTGCCAGATATTCTGTGAAGTTTGTGAAATCAAATCAGTGTATTAAATTGTTACATTTCCATCTGCCAGCTTGTTTAAAATATTTAATGTCATGTAAATAAATCACATTCTAAAGTTTGACCACAAGGCATCATCATAACTTAATGCGACACATTTAATAATCCAGTTCTAACTGAAAAGTCATAAAATGGCAGTACAAAAACATTCTGGTTTTCTGGTTCTTGGCAGCATACAATGTTTCCAAAGAACTTTCAATATAAATATCATACATAATAAATAATAAATAGTTACAGGTATAAATGTGACAAAATATAAATATATTCTTGAATAATATTCAAGATTTAAGATCTGGTATTAGAGGTTTGCTCACCCATAGAGGGTCAAGTCCACTTAGACTACAAAAGGTATCCATTCACTCGTCTGGTCCTGAGGCTGTACCTATCCCTGCTGTGTATCCTGGTCCTTTAGACTGTTCTGTCACTCTGTGCTGTGCCTGAGTCAAACTCTCCCTCCGTCCTGAGATCTCCTACACTCTCTTATTCACTTTTGTCACTGCTTGTTTCTGAGAGTGTCTGGAAGTGTCTGCTTTTTGACCACCAGTCTGACAGCTGCTTAGGTGGGTGGTTATATTCACTCTCTCCTCCCAGCAGTCTTCTTTAAACTCTCTGACTCTCCCTCCTTCTCTATTTATCTTCCTCTTTCCCCAACTCCCACGTATTTTAGGTTCTTTATCAAAACAGTAATGTGGTTTTGCAAAGCTCTCTGACACCACCCGAAAAACATAGACACCACCCTTAACATAGTCCTCCCCCCCTTTGCCTGTTATAAAACACTATCATTCTCATTTTTCCCCAAACAGTCACCTCCACTTCGGTGCAAATGCAGAAAGTGCTGCTAGTAGCACTCCAGTGCTATTTGTTTGTCTTTACAGAAGTGCTATTTTTCACTTTTCCTGCATGTACCTGAGAAACACTTAGTAAGATCACACACACAACCAAGCACCACACTCTCCACCTTGGAGCATGCATTTTTGTCCAATGTGACTTACTGTACACTTATTACACACACTCAGCCCAGACGTTATCTCTATAGTGGAGTTTGACTCTACAATTTTTCAGTTGCCAGTTCGTTTCTTAGGCCAGTGGTTCTCAACTAGTGGATCAACTTAATGTCAGCTAAATAAATAAGCTTCACATGTCACTTTCTAGAGGCTAGACAGGCATGCCTTCATCTATGAAAACTATAAAACTATGCAAGCTTAGAGAAAGAAAGAAAATATGACCCAGACTACATTAAAGGGTTAGTTCACCCAAAAATTAAAATTCTGTCATTAATTACTCACCTTCATGTCGTTCCAAACCCGTGAGACTTTCATTCATCTTCAAAACACAAATGAAGATATTTTTAATGAAATCTGAGAGCTGTCTGACCCTCCCTTGACAGCTACGTGACTACCATTTTGACACTTCAAAAAGTTCATAAAGAGATTGTAAAACTAATTCATGAATTAAGTTGTTTTTCTGAAGAGACTCAATCATTTTATACGATGAACAGATTTAATTTAGGCTTTTATTCACATATAAGCATTGATCAACGAACATACACAAAAGCTCAACCGAACCGACTTGACGCACGAGAACAAACCTCTTCTGGAAGCTCAGATGTGCTGCGTAACACACGAGAATGAACCTCATTGGTTCTCGCATACGTCAAACAAACATACTTGAGCTTCCGTTTACCACAACTGATGTGTGAGTTGATGAATGTTTATATGTGAATAAAAGCCTAAATTCAGTCTGTTCATCATATAACGCGATCGTGTCTCTTCAGAAAATTTGGACTAAACTGCTCAATTCATATGGATTAGTTTTATAATCTCTTTATGAACTTTTTGAAGTGTCAAAGTGGTAGTGTAGCTGTCAACAGAGGGACAGAAATCACACATAGCCTATTATATCAGAAATATCTTAATTTGTGTTCTGAAGATGAACAAGAGTTTTACGGGTTTGGAACGACATGAGGGTGAGTAATTAATGACAGAATTTTCATTTTTGGGTGAACTAGCCCTTTAAATACAAGTTTACTTAGATATTGTTAAGCATTTACTTTCACTTTTGTACAATAAACAATTTTGGAAGCTGTCACCACTCATTGTCTAATGCAAAATGTGGATCCTGAAGCAGAACCAGTTGAGAACCACTGCACTAGGCTATACAATTTATTCAATAAAGGTGATAGATTGGTCTCATTTACTAATTTATGCCATACAGTTTGCACTTTGTATGTGCACAGAAAAAGTTCAACAGGTGCACAAGCCTATAAATGTGCTCCTCGTTCTATTGTTGATGAATTCGCATTGTTCTAAACAAGGGAGCGTGTGCCCATGGATAATAATTTGCAGAACACGCTCCGCGACCGTGTACAACCTCACCACTTCTCGCACACACTCTCACCTGAGAGCAAGCGCACTAAAATCTTTAAGTAAATGCCAAAAAACATTTAAAACACAATAAATTGTTAGGACTACACACAATCACCAGTAGTGCATTTTGTTATTTTTATTTTAATTGCTACTCAAAATTAATACATTTTTGTAGGGTCACTAGTGATTCCATTTCTCACAGAATAGATAAAAAATGGCTTCACATATTATTTGTTGCCAAGGCCACCATGAGTATATGATTTCAGTTGCTTCTAAATTTTATTATAAATTTTAAATAAGTAAAATAAACAATTTATAAACTTATTGATGAATCACAATTTCTTGGTGAAAACCAAGGCCAGCAGCCATATCAGCCAAGACTGGTTGCCCACTGAAGCTAAGCAGGGTTGAGCCTGGTCAGTACCCTGGATGGGAGACCTCCTGGGAAAACTATAGGTTTCTGCTGGAAGAGGTGTTAGTGAGGCCAGCAGGGGGCGCTCACCCTGTGGTCTGTGTGGGTCCTAACACCCCAGTATAGTGACGGGGACACTATACGGTCACAAAGCACCATCCTTCGGATGAGACGTTAAACCGAGGTCCTGACTCTCCGTGGTCATTAAAAATCCCAGGATGTCCTTCAAAGAAACAGTAGGGGTGTAACCCCGGCATCCTGGCCAAATTTGCCCATTGGCCTCTGTCCATTATCATGGCCTCCTAATCATCCCCAAATATACTGATTGGTTTCATCACTCTCTCCTCTCCACCAATAAGCTGGTGTGTGGTGGGCGTTCTGGCGCAAAATGGCTGCCGTCGCATCATCCAGGTGGATGCTGCACATTGGTGGTGGTTGAAGAGATTCCCCCTTCTTCCATATGTAAAATGCTTTGAGTACTGAGAAAAGTGTTTAAAATGTTTCTACACAGATTTTATGCTCAAATATGTCCATACACTGTGCAGAAAACTATCGTAATCAATTGGCCCTATAGGCTGAAGATGTGTCATATAAAAAGTCTTGCTGTATTTGGTCGCAAACAGAACATGCGAGAACTGCAGGCCTGCACCTGGCTGCCATGTCAAATGGATCAAGTGTGTTTAAAAGAGAAGTGCTCAAGCATTCTGTTGTAAATAGACCAAGAACAATGCGCTGAGACATAGATTTAACACAGACATACTCACGCAATGCAATACATACACATTTTCACACACAAAAACTCATTCACATAAGCACCCAGACATTCTCACACACAAGTTTGTATTACTAGACTGGCACAAGTTAAACAGACGGTCAGACTGATATTATGTCTGTCTCTTTTGAAGCTCTCAGTAGTCTGTTATGAAGTAACATCAGTCCAACAGAAACCCTGGAAAAGGCCTGTACACTGGTGGAAAGTTTTAGGTCGACCTCAGTCAAGGAGCTTCTGCAGAGACATGGAAAAAACGATGGATGGACAAACCTTCCCACAAGCGCTGCGGCCAGTCATGAGTGTGACGAAAGCTGTATTGTGTTATTCTTTAAGGTGAGAGTATATTTATAGATCACAGCTTTTCTTAGAAGATGATTCTTTTGCAGCACCATATTAGGTCCTATTCTTCTTAAAGGATTAGTTCACTTTCAAATGAAAATTACCCTAAGCTTTACTCACCCTCAAGCCATCCTAGGTGTATATGACTTTCTTCTTTCAGATGAACACAATCAGAGTTATATTAATAAATATCCTGATGCATCCGAGCTTTATAATGGCAGTGAACGGGACCAACGAGTATAAAGCTCAAGAAAGTGCATCCATCCAAAGCAAAACGTACTCCACAACGGCTCCAGGGGGTTAATAAAGGCCTTCTGAAGCGAAGCGATACGTTTGTGTAAGAAAAATATCCATATTTAACAAGTTATAAAATAAAATATCTAGCTTCCACCAGACCGCCTTCCGTACACCTAGGATGGCTTGAGGGTGAGTAAAGCTTGGGGTAATTTTCATTTGAAAGTGAACTAATCCTTTAAATCTCATATACAGATGATAATAACATGTCTCATTTCTAGTCTTCTCACATACATTGATTTTACCAAGTCTAAGATCCTCAAGAATCATTTCTAATGACCAGAAGAGCCTGTAAATCGCTTAGAGTACTCAATTACAATGAGACCTCTGAAGGGAGCTTGAAAGAAAGTGATAAAATAGCAGCAAGAAGCCTCACCGCTCATGACGATAATGACTTGGAAGGAGGTGCAAAGGAGACAGATATAATCAGTCCTGGTTTGCTAGTTGCCAATTTTGCCTCATAGCTTTCATTGTGTTTAGTGACGCTCACAAATCAAGCAAGAACTACTGCAAAATGACAAATTTTCCCAATTATTTTAAAGTCATTGTGAGGAAATGTGATAGTGTGGTCAGAAATTAAAATAGCAAGACTCCTAGAACTAATGGTTATTAGGAATGTCAAACAGATTTTCTTTTTCTTCCTGCTTTTTTTTTTTTTTTTCCGTGAACTATCCCTTTAACTAAGGTGGCAAAACAACATTAAATCATTTTTAAACCTTCTGAGTTTCTGAATGTTTATAAAATTCACACACTCTTCAGTTGCATATTGACTCTCACTTGGGCTTTCAGTGGCCAGACCACCTATAGAAAAGCAAAAATTGCAAAAACATAGCATTATACTGTCAGAACGACTAAACAGAGAGATGAATTGATGCATTCTTCCTGGTCAACCATGAATCCACCAGGGGTTTGGCAAATGGACCCAAACAACAATGATCATCTCATTCTGTCTATAGTTTTGAGGACAGCACTTATGGCAGTAAATGAGGCAAAAAAATTGAAATGAAATGTGAAAATGTCCCATTACTCTATTGCACAATAAAGCCGTTGCTGAAGATCTTATTTACATGTGACGGTAGCTCTGAGAGAACAAACAACTGTCGGTTTCCCATCTAAAATACTCAAATCAGCATGGCTGCCCACTTTTGTTTTTGTTAATCAAGACCAGACAGCTAAATAACAGTCTTACAACCAAACAAGTCAAAGTGCCATTATCTTTTTATGCTGTGGGTTGGGGCCAAACTATTTCCCACAGCTGAACTGTGTGTATCAAAGGTATACTAGATACAGCATCAAGTCGTGTGCTCACCGCCAGTACGCACGCTTCATTATAACTGTATGTTGGATAACTAGTCTGTGGTGTTGAGTGGGAAGCTAAAAATAGTCAGGATACCAAAATTAAACACAGACGTCACTTTAGATACATCGCACTCCTGAACCTATACTAACCCATACAGCAATTTTCAGGAAAAATATATTTCTTAGAGAAACAGCAGAGCTTAAGGAATATATATTTCAATTTGAAAATGTATTTCGTTTAAACTTTTAAATGACAAAATATCTACAATGCATATTTCAAGGGAAAAGAAAATGCAAAATGTATTTTTAAAATATATTTTGGACAATATAATATAATTTAAACTGAAAATATGAAGAATATATGAAGAATGGTAAAAACAATTATGAGAAATTAACTCAAACATACAGAAAAATATATTTTAAAATGATAATAATATAAACAAATATATATATATATATATATATATATTAGTAATATAATTTTTTTAATATATTTTGAAATATAACTGAAAATATATATATTTTTTTTTTTTTTCCATGTGGGAAGATGTTTTTAAATTTGTTCCATCTGTCAAATAAAACATTGCGTAATCATTTAGTAATAATATTTGTGTCAAAACACAAGAGCGTCACTGAACTGGGTCAGATTTTTACAAATCCAATGGTTATGTCCTAACTTACTGCCATTTTTATGCTGGATCTGCTCAGCATATGCTTCGCCAATTAGCGCAATGCCGTATGATAGAGATTTAACATTAGTGGAAAAGGAGGCTGAAGTCAAAGCAGTCCAAAGGAAGTTGGATTGTTGCCACTTTCAGCCAAAAAGAGTCTGTTTAGCTGGCATACAAAAGAGACCAGAGTGTCTGTCTCTATGCCAATCTGGCAGACATAGAGCCAGTGCATTGGTACACCAGTCAAACTCCACTCTCATCCCTCTAGCCCCTCTCTTTCTCTCCATCTTTCTCTCTCTTTCATTTACTCTGGAGCGAAAACAGTCTAGAGAAAATAATGGTGTCATTTTCAACCTACTCTCTCCAGTGCAGATAAATATAGCTCTGGCCGCAGAGGTGCCAAACCCATTAAGACACGGCTTTTGGTAGGAAGTAAGAAAATATCTTCTTTTCTTTTTTTTTTAAGAACCATCATAAAAGTCTGTGGCAAAGGGCCAAGGAGTGGTAAATCCAGATGTGTCAGCCTACACATGCAATTATGACTTGTGTTGTTTTCTGCCACGCTCTCCCCGCCCTCCTTCCATCCTGCTACGTCGTCTGCCCCTTCTCGTGATTCAGGAGGGATCAAACGTCTGGATATGTGCTGACAAGGTCGTCTGAGTTGATGAGGATTTTGACAGGTCTGTCGTCAGACATGTCTCACAGTTTTCCGCTAGCCATTGTATTCCTTGAGGCATTTGCCACAAGGATTTTCTGAAAACTGAATTGTGAGTTTAGGCATCAATACAACTGCCAATGTCCAATGTATCTTATATGGAAACACATGCACACAAAAAGTATAATATAAGTATAATACATTTATAATTTGATGTGTGTGTATATATATATATATATATATATATGTACATTGCATGTGCATGGACTTTACATATTGCTTACTTAAATATTTAGTTTAATATTGCTAACTTTGCTAACACATCTTAACAGAGCTACATTAAAAACTCACTAAAAATGTTTTTTTTTCTTTGGTCATGTCTTCTCTTGCCTAAAGCATGACACTCCTGTCTGATAATGATTAGTATTGCATTTTTTTCGTCACATACTCCACTTATATGTCAGAGATCATTATATAACTTTTTTGCTGAGATTTGTGCTTACGAAATGGATTGAATTCCACGGTAAACACAAAAGGAAAACCACAGGAGGAAGAGTAATCGCCTGCTAAATTGCAGACACTATAAATGGAGGGTACCTCTGTCTGGATTCCTTTGGATGAGATGATGGTTTGCTCTCACCGGAAGTGGATGCGTCAAGATTTTCATCACTCCAGTCAGTCTCTTAATTACAGGTTGGTTGAACGAAAATGTATCTTAATTTTATGCATGTATAAACTCACCATATAATTACGTCTACATAGCAGGCATATCAACAAATGTAACACCTTTACATCAGAGCAAGAGTTTTTAATCTTTTCTGACGCTGCCAACACCCCACACCCGATATATGTGACCCTGGACCACAAAACCAGTCATAAGTCGCACGGGTATATTTGTAGCAATAGCCAACAATACATTGTATGGGTCAAAATGATCGATTTTTCTTTTATGCCAAAAATCATTAGGATATTAAGTAAAGATCATGTTCCATGAAGATATTTTGTAAATTTCCTACCGTAAACATATCAAAAATATATTTTTGTGAGTGGATATGAGTTGCTAACGACTTCATTTGAACAACTTTAAAGGTAATTTTCTCAATATTTTGATTTCTTTGCACCCTCAGATTCCAGATTTTCAAATAGTTGTATCTTGGGCAAATACTAACTTGTATTTGTCCTATTCTAACAAGCCATACATCAATGGAAAGCTTATTTATTCAGCTTTCAGATAATACCCTCGTGACTGGTTTTGTGGTCCAGGGTCACATATATCTAGGCCTAAATGTATAGAAGCAACTGAAGATCATGAGATCATTTCATTTGATTTAAAAAAAGATACAGAAGACCCCCAACCTCATTGTACCGACCATCCACAGTACCTTCATCAGGGTTGCCAGGTCTGTGCAACAAAAGTAGCCCAATGGCTAGTCAAAAGTAGCCCAAAAATAGCCCAATGCGATTTTCTCCATTGGGCAGCCAAATTCTCCAATGAATTTGTACGTCTGGGGGGTGTTTTGGGGGTGTTAGAGCACCAAAATCGTACGTACGGGGGTGGAAATTTTTTTTTTAGTGTGTAGGACGTAGCGTAAGCTTTTTGAACTGCAAGAGTTTTACACCTTCTTCATAAGTTGAATACGGAAGGCGGTCTGGCGGAAGCCAGATATTTTACTTCATAACTTGTTAAATATGGATTTTTTTTTACACAAACGCATCACTTCACTTCAGAAGGCCTTTATTAACCCCCCGGAGCCGTGTGGAGTACGTTTATGATGAATGGAGGCAGTTTCTTCAGCTCATACTCATTGGTATCACTCACTGCCAGTATAAAGCTCGGATGCGTCAGGATATTTATTAATATATCTCCGATTGTGTTCATCAGAAAGTGAGTAAAGCTTGGGGTAATTTTCATTTGAAAGTGAACTAATCCTTTAAAAGTAGCCCAATTCCGTGATAAAATCGCGGACTTGGCAACACTGACCATTGACCTTCAGGGGCCTGTGGACCCCTAAAGAAATAAGATAGCATTCTATGTAGAGTCAAGTAAGAGTCCACATGCCCTAAAATCCATGCAAAACATTGGTGGCCCACCGTTGCAACACTTATCATTTCCTCAAAGATTATTATCTATTATATTGTCATTCTGTCCATTAACGAATCAGATTTTTAAAGGAGCACTGCAATTTTAAAAAGGCACGGAGGAAGGCAGCATGTGTGGGCCACATCAGGATGATGCATCACTGTGTCATTATATTGCCTCTTATTATTCTCAAACTGCAGATCAAAGACCAGGCACATGGTCAAGAGTCCTTGATTGAAGACTCCAAAAGCTGCTATCGACTCACAGAAATCTATACGTGCGGCCAAATGTCCAAATCCAAAAGGCCAAATCTGCACGCTACACATGTTAACAAAAGGAAGGACAATGTTGTGGCAAGATTTTTGTCCTTGAGTAAACATCGTCCAATTACTTTAACCTTCTTTAATAGAATGCTGTGGCTTTTTACAAACTATAAGCAGGCCCTCTTGCTCCAAAATAGAAGCTTGTGGAAATCCGTGGGATCGGCCCGCAGACAGCTCTCTGGAGCCGATCCTGTAATCTAATGTAGAATACCACCTACTCACCCCTGCTCAGTGACGTACATCCATTCATTTATGACATAATTCGTGGTACAGACTCATGCTACACAAACACAACTTAATGTTTATTGGCGTACTTTGGCTAAAAATATTTTTGCAGGACTGAGGAATAAGCGGGAGCTCTGAGTCCTTTATGAGTGTTTCTCCACAAAGAGCGAGAGTGTTCAACGAAACACATTTTTTTTTCTTTTTTTGTAGTGCCATCTGAATATTTTATTTTCTTATACTTTCCACAGCTAATTGGGATCAGATGGAGCTCTAAAAATGTTGCGAATTATTAAAGCATTTTGGGTTTGGTTTTATACTCTATACCGTCAATGGTACTGAGACTTTTTACACAGGCGGAAATTACAGTACCGTACATATATGTCTCTATACATACAAAGCTGTCCTGGTATGACTATATCAAAAAAGGCAGTTTTAAAACAACTGTATTTGTTTAATTAAACATAAAAGGTTTAAACTTGTATTTTCCAAAATGATACTTTTTTTACTGTCTTTGTTTTTTACTGTTCATGGTTTTGTTTATGACAAATGGCACAGCTGTCATCCAGATGGGGCGCACTGCAGTCTGTACAGAAGAGGAGGGACAGTACTGTAACAGGGCTAATCCTTCACTTGCAGTGCCTTCACAAATCAGAAAAAAATTTTCTCCTGTATGAACTTTTGAACATTAAAACAGAAAACATTAGGTCATGATTTAAAATAAGATGTTATTGAGAAAAGTCACAGTTCAATAAGCTCACTGTTATGAGTCCACTTGTGCTGTAATAAATGGTCCAGAAAAAGATATTTCAGCTTTCTATTATGACAGAGATGCTCGGGCATTTCAGACACACCCTGACGGTCATGGCAAATTAAAACTGTAGGTTTTCAGAAAAAAGACTACCCTCACAATCGCACCTTTTGCATGTCAGTGGTAGACTGCCTGGACTTTGGAATGGTATTATCTTTGAGTTTTCGTCAGTCCGATCAAGTGGATGACGCAAAATACAGGGGTAAAAGGGGTCCAAAAAGTTTTGAGCTTTCGACCACTTCCAGAGGTAGTTGAAAACCCATTTGATCGGATTGCTTTCCTAGTGTAGACGCTCATGTGGTCGAATATGCAATGCCTACTCTCCGCCTACTGACCTAACGCGGAAACATTATGGGAAGAGCGCTAGCCAGATGGGGTTTAAACTTTGTCGGCTTATAACCTAAGTTTGGTTTGAAGATGAAAAACATACCAAGCACAAAGTTCTCTCACCATTCCTGATTTCTAACACACACTCACAGTGTTCGGCCGGTCTTGCAGCTGTCAGAGCAGAAACGAAAGTTGATGCTCTGTATGTTTTCTCAACGTGAAATCTCATTTCGCGTTCGTATGTAAATTGCATGAGCTTATTTCATCCATTAGATTGAACGACTTGAAAAAGCCCACACATTTACCCACCTATAGACCCTTCTCTCAAAGAAACCAGGACAGAAGTGGTTGAAAGTGGACAAAAGAGACGGGAATGTGTCTACTTGTTATCCAATTGAACAAAGTGCATTTAATACCAGGTGTAAACAGGGCCTCAGGGGTGCCCAATCCTGTTCCTGGAGATCTACCTTCATTCAAAGTTAAAGGCCCACTGAAGTGCCTTGAAACGTGCAGCATTATTCAATGTGTTGACGTAATTTCCACTGAAACAGGAAGACAGGGCGGGACATATCGAACAGCTCCTCCCCTTTTTTAAAACAGCCTGTAGAGCAGTATTCCCGCGGAATTGGGCTACTCTAACACTGTTGCCGCAGGTTGTTTTTCATGTGCGCGGGCTGAAGCGACCCCAAATAACATGATATTTAGCCCCTGGAATGCGAATTTTATCAGGGGAACCCCGCCAAAAACGCGGATCGTACCACCCGGAACGTGATTTTTACCGGGGGACTTGATATTTAGCCCCTGGAATGCGAATTTTATCAGGGGAACCCCACCAAAAACGCAGATTTTACGATGATCAAACACAGGTGGAGTAGATCAAGTCCATAAACACCCCCAAAGCTTCAGTAATGTTAGGCAGTTTTGATTTATATGCTGTTTAATGTTTGATGATCGCTTTATTTTACATTTGCATGAGTTTTCTATCGCTTGTTTCAGCTTCTTCTCCTGCATTTTGATCTGGAGATTCTGTACTCTTTCAGAAGATGCGTAACAGCGCCCCCTAGCGTGTAGCCTGAAAATTCAGTCAATGGCGAGGAAAGAGTGAAGTAGATTTGAAGTAAATTCCTATGTACACTACCAGTGGACTAGCCTACACAAAAATTCAGATACTCAGAATTAGGAATATATCTGTTTTCTTTATAAATCAATATTTTCAAACAATGTACTTTTATACTATACTTTTATAAATATACTTTTAAGTATATCTCGATCAAAAGACTGAGTCCAAGTAAGGCCAAATATACTTAGACTTTTCTGTCAGTATAAGTCAAGTATACTTAAGTGCAATTTTAAGTATATTTCTCAGAAGTACATAAAGTATATTTCTGAGAAGTATATAAAAAGTAGACTGAAAGTATACTTTCTTATTTTTAGTTTAAAAGAAGTATACTAATAGCACACTTGAATAAACTTCTTTTTCGTAAGGGTATTGTGTCTCTGGAGGACCAGAGCAGAGTAGACTGTGCGCGCTGTGGCACTGTCTTAATCGTTCCCCATCCCCTATATACTGCACTGTGCCATTCACCATGTAGAAAGAAAATAGTAAATGAGTGAACAAGTGACTGATTTTAGCTGCAGCAGCTTCAATGCCTATTTACAATGTAGGGGGTGGGATGCTTTAGATTCTAGAGAGCATTTGATTGGACAGAAAATCTGATGAGAAGCTGAAGTGCAGAGTGATGTCATCAAAACCATTGATCCACTTTGGCGGAAGTGAGAGACTGTACGATTTGAATGCTTACATCTTCTAAATACGAATTTTGCCATTGTTTTGGAGCGCACTAGCTTATAGATAACAGTAAGACTAACATATTCATACTCAAAGCCAAAAAACTTTAATTTTGATTTCAACCCTAATGAAACACAACTGAACCAGCTAATTTAAGATCTTCAGGAGCACTTGATAATTACAGACTGGTGTGTTGGATCAAGGCTGGAACTGAACTCTGCAGGTAGGTAGATCTCCAGGAACAGGATTGGGCACCCTGATCTAACTGATGGGTTGTGATCCAACAAAGGGCTGCAAAGAAAAAACAATGCTAAATGCAAATAATACAGTGTAACTAACCACATTATTGTAAATAGGGAGGAGAAAACACTTTCTGTATCTTTTGTAGTTGATGTTAAATGCCACACATCTAACCAAACTACTATATTTTGTAACAAATACAGCTGTTGCTTCATAACTTGGTAGTAATACCAGTTGAGAACCATCAGTTTTATCAATAAATACATCTGACAGTTCAAATTGTTTCACTTATCAAATGCAAAGGAGTTTTATATCAGAATGAATGAGATTACAGGACCATCTTCAAATCTATACAGGGCCCCATGAATGTGTAAGCAAAACAGGATTGTAATATACTTTAAAGGTCATCTTTCCCAACATCTGAAGAATCATCTGTGTCTCATCAAAATCAAACATTAGTAATAAGCATGTGTATATTATTTCGTCTGTGATATGCAGACTATTGCTTGTTTGCCGGCTCATTGTGAAATCTGATTCATCCCAGCCAGCCGCAGGGAGGTTTGCCTGGACATGAAAGCATGCTCCCCACTGCCAGGTGCAGATGCAAAACATGCTGGACAAGCCCCTGACACTTTCCCCTTCAGTAGTCGACTTGTTAAAAAAGCACAGACAGACGCAGCGACATCTATTAGCTTACATCGCCCTGCTGAATTCACACAGTCTGCAAGAGCAGCCTGTTTTTGAGTGGTTTAACAAGGTCTGCAGTTGAGAAGAAACATTTCTGAGAGCAAACTCTCGAATATTGGCAGTAAAGCTTCTCCTCTCCCTGCTTAAATAGCGGACTATAAAAAGAGGTGTGCGTCTACTGGGAGACAATGCAAATTGAAATCTGAATTTGATTCTTGTGCTGTTGTCGTTGCTTTTATGAGCTGGTTTGTCTTTTCCAGGGGGATACCACTGAGCAACTATAAAATAAAAAGTGTTGAGCCAATTTTTAAACTTGCACCAGGGTTGCATAACAGGCAAAAGCAAGTAACCCAGTTCCTGACCACAAGACTATTATATGCACCAGTTTTTCCCTCGAGTCTGCTGAGCTACGCAGGTGATTTTAAATCCTTCAGACCCACTTTATATTAAAGGGTTAGTTCACCCAAAAATGAAATTTCTGTCATTAATTACTTACCCTCATGTTGTCCCAAACCCGTAAGACCTTCGTTTGTCTTCGGAACACAAATTAAGATATTTTTGATGAAATCCGAGGGTATCTGATTCACCACAACGACATTGCACCTTTTGAGGTCCAGAAAGGTACTAAAGACATCGTTAAAACTGTCGACGTGACTGCAGTGGTTCAACTTTAATCTTATGAAGCGACGAGAATACTTTTTGTGCACAAAAACAAAACAAAAATAACGACTTTATTCAACAAATTCGTCAGTCCCCTGTCATACTGCTACGCTATTTTCAACAAATTCATCTGTCCCCCGTCATACTGCTACGCTATTTTCAACAAATTTGCCTGTCCCCCATCATACTGCTACGCTATTTTCAACAAATTCGTCTGTCCTGTCATACTGCTACACTATTTTCAACAAATTCGTCTGTCCCCCGTCATACTGCTACGCTATTTTCAACAAATTCGTCTGTCCCGTCATACTGCTACACTATTTTCAACAAATTCATCTGTCCCCCGTCATACTGCTACGCTATTTTCAACAGATTCATCTGTCCCGTCATACTGCTACACTATTTTCAACAAATTCGTCAGTCCCCTGTCATACTGCTACGCTATTTTCAACAAATTCATCTGTCCCGTCATACTGCTACGCTATTTTCAACAAATTCGTCAGTCCCCCGTCATACTGCTACACTATTTTCAACAAATTCATCTGTCCCGTCATACTGCTACACTATTTTCAACAAATTCGTCAGTCCCCTGTCATACTGCTACACTATTTTCAACAAATTCATCTGTCCCCTCATACTGCTATGCTATTTTCAACAAATTCATCTGTCCCGTCATACTGCTACGCTATTTTCAACAAATTCATCTGTCCCGTCATACTGCTACGCTATTTTCAACAAATTCGTCAGTCCCCTGTCATACTGCTACGCTATTTTCAACAAATTCATCTGTCCCGTCATACTGCTACGCTATTTTCAACTAATTCGTCTGTCCCCCGTCATACTGCTACGCTATTTTCAACAAATTCATCTATCCCCCGTCATACTGCTACTCTATTTTCAACAAATTCGTCTGTCCCGTCATACTGCTACACTATTTTCAACAAATTCATCTGTCCCCCGTCATACTGCTACACTATTTTCAACAAATTCGTCAGTCCCCTGTCATACTGCTACGCTATTTTCAACAAATTCATCTGTCCCCCGTCATACTCCTACGCTATTTTCAACAAATTCATCTGTCCCGTCATACTGCTACGCTATTTTCAACAAATTCGTCTGTCCCGTCATACTGCTACACTATTTTCAACAAATTCATCTGTCCCCCGTCATACTGCTACGCTATTTTCAACAAATTCATCTGTCCCGTCATACTGCTACGCTATTTTCAACAAATTCATCTGTCCCCCGTCATACTGCTACGCTATTTTCAACAGATTCATCTGTCCCATCATACTGCTACGCTATTTTCAACAAATTCATCTGTCCCCCGTCATACTGCTACGCTATTTTCAACAAATTCATCTGTCCCCCGTCATACTGCTACGCTATTTTCAACAAATTCATCTGTCCCGTCATACTGCTACGCTATTTTCAACAAATTCATCTGTCCCCCGTCATACTGCTACGCTATTTTCAACAGATTCATCTGTCCCATCATACTGCTACGCTATTTTCAACAAATTCATCTGTCCCCCGTCATACTGCTACACTATTTTCAACAAATTCATCTGTCCCCCGTCATACTGCTACGCTATTTTCAACAAATTCGTCTGTCCCCCGTCATACTGCTACGCTATTTTCAACAAATTCGTCAGTCCCCCGTCATACTCCTACACTATTTTCAACAAATTCGTCTGTTCAGTCATACTCCTACGCTATTTTCAACAAATTCATCTGTCCCGTCATACTCCTACGCTATTTTCAACAAATTCGTCTGTCCCGTCATACTGCTACGCTATTTTCAACAGATTCATCTGTCCCGTCATACTGCTACACTATTTTCAACAAATTCGTCAGTCCCGTCATACTGCTACGCTATTTTCAACAAATTCATCTGTCCCCCGTCATACTCCTACGCTATTTTCAACAAATTCATCTGTCCCGTCATACTGCTACGCTATTTTCAACAAATTCGTCTGTCCCGTCATACTGCTACACTATTTTCAACAAATTCATCTGTCCCCCGTCATACTGCTACGCTATTTTCAACAGATTCATCTGTCCCGTCATACTGCTACGCTATTTTCAACAAATTCATCTGTCCCCCGTCATACTCCTACGCTATTTTCAACAAATTCATCTGTCCCGTCATACTGCTACGCTATTTTCAACAAATTCGTCTGTCCCGTCATACTGCTACACTATTTTCAACAAATTCATCTGTCCCCCGTCATACTGCTACGCTATTTTCAACAAATTCATCTGTCCCGTCATACTGCTACGCTATTTTCAACAAATTCATCTGTCCCCCGTCATACTGCTACGCTATTTTCAACAGATTCATCTGTCCCATCATACTGCTACGCTATTTTCAACAAATTCATCTGTCCCCCGTCATACTGCTACGCTATTTTCAACAAATTCATCTGTCCCCCGTCATACTGCTACGCTATTTTCAACAAATTCATCTGTCCCGTCATACTGCTACGCTATTTTCAACAAATTCATCTGTCCCCCGTCATACTGCTACACTATTTTCAACAGATTCATCTGTCCCGTCATACTGCTACGCTATTTTCAACAAATTCGTCAGTCCCCTGTCATACTGCTACTCTATTTTCAACAAATTCATCTGTCCCCCGTCATACTGCTACGCTATTTTCAACAAATTCATCTGTCCCGTCATACTCCTACGCTATTTTCAACAAATTCGTCAGTCCCGTCATTCTGCTACGCTATTTTCAACAAATTCATCTGTCCCGTCATACTGCTACGCTATTTTCAACAAATTCGTCTGTCCCATCATACTGCTACGCAATTTTCAACAAATTCGTCTGTCCCGTCATACTGCTACACTATTTTCAACAAATTCGTCTGTCCCGTCATACTGCTACACTATTTTCAACAAATTCGTCTGTCCCCCGTCATACTCCTACGCTATTTTCAACAAATTCGTCTGTCCCGTCATACTGCTACGCAATTTTCAACAAATTCGTCTGTCCCCCGTCATACCGCTACACTATTTTCAACAAATTCGTCTGTCCCCCGTCATACTGCTACGCTATTTTCAACAAATTCATCTGTCCCATCATACTGCCACGCAATTTTCAACAAATTCGTCTGTCCCCCGTCATACTGCTACACTATTTTCAACAAATTCATCTGTCCCTTCATACTGCTACGCTATTTTCAACAAATTCGTCTGTCCCCCGTCATACTGCTACGCTATTTTCAACAAATTCGTCTGTCCCCCGTCATACTCCTACGCTATTTTCAACAAATTCATCTGTCCCGTCATACTCCTACGCTATTTTCAACAAATTCGTTTGTCCCGTCATACTCCTACTCTATTTTCAACAAATTCATCTGTCCCCCGTCATACTCCTACGCTATTTTCAACAAATTCGTTTGTCCCGTCATACTGCTACGCTATTTTCAACAAATTCATCTGTCCCCCGTCATACTCCTACGTTATTTTTTAACAAATTCATCTGTCCCCTGTCATTCTGCTACACTATTTCCGGCCAATACTTAGCCGCAGTTCGGACGTAAACACTGAAGCTCTTCAACGAAAATAGCGTAGCAGTATGACAGGGGACAGATGAATTTGTTGAATAAAGTCGTTATTTTTGTTTTGTTTTTGCGCACAAAAAGTATTCTCGTCGCTTCATAATATTAAGGTTGAACCACTGTAGTCACATTGACGGTTTTAACAATGTCTTTAGTACCTTTCTGGACCTCAAAATGTGCAATGTCATTGCTGCCTATGTGTGGATCAGATACTCGGATTTCATCAAAAATATTTAAATTTGTGTTCCGAAGACAAACGAAAGTCTTACGGGTTTGGAATGACATGAGGGTGAGTACTTAATGACAGAAATTTCATTTTTGGGTGAACTAACCCTTTAAATGTCTTTAACATGGACTAACATCTAATCACTTGATACAATGCACTTATTGTGCATGTAAAAATGTCTGCATGTAATTACATCTGTAAATAATTTCTGTAATTACAACTATAGTTACACCTTAACCCACCCTTAAACCTAACCATACCACCAAACATGTCCCTAACTTTACCCATATCCCACCTAAATAACAGCAAAAGTGTTTTGCAATAAAACATGAACGCAGTAACATTGTACTTAACCATTATTATTTTAACACCTAATATAAAGTGGGACCAATCCTTCTAAGTGTTATCGTCATGCTCCAGGTCTCAACCTGTGTAATAAACAGAGGTTTTATAAACAGAATAGTGGCAAAATCAATAATATCCACACAACAACAATGCTACAAACTCTACTGACAAAGTGATACAACACCAGGTGATGCTGAAATGGTTAAAACAGTCTTCCGTCTAAATATCTGGTAAGACAATTGCACATATCGCTCCCTCAAAAACAATCAAGTAGATTCCAGAGGTTAAACCTCAACGTATTGAGCAACAGAAAACCGTCCATCATCCAGAAGCATTCAAAGTACTTTTAATTATATACTTTTGTGCATTTTGCATTAATTGGCTACAACACATTGACTCAAATCTATAAAATGTAACTGTATTAGTAATAGTAATTTTTATAGTATTTAATTGTATGAAAAAAGTAAAAACCTTAATCACAACTATTAGTCAAATGTGGCAACATAACAGGGATGTGAGATTTCATTTCTAATTTCATTGTAAGCTACTAATAAAAAATAATTACTATACTATTGATGTGCCACTATGTCCAAAATTTTGAAACTGAATATATCATAATATGGCCCTCGACATACAGTACATCAAGGCAAGAGTTGTCACGTCTCCCTCATCAGTGCAAACAAATAAACTAAATTTTGCCTGAAGCACTTAGACATTACTCCACCACAGCTATGTCTCAGGCTGTCTGACCAGAGCCTTGGAACAGAGGTGAACACATTATTTCTTTCAACACTTGTGGACATACATGCCAACAGACACTCACTTAATGCTTTTATAAATTATTTTTCTGAGGTAATAACATCAGCAGGACTTTATAGAGCTGAACCCATTATCAACTGAAGCTGAAGATGTCAAATACCAATAACATAAGGGTCATTCCATGTCAAATCAAACAAATTTCAGAAACTTCCCCGGCTCAAATTTTTGATTTTGTTAATATTTTTTCTGTAGAAAGACAAACATAAATAGTGATGAAAGCCAAAATATTAAATGTCACAGATGTATATTTACTGAGTAATCCACTATTTTGTAGAGGGGGGTCAAAATGACGATTTTCACCTGAGATTTGGAGCCAATTTACAAGGGTGTAAAAATGACTTTAGAAAGATGGCAGCATCATTATTTTATTTTTACACAGAGATTGGTAGGTCTATTAGTAAAATCTGTTGACTTTAGCAGTCTTTGTTTCATTATATGCCAACAGTGACAGTTCAAAAATGGGGAAAAAGCACTTCTTGTGTTTTTAACCTCAACTTTGCATGCCTGTAACTCAAGAAGTACTAAAGATATCTTAATTTCCTTTTAGATTCTGGTTCTTAAGAAACTTTCCTTTTGGTATCTTCATTTTAAAGACCCTCGATGGTTCAATCCCAGAGATAAGGAGATCTTAATGTGGCTCCCTGAGTAAACTGGTAAACTGTACACATTTTCAGTGGTCAAAAACCAAATGTAGGTCACTTTGCATACAGCTGATACTTCTTTTAATTTAAAGAGGAATATCTGAAGAACAAATAATGTTAAAACTAGAAATGTACATCTGTAACATTTAATATTTTCATCACTATTTATGTTTGTCTTTCTACAGAAAAAATATTAACAAAATCACAAATTTGAGCCGGGGAACTCTGGTTGATTTGACACGGAATGACCCATAAAATATGTAGTCGTGGTGCCTAAATTATATGTTAGCTCCAACCACAAACCTCTGCTAACGCATTATTCTTATATATTACACCACAAAATGAAGGACATCTTAATTTACATGTCTTGTTCAAATAGTAAAAAGTGTTAACACTGTACTTCTTTTTTCCTAAGGCTGCTCTATTCACTTTTAAAGTTCAGATCCTGTTTCTCAATTGTTGGATCTCACATTTTTTTACATTACATCATAGGCTGTTTAAAGCTGAAATTGTCTTGTCATGTTGATCTAGCATCAGATTCTCATAACTAACTCATAGCATTGACTTTACAGGCCGACTTCTACCTACAGTTCAATGTTTACCTAATGCCAGTCGCAGTTCCATAGCAGTCAGCACCTTCTTTCTTCAGATGGCCAAGGTCCATTTTTATCACTGCAGTGAAATATGTGCAGTATGTCTTAATCTAAGACATACTGTAGCTACAGAAGCCATGGAATTTACTGACTTGGGTGAAAAATCACATTCTACACTTCACCAAAGGCATGTAAACTCGACACCTGCAGTTTACACTCCATTAAAATGACTTTGTAATGAAAATTACAAGGACTAGAAACTGAATGCAATGGGCAATTGTCTATGTCTACGCCACTGAAATGCAGCATTGAGAACAATTGTGTCAGTATAGGATTAACAAGTAGATATAGGAAACTTTTATACTGACTGTACTACCCAATCAGGTGGGGAAATGTCTAGTGCTGGATGTACACTATACACATCGCTGTTAGTTTAGCTATCCTATTGAAAAATGAGTTCTGTATTGCTTAGATATATTTGGTAGTAACCAAATGACTTGCACTAGTTCGACTCGACTCATTTGTGTGAGAGTGCCACCTATGGGCCATTAGGTGAAATACTGAAAATACACCAAAAGTAATATTTTGTGATGCATATTCTTTACAAACAGTTTTCTTTGTTTGTTATCGTTGTCTCCACAAATCACTTTCTATGTGACATATTATAGTGTCCTCTCCACCAGCATCACACACCCACCCAGCGTCCACACGTGCACGAACGTAGCGACGCGATGACGTCACTTAAAAGCGCCACAACCTTCAGTGATAATATATAATTTTTCTCTTTACAGTGCGATATATAATTGTATCATTTCTAGACATGCAGAGAGCCGCGAAATGTGCTTTGAGACCCGACCTTAGTCTTGTTTTCTGTCCGTCAAGCGTAAGGAACTGTCGTGCAGTAAACAGAGGTAAATATGTGCATGTATGTGTGAGCTTATGACAGCTGCTGACTGTCCGGATCACACACTGATGTCAGGAAAACAATTCCTCGAACTTCGTCTGTAATATTGTTGAAATGAGGACTTTTAGTGATGGTTTTAACCTGGTAATAAGAACAATGGAAAAACTCAAAACTTGTAAAGGTTCTGATTAAAGGTTTATATGACTTGATGATATATTTTATTATAGAAAATGTGTAGTTCATCTTAATATTTCAGAAACTTGCAGATAAGGACTAGAAGTAATATTTTTGTTGGTAATGCAGATATTTGAATATCAGATATTTTTGTCAACATTATTGTCCTCCTAATGTACTATCCACAAAATAAGGCCTGAAATCAAATGGTTAGTTTGGAATTGTTTAACCTTCAGAAATGTTGATTTTCAAACTTAAATGTTATTTTTTATTGTGTTTGCAGTTTTTTGCAACCCTTTTAACATTGTAGACATATCTATACAAACCCTGTTACCTAATAAACTGAATAACTCAAAAGCAGTCAGCGTTAAATTGAGAAAATTGAATGTACTTGTTTCCTTGCCGTACTGTAGAAAAGGTCCAAATTATGTTGTATCTTGAGGTATAATGTTAGATTTTGTAATGGGGGAAATTATGCAGCTAAAGGGTTGCACACAAAATATGGGACACTTCTTTTCTTGGTAACTAAAATGATTTAATATTTTTAAAATATTTTGTTTTTACACACTGAATTGAATATAAATTGAGTCAAATTGTCAAAATTATGAAGTTGTTGTATAATTTTAATTTTTGGGAGAAGTTTAAGACATTTTGTAACAGGCCATAAATCTCATCGTGTTATGTCATACATTTTATGTTATATAATAGATTATCACATATATTTAATTAAAAAGGGGCTTCTAAAAAAAGTCATGGGTGCACCAGACCATACATTATGGTCACTACATACAGAAATATAGAGAAGAAGTGTCCAACCTTTTGTGTATTTGTAGTTCTTTGTCTTACAGAGTTATTGTGTTTGTATGTGTGCAGTAAGTGGTTCCGTGTTATGTAGAAGATACAGCGTCCTTCCTCCACCACGTGACGAAGAGGAGAAAGCCATGCTGGACAGGATGTTGAGGGTTGACCATGCAGGGGAGTACGGAGCCAATCGCATCTACGCTGGGCAGATGGCAGTTCTCGGACGAACTCAGACAGGGCCTCTAATCCAAGTACTGAACGTCAGTCTAATGACTTTAAATGCACATATGCCAAGTTCAATGGAATAACTAAATGTGTAAATGTTCTTTTCACATCTGCAGCATATGTGGGACCAAGAGAAAATACATTTGGAAAAGTTTAATGAGATCCTGGGTGAGCATCGGGTTCGACCAACATTATTGTTGCCGCTATGGAATGTCGCTGGGTTTGCATTAGGTATGTTCTTGCATGCTTATTTACTTCCTTTTGCACTGTAACTTGTAATAATTAACTCTTACATCCATGGTTTTAGGGGCCTGTACTGCTCTTCTGGGTAAGGAAGGAGCCATGGCCTGCACTGTTGCAGTAGAGGAGAGCATCTCAGAGCACTACAACAGCCAAATCCGAACACTCATGGAGACTGATCCAGAGAGATATACAGAGTTATTACAGGTAATGTGTGTGCTTATACCAGTGCTGTGCATGCACACTTATAATAAAGGGCCTGATATACTTCAAACGAAATCAACTGGTGTGATGTCATTTTGAACAAAATCAGGCCAAAACGAAGTTTGTTTCGGGAGTTCGAAATAGCTTGCCAAAGCTCACCTTCAAAGTACCGTTGGTCTGTGGCCATTACTTAGTAGGGTGGGTGTGCTCTGGGGCTTCGCCTTCTTTGGTGCGGTTCATTTATTCTGTTCTGTTCAGTCCGTCGATGTCAGACGCGAGTAAAAAAACATGAACACACTGGAGAGCCGCTTTATAGTAGAAATTGAAGTTGTACTTCTAATTGAATATGGCATTGACACTTTTTTTTAATACTGTAAAGCTGCTTACTTTAAAGCAATCTCGTATAAAGTGCTATATAAATAAACATGACGTGACTTGACTGGAGAGCCGAATTGCAGAGCTTGTGCAAACATATCCCCGTTGCTATGATCAGATGCTTTCTTAACTGCTGTCTTTTCACCACTGCCATTTTTGTGTTTATTTGGTTATTGAGAGGAAAGCACAAAGCACTTGTTTACATATTCATATAAATCCCGCTCTCGGCACTGTGGGCGGTGCCGAGATGTTCGCTAACAGTATACCGCTGCAAAAGTATATAGAAATAAATGATTGACAGCCCAAATAGCCAATCAAATCGCTGGGCTGTTGCTTTCTTCCATTTTGTCCATCAAGCTTTAAAGGCACAATATGTACGATTTTTGGATTAAAATATCCAAAAACCACTAGAACAATGTTACATATTTTGTTGACTTGTGTACTTACATTATCCCAGATGTTTCCAAGAATGTTTAAAGCCAGAGAAATAAGCAGTTTTAACTTGGACACGGACCATGTCCGTGCGTAGCCTATCAATGACATCATACCCGCGTTACCCTCGTTTTATTTTGTAGAAACCATGGAAACACCAAAGACGCTTTAATATATTATATGTTTTATTAGACAAGGGAATAACTGTTTGACATTAATTGACAGAAAACTAATCATGTTATATAGCTCAACACGTTTAGTCTAATTGTTTGAATCTCAATTTCTTGATTATATTAATATGATAATCGATCTAGCTTACTGCAGTGTGCAACAAGTATCTCACAGCAGCCGCCGAGTGAATGCACAGAGTAACGTTATAACATAATTTTCAACACTTTCAAATGTATCTAATATGATAAACAGCACTGCATTACCCCACATACGCTTGACCGGAAGAAGCGGAAGCGGCGACTGCAGCATATTAAAAGTTCTGCTCCCACAGCACTCGCCCTGCTCTGCTTCATACTACAGTAACGTTAATAATCTCGTCCATGAACATGATTTCTGCCAGAGTCCCATCGGATTCTTTTCCACCAGCTGTGAGGTGAAGACAACATCTTCCATGATTCCATGCTCAATCTCGGCGGCGTCATGCTACGCATTTGTTTTGAATAGGCGACCTCTAGCACCGAAAAATTACATATTGTGCCTTTAAAGCTTATTGAACTGTCAGACACATACAAGCCTCCTTTTTATGGCAAATTCCCTCAAATATGGTAAAAAGGTGTTGTTATGGCACATGTAATTTGATACTAGGTATCCATCTAAAGTGGCAAGTGAATAGAGTTTTGTTCATTCTGTTCCCGAAATCAGCCAGTTATCTAAAAAAAAAAAGCAATCGTTCGATCGGACTTTTCATTCTTTATGACACTGACCTTCGTTCATTTGAAAATTTCTGTGATGTTTAATTCATTAAAAAAAGACAGTACGTATAAAGCATGTGTTTGGGCTTCACTTAGGATACTTGTGCATCTGTTGATTTGTTTTTTTGAGCAAAATGCAAAAAGGTGTATATCTAAAATAATACACACTGAGTAATAAACTAAATGTTTTTAATTCAATCAGATTATTAAAGAATTTCGTGATGATGAAATTGAACACCATGACACAGGATTGGAGCACGACGCTGAGTCGGTGAGTTTTGCATGTCGGTTTCCTTGTTTGAATCATGGGAAATGTACGTTACACTGTTTTGCAGTGTTTTTGTGTTTTCATTTCAAGTATTTTTTTTTTTTTTTTATTTGTTTTTCCCTCTTTAGGTGCCAGGATATTTTCTTTTGAAAACAGCAATACAGGTCGGCTGTAAAGCTGCTATCTATATCTCTCAGCGTATTTAGAGTCATTTTAACAATGCGTGACATGTAAATATTATTTTGTTTGTTATTCATGTATAGTAAACAGTTGATGTAAAGAGAGCACATTTTGAAAGAGTTTAAATGCTGAAAGAAAACTTTTGACAAGTTTTATAATTAAAAAATACAAACATAATATGCCTTTTGTCTCTCAAAACTGTATATTTGCCCCAAATAAATGTGTTCACAAAATCATTGTTTTGTTTTATTTGACCTGAGAGGACATCCTTAGCAGAGAGGCTTTAACAGAAACCATGGTGGGATAAAATTAACTATGATATCATTATCACAGTTAAAAGTTTATATTTTGATCAAGCATTTTAAGCAAAGTCAGATGACTTGGGCTTAAAGATTGAAATGTTTTGAAATGAAATATTATTGTGTATGTTATCCGTATGGCGCCATCCGGTGGTCAGAATATGGAAAATGACTTAAAGGGATAGTGCACCCACAAATGAATCTTCTATCATCATTTACCGACCCTCATGTCATTGCAAACCCGTATGCATTTCTTTCTTCTGTGAAACATAAAAGAAGATATTTTGAAGAATGTTGGTAACCAAACATTTTGGTTCCCATTGACTTGCATTCAATGGAAAAAAATACAAAAGTAAGAAAAGTTTGGAGCAACATGAGGACTAAATAATGACAATTTTCATTTTTAGGGGTGGACTATATCTTTAATGCAAGAGATCTAATGGATAGCTCTATGAAAATCTACCTTGCTACGAAGGCCAGATCTCCAGAGAACATTGGTCAGAATATTTTCAGATCATGGGAAATTAAATGAAAATAGTGTATGGCAGTGGAAGATGTCTTCATGTAGCAAGCACTTTAGTTTACAGTGCATATGTTTCCTGGAAATAAAATCAACGACCTTGTCATTTCTAGCACTATGTTCCACCATTTGAACTACAGGAAATTGAAGACAGACATGAATGTAACATCTGACAGTTACAAGCAGAGATTCAGTGAACTGAGCAGTTTGTCTTTCCTGTGAACCAATTTTCCACCTCACAATGGATCAGATGTTTCAGTGTTCGGATGACATCACCTTCCAGCCATACTGCACACTGAGACAAACTACCGGCACGCTCTAGGTCACATATATAAACAGTGACGTGTGTTCATAAATCATAAATCATGTCCCTCGGTTTAGCTCCTGTTGCAAAACACTCATAAATTTCAAAGAGGTTAAACAACCGTCCATTGTTACTGATTTTGTTTAAAATAGGCATTGTGTAAATGACAGCTGTCAAGCCCTTCTGTGATGCCACATTGCTTCATTAGATGTGTTAATTTCTCCAAAGTGGGTCAGAATTCAGAGTGTGCTGATTTAAATTAATATCTTGGCTTATGCTGTTAGACTGCTAAATAGTGTTTGTTTAACTTCAAGGAGCATTAATGACATTGGAGTCATTTCTGACCATTTTGGTGCCCTATGCGAGATCCCTATTGGTGCCCCCTTCCCCCACTAAACACTTAAAACTTAAATAGAAATGTTTAAGCACTGGTTTGATACAAATTGTAGCTATAAATAAGTTGTCTCTTAATAAGCATTGAAATTATTCACTAATTAATGTACATTAATTTTTCCCTTCACACTGCAGTTGCACATCCATATTGGCTGTCATAGTAATGACACTAACGTGCGGCAGTTTAGCTAAGATAGTAGCAATTAAAAAGATTCACAGATTTCGAGTGCACAGTAGGTTGACCATTTCTCTTACTTTGCTGTTGCCGTTATTCTTTAAATATAGAATTTCAATATATACTCAATATTTGTCTTTCTAATAACATTTACTGCTAAACGTACTTAGCATATATATGTATAGTAGACGCCACATTCGAACAGACACGTCGGCGCGCCCGCCATTTTGAACAGGGTCAGCGTGTCGTGCCACAACATTGCGCAGCTTCTGGTCGTGAAACCGTCAAGATTAATGCCGCGTTCCAGGCAACCCGTGTTTTTCCAACCTTCTACCCGTGAAAGTGCACTGGAACGGCAGTCAAACCCGTGATTTCCTACCCGTGAACTCGTACTAGATAGATGTACTCCCAGTTCCGCGCTCTGACGTCACATAGCCCGCAAAACAACAATGGCAGCCCCTACGGATGCGGTGTTTATGCAAGTGGTACACGGTGAGATATAGACTTTAGGACAATATAACATTGCAATCAAATTAATAATAATATAACAATGATAAATAATACACACACGATTATGTATTACAATGTTATGTGTGAAATTATTGTAAATGAGCATAAGCCCCATATGGTCCGCCATGCTGGTTTGTTTACATCTAGCTACCACAATTCCTTGCGCTCAGGCAGTTTGGCGTGAATTGCCTGGAACGCTACAAAGTCGTGAGTCGTGGTTTGAAGTCGTGACTTACGGGCTCAAAAACCTGCCTGGAATGCATGTTTAAATTCTTGAAGAAATGGGATAACCTTTCACAGGTGAGAATATGTTGGTTTGTGTTTTTATATGTATTAACTCAATATTAAAGGTTTTTAAATTATGGTAACTTTTAAATGTTATTTTTGCTAATGCCTTCGTCTTGTATTTTGTTAGTTTACAAAATCATCCGCTGAAGTCTATTGTAGATATAGATAATCATATATTCATCTAACTCAATTTGCTCTTGAGTGTTCACATACCGGCTTTGACCGTTCCAATATGGCGGACGCCTTACGTAGCGCGGCCCATAGAAACAGCCGATAATGAGGCTTTGTGCAGTGTATATATATATATATATATATATATATGGTACTTAGCACATGGTAAATTTTTGCTAAAATTCAGTGTTATGTTAATGGGGGCATTGAGGCGCTCATTGGCGCCCTCTTCAGCTAGTGACGCCCTAGCAACCGTCTAGTTCGCCAATGCCTATAAGCGGCCCTGAATGGCATAAATACATCCCGTACATACATATATCATGCCTGAAAAATAGCTTAATGTTGGATGTCAAGTTTTTTTCATCCAAGCAGTTTTTTTATGGTTTTATATTTACCTTTCATTTTATAATGGATAATATGGAAAATAAAATATAAACAATATTTTTTCTCATAGCAATATTTAACAATATTTTTTCTCATATAGCCTATTGTTAAGACATAAATTAATAAAAATAATTTCTGCCCACCTATTCTCTGGATGACAGCAGAATTTGCACTTCTTAAAGCCCACCTGAGTCAGGGATTTATTTCTGTTTTAGATTAATAGTGCTGACAGCTTTGTTGTATGATGAAAGATGTTTAAAAAAAGCAACAAGTATTGAATTGCATATTTGGCATCCAGATTGTGTGACAAAATTACCATAACATAAAAGTTTGAGTGATGAGTCCAGTCAAGCTGCAGGTGTTAATACCAGTAAACCATAAATCCGATAACTATATTATCTCACTGTTTTAGAGAATGGAGAGAAAATACCAAAACGTTTAGTCAATTCACAGATGTATTTGCGAAAAAATAAAATCATAAAATATAAAGGATGTTAAAATAGAAGTAAACAATTCTATTCTCCAGAATGAAGCATTTTTTTTCTAATCCCAACTCCTTTCTTTCAGGTTTATCCATTTGTCATAGACCATAAATGTATTTTCATGTGCCTGAACACAACTCTGTTGAGCAGATCTTTTGTTTTAAGCACAGGATATATAGCATACAGCCAATCATCAGTAATTACTGGGATAATCTCCCTTGAGCAATCTGGAGTTATCTTTTCAGTTGCGATAGGTTAAACCTACCTGGGAACTACTAACCTTTATGTCAGCACCCCAAATACTTCACCATAAAGCCTCCTACAGTAATGTCCCACAGTGCAAGAGCCAACAATAACCACAGAAGCAGATTGTCACAGTTATGTTAAGTTTGTTTTAGTTTTCATGGACATTCAGTTTGTTTTCATTAGTCACATGTCTTCCTTTGTTCATGGTAATTCATTTGATCATCACAGGTGTTCATTATTAGTTCCCTCGTTTACCATGTATTTAAGTTGCTGCCTTTGCACTCTTCAGTTGTCTGGTATTGCTTGTGTTAAGACACTCTGTTACGCTTTTGGATTATCTTTGAGTCTTCTAAATAAACCTTGTTTGATTTTTGTCTTCATCTTCAATGGAGCAACTCGTGACACAGATCCTCTTTCGCACTTACGTCTGTCATCATAAATATAACATCGGTCTATCAGTTTGATTCAATCTCACTCACTTCACAATCTGTTAGTGTGATGAGGCTTTTTTAAATGCATGATCACTTAATCCAACATTGCAGATGTTAGCTACATAATAATTAGGCGTCCAAGCACTATGTTTGTTTTTCTTCTTCTATTTTTCTGCCCTAAAAGTGTACGAGTCAGAAACTGTAAATCATAGAGATCCCAAACTTGGCGTGATTGTCCCAAATATGCACCACTATCTATGTTTTAAATCAGAACTTTGAAACTATAAGGGCTTGAATCAAAATATTTTCTGCCAAAAATCTACTTTTTTTTAACTCCTCCTAAGCTGTTGGTCCAATTTGCATGACATTTTGCACACACCATCTTGAGGCCCTTATGACAAAAGTTATCAAAAGAATTTTGATGCATCTAAGCGTTGCAAAGATTCAAGCCAATAAAAATTTGGGGTGTTGCTTATTTTAACTAATGGACTTATATGTGCCGAACGCAAAGTCTTGACAAAACTTGATACACATAAACAAAAGGACATTCTGAGGATACACAACAAGCTGCAACAAATTCTAACCATAGGGTGCTCTACAACAGATACCCTCATAACTCTGCAACTATATGTTCAATCAGACTAAGTTGAATTGGTATGAATTCTAATTTTCTGAAAAACCTACTTTTTTAAACTTGTTGGCTGTTTGTCTAATTCACACTAAACAGGGTATCCATCATCTCAAGATACTCCAGACAAAGAGTTATCAAAATAATTTTGCTTCATTTAGTTTGTTGTGGAGATGTTGTGGCTGATATATTTTTGGGTGTGGCCCATGACAAATTGGCCTATATCTTGTGAATACAATGTCCAGACTTCACAAAACATGGTACATGTGGACAACAGGACAGTCTAAAGAAACATGCCAAATGTCATGAATTTCTGATGCTCAGCTGATGCTAATAGCACATTCTATATGATCAGCCATTTATCTCAATGAGACAGATGAGAGATGAGGAGCTGTAATACTAATTTTCCTTAAACTTTAATCCTTTAAGTTTATTCTTTTTCCATCAGTTTGAATTGCTGAATATTTAGTCAGTTATATTCTGTTTTATAAATATCATACATTTTTGTAAGCTCTTTCATTAAACCCTAACTTATAGTATCATTGGAGATTCAAGACTGTTGACTTTGCAGTAAAAACACATAATATTTGGAATAATGCATGGCACATGAGCCATTGCTTGGACCCTGATGAACAATTTAGCTTGTGGCTAAATTGATTAAAATTTATTTTGATATTTAATTGTAATACTACTAAATATTTTGTGAAAAAAGCAGGATTACCACCAGACGAATTTGTTTCTGAGGAAACGTACGTCAGACCATTGGCTGTCATTCATAAAGATTTAACTTTATGTCATTCATGACTGATATTTATGCATAAATAATGTGATGTGATGGTGTGTTTTGGACCCTGTGTAACTGAGGAAGGGCTGTTTCGCCTAAACTCACCTCTCAGAGGAATCCACTTTTATATTGAGGAAATCAGCATTAAGAACAGACTTAAAAAATTCAAAACATTATGGCTCCTGTATCTGTGAATAATTCTTGCTGTAAATTTTGAGCACAATGGTAATATAAATCCGCACAAACCATGAAAACTTTCGGATGCAGATCATTTTGTTTCTGGGCAACATCTGAAGCGTCCAATGAATCACTGACTATAATGTTGAACACCCTCTCTAGCTCATATCTCTCTGTCAGGTATTTTTTATACATAAGATGAAAGTGTATCTGATCATTTTTGTACTGTAAACCCTAGTCTGCTGTTATGCAGTAACTCAAACTAATGTCTCTTCCTCCTTATGCTGTCTCTGGTTTATCACATTAACAAAATTAATGTCACTGTCATTATTTACTCACCCTCATGTCATTCCAAAACTGTATGACTTTTTTACTTTTTCAGAATGCACATGCAGATATTTTTTAACTTTTTGCCCATGCAATAAACATCTCGAAATTGGTTGTCTTATACATGAATAAGACCACTTTTTCTGGCTCTGTATAGAATGCTTTCAAGAACCACAAAGAAATAAATGTTTTGATTACAGCAAGCAGTTTTTTTTTACTTTTGTGCCCAAAAAAAACCAATACTTGTTATTTTACATAAGATCAAGTTAATGAGTATATTAAACAAAAATCTCCATGTATTAAATTGATGATCAAACTGTGGCATATAGCTTGGCCACCACTCCATTAGTATATGTGCATGAGTAGGTGTGTAATAACATTGTCGTACAGAACATGAACATATGTATGAATGTATAAATGTTTGTCTTTGTAAGTCATGACATTGTTTGAGGAGCCTACAGTTGTGTTGGCACCTCCAACGGCTGCGTTTCTGATCAGATGGGGCAGCTTATGTGAGGTCCCAGAGGGTGGCGTGACCCCAGGGAACATTAATCAATGGCTTTGACAGGAGTGTGGCTTCACCAGCATTACTTCAAGGCCATTCTGCTGCTCAGCACTGTCATGAGTTTGTGCTGGCTCTTCAAGCTATTTGCCCAAGCATTTGATAAGGCCCCACACGACCCAACTATTGGACACTAACAAACACTTACAGATGGATCCCAATAGTGCTCAGGATATAGATATATTTTGTAAAGTAAATGTGATGTAGGGGGTAAAACTCTTGAACAAAGCACTTCAACAGGAAACTCAAGGGCATCTGCCCTTGTAAAAAGAATATTGTAAATATTTTTGGATAAGAGCTTTTTTTTCTGGCTGACATACGTAAAGCAGCAGTGTCAAAATACAGTCCAAAAACACTGGGATTGTTCACTGTTTGTTCTTTAGCTTTGTTTGCATTTTACAGACAGTCAGTGCATAGGTTTCCCCCCTTAAGAACTATGCCAAATTTTAATTAATTGTAACATTGTGCCATTATACTCACTCAACTATTCTATTTAAAATAGTTTTTTGACATTTTAGTTGAATAATTGAATAAGTGATGACAGACAAGGCAGAGTCCTGGTAAAAGAGATCTATCTGAAAGGTACATTTATTCTGTGACTTATATAAAGGTATATGAATACATAAATAATAAATTGCAACACTATGAATTCAAAACTCAGTTAGCCTATAGGTTTTAATGAATATACTGTATAAGATGTCTGAAATGGAAACATCTAACTCATGTTAGATGTTGGGGGTGCATCTTACCCCAAGGGTCTAATTTAATCTTTTCACTTAAAAATCAATTAAAGGATTAGTTCACTTTCAAATGAAAATTAGCCCAAGCTTTACTCACCCTCAAGCCATAGGTGTATATGACTTTCTTCTTTCTGATGAACACAATCGGAGATATATTAATAAATATCCTGACTCATCCGAGCTTTATAATGGCAGTGAGCGGGACCAACGAGTATGAGCTGAAGAAAGTGTCTCCATCCACATCCATCGATCATGAACGTGTACTCCACACGGCTCCAGGGGGTTAATAAGGTCCTTTTGAAGTGAAGCGATGCATTTGTGTAAAAAAAAATCCATATTTAACAAGTTATGAAGTAAAATATCTAGCTTCCACCAGACCGTCTTCCATATTCAACTTATGAAGAAAGTGTAAACTGGTGTCGTGTCAGTTACTTTTTTTCCGTAAGTAGAATAGGGAAGTTGTAGGATGTAGCGTAAGCTTTTTGAACTGCAAGAGTTTTACACTTTCTTCGTAAGTTGAATACGAAAGGTGGTCTGGTGGAAGCTAGATATTTTACTTCATAACTTGTTAAATATAAACCCCCCCACCGGAGCCGTGTGGAGTACGTTTATGATGGATGGATGTGGATGGATGCACTTTCTTCAGCTCATACTCGTTGATCCTGTTCACTGCCATTATAAAGCTCGGATGCGTCAGGATATATAATAATATTTCTCTGATTGTGTTCATCAGAAAGAAGAAAGTCATATACACCTAGGATGGCTTGAGGGTGAGTAAAGCTTGGGCTAATTTTCATTTGAAAGTGAACTAATCCTTTAAAAACCATTTTTTTACTCCACAAATTTAAAAACATTAACGTTTCCACAAATCCCTCATTAACAAATAGAAACAAAAACCTTTAATAATAAACATAATATAATGTCATTGATCACTATTTTCCAGAGACACAAAATTAGATCACTTAACCTAAAAAAAAAAGTGTAACCCTGTGATACACAGGGAAGCAGTCAAGAAGCCATTATTGTAAATGAATGTCAATGGAGGACAGGCTTCAATACTGCTTTGTGGGGAAACAGCTCATTGAGCTTATTCAATAATTATTCAAAATTACTGTTTTATAAACAATTTTGTGATGGGCTTCGTTCATTTCTATGGTATCCTCAAACAACACTTCAAAACAACCCAAGTTGGGTTGACAATGGACAAACCCAGCGGTTGGGTTAAATGTTTGCCCAAGGTGCTGGGTAGTTTTATTTAACTCAACTATTATTTAAAAATTACTATATGTCTGCCTTAAAATGAACCCAAAATAGGTTGGAAATTAAAAATCAGACACATAATTACTAGAGGTAACAATAATACATTTAACCCAACCACTGGGTTAAAACAACCCAATAGCTGGGTTTGTCCATTTTCAACCCAACTTGGGTTGTTTTTAACCCAGCATTTTTTAGAATGAATGATTGACTGTCGCATAACAGCAATTCAATGACGACAAGGCTATAATGTGATTGGTTATCAAGGCACACGTGATCTAAGTTGAACATTAAGCTTTCTCCAATGGTAGAGCCGTGGAGGTTGGTATCTTCCCATAATAAGACCATTTCAGTTACTGCTTAATTGGTCCAGAACACATGAGTAAATAGACTCTTTTCACATTTCCAGGTTTGAAACATGGACGTAAACGACAGAAAGGCAAACGTTTGATTGTGTTTTAAGGAAATCTCGTAATTACAGTAACTCCGACATGACATGAAGTCACTATTTACAGGTGCAGTACATGGGAGACCACAGCAAATATTACTTTTTGTGTTTCCATTTGCTCCAGATAAAATCCACTATTGCACTTCAATGACTTTTCAAAAAATATATAGAGAGAGATGGATTACTGTAAGCTAGTCAGAAGAGAGAGAGAGAGATAGGTAACATCCCTCAGCAGCTGTATTAGAAACTCTATTGCAGCAGTGTTGATTATGTTTTTGTAATTTAATGCCAGGATAATATAAATCAAAGTGTACAGTGTAGAGTTAAATATGTCCACAAACTATTTTAAATATGTATTAACCAATGCTAGATTTGCAATGTAAATTAAGGTTAAAAATGTGTCATTACACTCTGTGGAAAAGGTTTATTGCTTAATTATTCAGCAACACACAAGTAAACTGTTTTCACAGTTGTTAGTGCATCACACACCTGCAATGTTCTAATACACCTCAGTTGGGTGTGGAATGATGAGATAAAGCTCTTTCATGATGAAAGTGACTTTTGAGTTGCACTCTTGGAATCTCAAAATTCAAATCATGCCACTTGTTTTCTATGGCTATTACATCATGGAGCCTGCCAAGACCATCAATCCCATTGACTGCTTACAGAAGGTTAACATGTCATCTATAACGCCTGCTTCAGCACTTTAGAGGGCGTCTCACACTTTGCACCAATCCAGCAAAGCCTGAGATGTCAAAGCTGATGACAAACAGCCATAATCACAGAACTGTTCTCATCTCTCCTCTTGGGGCTTGCACTGTGAGCGTGCAAGTCACCTGCACCTTTGCATATATATTTCTCTCTCATAAAATGCACTTGAGCACTGCTGACAGTCGAAACCATCTAAGATTTTCAAGCGATCCCATTGGTTCAATTCAACCCACAGCTCTAGATGAACTTGGATCTACATGCACTGAATAAGCTGAACAACTGCCTGGTGTGCAAATCGCAAGCATTCAGCTTAGGTGTTTAGATGATGTGATCCCTTCAGATCACGACCTTTACACATTACTCTGCTCTGAAAATCAGATCTATACAGTTCTCGGAGGTGCGGCATGCTTTGATGCCTGTCAGCTGAGAAATGCACTCGCCTGCCTTCAAATGCAGTGTTGACACACACACGGACACAGACAAAGTGCTCGGACCACTCAAGCGCTTAATGTCAGGAACTGACCTTGGCTGTATATTTGAAAAACACATTCCAAACAAAACTGAGTACTAGTTCTTTGCTGGCCAATGGCTTGGCCGCCTGATTATGCAGTGATATGGAATTGGTTTCCTTTTTAACAAAAATGAGACATTATGGGCATCTGTGTCATTTCTGGTCAAGAGCTGCCGAGTTGCTTTAGGTTCAGACCCACAGACTATCTGTAGCATCTCGCCAGCTTCTGCAAAAAATCTATTGAAGCAGATATCAAAGACAAAAAAAGACAAGCAATGCCATCTAAAAGCTTTTTTCAAAACATTCTGGCTTGTATTGGAAAAAGAAGGTGAAGGATTTACACCTTTTTTTCTCTGTTTTTCTGCATTTTGAGGTCTGCTTCACAGATTGTTGCAGTGAATTTTGGGAAGACAGGAGCATGTGCGTGCTTCTAAATACAGAAAGAATGAAGAATGTTTTAAGCTCAGTAGATCAAATTCAGAAATGTCATTTGATTAGCTGTTTAGACATTTTTGTCTAAATATTTTCACATATCTAAAGCATTTCTGGCAACACTTTAAAGACTTCAGGTCTTACAACACAATGAAAGGTAAAAACATCTTGAGTCTAAAACTGTGCCTATACGAGAAGTCCAGGTTAAGCAACCTTAATCATATTATATTATATTATATTAAACAAAAGTGGCGAATAAGATCATGGTTAATTATGCTGAGTTATGCTGAATCTGGTTTACCCTTCTCAAAGATTACCAAAAACCTACAAGATATAAGATTATAAAATTACACCAATAATCTGTGAAAAACTTTAAATGGCTTTTCACACTGCACTTAACCCCAGTTTATCGTCGTTCTAAACACCGCTTTTAACCCCGGGTAAATGAGCGTTTCACACTTTTAATTTAGAAGCGGGGTTAGCACCACGTTTTACCCGGAGCTATGAAACCCTGCTCCGGAGCAGGGTTAGCACCCCTTTTGCGGTGCCAAACTTGTACAGTGTGAAACGATGCGGTGTAAAGGCCCGTTCACACCAAGAACGATAAAGATAACGATAAATATAGAGTTCTAAAATTAGTTCTAAATATAAAAGAATAGCACCGTCCATACCACAGCTATAACGATAACGATATAGACAAACGATATTGTTGGGATCAATTTCAGAACGATTTTTTTCCAGCCGATAAACGATAAAACACTGACAGCTAATCAGAATCCACTCTAATTTAAGGGCTCACGCATTTAAAATGGTAGATGATATTGTGGAGAAGTTAATCGCCGAGGTCCAGAAAAAAGCCACCACAGTTTGACAAACCCCCTTTTCAAGGATACTTTAAGAAAATGGATATATGGAAAACAATCAGTCATACCCTCGGAATAAATGGTGAGAATATTAACAGAGATGAGATCATTATGCCAGGCTAGCAAACAAACAGTGTAACATAAAATTAACGTTACCTCAGCGCTAGTTTCGACATCATTGTCTTGCTTCCTTTGAAGTTGCAGTGAAAAAGACTAGGCATTGTTTTTAGTCCACTATATTGACTGTCAGCTAAATTCACTGTTAGATTAGATCCTTTACACTAGCTATTCACTCGAAACATAGCATGCTGAGGATATCTGCTGGTTAAAGCAGTGTAAATGCAACAAGAACAGCAAAATCATGTTGTACACACTTTGAAACCGCAGCGCGTGAGCTTAGAATAAACAGACTGTTATCGTTCGTTGGTGTGGATGCAAATATAGTTATCGTTATAGTTATCTTTATAGTTATCATTCTCTTTGTGAACGAGCCTTTAGAATGTTACGTGTGTATTATATTCACACGCTTTGGGGAGTCACGGAAACACCGCGCGATGTATAAACAGTCGTTTCTGCGTATGATAGGAAAAATGTCAAACGGCGATGGAAAACGCGACAATTTGAGTGAAGAAAAGACCGTCATTCTTACATTTTATAGTTCGAAAAAAGTTCACTCAGAAAAAACTTGATATTACAGTCAGCAATATGTAATATGAGGATGTGCAATGCTAGAGCCTTTATGTAAACAGATCACGTGCTGCGTTTGTCCAGTCAGTGACACTGACACCGCAAATATGCAGATAAGGACTTTAACCCGGGGTTTAGGAATGTGCAGTGTGAAACGGGTAGTTTATGAATACCCAGGATTAACTGTTAACCCCAGGTATAGTGCAGTGTGAAACGTGAATAAAGTTAACCCAGGATTCCGTTTACCAGGGGGTTTAGAATGACCCAGGGTAAACTATTCACACTTGAAATAGCCCTAATTGACCCTTCGCAAAGACCCGCCCCCCTTAATTACTGTTGCTTTGTCCGACAAGCCATGGCGCTGTCACGCCATACAGAGTGAAAAATACATCGTGGAGCAAAGAGGACACTGACAACACGTCGACAGACAAGACAGAGCAGGTTACTTATGATATTAAACTAAGTCCCAGCTTTTAAATTGTGTAAATTTTTAAGAAATTCGAACAATAAAAACCATTTTGTGGCTCTTTAATGTGTCGTGCCAGATTGCTGTAGCGCCTCAGCTCAAGCGGCTCGTGAACCTATCATCTCTTCCTACTAGTTATTTTAATGCATCAAATAAACGTGAATGAACATGAGAAGGAATGATGTTTCAAACGTGGAAAGACGTCAGTACAGACTATTTTTCAAGTTCAAGTCCAAGTCCACCGAGGTTAATCTTCTAACTCCTGACTGCTTTGTCGGACAAAATGGCGGATTCGGCGTTATGATTGGTTAGATCGCTTGTCAGTCAAACTCCCGGCGAAGGGTCAATTATGTAACAACTTGTATAGTTGTACATACTTGTATAGTTGTACTTGTATAGTTGTATAGAAACAGGTAAGTGTGTTTCTGAATGCAGCATTTTTATTAAAGCTGGGTGTAGCAGGTGTGGTTTTTGCCTCCTAAGCCCATGGCTTTATTTTGGATTCTTTTTTTATAGTTTTGGAGGAATGACAGATTGGTCATTATCTGATCAAATATTATGTTCGGCTTTTTATTATTATTTTATGGATTTTTTTTATTTATTTATTTTATTTATTTGGAGTGTCTTGGATTATAAGTAGAGTATCTCAGTGCGTCTCACTGCCAGCCCTTTTCTTGAGGCTCATTAATGGCTGATTGACATGGAAGGATGGTGTACATTTCATTGATGAGACTTACAGAAGCCAGACTCTCTTTTGCTGATCACTACGTCAGCCTAAAGCTATCCCAGATCGGTTTCAAATACTCCTGCCTTCTGTCTCCCCTGAATATGGATTTGCAATATGTGAATTATTACTGAATAAATAATTATTTTGTGGCAGTTTTCTGGATGTAAAATCAAAGACTATAGAATAAAATGCTGTCAGTTGGTTTCTTACTATTATTTTATTTTAGTTGGTTAGTTAACTTTTTTCATTGTCTAGAAATTTATTAGTAGGATTTTGTTGCAGTTTCTATTATCAAATAGCAACTGATTGAAATAATATTCCTTTTAGCTTATATTGATTCTTGTTGAGTACCAATCTTTTTTTTAAGTTATATCTAGTGATAAAACTGGATTGACTACCACAATATTTGTAGAAAATTCTCATGTCACAGTCTAATAAAGAGGCCTTTTTCAAGCAGGGACAGTGCTTGTATTTAGATGGAAGTATAATGCTTTAGTTGGTCAGACGCAAAGATAGAGAAGAGATTTCCTATGCCGAAGATGTAACAAACTTTCCATAACATCATCCATATGCATATACATTTCACCATGATAGAAGCAGAGTGGATAATGACAGCATCAGTCTATCAGCTGCAGCCTTATGTTAAGGTCACACATCAACCCTTTTTGAAAATCAGCAGATACTTTGTAAATCTGTGCACGATTCACTGCCATTTTACATACAGCGCTTACTTTAATTGAAGAGTTTAAGAGACGAGACAGTCACAGGATTATTTCGAGTGAGTGAAGAGTTTCTCCATATTAGAGTGAGCAGGGAGAGGTCTGCTCCAATGACCTAGAGCCACATGCCATGTAGCTGCAGGGTTATGCAGGTATTTCAACCATGTAGGTGTTTAAATCAAAGTCGAGGGGAGGGCGGGAGGGCTTGTTGTGAGACTAAGTTAGATGGGGAGGGGAAGTCTTTGAAATATGGCTGGGAGAGCGCATGTTATCTTTTCTCCTCGCCATTAGACGTCCAGGTTTGGTGTGTCATTGGTTGCAGCCCAGAGCTGGCACCAGCTCAAAGGGGATGTTGAGAAATGCTGCCCATATGGTGGCACTATAAAATCTAGCACGGACCTCAATCAAAGACAAAGATCTGTTAAGGACGCCAGCATAGCATCAATTCGAAAACCACCTTTCCCGCAGCGCCTGAGGATTTTTTGCTCTCCAAGACGCCAAGGGGACCAGGACCAGTTGCTTAAAGGGGTGAGTGTTCATTTTAAGATTGTGGCCATAAGGTTGATCGCTTGTAATTTTAATTGGTGGTGGCAGATTAAGTCTTTAAGTAGCAGTGTCTTTTCAAAGCATGGGCCCTTCATGATAAAAATTAAGATTGTTTGACTGTTCTATTTGGCCTTTTTTAGGGAGGTCCTGTCGGATTTGATATGAATATTCTGTGTCATGTTATGTTCCTGCTTCTGCTGGGAGTCATTTCTTGCCAGAACAACAATCGCAATGCTAAGGCGGGTGGAAAACCTGCAAAGAAGCCTAACAGCCAAGCTATAGAGGCGACCCAACATGGCCCTGAAGATGACCCAAACCCTGGGCTGGCAGGTGCTGCCGATTCCAGTAAAGAAACAAATCCCGGAGGTCGTGGCACCAGCCAACAAAGGGCATCTGTCAACAAGCCTGTTGATGAAATGAAGCTGTACTTTCTTAAAAACACTTTAGTGACATGCAACGACGGTACTGCCGCTGGGTAAGACACAGCACTGACATCTTCACTGCTAGCCAGAGGTGCACTAAATAAACTTGGCAATTTTCAGTTTCTAATTAAACAAATTTGATTATCATTCTAGAATGAACTGTAAGACCGATGTCACATTAAATATTGGTCTTTTGACAGTTTTTGAAAATGTCCTCATATGGCTATGTTCCCTAGACCATCTATATTTATTTGTGGCCCATAGGTTTTACCTAAAGGAGTTCAAAGGAAGTAAGAGATGGCTGATATTTTTGGAAGGTGAGTATTTAAAACAAAGTTAATTTTGTCGAGAGAGGTCAGCGGGCTTAAATGCGGTGCTCTGCGTTATTTTGACTGCTGGTCATCTTCTTAGACGTAATTTTTCTTGCTTTTTTGGAGCACGTCACATCACGCTGGTTTACCAGTATGTCAAGAAGGTATATAGTGTCACTGGACAAGAAAAGTAACATGCAATGTTGAATTAGCCATGTCAAAATTAAACAACGCAAGAAGGAGAACAAGGAGAGAGCACATAAATCATGCTCCTCTTTTCTTGGAAAGCCTCGACAAGAGGAAGTGACTGTAAATGGAGGGGGAGAGACAAGCAAACTTACTGAACATATTATAGTAACAATAATAAGCTGTAACTGCTCTAATATGGCTGACATGGATTCATTGTGCATTGTGCTGTTTTTTGTGAATTAAAAAACAATTTTAAAAGAATAAAATAGTAGACTATATACTATAGAAGATTAAATCTGTATCCTCTCTACTGCAAGGGAGGAATAACAAGGTAAATACAGCAAATGTTTGCCAATACAGTTCAAACTGTCAAAGCTTTTGAAGTCTGCACAAAGGATGGCTAATGTGAGGTTAATTCCAATTATTCATATTTAGGTGGTTGGTGCTGCTACAACAAAGAGACCTGCGATTCCAGATACAAAGCTATCCCCCGACTTATGAGCTCAACTGACTGGCCTCAAACACGCAAAGGTAGGCTGAAATTAACCAGACACACAGCAACATATCTGCTAGCTAGTCGTGCAAACCATACTTCAGTGATCCTTAATGAAAACAATTATTTGCAGGGAGTGGTTTACTATCAACACAAGCTGAGGAAAATCCTCACTGGTATAATGCCAATATTGTGTAAGTTTCTGAAAAATTCAAGAGTGAGATTTATATCACCTTTATAATTAACATCTAACTGACTTGTGTATCTTATCTGGTATATCTTATGTGACTAGGTTTGTTCCCTACTGTTCAAGTGATGTGTGGAGTGGTAACAAAGCAGCGTCAAAATCCAAACAAGGAAAAGAAACAGGTACATTTTTCAGTGATAAATTTGGTCTGACCATTACCGTTTTTGTTTTCCAAAATTAGGATCCTCTATTTCTTTATTTTGCCACAGAATATGCTTTCATGGGATCTCAAATCATTCGGGAGGTTATCAAAGATCTTGGCCCAAAAGGACTGAAACAAGCTAAAGTTGTGATGTTGGCAGGAACAAGGTGAGATCTCACTAGCTGTGTTACTAAACTGAAGTTGAGATAAAATAGTTACCCAGATAACATAAACTGTAAAAAAAATTATTTTCATGATTGGTTATCACAACATTTGTTCTTTTGTCAAATCAACTTCAATCATTAATGTGGTTCAGATAACATAATATTTTGAGTTTCTGTTGATTAAACCAATCGCCTTCATTGTATTAACTCAAATTTTTAATTCCAATGAACTCAAAATTTTAAGGCAACCAGGTAACTTACTTTTTTAAGTTAAACCAACAATTCTTTTTTACAGTGTACATATCCGGCCCTCATCAGGGCCAACTATGGCACATATGGCTCAGTTCTGGCAGCGGTAAAGGTCATATGGGCCGTATCTGGCCCACACACATCAAGCCGGTTTTAGTGTGAGTTGTGGCTTGCTGATGTGCAGATGTGGCCCATGTGACCTTTGCCGCTGCCAGAACTGAGCCATATGTGCCATAGTTGGCCCTGATGAGGCCCGAATATATATATGCTATTGCCAGCCACACTCAGGTTGAGTCATCGCCGTCATTCCATGTGGTATGTGGGCCAGAACAATGTGGGAGATGTGGTCCACAACTGGGCCTGATGTCATTTGCTATCTGGGTATGACATTGATTTGATTGATTTCTGTATGTTCCTCAAATAATAGAAAGGATTTATAGCAAAAGATAGATTCATCAGTATTAATCCATAAATACAGTGAGCTTTCCTCATTGTCTGGCCTGGAAAAAAGTGATTAGAGGTTAATTATTATTATTATTGCTCAAACAATTATATGTGTGGCTGTTCTGCAATTTGTTTCCACAACCCAAGAACTATAACTATTATAAATCCCATAATTGGATTTGAATTCGCTCATAAACAAAGACAACACCCATTACACCTGTTGCTGCATATTGAGATCTAATAACAAGATGCTATGAACAATTGAAATGGAGCCATCTGGAGTACCATGAAATCCTATTCCCGTCCATGGACCACCCCTTGAGTTTTACCACAACACCACCTCCTTACACAACACTGACTGAAGCACTATTTTCAGCACATCCTGTTGTCTTCCATAAATTTTTTTACTGCAGCCTGTGATGCAGTATAGACAATGACATAATAATCTATATATATGTCTTGCCATGCAGGATTCTTCCAAGGTTAGCAACATGTTTTGTTGGTTGTTTAGTTTGTAGTTAAATAGTTTGACGAACTAGATTTTAGGGGGTTAAGGTAATATTTTGGGAGTGAAACCAGATTGAGGTTCTTATTCTTTCCTGCAGTGCCGGTGGAACAGGTGTGCTGCTGAACATTGATAAGGTGTCCAGTCTTCTGGAGCAGCTGGGTGCAGATGCTCAGGTGCGCGGCCTTGTCGACTCAGGCTGGTTTCTGGAAAGTAAACAGCAAAAAGTTCCTGACTGTCCAGACAGTGCCTCCTGCACCCCTGTAGATGCCATAAAAAAAGGACTTCGGTAAAGTATACACTCTAATCTCAATTTATGTGGTTTTGGTAACATTTTAATTTATAGTTTAATCCATGTTAATTGAATTTATGGTAACACTTTAGAATACTGTTCCGTCATTAATGAATAACTACACAGGAACAAATGAGTAAAGCAATATTAACATTCTAGTTAACGTTACTGCTATTAGCCGCGTTTCCACCAAAATTACCTTGAACAATTTGTCCCAGAATCTTTTTCCCCCAGACCTGTTGCTGTTTGCATTTCCATCGCGGTCTAAAGTACCATAAAGATAGTCCGGTGACGTAGGACTGTGCGCGACTTTCCAGTTCCCGCTGGATTTCGTCCTCCGCATATAAGCTTAATAAAGCCTGAACCTCACTGTCGGTCCATCAGTCTTATTTTTTAAACTCCATTGTTGATTTGAATAGCAAACAGCTCTTACTGCACACACCGCAACAGACTTTTAAAGATGGTTGTTGAAATAAAATGCTGTGTGGAGTCAACCAATCAGCATGTTCAGCACCCAAGTCCCATCCCCGAAAGTTCCTGAACTGAAAATAAAGTACTTCCTCAAGAGCAGGGACTTTCTGAGTTGAAATTTTTACCCGGAACTTCATTTAGATCCTGGTCCCTCCCCTTGAGTACCACTCCAAAGTCCTAGTTCCTGGGGAAAGTTCCTGTGGTGGAAACCCGGCTATTAACTAACAAGAAACTCTGATTAACGAATTAGTAAGTAATAGACTTCAGTCATTACTACTATGATCTTCACTTTAGAATTAACTATACATTATGCATTATTCACATTAATTATGAACCTGTGTACAGTAGTTATTAGTAGTCATCTGGGAGGTAAAAAAATAGTAGTTATTGATTAGCTAAAAGTGAACTACCTCATTCAACTGAGCGCTATTACTTACTAATTCATTAATCAGAGATTTTTGTTAGTTAATTGTAGTTACTAGAATGTTAATATTGTTACCTATTTGTTCCTGTGCAGTTAATAATAACAGCACAGTATGCTAAAGTGTTACCAAATTTATTACATTAGCAATAACCAGTCCCATTTCTACACATGCGCTGAGAAGAAACCGCTTGAATTCATCGCAGAATTAATTTCATCGCTGTGAAATCTTGTTAAACCACAGATATCAGATCAAACGGTGCCGCTGTGGACACTGTTTGATCTGATGTGATATTTGTGGTTTAACAGAGAATTCTGCGAATTTAATCTAAATGCTTCTCACAAGATTTCACAGCAATGTTATTTATTCTGCGGTGAATTCAAGCGGTTTCTTCCCAGCACACGTGATCTAGAAACCATGAGAAACATTGTGACACTAACAGAAATAACTTGTGGCAGAAATGGTCTAATGTTTTCGAGTGCTTTTAAGTGCTTCACACAACTTTTCCCGGCACTGCAAAGCTTTAAATATTGCCCAGTTTGAATGTTATTTTTAATGTGATGTCTAAAACATTATTTGTTCATACTTCATAGTTTGTCCCCATTTGTAAAACTATCTGCATCTCAACTCAAGCTCAGTGCTTTTCTGTCAGTCCTCATAGCACTGCCAAATCAGGGGCTGGTGCCACCTTAGAACTTAAAGGGTTAGTTCAAAAATGAAATTTCTGTCATTAATTACTCACCCTCATGTCGTTCCACACCCGTAAGACCTTCGTTCATCTTCGGAACACAAATTAAGATATATTTGATAAAATCCGATGGCTCAATGAGGCGTCCATTGACAGCAAGTTAATTAACACTTTCAGTGCCCAGAAAGCTACTAAAGACATATTTAAAACAGTTCATGTGACTACAGTGGTTCAATCTTAATGTTATGAAGCAACGAGAATACTTTTCGTGTGCCAAAAAAACAAAATAACGACTTTATTCAACAATATCTAGTGATGGGTGATTTCAAAACACTGTTTCATGAAGCTTTGCAGCTTTCCGAATCTTTTGTTTCGAATCAGTGGTTCGGAGCGTGTATCAAACTGCCAATGTCACGTGATTTCAGTAAATGAGGCTTCATTACGTCATAAGTGTTTCGAAACGTTTCGAAATTTCAATGTTTCACCATTGGGGGCGATGATCTCTGTGAAACCTGCTGTAAATATTGCCGCAAATTTTGAGAAAAGCCGTCGCATATTCAGTCATTTTAGGCCGCAAAAATAAGAAAAAAGTCCCGCGAAATCCTGGAAGGACTGAATAACCATAACATCCCTTGTGAAAAAGAAGACGACGTACACTTCAGTCTACTTTTAAAAAGAGTATTTATTATGGAACTATTATACTTTTAATGTATTTATACTGAATGTAATGATTTAGGTCAATTAATTGCATGTTATTTACAATTAAATGAAAATGTATTATACTTTAAATATATATTAAATGCAATTATTTGACTTTAAGAGTGCTTTTTTGACCCACTTAAATAGGACTTAAGTATATCTTTATGTGTAATTTCATAATTACTTCTATTGTCTTTGAAATATGGTGAAAGTGTACTGCCAAATGTACTGACAAGCATTTATGGTTAAAGTAAAACTTTAAATTTGAAATATTACAAAGTGTACTTTAGTGTGTTAAAAACATACCCCTGGTTTCAAAGACAATGCTTAAATCTAGTCCCAGACTAAAATGCATGTTTGATCTGTTTTAACTGAAAGCAACTTGCACTGACGTATCTTTAAAAACTGGAACTGCCATTGTTTTGTCTGTGAAGACCACCAGTAATGTTTTTTTTCTAAGGCACTTTTTTTTTAGAAAAGCTACTTAAAAGTCCTGATTGAACTAAGGCCTAATCCTGGTTTAATCTAAATCCTGTAACACTTAAGTGACCTTTTATTTCATTAAAGGGGAACTATAATGCCCCTTTTACCAGATGTAATATAAGTCTCTGGTGTCACCAGAATGTGTTTATGAAGTTTCAGCTCAAAATACCCCACAGATCATTTATTATAGCTTGTTAAATTTGTCCCTATTTGGGTGTGAGCAAAAACACACCGTCTTTGTGTGTGTCCCTTTAAATGCAAATGAGCTGCTGCTCCCAACAGCTTTCCAGAAGAGGGCGGAGCTTTAACAGCTCACGCTTCAGTTGCTCAACAACAACAAAGCTGGAGAATCTCACGCAGACAAAATGAGGATTGTCAGTAACGGTGTTCAGCCTTACATTGTTCAAACCGGAGTCGGACACTGATGGAGAGACTCAGGAAAAAGTTACAACTTTTAGAATTAAACTGGACGTTTCTGAATGGTTAGTGGATAAATTTATGTAGTTGCTGTGGAGTTGATTCAACTCATCGACTAGCATGTGCCGTCATGTTAATCTTTTGTGCAAATCCAGCGTTGAATTGACCCTCGTGAAGCAGTCCGGCGTAAAATGACAGCATGATAACAGCACTGTACTACAACAACTCTTCCTCTTCTCTAAAGCAGCCCAACATGGCCTTGCCCCCTTTGTTGCATGTTCACGGGGGCAGGGTTTATGTAAATTTTAGGGTTTGTGATGTCACCAACCCAGGAAGAAGCTTGTTGTTGTCCCTACCAGCCATTTCTTGTAGTCCTTAAAAAGCGATTTTTGTAAAAGAAAATATCTCCCTTTGCATTGAACTTTGAGCGTCGTAACTTTGCAGATGTTTCTGCTCCAACAGCAACATTACACACTAACAAAGTTTTTAAAAAAAAAGTAAAATCATAATTAAGGCCCCCTTTAATATCATATTACCTGCAAGTACAGGTTTTTTTATATATACTTTTAAGATTACACTACAAGTGCATGATTTAGTGCACTTCTTTTTCACAAAGGAAGACCAAAATTATGTGTGTGTTGTTTCTGAAGCAAGTTACTGTTGCTAATGTTGCTCATACTTAGGATTAGGCATTTGACTTAAACTTCAGTGCATAACTCATCCACATATTGTTATATATCTCTGTTAGGTTGTGGAGTGGTGTTGTTCCAGAAAAGTGCAAGCAGCAGTATAAAAGAGGCGAGGATTGGCAATGCTTTTTTGGACACAAACTGTACTCCTACATAACCGGTGAGGGTGTGCTGTCTGTGTGAAATGAATGAAAACATTTTCATAGAAGTGGCTAATGCTAATAAGAATTACTTCCTTTAAAATAAGGATGTGTCCCTTTGTAGCTCCGCTATTTGTGGTGCAGTGGCTGTTTGATGAGGAACAGCTACGAGTGGAGAACATTTATATAGGCGGCCAGTCACTCTCAGAGCAGCAGTGGACCTACATGCAGAACCTGGGAAAAGAGTTCAAAAACTCTCTCAAAGATGTTACGTAAGTACATTACTTTCATAATATATTAGTATATTACTTGTACTTGCTAAATATGTCTCCAGAACAGCTTAATAGATACTAATAGCTGAATAATCATGTCAAAATCAAGTTATCAAAAGTAATCTACAGTGTAACCTTATATAATTTGATTAACAATGATAATTACTATTCATATTAGGATTTTAATAAGAATCTATTTGATAATGTTTTACAAATCGCCAAATGGTAAAAACAACCATGAATCTGTGTTTTGCTCAAGGCTGTATATCTTCTGTGTACTAAAATGCCCTTCTCTGTGTTGCTTTAGGGCCGTGTTCGCACCCTCCTGTCTTTCCCACACTTTGATAACCAAAAGGTAAGGACACGCAGGCACCCTGAGACGCACTCCTCATGGGTGAGCTCATACGCCTGCATTTGAACACTCATCCATCATGATGCATTCTAGGTGTCACCAAAATGCCACCTCATGGTTTCACACTTAATTAATGGCTCCCTCTATGAGCTCAGCTGAGAGAGCAGTGGGACAGATGATTTGTGAGGTGGACCATGAAACTATGGCAAAACACAGCTTACAGCAGAGGTAGCTGCTTATAAAGACAATGATTAGGCTGAAGGGACATTAAATTGATAATAAAATTGCCACTTTCGTCTAAAGCAACTTAAACGTCTAAAGTGCCCTTAAAGGGGCCTTAGCAAACTTCCAAGGGGCCGGAGGATGACTTAAAAATATAAAGATTTTTTATATAATTAATATTATAATAATAATGAATATAATTGTAATTAATTTAATATATTATTAATGTTAATATTAATTAAATGGTTGGTATACTTAAAATGACATTTTCTGCACTCTTTCCAAACTTAAGCACTTGACTCCCTGTTCAGAACCCATTTTGCTTGTGTAATGTGACTTATTTCCTATTTAAACATTATTAATAATGGGAAAATGTAGGGCAATTGCATTTCAGACCTATATTGTCGTTTGCTAAAACAATGCCTAAATAGCTGTTTCACTATTGGTTAACATTATCTAACCCAAGTAAAGTTAAAAAAAATTTATTTGATAATGAATAGTTCACAATAAGATTGAGAACATGCATTCAGAAAGTAAATAAGGTCTATTATGATTTAGTTCGCACACTGCAATCCTTAGTACTCGATTCTGATTTATTGCTCAGATCTGATTTTTGATGATGTGTCGTGGAAGCCAGTGAATTCATGCACAGGTAATACCCTTATAAAAAATAAGTATACTTCAAGTTCATTTTATTAAGTATACTTAAGTAAAGTTTATATACTTTATGTAGTGAGTATACTAATATCAATGTACTAGTAGTATTATAAGTGTACTATTTCAATACTTGGGACTTGTCAATGTCAATACTTGGTATACTTTTAAGTAAACTTTAAGTGTAACAGTAGTAAACTTTGAGTACACAACTAGTTTTTTTCATTTGTCTTGAAAAACAGCAGTCCACTAGATAGTGCGCACGAACTCTTTCCGCGCTCAAGGCCACAAGGCCATAGGCTACTTTGAAAGGCTCGCGCGCTCAACTGTGCATGAGATGGAAAATGAAGTAAGGCCTATACCCGGGCCTTAAGACAACTTTTATTTTCTCTCACACACAGCACAGATAAAACAACTTTCTAATAAAGCGACCAAACTGCCTGTCAAGTGATTGACAAAACTGACAATGACTTTTTATCTTTTTTAAACTGAAATGAAAGGCAATGTGGATAAACATTCACAGCCACTACAGAACACCACACAAAGATAGAAGAAAATGAATAAAAACATTTTGGATTAATAAACCTACAAAAATAAATAAATAACTGCAGAAAGGCCACACTGCAGATAGGTATGCATTTCACATGTCGGCAAATCAAATTAAATCGGCTAAATTGCCTGTGCGAGCATGCTTTAACTAGTCTACAGCGCAACATCGATGCACCGAAAAACAATCAAAAATTAATTTACAGAATTGATTTGGAACAGAATATACTGTTCTACACTGTAAAAAATGAATGTGATTTTAACGGTAAAATATTGTAAAAACGCTACGGAAAAAAATTGTAAATAGGTTAACAGTAAGTTCCCGTACTAGGCCTATATACAGGGAAAAACTGTAAAAGCTCTTACCAGACATTTTATGTAATTTTCACAGTAAAATGCTGTAAATTTTACAATTTTTAGAAGTAAAAAAGAACAAATCAAGGTATAATTTACAGTCAAAAACTGTAAACTGATATTCCCTGTGTGACACTCCACATTATTATGTAAGTGTTGTGGGTTACCGTGATGGTGTTTTGCGTTTGCGTGAATGACACTTTGCACCTTCTTTATATCAGTATATACACTCTAAAAAATGCTGGGTTAAAAACAACCCAAGTTGGGTTAAATATGGACAAACCCAGCAGGTTGGGTTAAAGGGGACCTATTATGCCCTCTTTCACAAGATGTAATATAAGTCTCTGGTCTGGTCAAATGTCTGTGAAGTTTCAGCTAAAAATATGGGGGTGAGCAAAAACATGCCGTATTATACTATATTACTACATGGCTGGCTTAAAGGAACACTCCACTTTTTTTGAAAATAGGCTCATTTTCCAACTCCCCTAGAGTTAAACAGTTGAGTTTTACCGTTTTCAAACCCATTCAGCCGATCTCCGGGTCTGGCGGTACCACTTTTAGCATAGCTTAGCATAGTTGAATCTGATTAGACCGTTAGCATCTCGCTCAAAAATGACCGAAGATTTTCAATATTTTTCCTATTTAAAACTTGACTCTTCTGTAGTTACATCGTTTACTAAGACCGACGGAAAATGAAAAGTTGCGATTTTCTAGGCCGATATGGCTAGGAACTATACTCTCATTCCAGCGTAATAATCAAGGAACTTTGCTGCCGTACCATGGGTGCAGCAGGCGCAATGATATTACGCAGCGCCTGACCCCCTGCTTGCACAGGGAGCGTGCCTTGCAACCATGGAAACATTTGTGAGAGACGCTGCGTAATATCATTGCGCCTGCTGCACCCATGGTACGGTTCCTTGATTATTACGCCAGACTGAGAGTATAGTTCCTAGCCATATCGGCCTAGAAAATCGCAACTTTTCATTTTCCGTCGGTCTTAGTACATGATGTAACTACAGAAGAGTCAAGTTTTAAATCGGAAAAATATTGAAACTCTTTGGTCATTTTTGAGCGAGATGCTAACGGTCTAATCAGATTCAATGAACTATGCTAAGCTATGCTAAAAGTGGTACCGCCAGACCCGGAGATCGGCTGAATGGATTCAAAAACGGTAAAACTCAACTGTTTAACTCTAGGGGAGTTGGAAAATGAGCCTATTTTCAAAAAAAGTGGAGTGTTCCTTTAAAATAAACCCAAATTTGGTTGAAAAAAATGGCTGGGTGAAAACAACCCAATCCCTGGGTTTGTCCATATTTAACCCAGCATTTTTTAGAGTGTACTTCAGCTCGTGGAAAAGCTATTTGTGATAACTCTGATTTTTCATGTGGCTTTCTCTTTTACCACCTGCATTGTGGTGGTTGTCAGTATAAGTTAAAGGTACAAAACAGATTTTAGTAGTAGTGTGCATTGTTGAATTTACTGGCTTACATTCAAATTTTCTTGTTTGTAAATTACAATTTTATACTGTAAAATTTACAGTTTATTCTGTAAATGTGTTTACAGTTTTTTTGTATTTTTTACAAAATTATTCTGGCAACCACAGCTGCCAAAATTATTTTGTAAAAACTACAGAATATTTTATACAGTGTAATAAAAATAATTAAAAAAAAAAAAAAATGAAATCGTCATAATTAAGTCACAAGTGCAAAATGCCTGAAGTGCAGAGGAACATATATTCAAAACACAAGCCACAAATAGTTAAATTAGATAACCCAGAGTGATCAATAAATAAATTAAAATTAAAGAAATTATTAAAACAACGAAAGTAGCCTATATATAGCCAGAATTGTCAACTTTGTCTTTTTAACTGCAGAGACAAAAATGCTAAACTGGAGTGGTAGTCTTTTTAGCTAAACATTCACAGCATCCAAAAATCAAATTAGAACCGGCTGAAATGTTTTGAAATCACTTGTAGCCTACCTGATCGGAAAAAATCCAGTCTTTCACGCAATCTGCCTGTGTCCGTTTGAGTCTTTTCAAATAGCGCGCTAGTCAACTCCTTAACGTTGGCCGGCAGAAGCGCTCCGCAATGTTTGTCGTTGTTGAGTGGTAAGATATGAGCTATCTTAGGTTTTTTGGGTCATCTTTTACCATTTCAAATTGCATCCAATTCCACACTTTAGATTTTCTTATCCCAGACATTGTTAAAGATTTAATCCCTGCCGCCAAGATGCTCCTCTGTTGGTCACGGATCATGGAAAGTGAAACAACTTGGATTTGTTCATGCACATTAAAAATATTTATTAAAAGCTTCTTTCTTTTCACATTTTTATTTATAGCATTATCATAATAGGCTGTATATTAACTTATTGGGAGAGAACCAGTAGGTCTATGTAAAATCAGATATTGAGCACCCCCATATCTCGTCTCATAACACCTCTGCGAAGATTCGACTGTGAGATTGGTAGTCGAATCAGGCTCCTCCTATCGAAGCATCGAATCGTCGACAACTCAGGTTCACCCCTAGTATAGACCATTCACTGGAATACTTATTTAGTTGTGACGAACGTCAATCTAGAGTGACGTAAAAGTCACACTAATTCTGATTTGACTGGTCAGACTGAGGTCGCATGCAACAGACCTGTATCTGATTTAGGAGAAGATCAGATTCTATGTGGTCTGTGCTGTTCACACTGTTATGAAAAAAACACATATGAGCAAAAAAAATTGTGCGGATTTTTCCTATCCTATTTTTTTTTTGTCTTTCAGTAATTGGATGGATTTCCAGGTCAAGGGGACATCACTTTCCCGTGCTCTGCAGTGCTGGGACAAAAGTCTTCAGGAAGCCAATAAGAACAGCAAAACTGCTCTGAAGGGCTGTCCCTTTCATCTCATCGATAACTGTCAATGGCCACAGTGCAATCCAACTTGTCCAGCGCTGATTGACCAGGCCACACAACAGGAGATGACTCTGCTCCAGGTGCTGGCCAGTATGGGCTTGGACCTGCAAAAGCTCGGCTTGGATGTAAGCGGGGATATTTCAGCCAGCATGGTCAGCAATGGTGGCTAAATTAGCATTAGCGAGCGGTGGTGTTCTTATCGACACAGTTCACCTCATCCATACTTTAGAGATTGTTCAGTGGCTTCCTCTCTGGCCACTTCCAGAGATGGACCTGGGTTTGTCTAGTGAACACGTCACTGGATTTCAGTACCGACAGTCTGCCTTTAAAACCATGTTCTATCAACAGGAATGATTTTGAGTTCTCCAAGTGAGCAACACTGAGTGCCTCTAGACACAGATAATCAATGGTTATCACAACTGCTAAATAATCTAATTCATCACTTCAGTAAGAGAACTAGCGTCTAAATTCAATGTTTTAGCTAAAAACTGTCTGACAGCATCATGCTGTTCTAACCCTAACCTAAAAAGAGCTGAATTTACTGTTTTTAAATCTGAAGAATGTACAAGTTGCAAATCAACAAGGGTTTAGTAGGACGTTTGTCTTTCCATCACATTTTGGAGAAAATAAGTGAGCAGTCTAATAACTGCATTTGTCTTTAGAAAAAAAGAAAAACATGACAGGACAGCAGAACATTGCAGTAACCACATTTTCCAAACTTCCTGCCACAATACTTACTCTACATTATGTATCTTCATTATTTTTTTAGCAAGTGCATGCTGTTTTTAACACATTGTAGTCCATTTTGCAGACGAGAGTCATAAAAATGGCATACATAGATGTGAATGGATAAATGTGGTATCTGTTTATTTTTGCCTTATATATGCATAAGTGTGCAATTACATTTTGACAACCATCCTCAAATGCAAAAGAAAAACATCTACTTTAAATATAATTGCACATCCACATAATTATACTTCTTGCCTATTGTCATGATCTGTAATATCCATCAAGTTCTTTTGACATTTATAGTTTGTTTGAATTCTTGAACACTAATAAAAGACGAATGGAAGCTTTTATATGTACAAGATGTTTTAGACACCTGCTATCTCAGTGTGTGTGTGTGTGTGTGTCTTACTGAAACTGAGTGTTTTAATTATGGCTGGACGATTATGACCTAAAATCAAAATCTCAATTGAACATTTTACCTCGATTACGATTAATGAACAAAATTTTTTTTTTTTTTTTTGCCCTCATAGTTCACTTACAAGGTTTGTACTGTATATATGCTTGACTATTAAAGGTGGGATATTTTTTTGCTCATGCAAGAGTGCTCTGACATAGCAGCTCACTTTCAGCAGTTATTTTATCTATGGTTCGTAACATTTCTTACAGATTTCTGCTCGTTGTAAAAAAGATACAGATAAATTAGCACAGTACCAATGAGAGCGATTGCGTGTGTGAATTAGTCATACCGTCTCTCTATTAACTGTGAACCTGTGGGTTGTAAGTAGTTACTTCAAAAGTAGAAAAATATATGCTATAACGTTTGAGTTTCTAAGCTACTTTAGTGATAAATCACAGGACAGCATTGACAACGTGACAACGCTCCTCCCTGTGTGCGCGATCTTCACATGATGTGCGAGCTGTCTGTATGAGTGTCTGTGTGCCACAATGCAGCTGCACGAGCAAGGTAGCTTGATATAAAAATACACATCCAATCGTCTAAAATCGCTTGAATGTCCAAACTGGCAAGCTTTAAAACACATACAATTAAAAAAATTGAGTGAAGACGCAAGTGAAAGTGATCTCACTTTTCGATTAATCGTCCAGCCCTAGTTTTAATGTACCTGAAGAGCCTGAGAATCCATATGACAAACATCACTATGGGTTTAGGAGTAGTAGAATAATGGATGCTTTCCAACCCGACTGACCTGTAATGTGAATTCCACACCCTAAAATCAACCTAAAAACTTGTCTTTGACAATAAAAAAGGAAAATGAAAATTGAAGGGGAATGGCACAGATAACTGCTGTGTCTGAACTGATCTGTTTGTGATGTGGTTTGAGCAATGTTTATTCAAACCCAGAATGATTTCTATTTGTGCTCAACCACAATCTTATCAGATATCGTATTTCCACTCTTCAACTAGCTGTATTGTTGCTTTCAGTAACCTAATATCAGGTTGCACATCATCTCACTGAAAAGATTACAATATTGAACTAAATTTACTGTCTGAGCAGAGCATTATGGACTGGAATTTCAAGATTTCTACATTCCTGTTTGAACTGCATTTCTTTTTTTCTTTTTTTTGCTAGTCAGAAATGTGTTTTAGAATTGTACTTCTTCATTTCTAAAATGTCTTTAAAGGACACTATTTAATAATATGAGGATGTTGAAAAGCTTTTAACTGGCCATCTGTCCAGGGTGGTCCGAGATGCTGGACCCTACAGAGGATAAGCAGTTTGGAGAATGGATGAATTAATGAAAAGCTTTTAGGCTAATGTCTGGCAGGGGTGCGAGGTTTTGTTCCCCATGCAATTTCCTAAAAGATTCAAGTGGAAAGTTTGTGGGAGTTTCATGGGTAAAAAGTAATCACCTAATGTTTTCACATACGTAATTAAGCAAAAACATGACTAAGACACTTCTCAGCAGTGTTAGAACACAGTATTTTTAGAAGGGAATTTCACAATTATATCCATGCACAAACAATTCATTTGAGAAGTAACAAAACAGTGGGGGAAACAGGTCATATGTTACTATACAGACAAGTTTAGCATGGTTTCCTGTTTGAATAACGGTCTGAAGTCACTTCAGGTTATCAAGCTCCTTCATTTCTTGCTATAGTGCAAATACTCAAATAATCTCCAGAATCTACTATTTCATAGATGTTCATTGAATAACTAAGAACAAAATGTGTATTGAATTGAAACTTTTTCCTAAATGAAAGTTGAAAAGATTTGTGTTCACATCCAACAATATCTTGGCTATTCTTCTGATTAAAATGTTTTGTGCATTTTATGTAAATATTCAATGTTTCAGTTGCAAATTCTAAAGCATTTAACTTTAATTTACTTTTCATAAGATACCAGGGGTGGCTAAACCACTATAGAGCAGCAATGCAAGCGATGCCTCGTGTCACATCCAATAATATTTGATATACTGAAATTCTATCAGCGGAGTTGGTTCTAAAAGTATTTTTTTTCCATCCATTTCTCACATATGGGAATTTCAGAAAAGTCTTTGTTAAAGCGTTATAAGCCATGAACCAAGTCAACCAAATACAAGGTAAATCACAACACTACAAACTTTGATTTAAAGCAAAAAAGTATTTGAAAATTGGACAAAAATAATTTTTATAGCTTGTCAAATTTGCCCGTTTGGGTGTGAGCAAAAACACTCCGTTTTTGTGTGTGTCCCTTTAAATGCAAATGAGCTGCTGCTCCCGCCCCCCTTTCCAGAAAGGGGCGGGGCTTTAACAGCTCGCGCTTCGGTTGCTCAACAACAACAAAGCTGGAGAATCTCACGCAGCCAAAATGAGGATTGTCAGTAACGGTGTTCAGCCTTACATTGTTCAAACCGGAGTCGGACACTGATGGAGAGACTCAGGAAGAAGTTACAACTTTTAGAATTAAACTGGACATTTCTGAATGGTTAGTTGATAAATTTATGTAGTTGCTGTGGAGTTGATTCAACTCATCGACTAGTATGTGCCGTCATGTTAATCTTTTGTGCAAATCCAGCATTGAATTGACCCTCGTTTGTGAAGCAGTCCGGCGTAAAATGACGGCAACTCTTCCTCTTCTCTAAAGCAGCCCAACATGGCCTCACCCCCTTTGTTGTGTGTTCTCGGGGGCAGGGTTTATGTAAATTTTAGAGTTAGTAATGTTACTAACCCGGGAAGAAGCTCGTTGTAGTCCCCGCCAGCCGTTTGTCTTTAAAAGAAAATTTCTCCCTTTGCATTGAACTTTGAGCGTTGTAACTATGCAGATGTTTATGCTCTAACAGCAACATTACACACTAACTAAAGTTAAAAAAGTGAAATCATAATCATCCACCCCTTTAAAAATGTTGATTATATATATAAACACAGTATATTTTAAGTTTATTGCAAAATATGCATATATTCCAGTCTTTAAGTATTTTGAGAGTGTAGAGAGACTGACTTGATTACGCCATTTGCAGTGCTTTGTGGAAGTGGGCGGAGTCAACTAGATCATCAACTAGCACGTTTTGCTTGTTTCAACTCTCTGATTTGTGAATTTTCTGTACAGCATCATGGGTAATGTATTTTTTCACCACGAATTCCGCTGTTAAACACAATTAGGCTATTTTAGTTGAAATAATGCAGGCTTCAACGGAAGAAAATGCTATCGATTAACAATCTCATAGCGCACAACTGTTGCACTCTATAATGCCTATGTAATTTGCAACTGATTAAAATGCACATAAAACACCACTATTTATTTGAATAGCTAGTAAATAAGCTAAAAAATACATAGATTTTTAATATATTGATCTTCTTGATGCCTGTTTGGCAAAGTGAAATCAGCAAAGTGGTCTCGGGTTGCTCAGGTTGGGTTTTAATTTCTTATCTTATTCTTATTTCTTATCATACCAAGATAATGTATTGTTGTTTTGCTAGGTTACATCTTCCTGTTTTTATTCAAACCCATTCAAATATTTGTCAACTTCTATGAATTACAATGACAGATATAGAGATATACAGTCGGTCACAGGCCACTGTCTAAAAGTGCACATGCCTGTATGCACTTTGACAAACTTTCCATGTAACGACATGCATAGCTTTGTTTTTTACTCAAGGTGGTTTGAGAAAAGGGAACTTTCATTGGTGTCTTGCTTTCTTTGTGATTTTGGGGTGGGGGCCTGCGTGTTCCTTTTCTCTCTTTCTCTTTGATCTCTTTTGATGAAACTCGAAGCTTGATTGCTGTAAACATCTATGACCTGCTTATAAAGAATACAAGTTGTTTCGCCTTTGCCCAGATTATTTTTAAAAATTTTCCTGGTATAGGAAAAAAAATTTTTGTGTAACCTTTTTTGCTTAGCCTTTATTTTTATTTAAATGTAAATTGAATATATTTTTATGACATAACGGAACAATTTTAATTCTTTTTTTTTTTTTTATAATCCAATGCACATATATTCTGTGGACAAGTTCTGTTTCATTGTATTCTGTTGTATAAGACCAAAAAAAATTACACGTTCTTTGTTTTTTAGCATAAAAATCTTAAAAAAAAAAAATAAAAAATAAAAAAAAAGATTCTGCTCAAACTTATGGTCACTTATCAGTCTTTAACTAAAAAAAAAAAAACCCACAAACACCAATGGTTTTTGTCTAAGCAGGTAAGTGTACAGGTGATCGTACCAACTGAGGTTTATTCACAGTCTGTGTGAGCTAACTGCAGCAGTTCCTTTACCACGCAAATCACCTGAGTTGTGGCCGAAACATGTCTTCCTGCTTAGGCCTCTTTTCCTGGCAGCAGTGTACACACAAACCCACAACTGCACACGTGCAGCAGTGCGTGTACCTGTGCAAAGTTGAAACTTGGTGGGGGAAATGACAGTGGTTGAGGACAAGGAACTTTAAAAAACAAAAGAGAGTGGCAAAGCATGTTAAATGAATTGTTGTTGTTGTTTTATAGTCTGCACTGGTTTATAGCCTACACACATTTTGACATAACTTGTAAAATATTACAGAATAGTCAGAAGAAAGGCATGCTGTGATGTGATACTTTACAAAAATCATGCTTTATAATAATCAAATAAACTAATTATATTGGATAATTATATCTGGATCATCACATTAAAGGTATTCCATCATTTAGATCCTGTCTAGACTTGAGTCACATTGTATAAAAGCACTTTTACCACATGCCACATTACCAAATGAATCTGTGCCTTACTGAATAAATAAATGGCTATTATATTTTCAAAACTCATTTATTATGGCGTAGTGTTTAAGAAATTACAACCGAAATAATAAGCAGACAGTGACAATACTAAAAAAATGCAAATAGATAGTACATTTTGTTTTTTCAATTATTATTAGTTTGTTTAATTTAGTGAACATAGCAGAGGTGAAGTATTTAAAATTAGATGAATATAATAAGAACAACTTTATGCTTGTGCAAAGGTAAGATGTTGTTTTTCTTGAAACACAGCAGGCTGTGGTAAAAACCCTTTCCTCTGGTCTTGGCTACAAAGTTAAAAGAGGTGCTTCACCTTTTTTAACACAGCAGAAACAGAGCTCTCGTATTCACTGTGTTGTTAGCAGTCCTGCTGAAACATTCAAAGAGAAAGTCATCTGAAAACATGCATGCGTTTACCGGTAAGAATAGAAATTAATCTGCTCAATTACACTTTACAAATCTTTATGTAGAGGATGTGGTTAAAGAAGGGAAGTGATCCATTAGTGTATAGCTCTAATAAATTCATTTTAAAACTTTTAATTGCCTATGAATGGAATTCATCATTATGTGTACTTTCTGACACGCTGTGTCTTTCATTGACAGTTTTTTGTCCTATGCTGCTGATATGGTCCTGCCACATAAAGGTAATTTCATGGATTAAACCAAGACAAACTGCACTCACCTTTCATTTTAACTTCTAATTCCAGAGGGATATTTCACCCAAAGATGAAACTTTTGTCATCGTTTACCCGCCCTACTCATTGTTCAAAACCTGTATGACTTTATTCTTTCACGGAACACAAAAGGAGATTTTAGAATGACAAAACCAGTCACCATTCACTTTCAATGCACCTATTTTGCATACAGTGAAAGTGAATGGTGACTGAAGCTGTCGCTCTTACATCTTTTGCGTTCTACAGCAGTAACACTTTACAATAAGGTCCCATTAGTTAACGTGAATTAACTAATATTAACTAGCAATGTGCAATACATTTGTTACAGTATTCAATAATCTTTGCTAATGTTAGTTAATAAAAATACCACTGTTCATTGATAGTCCATGTCAGCTCAGGTCCATATGTTATCAACAGATCCAAATTTTGATTTTAGTAATGTATTAGTAAAAGTTAAACATTAACATTAAGTATTTTTTATTGTTAGTTCATATTAACAATGAAAAATGTGAAAAAAATTGGTAACACTTTACAATAAGGTTCATTAGTTAACAGTTAACGTGAACTAATAATGAACTGCACTTATAGAGCATTTATTAATCTTTGTTAATGTTAATTTCAACATTTACTAATACATTATTAAAATCATATTAACATTAGTTAATGCACTGTGAACATGAACAAACAATGAACAACTGTATTCTCATTAACTAACATTAACGAAGATCAGTAAATACAGTAACAAATGTATTGCTCATGGTTAGTTCATGTTAGTTAACTCATTAACTAATGTTTAACTAATGAGCCATATTGTAAAGTGTTACCAAAAAAATTAATGTTAAAAATTAACATTATTAATAACGGCTTTATTCTTTGGTTCTTCTTGAATTTATGGAAGCTCAGACTTTTGGGATTTACTTAAAACATTTTTTTAAGACTATAGCATATGCTTGCTGATTTTTGTTTTTTATTTTATTCTTTGTTTTATGTCGTGTACACTTTGAGAAGCTGATTTTAAAGACTTTAAAGACTTTAAAGATTTTAAAAAAAAAATTATTATTATTATATTATATTAACTAATGTAACTAATGTTAACAAATTATTGTACAGTATTACCAGAAAATCTAATGAATTTGGAACAAGATGCCAGAATTTTCATTTTTGGGAGAAGGAGGTCTACTTATTTGTCTGAATACCTTTTAAATCCAGGATTATAAAGTAGAAATCTTTCTCAAGCACTTTACAGTTCAGAAACATGAATCATGTACAGTCTTGGGGTTGTAAATGTATAGTATAATGGCACCTTTTGATTACTTGGAAGGTTTTTGTGAAGCTTATGCATTACCTTTATTTCAGAAAAGTTGGTCCAATGAGACTACTGAATACCAATTAGAAGAAAAATCCACAACAGAGTATGACTATTCCACAGAAGCGGTGGATTACAACGGGCTCGAATTCATCTGCGAAAAGGGCTCCAACCGTACCTTCCGCACCTGGTTCCTGCCCACAATCTACACGATCATCTGCCTTCTGGCTCTCGTGGGGAACTTTCTAGTCATCCTAACTTACCTTTACTTCAAGAGGCTGAAGACAATGACTGACGTCTACCTGCTCAATCTAGCCATGGCTGACCTGCTGTTTGCAATTTCTCTCCCCTTCTGGGCTGCTAGTTTCATGAGCAAGTGGCATCTGGGTCTGTATACATGCAAGGCCATGTTCACCATCTACAAGGTCAGCTTCTTCAGCGGCATGTTCCTTCTCACCTGTATCAGCGTAGATCGCTATTTCTCCATAACGAAGGCCGTCTCTGCTCATCGCTGTCGCTCCAGTGCAGTCTATTATGGACAGGTGTCTTCTCTGGTCACCTGGGTGATGGCGGTGATCTTTTCGGTACCCGACATGGTGTTCTCTGAAATCAATGTCAATGGCACCTGTGTATCAAGTGGCAGCAGCTACGATGACTACCGCATTAGGATGCTGGTAAGTCAGATGATCCTGGGTTTTATACTTCCAGCGCTCGTCATTGGGTTCTGTTACATCTGCATCATCAAGACCCTCATGCAAGCCAAGAACTTTGAGAGGAATAAAGCCTTCAAGGTTATCATTGCAGTGGTAGCTGTCTTTGTGGTCAGCCAATTACCTTACAATGTAGTCATGGGAGTGACCACTCAGGAAACGAAGGAATGCGACAAGGACAACATTCGCCTTTATGCCATGGATGTGACCAGGGCCGTGGCCTTCTTGCGCTGCTGTGTGAACCCATTCCTGTACGCCTTCATTGGGGTGAAGTTTCGCAATGATCTCCTGAAGCTATTGAAAGACTTGGGATGTATCAAAAAGAGTCACCTCATGTATACACACTGCGGTAAACGAAGATCTTCTGTCGGCCTGGACACCGAAACCACCACAACGTTTTCCCCCTGATTGCTCAAGAACAGATTCCAAAACAAAACAAAAATTTTTGCAAATTTACTTCAGTTATATAGTGGTAAATCACCTCATAATCTCCATTTAGAGGAAACTGCCTGTGAATGGTGACATACTGGCATACTGCAAATTTTGTTATGCAGTGACTTATTGTACAAAAACTTCCTGCTTTGTAACAATAAGCTTTTCACTTCTTGTTTTTGATTGCTCTTTTGAAAGAAGAAATCGCTTTCACTCTATGTGTTATATGATGTAGCCATTTTGTCTTCAACATCTTGACTTCAAAATCAATTGAATGTAAATGAGACATTTTTAAGCTAGGCTAACTGTCCACTAATAAGCAACATAATCCTCTGTTATGGCTGAACAGTTCTTTAACATATGCCTTCTTTATTTTTTATGTCTTGGTTGTTTTAAAACTGAATAAATCTACATTTGTTAAATAACTGACTCAAGTTGCTTTGTGTGTTGTGGGAACATTTCAGTCAACTTCATCTGCACATTAAAATAGTTTCACCCTCTTCAGCTGTGTGGTTTGGTCCTTTAATTTAAGGTGACACAACATGTCACCTATAAAATAATAACCTGGCTCGAGACACACATGAAAAAGAAATGCAGATATAAACTACCAACACAGAATGCAAACATTAGCATTGTGAACTAGTTCATCCTTTGGTTTCTCACCCACCTTACAGAGTAAATACTACGTATGTGGTTGTGGTGATGGGCGATTTCAGAACAGTGCTTCATGAAGCTTCGAAGCTTAACAAATCTTTTGTTTCAAAAACAGTGGTTCAGAGCGTGAATCAAACTGCCAAAGTCAGGCCCCCCAGTGGTGAACCACTGAAATTTTGAAACATTTATGATGTAACGAAGCCTCGTTTACTGAAACCACGTGACTTTGGCAGTTTGATACACACTCCGAATCACTGATTCGAAACAAAAGATTTGTAAAGCTTTGAAGCCTTATGAAGCAGTGTTTTGAAATCGCCCATCACTAGATATTGTTGAATAAAGTCGTTATTTGTTTTTGTTTTTCTGCCGCACAAAAAGTAACTAATATTAACTAGCAATGTGCAATACATTTGTTACAGTATTCAATAATCTGCTAATGTTAGTTAATAAAAATACCACTGTTCATTGATAGTCCATGTCAGCTCAGGTCCTTATGTTATTAACAGATCCCAATTTTGATTTTAGTAATGTATTAGTAAAAGTTAAACATTAACATTAAGTATTTTTTATTGTTAGTTCATATTAACTAACAATGATAAATGTGAAAACAATTGGTAACACTTTACAATAAGGTTCATTAGTTAACATTAGTTAAAGGGATAGTTCACCCAAAAATGAAAATTACCCCATGATTTACTCACCCTCAAGCCATCCTAGGTGTACATGACATTCTTCTTTCAGACGAATATAATCGGAGTTATATTAAATAATGTCCAGGGTAATCCATGCTTTATAATGGGAGTGGATGGTGCCCCAGATTCTAAAGAGAGAAAAAATGCACTCATCCATTATAAAAGAAGTCCACACGGCTCCGGGGGGTTAATAAAAGCCTTCTGAAGCGAAGCAATGCATTTCTATAAGAAAATATCCATATTTCAAACTTTATAAACTGTAATCTCTAGCTTCCGCTAACTGCCATACACGCGTTCACGAGAGAGTGGCGTCCCAGCTTATGACGTAGGACGCATACGCAGTATGAGCTCCGGTGACGAACATGGAAGCGCAGAGAAGAGAGCAAAACAAAACACCGGTCACGAATTAAAAGTACAAAACTAGGATTTGTTAAGAAAAATGTCGGAGGATTTCGATATAAGCCAAGAGAAGACTTTGTTTTTTGCCCAGCCATATTTGTTTGAACCCGGAGTATACTGACCAGGAACTCCGGGAGATGGAGGAGGCTGCAGCAGCAGAAGAAACTGAAAAACTGTTGGCCGAGGCATGTTTATATTGTCGGAGTAAATGCCAATCACTTGCGAAAATCACGTTAGCCTAACCCCGTAAGTCACATCACCAAAAACAGCAGGCTAAGAGGGAGACAACACACCCAGATAGCAAGCAGTAAACAAACCGCGCAACTGATAGAGAGAGTGGTAACTCACCCATCTGATGAGCCGAAAGTGGTGGAAGATGCAACAGGGTAGAGAGCTCGCAGCAGCCCGATGGCAAAACTTGCAGGCAGTAAAAATTGCAGTCAACAATCAAGTCCAAAGCACCAACAGTTAGAATTGGAGTAATCCAAAAAGTACAGTAATCCGATGGTGATATAGAAATCCAAATAAAGCAGTAATCCGATCAGTTCAGCAAAACAAACAAACAATCCAGGTTTGAAGCCAGTCACGCACAGCGCTCTGCATCTCCCTTTAATGTCGGCGCACGTAATCTCAAGACTTTAGCTTTGTTGAAGCAACCCGGATATTCACAAGAAATCAGCATTTTAACACTAATAAAATGTAGAGTATAGCTCAAATAATTTGCTTCTTCACATGGATTTCCTTTACTGTACACAACTTGGTTCTCGCAAGACTAGCATATTCTCACCGTAGCTCATGCTGCGCATGCGTCTTACGTCACAAGATGGAACGCCACTCTCTCGTGAACGTGCGTACGACAGCTAGCGGAAGTTAGAGGTTACAGTTTATAAAGTTTGAAAAATGGATATTTTTCTTACACAAACGCATCGCTTCGCTTCAGAAGGTCTTTATTATCCCCCCGGAGCCGTGTGGACTTCTTTTATAATGGATGAGTGCATTTTTTCTGTCTTTAGAATTTGGGGCACCATCCACTCCCATTATAAAGCATGGATTAGCCTGGACATTATTTAATATAACTCCGATTATATTCGTCTGAAAGAAGAATGTCATATACACCTAGGATGGCTTAAGGGTGAGTAAATCATGGGGTAATTTTCATTTTTGGGTGAACTAACCCTTTAACTACATTAGTTAACATGAACTAATAATGAACTGCACTTATACAGTCAATTTAATTTTGTACCGGTAAGTTTTACATGGACTGTTATTTTTATAATGATGTCTTGATGCATTCTAAACTCATAAAATCATACCTGCAAACTTGAAAGTGTTAAAAAAGGTGACATGTTCACAAAGTAAACATTAGTAGGGGGGTCTGGGGGAATCCTCCCCCAGGAGGAAATTTTCGTGATTGTAACATATAAACTAAGCATTCTGGTGCACTCCCACAAGAAAATAAATGGAAAAAAACAACATTTGCTTCAAGTAAAAAATACTAGGGCTGGGCACTGACACAAATTTCACAATTGGATTCGATTTTGATTCAGAAGCTTGCGATTTGATTTTGATTTGATTACCTTCAATTCAATAATGATTCATTTGGGGCCTATCAGGAACAGTACATGGCAAATTTCCTCAAAGAAAAAATATCTCTCAACTAATGCTGTAAACTATACAGGGAACCACAGCTGGTACATTATTATAATATTAAAGGTTAAAATTAATTGATTTGTAAGCTACTTACATATAAATTACACATAAAGAAGTTTTAACGTTTTAATAAATTTTTAATTATGTTTCTACTCGTTTTTAATACTGTTTCTACTCGTTTTTAATATTGGCCTAAACATTTAAATGGTGGCCGTCATAAAACGGTTTCATACATTCAGTATTGAAGCACGTTACGTACATGAATATGCAATGGCCTATAGTCACAGTGGATATATATCAAAATGCTCCTCTCCAAGTTCATTTTTGTAGCTGACTAACAAGTTTTTTGACATTGAACGGTTTTTCTGAGGTAAATGTTACGGTAAATGTGACATTTTTACAAGCTATTTTATTGGCGCTTTTCCGCGGTTGAAACAATGATTGATCGATTAACCTATGACATGATACTGATTTCAGTAAGGCGTACTGGATCTTTCAACATACCTTCGGTATTCATTCATCCTACATCCATTCATGTTTATTTTGTGTTGTAAAGCGGAAGAGATGATCGGTTCACGTGCGCTCTGCCTCTGTTTGAACTGAAGCGCTACAGCGATGTGTCAGTCACACCACAGAGCGCCAAAAAAGATCACGACAGCTCGAGAGACGTTTATGGTCTCACTCCAGTCTATGGGAAAGTAGCCCATTTTCGATTCTTGTGAGGTTTATTATGCCTGCAAACTCACCCTGACACCCCCCACCCCTGACAAAAAAAAAAAAACTCTTCGGATCTACACGATTCACATAAATGACATATTTTGATACAAAACGGCGAATTTCGCCGAAAAGCGACTAGTTTGCAGGTATGTAAAATGTAATTTTTTTATTTATTTCTTTCCCCCTTAACTCTAAGCTTGGAGCCAGTATTGCATCCCTCTGTAGCAGTTTTGAGACCGCATCAAAGACCAGACCACAGCCGATCTACATTGGGAGTTTGAAGAGCACAACATGACAGTACATCATTGCGAGGATTGACAGAGTAACCATTCCTGTGGATGAGGGCCTGACGTGCTGTGGACAATATATTAGGTTTGAAACTTGTCCTGTCCACCACAGATTAGTTCGGTCTTCTCTGGAGCATCTAATATTGAAACGCTACCTTCTCTTCCTTTTAAAACTGACATTCCTACTTACTGTGTTGCCTCTTTTGAGGCCCAAATATATTCTTCATCAAACACAACTATAGCAGATGTAACAAGAAGTATTACTTCACAATTAGTACACAATTACAATTTTACAATATGTCCAAGTGATTGTCATGGCGAACAATTTCAAAATATGTGCCTGAATGTTTGTCTGATCTAAAATGCTTCTTTAAATGAATCCAAAAGTATCTGTCTGACTTGAGTTTGTTATGAGAAATGTCATCCACTAGTCTTGTTACTTGTAAGTGTAATTGATGTTGGCAACACTTTGAATGAATACTGTTGTTAATGGCTAGTGCATTACAAATGCATTTGTCTTATGAAGAAAACTGACAAACATTCTATAGATTTTGAAAATTGACTGTTATTGACATTTAAAATTGTTTATTTGTCTGATTTGGAAAGTTTTATCTTGTATCTGACATTTTATAAGTTGATCTTATGTTATGAGAAATGTTATTTGCTAGTCTTGACTGTGTATGATTGTTTCAATCAATCAAGGTGTAGTTGTTGGTAACACTTTAATGTATACTGTATTGTAGATAATAGCATTACAAAGCATTTGTGTCATCTAATCATCTAAATTAAGTTTATGAAATTGAGATTTAGAGCATTTTGTTGTGCCTCTGTGAATGCATTGTTCTCAACCCTTACAAAATTTGACTATAAATTAAATTAATAACATTTTTACATCGTCTGTTTTATTTCAATTTTGTAGAATTACAAATGGATGGTAATGCTTAATATTGTTGTATGAACATTAATTAGCAGATAATGATAATTTTCAGTTACACTTAATGTGTTTAAATGACACATTTGTGTGTTAAAATGGATCACACATCTACTGTGTTGGATTTGACACAACATGGAGTCGCTGAGCACACTCACCACGTGTTAAAATTTTGCACAACGTGTCATTTTTAACACGTCTCTTTTTGCAGTGCAGAGTAAATACTACGTATCTGGTTGTTATGATTCTGTGTTACACTTTAAATGTCCTGCGTGCAGAAGAGCATCATACAGCTCAATTTAATTTTAATTGATTCATTTCTAAAGGGTTAGTTCGCCCAAAAATGAAAATTCTGTCATTAATTATTCACCCTCATGTCGTTCCACACCCTCAAGACCTTCGATTATCTTCGGAACACAAATTAAGATATATTTGATGAAATCCGATGGCTCAGTGAGGCCTGCATTGCCAGCACAACAATTAACACTTTCAATGCCCAGAAACCTACTAAAGACGTATTTAAAACAGTCCATGTGACTACAGTGGTTCAACCTTAATGTTATGAAGTGACGAGAATACAAAAAACAAAATAACGACTTTATTCAACAATATCTAGTGAAGGGCGATTTCAAAACACTGCTTCATGACGCTTCAAAGCTTTACGAATCTTTTGTTTCAAATCAGTGGTTCGGAGCGTGAATCAAACTGCCAAAGTCACGCCCCCCAGTGGTGAACCATTGAAATTTCGAAACACTTGTGACATAAATCACATGACTTTGGTAGTTTGACACACCTTCCAAACCACTGATTCGAAACAGGATTCGTAAAGCTTCGAAGCTTCATGAAGCAGTGTTTTGAAATCGCCCATCACTAGATATTGTTGAATAAAGTCGTTATTTGTTTGTTTTTTTGGCGCACAAAAAGTATTCTCTTCACTTCATAACATTAAGGTTGAACCACTGTAGTCACATGAACTGTTTCAAATATGTCTTTAGTACCTTTCTGGGCATTGAAAGTGTTAACTGTCTTGCTGGCAATGCAAGCCTCACTGAGCCATCAGATTTTATCAAAAATATCTTAATTTGTGTTCCAAAGATGAACGAAGGTCTTACGGGTGTGGAACAACATGAGGGTGAGTAATTAATGACTGAATTTTCATTTTTGGGTGAACTAACCCTTTAAGATATTGGCCAAAATGTGCGACCTACAAAAAACACTTGAAGAAAGAATGAGTTGGATAGACAGAGCACAGTACTGAGAGTTGGTGTACTCTGCTGGCACTATTTGAGCTGAATAGTTGAAGTGCCAGAGGCTTCAATGGTAATTTCACAGATATTTCTTGATATCAGTAGGCTATTTTTTAAATGCATCATCTGTTACTGGATAGTCATTACTGAAGGGCTTTTGACAGCCTGTCTGAAAATACCCATGAGCAAAGATGAGAGATGTCGCACTTTTGGGGGATTCTTCTCAAGCTGTCAGAGTGCCACTGCTTTCTCCAGGTATTATAGACCACCTTAGTTTAAAAAAAATCTATAGAAAAAAATGGCTTATTCAGAAATATGTCTATTTTCTGAATGTATTTGTCTTGTTTTATTCACAGCATTATCATTTACATGAATTGGCATCCAAGGAGGGGAGTTTTTTTATTTTTTACACATTGTAGGGGAATTACAGTTAAACCCAATAGAGTGACCAATATGCTCACTGAAGTCCAGTCAAAGTTGAAGTCAGCTGACAGAGAGTTAACTGAAGACAAAGTTCCCCACACTTCCAAAGGCTGTAGAAAATGAGTAAGAGGATCCAGCCTCGAACCAACTTAGATACAGAAACACTAGTACTTGTAGTCATATGGATAATGATATCATTTCTCTGGTTAACAGTTCAGATAATTCTAGCAGCATCCGAACATGGTATTCTGTTCTTTACGCAAATTAATTTTTTTAAAGACATTATCTTTGACACACTTTGTTTTATGTATGTAAGAAATTTTGGTAAAGGTCAGTCATAAATTCTGGAAGGACTCTTCTCATCTGGGACGCTGTTGAATTCTCCTGAAGACTATTCCTTGGTCACATGCCTCTCATAATAATAAACAACCCCTGCAAGCACAATTAGATAAAACATAGTTGATATCTTTTCCCTTCCAGGCTGAGTTTTGTCAGGACTTCACTGGAACAGAATATGCAATTTACATTCACACAGAGCACTGACATAAACTTCTACACATAATTCATGTCATAGTTTAACATATACAGGGGTTGGACAATGAAACTGAAACACCTGGTTTTAGACCACAGTAATGTATTAGTATGGTGTAGGGCCTCCTTTGCGGTCAAATCAGTTTGTCTTGGGATTGACAGATACAAGTCTTTCACACTTGGCCATAAGGATTTTGAGCCATTCTTCTTCCAGAACCATGGCCAGGTCACTTTGTGATGCTGGTGGAGGAAAACATTTCTGACTTGTTCCTCCAAAATAGTGGCTGAAAAATATTTAGATCTGGTGACTGTGCAGGCCATTAGAGATGTTCAACTTCACTTTCATGTTCATCAAACCATTCTGTCACAAGTCTTGCTGTGTGTATTGGTGCGTTATAATGCTGATTCATGGCGCCCCCTTCAGGGTACAATGTTTGAACCATTAAGTGCACATGGTCCTCCAGAAATGATGTTTTATTAAAGGATTAGTTCACTTTAAAATGAAAATTATCCCATGATTTACTCACCCTCAAGCCATCCTAGGTGTATATGACTTTGTTCTTTCAGATGAATACAATCAGAGTTATATTAATAAATATCCTGACGCTCCTAAGCTTTATTATGGCAGTGCACAGAAACCACCTGTTTGAAGCTAAAAAAAAAGTGCATCCATCCATCATAAACGTACTCCACACGGCTCCAGGGGGTTAAAAAAGAAAGAAAAAGAAAAATATCCATATTTAACAAGTTATGAATGAAAAAATAACTAGCTTCTGCCAGACCACCTTCCATATTCAACTTACGAAAAAGTTTGTTTCGTAAATTGAATACGGAAGGTGTAGGACGTAGTGTAAGCGTTTTGAACTGCGAGAGGCGTTACACTTTCTTCGTAAGTTGAATGTGGAAGGCAGTCTGGCGAATGCTAGTTATTTTACTTTATAACATGTTAAATATGGATATTTTTCTTACACAAATGCATCGCTTCGCTTCAGAATAACGAAACTAAATAGACCGTTGAAACAGGAAGTAACAGAAGAGAATGTCAAAATAAGGGTCTACATAACAGAACATAAACCTGACAGTAAGATCGTAGGGCTATTGTTATATGTATAATAGTTAGTTCCGATCCTCGAATCTGACTAAACTAGAGACTTTCTGCTGATATTTCACGAGTATAAGCAGAACTACAACTAGGCCTACTCATCTTTGCGCGTCACAGACAGTCAGTCAGTGCAGTTACATTGTTGCGCCACAAGGTGGCGGCAAGGCACTGTCTTTGAGTCTTTAAACCGCTCATTCAACTACACGTTCAAAAACGCTAATTTATTTAAAGAGAGATGTAATGAAACAAGCTGTTGAAATCATTTTAACTTTGAGCGCCATTTTATAAGGCTTAGCTGAGCAGTAATGCGTCGATGCTAAGGGACTGATTTCTATCCTTGGACACGACAACCTTTTTTCACGAATATATGTCTCGGCCTGAAGGACAGACGCAGGTAATCGCACGCGCTCAGTCGATCTCTCTCACATTCAATGTCTTTTTAGGCTTGTTTAGTGCAAATCTACGGAGCCTCTGTACAAATTACCATGGTACACATTATGCTATCATTATTAACTAATTTAATATTTAGTACACATGCATGAAGTGTAAAACGAGAAGGACATAACCTTTCAAAAAAGGATACACTTCCGCCGCAAATCGACATGCGCATTCTGCATACGGTCGTCCGCCGGAAGTTAGTTATTTGAATTTATAAAGTTTAAAATGTGGATATTTTTCTTACAAAAAAGCATCGCTTCGCTTCAGAAGGCCTTTATTAACCCCCTGGAGTCGTATGGATTACTTTTTTTTTATGGATGGATGAATTATTTTTTACTTCAAAACACGGCCCACCATTCACAACCATTATAAACCTTGGAGGACTTAGTATATTTTTAAATATATCTCTGATTGTATTCATCTGAAAGAAGATAGTCATATACACCTAGGATGGCTTGAGGGTGAGTAAATCATGGGATCATTTTCATTTTCGGGTGAACTAACCCTTGGCTTTAACCCCTTGAAATAAGACCTTTTTATATCGTAACACTCAATGCTGTAGTTCCTACAAGTAGCCACTAGAGCGCGCTATTGCATAAAATAATTTTTACACTGATAATTAGTTGAGCACATTGTGATGCAGTTCTAAACTTGAGCAGCAGGTGTCGCCGCCCTTATGCAAACAGCTAAATTTGAGAGGAAGAGACAACAGGAAACAATAAAATGTGGAGGTTGAGGAAGTGCTGCAAGGAACACTAGGGAATAATATGGGAAGGACACAGTCACCTCTAAACCTACAGTAGGAGCTTCCTGAGCCTAAGATTCATATTCTAAGCAATGTGACAAATTTTTAAGCCTCCTTGAATCTTAAGACCAGAAAATAACAATTATATGGACAAAAATTGTATTGGTTTATGAATAACTAAAGGTCATCTGAGGACAGCGTCTCTCACAGCCTTTCTTTCACAGTATGTGTGAACAGAATCAACACCAAGATCTCAGATGTTGTTTTATTAATAGACTGATTACATTAGGTTCCCCCAGAGGTAGCCTATGTGTAAACTGGCCAGCATTAGAGAGGATAACCCTGCAATGGCGGATAGTGAGGAGAGAAGACATGCCGCTTATGAAAAAGAACATGGCTTCAAAAGCAATGATTTCAGTCCGTTGCTATAGGAACTGTCCACAATTGGCTTGTTGTCTTGGTAACAAGGGCAGCAGTGAATTGAGTTCAGAGGCCTGCAGTCAGAAAGTTAGTTCTAGTATTGTAGCAGTTCGATTAAAGGAAAGTGTAAGTGGTGTTTGCGATACATACGAGACTCTATAAAACCATTTCATTTTTCTCAAGTTGGGTATTACATGTCTTGGTTGTCTTAAGGCCAGTTCATCCTGTCACAACAAACACGGTTGTTGGGTTTTGCTGGGTCAATGTTCACCCCTCTTGCAAAAAAGAAGTGAAACACTCTTAACACACTTTTAAAAAGTCCACTTTATATAATAATGTCACTTTAAAAATACATTTTAAATCAGTATGTTTTAATAATCTTTTGTTGTGCTTTAAACAAGTACTATTTTGATGTGTTGACTAACATACTAAAGCACATGTAAAGTACTTGATTACAATTTTAACTATAGTGTGTTATTTGGTATTACATTTTAAAATTAATATATTTTAAATTGCAACTTCCTTACAAAGGTGTAACAACATACAAGTTTCGTTTGAAATTACATTAAAGTATTTTAGTTTACAATTAATGCTTGTCAGTACATTTGGCAGTACACTTTAACCATATTACAAAGACAATAAAATTACATATAAAGATGTACATAAGTCCTATACTTGCATGGGTCAAATTAAGCACTGTTAAGTTCAATTAATTGCATTTAATATAAATTCAACTATAATACAGTTTAATTTAATTGTAAATAACATGCAATTAAGTGTTCAAAACATTACATTTTATTAATATACATATAATTTTCATAATAAGTACTCCTTTTAAACTTATGTACTTCTTTTTCACAAGGGCCTGTTCTGTTGGTTCAGTGTGGCGTATCCCAACATTCTTAATCCAGCTGCATCTAAAAGGCAATTTAGAATGTTGGATCTTGGTGTTTGTTAACGGCTTAGTTCACAATTAAAAAATTCAGTCATTAATTACACACCCTCATGTTGTTCCACACCCGTAAGACCTTCATTCATCTTCGGAACACAAATTAAAGGGTTGGTTCACCCAAAAATGAAAATAATGTCATTTATTACTCACCATCATGTTGTTCCACACCCGTAAGACCTTCGTTCATCTTCGGAACACAAATTAAGATATTTTTGATGAAATCCGATGGCTCAGTGAGGCCTGCATAGACAGCAATGACATTTCCTCTCTCAAGATCCATTAATGTACTAAAAACATATTTAAATCAGTTCATGTGAGTACAGTGGTTCAATATGGTTTCAAAACACTGCTTCATTAAGCTTCGGAACGTTATGAATCTTTTGTGTCGAATCATGATTCGAATCGCGTGTCAAACCGCCAAACTGCTGAAATCACGTGACTTTGGTGCTCCGAACCACTGATTCGACACAAAAGATTCATAACGCTCCGAAGCTTCATGAAGCAGTGTTTTGAAATCGACCATCACTATATAAGTCGTTATTTTGTTTTTTTGGCGCACCAAAAATATTCTCGTCGCTTTATAATATTAATATTGAACCACTGTACTCACATGAACTGATTTAAATATGTTTTTAGTACATTAATGGATCTTGAGAGAGGAAATGTCATTGCTGGCTATGCAGGCCTCACTGAGCCATCGGATTTCAACAAAAATATCTTAATTTGTGTTCCGAAGATGAACGAAGGTCTTACGGGTGTGGAACGGCATGAGGGTGAGTAATAAATTACATTATTTTCATTTTTGGGTGAACTAACTCTTTAAGATATTGTTGATGAAATCCGAGAGGTATATGACTCGTCTATAGATAGCAATATAATCAACATTTTTAAGGTCCAGAAAGGTACTAAAGACATCGTTAAAACAGTCGACATGTCTGCAGTGGTTAATGTTATGAAGCAACGAGAATACTTTTTGTGCGCAAAAACAAAACAAAAATAATGACTTTATTCAACAATATCTTCTCTTCTGTGTCATTCTCATACGTTGTTTACATCCAGCGCTTCCAGGTTCTACGTCAGAACGCTGGCTCATTATTGGCCGGCTCCTGCGTCAGCATCACACGCATGTGTCGTGCTGCTCGCGTGATCAGCTTTGTCCAATACTGAGCTGGCATTCGGACGTAAACACGGAAGCCTTCACTGTGCTGACTGCGTCACCTGCGTAAGGATAATGACAGGGAAGAGAAGAGATTGTTAAATAAAGTCGTTGTTTTTGTTTTGTTTTTGCGCACAAAAAGTATTCTCGTCGCTTCATAAAATTAAGGTTGAACCACTGCAGTCACATCGACCGTTTTAACAATGTTTTTAGTACCTTTCTGGACCTTAAAAATGTTGATTATATTGCTATCTATGGACAAGTCACATACCTCTCGGATTTCATCAAAAATATCTTAATTTGTGTTCCGAAGATGAATGAAGGTCTTACGGGTTTGGAACGACTTTAGGGTGAGTAAATAATGACAGAAATTTCAAGCTCTTTTGTTTAAGTTAAACTAAACTCTCTTCTCAATTAGAAGGCTATATGAAACATTATGTGAGTGCAAAAAGAAAGGTTAGGAAATATAACTTCCCTGCGAATAAAAATGCACATTTAGCTTATGGCTTATGGGTGTTAATTTCCCACAATGCACAAAAAAATCATCAAATCATCTGTGTTCTGTAGGTTACAGTGGGGCTGTAACCTGGAAGTCTGTCGTTTTCAGTGGAAGGTCCAGTTTTAACATAAGATAAGATACACAGATAGCCTGTGTATTTTCAAATGAAAAAAAAAAAACACATTTTCAAACAGTTCTCCTTGAGAAATTAACAGGTATACTTCATGAAAAGTTGAGCAGTTATGATTTATTGACAAATTTATGTATGTCTGGCAAGACCTGTCATTTGTAATTCCTGTCAGTCACGTGAATGTACTCCACCGTAATTATAACCTCTCATTTATGAGTCACATGTCTGTCAGCTTCAGTTGTTGAAAGGGAAACAACAGATAACTTGAAAATCAAGTCTTCATAACACCTTTCATGCACATTTAGCCGCGAACAAGACTCGTTTTAATGGTGCTGCAGTGTAATGAAACTCCTGTCACGTAGTAAAAAATCATGTGACACAACGTCAGGGCTGTATTCGTGTACAGAGGAGGCGCTTTTGGCATGTTTCAAGGTACAACGTTAATATAATTAGTTAATTTACAGAGTATGATATGATTATATAGAAAGCGTTCATTAAATCTTGTTTTCAGGGTAACCACGCCATCGATAGTTTCTCATTAATTAATGAATCATTATGTAAAAATCATTTTTCAGAATTTCAATTTAAAATAAACGTTTTCTTAGAATAACTATGAAGTAGTATATATTCGTAGTTACAATTAAATATTTACATGATTGATATTTTTCCATGACCGTCGGTATTTTATTAAAAATGTAAATTTGACAAGATGCCAAGGTCAAACTCGTTCTCTGTTTTCTCCATCCCGTTCAGTTTACCTATATGCTGCATATACATGCTACATGTACAAACAACGTGTCCAGACTCTGAACCTCGCTTTATCTAAACCGATTATCTCTTTAAAAGCACTTGTCTGTCACAACTCCATAGATGGATCTTCAGAAGAACAGCTGCGGGACCGTTACCAGATTCGTCGAAATGAGGCACGTGACGGCTCAGGCAGCGCATGATTGTGACGTAAAATACCGGAGCCTGCTCGCGCCTCTAAAATGAAGTGACCTTTCTCTTTCGCCCTGATAGAGAATCGGTCCGCCGACCGGCACGAGCAGAATATCGCATCCCGCAAGGCTAAGAGCTTCCTCACACGGTCTAAAAGGTAACATTTTTAAAGCGATCACGTCGTGTTAGGATCTGTTCGGCGTGTTAACGATCACAGATGTGATATTTATACGAAATGGAGGATTTTGAAGCGGTTCTGGTGAAGGATGATGTGAGGTTGCGTAAGCTAACCGGTGTTTCTCAAGAACAACTGTATGTCAAGGAAGAAATATGTAAGGCTTAATAATAAAATAATCCGTTTTATTTTTAATTACAGCCAGGAAAAGACTCGTTTTATGTAATTGAGCAATAGTAAATGTTCATTAATTCGTGGGACATTGTGTGCTTTTATAAGGAGGCTAGCCAGATGTGGCTAGCTGCTAGCTTCCCCAACGTGGATCTAAAGCCGGTTTACGACTTTTGCTGTGTTCTTCAGAAGTGTATAGCTTATCTGAGAGTATTTTGATTGGTTAAATATGGGTTTTGTCACACAAACTCTAATCCGAATTCTTATTCATTTTAAACTAGTTTTCAAAGGCTGATGCCTAACGAGCTATACATAAGTGATTAAGGCTTCTTTTAATAAAGGCGATTTGAGGTTATCCTCGGGTGAACAACTTAATACCAAGATGTTTACAGATACGAATTGGCAGGGTTTGGATGTCAGAGGAAACTCATCCATTTGCCTAGAAATCAACATCAGATGCTTTGCATCTCCATGGGTGGTGAACTGAACCCTGTTTTAGAGCTTGTATTGGTTGATTTATGTCTTTGAGCTGATTGGTTAAGCTTACAGATGCTCCATCCTTGAATGACCTTCTGATCTGTCCACTGTGCTTTTAAACAGCTCAACCTTCAAATGCCTTTCTGCAGTGTTTTCACGTCTCCTTTTCTTCTAGGTAAATATGGGTGACGTTGAAAAGGGAAAGAAGGTTTTCGTCCAGAAGTGCGCCCAGTGCCACACGGTTGAAAACGGAGGCAAACACAAAGTCGGGCCAAATCTTTGGGGTCTTTTTGGTCGCAAGACTGGTCAGGCAGAGGGGTTTTCCTACACAGATGCCAACAAGAGCAAAGGTAAGGCTTTTTGATAAAAGTACAGCATGTGTCTTATGTTTCACAATGAGATGGAATGGTAATGTTTAACAAATCTTTATGGTGCCTTTTCTCAGGCATTGTCTGGAGTGAAGATACCTTGATGGAATATTTGGAGAACCCCAAGAAGTACATTCCAGGCACGAAGATGATCTTTGCTGGGATCAAGAAGAAGGGCGAGAGAGCAGACCTTATTGCATACTTAAAGTCAGCCACATCATAATACAGAAGGAGAACGAGGAGGTGGCAATATTTAAATTAAATGTTTGTAGTTTGGATTCGAATGTCTTTAACAGTATCTATTCAGACGGTGTGACAGATCAGGTAGCCAGGATTATTCATCATAACAGGGCATGCTTCTAAAGCCAGTCCATTTTAGCAGTGAAGATGTCCATTTCTTTGTTTGTCCATGCAATAGTGAGTCAAGTTACTGCAGGTCCCTAGTGTTTGCACTGAGGGAATGACATCTGTGTCCCCTGGTTTCACAGGTGCTGTTGTACATTAAATTATTAAAATATACTGATCCCTGTAAGTATTTGGATTACAATGAGTTGACTGAACAAGCAGCATGCTTATTGGTAACTAATTGTAACGAATGGATTTGATCTGTCAAATAAAACGGTCAAAATGGTCCATTTGTTATTTGTCTTTTTCTAGCTTTTAATGGTCTTTTCATGCACTTCATTGCTGATGTTGTGCAGTTTAAAGTGAAAGCATACCAGTGTTTCTTTAGCATTCCTTTTTGAGTTTCAGTTCTCTGTGTACTAAGCTGTAGTAGTTAGCTGACTCTAGTGACGCTGTTCTTGAGACTTTAACTCAGGATATAAAGCGTCAGATATTCTCTTACTACACTGAGAAATTTCAGGGCAAGTCCTGACAATGTCCTGGTAAAAAGATGTGGCAAGTATATCAAGGTTTCACCTCCTCCTAAGGAAGGTTATCAAACAATCATAGTCATGGTTCATTATAAAGGGTGCTACTCTTGTTTGATTGCTGAAGGAAATTTGACGCTTTCAGATCAGGAAATTAGGCAGCAATGACTCCGTTATAAGAGATAAATTATAATATTACTATGGAATAAAATTATTTTACTGCAAATTCAATATCACTAAAGTGCACTTTGATTGAATTAATTTTTATTAGGAAACAAAATGTTTTGTTGCTTGGTGTCCCCTGTTTTTCAGATACATCCAAGTTATAGATATAAATCTAGAATAACTGTAACTGGAGAAGTAACTAACATTCATGAATGAAAGCAGACTTGATCTAATCTTTTAGTCTGTATTTGTTGGTTAATTGGCTAATGTGACCTGGGTAACTGAGTTCAGTAATTTAATCCCCTTACATGAACCAGGAAAGACGTGTTATCAGTTTGGAGGATCACATACAAATTAACAGCGTAGTAAACAGTTCTTATCAGCGCTAAGCTTTGACGACTCCAACATGAACATTATATGTGGATACGTGCAGTACGTCAGAAAGCAAAGTCCGAACAGAGAACCGAGTCCTCGCAGAAAAGTGCACAGCTGGTCAGATCCAGTCTTTACATTGACCTTACATCAATCCTACAAAAGAATCGGGTTCTGTGAACGTTCCTAATATAAAATATTTGGAATATCATATGTAATGTCAGAGGAAAGTAACAACCTGGTTTATATACAAATCTACCCTGACTCACTAAAGTTTCAATGTCATTAGAAGTGTCATTTCAAATGAAAATGCCGCCATCTAGAGGACACTGACAGTTACGCAACGCTATTTTGTAACACGTTTATTAAACATAAAGGTTGCACAATCAACATATTTGCTGAAGCAAAAATACTTTCTATATGTTATATTAATTAAAGGTAAATGTTGTTTAAGTAAACATTTGGTTGAAATACTATCCATTCCATTATTTGAGCATGTCAGTAGGCTATTAGCATTTTGGCTGATAGCAGTAATTCATATGTCAGTGTTGCGAACATGTATGTGATAAAAATATAGTTAAGTCCTGTTTATTTAAAGCTATAAGACGAGAATATCTTGTTGATTTATGCCTTTGACATAAATAGAGCAAGTAGCCCTGTTGAAAAAAAACAGCATATGCTGGTTAGGTATGTTTTGAAGCATGGAAGCTGGTTTGAGCTGGTTTATGCTGGTCCTTAGCTGGTTATGAGCTGGTTTAAGCTGGTCAAGTGCTGGTCCTGAGCTGGAGCTAGTTGCTTAGGACCAGCACTTGTCCAGCTTAAACCAGCTCATGACCAGCTTCCATGCTTCAAAACATACCTAGCATATGCTGTTTTTTTTTTCAACAGAGAGGCCTACCACTGTGTGTGTGTCATGGAGAGGAACCTCTGTCACATGTATGTCAAAGATGTAACAGTGTTAAATTGCAGTGTCAGCATAAAACATTGTTTCACTTCTTATTTGATCTATGTTTAACTTACAATCTAGGACCGGACTGTGGACACAGGTGCCAGGTTGATCTTGTAGATGTAAGTGTAATAGACATGTAATTGATCTTTTGGTCCCACTTTATATTAGATGGCCTTAACTACTATGTACTTACATTTAAATTAATCATTTGATACCGTGCAATTATTGTGTACATACGTTTATATGTTTATATGTTTTACATTGTACTTATATTTTAAAAATACCTGCATGTAGTTACATCTGTAATTAATTTCTGTAATTACATTTATAATTACACTGTTGACCCTTCCCTTACCCATTAATCCAACCTTAAACTGAACCATACCACCAAACCTGTCACTAACCTTACCAGTATCCACATCAATAGCAGCAAAAGTGTTTTGCAATACAATATGAACACAATAAGTACATTGTACTTATGCCACAGAACTCCACTAGAGGTCAGCAGAAAGCTATTTTTCCCTTCTTTCTTCCTTCCTTTCTTTCTTTCTTTCTTTCTTTCTTTCTTTCTTTCTTTTTTCTTTCTCTTTCTTTCTTTCTTTCTACAAAGTGTCAAATGTAAATGCATTAACAGTTAACCTATATTTCATGCAATAGGCTGTGTCACCTCACCTAAACCATGTTTCCGCTTTAAAATAGACTGAAACCACTATGAAATAGACTGTGGTGAAAAAATAGCCTACCACATGATGAGGTGCAGTTACAAAATCGCCTTTTACATCCACATTGGCTAATAAACATGTATTATTATTATTATTATTATATGTTAACTGAAAGACTACATCAAACATTTAAAATTAACTAGTAAAGGACAAAATAGACATGTAATTGATCTTTTGGTCCCACTTTATATTAGATGGCCTTAACTACTATGTACTTACATTTAAATTAATCATTTGATACAGTGCAATTATTGTGTACATACATGTTTTACATTGTACTTATATTTTAAAAATACCTGCATGTAGTTACATCTGTAATTAATTTCTGTAATTACATTTATAATTACACTGTTGACCCTTCCCTTACCCATTAATCCAACCTTAAACTGAACCATACCACCATCCACATTGGCTAATAAACATGTAGTATTATTATATGTTAATTGAAAGACTACATCAAACATTTAAAATTAACTAGTAAAGGACAAAATATTTAAAACAGTGAAAAATATATTCATATCAATTTTAACCTACAATTTTTGAAATTACAAAATGATGTTTAATAGTTGTTGGTGAAGTTTGCATCCAAATATGGCATACTGGATAAAGTGAAAAATACTTCATAACTGCAACATTTTATTTCACTTAAAGGGATAGTTCACCCAAAAATGAAAATTCTGTCATCATTTGAACTTCTGAACACAAAGGAGATATTTTTAAGAATGTTGGTAAGTTGGGGGCTAGATCTGCTTGGTTACAAACATTTTTCCAAATATCCTCCACAGCAGAACAAAGAAATTTATACAGGTTTGGAACTACTTGAGGAGGAGTAAATCAATAATGACAGAATTTTCATTTTTGGGTAAATGATCCCTTTAAGAGCTTCAAGAATAACACTCATAATAGTCAGCAGAGTTCAGTAAAACAGTGAGAGTTTAGCCACTCTTAAATACATTATGTGCCATGCATTCAACAAATGAGAGACTGACTGGCTTCTTCAAATATAATACACTCACACTAGTATAACTTTCCGTAAACTGTTTTGGTTCCAGCAGCACTTAGCAATATAAACCATTGTGAGTTCCAATAGAATTTACAAGCCAAGAATACAAAATGGTATACTTTCACACTTGTGAAATATGCTTGACAGGGTGAGGAAGAAAAGCAAAACACTTTGTTCAAAACATTAGAAGATTTAATAAGTTCCAAAACCCATGAGGTAATTTGAATTATTATATCATCATAAATTTCTATTGTTCATTTTAATAACTGTGTTGACTCCATCTCATTTTTGTATATTTTTCATTATGCTGTTTTTAATTTCTAAATACAGCCTACATAATCATTATATATTTATATGAATACCAGTAGGAGTAGAGGGATTCGGTTAACGGATCTGAAAAGTTAATTTGAAGTCAACATCTAAAATGCTAACAAAATTAGATTAACAAAAAAACATATAATTCCATGTTACAGTATATACTTCAAACCAGTCATGAAACTCATAAAACCAAGCCTTTATTTTCTCAGGGATCAATACGGATTTGATGGGTGGAGCTTCTAAAGCAAAGTTCTGTAATGCACTGACCACACACTCACACAGCCAGAGTGGACCACAGAACTTTCCCCGAGGAGCCATGGTTGAGTGTGTGTGTGTTTCTCTGTATAAGTGTGTCCATATGTGCATGTGTGGGAATGCAACTTTGGCGGAGGAAGCCTGTGAATACATTTTCGTGTTTTTGAATTCTAGAATTGTCTTTAAAATGTATCAGACATTTACAGCCATCAGATGGGCTTCAGTCAGTTTTCTTGCAGTTGCCTTGGTTGAGATGGTAGCCCACTCAGGACCAATCAGCTTCTGAGGCTCCTGGGAAGTAAAACACATGTTAGAATTTATGTCCACTCTCTAGAATAAGCTGACGTGTCTCCGTGCATTAACAACTTCAAACTGTTGCAACAATATTTAAGAAAATCCTTAAATAATTTGACACAGTCTGTAATGGAGGTTTTATTTCATACAACCGCAAAGGTCTATAACATGAAAAGAAAAAGTTATATTACAAGGAAAAAATAAGTTTTTCAGCCAAGAGTATATATGCAATATATGGAAACAATACATGAATTTTCCCACCTAATATATAACATGTAAATTCAGCAGTTCAGTGTTGAGAATCATGTTTAAGGATCTACAATGAACCTACTGGCCTATGAATTTGTGAAGAGCTAAGCTATTATTTTAAACAAGTTATCTGTGTTTTTGCACAGGTTTTGTATCCAAAACTTCTCAAATTACTTTGTATAGTAGTTTAAATCACTTTAAGAACTGACTAAAGCAACGTAATTTAGTACGCACGCTTTCCTGAGTTTATTGCATCACGTCCAAAAACATAAACTAGAGGCCAAAGCTACTGATGAAAGTTTAATACTGCACTGTAAAGCGTCTGCTTACCTTACGGTTGACCGGTGGCTCTCCTGGCTGTGCCTCGAAACAGACTGAATGTATCGCTGGACCCCCTCTCTCCCGTCGCTAAAGGAATGTCGACGTGGAGCTGCCAAACGTGAACGTGTAGGGTACTCATGAACGCGCTCGTCGGAGAGTCTTCTCTGAGCTCGTACCCTTGGCATAGGTAGAGTGGGCATGGCGCTAATCACAGCTACCTGTCACATTTCGTGGCGTGTTGAAAGCTGAGGGGGAAGAAATTCTTGAAAGACGAAGCCTACAGTGTATGATTCATCTAAAAGCTGTTTAAATCTATATTCTATGTATTTCGTTGTACTTTAAAATGCAATGTACATTGTGCACGTTTAACATTTGGAGCGGTTCATCAAGCGTTTCATCCTCATAAGATTTTACTTGGCCATTAAACTTATATTAAATTATATTTTAGGTAGCCTACAGTTGTAGGTTCTGAAAAGTAAAATCAACTAGCAATTTTTATGTCATTTTACGATTTAATGAGGTAAAAACTTGTGCTTTTCTGTTTGAAGGATCAGGATAAATTTGATCAACATCAACAATTTCATTTTTGACTGATAAGGAAAGAAGGTTGTAAAGACATGTTATAAAGAGATAAAGGCATGTCTCGTTTGAGTTGAAGGTTGCTATTGGTCTATGCTTTGTAGTAGGCGGGCCAATATTAATATTTGTGTTTTTGGTGTTTGATTGGCTGATGGATCGTCCCTGAATTTGTTATCTGCTGTTTGATTGGCTGATGGATTGTCGCTGAATTTGTTATCTGCTGTTTGATTGGCTGATGGATATTGTGGGCGAGTCCTGCCTGTATTTGGGATCTGTTACACACGCGTGTCGTCAGATTTGATTCAGAAATATGCTTTGCGTCTGCTTGTATTAGTCCTCCATCAGACATTTTCATCAGCTAAAAGACATGGACGACCCTTCAGCTCAGTTTCAACATGATTCGGTAAGTTAAAAAAACGAACAAACAAACAATACTTTCATGAGAAACCAAAAAGCTTATATTTTGTTAAACATTCACCATGTAATTCATATATACATCCATAAACTTTGGTGCAAATGATGGAAAAGGTCAAGGACTCGTTTGTTTTTTGATGTTTATTCTTTGAAGTGGTTTTCCTGTAATTGTAGCCTATGACTTGCTGAGACGAGCTTATAAGAAAAGTGGCTTACAAGCTGAAATTTATATATATATATATATATTATACAGTCAAACCAAAAATTATTCAGACATTTTTTATATTTTTGATATATGTTTACTACTGGGTGCAGGACACTATAGTTCATTTATGTAAGTGAGGATAGCAAAATAAAGTAAACTGTGACATATTATACCCAAAAATTCTTCATACAGTGGACTACCAGTAAAATTGATAAAAATTTGGAACCAAAAATTATTCAGACACTTTGACCTGACCATGTTTTGCTTAAGTGTTATCTGACATAATTAAATTATTTTTTTCTGACACAGTTTATCTTGTCATATTTTATTACCATTTTTTTTAAACTATAGTGAATAAACTGTATTAATGAATGAAATGTTTGACTGTATATAAAATTAAGTATCTCAACCTTTTTACTAAAATAATAAGAACAACAGCTATAATTTCATGATTCAACCAGTTAAGAAAGCAATCATTCCTATATTCAAAGCTAAAATACAGATTTTGTGAAAAATATAAATGACAAAATCAAGGTTTCCACATAAAAATAAAGCAGCAACTGTTTTTAACATTGATAATAATTGTTTCTTGAGCACCAAATCATCATATTAGAATGATTTCTGACGGATCATGTGACACTGAAGACTGGAGTAATGATGCTGAAAGTTCGTCTTTCCTTTTTAAATATATTAAAATAGGAATATTAAATTGAAATAAAATTTCACAAAATTACTGTTTTACTTTATATTTGATCAGATAAATACAGCCTTGGTGAGCATAAGAGACTTCTTTCAAAAAAAAAAAAAAAAACATACTGACCCCAACGTTTGAATGGTAGTGTATATCATACATATTAAAAAAATTAAATTTTTGAAGTACTCCTGTTTGCCAGTGATAAATCACCTTAAATATCGCAAAAATGGCTCAGAATTGTTAAAAGTTATTTTGAAGGTCTAGCATCATTTGTTATAGGGACCTTATATTCATGTGACAGTATAAAAAAGAAAAAAGTAATTATATGCACATTAGCAATATTAAAAAAAGATAATATTAGAACTTTGCGAATTAATCCTTTTTATGAATATTAGGCTAAAAATGGGGAGTGGTGAACAGGAAAGCTTTGAGGCTGAGGTCTTGGCTGTCATGAATTCAAGTGAGTGGGTTGGTTAAATAAACATTTCACTTTGTGCACCTGATCCAGACACACCCACTACCGCACTACTGTTTCAGGGTGGATAGTCATTTGCCCCAGAGAGAAGGGTTAATTCACAAATCCGTTGTCCTTTATACACACAAGGCTCTATCAGCCTGTCTACTCTTTAACACAGTTGCATCATCACATTCACCACCCAGCTGTAGGCGTGTGTATTCACCTTTCACTCAGCTCACCTTTATACCTTCTTTCTCCCAGTTATTCTTGTTCTGTTTTTTAGTTTTTTTGTCTCTGATGGATTGTTTTTCCGCAGTTGCTCAGTCTCCTACATAATCTGGAGCATTTATTTACTTGCGTGACTACAGCGAGAGGGCAACAAGTTCAAGGCCTTTATGACCGACTCCATTTCAAATGCTCTTTAGCAGGTTTTGTTTGTGTACTACCAGCATATAAAGTGCGCTCACTCAGAGGACCGTGTCATGGCCTTCAGGTTACTTACACATACACTAGCTATGGGATCTGATAGTGCTAAAATATGCTTGAAAATATTTTAATCATTGCCACTGTTGTGTACAATGTGCACAGCTCTATCTCTCCCCTTGTAAACACAATTGGTAATATCTATTACTGATAGTAAACTGAAATGACAGTAAAAATAGATTACAAATTAAGCTGTAAACTATAGTAAATGATAAGCTGTTGTTCTCTACTGTGTGATTCTCTGAGAGGGCTGGTATTTTTCAAAAAGACAAAATTGCAGTATGTTGGAACTAAATAGGTATTATTTTCTTTGCCACTGTCATATTTTGTTTGCTCACTGAAGGGAAAAAAATCTTTTTGAACAACTATACTAAATTATAGAACTAAATTAACATATAATGAACTAAAAAAAAATAACTATAATGAACTAAACTGAATTGAACTCAAAGGTCTGTTGTGCCTGGAGAAACATGAAATCCGTTAGCATTGCCATTCATCTCGAACACAGTTGTTCTGCTTGACCCCTAAAAGTATGCTGTATGAACTCAGTCATCTTTGCTCATGGGTACTGCTTTTTACCTGCATTCAGGTTTTTCAAGCCAATCGCCTATCACCAGCCAGATATTTACCCCTTACCTGAACTGATCTGATCTGAACTGACATGAACTTCCTTGATCTGATCTGAACTGTTTCTATTTTCAGTTCCACATCTGTAGTGCACTTCATAGATGTCACTGATATTTATTTTGAGCACAACCTTTGACCATATACATACAATCATCATGGCTCATAAATTCTCAGATTATCATTTTACGATATCAAAAGAAGTGAATGCAAGTGATCTTACATCAGTGGTTCTCAATCTTTTTTTGTCCACAACAATATCGTAAGTCCCCATAACTTCTCCAGTTGTTTGTGATTTTAAGGATAAAAATTTCTTCCCATTAAAATATTTTAGAGGTTTACTAGAAAAATGTGTTTTCTAAAAATCCCTATGGAGTTATACGATTCTATAAATTTACATGACTTTTTCAGCCTACCTCATGTAATACTGGTTTTCCAAAACAGTGGGATCCCTGGTTCTTCAAATAAAAAAAATGAGGGGGTGAATTAAAATAAGACATATCTTAATTTTTAGTTGTTTTAGCTTATTTTAATCCTTGTTTTGTCTTGTTTTAAGTAATTTTAAAGGGGTCCTTGATTATGATTTAACTTTTTTAACTGTAGTTAGTGTGTAATGTTGCTGTTTGAGCATAAACAACATCTGCAAAGTTGCTCAAAGTTCAATGCAAAGGGAGATATTTTCTTTTACAGTAATCACTTTTTAAGGACTACAACAAACAGCTGGTAGGGACTACAACGAGCTTCTTCCTGGGTTAGTGACATCACAAACCCCAAAATTTACATGTTGGGCTGCTTTAGAGAAGAGGAAGAGTTGTTGTAGTCGAGTGTTGTTGCCATGCTGTCATTTTACGCCGGACTGCTTCACAAAGAGGGTCAATTCAATGCTGGATTTGCACAAAAGTTTAACATGACGACACATGCTAGTCGATGAGTTGAATCAACTCCACAGCAACTACATAAATTTATCCGCTAACCATTCAGAAACATCCAGTTACATTTTAAAAGTAGTAACTTCTTCCTGAGTCTCTCCATCAGTGTCCGACTCCGGTTTGAACAATGTAAGGCTGAACACCGTTACTGACAATCCTCATTTTGGCTGTGTGAGATTCTCCAGCTTTGTTGTTGTTGAGCAACCGAAGCGCGAGCTGTTAAAGCTCCGCCCTCTTCTGGAAAGGGGGTCGGGAACAGCAGCTCATTTGCATTTAAAAGGGACACACACAAAAACTGTGTGTTTTTGCTCACACACAAATAGGGGCAAATTTGACAAGCTATAATAAATGATCTGTGGGGTATTTTGAGCTGAAACTTCACAGACACATTCTGGTGACACCAGACACTTATATTACATCTTGTGAAAGGGGCATTATAGGTCCCCTTTAAGTCATCTTGAGGTCCTCATCCGAAGTTGCTCCCTGGTTGAGAACTACTGTCTGATATGTTGTTCGGTTTGTTTTTGTGCATTGTTTTTGACAAGGTGAAATCAAAGCATGCTTTACTGCATTCATAAAATATAATGATCCACCTTGATTGATAGCGTTTATTGTTCTATCATCCTACACCAACCTGATGCACTCATATGACCAGTTTACAGGTGTATTTGGTAAGAAGGTACACCTGCCAAGCAAATGAATGTGAATGCAAATCGTGTACAAAAACATGATATTGCGAGAGTTCACAGAAAGTTTATGCAAATATACTCTTATTGTAATATGACTCTGCACAGCCACAGCTACAAACATGGTAAATTGTCTGTTTTACATTATGTCTTTCTGTTTAGGATTTGATTGATATTTTATGGAGGCAGGATGTCGATTTGGGGGTGGAGCGAGAGATCTTTGATGGATGCCTTCGGCAGAAGGAGGAAACCATGAGAGCAAGAGAAAGAGAGTTGAAAAGCAAGAGAGAGCTTGAAAGGATAATGCAAAGGTTACAGAAACTTGACAAAGAGACCGGAGAGTTTTTGCCTAGTCCTTTATCTGTGAACTCCCAGGTAACCATTTTATTAACTACACATGTAAACAAATAAACACTGTGCATCCCTTAATTAATACAGAAAACCTTAAAGTCTCTCAAAGTAGCATTTGCGCACACACCCACACACTCTCTGTTGTTTAGTGTTGCTTACAGAGTTATTTTCACTATGTTTTAGGCTGTGCCCTTCTCAGAGACGTTGCCCTCTACAGTGTCTACTCAGCATTCACCCGTTACCCAGAATCCCCTGCTATCTGCCCTGCTATTCTCCAAGTCTCAGAAGCCTCCTTCTCAGGAGCAGGCTTTTAGTGAACCGCTGTCACTGCCAGACTTACAGGTGCTTATGCACACAATACAGAAAGACATGCACAGACATGCCTGAACTGGATCATGATTATCATTTGAATTTAGGAACACATTTTCTTTCTTGGCATCTGCAGATTTACAGACATAGTAACATTAGATTTAAGTAACCTAGTAGTAATTGTAATAGGTTCTGTGGTAATTATAAAATCACATACTTAGTAGAGTTCCCCCTCTGCCTTAGAAAAAAGAGTGAGCATTTAATAATTGTTTAAATTAAGTGTAGTAAATGATTAAACGCTAACATGTTTGACAGATGCTTGTATTGTCACTGCTAGCTAACATACATAGAATATTTCTATTCTTATATTATTTATTATTTTTTCTAATTAGTAACTTTGGCTCAACCTCTGTTTATTTTAAATGTGCTTTATAAATAAATTATAATTTAATTACAAATATAATTTATTTTATAATAAAGAGAAAAATACAAAAAAAATTGTCTTGGTTGTGAAGTGAGGGGTAATTATTTTCATAAATTTAAATGATGTAATTAACATCAAAGTATCTAGTTTCAAACTCCTCTTTATTTATTAGCTGTTCAATATATTTAGGTAAAAATTAATAGTACCATATCTAATCAGTAAAATTAAAAAGCAATAGTAATTAGTTTGAGGTGTGTGCTTATCTGAGATACAGTGAGTTAATGTTTACATTTTTCATGAAATAGCATGCAGGTAATGTCCCTATTATCACTGAAATAGGCGTTCTGATATCAGAATTGTCTTTGGGATGACTTTGTCCCAAATGTCACCAACAGCCCACATAGTCCTGCTTCTCAAAGTCTAGCATGGATCGTTGGGTAATTGGCTGTAGTAGATTCCAAAATACAGTAAAAACAGTAATATTGTGAAATACAATTCAAATTAACTGTTTTATAATGTAGTATATTGTAAAATGTAATTTATTCCTGTGATCAAAGCTGAATCAAAAGCCCAAACCTTTGAACTGTAATGTACTTATTAGCCATAATAAGTTAACCATTAATGAATAGAAAGTTCAAAAGAACATCATTTATTTAGAAGATAAATATTTTGTAAATGTCTTTTGATCAATTTAATGCACCCTTGCTGAATAAATATATTAATTTCTTTCAAAAAACAGAAAATCTTACTGACCCCAAACTTTTGAAAGGTAGTGTATGTAATTTAGTTTATCATGTACAAGTCAAGGCAAGTCACCTTTATTTATATATTGCTTTATACAATACAGATTGTTTCAAAGCATCTTTACAGTGATAACAGGAAAATGATTCAATGATGCAAACAGTTCATTTAGGCTGTACAACAGCTCTAAAAGAAAATAGTGTCATTGTCCAGCTGAAGTCAGTTCAGTGTTGATTCAGTTCATTTCATCTATAAAGCAGCTCTACAGAAAACAGTGATGTCTTTGTCCGGCTCAGTTCAGTTCTCATCCAATAGTGTCAGTGTAGTCAAATCAATAATATTGTTGAATATTAAGTGTCCCCAACTAAGCAAGCCAGAGGCGACAGTGGCAAGGAACCCAAAGTCCATCAGGTGACAGAAATGGAGAAAAAAACTTTGGGAGAAACCAGGCTCAGTCGGGGGCAGTTCTCCTCTGGCCAACGGACAAACACGGTGTGATTATGATTCAGGTTGCATCACAAGTCAGAAATCAGATTGTGGATCGATAGCATTCAAAATATTTCATCCAGTTCCTTCTGTCTGAAGATCGTATTCATCACGCTGGTATGGAGACGAAGCTGGTCATAGGGGTCTGTGCAGAGGACTTGTCTGGTTCTTGTGGTCTTTGCTGAGGATCTGTGCCGATGGCTGTCGTGTCGATGAGGTCTTCACAGGGGATTGTTCTAGTTGACAGGATCTCTGCTGACGTTCAGGGCTGTGTTGTGGTCGTGTCTAGGTGCAGGTCCACCATCTGATCTGGATATGGACCGGATACGGCTGACTACGGTAACTTCAGGATAAACAGAGACTAATATTAGTGTAGATGCCATTCTTTTTATGATGTAACATCGGGTGTTATGGGAAGTGTTCCCGGTTCTGGTTGACCTAATTTATTCAGCCTAACAATCCTTTAAAGGATTTGAAATGTGATAATGTGTTATGTGTATGCCAGGTTAAAGAGATGTGTTTTAAGTCTAGATTTAAACTGACAGAGTTTGTCTGCTTCCCGAACAAGGCTAGAAAGACTGTTCCAGAGTTTGGGTGCTAAATTGGATAAGGATCTCCTGCCTGCGGTTGATTTTGATATTCTAGGTATTATCAACTGGCCACAATTTTGAGATTGCAATAGACTATAATGACCCCTATAATGCGTTAGGAGCTCGCTCAAGTACTGAGGAGATAAACCATTTAGTGCTTTGTAAGTAATTAGCAAGATTTTAAAATGTATGCAATGTTTAATTGGGAGCCAATGCAGTGTTGACAGAACCGTGCCAATATGGTCATACTTCCTGGTTCTAGTAAGAACTCTAGCTGCTGCGTTTTGGACCAGCTGGAGTTTGTTTATTAAGCGTGCAGGGCAAACACCCAGTAGAGCATTACAGTAATCTAGCCTTGAGGTCATGAACGTATGAACTAACTTTTCTGCATTTGGCATTGAGAGCATATGTCGTAATTTCGATATATTTTTAAGATGGACAAAATGCAGTTTTACAGATGCTAGAAATGTGGCTTTCAAATGAAAGACTGGTTATCAAAGAGCACACCCAGATTCCTAACTGACATCAAAGACTTGACAGAGCAGCCATCAAGTGTTAGACAGTTTTCTAGGTTATTATGTAGTTGTATTATGAAATACTAGTCATCCAATTTTTTATATCAACTATGCATTCCGTTAATTTTGTGAATTGGTATGTTTCGTCAGGGCGTGAAGAAATATAGAGCTGGGTATCATCAGCGTAACAGTGAAAACTAATGCCATGCTTCCTGATGATATCTCCCAAGGGTAGAATGTACAGGGTGAAAAGCAACGGTCCTAGTACTGAGCCTTGTGGTACTCTTTGTGGTAATTTTTTTTAGCCTTGTGTTTCTCCATACTGAACTTGTGATCGATATGACATTTTAGTGGCCAGATGAATAATACGCAATTTATCAAATAAATGTACTATTTTTTAATGCAAGTAAATGTCTCGTAATTAACTCCAAAATGTTTAAATGTTTGATGGGTTGTCTATATCATGCCTCATCGTAAATTATCAGAATAAACATTTTCTTCACATAAAATTATTTAAATATGCCTAATGTATTTAATATACTGTTTTGTTTCTCTGTTAGTATTATCTGGATGTCTTGGAGTCTGAAGGCTCAAGTTTGCCCTTAGAGGATATCACCGAAATCTGCCACCACAACCTGCCAGAGCCACAGAGGGAAAACTCAACAGATGAATTATGTGACATCGGTGAACTCACACAGACAATATCAGACTCTTTTGAAGTTGCTCAGCCTTTATCATGCATGCCCTCTGACCCATTAGAAGTCCTGGAAACATGCATACAGACATTCTCAGATCCAGGCAATCCTACACCTTCACCTTCAAACACAATTTTCAGCTGTAGTAGCCCAGAGAATCAAGGGATTTTCACTAAATGCCAAACAAACTCAAGCAATTCGTCCTTGAGTGAGTTTTGCCCTGATATAAATACATATACCATCAATACTAGCATGCTCAGTGAACCAGAACAATTAAATAGTGTGCCTGGAAGGAAAGCTCCACAAATGCTTTCACAATTTGAGGAGCATCGCGTTCTTCTGGGTTTTGATGACTCTGCTTCTGTTGGCTCTGTGGATTTAGAGATGTCCCTCTATGTGGCTGACACCTTAAGCAACGGCCAATCAGACAAGGATGAGCTGGAAAGCATCCAATCAGATTACACCGATCTGCTGCCTTTATCTCTCCACTCTGAGACAGTAGAGGCAACACTGTATGAAACTGCTACGTATTCACCACACCAGACTCAAAATGAATCAACGCCTGAATATTCACAAAGAGAACCTCAGTCAAATCTCACAACCGCAAGCAGAGCTGCAGGTGTCCGGCGCGCATGTCGTGATGAACAGCGAGCCCGAGCGTTGAGTTTGCCGCTTAGTGTGCATGACATCATCAGCCTGCCCGTGGAAGCATTTAACGAAGCCATCAGCTCCTGCAAACTCAACAACGCTCAACATGCACTCATCAGAGACATTCGAAGACGTGGCAAAAATAAAATGGCAGCCCAGAGCTGTCGAAAACGAAAGCTGGATAGTCTTGTTGATCTCGAAGACGAGATTGAGGCTCTGAAGAGGGAGAAGGATAAAAGCAAGGAAGAAAACGAGAGGAACACTAGAGACCTTCACGTGACGAAAGAGAAGCTCAAGAATCTCTACAATGAGGTGTTCAGAATGCTGAGAGATGAGCATGGAAGCTCCTACAATCCTAAAGAGTACAAACTACAGCACAGCACTGATGGCACGGTTTACCTGCTGCCACGTAGCACAGCCAACAAGAAAAATACACTGACAGAGGATTTAGCTACTGCTGTATAACACACCTGAAGTACCTACAGCAAAGATCTTTGGTCTTTGTAACTGGACACAGCAGTGGCTTTGGATTTTAATAGTTGTGGGCTTGAGGAATCATTGGCCTTGTTTATGTCTGGCATTCACATGAATCTCTTTTGAACACTTGTGATCAGATTTTTTTTAAAGGAGATTGATTGATCAGTTTAACCAGTTAAATTAGCATCATCCCCCTAGCTGCTGTTTTTAGTCATGCAGTACAGATACTGTCTACTTGAATGGGGAAACACTGAAATCTCCAAAATGTTGTCAATGTTACATTTAAATAACTAAACTAATTTTTTTCAAATTAGCAATAAAGTCTGACAACTATGGTCCAGCTAATGCATATATATATATATATATATATATATATATACTTACGTTCAAAAGTTTGAGGTCTGTAAGATTTTTAATGCCTCTCACACTCACCAAGCCTGCATTTTTTTTTATAAAAAATACAGTAAAAACAGTAATACTGTGAAATATTATAATTTAAAAGAATCGTTTTCTATTTTAATATATTTTAAAATGTAATTTATTAGTGATGGCATAGCTGAATTTTCAGCATCATTACTCCAGTCTTCAGTTTTACATTATCCTTCAGAAATCATTCTAATATGATTTGGTGCTGAAGAAACATTTATTATTAGTATCAATGTTGAAAACAGTTGTGCTGCTTAAAATTCTTATGGAAATCTTAATACATTTTTTCATGATTATTTGATGAATAGAAAGTTCAAAAGAGCAGCATTTAATAAAATATTTTTGTAATAATGTAAAAGTCTTTACTGTTACTTTTAATCAATGTAATTCATCTTTGCTGAATAATCTCTTATTTCATTAAAAAAAAAAAAAACTTACTAACCTCAATCTTTTGACCAGTACTGTGTGTGTGTATACACACAGTATACATATATATATATGCATATATATATACATACACATATATATACACATACATACATATATATGCACATATATATATATATATGTGTGTGTGTGTGTATACATATATCTAGACCTACTCATGTAGATCCATATCACAAGTAGAGCTTGGGCAGAGATTATTTATTGACAGCTCCAACATTTTACAGATTATATGATGAGATTCTGAATAGACTGAATATTCATTCTTTTTTATTCAAGCTTTTTTAGAAGGCCGTCTAAGATGCATATTCAAATGAAAATCTCTTACTAAATATTTGATGCATATACTGTATACCTGAAACATAAATCTGCTTAATGAGTACTTGTGTGTTCTAATTAATATGCAAGCTTTAACCACATAAAACATATGTAGTATTCTAAAACTCTCTACATAAGATTGTCATGTAAATCCAATATATATTTAAATACAATAAAAACTGTTTAAAAGCTAATACAATGACACAACATCCATTTATGTATTTACTAAATATTGACTAAAGGCTATGCTTTTAATTTTATGCAGCATTAATGTGCCCCCTGCTGGAGGAAAAACAGCAGAATTATGCTGGGAGTGTTGTGTCATATTAGAGAACTGCCTCTACATTACAATGCTTTAAAGTACATATAACACATTTAGACTTTGCATGAACAGACAACTTCATTAACACAGAAACAAACGTCCAACTTGAAGTTTATTAGACTTCATAGGCACTTTCCATTTACATATATCAGACAAAGGCGTCACACAGTGGAAAAAAGATTTACATCAACTAAATACGAAACCTAATTCTACTTTTGCGGCAGGCAAGTTCCCGTTATGGCATTATGAACAGGCAAAGGAGTAGTTCGGAAACACGTTGGGAACGCTTTAAATATTCACAAACCTTTATTTAGTGCCCCTTTTCTCCCTCCTACTGATCTGTTTGATGTTTTAACCTCAACAGGACAACAATTTCAAGGATATCAAAGATGTCAATCATTTCAACCTGATCAAAGGAGTGAGAAATATTGGGCAAAGGGTGATGCTCAAGGTAGTGAGCTTTTGGAATGGCGCGAGGACACCGACTGGCCTTCTCGGTCGTGCTCCTTAAAGTAAGTCTGTTCAATGCGATGGCAGAAAGAAAGCAGGTTGGTGTAGGATTTAACCTTTTCAGCAAGCTCGTCGCTGGTCAGTTGTGTGGTGAGTATGGTGAAAAGATGACCAAACACCAGAGCGTCTAGTTCGGTTGGCCTGCAACATTTAAAAGTACAACAATTAGCAAAGATACCATGTAATAATTGAGTTATGTTGCATGTCTGTATGTGTACACTACTGTTCAAAAGTTCTCTAATGTTGTATGTACAAAAAACGTACTGTTTGTTGAAAAAGTAGGGTTGTGTTCCTAATCGCTGCGACAAGGCCTGACAGCACTGACTCACATCCTCATATACCTGAGAAGAGGAAACCCACACAAAGCCTTAGTAGTGTACATTGGCTATATTTATGAAAGAGAAACACATAAACTGACTGAGTCAATGAATTACACTTCATTTATCTGCACACAAAAAAAATACCTGCTCCAGATTCTTTACAGACCATCCAATTGCATTCATCTTCCTCCGTATCTCCCACTGCTTCTGATAGGCCAGAATGTGATTGAGGGGCCAAGAATAGGGACTACTGTATCGTGGCCTAGAGATCTGAACACACATTACCATTAAATGCATACCATGATCATATATGCTGACATTTGGTGCCATTGATGTCATCTTTGTTAATAAGATATGTATTATATATGATTTGTGGACGTGCTTATATGTGAAACATACCTCTGTAGCAGTAAAGTCATCACACCACTGGATATACAACTAGAAAGAAGAGGCATAGTTTCACTGCTCTGCACAGTTTATCACGTAAAAGATAAATACATAAAAATTAAAAGAAAAAAAAAGTATATTTAAAGAAATCCATGAGCAAAGACACATAATGTGCTGAAAATTGAGTAATTTTTAACAAACGCATCAATCTTTTTCTTTTCTTTTTTTTGTACATGGTTAATAAATGCAGTAAGATTTTTTTTTTTTTTTTAAATTAATAATTTTACTTAGCAGGAAGGCATTAAATTGAGACACTTAATTGTTAGAATAACATTCTATGCTGTTCGTTTGAACTTTCTTTTCATCAAAGAATGCTGAAAAATCATGGTTTCCACAAAACTATTAAGCAGCCCAACTATTTTCAACATTGATAATAATAAATGTCCTTGAGCTCCAAATCGGCATATTAGAATGATTTCTGAAGGACCATGTGACACTGAAGACTGGAGTAATGATGCTGAAAATTCACAGTAATAAATTACATTTTAAAGGGTTAGTTCCCCCCAAAATTAAATTTCTGTCATTAATTACTCACCCTGATGTCGTTCCACACCCGTAAGACCTTCATTCATCTTCAGAACACAAATTAAGATATTTTTGATGAAATCCAAGAGCTTTCTGACCCCTCCATAGAAAGCAATGTAATTACCACATTCAAAGTCCAGAAAGGTACTAAAGACATTGTTAAAATAGTTACGTGACTACAGTGGTTCAACCTTAATTTTATGAAGCGACGAGAATACTTTGTGAGTAAAAAAAAATATATATATATATATATATTTTTATTCAACAATTTCTTCTCTTCCCTGTCAGTCTCCTACACTGTTTACGTTGTATAGAGACAGTGCAGCGCTTCCAGGTTCTACGTCAGAACGCGACTTTTTGTTTTGTTTTTGCGTACAAAAAGTATTCTGATCGCTTCATAACATTAAGGTTGAACCACTGTAGTAACATCGACTATTTTAACAATGTCTTTACTACCTTTATGGACCTTGAATATGGTAATTACATTGCTTTCTATGGGGGATCAGAAAGCTCTCGGATTTCACCAAAAATATCTTAATTGAAGATGAACGAAGGTCTTACAGGTGTGGAATGACATCAGGGTGAGTAATCAATGACAGAAATTTCATTTTTGGGGGAACTAACCCTTTAAAATGTATTAAGATAGAAAACAGTTCTATTTCAGTTTTATAACACTTCACAATATTACTCTTTTTACTGTATTTATGGCCAAATAAATGCCGTTTTGGTGAGCATAAGAGACTTCTTTAAAAATCCAACCGACCACAAACTGAACGGTAGTGTATGTAATACACAAAGACATGCTGATGTGTGCAGGTCTGTACCTCGGCAGTCAGCAGCATGTTATTGACCAACTCCATGTAAGCCTTCATCTCTGCCCTCTGGACATCATCCAACCCGTCACTCAGAGAATGACCCTGTGGACAGCTCAATGTCAGCCAACAGTCAAATATTCAAGTATTTCATAATTCATATTTGTTTTTAGAGTGAGTGTGATACCTTTGCCTTTGTGAATTGAACAATCGGCCCCAATTCTGACACAACTTGATTTCCAACATGGATGAAAGGAACCTTCCCTAATGAACAAAGAGGCATACAAACAAGCTCTAACTCATACATTACAAAAAAAGAGCTCTTTACCACTACCTTTCCAACATAAGATAAGAATAAACAAATCCCTAATAAATGTAACAAAAACATGACTGTAAAACTGAGAGAATTTGGTTACTCACCTGACGGTGACATGTATTCAGCATTGGCTCGGCAGGACACCTGCACTGGCAGGCCGCACATCCTCAGGAAAGTCTGCAAAACAAGATTAAACCTAAAACATGTGACAAACTATTTCTGTTTCAAGATGTGAATCACCAAGTGTGTGTGACTGAACAGGGTGATTATGGCACTAAATTTCACCTGAACTGCCAGAGAGGATGCAGAATCTGACAGCAGGATTTGATCCTCTGCAAAAAAAAGGGAAAACATATTAATGTGCATTTCATTTCATTTATTTTGTGGTTGTAAAGATCTCATGCTAAATGTAAATGTGAAAAAACAGGTTTTTTTTTTAAGTTACCTTTAAGAGGTTGGTACAGAGTAGCATTTTCTGGCCATGGCTCAGCAGCTGCAATAAAAAAAAACAATAAAACTGAAAACATACATTTCGCAAAAAATACTGTATCTTTCCATTTTTCAGAAACCCTGACCCTGAAATATCCATCTTTGTGAGATCACGTTATATTATTAAACATTTAATAGGTTTCTTTATCTTTGACCCTGACAACAGCACTACAAACAACAGAACTGTAACTGTTGTAAAGACATCTAATAAATATATAACATACTCGTGACCAGAGGTATTGGCTTTACTCTACTAATATGCAGAGAAATTAAATGACTATAATGAAAAGAATTACAGATTATCATTCTAACCTGTCCATCTCAAGCACAAACCACCACTAACACGCCTACGGTCTCGCTACAATACACACAAGCGTAAACATTACCTGCAATCTGAGAGACGAAAGCCTCTGCAGCAAGAGACATGACAGCGCAGAAGAAATCTACTTTAATCTAAACACAACTGATCGAAACACTGAAATGGCATTAATTTTCCACACAAGGGCAAAGCAAGCTCCTGTCCCAGTGTAGTGACGTCAACCAGAAGTTTTTCATGCTTTCTAGCCAATCACGTTCCTCCTTCGTCTTCTTCTCATGTTGTTTATTGGCGGTTAGTAAACCAGCTTATGATGCATTACCGCCACCTACTGAACTGGAGTGTGAAGCGTCAACGCTTTGGGAAAAAAACTTAATAATCATAATGAAACAAACAAACGAAGAATCAATCAATCAATAAATATAAATTTAGATAACATTGAATTCTTATATAATTTCTTTTAGATAATTTATCAGAGCTAGCCTATTCTAATAGCTATGTTTATTCCTTGCTGCAGCTGCTTTCTCATTAAGTTATTTAAAGTCCCCCTGTGGTGAAAATCAAGTTTTTAATGTTGTTTATATGTCTGTGTTGTGTTTTTAATATGCTTTAAGACAAACCGTGTGCAAATGCATAAGTCAACACCATTGCTGAGTATTTTCTCTTTAAAACTTCAGTGATCCAAAAACGCGGTTTGAAATCGCTGGTTTTTGTGACGTCACAAACTATCTTATAACCAATCACGTCAACCATGACCGCTCTGAAGCAGGGGAGTCTTAAGAGAAGCCAGGTTATCCCGCTATATTTTCCAGTTGATATGAAAAATCGAGTAGATTTAGCAATATAACGGGTGTATGATGTATATTACGATGTTATGATGAATTTTCTCCACTGACGTTTTGAGTTGTTCAAAGCATTTTAAGGATACTGATTTTTAGAAGGCAGCTGTCTGAGATGGTGAACAGGAACATAGTTTGTGTAACATTAGCAACACATTATTAGCAGCTGTTTGATAATGTAGGTTAGTCAAGCAAAAGGCTAAAAAGAGATACCATTGTGCAACGTTTACCTCAGTAAGTTGACCGAGTGGATCTCTGAGCGGAGGCGGGGCTGATTAGCTTATTCACATACTAAATAAAGCAAGGGTGTAGAGTTACATCCAAGCTAAAGCATGAAGAAAAACATTTTCACAGGAAAAAAAAAAATTGGTGATCAAATATTAGTTTTAAGGGATAAAATTAGGGGGACTTTAAGTTAATTTATCTAAATTCATAATGTTTGCACCTTCTTCCTTTACTTTTGTTTCCAGTAGGCTATTTGTCGTTCATTGTTATATGATCTGCAATGCAGAAGGACATGTTCAACTGTTTCATACATTCTGCTGTGCCAATCATCCATTGGATGATTCTTAATCTTGTTTAGATTTCTATTTAATGCGGTATGGTTTTGGCCGATTCTGATTCTTGTCGTCTTCTCAATCTAGTCTCATTATTTTGTGTTCCCTTTGGATTCTATATAGGCTAGATGTCGATTACGTTCCTCACCTTCCAAATGCGTAAAGCGGCATTTCACTGCAAATTGTGCTTTTTAACATTATTCTTAAAACCTTTATATTTTTTATTAGCCTATTGTTTATTATTATTTTTATTTCGTTCTAACCATAATACAAACTCTTTATTAAGGCTCTAGATATTTTATATTTATTTATGTGCTAATGTATTTTTATAGAGGCGGTGAAGGTGTCTGCAAGCGGTCATTATGGTGCCATTAAAACTGGGCGCGGGCCATAAATCGTGTGCGCGGGCCAGTAGCGCGCGCGCTTTCCACGGTGTGTGTGAGCTGCATCTCAATTATTCTTTCGTGAAATAATACTATTATACCAATGTTGATTATTATCCTACTTAGCCTACATCTAGGCTATGTGAACAAGAATATAAGCATATATTAATATGTGAAAACCTAACAGACGCATTAAACCTTTCTTCATTGTTTTAAAATGTAAATAGGCTATTCCATAATACTTATATATAAAAAACAATCGATAAATAATGTTATTAATATTAATAGATGAACAATTAACAGAGATAGGGCTTATTGAATTATATTTTAGACTATATAGCCTAATTATTTTTTATTATATTTTTTTATTAATAAACATACAAGTACACATTTGTACACTTCCATTTTATTAGAGCTCATTATACATATACAGATATTTTCAAGTCATGTTCAGCTCATCATTGAACGGAACTTGTATTTTATTGTGGTGTTGTAGAATGTCTTGAGCAGAGCTCGGAGAATCTCACCACGTCCTCTAAAAGAAAGAAAAGGAGAGCTAAAGAAACACAATTCAATACAGTACACACTTGGTAATGTTCTAATTATTTTTGGATGTTAGATAAAATCACGACATTTTAACCTTTAGGTAAATATTTGAACGGCAATAAAAAAACTAAGAATTTCTATTAAAGTCAGCTATATTAATCTTAACCATTGTTTTGCCATTGCAATTGTTTCAAATAAACGAAAATAGTGGTTTATTCGTGCATGTATCCAATAACTGGGGTTTTATCTTGAAAGCAGACGTTTTTGCATCGTCCATATACTCCCCTAAAACCGAATCTGTGAATGTGCAGTGGAAACACACATTCGGTTCTACAGGGTATATATAGACGACGGAACAAAGCTTGCTCAGAAATGGAATGAAAATTGGGAGCACATTGTTTCCACAGTCCAGACAACAAAATGAAAAGGCGTTGCCTAATTCGCACCCAAAAAATTGAATAGGCTACCCTGTAAAAAAAAAAAAAAAACAAAAAAAAACGCCTTCATTTCAAGCAAAATCCTTTTGATTTAAATACAATTACGAGCAATTATATATCTGAAAGACCATTTTATCGTTTGTTATTTGGCCACAAACATATAGGCTAGATAAAATGTCTCTTAAAAAGAAAATTATGCTATTTTGAGGTATTCAGTGAGTATTATTTCTCAGTTTGTAGGTTCATGTTGCCAAATTTCAAATTTTCAAAACGAAATGAGGCAATTTGAGAAACCTGCTACCTTAGAAAGAAAGCCAAATTCTCTCTCTCTCTCTCTCTCTCTCTCTCTCTCTCTGTCTGTTCTCGCCGCAATGCAGTAAGGTAGTAAATTAAGAGAACCCTCTCGCTTTCAAATTTAAATGATTCGTTAACAAAGAAACCAGAACAATACATTCAGGTTTACCCATTGGAAACAAATGCATAACACAATTTGACTTGTCTGACTTCATATTAAACTTGTCTTAATGTCTTAATATTTTATATTTAATTAGAAATCTCTCATTCAACAGTGTATGACCAGACAATTTTTCCAGTTAGCTTCACAGTTAGGCTACTCATTAATAAAGCGACTGATTAATCAGAAAAGTCAATACAAATTATTTTAAAAAGGCAAAAATATATTGTTTGATTTTGCAGCTGCACTTACCATTTGATGTAAAAAACGACCTATTTAAAATAGATTTCCCTATAATAGCTGGGCTAAAGTAAACAGACGATATTTGAAAAAGAGTAAAATAAAAAAATAATAAAATAAAAAACAAGTAAAATATTCTGCACAAATGAAAAACAATGAGAAATGCAGACAGACGTCCTCGTTCTGAGCTTTTCTGTTCAACAGCGCGTGGGAAGGAAAGAGAGGGGCCAATATTACCTCGAGCCCGTTGCGCGTCTCATCTGTGATACCCAATGACGGGCGCGCGAGGCTCGTAAAAACCGTTTTACAACCTGAGCTGTAAATCAACTTTTGAGCTGGGAAGAGCTTAGAAACCGCAGATTTTCTACCCCACAGTGCCGTTGCCAGCTTACCATTTACAATCTACAAAAACGAACAAATGAAGGAAACAGAAACGCCCGAAATAGCTCAAAATATAGGGCGAAGTCCGGTAAGATGGGCAGCGTTAAAGTTAACTAAAAATAAAGGTTCGTTATTGGCATCCATGATTCCATGAAGGACCTTTAACATCCATGGAAGATTTCTATTGGACAAAAGGTTCTTTATAACGGAAAAATGTTCTTCGGATTAATAATAATAATAAAAAAAATGGTTCTTTTAAGAAATGTTCAGTGAAAGGTTCTTTGGGTAACCAAAATGGATCTTCAGTGCATCACTGTGAAAACCTCCTTTTGGAACCTTTATTTTTAAGAGTTTATCTCTGCACATTATAGGATATCGAGACTGTTCATTGCGTGTTAATTCCGGCATAATTGTATGATGGAAAAAAAGGTAAAAGCCTACTTCAATATCAAAAATGACCTTTTTCCCCAACATATATTCGGCTAAAATGGCTCTGCACAGATATTTTCATGTCATTTTCAGCTCATCAATAAACTGAACGTACATGTCGCCTATGCAAAAAATTTTCCAGGCTTGATCAGATGTCGGGGCATCTCATAACATATCATAACATAATTGCAATTTTAATTACAATCATGGCCAATTTCATTTAGGCTATACTATAGTATGACATTAGAAAAAAAAAAAAAAAAAAAGGCAATTCGATAAAGGTGTGCGTGTCTGTGGTGGGGGTTGAGAGAGAATGAAAATTTGTGCATGAGAACAATTTATATTATTGTAGCCTATAACATTTAAATTTCTTTATATTGAAATTCATACTTTGATGTGAGCGCGCGTGTGCGTGAGTGTGAGAGAGTGTGTATCGCTCGGTAGAACATTTTATGCAGCATTCATGACAGTTGTAATAATGTAGCTAGTTCATACAACTTAAAAAAATAGGCATATTTTAAATTGTAATTTTACGTGTGTGGTGGTTATGTATGTACACATTTAGCCTATGGCTAGGCCAATGGCTACTGCATTCATAATAAATATGATAGGTTTGAATTGAGATTCTTTTCGATAGGGTGAAGTCAGCTAAAATGAGCCACGTTTTGGTAAATGACTTATAATACCATCAAATAAGCTATGCATGAGATCTAATTATATTTTTACAAATTAGCATGGGTCTCTTATATATATATATATATATATATTTATTTATTTTTTTTTAAATGTGAAAAAGTATAATTGTTTTAAAATTATGAGAGTCATCAGCAGGCCCCTTTTTGAGCCACGGCACAACATTCAGGTAAAATGGGCCAGCTGTTCAGTTAAAATGGGCCAATATAAAAAAATTGACACTATTGTCTTTAGTGTGCCATAACAACAACACTATAAATTTGTTTAATTAAATAGAAAGTTGAAAGAATATTTCATTAAAAAATGCAATTAAAAATGAACTGATCATGTTGTACAGGTGTGTGTTTCTGTGCATTGGTGTCTTTTGTGTGCATGTATGTGTATATGCTTGTCAAATATCTGTCAAACGTTTTGTTAAAGATTAGAACATCTTTGACAAAAAAAAAAAAAAAAAATCACTTTAACATTTCCTGTAGCTATAGGTCTTAACATTATACTGTACTGACATCTTCCTTTCTTTCCCTTTCTCTTCTCTCTTCTTATCTCTCTGTTTCCTTTCTTTGCTTTGTCCTCCTGCCATACTGTCTGCAATGCAGTTTTTTTTTTTTTTTTTTAAAAAGCCTGTTAAGATTTTATATGGATACACATAGGCCTATAAACCTATTTTCACCCTCAATTTATGTGTAAAAGAGAGAGAGAGAGAGTGTGTGTGTGTGTGTGTGTATGCAGCCCATTTTAGCTGAAAATTGTGGCCCATTTTAGCTTAACTAAACTAAACTTAACTAAAATGACCTTTTTCACAAAAATCGAAGTTTCTTTTTTAAATTAAACTTTTTTATTTGAAAGAGCATGTCAAAACATTGTTCATAAACATTTGCTTTGTTGGTAAGCTTACTTATAATTGCTTTAGTACCCTTATTAGTGATGAATGAAATTTACTATGTCAGGCTCACTTTCCTTACAATTTCTCTGACTCTGCCCTGCCCGCCTTAAAAAACTCAAACCAGTCAAAACTATTGTTACATGTCAACAAGTGTTGAAGCAACAATATAAGATCAGTTATTGTGATTGGCTGTAAAAATTTAAAGAGATATGACGCTACAACCTTATTTTGGCCCATTTTACCTGATAGCCCATTTTAGCTGACTTCACCCTAGTTGATATTATGCGGACAGTAGGCTAAAAATTAACTAATATCCCTTAAACATCAGTTTATAAAGTGCCACATTTTAGCTCAAACGTTAGTGAGTATAAGTGGCCTATTTTTATTTACTAGTGGCCTATTTTGTTGGGGAAAAATTAATTGGCCAGCTAAAAGATTTCTGGTCGTTTTATATTTTTATTTTTGTTGTTGTTTTAGCAGCATTTCTTCTTGTATACCATCGAAGATGTAATTTATAATGCCTCACCTTTACATATTCAGTAGTTTCTTCTGAATATATAAACAAGTGAAAGGTTGTTTAAAATTAGGTAAATTTTTTCTTATAGATGTTTATCTTTCTAAAATATGTGTATAGACGTACCTTATTCTGTTCTCAAAACAAAACTAGTTTTAGCAGCTAAAACATCCTCGATTTCTATTTTTATATTTACAAATTGAATATTTAAAGTAATTTCATTATCTTCCTTCTTTCCATTGTTTATTTTTTTTATAATGTAATTCGCTATTACTGTCGAACAAATAAGGGCCATAAACATGTATGTACTCTCTTATAATTAAATTAGTCTTAGGATTGAACCATGCAGTAAATGCATTTTTAATGCAGAATTAAGTTTAATCATCATGTTTAGATGCGATATTTTGGTTCAAGTCTTTTAATTGTACGCTACGGGGCTTTTATTTTGAAGGTTCGATTTAACTTCCGAAAACCTCTTATGTCACCGTCACACGCTCAGCCTCCGACCCATCTCTGTAGAAAGGCAAGTTAACGAGTGAACTCTTGCAAATGTTTGTCTTATAATATGCTCCACCCAATATTAAAGTAATGAAAATATGTTTAAATCACATTGCTTACGGTTTTCCAATGAGCGAATTAGCTCCAGGACAGTTTTAGTCTGGTGAGAAGGCAGGGCAGGTGTTTACTGCCAATCCCTGTTGTAGTAATAACCTCAGCAGTAATAATAGTTGCAATGTTTCCTTATTTCTCAGGTGAATTTACTTGGTATTCGTTTGGGGTTTGCTTCTCCAACCCACGTTGTTGATTAGATGACTGATCCCTATTCCAAGACTGTGTCTTGTTCTGTCTTCCAGACAGATGCATTAGAAACTGAATGTTTTGTAGGCGTTATTAAAGGGGTTTTGTTTCTGCTTTAAGGTCTGGATTTGCAGTTCTGACAATGGGAGCCATCATTTCACGGTGGAAGGTGTGTATTTCTCTCTTTTAGCCATTTTCCCCAATCAAACGCTTTCTATACACAATAATCAAAGTAATCGTTGTGTCTTTACAGACTAAGCCTTCCACTGTGGAACTTCTGGAGTCACTGGATAAGGTATGTTCTCCACTGCTGCCCTTTCACACCCACAGACTTCTTTCAGCCATTGTGACCTTATCACACATCACAGAGCTGTATGTCATCATCTGAACCCTTGTACTGGCTGCATTTCCTTGCTTTACTCATTCCTGGCTCTCCTCCCGAAGCCTCCGTCTATCTGGAGACTGTATTGACAGGACCATCTGTTCGCTGGATTGCTGCGGTTGACCTTAACTGCCCAGTAGTGGTCACTGCTTTGGTTTAGAGTGAGCTGTAGGAATACACTTTGCAATACCAGAGGGCCTTTATGTTTAATTTCACCCTGACCATTCAACTGTAACTAACAGTGCTTATATATCCGACATTCAGTAGTCACAGGTTGTGCATTAGCAGGTTCAGTGTTTCACAGATTTATTTTGTGTATAGGATTTTTAATGGCATACTGCGTCAAATCTGACTAATTTTCAGAATTATGCTAAAAGGCCTTTTGCGCTCTAAACAAGTATGAACCATCAATCAGACAACAGAAGGCATGTAGAAGATTGTGTACAACAGGTTTCTCAGCAAAGTTTTGGTGATGATGATGATAATTAGAAATTCACATCAGATATGACACAGAAGGTTAAAAGAGATCATGTGAAGCATTTTACGTTACCTTACAAAGCATTTTTACATCATTTATCATAATGACATTGCTAATGAACTCACAATATTGCATTATGACTTGAATCCTAGGACATAAAGGACCTTGAGGAGTTTCGTACAAAGAACCAGCGCTTGCTGAAGTTGTGGGTGGGCCGGCTTCTCTTCTACTCATCTGCTCTGTACCTGATCACATGTCTGTGTGTGTATTACCTGTACTTCCCTGAGCAGTGGAGCGCTCGCATCATCACTGCCCTGCCTCTGCTGGCCTTTCCAGCACTGTGAGTCCTAAGTATTATTGCTGGACAATTATATCATATTAAGCATGCTTATTGTATTACTATTAGTGCAGCACATATATATTACCTATTATTACACATATTGGTTACACTTTATTTTAAGGTGTCTTTGTTACACTGTAATTATACATTTAAGTACTGAGTAATATTAAGTAACTACATGTAGTTACTATAGGGTTAAGATTAGGGTTTGGTTTGGTTTAGGGTTAGTTGCATGAAATTAGGCATAATTTATAGTTATTACTATAGTAACTACATGTAACATACGTAACAATGACACTATAAAATAAAGTGTTACTCACATATTTTACATATTGCATTCTATTATACCTCTTTTTAAAGGTTGATTGGCTAAAGGAGGTCAATGTTATTGTATTGTCAACTAAATTAACTTAATTTGACCTTTTCTGTTTCTTCATAGAGTGTTACTACTACGAAAACTGCTAATCTTCCTTTTCTCCAAACGCACAGAGAGAAACAGTAAGCTTATTATACATGTTGTTTTCATCATCTTTTCTTCATTGTCTTTGCCAAAGATTTTGATGTAATTTGATTGATTGACTGATTGGTGTTTTGAGTGAATGGCCTTAGAGATTGATTGCTTTTATGGTTTCTTCTGTTTCAGATGAAAAATTAGACGATTTAAAAACACAGAAACGGAAAATAGTAAGTGTGATTTCAGACACATTAGAACAGAAGCTTTCTAAGAAGCTAAGCTAACATTTCAGATGAATAAAACTGTCTGTATGTTCCATAATAAAAAATGAATTCTGTTTTTGTCAGCTTGAGGAGGTGATGGAAACGGAGACCTACAAAAATGCTAAACTCATATTGGAGAGATTCGATCCAGAATCTAAGAAGAAAGCAGTAAGTACAGTCGTGTGTAGTATAATAATATCCCTGATATATATGACTTTCTTTCTTCAGATAAACACAAACAAAGATTTTTAGGAAAATAAGTCCATATAATGCAAGTGAATGGGTGCCGCTTGGTTGACGCTTGAAAAACCACAGACGGCGATCGTGACGGTAATCCATACGACCCCAGTGGATCAATCAATGTCTTCTGAAGGGAAACAATAGGTGTCTCAACATCCCTCGTGAATGCTCATAAGACAGTAGACCAGAAGCAATGATTTATAATGATTTCAAGTTTAAAAAATGAGTATTTTTGTTACACGCCTATTGTTTTTACCGTCATGATCGCTGTGTGTTTTCAAGCATCGACTGAGCGGCACCGTTTCAATGCCATGTTATGGACTCATAGAGATGAATAATTTTCCTAAAAATCTGCGGGATGGCATGAGGGTGAGTAAATGATCAGAGAATTTTCATTTTTGAGTGACCTATCCCTTTAAAGCTTGAATAAGGTTTCAAACAGATGTAGGAAATAGGGATTTATGTTTGAAGCTAGCAGATGAGTTGTGGTAGATGAATGCTTGGTTTGTGTTTATAGGAAGCAGAAGCCACTCCAGTCAGACCCCACATGACCCCTAGACCAGGACAAGGTTTGTATGTACTTTAGATTTTTGACTGAGTTAGTGTGTTTTCTGTATGCAAAATTCACTCTATACTCTCATTATATCCAGATCTACGGCAGCGGCATGTTGCCATGGCTACTCCTGGACTTGTACCCGGTCCCATGAGCCCAGGAGGCACACCCCTTCGTACTGCCCCAGGAGGACCTCCAGAGAAAGGGCTCTCCGGGTCTGTAGCCAGTCCGAGCCAGGCAGAAACACCACAACATATGATGAGAAGAAGCATGAATCCTTATTCACCAGGACCTGGATCAGGTTTAGTACACTCATACTTGAATGGATAATGAATATTGGGTCCCACTTTATATTAGGTGGCCTTAACTACTATGTACTTGCATTTAAATTAATCATTTGATACAATGCACTTATTGTGTGCATACATGTTTTTTATATTTTAAAAATACCTGCATGTAATTAATTTCTGTAATTACATTTATAATTACACTGTTGACCCATCCATTACACCTTAACCCACCCTTAAACCTCACACCACCAAACCTGTCACTAACCTTACCCATATCCACTTCAATAGCAGCAAAGTGTTTTGCAATACGAACACAATAAGTACATGTAAGTACATAGTAGTTAAGGCCACCTAATATAAAGTGGGACCGAATATTGTAAAACAGATGTGAAATTCTGATAAAATAGCATATAATAATATATCCTGTGACCATAAATCAGTTGAATTTGATATAAAATAGGTCAATTCATACATTCTTTTATTCTTGAATAAATTTACCTGTTTTATGAACGTTGTCTTTTATCATAGAGTATAAATGGCTGTGCTATTGATTGGAATGCACTGCTAATTATTTTTATATCATGATAATAAATGATAAATGGCTGAGATTAAAGTACAGTACAGTTTTATCTAAATAAATTAAAACAAAACAAAATCAATCATGTTAAATACTACAAATAAATTAAATGCATCACAACATTATAACATTATGGTACAGAAGGAAAAATGGATATTTGTTTTGAGATATGCTATTAAATTATTAATAGATTTTTTTTAGATTAACTTTAAGTGAGTAAATGTAAAAAGTCAGGGAAATGAGCATGCATAATTACATTTTCAGTATTGACATATATTTTCAATATCAACTATTACCAAATATATTTTCCAAACTGTAATATAGGCCAATAATGGATATATTGTACATCCCTAGTTTTAGCTACAGTTTCTCTTTAATAAACATGTGCAGTAATGCCCATCGTGGTGTCCTTTCTAAAGCAGTTGTCTGCGCAAAATGAAAATTCTGTCACCCTTATTTCTTTCCTGACCTAAAGATATTTTGAAGAATGTTTTGGTTACTATTGTCTTCCTTTGCATAGACAAAACAAAAATGAGACATTTCTCAAAATATCTTTTTATGTTCCATAGAAGAAAGTCATACAGGTTTGGAATGACATGAAGGTAAGAAAATGAAGTTAGAATGAATTTTTAAGTGAACCATCCCTTTAAAGGAGTAGTTCAATTCAGAATTAAAATTTCCTGATAATTTACTCACCCCCATATCATCCAGGATGTTCATGTCTGTCTTCAGTCGAAAAGAAATTACGGTTTTTGAGGAAAACATTCCAGGATTTTTCTCCATATAGTGGACTTCCCCTGGGGTTCAACGGGTTGAAGGTCCAAATTACAGTTTCAGTGCAGCTTCAAAGTGCTCTACACGATCCCAGACGAGGAATAAGGGTCTTATCTAGCGAAATGATCGGTCATTTTCTACAAAAAAATTAAAATTTATATGCTTTTTAACCACAAATACTCGTCATGCACTGCTATGCGATGCGCATTACGTAATCACGTTGGAAAGGTCACGCGTGACGTAGGCGGAAGTACCACGGTAGGGCGGGAAACTCCATCTCATTTTCTCCTCCAACTTCAAAATCATCCGACATCGTTGTTTTACCTTTTTTTGTAAAGGGCATTTGACTTAGTCTTTGCACGTTCGCTTTGTAGACACTGGATCGGTACTTCCGCCTACGTCACGCATGACCTTTCCAACATGATTACGTAATGTGTGAAGTCATCGACACGCATCGCAGAGCTAGTGCAAGATGAGCATTTGTGGTTAAAAAGTATATACATTTTTATTTTTTATAAAATGGCCGATCGTTTCGCTAGATAAGACCCTTATTCCTCGTCTGGGATCGTGTAGAGCCCTTTGAAGCTGCACTAAAACTGCAATTTGGACCTTCAACCCGTTGGTAACCGTTGAAGTCCACTATATGGAGAAAAATCCTGGAATGTTTTTTTCAAAAACCTTAATTTCTTTTTGACTGAAGAAAGAAAGACATAAACATCTTGGATGACATGGGGGTGAGTAAATTATCAGGAAATTTTCATTCAGAAGTGAACTAATCCTTTAAGTGTTTATAAAGGCATTCATACAGTTTAAGCCTGTATTAGAACTTCTTACTAGCGATTAATGCATTCCTCAGTAAATCAATATTTTCTGTGGCTTAAACACAGACTGAACATTATAGACTTCTCACTGCTTTGTCATATTTGATGTCATTTGCATTATTTTGAAGTCCTGGCGTGTTATTTTCCTGAATTGTGCAGTGATGAAGTTTTGATTATGTTCTTGATCATTTCAGGCATGCGTCCCCCTGGGCCACCTCTCGCTCGACCCATTCTTCCACGAGAGCGTAGCGCTGTGGACAGAGTCATTGAGTATTTGGTGGGAGATGGACCTCAGAACAGGTATTACACCAGTATAATATATAGTACAACCGGCTTGACGTTCAAGCTTCTTGCAGAAACACACTGAATACTCTCCTGGCCAGGATTATGTCAGTACATGTGAGAATGATTTGTCTCTCACCCCATTTATTTTTATACATTCAGATATGCATTGATTTGCCAGCAGTGTTTTTCCCACAATGGTATGGCTTTGAAGGAGGAATTTGAGTATGTAGGTAAGAGCCTGTCAGAGCATATTATGGAACTGTGCAGTTTTTTGCCTGAGGATACTCAAAATGAGAGTGTGGTGTTTCCTTACCTGAGGATCCTCTTATTTTGATACTCATGTGTGATGTTTTATGTTACAGCATTCCGTTGTGCTTATTGCTACTTCATGAACCCGGCAAGAAAGACACGCCCCCAGGCACCCAGACTCCCAGAGTTCAGTTTTGAGCGCAGACTTCGCTCTGAATCTCCTGAAACACAATCTTCTGCCGCCACCGAGACACCAGAGGACAGTGACGTCCCTGAAGGTATTTTGTGCTGCTGACAGCCAGTGACATCATTATGATGACCTCATAAAATCATTGTTTCATCTTTTCATGCCATTTGTCAATCAAAACTGCAACTGGAAAGCCTCCAAGGAGAGCAAATGACTTCAGAAGTCAAGACATGCAGATTTGAAGAAATCATTTACAATTATCATTTGTATGTTAGTGTATGTATGAATGTATGTTGTATTTTATTTTATGTGTTTTTAGACCGTATTGTGTCGGCCCGCTCCACTCGGGTTTCACACTCTGGCACCCCCTGGAGTAAAGTTCATAGTTTCAAGAGAATTCACTCAGGTCCCAGAACCTACGCACAGACTCACTTTACTTACACATACACTACCATTCAAAAGTTTGGGGTCGGTGTGATTTTTCTGTTGTTTTCGAAAGTGTCTTATGCTCACCAAGGCTGCATTTATTTGATCAAAAATACAGTAAAACAGTAATATTTAGAAATATTATTACAATTTAAAATAACTGTTTTCTTTTTAAATATATTTTAAAATGTAATTTTAAAATTATGTTTTTTATGGTCTTTTGATAAATAGAAACCTAAAAATTTGTTTTTTTTAAAGTTAATTTGAAATAGATTTGTTTTATAACATTATAAATATCTTTACTGTCACTTTTGATCAATTTAATGTGTCCTTGCTGAATGAAAGTATTCATTTAATAAAAAATAAAAATCTTACTCACCCTAATCTTTTGACCTGTAGTATATGCACTGCATGATGCTTTGGTGCTAAAGTATTCTCTGCTCTTTTCAGTTACTATGGGTAACAATCATGATCGCAATCATTTCCTATTCCCTCTCATACACAAAATCACACAACACAATAATGACTGTCACCATTACAAGGCGAGAAGGTGTGTTTGTAAATGGCTTTAAATCTTATCTGTATATATGAAAAATGTCTTCTAATGTGTGATTTGAACTCTGTCGTAAGGAAAATATTCTGCATTTGACATTCAGCTAATTTTTTGCTCTATTTGCAAATATTTTTTTTTCTCTACATAGAAAAATAGCAGTCAAAAGGATGATTTTTGCTTTTTGTGGTGCAGCGGTTACCTACAGTATTAACCCTTGTGCATCAATTAAAAAAAGTTACACATAGGTCCAAAGGGGTCAAAAATGTCTCTGTCCAAAAACTCATAAAAATTTAAAGCTTGGGAGCACAGAATTAAGTTTGGTCTCATTTTAAAGAAGACCCTTGGCAGATTATTGTTGAAGTAAAAAAGTTTAAAAAGTGAAATAAGAAAAAAGTTATAGAGGTTTAAAGCTGCAGTCCATAAGTTGTTTTTTTGGGGGTGGGGTAAAAATGATCCAAAATCAGTTTTTGAGCAAGTACATAACCAGCCAGTGTTCAAAACTATCTCCTTACCTTAGCCCGATTCACAACATAAAGCTTGTAATAATGTTTTCTAATTCGGGTGGTACTGGTAGGTTTCCGCGGGAATTCGAGCATGCAGTCGTTCGTCTTTGCGTCATTACTTCATGAAGAACGAGTCCCAGCTAGTAGGTTATATCGCATGTGAGGATCTTATACAGTCTATGGCGAGGATGCTGCAGATGACGGATCATTTATAGCCTTTTCTCACAGCAGCTGGAAAAATTAAACTTGTCATTTTAATGGCAGATTGTATGGTATGACAAATTAACATTAGAGATTAGACTGTAGAGAAATTGAAATCTACAGGTAACGCTAATACACACTAAATACACAGTCACGCAATGCTGCTGTTGTTAACATTAACAATTTGAGAACAAAGTATAACAATAATAATAATTTGCATGGTTTGATGTGATCCGAGCTAAGCGATCGTTAGATTTAATCACCATTGGCAGCATGATTTATTGTAATGCTATTTTTTTCTCAGTTGGTCAGAACAAAAGTGGCAGATTTGTTACTTACTTGTTCAGATGACATTTTCCGGTGAAAATTCTTATTTTGGTCATACTTCCAAGACTACAATCTGTGATTCCGAAGTACAGTATCCACACTGATGTGGTGACTGACAGCCACACATTCTCCGCAAAACATTAGATTCATCCGCGCCGTGCCGATGCACAACCCACGTAAAGATGATAATTCCGCAAATAAATGCAATTGCAGGTTTCAAACAGACTGCGACAAAGAGGCAAAACTTACGGACTGCAGCTGAAAATGAAAAATGATTTATGAAGATTATTTTTTATAAAACTCTAAAACTGCTAGAAAATCAAAGCTATACATCTAAATAAGTTGTGTTCCAAATTTGAGGTTGATATCTCAAAAAATGAGCCTTCAGTAAGATTTTGTTTGGGCGCAGTACCAAATTTTCCCCATTAGATGCCAGCAAAGCTCCACTAGTACACACAGTGGTTGGATTTGTGATTTGCATTAGAGTTTTTCTCTCTCAAATATTACACGCACACACACAATTTTTTTTAATACACACATATAAACCACACTTTTATACCACTCCCATACCAACACAATTATAGCTGCATAATTTATCCAGTTGGCTCTATAATATGCAGAAGCAGAAAACAGGATTTGCTTTATAGGCCAAACCTGGGAAAATTTTAATTTCGATGCCTTGCCAACAGAATGAAAGCCTATTAACAAAGATTGCATCATTTTATAGTTAAATGTCCCTGGGATTAAAAATGGTAGTTTTAATGGGTTTCAATGGGGACATTTTTGTCCTTAAGGTCCTGAGTGGATCTATTTTGAGTACCTAGTGTAAAATAGATTTATTAAAGGAAATGGGAGTGAAATAATAAAATTCCAATAAAAATACACACCTGAGCCAAAATTTATGCAGTTGGCATTAATGCAGGCAAAATGAAAGAAAAAGACAAAAATGTCCATAAGGACGCATAAGGGTTAATATTAAATTTAGCAAGATGGTCAGATGCTTAGTTAGATACTGAATGTCTAAAATGCTGAATACTTTTCTTTAAAAAATCTGATCTTATTTTCAAACGGTTAAGTGCATGGTTCATCATCTTAATTTTTGTTTTTGTATAATTAATAATTGGCTTTTGATAATGCGTATTGTGCTTCTTTTAAACGTATTATCATACTGAATGAACAATACCACAAATGATATTCTTATTTTGTAATGCTTTAACAGGCCTAATACACATACTTTCTTACACACCACAACAGTGCCATGGCTCTTAGGAGTGTAAGTCCCCAGTGCCAATTATTATTTTATTTCATTATTTCATTTTTACAGATGATGTGGAAAGACCTACATCTGCTGACCCTCAGGACGCGGCTGCTGAAGATCCGTCTGTCGCACGCGAAACCGAGGCTGAGATGTCAGAGCCTCAACGTACCCCGTCCCCCTCAAAGGATGTCCAACAGGAAGAAGCTGAAGCTCAGGGGGAAGAGCAGAAAGAGGATGAATCAAACTAAACTATGTTTGAATGCATTTTAAACATGTTTATGATCAATGCTGTTTTGGTTTTTGGCATGTTTGGTTTTAACTTCTCTCTTCAGCATGTTCATTTAGTACATCTTCAGTAATTCTGAAGGCTGTTAGGAGTTTTTACTGCTATTTTATTTATATATACACTACATCATTCACATATAGTGGGCTTAATATCATATCACATTACAATTTCTAACAATAATGGTGTATTGCGGCCCATAGTGGTGATGTCACCCAGTACAATACCTGTGCATGGTTTGTTTATGAGGGTAATATAACAGAACAAACTGCAGTTGCTAAAGTCAGAATAATTTTACAGTGTTAACATTCAGTATTGCATAGTATATAAGGACAAAAACATGTAGCACAGAATGTTTAGCTATCATAGCTATGAGTTTAGCTATCAGTGTGTTTACAGAATTATTTGAAACCTGCAAAGTGAAAGCTGAACAAAAATACACCCAAAAGCGTTGTTCTAGGGGAGTTGATGTTTTTTTTTTTTTTGGCCAAATGCACTATTTTGATTCTTAAATATTTATTTATTTTGTTTTGAATTGTTTTAATTGCTTGTTTTTTTGGACAATGGTTTGTTTATTTGCTTATTTGTGTATAATTCAACTGTTTTGTGCCTTTCTGGTTAAGAATATGTGACTTACTGCACAGTTTACAAGCAAAATCGGTCAAAATACTTGGTGTCCATACATAGGATGTTTTCTGCATTGATGTTTACGCTTTTCAAGTCAAATGATGCCAGAAATGACTGGAATTTATTCATAAATAAAAAAATTTGATGATAATGATAACTTTGTTAGTTCATCAAGTATTGTTCCTCTGTATTCTGCATTAGTTAACTTATTTCATTTTCATATTCATGGTGGATTGATTATCTCAACAGCAAACACATAAAATGTATGTGCTTTGAAACTGTAATTATCGGTTTGTTCTTGTTTGTCAGTACCTGCACATGTCTGCTGCTTTTACAGACTCTACATGCCAATAAATGTTCCTTTTCTAAAGCATGATTCTTTAAACATTATCATGAAATGAGTTGGAGTCTACCAAATTAATGTTTTAGAAATTAAAAAGCGCAATATGGAAAGGCTAAGGGAGACATGAATGTTTTTGAGACCTGTGCTTTAGCAAATATTTCATGCATAATAGATAAATAATTTTAGAGTAGATTCAGTTTGTTATACAACAGTTCCTTTTTATATGCTCCTATAGCGACTGAAGTAACTCGAAAATGTAATATTTACTATGATTTTTTTTTGTCCTTTGATAGGTGACAACATGAACATGCGATTTCACAGATCCTGAAAATGATCACAAATGTGTTTTTTGAGATATGTTCAGTCTAATATCAAACCAGCAAAAATAGCCTATATTTTGTCATGAAATATTTGTAGAAATCTGTGGAAATTCTCTCATGATCCTAGTCATGTTTTATATAATTTAGTTGTATATCCTAATTAGCCTATTAATAAGCCTGAGTGTTAAAAGTATATTAATTGTTTATTTACAAAAGTAGTCTGTGTACTATATCAATGTACGTTCACCTTATTTTATTACACTCGTCTAGTAAAACTGACTGCTTGTTCAGTCATTTCTCTCAGACATATTGTTACTGTCTGCTAGAAGTGTAAAAAAGCAGTAAACAAGAGTTTTATGTTTTCTTTGCCCTCAGTGCAGTTTTAAATAAAGCACCATTGAATGACCTTCAAACGCGTCACTCGTGCATCCGGGCGCTTCATTAAATAGAGGGTTGGGCATGCGCAGTAGCTCCTCAGCGGTTCGACCTCTGCAGCCGGGTAAGTGAAGGGGAGCTAAATGGGAACCGGCGAAGCTAAATTGTCACAATCGTATACCATCATTACGCTTTAGATATATTTTTTCAAATCATTTGATCGATTTCATATTCTACTAATTATACTACCCTTGCAGAAGCAGCTATTTAGTGCCAGGTAGCTTTTTGAAAGCGCTGATATTGCATTGACCTTAAACTGTCGTCTTTTTCCATAGAGACAGACGCGGGTTTATTCCTCACCACAGTCAGCGAGCTCAATCAAACATGTACGCCTGTGCGAAGTTCGTGTCCACACCCGCACTGGTGAGTATTCATGATGTTTTTTTGCAGCTGCGATACAGCGGATATGGTCAGATAATTATGCAAGAGGCCTGGTGCACTTAACTCCATTTTACATGCGCGTATATACATGTAAATCAAAAATTGCTGCTGCAAAATTTGTGTGTCTGTATGTCATTATGGTTAATGTCAGTGGGCTGTTGATACTTGTTGTGTTGCTAATGCTATTATCTGAACTGCGATTCCAGCGAAGTCAAGGTCATTATAACAGTCTGACAGCAAACCATAATGTTTCATGGAAGACTGAAATGTGAAGCAAAAAAGGAACTCTTTTAAATGTATTACATTAGAGCTAAAGGGTAAAAATGGTAGTGATGGTTAATTTAATCAAGGCTCTAATGGTTTGTCACTTTCCTTTTGCACTGGACTTGCCACAAACCTTCTATTCCTTTAAATATAGATGTCATGTTTTGTCCAATTGACTTTGACCAGTCGCATCCCAAATGTCATGTATAATTTCTAATTGTAGTAGCACATAAAATGTATTTTTCTCAACATGGTACTTCCCACTTCATTCAAGTGCTGAAGCAACAGTTGGGCCTTGTGTGTCAGTCTGAAGTACAGCACTCCTAATGAGTGTAATCTTGGGTGCTAATGGCATTTTTGATCTGTCTCAGGTCCGCTCTGGCTCAAGGGCGCTGTACAGACCACTCTCTGCCTCTGTGCTCTCCAGGCCAGATGTCAGCTCTGCAGAGGTGAGTGGTTTATTTTTTTGCAGATGTTTAACATCTGTGACACTTACTTGCTGGTGTAAATAGACATTTAAATGTTCTTTCAGCAGTTAATTTCCTACAAGCAACATTTTCTGTAAAGCTGTTTTGAAACTGTATTGACAGAAGTGCCAGTCTTTGTATTGAGAGAAGTTTTCTTTAGATTTCTTAAAGGGATAGTTCACGAAAAATGAAAATTACCCCATGATTTACTCACCCTCAAGCCATCCTAGGTGTATATGACTATCTTCTTTCAGACGAACACAATCGGAGATGTATTTAAAAATATCCTTAGTCCGCCAAAGGTTTATAATGGTTGTGAATGGGGGGCTGCATTTTGAACAAAAAAAAAAAAAAAATGCATCCATCCATAATCAAAGTAATCCATAAGGCTTCAGTGGGTTAGTAAAAGCCTTTTGAAGCAAAGCAATGCATTTTTGTAAGAGAAATTTCCATATTTAAAACTTTATAAACTCAAATAACTAGCTCCTGGCGGACGACCGTACACAGAATGCGCAAGTCGACTCGCGCCAAATGAGTAACTTCTGAGGCGATGTATGACGGATATTTTTCTTACAAAAACGTGTAGCTTTACTTCAAAAGGCCTTTATTAACCTACTGGAGCCATTTCATACCATTATAAACCTTGGAGGACTAAGGATATTTTTAAATATATCTTCGATTGTGTTCGTCTGAAAGAATATAGTCATATACACCTAGGATGGCTTGAGGGTGAGTAAATTGTGGGATAATTTTCATTTTTGGGTGAACTATTATATTAACTTGTTTGCATTATAAACTTGTTGCATAGTGTCGTTTTAATCGATCTACAAGGCAATTTCTTTTTCTGTCAAGTGATGGTAGTTGCAGTTCATTCATTTTGATTGTCGTGTCCTCTTTTAAAGGCCAGCCCTGCCTTCCTGCCACAGACCGCCATTTCCCAGGTTGCAGTGCGGGGTTTTCAGACAAGCGCCGTAAGCCGTGACATCGACACAGCCGCCAAGTTCATTGGTGCTGGTGCTGCCACTGTGGGAGTGGCAGGTTCAGGAGCTGGAATCGGAACAGTGTTCGGCAGTCTCATTATTGGATATGCCAGGTAGACCGTCACAAACCACAAAAATGACCCCTAAATGGTCACCTTTACCATCAGCTGCTGTATTTGAAACAGAATGGCTGCTTCTGGATATGGCATTACTTTTAAGGATGATTTTCCTAATGGTAGTCCAGCTGTCCTCAATTTTGTTAATACATTTTATAATTAAATTTTCAGTTACATTACAAAGATAAACTAAGAACTGAGCTTGTGCATATTGCAGCAATGCAAGAGTAGTATTGTGTAAAATACTGAGTTTATCTAGTTTAACTTATCCTGACCTATGTCATGCATCACACTGTTGGGAGCCGATGTCTTTTGTCCATGACGTAAAGCCAACTTCATTACAGAGATCTGGTGATGTGACCCCTGACCTCTCTTTCTCTCCTTCAGGAACCCATCTCTGAAGCAGCAGTTGTTCTCATATGCTATCTTGGGATTTGCCCTGTCCGAGGCTATGGGTCTCTTCTGTTTGATGGTGGCTTTCCTCATCCTGTTTGCCATGTAAATACTGCTCCGTCCACCTCTTCCCACAGCTGTGACGACACAGTGTTTTACACTGGCTACCAAAAGAGTTCTGTGTTGGTGTCATTAAAATTGTACATTTTCCAAGTTTTGTTGAAGGCTGATAAGATAAAACATGTATTGTAAAAATGTATCCAAATACAGAATAAATACATGTATTTCACTATTTAAAATGTGGTTTGTTTTTGTGTCGGAATCCGGTGTCAATGAATATGCTTGTCCTTTGAAGATTTCAGGCTATTTGGGGTGTGTTTTGAAAGGGGTTACTTTTGTTTTTCTATAATTCATATAAAAGTCAACCATTTATGGTGCCATAATTTGGCACAGTGTGGATTGTTACAGAATGGCTCAGATCTTGCTTATTACCAGTAACTTGAGTTATGTAATCGGATTTCCCCCCCCCACCCCGTAACTAGTAAAGTAACGCATTACTTTTGTAACTTACAACAATATCCAAGTTACTTTTTCACATTTATTGACTTGACGGCTCTCCTGTCACTATGTTGAGAGAAATAAAGTGTGGAGGTGTTGTGTGCGCTGTGTAAACATGGTTATTGTAGTTCAAGACTAAATGTGAACATGCATTTACTCATCTCACTTGCACAAAACATTCAGTATTCCTCAAAATGAATAATTTTACGCAAACCTGTAATAATTATATTAAATTACACAAATGTACTTTGTATTTAATCTCACTTTATTAACCAGTGTCTTTGCTGCTGACCTTCAGTGATCTAATTTAATCATACTAATAAGCAAAAATTATATTTAGAAATGAGAGTGTTGAACTTCCATCTCCTGTATCCTATTCTTCTTTAATCAGCACAGCTGAAAGGTTTGTTTGAGCTGCGCCCTCTACTGTACAGGCGTTAATATTAATTTCCTTCAGCCTGAGGTTTATTCGTTTCACTCTTGGTGTGAAAGGGACTTGCCAAAAACAGAATTTTTTTTTCTTTTTATTAAAAAAACAAGCAAGCCCAGCCTGGGTGAGAGAAAATGAAGTAATGCAATTAGTTACTTTTTTCATAACTTTTAATGCATTACATTTTATGCATTACTTTTAAAAGTAACTTTCCCCAACACTGCATATTACTTGGTTTACCAGAAATCTAAATGATACTCCTTAAACTTTTATTTTATTTATTTGTCTCTTGTAGGTTATAAATGTACTTGTATTCATATAGAAAATTATTGTGCGACAATTAGGTTTCTGAATATAAAGAATTAAATGCACATAAAATCTACAAAAGCGTCTGTAAACGTTGCTTCACATATTGTACAATAATTGATCTTTTTTTTTTTATTGCAAGAAAAGAAACAGCACTGCGTTAAATACATTAACATAAATGGAGAAAGAAAAAAAGAATGAAAAATACATACGGACAAAAAACAATGGCACCTCAACCAGTAAGAAAAATATGGTCATAGTTCTTAAGAAATGTGTTGTTCTTGTTGTTATCAGTGAGTTTAAGAGATTTAACAACAAGGGAAATCTCAGCAATGTAGACATCAAATCAAGGCAATGTCTTGAGAAATTTGTTTTTGTGAATAAAAAATTTACAATGCAACACAAAGAAATTAACAACAAGATCAATAGCATAGTCACTCCTAGAAAAATAAAGGAATATAACCTTCAAAGAAAAGTTTAAATCACGTTTGATAAAAGGAGAAAGATAACAACTTAAGTTCTCCCAAAGAGATTTAACATGAATGCAATGGTAGAATAAGTGAAGCAAAGTTTCTTCCTCAACTTTGCAAAATACACATAAGTCAGAGAGATCAACAAAAGAGGCAATTTGGGCAATGTTTGGTTGGGTAAACATTATGTAAAATTTTGAAATGTACCTCTCTTATTTTATTGGACATACAATATTTTTCAGGGAGTAACCATGCTCTCTTCCAGTGAATACTGTCAAAAAAATTGTTCCAGAAGATCATTTAATTTGATGCAACTGCAAGGGGGCGACATGTGACGTATTTTAGACGGGTTTTTTTCAATATTACGGTGACAACCAATAGGTTTAGATGAACTGAAATGGTTACATTTAAGACATTTGATAGTTCTTTGCATCTGCAACCGTAAAAGCATGCGCTTTAAGTTTAAACCAAGCACGCACGTGCAGCAATGTTTGTCTCGCGCTGACTCTGACAGCTGCCAGCTCGCGCCACATGCGTTTAATAGCGCAACTCACTCACACACAGATTTCCAGCTCGTCAGGACGCATAGACAACTGTAGCTGTACTCTTATATATTATTTGATCGTTCAGACTACACGGACTTCTCACTCATAACAAGGAGATGAATAACTTTATACTGATTTTGCAGTTTTTGCCTTTTCTGTTTGGTGAGTAACCACTTTGTTTACTATTAGAATCTTATAAGGGGAAACTGCCCTGGTAAATAGACAACAAAGTATTTAAATTGGCCATAAGTTATAATACATTGATAAAGGCTTTGGTTTAACAGCTATCTATGTTGTTATGGAGAAGAACAGTGTACTTACCTAGAAATAACCTCTGTGACAAGTACAGAAAGCGAATAATCGTACTTTTCCACCCAAGCTTTTGTTGGACACCGATACAGGTTAATTTCCATGGCGATACGTTGTTATGTTCAAATGTTTTAGTTTTTAAACACTTTTAAATGTTTTCTATGCTTCTGTGTATGGTATGCATACTATGCGTCCTGTTTGATTGACAGGTGCAAGTGCGCGGCCTGCCGGCGTCATTCAAGTGGTTTGTGGATTATATGAGATCAGTGTGTCAGCGGTCAATTTTGTGCTATTTGCTAACAAATATTAGCATCTCGTCTCTCTCTTTACATTTTCTGTTTCTTTTATGCCTAATCTCTTAGCTGGATGCTGAAGTCAAGGCTCTGCTCATCGAAATGATACTGTGGCCTAAACTTAAACCTGAAAAGATCCTTGTTTGATGTTTGTATCTAAAATACTGTAAATGTACATGTGGACCCAAACGTTCATTCATTTACGTGTATCAGTCCACTTCTAATATTCATATTTGTGGAACAATGTAAAACAATCAAACATTGTAAAAGAAATGGTCACATTTTTTGAAAATTATTTACTTTATTATTCCCCCAAAAATGTCTCAAGAGATGTATAAGAAACAAAATATGATTTTAACAAACCCAGTTATTTGAATAAATTGATTATTTACCTGCAGACTTTCTGCATTACTCCGTTAGTTCTAGTTATAAAAGAATAGTAACATTACTCAGACATCAGTTTGTGTGTCCTTGTGTGTGTCTTTGTGTGTGTGTGTGTGTGTGTGTGTGTGTGTGTCATGTGCAGTTGCTTGACTCCATCAACTTTAATCCTGTGTGCTGTTTAGGATGGATGTGTGTGTTTGTGTGTAAGTAAGAAGAGTAGGGTGATAACTTATTCTCACAGAGCAATGATGTAGTGTGTGTGCTTGTGTTGCAGGACCAGCATTGTGCTCGGAAGATGAGGCAAGATTAGTAAAGACTCTGTTTACCGGATATAACAAAGTTGTTCGTCCTGTCAGCCATTTTAAGGATCCAGTAGTGGTTACTGTGGGACTACAACTCATTCAGCTTATCAGCGTGGTAAATTATATTTCTGTTCATTTTTATTTCTTTAATTCAGATTAAAGTTTTATTTGTATGATAAAAAAGTTTACTTTGCAAAACCATAAACTTTTTATTTTCTCATACCCTTCATTATCTACCCTTTCTTATTTTCAGGATGAAGTTAATCAGATTGTCAGCAGTAATGTACGGCTAAAACAGGTGTGGGTCTGAGCTGCTGTTTCAGTTCCTGTGTGCTGCTATCAAAGTAGATATCAGTAGACATCTACTTTTTGTTTACTTTGAAAAATTGACGTGTATGAACAAAAACAGAGATTTAAACGGGTTGTTTCACCCAAAAATGAAAATTCTGTCAGTAATTACTCACCCTCATGTCGTTCCACACCCGTAAGACACAAATTAAGATATTTTTGATGAAATCTGAGAGCCGGCGTTCGGACTTAAACACGGAAGCGCTGCACTGCGTTCACTACGTCAACTGCGTAGGAAACTGACATGGGAGAGAAGTAATTGTTGAATAAAGATATTCATTTTGTTTTGTTTTTGCGGACAAAATGTATTCTCATTGCTTCATAACATTAAGGTTGAACCACTGTAGTCACATGGACTGTTTTAACAATGTCTTTACTACTTTTCTGGACCTTGAAAATGGTAATTAAATTGCTATCTATGGAGGGGTCAGAAAGCTCTCAGATTTCATCAAAAATATCTTAATTTGTGTTCTGAATGACAGATAATGACAGAATTTTTGGCTGAACTAACCCTTTATGCAATGTTAATAACACATACAACATTCTGTACTATAACATTTAATGTGTCAAATACTTGGGTCACTTGAAACCAGTCAACAAATGTCCAGGTCACATTTCAACTTCAAATTATAAGAAAAAAATAAATAAAAAATTATATTTTGCATGAAAGAAATACATTATTTTTATGTAAAAATCACTAATTCTCTTTACTGTGGTGTGCCTGGGATTGTCTTTCTTTTTTAATGATGATTCTCATTGAATTTTGCAATAATTTTGTTTTATTAAACCAAGTTAATTTTTAATGAATAAAAGGCAGTACAACAAATGCTGCCATAAAATCACCCTAAAATTAAAATGCACAATTCTTTTTTTTTTTTTTAATGGAATATAGTAGTGTTGATTATAAATGATTTATCTGTGCACACCACTATTTCTTTGAAAAAAATGAATGTGCCCTCATAATCTTTAAAGGGTTAGTTCACCCCAGAATGAAAATGGTAATTAATTACTCACCCTCATTTCGTTCCACGCCCGTAAGACCTTCGTTTATCTTCGGAACAATGAAATCTGAGAGGTATATGACTCTCTTCACTTCTGTGTCATTCTCATACGTTGTTTACGTCCAGCTCCTCCAGGTTCTACATCAGAACGGCGACTCATTATCGGCCGGCTCTTGCGTCAGCATCACGCGCATGCGTTGTGCTGCTCACGTGATCAGCTTTGGCCAATAATGAGCCGGCATTGGGACGTAAACACAGAAGCCACACAAGACGAGTCATAAATCTCTCGCATTTCATCAAAAATATCTTAATTTGTGTTCCGAAGATGAAGGAAGGTCTTACAGGTTTGGAACGACATGAGGGTGAGTAAATAATGACAGAATTTTCTTTTTTGGGTGAACTAACCCTTTAAAGTCAGCATGAAACTGACATCTTTTTTCCCCTTTTGTGAAGTATATCCAAGTAAAACGACTCCTCAAACAAGAAAAAATACAGGATGGGACTTGATTTTGTCCAGTGGGAATTGATTGGATGGTTGTGGTTTGCTATTGCTGTGATCTCATGTGAGTGACAGGTTGTCCCGCCCTTGCGCCAGTAAACACGTCATCAGAAAAGATGTCGCCTGAAGTGGGAGAAGTTATTTTGATTATTACGAGGGCGCATGAAATTTAAAAAAAATTGTGATGTGCATGGATAAATCATTTACAATAAATACTGCAGTATTTCATATAAAATAAGAACTGTCATGTTTGATTTCAGTTTTTTTTTTTAAATCCTGTCACTCACATGCGATCACAGCAATAGCAAACCACAACTATTCAATCAATTCTCATTGGATAAAATCAGGTCCCGTTCCCCATTTTTTTCTCATTTGAGAAGGCGTTTCACTTGAATACACGTCACAATAGGGAAGAAAAAAATGATTGCAACTTCTGCTTTATGCTGACTTTTAAATGACAGTACCCACGTGGAGACAGCCAGGAGTCAATACACATATACTATATCAATCTTTTTCTCCTTTTCTCATGTTCAGCAATGGAAGGATGTGAATCTGCAGTGGAATCCTGATGACTATGGTGGCATCAAGAAGATCAGAATTCCCTCCACTGACATCTGGAAACCTGATTTAGTGCTTTATAACAAGTATGATTCACAGTTTCCAGTTGGCTTTTACTCATTCCCTGTATTTATCTGAGTGGCACCTGTAGTATGTTAGTGTGAGTCTATCAGGTAAAATAAATGCATTGAAATGTGCATATACCTGGTCTGATATATTTGTGTATGTGCAGTGCTGATGGAGACTTTGCCATCGTCCATGAGACAAAGGTCTTGTTGGAGCACACGGGTATGATAACATGGACTCCCCCAGCAATCTTTAAGAGCTACTGTGAGATTGTGGTCCTTCACTTCCCCTTCGATCTGCAGAACTGCAGCATGAAACTTGGAACGTGGACCTATGATGGCAACCTTGTCATCATCAACCCAGTAACTATAACAACACACACATGATCACCAATCATGACCATCAGGATGTAGTATCCATCTTATTTTAACGCAAGAACAGGTACGGCCATTTGTAACTTAAATGTGTAAGGCTTCTGGTGTCAGTCACTTCCAGTTGTTTTACAACTGATACTGCAAAGCTTGATATTGCAAACTGGTATTTGTTATAATATTATTTAAATGTATTATCATAATCATAAACACACTGGCTTGTACTTGTAAGTACTGCTCTTTGTTATTCTTCTAGTTATTTACCTATAATGGCTAATGAATAGGAAGTCTCGCACATTCACGGAAATTAGCTTACTTCCGCACTGCACAATAAGTTGTCTGTACATTGTTTATTGTATGAACCAGGTTATTAATGCATCTTTTTGTGTATGTGTAGGACAACGACAGACCAGACCTCAGTAATTTCATGGAGAGTGGGGAGTGGGTGATGAAGGATTACAGGAACTGGAAACACTGGGTGTATTACGCTTGCTGTCCAGATACGCCATACCTCGACATCACTTATCACTTCCTCCTGCTCCGCCTCCCACTCTACTTCATCGTAAACGTCATCATCCCCTGCATGCTGTTCTCCTTCCTCACTGGGCTTGTGTTCTACCTGCCCACAGACTCTGGTAACCCACTGTGTGTTTGTGTGTGTGTACATGTGTGTGGTATGACCAAAATCTTATATCATGGTGTATTTTTGTTTTATTACATCATGGTAACTTGAACTATTTTTGCTGAAAACTTGCTGGAAATATATTTAAATATATAAATAACCATGGGGTAATGCCTTTTTTTGAATCCAATGAATTAAAAAGGCCATATTATGCCCTTTTACAAAGGCTCGATTTTGTTTTTGGGGTCTACTAGAATAGGTTTTCATAGCTGAATGTTCAAAACACATTATTTTTCACATATTTTACATTAATGCAGCACCTCTTTTCCCAGTCTGTCAGTAACACTCTGGGTGTTACCCGTTTCCCGTACAACGACATAACTCGCTTCTTCACTACCATAGTATGATGCATCGTTGAAAAAAATCAACTAGCTAGTCACGACTGTTTCCCGAAACCGTATTGTCGCAAACCTGTCATTCAGCCACGTTGGTGAATGATGTCACGCAGGTGGTGGAGTAATAACTTCTTTAAATGAATCCGTTTGAGATCGAATTAATGCTAGTTTTTTTGCTATAAATTACGGACATGGCATCTGAGGTCTAATTCTCATTTTTCTCAGTTATTTTGCTTTATTTCCAGATTCAATCATAGAGACAGAGCGACACGCGTCATAATCTGAAAACCACGCCCACCAGGGTGGGGGGGAGGGGGGAATTCAACCGTCTCCATTGACTTTGTAATGCGTAAAGCTGCCTCCTTGTCATTTCTGAATTATAACAAAAAACAGAACAATGTCTAAAAGCTGCTATGTGACAGGGTGTACAGCAAACCAGCTAAAAAACCCAGAACTAAGTTTTTATAAGCTGTCGACCCAAAAAAAAAAAACAAGCGTTTAAGGACACAAAAGTGGATACGGGCAATTGAGACAGAGTGCAACATGTCATATTACTCTGAGAACTACGCCCACTGGAGGGTAACGTAATCGACGACAGGATATGCTAAAAAAAAAAAAAAAAATTCATTATTTTTAACCATGTCAAAGGATTATTTCACCACCCTATGTGTAACGCTGCTGCTGCGGACAAGAGGCGTTGGATCCAAATGCAGTAGAAATTTATTGAAACAGAACAACTAAAATAACTGTAGACAAGGAACAAGATAAACCCAGGCTCATGAACATGAAGCTGCAACAAACGCACACGATACAGCCATATAATGGCAACACTAGACAAGGAACATGAGAAACACTGGGGTATTTATACACAAGAGGTGATTGGCAAACAAGACACACCTGGGAACAATCAGGAACTAATAATCAACAAGAAAAACTACAAAGGACTACAAAACATGACACAAGACAGGAAATGTTACAAAAGTTCTAACACAAGACAGGGGAACACAGGCTGGGATCATGATACTATGTGAACCTGCACACGTAGGCATACTGAGTGTCAGGATCCCACAATTTACCCATTCTTCCTGCTGATGCTTCACATCTTATTGCCTGTATCAACTTTTGTGTCCTTAAAGGCTGGCTTTTACAGTTCGGTAGCTTATAAAAACTTAGTTCTGGGTTTTTTAGCTTGTTTGCTGTACACCCTGTCACACAGCAGCTTTTAGGCATTGTCTTTTGTTAGAAGCAAGAAATGACAAGGATGCAGCTTCACGCAATACAAAGTCAATGGAGAGGGTTGGATTATTTTCCCCCCGTTGTGTGCATGGCCTAAATGCGCTCTGTCTCTGTAAGCTTGTTCTTACGTACCAGAGCACGTACGCACATGCGCACTCTTCAAAAACGGTGCTTAAAATCTATTGACAAACTAAAATATGTAAATTACATTTGTATATATTCAAAAAAAAATACATACATTGTACTTAATGTCAGCTTGCTTATTTTATTATGTCACGCCCCTTACCTTAATCACTTTTTTTCCACACACTACGCAACTCAACTAGGGCTTGCCCCTTTTTTTGCATTTGCCTTGGACGGTAATTATTTAAATGAGGAATATTGTGACGTGTATGTTCCCTGAAGGAAAGTCAAAACTACAATCAGTGCATTTCAGGGAGAAACAATGCTTACTGATATAGAGAATAACTCCCTTTTGAGTGACTTTGTGCTTTGCAGACCTTTTTCATGCTAAAACAGCAATATTACACACTAAAGAAAAACAAAAAAACATGACAGGTCCTTGTTAAATATATTACAAATGACAGGTACTTAGAGCTTGATGGGCATTTTGATCTTTACTAGTTTCTGTCTTGTGTTGTGTGTAGGTGAGAAGATGACCCTCAGCATCTCTGTCCTGCTCTCTCTGACTGTGTTCCTGCTGGTGATTGTCGAGTTGATCCCCTCCACCTCCAGTGCTGTTCCACTCATCGGCAAATACATGCTCTTCACCATGATCTTTGTCATTGCTTCTATCATCATCACTGTGATTGTCATCAACACACACCACCGCTCCCCCAGCACACACACCATGCCCGCCTGGGTCCGCAAGGTACGTATGGAAAAGAGCAGCTTTGATACTCCTTTTGTGTTCCATGGGGAAAAGTCATAGAAATTTGACATGAGAGTTTATAGCTAATTATCTTCAGAAGGTGTTACGAGGGGTGTCACTAGACCCTTTTTACTGGAGCACGAGCCCCAGTCAAATACTGCTGTGCCCCAGTAAAATATTACTGATAAATCCCTGTCTGACAGTGGAGATTACTGTGTACCATCTTGAAAAAAATCTTTATCCCTGACAATGTGTGTTTTCAATCAGCTGTTTTGAATCAGAACTAGCAATGTCAATTACTCTTTTAATCTAATCAGTCAGACGGGATTGCAAAAAGGTTTGAATTTGTTTGCCATTCAGTTTGATTCATTCAGACATTTCACTCACACAAGAAATTGTTTTCAGCAGTTTCTCACACCAAAATAGTAACAGAATACTTGATAAGACAGCTCTTTATTGCACATGCAGCTTGTGAACGACTCTGTACTGCAGGTAAAGACAATTTATATCAATATATCCAATCAATCAATCAATCAATAAAACTTTTTTGATTGTTGGGGGGGGGCTGTTGAAAGGCTAGAAGTGCCCCTGGATATATAAAAATTAATGCATAAGAAGGAACCTACTAGTATACTTAAAGTTTAAAAATAATATATAAATAAAATAATAAACATAGTAAACAAATTAATAAATTGTAAAATACAAGTATTTGCAGTATAACAACTATTAAACTGGTAGTTTATTGAGAATATTCTTTATAGTAACCTTTCATGAACTAAAAAGTGGGATAGAAGTATATAACTAGTAAACTGTATATCTAGTATAACTGTATAAACTAAAACAGTATATCTATAAGTTCACATGTAGTATAGTTTACAGAAGAGTTGGAATACAAAAGAAAAACTTTGATCCAAACTAACTGTGTTCTCGAAGTGTACTACTGTTACACTTAGAGTACACGTAACAGTATAATTTTATAAACTAAAACATGGGCTTGGAAAATATACTTGAACTTTGACTTTACACAGTGTTTTTGACACTTTTTTTATTTTTACCTGGGAAAAATCGTGCGACTTAACCCTTTAAGCCCTGAAGGCATTTTTAGTGTTGTTTTTAGTTTTTAGTTTTGTGTTGTTCCTCCATGAGGAATATCTCGTGATTGACACAAGGGCCTATGTTGATTTTGGACTCATTTTAATCAGGAGCATCCACTGTAAGTAATGATGTGCCATTTTCTACGATATATGCATGCTTCATGAAGTTATAAGCAAAAACGCCATATGAAAGCTACATCTGATTTTAGTTAGCACCTGTGGGGTTTTCTGTGTCATAACTTCATGAGGAATATCTCTTGATCAACGCTTTGGATTATGCTGATTTTGGACTCATTTTAATCATGAGAATCTGCTGTAAATAATGATGCTATTTTCCATGATCGGACCATGTTTCCTGAAGTTACGACCAAAAACATGACATAAATGCCGCATCCGTATATTATTTACATATGGGTCTTGCAGGGCTTCTCGTACAAAAACTCGCTCAAGTTTAGTCAAAGCCCAAAACAATTATGCTTGTTGTATTGCGTTACCTTTCAAATGACATATGACACACGACTTTCTGAGCTGTATGATGTTTTTGCAGTATGCAGATGCATTGCAGTACATAGTATAAAAATACGGAGCCCTGCACATGACATGCAAGAAAAAAAATTTTATCGTGCGCACGTTCCCTATCACTATTTCGTTCCCCTGATTTACTAAATCGTGCGCACGATTTAGTAAACTGAGGGAATAAATTAGTAAATCGTGTGCACGATTTAGTAAATTGAGGGAACGAATTAATAAATCGTGTGCACGATTTAGCCTACTATTTTTTCCTGCATGTCATGTCCGGGGCTCTTACAAAAAAGTATTTAATAAATTATGGGAAAAAAACAAACATTTTTTTAATCAGCAAATAACTCAGCCCTAATTAGGAGTTAATAAAATTGCATTCATTGTAAAGTTCAGACTCTAAGCTTTCAAATGACACCTATTTTGTGTTGGTCAAGGCAGGAGTTTTGAAAAATATGATTCTAAATTTTTTTGTAGCTAGGTGGCGCCCGCACTACTCAGCAGTCGTTAAAGGGTTAGTTCACCCAAAAATGAAAATTATCCCATGATTTACTCACCCTCAAGCCATCCTAGGTGTATATGACTAGCTTTATAATGGTTGTGAATGGGAACCCGAATTAAAAAAATTAAAAAAAATGAATCCATACGACTCCAGGGGGTTAATAAAGGCCTTCTGAAAGGAAGCGATGCGTTTTTGTAAGAAAAATATCCAAATTTAAAACTTCATAAATTCAAATAACTAGCTTCCGGTGGACGACCGTACGCAGAATGCACAAGTTGACTTACGCCAAATGAATAACCCACATTAAAAAAAAATCATTATTTTTGCAGTCTCGTTTGGTGCTGCTAGTGAAGTACGATTTTATTTTTTGGTATTTGTATTTTTTGCCTACTTTGAGCTATTGATAAACCTGTTGATATTCTGATTAGGGATGCATGGTGGCTTTAACTCTCCTCTGCCTTACAGATCTTCATAGACACCATTCCAAACCTGATGTTTTTCTCCACCATGAAGCGACCATCCCAGGAACGACAGGAAAAGCATCTCTTTCCTGCCGATTTTGACATCTCTGATATTTCAGGGAAACCCATGCCAGCCTCTGTCACTTACCACTCTCCCATTACCAAAAATCCTGATGTACGCAGTGCCATTGAGGGTGTTAAATACATCGCAGACACCATGAAAAGCGACGAGGAGTCCAACAATGTGAGAACATTTATCTCCATCATTTTTTGCTCTACTTTTCCATCATGCTTTCGTTCTTCTTAATTTGACCTTCTAGCTTTCACAACTTTTGTTCTTTGAACAGGAGTTGTGAAGTACTTTCCTCTTCTTCCTTCATCTGACTACTTGTGTCTTTCACTCTGTCTGTTCATCTAGGCCGCAGAGGAATGGAAGTTTGTCGCTATGGTCCTGGATCACATTCTTCTATGTGTGTTCATGGCGGTGTGTATTATTGGCACTTTAGGGGTGTTTGCCGGACGCCTGATCGAGCTCAGCATGCTGTGAGACCCAATTGAAGGCCCAACTGAAGCCAGGGACTGGAATGCCTCGACTCTCTTCCGAGCTGTAGCAAAGAGTCTACTTGGAACAGTGTTCTTAGACAACAACTGGAAAATAAAACACACACCACTCGTTTCTCTTCATTCAAAGTATATCTGTTATTACAGTTGCTGCTTCTCTCAGAATGTCAGTACACTGTATCTTGACAGAATTAAGCACAGAAGCAGAGAAACATGAGAACATTATATTTCATTCTGTGTATTTTATATGTTAGATTTGTTTCCATTGTTTTTATTTTTCTTGGTTTGTGTTTTCTGTGGTAACCAATGTACTTGAATGGCTTGATATTTAAACAGAGAAAAGAATGAATAAACTGTTTTTGAGTGTATATAACAGCACATTAACAAAAAACGAAACCTAAATAGCAAAACAACAAAAAAAAGGTTGACGTTTTTATTTGGTTTGATTATTATACATATTTAATGATTAATTTTAAGTTTATTTTTAGTTTGAAAATGTTTTTTGATTAGGCATAGGCCTGATTGAAAAATTAAACATTTGTCTTTAAATGCATCATAAACTACTCTTAATATCACAATGTTTGGGTTTTCTTTCTATAATTATTTTCATCATTGCAATTCTATGCTTTGAATTTTGTTTGGCTTTAGTGGTTTTATGTTTTATGTCTGTAGCACACTTTTTTCTCTCTCACAGTGTCCAGAATTACAATTACAATTTTTCAAGTTCCTCACAGGGTAGAAAACTGTCTTTAGACAAAGCAACAAATATAAAAAATAAACAAAAATATTACACAAATCCCACACAACTCTTATAAAAACCAATAGAATTTATCCAAAAGTGTAATCTTTAAAAAGAAAAGAAAAAAAAAATTGTTTATATGAATTTAAATCTGATTGACATGTCTGTTATTCTTACACACACAAAGCTCAGCTTTTCTGTCACACTGTCTAGTGTCTACAGAGTTTGACAGATGTTTGCGCTTAGCTCGAGGCAGTCGCACACATCTGGAAACGTTGCATCACAGACGAATGTCCCGGATAAAGGGAACGAAGAGTCCGTTGTGTTGGTGGAGGAAGAAAAACTGGGTAAAGAAACGAATTAGAAGATATCACGTCTTATTCAAAACATTGAGCTGTACTTCCCTCATTTAAAGAGATGTGATACTGCTGAGACGTACTGAACTTTTGCATGCAATATAAAAGAAATAAGCTTTGAATGTTATTCCAGTGAATGTGATGGGGTTGTAGGCAGCAGCACGCGCTGGGCGGAAACAGTGGAGAGAAGTTGTGTGTGTTTTCAGCCATGAAGGAGTGGCCCAAAACTTGAGTTCCTCTGTGTTTGTGTAGATGCTTCATGATGATGATCGGTGCTGTATTTGGTTGGTAAGCGGAGGACGCGGAGAAAAAGACGCAAACCACCGGTGAGTGTTTACGCAGCCTGTTGCTTTCTAAAAACGCGCGATATAAGCATCTAATTTGTCATCTGATCTCCCCGTGATTTGTTTATTGCTGCAGATTTTTAAGTATTGTGTGAGTTTTTTATTAGGTGTTCGGTTTAAACCAATTTCTTTACCCACAAAAGCACAAACGGTGCCAACTTTTAGAGGAAGCAAAGTCTCCCCCACATCCTGGGTTGCCAGTTTGAGCGTGTATATGTGGCAGGGAAAATAAACTACATTTTTCTGTAGTTTAGAAACACAAAAAATCCAAAGTGTTTTGTCTTTCAAACAAATTTCACTAATTATTATAAAGGACCGTTGTCATTACTTCAAATCTGGTTGTTGCTGTAGGAGCAGGCGATTTCTGATTAGTGAACGACTCGTTCTTTTGAGTCGGATCTTTTCAGTGAATCGGTTAAAAGCGATTTGTTCACGAATACATGCTCGGCTCGATTCCTTAGAACCGATGGATGAGATGATAATAAGAGCAATATTTGGAGTGAGCTCTGGATTTCACTGATATGGTGATGAGTTGTTTTAATTGCGGAATATCAGAGAAGTTAGAAATAACTGGAAATACGTTTGAAAGTTTTATCAAAACACACGAGTTGAATTTTTGAACCATTTTATAAAAACGTGGAGAAACGTTTTCAGCCAAAAGATGTAAATTAGTTTTAGTATTGTGTAATGTAAATCAAATTTTATTAAGGTAAATAAATGACTTTTGTGAGCTGAATCATGGGTGCAACAACCACCCTTATTAATCGAAATTAAAAATGCATGTAGAAAATAAATGTAAGTGTGTATAGGATGTCAGAAACCACACAATGACGCATTTACAGTGTGAAATAAAACAATCGCTGAATCTGTTTTTGTAACCGGTTCTTTAAAATGAACTGTTCAAAAGAATCGATTCGTGGAATTGAGTCGGACTTCTGTGAGCATGTGGTTCTAATTGAAAGGCCATGGGGTCTCCACGGTGAGATACAATGCAAATCTTATGCTTTTCCCCTTTCTTCTTGTGAATTAAAGACCACATCATTTTGCGCTGTCAATGTCTGAAGTTATTTCAAACACAGTATCGTTGTTTTGCTCTATTCATTCCTTTTAAATAGGTTACCTCTAAGCTCTTTGTTTGTTAGTTGGCATGGGTTTGTGTGTTTACTGATGTAGTATTGTCTTGTAAAACAAACCAGGGATGTTAATGTCAGTTTGCCTGACAAATTACTACCATGAAAACGCTTTGGTCATTGAAAAGCTGAGAAATGTAGCTTTCAAGTGAGATTTCTTTCTTGCATTGAAGACATTTATTAGACTAAGACTGCTGATGTCAATGTCAAGCCGTCCTCTTGATTTTTTTTCATGTGGTTTTCAGCAAGTGTGAAATGTGACACTATTAAGCAACTGTTGTTTTAAAATCACAGTGAGCTGCTGTTGAGGCTGTGAATTTAGGCGTGCAGTTTTTAATGAGAACTTAAGTAGGAACAAGTAATTTTAGGCTTCATAAGTCACACATATAGAGTTCTTTCTCTACATTAACTTCCTCTCTTTGACAGTTGTGCTGTCATAACTTCTACTTCTCTCTTGTCTGGTGTTCTATTTGACCAGCCATTCAAAGAGACTCAGAAATCATGTGACGGGATCTGAGATCATCCATTAGCTGCAGGCTTGCATGTAGCCAGAGGTGTCAACATTATGCTGAGTTTCGGAAAGGAAGTGGACAATAAAGACTGCCTATAAAATGATGGAAAGACAGAATAAGAGACAGTGGGCACATTATGCTAGCTGAGCATTCGTAAGCTGCTTTTTTGCTTCTGATGTGGTATTATAAGCAAGCATTGCAAAGCGCAAATAACAGAAATTCTGCTTTACAACTTGACATGACACTTTCAAATAAACTAATGCATGGTTCTCTGTGGGTGGCCCCTTCCTGCCTGATTCTGCATGCATGATGTAAGCAGGTTGTGGTTGAAGGACTCCACACATCTCTGCAGTTCTTACTTGAGTTAACGTTATTTAGAGAGGTCTGGATATCTCGGATTTAACCTTTAATTGTTGACATTGGCCTTAAATTTGGATTTCAAAAATTTAGGGTCTTTGGCTGCATCCCAATAGAGTGCAACAGTGCCAGCCAACTTTATCAGCTGCCTTGGTTCCGGAAGTATTTTTCCCAATCATTTTTCCGACAGAGATTTTTTTAAAGTCTATATTAAAGCTATGATTCAAACCAACCAGCTATGAGGTGAATCACAGCATCACAAACTTTGGACAAAAAAACAAAGGTACAAGACTGTGTAATTAAGTCGACATGAAGCAGAAATTTTATTTCCATATTGTGATGAATATCTGAGTGAAATGGATTCATGAACAAGAAAAAATGTAGGACGGGACTTAAATTTATCCATCAGGCATTGATTGGATGGTTGTGGGTTGTTATTGGTCGATCTCATGTGAGTGACAGGTTGACCCACCCTTGTGTCATCAAGCAGATCATCAGAAAAGAGATGTTGCTGCAGAGGGAAGGGAAGTTATTTTAAATAACGAATACAAAGACACATGATTTTTAAAAAAATAAGATGTGCACAGATAAATCATTTTTAATAAATACTTAAATATTCCATAAAAAATGAGAATTGTGAATTTTGATTTCATGCTGACTTTAAAGGGAAAGAACTATGAAGAGTTGTGAATGACAAATTAAAAACGACAGATAAAAAAACTACTGATTTAAAGATGTTGATTGTGTGTATAGAAACAACATATTTTACATTTATTGCAAAATATGCATATAATTACAAATATTTGAGTAATTTAAGAGAGTAGGGGAGACTGACCCTATCACATCATTTGCAGTGCTTCATGGGCACTAAAGAGTTCTTTTAACATGATTTGCTTGTTTCAATTCTCTGATTGGGGAGATTTCTCTGCAGAATCATAGGTAATTTAGTTTCTCACCAGCAATTGCTCTGTGATTATTTAAAAAATACGTTTAAATAATGCAGACTGATGACAAAAGCATATGCCATCGATTAACAACCTCATAGCTCACAGTAGGTCTGTCTTTTAAGGTTTATAAATTATTGTTCCAAATCAGTTCCCCTATGGAAAAAATGAATGGATTTGACTTGAACCCGACCGTTGCACCTAAATTTCTTGGACAACTTGGAAGGGTGATTTGGAATTGGTTCCCTCTGGAATTTCCTATGGGTTTTTAGAATATCGTTTTCATGTTTTGTTCTACAATATAAATTACACACAGTCATACGTCAAATGGGTCATTCCATGTCAAATCAACTAACTTTTGGAAACTTCCCCGGCTCAAATTTTTGATTTTGTTAAAGGGGTCATATAATGCCACTTTTACAAGATGTAAAATAAGTCTCTGGTGTCCCCAGAGTGTGTATGTGAAGTTTTAGCTCAAAATACCCCACATATCATTTTTTATAGCATGTTAAATTTGTCACTTTTTGAGGGTGAGCAAAAACGCTCAGTTTTTGTGTGTCCCTTTAAATGCAAATGAGCTGCTGCTCCCAAGAAGAGGGCGGAGTTTCAAGAGCTCACGTTAGCGGCGCCGATTACCTCAAGCAGACTCACTGAAAATGTCAGAAACTGTTCATCCTTTTATGTTTGGACAATGATGGAGAGACTCAAGAAGAAGTGACAACATGTAGAATGCAACAGGACGTTTCTGAACGGTTAATTGATGAATTTATGTAGCTGATGTGGAGTTAACTATCTTAAAGTTTTAGATTAGCATATTCTGTTATGATAATCTATAAATCGCTCGTGTGGGAACTGTTGTAAGATGCCTACAGAGCCAGAGAATATATGCTGCATGAAGATAGAACAGGTATAGTTTAGTTTAATTACGGTTATAACTTGTCATTTTGTCATCTTGCTTTTATGACATGCTATTGCATTTGTGTTACATACTGTAATGCAATAAAAGGGCCTCACCCCTTTGTTGTGTGTTCTCGGGGGCAGGGTTTGTGTAAATTTTAAGGTTAGTGATATCACTAACTGGGAAGAAGCTCGTTGTAGTCCCTACCAGCTGTTTGTTGTAGTCCTTAAACAGAGAATTCTTTAAAAGAAAATATCTCCCTGCTTTGAACTTTGAGCGCTGTAACTTTGCAGGTGTTGTTTATGCTCTAACAGCAACATTACACACTAACTAAAGTTAAAAAAGTGAAATCATAATGAACCACCCCTTTAATATTTTTTTCTGAAGAAAGACAAACATAAATAGTGATGAAAGCCAAAATATTAAATGTCATGGATATGTATTTACTGAGTAAGCCACTATTTCGTAACTCAATAATTCTTAAGTTACAGGCATGCAAACTTGGAGCAAAAAACACAAGAAGTGCTTTTTTCACATTTTTTTTTAATTTCACTGTTGGCATATAATGCAACAAAGATTGCTAAAGTCAAGAGATTTTACTAATAGACCTACCAATCTCTGTGTAAAAATAAAATAATGATGCTGCCATCTTTCTAAAGTCATTTTTACACCCTTGTAATTTGGCTCCAAATTTCAGGTGAAAATTGTCATTTGGACCCCCCTCTACAAAATAGTAGACTACTCAGTAAATATACATCTGTGACATAAAATATTTTGGCTTTCTTCTTCATGTATGTATTTCTTTCACCAGGAAAAAAAAAGATTTTTAGCCGGGGACCTCTGGTTGAGTTGACACGGAATGACCCAAATATGAAAGTTGCTATAGAAGGACACACTAATCTCACATACAATTTAGAACACATAGTATGCAAATAGAGATGTAATGTTGACTGTTTTGACTGCTACAGAGGTGAAATGCATTATGGGCTTTCATTAAACACTGGCACACTAAAACACACACTTGGCATAGACTAATTCCAAAAAGAACATAATGTCTAGCCAAAGTCCCTGTTTTAGACATGATGACATTTCAGACTGCTGGATGTAGAGCACCATCCGGACAGTTCAGTATACGGTGTATATCCAGCATCACATTCTCCATAGTCCATCTCCACTGTTCTCTCTCTCAAGACACAGGAATGTAAATATAGTCTGTGTCCAGGAACTTTTACTGTGCACCTCTTCTCTACTACATATTCATTTCTCCTCCTTTCATACTCTTTCTTCTTGTTTGTTCTCCCTTTTTTGCACTAATCTGTACCCCTCGTAAATCATAAAGGTGAGGTAATTTTTGCATCACTATGCTAGTAACAGAATTGCAAAAAATAATAGGTGTGCTCAACTTCGTGTAACGCTGCACAAATCGGTCAGCGTTTAACTTTAAGCAATGTATGTGGGTTCATTTTTTTTTTTATGTGTGTACCGCAAGAGCAGCCATCTATAAATACCAATATTCTTTTGCAATAAGCAAAGATAAAAATCACACAAGCACAACTACAGGAAGCAGAAAGTATCTGACTTGACAGCTCCATTTTTTTTTTTTTAACTCTTCCCCCAGCTGCAAGCGGCAAATCTTCCCGATCGGTTAGGTGATTGAACACGCTTAAAGGGGACCTATAATGACCCTTTTACAAGATGTAATATGAGTCTCTGGTGTCCCCAGAATGTGTCTGTGAAGTTTCAGCACAAAATACCCCACAGATCATTTATTATAGTTTGTCAAATTTGCCCCTATTTGGGTGTGAGCAAAAACATAATGTTTTTGTGTGTGTCCCTTTAAATGCAAATGAGCTGCTGCTCCCGACAGCTTTCCAGAAGAGGGCGGAGCTTTAACAGCTCACGCTTCGGTTTCTCAACAACAACAAAGCTGGAGAATCTCACGCAGCCAAAATGAGGATTGTCAGTAACGGTGTTCAGCCTTACATTGTTCAAACCGGAGTCGGACACTGATGGAGAGACTCAGGAAGAAGTTACAACTTTTAGAATGAAACTGGACGTTTCTGAACGGTTAATGGATAAATTTATGTAGTTGCTGTGGAGTTGATTCAACTCATCGACTAGTATGTGCCATCATGTTAATCTTTTGTGCAAATCCAGCGTTGTATTGACCCTCGTTTATGAAGCAGTTCAGTGTAAAATGACGGCATGGCAACAACACTCTACTACAACAACTCTTCCTCTTCTCTAAAGCAGCCCAACATGGCCTCGCTCCCTTTGTTGCGTGTTTTCGAGGGCAGGGTTTATGTAAATTTTAGGGTTGAAAGCTCGTTGTAGTCCCTACCAGCCATTTGTTGTAGTCCTTAAACAGAGATTTCTTTAAAAGAAAATATCTCCCTTTGCATTGAACTTTGAGCGTCGTAACTTTACAGATGTTGTTTATGCTCAAACAGCAACATTACACAGTAACTAAAGTTAAAAAAGTGAAATCATAATCAAGGACCCCTTTAATGACTCTTTTCACACAGGCTTATCTGAAGTCTCCCTCCACTGGTTGGAAAATCAAAAATTCAAACTATTGGTTGAGTCAATGTTGCTGTGTTGGTCTGGGGTGTGTTACCATTACAACGAATCAACTCGCTGCTTAACCACCATAGTATGTTGCATCACTGAAGAAATTAACTAGTTAGTCACGACTGTTTTCCAAAACTGTAGTAACATGGCTTTGTTTTTAACAAAAAAACTGAATAATGACATCATGCAAAGGTGGTGGAGAAATAACTTTTGCTAACTGATTGTTTCAAGATTATTATAGTTAATTTACATGAACAACAGGAAGCTGTTCATTTTTTATCTACTTCACTATTTTTGTTCCCCATCATTGCTGTTTGTGAATGTTCATTGGAACTCGGAACTCGGTATTTTAGGAAACACTGAATCCTTCAACTATGTTGTAATGACTGAACTTGTGACCATAGTTGGCTAACAATTCTTTTGGGAAATGCACTCGTGGTCGGGATTCTCAAACAAACAGACATTCAAGTACAGTCAGTGACACATTATAAATCTAATCAGCATGGCTCATGAATATTAAATAGGTGATGAAACGTTCAGTGGTAGGTATAGTGTTCAGCTGGGTCATTTTTTCCCTCCCTACCATAGCCAAGCAAAATTAAGCTTTTAAAATCCAATGATTATTTCCCCCAAAAAAGTTGTGGGGTATGAGAAACTCAAACATTTCTAGAAGTGATTATGAATGATTGCTACACTGGATTGCTTCTGGGATTTCCAAGTAGTGGCTGAATTTTAGTGTTATCAGTAAAAAGGACCCATATCAGTCAAGATCAGCATAACTAAAATACACATAATTGCATATGAAAATGATATGTATGTCTGCGTTCTACTGTATGATGACCTTTTTTTTTTTTTTTTTTTTTTTTTTTTTCACAGCGTCAGGAGGTTTGCACACTTCAGTGAGCCAAACTGACCGGATGTCTGCTTATACCTCTAAATAAAAATGCCTGAAAGAGAGGGAGCGGGTGAGAGAGAGGAAGTGAAAGAGAGGAGGAGAGAGAAATGAAGTAGTGTGATGTGGCTGTCTGTAAGACGCCCTTGAGAGATCTTGATGATGAAAGAGCAGACATTTTAAAGAGCTTGTAAACTGTGAGTGTGTTTCCATGTTTGTTCACTTGTTCTCTTTGAGTCTCATCTGTGTTCCTACTTCTGTTTTAAACCTTTTTATTGTTTCTTTGCCATCTTTGTCTGGACAATATTAACTCATGTGGATGTGTGTTTATGAAAGAGAGAATGAGAAGTGAGAGGTATATTGCTGTAGCTCTTCCTGTTTATGATCTCTTCCGGATGTCAGCAGTAAAGGGGCTTTCATCGAACTTGCAAATGAATTCAGAGAAAAAATAAAGTTTGTATTTGTTGGCATGAAGAAAGAATGTGATAGAATAATGCATGTGGTGCTAAAACATTATTTCTTTTTCTTTATTACTGTATTAGTTGTATATGTAAGTGTGGGAGAGAGTATTATGAGAACTTATTACAAACAAAAAAGAAGGTAATTTCTGAGATGCAGAAAGCATACTGTAATATGCTTTCTGCATCTCAGAGATTACCTTCTTTTTTGTTATGGCCTTTCCCACATGTTGTCATTACATGCATAATAAGAGATCTTGGTATACATCACAATGGGGTATTTCAAGACTTGCTACTCACTGTCAAACCCATTCAAAACTTTGTGGCTATGTGAGACCGCTTTAATAGGGTCATGCGGTGTGGTTAGATTAGTACCAGTAATTTAGTGAATGGCTCAGGCCTTTTTTTAACCTAAAAGGTGTGGTGATATTTCAGATGTTGCTATTCGTGCTACAGTTGGGTTTCCTTTTTATCACCATTACAAGGTCAAAGATGATGGGCTCATTGACAAGTATGAGTGCTCATGGTGATAAAATTATTTTAAATTCACCAAATCAAAATGAATAATTCTTGTTTTGTTTTTTTTTTTAATAGAATATTGCAGTATTTATTATAAATGATTTATCTGTGCACATAATTTTTTTTAAATTCACATGCCCTTGTAATCTTTAATCAAAATCACTTCCCCTCCCACTTGCAGCGACATCTCTTCTCTGATAATCCAATTCCTGATGGACAAAATCAAGTTCCACCCTACATTTGTTCTTGTTCGAGAAGCTGCTTCATTCAGATATACACCGATCAGGCATAACTTTATGACCACTGACAGGTGAAGTGAATAACTCTGATTATCTCTTCATCACGGCACCTGTTAGAGGGTGGGATATATTAGGCAGCAAGTGAACATTTTGTCCTCAAAGTTGATGTGTTAGAAGCAGGAAAAAATGGGCAAGCGTAAGGATTTGAGCGGGCCAAATTGTGATGGCTAGACGACTGGGTCAGAGCATCTCCAAAACTGCAGCTCTTGTGGGGTGTTCCCGGTCTGCAGTGGTCAGTATCTATCAAAAGTGGTCCAAGGAAGGAACAGTGGTGAACCGGCGACAGGGTCATGGGCGGCCAAGGCTCATTGATGCACGTGGGGAGCGAAGGCTGGCCCGTGTGGTCCGATCCAACAGACGAGCTACTGTAGCTCAGATTGCTCAAGAAGTTAATGCTGGTTCTGATAGAAAGGTGTCAGAATACACAGTGCATCGCAGTTTGTTGCGTATGGGGCTGCATAGCCGCAGTCCTGGTTCAGGAATGGTTTGAGGAGCACAATGAGTTTGAGGTGTTGACTTGGCCTCCAAATTCCCCAGATCTCAATCCAATCGAGCATCTGTGGGATGTGCTGAACAAACAAGTCCGATCCATGGAGGCCCCGCCTCGCAACTTACAGGACTTAAAAGATCTCCTGCTAACATCTTGGTGTCAGACACCACAGCACACCTTCAGGGATCTAGTGGAGTCCATGCCTCGACGGGTCAGGGCAGCAAAAGGGTGACCGACACAATATTAGGAAGGTGGTCATAATGTTATGCCTGATTGGTGTACGCCACAATAGGGAAGGAAAGACTATCACAACTTCCGTTTCATGCTGATTTTAAAAATCTAGTTTAAAACACCTGTGCCAGAGGTCTTAGAAATGTAGACTTTGTATTCATTTTGGTTTCATATTGTTTTGGAAAACTTCAGTTCTGTGCCATTTTATATGAATAGTTTAAATTTAAGTACTCTAAAAATGTCATATGGTGCAACTGCGACCATCAAAAACCTTGAATACATGTAGAAATTTTAATTATTATTTTTTGTACAAACATTTTTTAAATATATTTTAAGGTATGTTTAAATGGTCAATATTACATCAATATTTATTAATATCACTTGGCTCCCATCCAAATATTAATAAGCAGTGAAGATGTTTCGTTAAAATATTGTTTCATAAGAAATAATAATAAAAAAAAGGTTATTCCAAACTACTTAAGGTTTTCAGAAATTACATTTGTTTCAATAATAATTCATTTTTTATTTTATTTGAAAAAACTTTTTTTTTTTTAAATCAAAGTAACCACCCAGGACTCCCTCGCAATAACAACACTCTGGAAACCACTCAGCATTATGGCAACGAGTTTTGGAAGCAACACTATTTATTTTTGAAAATATAAAAATTCTCTTTCTGTTTGTCAGGTCTCAGTGAGAGGAGGTGACACCAAGGAGAAAAAATGCCGGTACCTCCTCCCCCTCCCCCTCCCCCACCCCCCACCTTCTCTCAGGTACATAAAAATAAACACACACACTGGACTGGAATACACTACACAACTTGTTAAAATCTGAGGCTTTAAAACACTAGGCATTATATACTTACCGACTTTAAAAATGGTTACAGATAAAAAGTGGGCATTATACACTAAACAACCGAGGATCACACAAATCGTTCTGAACACAACAAACTCACAGAAGCATGCACCTCATTGCTAGGAGATGCATGACAAATGAAAACACAATGTGTGTTCTAAAACTGGCTCAAAATATCAAACATGTTTGATATCTTCCAGATGAATTGAATGGTAGTCAGAAACAAGCAAATTGGAGTCTGTGGCCATCATACACTACTCAATTTGTTCTGTTAACAAATCTGTTAACTCAACTGCCTAAAATCTGCAGACTGGATTTGACTTTTGCCAACTAGTATTGACTTTTCCAGACTGCAAATTGGGGCAAAAATCTGGGCAAATGTTGTGTAGTGTATTCCAGCTTTAGGTGGAGTAGGCATGAGGCATTAATGTTTTAATGATTTCTGCAGAAAATATCTGTGCTTGTTTTTGCTCACAGGCAAACACTGAGAAGCCTGTCTTGAATAAATCGGAGGAGAGGGGCAGGAATGCTCTACTGTCGGACATCAGCAAAGGAGCAAGGCTGAAGAAGACTGTTACTAATGACCGTAGCGCCCCCATACTCGACAGTAAGAACATGCATCTTATGGAGTTAGATACTCTCTCTGTTGTACCAAAACAGCTGTAATTTAATTTGACAAATTATAAAATTAATAACTGTATTTAAACAGGTTTTCTTTTAGTGTACCTTCAAAACTCCTATGTAAATTCCCTCTGTTGTGATTGGCTAACCTTTTTTGCATATGAAATGAGTAGCAATGCTTGCTGGTTGCAGGTTCGCTCTCCATTCCAAAATATTAAATACATATTTGTTTTTGACAGAACCCAAAGGTGGTGGAGGTGGAGGAGGAGGTGGGCCTGGAGGGGGAGGTGGGGGTGGAGGAGGAGGAGGGGGAGGGTTTGGAGGTGGGGCTCCGGGTGGTCTGGGTGGACTCTTCCAGGGGGGCATGCCAAAGCTACGCTCCACTCGAGATGGTAAGACCGCACAAATATTTAAAACATGCTGTTCTATACCGGTTCCTTCACCCTCAAGCCCAAAGTATAGTTCACTTTTTTACGCGTACGTGAGGGTCAGCGTACAGCGCACTGCCAGATTTTTGTAACCGCGCATGCGCATTTAATTTTTTTTGGCAGTAATTCGTTTATCCACAAGGTGGCAACCGTGCCCTGGGGGCGTTGATTCACAAGGTAGTCAAAGAAAAAATGCATAAACAGAACAGACCGGAACACATGCAAGCTACAGCGACAATGGAGGCCTACATAGACGAGAGATTGTGCGAAGAGTTTAGAAAGTACCCTCATTTGTACAACTCTAGCATGGAAGAATACAAAGTTGTTTTTGTAACTCGTGGCTTACATGTGGGATGTGGGTTGTAACTCGTGGCGAGATATTGCTCAAAACTGCTTATGTGTCAAATGCCTGTGTATGCGTAAAAAAATGAAGTATACCCAGGGCTTCACTTGGGCTTTAATCATTTTGGCCAAACCAATTATGTTATAGCTGATATAGTTGCTAACCATTACTATTTTACCAGTTTTTCTAGTGGTCACACAAAAGCTCCAATCTAGAATTTGACATTAAATAATATTTGTAATATACAATGTAATATATTCATGAAATACAATATAATATTTCCTTCAGAAAATGCAGAAAAATGTGTATATATAAAAGAACTTCACAATTATTGGATTATTTGCTCTCTGTTTCAGACTCTAGTAGTGTCAGGCCTCCGGTTCTGCCACCTGGTGCTCGTAGCAGTGGTCCACGGCCCTTTGGAGGAGGATCTGGCTCTGCCCCTCGTCTGCCTATGCAACGCAGTGAATCCATTGACCGCCCACGGATGACCCCACCCCGTCCTGAAACACCTGGAGGACCTCCTCCACCTCTTCCAAGTGCCCCACGTCCCTTTCAGAGTGGCGCACAGAGCAGGGGACCACCCTCACTTCCAGGGGCTCCTCGCCTGGGGTCTGCCCCGGCACCTCCACCTCCAAACCCCGTTGGACGGCAGCCTGCTCCTCCACCGGTGCCAGCTGTATTTGGTCGTCCTCCTTCGTTTCCTTCGCCCTCTGCTGGTCACGCCGGACGACCCCCTCCTCCACCTGCACCTGGTCGAGGTGATGACCGTCCTCCACCTGTTCCCCCTGCAAACCGTTCATCTTTGCCACTCACTCGGGACAGCCCGCCCCCTCCACCTCCTCCATCAGCAAGTAGTAAACCAACTCCTCCTCCGACTCCTGCTCCCGCCTCTTTGCGGGCACCTGTAAGTGCAGCACCTCCATTGCCGCCAGGACGCCCAAGTCCGCTTTCTCCTGAGGAGCACATGCCACGCCTTCCCGAACGGAACCTGTCACTTGGCTCCCATCCTCCTGCCCCTCCGCCTGGGCGATCCGGACCCCTTCCTCCACCTCCTTCTGAGAGACCGCCTGCATTGGGTAGGAATGCAGGTGGACGAACAGGTAAAGGAGGAGTGGCAAGTTGTTGCAGAATGATCTGGAAATCACCCGTTCAATCATTTGATCATTAATTTGTTTTTGTCCACAGGTCCTCTTCCACCTCCACCTCCTTCTGGTCGTCCAGGAGGAGGAAGTGTGAGGTCATCACCAGCCCCTCCTCCGCCAAACAGACCAGGTATGGAGCCTCACCGTGGTGGCAGTAGACCACCGCTCCCACCAGACAGACCCTCCTCTGGACCTCTGCCCCCTCCTCCCCCACCTATGGGCAATGGATACCACAATCAAGGGCATCATATAGGTATTGTGACATTCAAGTGTCTTGAAGAGTTCACAATTAAATTCATACTCAGAATTTGTCCTCTGCATTTAACCCATCCAGTTAGTAAACACACATACCAGGAGCAGTGGGCAGCCATTTTTGCTGTGGCGCCCGGGGAGTGATTGGGGGGCAGGTGTCTGCCTTGCTCAAAGGCACCCGAGTCATTATCCCGCAACCTTCGGGTTACCAGTCTGGCTCTCTAACCATTAGGCCACGACTGCCCCTAATGTCATGTATTCTTTTGTGTTTTTCATTGGTACAACTTACCAGAAGGTAAAAGTACACTACTCCCATTTGCTTGTTGAACTTTTGGTCTCAAAACCATTGGGTATTAATAAGAAATTGGTAATTGCAGTCCATGTTCTAATTCATCCCAAACCTGTTCAGATCTGGATTTTGTGCAGGCTAGTTAGATTCTTTCATACTAGACTCAGAAGGCAGTTTACTGGTGGCATCATATGACAGTACTATGCTCTAATCTGTTAATTACAAGGGGGCACTTACTTTTGGCCGTGTAATGTAATAGGCCAGTATTGCGACCTTTGTAGTATAATCTGTTTGATAGCATATGCGAAGACAAGAAGTTCATACATGCGCACTAGAAAGTTTAATTCTTGTCCTGTGCTATTTCTCTTCTCTCCAAAAGTTGAGAGCGATAAAAAATGTCTTTGTACTCGTTTAAAATAGAGTTGCAAGTATCTCTTAACCCCCTCACACAAGCACTGAAAAATTGTCAGTGCAGGCATTTATTGTTGTTGCGGTCTTTGTTTGTTGTTGTTGTTGTTGTTCCATCGTCTCAGTTTCTTTTTTGACTGCGAAACAAAGGCCCGAAGCAGTGGTGTTGCCACCTTGTGGACAAAGAAATTAGTGCAAAAAAATTTAAAGGGATAGTTCACCCAAAAATGAAAATTATCCCATGATTTACTCACCCTCGAGCCATCCTAGGTCCAGATTTTCAAGCCCAAAAAAATTCATCCATTCATCCATAATAAAAGTAATCCATATGACTCCAGGGGGTTAATAAAGGCCTTTTGAAGCAAAGCGATGTATTTTTGTAAGAAAAATATCCATATTTAAAACTTAAATTAAATTCACATAACTTGCTTCCGGCGGATGACTGTACGCATACTGTGCAAGTCGATTTGCGCCAAAAGTGTAACCCGTGACGTGATGTATGACGCAGAATGTAGGAGTAGTGTAAGATTAGACACCTCTCATGGTTCAAACAAATAGGGCTGTGCAACAAACTCAAGCTCTGATTTCTCTTATATGGAAATCCTCTGACATTTCTCTTTAAAAATTATCGTTTTAGACTTCTAATTCCTGACTGGTGTTTTGTTTCGCTCTATCCTCTGCACTTCTGCGTTTGTCATTGCACCATGCTTCGGGTCAGGGATTACTCCGTAACTCGTTACGTACGGCCGTCTGCTGGAAGCTAGTTATTATAGTTAATAAAGTTTTAAATATGGATATTTTTCTTACAAAAACCAATCGCTTCGCTTCAGAAGGCCTTTATTAACCCCCTGGAGCTGTATGGATTACTTTTACGATGGATGGATGCTTTTTGTTTGGCTTCACTACCATTATAAAGCTTGGAAGAGCCAGGATATTCTTCAACATATCTCTGATTGTGTTCGTCTGAAAGAAGATAGTCATATACACCTAGGATGGCTTGAGAGTGAGTAAATCATGGGATAATTTTCATTTTTGGTGAACTATCCCTTTAAGGTGCATGTGTGATCTGAACATGAAGTATGCACAGTTAGAAAAACCTGTCTGCGCATGTTCAGTGCATGTTCAGTGAATGGAAAAATAAATAAAAGTGCTTTCACATAAATACTTCACATTTCTGCATTGCTCCAGTCCATATACTTGTTTTATAAGTGCATTACTGTTAACATTTTTTTTTTGTCGTTTTTATATACTGAAGGATGAGTCAAATTATTTACATTTACATTTAATCGTTTAGCAGATGCTTTTATCCAAAGTGACTTGAGGAGAGCAATAGAAGCAATCAAACCAACAATAGTGCAACAATATGCAGCTGCTGTATTTGGTGGGGTAATTGACAGCATGTCACATATGCTGTCAATAGAACATGTATTGACCCCAGCATATTCCTTGAAGTCACAATTTACTTCTATTTAGCTGTAAATAACACTGTAAGTAGCTTGGATATGTATTATGTTGCAGATTAATTGTGTGTGCATTTGATTTATTTCTCCAAGATGAATGGGAATCACGCTTCACGTTTCGACCTGTATCGGACCTTCCACCCCCAGAGCCCTACATTCCCTGTCAGAAGACCTATCCTAGCAAACTGGCCAGGAACGAAAACCGAGGTAACCAATCACAGCCGTGTTTTCTCATCTTATGCGTTTTTGTTGCTATGCACGCAGACAAAACTGACCCGCAGCTGTCGCTTCCACATGCCAGAGAATACTTTGAATAGCATTCAGTCCTTACAGCACAATCATGGTCTTACACATTTGTTTATGTGCCTCTGTGTGTGTTTGTATATTTCTCTCTGTTTCAGGTTCAGGAAAGAAAGAGCGAGGTGCACCTCCTCTCCCCCCCATACCTAGGTGAAAGAAACTGCTTGTTTTCTCAGGACATGACAGTCCTTCCCTTACCCGATTATCTCGTTTTCTCTGGTACTGCCTGTTTCTGATATTTTTCAACCAGAGTAGTTTATTAAATATAAAAATTGTATAACCATAAAAACATCACATGGTGTTCTATTATAGACAACATATCTTTTTTATAGCATTTTTGTTTGTTTTAGGGATTAATACCCATTTACTATTATGACTATGTCAAGTCATGAGCTCTACAGTGATACTACAGCTAAGTTTGACTTTATTTTTTTTTTTTTGAGTAAGATGAATTGTTGCAGCAGTTTATTGCCCTTTAGGAGAGCGTTAATGTTTCAGCTGTTTGTCTGTCACTTCTACTTCATCAATTTTGTTAGACAATCCTTGATGTAATTATATTTTAAGGAGGAATGCCTTTGGGTGCATGGCTCATTAAAGCATTGGTAACTTTGTGGTGAGTTTTGGCGCCCCCTACCTTCCTGTTTTCATACAACACAGTAGGTATATAGCGTTGACATTTCAAAGGTAAATTGTCACTAGAACAATATCAGACTGAAATGAATGTGTGTTTGCCTTAGTACCATTGTGTGTGCATGTGTATGTGGTGATAACGGCCAACATGTTATACAGAATGTGGAATGTTCTCCAATGAGCAGAATTGCAGTCTGTCAGTACTCTATGTTGATCCTGTAGCAGTGTGGATGGTATTGCCACCGGATTTGTTCACATATGCAGTCCCTGATGTGTAAAAAAAAAAAAAAAAGTACTGGGTTTATGGGGAAATGTGGATGTCCTTTATTAAAGGCTCTTTAGGTCAACCCCCATTTAAACAAGTCTGTGAGCTGAAGTTGTATAGGACTAATCTTTAAATGAAAAATGTTTTGCCTTAAAATCCCATGCAAGTGTGTTTCTATGTATTATGGGATTCTATCTATGTTGATGTAAGCCAAAAAGCCAAAAATGTGTTTAAGAAGTGTTATATTTTATGATACATGTATGCACTTGCTTGTTTTGTTGATGTTAGCTCAGTATCGTGTTGCATTATGTTTGTTTTTCAGACATGTAGACGTGCCTGTCAGGAAGTGTACTGTTATATTTGACTAAAGCGCTTTACTAAAAGTATAATCAATGAGTGTATCAAACTTTGAATTACATTTTATTTCATTTATGTACTTATTGAGAGGATCAAGAAGCTAAAGAATGGCTTGGTTTATGCTGCCTTATGTTTGTTTACATAAAGCCTTCTAATGAAACATTAAAAGGAACATTACATTTAAAGAAGTGATGTATGTAAAACAGCATAACCTCTGAAGCATCTTGAATAAGACAGAGAGGAGACACAGCTGAAAAGAAACAACAATTTGCCACCAACATTATTAGTAATATACGACCTCTCATTTATTTTGTTCTGTTTGCAGACTGTCACTGGTATTGTTGTGTGACCAGATGATTAATGTGGTACTTTAGATGTTCTCTTTGTGCCTTTAGATGAACATTTCAGTTTAATACAACATACTATGTTGTTTAATTTGTATATTTACTTTATTACAAACAGTCCTTTGCTATTCTGGTGTGCCAAATATGTTGTTTTCTAAATAAACATGCGATAGAAGCTGGATTTTGCCTCTCATTCAAATAATTGTGCATTTCTGTGCTTTTCAGTTCTTATAAAGCTCATTGCATTTTCAGTAGGCAACTTTTTAATGTTCTTTGTCATTTCATTGCACTTTGTTGATTTTTCATCAATTAATAAATAAATGAAAGGAAACCTACTCTGTTTTAAAGTGAAAAACAGACCATGATGTGGTAATCTCCCAACAGATTTCTTCTTTACTAATATTAGAGGCAATATGACGCCCATCCACTAGCGTTCATGACGGTGGCCAATCACATGAGAATGTTCCATGAATATCTGTATACTGTTTACGTTTCCACCAATCAGCGACATGACCAGACGAGATAAGGCGGGGTTAGACGACGTCATTGGCGGACTCACGCGTCAGTCATTGAGTGATTTTGACATTGAAAGTAACGGAGCGCCGAAGCCCTCGAGATGCTGTGACCAGAGTGAAAACATGGATGTTTCGGGCGTGTTTTTCTTAAACATGATATTATGTAATCCATGTATTGATAACCTCGACACGTGAACACATGGGAGGTCATCGACAACCGTTATATTTCTGTTGTTTTCGTCGCAAGGTAAGACTAAAACGTTTATAGTAGTATAGATGTCAACTCTAGCTATTTGACTGTGCATTCAATGGCCTTGTTTATCATAAGAAATACATTTTTTGTATCTCTTTTAAGATTTTAATTATTATACTATAAAATTATTATATATATATGAATATTATAGTTCGTCAGTGTCCAGATTTTTGCAGTTCATTTAAAAATAATAACAATAATAATTCGTTGTTATTGTAATCATCACATCATAATATATATTTTTAGTTGACTATATAATTATACAATTTTATAATTTATGTAGAATTTTATATATTATGTTAACTTGATTTGAATTTGGTCATATCCCTTTTTTTAGTTACTGCAGTTTCAGCAGTTCATTTGTTGTTTTTAATATAATATAATTTTATAATTTATATACAGGTTGGAAATTACACAACTCCTGTTATTGTAATAATTTATTTTTTATTTTTTTTTCCACTGCATCTGAACATGTTTACACATACACATATACACATATGCACATATAACACAACTATATATAGTATTCAACATTTACATGCGCATAAGTGCAGATATTATTTCCGACACTGTGGAAAATGGGCACCCTAAGAAGCTATACAGCTTATGGCCGGGGTCCATCACCAAGTGCAGGCAAGACAGATGGTTTGGCAGATTTTAGATACTTTAAATAAATAAAAAACAACAATAACAAAGCAAAACAAAACAAAACAAACAAAAACAACAAAAACAAAAGGGTCATGATTTTTGTGTAGATCTGGTACAGTAATATAAATATGCAGTTTACTCATCATTACATCATGTAGGCACTGCATACTTCCCTGCCACATGTACAAGGAGAAATACAATAAAGGTAGTACCTCAGCCGCTATAACAGTCATATATTATAATTCTCCAGCAACTTACATTTTAAATTTCTTTTAAATATGGATAGTGAGGCAGACAGTTTAATATCATTGTCTAACTCATTCCATATTTGTAGTCCTCTATAGCAAACACTGAAACTAGTACATTTTAAATTCCTGATTTTCCCTTTTAAAAGAGACTTTTTCCTTGTATCATGTTGGTGCGAAGATGAGTATAGTGGAATAAGTTCGCACAATCTGCCGTTTAATTTGTGAACAGCGCTATACATTATACAAGCATTATGATAGAAGTTACTTTCAGGAAGCTTTAGAAGACCATATCTATGGAAGAGAGGATTTGTCGGGGAGTTTGGCATGGACCAGGTAATTGCTCTTAAGGCTTTCTTTTGTATTACCTGAAGTTTTGCAGTGTGAGTAGGATATGTGTTGTTCCATATCACATTACAATAATTCAGGTGAGGCTCAAACAGAGATCTGTACAATGTCAACAACGCTTCAAATGGAAGCAGATGTCTTATTTTAAAGAATAAACCGACAATTTTGGATAATTTTTTGACAAGCTCGTCAATGTGCTTTTTGAAGTTTAGAGAATAATCTATGAAAATTCCTAGGAATTTTGTCGAGTCTACTTTATGGATAGCTCTGTCGTCAATCATTATATTTGTATTGTAATTTCTGTCATCACGTCTGTTTGGGCTGAAGACAATGTAAGAAGTTTTGCTAATATTTAAAGACAATTTATTGCATTTGAACCATATGTTGACCTTTGCCAAATGCTCATTTAGACATTTTTCTAGTTGGTCCATATTTTTACGGGATATAAACAGGTTTGTGTCATCGGCGAAAAGTATTTTGTGAATGTCGCTGGAACAATGAACAAAATCATTAATATAAATTATGAATAAAAGTGGTCCCATAATAGATCCCTGTGCAACCCCAGTTTCAATGCTTTTTGTGTAGGAATTTAGTCCCTCAACATTCACATATTGCTCTCTTCCACAGATATAACCCTCAAACCAAAAATAATCACATAATAATATATTTTTGGTTTACTATATAATTATAGAATTTTATCATTTAAATAGAATTTTATATTTTATTTTAACTTGATTTGAATTTGGTCATATCCCTTTTTAGTTACTGCAGTTTCAGCAAATAATTTATTGTTTTTAATATAATATAATTTTATAATTTATATAATAGTTGGAAATTACACAACTCCATGGCAGCTATAAATTCATAAACACACTTCTTCTGGAAAACAGTGGCATATAGGGCAGCAGCACTTTTGTTGAGCCCTCACTGAGGTTTTTTGACATGTTTTTATCTCCTCCTAGCTTTCAGATCTGCACCATTAGATCATCTCTCAGTTGTCACTGTCAACCTCATCATCATGGAGGGCCAGTATGTCACCATTCATGGCCTCAACATCACCCACAGCCCTCTTGGAGCACCGGCCATGTCTATCAACAAACTTTTCCCGGCTCTGCTGGAGTGCTTTGGCATTATTCTGTGTGGATATGCGGCGGGTCGCAGTAACATCATCAGCGTGGGACAAGTAAATGGTCTGGGCAGCTTTTTGTCGTGTTTCGCTCTTCCTGCCCTGCTCTTCAAGAACATGGTGCAGCTGCAGTTTGAGCACGTCGTCTGGTCGTTTCTATGGAGCGTTTTGATCGCAAAAGTGTGCGTCTTCTTGCTGGTGTGTGTGCTGACGCTGTTGGTGGCAAATCCTGAGAGCAAATTCAGTAAAGCAGGGCTGTATGCTATCTTTGCCACTCAGAGCAACGACTTTGCACTGGGATATCCTATAGGTGAGGATCCCCTCACACACAGATACATCTAAAATACACATGCAGACAGTTCACATTAATCATAAGATCATAATCCCCATACAGTGGATGCGCTGTACAGGAGTTCGCACCCAGAGTATGTGCAGTATATATATCTGGTGGCTCCTGTGTCTCTGATGCTGCTGAACCCTGTGGGATTTGCTTTGTGTGAGATCCAGAGATGGAGACACACCAATGACCGCAGCTACAGCAAACTGCACGTGATCTTTACGGTCGTACTGCAGGTGCGTGTATTTATCTTCATCCAGAAGTTTCTGTTGATGTCAGCCTTTTTTTCATGTTATTCTTTTCTATCTTTTCAGGTTTTGAAGAACCCGATAGTCTTCATGGTTATTGTTGGAATTCTCTCTCATTTCCTGTTTGGTGGACGTGTCCCTGTTTTACTTGGAGAGTTTGTTGACGGACTGGCAGACTCTTTCGGAGGGGCGGCACTCTTTTATCTGGGCCTGAACATGGTGGGACAGATGGGTAAACTCACGCGTACCACTGGGGTTTCCCTCATCCTGCTTATCACTGCTAAACTGTGAGTGAAAGAGAGTTGTGTGCTTAACCAACAGGTTGCACAAGGTGGTTTATGAGCTACCATGATTATGCCAGTTGTAGCAAACGTTACCATCAGACCAACGTGTCATACCTATCATCAGCAGTGTTGTTACTGTTAACTAATATTAAAAATCATTTTCATTAATTGAAATAAAGCTGAAATAAAATAAAATTTAAATATTAGATGAAAAACTTAAAAACAAAAAAACTTAGAAGTGTAATTAGAAGTACTAAAATTACTAAAAGTAAAACTTTTATATAAATTAAAGCTAAATTACTAAAACTTAAGCTAAAATTAAATTGAAAACTGAAAATATAAAAATAAAAGCAAATTCAATTTTAAATAAAAACTATAATATAATATAAATAATACTAAAATAACACTGCACTTTTTTTTGTATTCAAAAATCAGCATAAATCTGTTAATTCTGAAAACAATTAAATTTAATCAGAACACGGTTCAAAAATGGCTAGTTGTGAAATAAGCAAGATTCAATTATTTAAAATGTATGAGATTATGTGTATAATAAATTGTATTTATTGATGATAAATATATAAACCTGGTTATTGTGTATTTAAAACATTCAGTTTATTAATACTATTACATAAATCTCATTCTTACTTGTTTTATTTATATATGACTAACACATATGCATCATATTATGTTTAATATTTTGAAAATAAAAGAAAATTCTGTCATTTGTTACTCACCCTCATGTCGTTCCAAACCTGTAAGACTTTCGTTCATCTTCGGAACACAAAATGAAGATATTTTTGATGAAATCTGAGAGCTTTCTGTCCCTCCATTGACAGTCTAAGCAACTACCACTTTGACGCTTCAAAAAGTTCATAAAGAGATCGTAAAACTAATCCATATAAATCGAGTGGCTTAGTCCAAATTTTCTGAAGAGACTTGATCACTTTTTATGATGAACAGATTGAATTCAGGCTTTTATTCACATATAAACATTCATCATTGCATACATCAGTTATGGTGCTTGCTTGATGTATGAGAATCAATGAGGTACACAGCACGTTTGAGCCAGAGCCGTTGTTTTTGAAAATTTGGACTGAACTGCTCAATTCAGATGGATTAGTTTTACAATCTCTTTATGAACCTTTTGAATTGTCAGAGTGGTAGACTGTCAATGGAGGGACAGAAATCTCTCAGATTTCATTAAATTATCTTCATTTCTGTTCCAAAGATGAACGAAACTCTTACGGGTTTGGAACGAGATGAGGGTGAGTAAATGGCAGGATTTTTATTTTTGGGTGAACTAACCTTTTAATGTAACCTTTTAATGTAGTTAAAATATATAAATCTTAACCATTTCTGAGTACTGTTTCATGCCATTTTTGTTTGTGTTTTCCAGGCTAGTTATGCCATTGATGTGTAAGGACATGGTGGAGCTGTTGGATGCTGGTAATTCCAGCTCTGTGAATCACTCTAGCCTGTCTGATTATGCTTTCCTTTACGGAGTCTTCCCCACTGCTCCCAGCGTGGCCATCTATGCCGCCCAGTACAACATGGAGCTGGAGGTGGTAAGCTATGAATGAATTTCTGTAAATGTCACCCAGACTCAATCATTGCTATTAAACATTTAGTCAACACGGATCAGTACAAAAGTTTTGTGTGTGGTAGGTGACCTCTGGTATGGTTATTAGCACCTTCCTGTCAGCGCCCATCATGTATGTGTTGGCATGGTTACTGACCATTCCATGGATGGAGGCCACGTCCCTGGTGGCGGAGCTACAGGACGTGAGCTTTAACATCAGCATTGTCAGCCTAATAGCCCTGGTGAGTGTGTGTGGGTTGATGTGTTTAAGAACACATGCCATTTGCTTACAGTGGATTAGAAGTGAGAAATTAAAGACTTATTCATTTAGATCTCTTCTCTTCTCTTCTCTTCTATTAAAGGCTCTTTCCTGTCCCCCTGTCTTGTGTGGTTCACATTCTATTCTATTCTGTTCTATTCTTTTCTATTCTATTCTATTAAGGTTCTCTCCTGCCCCCGTCTTGTGTGGTTCAATTTCTATTCTATTCTATTCTACTCTATTCTATTCTATTCTAAAGGTTCTTTCCTGTCCCCCTGTCTTGTGTGGTTCACTTTTGTTTCTATTCTATTCTATTCTATTCTATTCTATTCTATTCTAAAGGTTCTCTCCTGTCCCCGTCTTGTGTGGTTCACTTTTGTTTCTATTCTATTCTATTCTATTCTATTAAGGTTCTCTCCTGTCCCCCTGTCTTGTGTGGTTCAATTTCTATTCTATTCTATTAAGGTTCTCTCCTGTCCCCCTGTCTTGTGTGGTTCAATTTCTATTCTATTCTATTAAGGTTCTCTCCTGTCCCCCTGTCTTGTGTGGTTCAATTTCTATTCTATTCTATTAAGGTTCTCTCCTGTCCCCCTGTCTTGTGTGGTTCAATTTCTATTCTATTCTATTAAGGTTCTCTCCTGTCCCCCTGTCTTGTGTGGTTCACTTTCTATTCTATTCTATTCTATTCTATTCTATTCTATTGTCATTTCTGTCTATTCAATTTTGTTCTGTTCAGGTCTAGTGTGTGTTCACTTCTTGTGTCTATTCTATTCTATTCTGTTCTATTCTATTAAAGGCTCTTTCCTATCCCCTGTCTTGTGTGTTCCACTTTCTAATCTATTCTATTCAATTCTATTCTGTCTCCCTGTCTTGTGTGGTTCACTTTTGATTATATTCTATTTTAATCTATTCTATTCTATTAAGGTTCTCTCCTGTCCCTCCCGTCTTGTGTGGTTCAATTTCTGTTCTATTCTATTTAGGTTCTCTCCTGTCCCCCTGTCTTGTGTGGTTCACTTTCTATTCTATTGTATTCTATTCTATTCTATTGTCATTTCTATTCAATTTTGTTCCGTTCTGTTCAATTCTATTCAGGTCTGGCGTGTGTTCACTTCTTTTGTCTATTCTGTTCTGTTCTATTCTATTAAAGGCTCTTTCCTATCCCCTGTCTTGTGTGTTCCACTTTCTAATCTATTCTATTCAATTCTATTCTATTAAAGGCTCTTTCCTGTCCCCCTGTTTTGTGTGTTTCACTTTTGATTCTATTCTATTCTATTCTATTCTATTCTGTTATTATATTGTCTATTCTGTCTATTCAACTTTGTTCTGTTCTGTTCTGTTCAATTCTATTCAGGTCTGGTGTGTGTTCACTTCTTTTGTCTATTCTATTCTATTCTATTCTATTCTATTCTATTCTAAGGTTCTCTTCTGTCCTCCTGACTCACCTGGTTCACTTTTGATTCTTTTCTATTCAATTATTATATTGTCTATTCTGTCTATTCAATTTTGTTCTGTTCTGTTCAAATCTATTCAGGTTCTCTTTTCTTTAATCTATTATGGTTAATTTCTGATTCTATTATATTCTCTTCTGTTCACTTCTGTATATTCTGTTCTATTCAGGTTCTTTTCTGTCTCTTCTGGTTCACTTTTGTCTATTCTATTCAGGTCGTTTTCTGTCTTATTTGGTTAATTTCTGATTCTATTCTATTCACTATTCTGTTCTATTATTATTCTGTTCTCGTCACTTCTGTCTATTCTATTCGATTTTATTCTTGTTATTCTCTTTCTGTTCTTTTCTTCTGGTTAATTTCTGATTTTATTCTGTACTGTTCTTTAAAACCTGGCTTTATATGCATGTGTAACCATAGAGAACATACATAAGAATTTTAAGAGGATTAAAAATCAAAGCTTCTACATCAAACAGAGATGAAATATCTGATCCCAGAAACAATGAGTTACAGAATCTGGATTACCAAAATATGTGTGTGTGTGTTGCAGGTTTGGACCCTTGCTGTCATGCTACTTAGTAAGAAGTTTAAGAGGCTGCCACATATGTTTGCCACAAATCTGTTCTTAGCACAGGTACATAATCTTGCACAAAGGCACACGTATCCATAATTCTTTAACTCACTTGCTTTTTTCTCTCCCTGTTTCTTTACCTCTCTCTTTATTTATTTAATTTGTGGACACAATAAAATGCGCTCAGGGGCTGGTTGCATACATTTTTTTCTTTCAAACTGTTCATAACTTTAAGTCAGTAACATAAAAACGTAGATTAGTCTGATTTGATACCGAAAAGTAAGACCCCTAACTAACTGCTAGTTGTTCGTACTAGTTCTTATCCGCCATGTTTATCTCCGCGGCCATGTTTATCTCCACACACTTTTGAACTTTGTCAAATACACACAAGGTTATGTCAAAAACACAGTTTAAGTGCAATAAGACACGTAAGAGAAATCAGTTTAATACTCACAGGACGCGCCATCTGACAGCCAGCTTTCTGTGCGCGTGCTTCAGATGTGCGCGCTCAGAAAACCTGCAATGTCTCGTGAGCGTGGCTGCGATAGAGATGATAATCAAAACCAAACAGATGTTTTGTTTGTTTTTGGCTGAGTATCTGAGGCACGAGTTGTACAGGCTCCGCCCTCTTCTGGAAAGCAGGGTGGGGAGCAGCAGCTAATTTGCATTTAAAGATACATGCACGAAAACAGCATGTTTTTCCTTCCATTCAAAAATGGGCATTTACAACATGGTATAAATAATAAATGTTCTGTGGGGCATTTTAAACTGAAACTTCACAGACACATTCTGGGGACAACTGAGACTTATAATACATCTTGTAAAAAGGGGCATAATAGGTCCCCTTTAAAACACACAGTCTTAACATAATGGCTATACAACTGTCCCCAGAACACCTTAGAAGCCGCAAAACAATGCCCTGGCAACAAGCAATTTTGTTTTAACATATATTTTCCTCAGAAAATGTAAAAATATATTTTCTTGATTTATTTATTAAAGCATGTTATGTTTATTTTGTCTCTTATGCAGCTCCTAGCATGTGTGTCGATGATCGTATGGAAGTTTGTGCCAAAGCAGGGGAAAGTGTTTGGCCAAATTCTCACCTTTACATTACTTTATGGGTCTCTTTACAGCACCTACATGTGGACAGGTAAGAAATCATCAAACGGTTACTCACAGTAAACAATACTTGATGGATAAGGATTATTTTCATTGTGTGATTTTAGGTTGTGATACATCTCCTTTGTGTTGTGCAGTTGTAGCGGTGTTTAGCAGTTGTGTAGATATTGTGTTATAGGTCTTTTGGCGTTCGCTCTTACTTTATTGGGCAGAAATGAAAACTTGAAAGTGAAACCCATAGTTTTCATCATCTTTGGATGGGGGTGAGTATATATGCATGTGTGTGTGCATGCATGCTAGTGTGTTTATTATTCCAAAATAAATCCTTTCAATGTTTTTATTTTCTAAATGAAATGAAAAACTGACAGCAATTTATACAGCAGAATTCTGGATTTATTGGAGAAAACACCTTTTGTGTTTTAATTTTGTTATCTTAGAATTCCTTTTCTGATTGTGGGCGGGCTGCTCATGATAGGACAGAGAATGAGTGACAACATAGACTCCGCCTTCTTTTACGGCAAGGGGCAGGTAGGTTGGGATTTTTGACTGCGTTTATACAAAACATCATAACACAATTTGTCTCTGTTCCCCCCACCAACTGTCCCTTTCTCCTCAGATTGTGTGTACTGTGGTAGTTCTGGGCTGCAGCATCATTCTGGGTGGTCTGTCTTTGATGAGTTTGAGCCGAGGGGCCCAAGAGGAGCAGAACTATCAGGCCCTAGATCAAAACCCCATGACAGGCACAGCAGAAGATTTGAGACACCCCCAGCCAGAGAACCAGAACTCATCTGAGCTAGATCAAACCTACACCAACACAGGTAGATTGTACATTATATATAGATTATTTATGTACATTTATTCAGTGTTGGAGAACAACTAGAAGAAGCAAAAGCAACTAGTTCACAAAAAATAGAAATTCTGTCATCACTCACTCTCATGTCTTTCCAAACCCGTAAGACTTTCATTCATCTTCGGAACACAAATGAAGAAGTTTTTAATTAATTCTGAGAGATTTCTGTCGGTCTATTCACCCAAAACTGACACTTCAAAACGTTCATAAAGAGAACATAAAATAAATCCATATGAATCAAGCGGTTTAATCCAAGTCTTCTAAAGAGACACGATCACTTTATATGATGAACAGATTTAATTTAGGCTTTTATTCACATATGAACATTGATCAGTGAACATGCACAGATATGGTGAAGCGATCATGTCTCTTCAGAAGACATGGATTAACCCGCTTGATTCATATGAATTTCTGTTACAATCTCTTAATGAACGTTTTGAAGTGTAAGAGTTTTGAGTGAATAGATTTTCAGTGGAGGGACATGAGGGTGAGCAATTGATGATAGAATTTTTATTTTTGTGTGAATTAACCCTTTAAAAAAAAAATTTCACCCCATCTTTTACTCACCCTTTTTACTTATTCCAAACCTGTTTGACTTTCTTGCGCAGGACACAAAATCTATTTTTAAGAATTTATTTGAAAATTCAACTAAAAGTTTTTTTTAGTATAATAAAAGGGGTTTAAAACAACACTGTCGTTGTATGGTCAAAAAGCACTATCTTCTTTTGTGTTCCCATACACACATACAAGTTTGGAAAAACATAAGGAGGAGTAAATTATGACAATTTTAATTTTTGAGTGAACTATCCCTTTTACAGCCTCCCTTATTTGGCATGGTGACTATAGTTGTTTTCAAAAACCAAGTGATTTTCCAATGCTGGATATATTTCTAGAATGTGCATGTAGTGTAACTTCTCCTTTGTTGACAGATGTTTGTGAACCCATGCCAGATATGATAGTCGGACATCTTAATGACTCGCCAGTGCCTTCAGCAGGTTGAAATGTTTTTTTATTTCATTCTTATGCTTATCAAGTCATTAAATACCATTTGATTGACAAGTTTCATCAGGGAGTAAAAGAGAGCGTGTTTCTGTTCTAGGGATTTTCCTGAGCGAGGCGTCAAGCTCCAGACGTGTGCAGGAGGAGAGGCAGATAGCTCGACATGTGCTCCTCTGCCTGCTTCTCATTGTCAGCATGCTGGCTGTATGTCCACTCCACACACTCTATGAGAAAGACATATACTCCCTCATAAACACATGCATATACACACACATAATGAAGTAAGCCACATGAAGCATTGTAAATTATACTCAGAGCACTATTCTCAACATCCTCCAACGTCAAATTATCTCTTTTACATTTGGGACTGTTTATTTCAGAACCTGTCCAGCTGCCTGTGGTGGTTGTTCAATGCAGATCCAGGGCGGCTTTACCTCGAGCTGCAGTTCTTTTGTGCTGTAGCCAATTATGGACAGGTGAGCACAGTCACACAACTCTCACTGCAAAGTGCAAACTTAAAACATCTAGATACTAGAGTTGTCAAAAGTACCAACTTCAGTATCTAGTCGGTACTGAAATTTTAAAAATGTGATGCTTTGAGCGCTGTTGAGCGGATTCGTAAACACCTCTGATTTGCCATTGTGTTCACGTGTTCATCAGATATGTCTGTGATTGGCTACAATGATCAACGCTTCATAAACATGTTGTAAATAGACATCAATGACACTCTTCACAGATACACGTGGTAGCGTTTGAAAGCAGGCGTCTATCAGTGGACCTGAAACGCTTTCAAAACGCTTTCAACTTCAAATACTTGCTTTCAAACGCTCCCGTGCGTTGATCTTTGTAGCCAATCACAGACATATCTGATGAATGCGTCAGTACAATGGCCAATCAGAGGTGTTTACGAATCTGCTCAACAGCATAACTCTTAAAGCATCACATTTTTAAAATTTCAAAATTTGGTATCAAAGTTGGTCCTTTTGAAAACACTACTAGATACATGAGAAGAGTTGCTATAAAAATTTAACATATGCTTTGTCTCCATAAGGGTTTTGTTTCCTTTGGAATTTTTGGGCTGGACGAGCACCTGATTATTCTTCCATTCAAAAAGAGGTGAATCAGCCGTGTTTGTGTTATTAATTTATTACTTGTTTATTTTGGATGTAGTTTCAGCAGCTTCTTTGTGTGTTTGTAGGCTGGCTACTCTGTGTGGTTTTGGTCAGGATGAAAGCCTTGAGTCTGCTGCTGTTCCTGAGGAAATACGACTGACCTGTACACAGTTTGTGAGATACCACAAAGATCAGTGCGTTCAGGATATTGTTCGCAATAGAGGGTGAGTATGTTATTTTTACATATAGCACATTTTCTAATTGTTAATCACAAACACATATATTATTATGAGTTGATTTTTTTGGCCTTTTTTATTCATAGTAAATTAGGGACAGAAAATCATGGGGAAAAGAGGGCAATCCATTTATTATTATATGTTATAACTGATAACAATTTATATTTACCAAAGCAATAACAACACTCACACCGTTTGTTAAGTCAACGTTTCTTTGAATGACTGGTCAGGATGCTTCAACAAACGAAATAGTGCCACAGACATATTTTGTTGATCCTGGAACAACATTCCTGCCCGAAAATTTAATCATAACCATACCCCTACGCCTAACCCTAACACTATGCATAAGTTATCCCTTAAATCAGAGGGAAATGATGAATAACACTGCTGTGGAAACACCTAACCCTGGTTGTAAGCCTAAACTTGACATAAACTGTAAACTTGTCCCTCAAATCTAATTGGAATGTTGTTCCAGGATCAACAACGATGTTGTTCCAGGAACGTGTTGTACTTGGTGAAATCACGTTCACTGATTCAACATATTAACGGCTTATTTATTGTCTCTGAATTAAACTGTATGGGATACAAGAGTGTTTTAGAGGGGTCCTATTATGCTTTTTTACATTTTCAACTTTCTTTAGTGTGCAGTGTTGCTGTTTCAACATGAAAAAGATCTGCAAAGTTACAAAGCACAAAGTCACTCTAAAGGGAGTAAAGGCCTGTTCACACCAATAACAATTTTTCCAATTGATGAACGATAAAAACATGGACAGCCAATCAGAATCCATCCTGCTTTAAAGAGCTTGAGCATTTAAAGCAGCAGACGACAAAACTGCAGCATGCTTAAAATAAACAGTGGTGTGGACACTAATATGGTTATCTCTATAGTTATTGTTGTTGATGTGAACTGGCCTTTATTCTCTAAATCAGTAAGCAGTAAGCACTGTTTCTGAACTCTTTGAAATGCCTTGACTGTAGTCTTGAATTTTCTTGAATGTACACAACACAATATTCCTCATTTAAATAATTCCCGCCGAGGCATACACAAAAAAAGGGGTGAGGCCTTGTTGAGTTGTGTGTTGAAACTTGCGATTATGGTAAAGGGCATGACATTTCCGAAACACATTCAAAGTGGTTGACCGATTACAACACACTGGTACAGCCAACCAATCAGAGCACATTATGCTTTTTGGAAGGAAGGGCTTCATAGAGAGGAACTAAACAAAGGCTGCACATACTCACATACTTCCCTATTATATAGTATTATAAACAGTATGTGACAAAAGAAGTATGTCCGAATTCACAGTACTCAAAAGAGTAGGTAAAAAATACCCAGATGACCTACAACTTCCGGCGAGATTCTTAAAGGGATAGTTCACCCAAAAATGTAAATTCTGTCATCATTTACTCACCCTCAAGTTGTTCCAAACCTGTATGAATTTCTTTCTTCTGCTGAACACAAAAGAAGATTTTAAAGAATATGGGTAACTAAACAGTTGATGGACCCCATTGACTTATATAGTATGGAAAAAATTACAATGGAAGTAAATGGGGCCTATCAACTGTTTGGTTACTGACATTGTTCAAAATATTTTCTTTTGTGTTCAGCAGAAGAAAGAAATTCATACAGGTTTGGAACAACTTGAGGGTGAGTGAATGGTGACCGAATTTACATTACGTTTTCAGATGCAGCCAGAGTGTTACTGACAGACTGGGAAGAGAGGTGCTGCAACAATGTAAAATATGTGAAAAATAATGTGTTTTTGAATATTCAAGCATGAAAACCTATTTTAGTAGACCCCAAAATCAAGACTTTGAAAAAGGGCATAATAGGTCCCCTTCAAATTCGCAAAAATAACACACTTCACCTAAATCTTCCTTTTGACCTATCCCTGTTCTTTTTTTTCCTCTTTTAACTGTTCCCCCCCACTTTCTTCTTAGTGGATCTTCTGAATCTCTCACTGGACCTGTGGGTGAATCCTTCCTTTGACCTACATGTGTTCTGGCAGTGGGATCATTGGCTCCTGTATGTGGGTGTGGCCAAAGACAGAAAGGTGTGGCCTTGCTTTCAGGACATGGCTTCAGATAAATGTTGTCTTACTACATGTGACAAATCTGTATTGCTTCCAGCACCCTGTGATATCGCTTCATAGGGGTGATGTGCTCAGTGAATCTTCACTTTGTGGTGTCACACAAGCCGAAGCAAGAGCTAAATAGACTGATTTATGTATCAGTATGTGTTGTACTTCTTGGATTACTATGCATGGCATGCAAAGAGCACAGAACTCTTAATCTCATATATGCACATTCAACAGCCTTTGAACTACACACACACCTGCTCTGTTTCAAAGCCTAATGAGCTGCCTATGTAGGCAGCATTTTAAGGCATCATAGGTGAGCAATGTGGTAATGCTGCCTCATTTTAGCCCAGTTTAAAGGGATAGTTCACCCAAAAATTTAAATTCTGTCATCATTTACTCCCCCTCAAGTTGTTCCAAACCTGCATAATTTTTTTTGTTCTGCTGAACACAAAGGAAGATATTTGGAAGAATGTTTGTAACCAAGCAGATCTCGCCCCCCATTGACTACCATAGTAGGGGGAAAAAAATACTATGGTAGACAATGGGATCTGTTTGGTTACATACATTCTTCCAAATATCTTCCTTTGTGTTCAGCAGAACAAAGACATTTATGCAGGTTTGGAACAACTTGAAGGTGAGTAAATGATGACAGAATATTCATTTTTGGGTGAACTATCCCTTTAAGGCAGCATTGAATGTGTTCTTTGTGGAAAGGCAATCCCAGAAGGCACTATTACAAGCTCAGTGAAAAATAAGTCCAAGATGGTGAGACGAATTAGAAATTAATTATTTTATCCTGTATTTGTGAGTGCTATGTATTCATGGGTATTATTTTTATTAGATTATATGCAGAAGTTAAACACTGTTTTAATCTATTGCAAGTTGAGTCTCCTATGCAGAACCCTATTTGAGTTGCTGCGTCTTTAATTAGTCATTTAGGGGGTTCAAGGATGCTGCCTTAGAAGGTTTTGAAACAAAGCAAATGACACATTTGTAGAACTGTGAATCTACACTAATTATTATAGTTACATTAATTATGATGAAATGGTAACTGAAACACTGAAATACGAAATATGCTGTCAACACTAGTGCTGCAAAAACACTTCTGACTGGGATTTGTATGCATTGTATGCTTTGTGTTACTTGATCCTTGTCTTGATGACAAGACTATATGGCCTTGTAGCAAAGCAATACAAGCCATGTTTACAAACCTAAAAATTATCTTACACAGTTATGTTTTGAGAGCTAGCTAAGGAGAAAATCAGGACAATCTCTGGAATTTACAATGGGTCACTTCATTTTCAATCTACAGAACTGTTTAAGTACCTTCATGTCTACTGAAGCGTGCAATCTCCCTAATTGTATATTTTTGTTTTGCTGGTGTGAATCTATACAAGTGATGGCATTTATGTTTCTGTGACAAAGTATGTCATAACTTTATATCTAGATATGTGAAATAACATTAGAAAGCAGGAGGACAGTCATTATTTTGATGTTGCAGTCATAAATTGTCTAATTTCTGTAATATTGTTCATACATTAAAGTCAAAAACAATATCATAAGCTGTACCTATTAAATGGCAACTGCATAGCAAGATTCATATGTTTAAAGGGCAATGTTTCAGGCTAAAAGAAAAACTACTTTGATAGTCAAGACAGACCAAGACAGTGTTAGATCCACCCTAAAAAAACATTCTTTTGTGTGTGTGTGTGTGTGTGGGTGGGTGCGTTTTTGTGGTTTATGAGGACACAAATTTGTATAATGACATGGGTATTACACTGGTATTATGACGTAAACATGAAATATGAGGACATTTCATGAGTCCTCATATTTAAAATAGCTTTAGAAACATACTAAACAATGTTTTATTAAAAATGTAAAAAATGCAGAATGCTTTGTGTGATGGGTAGGTTTAGGGGTAGTGTAGGGGGAGAGAATGTACAGTTTGTACAGTATAAAAGCCATTACGCCTATGGAATGTCCTCACTTTGATAGCAAAACAAACCTGTGTGTGTGTGTGTGTGTGTCTGTGTGTGTGTGTGTCTGTGTGCGCGTTTATGTGTGCGTGTGGTCCTGGTAAGCCCTATATTATGAGGACTAAATGTTCCCACAAAGATAGTAATACAATCTCATTTTTGACCTTGTTGGGAAATTTTTGGTCCCCATGAGAAAAACAGCTTATAAATCATACTAAATGATGTTTTTTGAAAATGTAAAAATTGCAGAAAGTTTTCTGTGTTGGGTTAGGGGATACAATATACAATTTGTACAGTATAAAAAAATCATTATGTCTATGGAATGTCCCCATAAAACATGGAAACCCAATGTGTGTGTGTGTGTGTGTGTGCATATACCTTTATTTTTAATGTAGGTTCATGAGAAAAAAGCACAAAAAATTAATGTTTGGACAACAATTATAGCAAAACTGCCAAGGGTGCATAAATATATAGCATATAAAATAAATACAAAATAATAATAAATTATAGTAAAGCTTAAAAATATTTTAAAAAGCAGTATTAACAGCTTTGTTTGTACTCCCTGTACTATAAATAACAAGTTTCTAACTCCATAACCTCTTTGTATATTGACAATGTTGGAAAATATGAGGTACAGTTTCCGGTTGTAATAAACAAAACAAAAACGTTTACATCCATGCCTTGATTAAACTTAGAAAGTGCTTAGCAGGGTAAAATTTGTGCAATATCGTAAACGAAATGTCCTTAATCTTCTTTGTAATGATTTTTTTTTTTTTTTTAATGCCAAGGTATCAAAAATACAAGTACATATCAAAAATGTAAATGTTACTTACAGTGAAATGATAATAACGGCAAAGCATCATTTATACATATACACATAGGGCGTATACATATATAAATTTAAAAAAAAAAAAGAAAAACAAAAAAAAACTTTAATGAAATAAATTAAAGATTTGAAACAAGTTTATTGTCTTAAGTGCTTTAAGATTTTTAGATCTTCTTTGTAATGATGAGATATACAGCACAAAATGTGTTTTCGTCATACCCTAACGTCATTATATCGTAACTGGCTTCGACCAATCACAATGTGAGGATTCAGAACTCTTCCGCTATGCACATTCTTTGCGTTTCATCAGCCGAAGTGTGTAGCAACGTGTGTTCATTTGAGCACAGAGAAATTCTCCATCTGCTTACAAACATAGTGTGATATCAAGGTGATGTAAGCGCAGGCTTTATCATATTTATATATGCATCGCTTAGACGTGCTATTGTTGTTTAAATTGTCTGTTTTATTGCACATTGTCCCCTTCGTATGACCGGCATGCTAACCTGCTACACATAGTAATGAATTGGGAATAGGGGTATTGATGCTCTGGAGGCACATGTGTCTCTCTGTTGGCTTCCTATCGAGTAATGAAGCACCCCTAACTCCACTAACCCGGCTGTCACTTGGCTGTGATGCAGGGATTTATAAGCAGTGAAATGATATATGCTTTCTCTTACTTGTCCAGGGAGTGGCATATATTTAGCCTCTCTTACTGTGAATAAGGCCGGTCAGTTTACACTCAGTGCGGGGGCTATTTTGGGATCCTGGTGCCATTAGTTTCACTGTCGTGAAATGACAACTGGTTACTGCAGTTAGCCAGGCGAAGAAGTTACACGTTGCGTGGCTTCTACCGCATCTTAATAATGCAAAATATACTCCATTCGTAATATTGCAAGAGAGTACTGATAACATTTTACCATGGCTCCTAAAAAGGTGTGGTAGCTGCGTGACTGGTTGTGTTGCTCAGTTAATTATGTAATGCATTAACTTGAAAGTGGGTATGATTATTTTTCTCCACAGATGCCTCCAAAGAAGGGTGGAGATGGACCAAAGCAACCCCCCCTGATTGGACGTTTCGGGACTTCCTTGAAAATTGGAATTGTTGGGTTACCAAATGTAGGGTACGTGTTACTTCAAGCTGGCATTTTGGCTTTATGCATGTGTGCTATATCTCTGTTTTGACATCGCTGAAGGAATAGTGTCAGACTGATAAAGTGTGAATGCTTGGCACAGTTTTTAATTTGTGCTGCTTAATGCAAACCTGTCCTGCTATATTGTGTGAAGTCATTAGAAGGATGATGACTCGTGATCTTGGTCCATTATGAGAATGACATCATCCTGTAGTACATTCTAGACAGGGTGTGATTTTGGACTCAGCAGTGTATATATATCAAATATTTGTTCATTTGTTATGCATTACAGAATGTCAGTGATCCTTGTTCTCATCCTTTATCTCCATTAATTTGTTTGTGATTTCAGAAAGTCGACGTTCTTCAATGTTCTGACAAAGAGTCAGGCAGCGGCTGAGAATTTTCCCTTTTGCACCATCGACCCAAACGAGAGCCGTGTGCCCATTCCAGATGAGCGCTACGACTTCCTCTGCCAGTACCATAAACCAGCCAGGTGCTCACTGCATGTCTGCATAATACATAATACAATTATCAGCAATTTCTGCTCCTAGTCATCAGTGACATGATCTCAACTTCTCTTTTACCTTTCTCTCCAGTAAGGTTCCAGCATTTCTGAATGTGGTGGATATTGCTGGCTTAGTAAAAGGGGCTCACGCAGGCCAGGGTTTGGGTAACGCCTTCCTCTCCCACATCAGTGCCTGTGATTCCATCTTTCACATGACGCGTGAGTAGATTGCCATTTCTGAAGATATTTTTTGTATTTTATGAAATTCTTTATCTGTAAGTTACTGTGTAGTTGCAAATAAATGTGTGCGTGAGTGAGAAAGACAGAATTCAACAATATGTGTCAGATAAAAACCTAAAAATTGGGATATCCAGAGATGAAAAACACATGGATTTAGGAAAATGTTCAATTTAAATTTACAGCGTGATGATTATCTGACATACAAATATATGTATCTTGGATAAATCTGGAAATATTGTGGAAGTTGTGTGAAAATTCATTGGCCAAAATGTCTGGGAAACCTAAGGTTTCATATATTTGTATTTATATATTTGTTTCTGTGTAGGAGCTTTTGAGGATGAAGATATTATCCATGTTGAGGGTTGTGTTGACCCAGTGAGGGATATTGAGATCATTCACGAAGAGCTGAGGATGAAGGATGAAGAGATGATTGGGCCAATCATAGATAAGCTGGAGAAAACCGCAGTCAGGGGTGGAGACAAAAAACTCAAACCTGAATATGTGAGTGAACTATACATCCCAGTATGCATCTGACCACTGCAGAATTTAAACCTTCTTCCTACTTTGTACTTTAACAGAAAGCCTGTAGAGACATGCACTGACTTTTTTTTTTTAATGTTTTCTCTCCTTGCAGGACATCATGTGTAAAATAAAGTCCTGGGTGGTTGATGAAAAGAAACATGTTCGTTATTACCATGAATGGAACGACAAAGAGGTTAAAATCTTTTTTCTTATTATTTTTAATGTAAAAGAGATGCAGGAATGAGTCCTAAAATCTGGAAATGACCATCGCCCCAAATCAATGTGTTTTTTGAATGGATTTTTGGTTAAATGTCTGAAATAAGGTCTGTGATTAACACAAGCTCAAGATATTTTCACGTTTTATTCTAAGACATAAAATACATGTAGATGTAAATATTACTGACAATACAATCAGTAATAACCCACTGTATAAAACGTTTTTATGTGTCTTTTTTAAAAGCGGTTGTTAGTCACCATGAAATCAAAATAGACAATTCTTGTTTTTTATGGAATATTTTAGTATTTATTATAAATGATTTATCCGTGCAAATCATTATTTTTTAAAATTCATGTGCCCTCGTAATCTTTAATTAAAAAATAACTTCCCCTCCCTCTTCCTGCGGTATATCTTCTCTGATGACGTGTTTACTGGACAAAATTCCTGCCCTACATTTTTTTCACTCGAGTAATAAATCACAGTAGGGAGGAAAAGACTATCGAAACTTCCGTTTCATGCCAAGTGGCTAAATGGGACTACAAAGATTGTCGTGGACATCACAAACAGGAAAATTCATCTACTCACTAGTCCACTTTTAAAGCCGTTTTATGTTTATACTAGAGCTCTTGCAGTCTATTTTAACTTGAGCTTTCCAACTTGTAGATTTTTAATAAAGATTTAAAGAGTTGTCGGAAGCTTAGTGGTGATGACTTTTAAGTCATGTGGTGTAGTTTATTGCCTAGTTTTTTCACTTCTGGCGATTGTATTAAGGCTCTAAAATTCATAAAAGATGTGGTAATTTGTAAAGATTATCTTGATAAACTAAACGTGTAAGAATCATAAACTTTTGTTGGTCACAAAGCTTATTTTCTGCAATAATCCAAATGCCAATGGAAAAATCCTGTTGGCTTTTTATCGGGGGAACCAGGGTGATACTACATTCTGGGTTGGCCTACAACAATATGTCATACCTGCAGCACTCGATACTCTGCCTGAAATTGCTCGGATTAAGTTTTGGTTATACACTAACTGTTTTTTGTTATTGTTTTTCAGATTGAGGTCTTGAATAAGTATCTGTTCCTGACATCCAAGCCAATGATCTACTTGGTAAACCTCTCAGAGAAAGATTACATCAGGAAAAAGAATAAATGGTGAGATGACATTTTAGCTGTTTATCTTCTGTTAGTGAATCCTTCCTGTGCTGGTATAGAGTGATGCAGGTATGACGTCACTTTGTAGGCCAATCGGCAGTTAGCATCATACTGATTCCCTCGACAAAAACCCAGTAGGATTTTTTTCATAGGCTTTTGGATTATCGCAAAAAACAAGCTCTGTGAACAACAAAAGTTTTACTTACACATTTTGTCCATCAAGATAATTTTCACAGATGAATTTTGAAGCCTAAATGCAGTCGCTAGAAGCAAAAAGCTAAAGGTAGGCTATAAACTAACTACACCACGATCCCATGATTTCAACGTTACCACCACTAAACTTCCGACAACTCTTTAATTTTTTTTATCTAAAAACATTTTCCCATAAAGTTTGAGTTAGAATAGTTTATAAGAGCACAGTTATAAGCATAATGAGGCTGTAAAAGCGGCCTGAGTTTACCTGTTCGGCGTGATGACGTTTAATATCCCTGACAGCCTCTGTAGACCCATTTAGCCAGTTGTTAGCAACTGTCTTTTTCAAGACATGTAACAGGGTGGGGTAATACTGATGTATTTTATGTCATAGAATAAAACATGAAAGTGTCTTGAGCTTGTTTTCACCACAGACCTTTATTTCAGACATTTAACCAAAATCCCATAAAAAACAAAACAAAAAAAACCCAATTGATTCAGGACGATGGAACCAGAAGTGCTAAAATGCTAACTCGTTTCCGTGTTTTGGCCTACAAAGTGATGTCATACCTGCAGCTCTCTATTACATATCCTTTGGACCATGTGAAACAGGTTATAAAATGCACGACCACGCAATGCATGAGTGGATGTCTCTTTATCATAGCTGAAGCGACGCAAAATAATGTTTTCGCGAAAAATAAAGCAAAGATGACAAACAAACGACAAGGAAGAATAAAAAATGTACAGTACACGTATATGTAAGCAAGAGTTGGTTGTTAGTTGCCAGCAGCACAGCAGCTCTAGACAAACAATGACGGTTAACTGTCCTGTTACTATAGCTAATATTACAACAACAGCATATCGTGGTTCTGTGAAACGTAGCAAAACCAATGTTACTCACATATGGAGCATAAGCAACGCAACCTCAGCGTCTGTTTTCAGGTCTCTCCAGTGCTGGAAAGCTTAACGTGGGTCCTAAAGCTCTTGCCTGATCAGAACCCTTCTTTTTCCAGTGAAATTCCTCTGACCTTTTCCCTTTTGTAATATCTCTCAGCCATCTCTCTTTCTAAAGTCTTCTTATCTCCCTCTTGCTCACTCTCTCTCATCATGAGTGGACATGCCCCTTGCTTCTGATTGGGTCACTCTCCTCCCCCATTATGAATGGACACGCCCCTTTACTGCTGATTGGCTCACTCTCCTCCCCCATCATGAGTGGACACGCCCCCTACTGCTGATTACAAGTGTACTGTGGTGCTCGGTCCGATCCACTTTCAATAACGTTTCTCAGAATTTGCTTACTGCACCTTTAATAGTTTATCCTTCAATTCAGCTTGCAAATAATTTTTTTTGTATCCCGTTTCTAGTTTTAACACTCTGGACAGCTACACAAGCTACTTTATTTTGCACATCCAACTGAGGCGAAATTGATTTACAAATGCCATATGTGTTAATTGATTGCTATGTATATCTTTAAATAATTGCCTGTTACATCAAAGCTTGATAGTGATGTGTCTGGCCTCTTTAAAGGATAGTCCACCCAAAAATGAAAATTCTGTCATCATTTACTCACCCTTGTGTTGTTTCAAACCTTTCAGTCTTCTGTGGACCACAGAAGAAGATATTTTGAAGAATGTTGCTAACATTCTTAAACAGTTTTGGTTCCCTTTGACTTCCATTGTGTGGACAAAAAATACAATGGTCAAAGTCAATGGGAACCAAAACTGTTTGGTTACCAACATCTTCAAAATATTTTCTTTTGTAATATTTTGTGATGTACGACATGAGGGCGAGAAAATGGTCAGAATTTTCATTTTTGGATGGACCTTTCCTTTCAAGGCACGGCTTCCTGCTCGATCTTGAATTGCAATTGTCAAGTAATACAGTCTCAGGTGTCATTACTCCAGTACACTTGTAGAGCAGTATGCCAGGTATATAATGGAGAGATGAGTCGATCAATACAACTGTAGCAATAACTGTATGTAGTCCAAATTCATGGTTGTAAAAACATTTGTGCTGTAACAGTTCAGCTGGTCCCTGATGGAGAACTGGCTTCCATCCCCGGTTAATTTGAGTTTGGGACCCCTGATGTAAAACATTTGCTGTCTTTTCTTTTGTAGGTTGGTGAAGATCAAGGAGTGGGTTGACGCTCATGATCCAGGTGCGCTGGTCATCCCGTTCAGTGGGGGATTTGAGAGCAAGTATCAGGATATGACTGATGAAGAGAAACAGAAATATTGTGAGGAAAACAAAACACAGAGGTCAGGATTTGCTCTCTTTGCTGAATTTAAGAATCTTCATATTTTTTCACATGCAAAAAGCATTTTCAATAGTACTAAACTGATTCTCAATGCTGTAGTCAGTCAAATTTTGGGTCATGCTTAATCTCAGTAGTGACATCATAATTCTTACCTTGAATTTTTATTTCTTTGTTTCAGTGTTCTGACTAAGATCATCAAGTGTGGGTATGCAGCCTTGCAGCTGGAGTACTTCTTCACAGCAGGACCTGATGAAGTCCGTGCATGGACCATTAGGGTGAGCAATGCACATGTTCACAGACACATTTTAACATGATTTCTGATGCACCTCTAAAATTATATGCATGTGTTTGAACACCTTACAGAAAGGCACCAAGGCCCCACAAGCGGCTGGAAAGATCCACACAGACTTTGAGAAAGGCTTCATTATGGCTGAAGTCATGAAATTTGTGGACTTTAAGGAGGAAGGAAGTGAAAACGCAGTTAAAGTAAGATCTTGAAAAGATCATAGAAAATAGCATGGATTGTTAAAGGTTGAAAACTGATAATGTTGTCGAATACTTGCAGTCTGCAGGGAAATACAGACAACAGGGACGGAACTACATTGTGGAAGACGGTGACATCATCTTCTTCAAATTCAACACACCTAATCAGCCCAAGAAGAAGTGAAATCATCATGATGCCAGTTGGATGGAACGTACCGTCTCTTCATTTATGGCTTTGGAACATTCAAAACAATCACACCTTAGTGGTTTATTTTTTATTTTATTATTTTGGCTGATGGCTGAAATAAACGTAATGGCTGGTCTGCTTACAAAAGCTGCATGTCGCACAGCAGTTTATTCTAATAAAACACTTCCTCAGACCAAAGTGTTTTCTGTTCAAGGTACTTTCCTAATCGTCTCACACATTTATATTGACTGTGTATGTGCTGCTTTGATTTCAGATGTTCAGCCAGATGGGATTTATAGTATTAAGCTGCTGCGAAACAACAAAACACATTTATAGAGATTAACTTAAGCAAATATATTAGCAATACAGAAATCATTTGGGAGGGGGAAAAATACTTTTATTAATGCAATTTTTAGCATTTATGTGCTGCCTGATTTCATTTAGTAGCATTAGATGATATAAGGATTTATGACTTTGTACTACACTGCGTCATTAAGTACGTATAAGAAGGAGTGGCCTTATACTTTGAATGACAAGTGGGCTTTGCTGTGACAATTCAGAAACATGGGTTGAAATGGGCTTTCTTAAAATATCCTCCGTTTGGGCTTGGTATGTTTTAACACAAGAGGTCCTGCTGGTCTTTTGTGCCTGCATTTTGCAATTAAAGGTGCAGTAAGCAATTTCTAAAAAATGCTGTTTAAAAAAAAAAATAAATCAACACCCAAACAAACAATTTTATGAATATTTGCTAGATGTCTGTTGTGTAGATCAGACTGATCGCCCCAACACTCTTGTAGCCAATCAGCAGTAGGGGGTGTATACGCTCATGATGGGGGAGGAGAATGAGCAAGCGGGACAATTTTAAGCCGCGTTTCCACCGCAGGAACTTTCCCCAGGAACTAGGAACTTTGGGGTGGTACTCGGTGTGTTTCGACTGCAGGAACCGGGGTCTAAAAAAAAGTTCCGGATAAAAAATTCCCAATCAAGAAAGTCCCTGATCATGAGGTAGTACTTTTTCAAAGTTCGGGGGTGGGACTTGGGCGCTGAACATGCTGATTGGTTGAGTTCACGCAGCATTTTGTTGTTTGCTATTCGAATCAACAATGGAGTTTAAAAAATACAACCAACGGACTGACGATGAGGTTCAGGCTTTATTAAGCTTGTATGCGGAGGATGAAATCCAGCGGGAACTGGAAAGTCGCGCGCAGTCCTACGTCACCGGACTATCTTCACGGTACTTTAGACCGCTATGGAAACGCAGCTAGCAATAGGTCTGGGGGAAAAAAGTTCTTGGGACAAACTGTTCCAGGTAATTTCGGTGGAAACGCAGCTTTAGACTGAGAAAGAGATGGCTCAGATATTACCAACGAGGAAAAGGTCAGAGGAATATAATTGGAAAAAGAAGTGAGGTTGCGTTGTTTCTGCTTGATACGTGAGTAACATTGGTTTTTCTATGTTTCACAGTACCAAGATATGTTGTTGTTGTAATATTAGCTATAGTAAAGGAGCAGTCTGGTGCGCTAGTTGTTGTGGTTGCCTGTGTTGCATAGCGTGTTCGTTATTATGGGGGCAGAGCGATGAGGGGAGGCGTGTGTTTCTGTTGGGTGGGTTGGGTTGGGTGGGGTGTTTGTTTGGGTGTTGATTTCAACGGTGTTTCTCGAAAATCGCTTACTGCACCTTTAAACTCTGAATCAAAGCAAACCAGAATGCACAAATACATTGTTCTGCAAGCACAATACAGGTCATTTGTCTCGTTAATCAAATGCATAAATAAATGAGCCAAACCGTTACCATTACTTCTTAAACACTAATTTCGCGATTGTGATTCACACAAGGTGTGATTTGTGGGCATTCTACACTTCGCTGCTCTACTATTTGGACGCAGGGTAATGATGTAGACTGACGGCTCAAAAACATTTTAATGGGTCATGAAATGCTATATTTTCAGTGATTTTAACAGAGGTGTTTGTGTTGGACGTTATAGAAGACTGTAGTTTCATTGTTGAAGAAAACTATTTTGAGTTCCCCCCGCTATTTTCGTCTTCCGGTTTTAAAATCTACATAGTGTCGACGTCACAGGTTGTGACGTGACAAATCATTATAGTACTTCGATGACGCGTCGGTGTCTCATAATTATCATTCTATAATTATTTCTTATGACAGACATGTCAGGCTGTAAGATCACGTAGTAGTTGAGGGAGGAGTTGATGGGTCGCAGGTGCTTGTTTCCGTGGTGTAAGAGTTCGAGGGTGTTGCATGGCTTTCCCCGCGATGCTGCCAGGGCTAAACTCTGGCTGCGGGCGGTTGGTTGGCCACCAACTACTGACACATCGAAATTGTTTGTATGTAGCAAGCATTTTTCCCGGGAGAGCTATGACAATTGGAGGAAGGTGGACTTCGGCCTTGCTCTTGAAGGCAGTTTGCGTCTAGGCAAGGATGCGGTACCAAGTCCTGAGGATTTTTCCATCCCTTCAAAGGCGGTATGTATATATTTTTACCATAACAGTTTTGCCTTTTGTGCCAATTAAACACTCGTTATGATAATTTGTTCTTTCGTATTGTACGGAACGTATGCTTAAAGGGTCTTGAAACACTAAAAACTACATTTTCTAAGATTTTATCAGAAGTGTGTGTTGCACATCATATAGCTGTCACATGTGTATTTGTGTCATTTACGGTTAGGTTACAAAACCATGTGATAATGAATTGCAGCATGCATTTGTGTGAAACTGAATGCATTTAACTTTTTAATGAGATAATGTTTTTGTTGAAGCATACCGTGCCTACTTTTGTAGCATTTTTCAAAACTCGTGCTGCTGAAGCAGGGGGTTTCATGACCCTTTAGTTTGTATGAAGAACATTAAAGCACGTGAATCGTCACGTTACATGATATATCGTTTTTTATATTTTATTATTATTATTATTTGCTCGAAGATCGAAGACAATGATAATTACTTTTATTATAAAGGAGACTGTGGCCTTACCAACGGAGGAATTCAGTCTGAATTGTGATTGGTTAGACGGCATTTCACGTCATCAGTCTCAGTACGTCTCTATATTAGAGGTGGCGGCCTTTCAAACATCGGCGTTGTTAGCTCCCAGAGACATGACTCGTAAATGTCTATATCCACAATGCAATAATACAAAGGTACTGCATGGCTTCCCCCGTGACCCTGTCAGAGCTAGACTTTGGCTGCAGGCGGCAGGTTGTTGGTTGAATGTCTCCACGTATGGGAAGTATGTATGTAGCTTGCATTTTAAACCGGAGTGCTATGAAAACTTCGGACTAGTGAACTCCGGCTATGGCGGTCATCTTAGTCTTAAACAAGACGCGGTACCAACTCCTATCACATCATCTTCTAGAGTTTTACCAAATCAGCGGCTTCTGGTAAGCGTTTCCCCTTTTAAGTCTGTGTTTTGTCGGCTCAACAACACGCTCTTATTTCCCACACTGACTGTACCCTCCCACTTTTCCACGCCCCATAATTGAGCCTTCTGTGCTTTTGAACAACTAATACTGAAATTGGCACACTTACCTGAAATTAATTTGCCAGGCTGTCTTTTGTTTAGTGTACTTGTTGTGTTGGGGTCAATTTGATCCACATTCAATTTTAAACTGCTTTGCTTACACAATATTTTAACCTCACAAGGGTTTGATAACCAGACATAAGAAGACAGGCTTTTTGAAACAAGTACAAATAGCAATAAATACTATTTATTCTAAGTACAAATAATGTTAGATGCTATTTATAGTTCATTCTAGTTATTTGTACCCCGTTGTGCAAGTATGCATAACATTTTCTGTCTGCTAATTCTGAACATAAAAATATGTGGGTCAAACTGAACTGTCCCATAAAGGGAGGACCTATAATTTCTCACATATCATTTTTACTAATTTATTATTTAGTCTCTGAAAAGCTGTAAATATGTTTAAATCTGTTTTACAAGATTCTTTAGTGTTTTTCTTTGTGTTGATATTTCTTGGCAAATTGCATGGAAACCAATGGAGGTCAAACAAACGGAGGACCAATTTTTGAACACCGCAGGAGAGTTAAGCTATAAAAACCTTTTCTCACACCACTTTTTGATATCAAAATATGACCTAAAATATGCAGATAAAAAGAATAAGCTGTCTTTGTTTTTTTTAATTGTATCAAGAGCTTATAAAACAGTTGTGAGAGGTTTTGATACTGTTTTAACTTGAGGTATATGGCCAATTCACACAGAAAGTGAAACAAAAAAAGAAAGAAATGAAAATACATGTTGGCTAAAAGCTATTTTGCCAATTAACATTTATGTCAGTGTGAATTGTTCTTTCCTATTTTTTATTTTTTTATTTTTTTGTTGAAGGTAGGACTTTAATTAATCTATATATTATATTTCAGTGGTTGTATATCATTCTTTTGTTCTATGACAATGCAAACGTTTAAGTAGTGTTTCTGTTTTGGCCGGGACACACCAAGCTGACGGTCGGCTATCGACCACTGCTGGCCGATGGAGCATGTTGAATCACCGTGGGGAAAAGAGATCACTGATTGGCTGTGACCAAGCAAGCAAATGATGAAAACTAGAGGGCACACAAAGAAGGCACTTATAAATTTACAGACTACTGTCATCTGCTGTTGTGGACAGTTATTATCTCTCACACAGGCACAGGATGTATATGCTAGTTGGCCGTCAGCTGTAGTTTTTGCAGTGTGTTCAAGCACAACTTTTTTTTTGCCCAAACACAGCCTGCTTTTGTTGCCACTAGTTTGTTGATGTTGGTTTGGTGTGTACCGGCCTTTTGGCTGTCTTCTTTGCAGTTTATAGTGGATGGTAGATCAACCAAAGGTGCACTGCACTACTTAGTACTGGAGTACATTGCGTACTCAACAAGTATTTCTTTCTCTATTGGTGTGAATGATGTTGTTTCATTCAGAGTGTGAACAGGCCTTTATTTTTTTTTGTAATAGTAATTTTGTGTTTTTGCAAACTGATTAGGGCTGTCAAGTAAAACAGGGAAGATAAGGTTGGATTGTCGTAGTCTTTTGAGATTCAAGAGTCAATCACTGTAAATAATTATACAGTTTTGCTATTCCTAGTATTGGATTAGTAGCAACTGATTTGAGTTGACTGAGGTCAAACAGACTTTCTTTTACAGAGGATGGAGGGGAAAAACAATATGAATATCATGACATGCTAAGTGCTCATTTTCAATTATAAAGTTAGATTAGTAAGAAACAAATAAACATCTAAAAGTAACCATCTATATGTTTTCTATAAAAAAACAAATCTGAGATTTCCAAAATGTCTTGATTCTCATTTAACGAGGCCTTCATCAAAACATTATTGAAATAATCCAAATTCATCCCTGGCCGGATATGTCTTTTATATTATACAAAGTCTAGGGTATTGTCACTGATTTTCGTTCTCAAGCATGTTTAAGAATAAACAATGAAAATTGAGATTAATCAGAAAATCGATGTTTTTACCTTTCATAAATGTATAAATACCCAACAACCACCACACACAGACAAAATGTTAAAGGGATAGTACACCCAAAAATGAATATTCTGTCATCATTTACTCACCCTCAAGTTGTTCCAAACCTGTATAAAGTTCTTACTTCTCCTGAACAAAAAAGAAGATATTTTGAAGAATATAGGTAACCAAACAGTCGATAGGCCCCACTGACTTCCATAGTATGAAAAAGTATGGTATGGAAGTCAGTGTGATCCATCAACTGTTTGGTTACTGACATTCTTCAAAATATCTTCTTTTGTGTTCAGCAGAAGAAAAAAATTCATACAGGTTTGGAACATCTTTTTGGGTGAACTAACCCTTTAAGTCACAGTTGATCTAGGATGCGTTTACATTTATTTATTTATTTTTAAATTAGCAAACACTTTTGTCCATTAGTGACAAATTATATAGGCTACAATAAAAGGAAGATCAAGTTGGGCATTGTATTGCAGGACACAGTATTTGCACTATTGTGTACTGCTCATTTTGGCAAATGTAGCTCATCCGTGGATATTCCAAGCATACAATTTTTTTTTCCTACCGGGCTTATGGTTGTATGCTGTTTTGAAGACAATGAGAGCTTTTATCTGCATGCTTTTATTAAATTGCTTTACATTACATTGCTTTAAAGGGCAAAGTCTGCCTAGTAAGTGGCCACACACTCTATATAATACTGTTAAGTTCAGTTGTTTGTCTTATGCTTTGGATACACTATGCATGTTGAAATTAATCTATCTCTATACTGGCAGTCCAAGACATGTCGTGAAATGGGATGCCAGACGGAGGAGCCCAGCGCCAAAGATGATCAATGCCAAACCGTCCATGACTTGAAGCAGCGCAGCTGGAAACTTGAACTAAAGAGTGAACGTGTGTTTTACTGTTTTCTACTTCTATCGTTTTAATGGCCTTTAGTTTAGATGTACTGACATCGGTGATTTGTCCATCCTTATTGTGATGTGTTATTAGGTAGATTAGAGATTTGAATGCGACTGGAATACAGAGGCTTGTGTTAGAAGCCTATGGCAGTAAGTTTTAAACATTAATGCCGCAAACAAGTAGCTATTTTAAAAGGTTAGTTCACCCAAAAATTAAATTTCTGTCATTAATTACTCACCCTCATGTCGTTCCAAACCTGTAAGACCTTCGATCATCTTCAGAACACAAATTAAGATATTTTTGATGAAATCCAAGAGGTTTTTTATCTCCCATAAAAAGCAATGAAATTACCACATTCAAGGTCCAGAGAAGTAGTAAAAACATCGTTAAAAAAGTTTATCTTTTTGTGCGCAAAAACAAAACAAAAATAATGACTTTATTCAACAAATTTTCCTCTTCCTCTTTGAATAAAGTCGTTATTTTTGTTTTGTTTTTGCGCACAAAAAGATTCTTGTCGCTTCATAACATTGTTGAACCACTGTAGTCATGTTGACTATTTTAACGATGTCTTTACTACTTCTCTGGACCTTGAATGTGGTAAATTTTTTGTTTTTTATGGGAGATAAAAAACCTCTCGGATTTCATCAAAAATATCTTAATTTGTGTTCTGAAGAAGATTGAAGGTCTTGCGGGTTTGGAACAACATGAGGGTGAGTAATTAATGACAGAAATTTCATTTTTGGTGTGAACTAACCCTTTAAAGTGACTAGTTTTTTATATTTTGTATATTCTTGTTATTGTTAACAATAATTGTTACTTTATACAATTCTCTGTGGTTATCTATAGATTTATGATCTATTTGTTTCTGACTGGTAACTATACCAGTTTTACTAGTATCTATTAATAACATATTAATACTTTAGCTACTAGTAGTAACATTTTAAATCTTACTAATATATTTTTTTTTTTTTACAGTTTTATTTTCAAATTAGCATTATTATACCGAACTCTTATCTGTAACATTACATAAGTCAGAAGCAAATATTTATTATATGAACCACAGAGCCCCATAAGATTATTTTAACAAGCAATTGTTACCATTAACGCAAGAATATATTGAAGTCATTATTAAAACATTTAGCATCCTAAATAATAGTATTACAAACTTTAAAGTAGCAAAAGAGGTTTTAGAAATCTGGGTGTCATATTTTTCAGTGCATTACAGCAATAAATGTGTAAATCAAAGTGTACTCTTTATACTGGGTTTTTAAAGTTAATTTATTTATTGGACGTGAACTAAAACGTGGAAACTTCATGTATGTTATTCTTGCTAGACAAGGGACATCCAGTGGATAACGAAGTTCAACTTTGAGAACGAAATTTCCCAAACTGTATTCTCGGATTGTTAAAAAAAAATAATATCAGAACTATATTTTATACGTGTCATGTACGACGAGTGAGAGATGAACAGCGTGGGGCGGTAGATTATTATGATACAGTTGGGCCCTGAGGACATCCGGAGTCACAGCTGTTTCCGCAAAGCTTTGTTTACCCAGGTGGGTAAACTGACACGTAAACTCAGGCACTAAAGGGCTGTACTATGGTATAAAACGAAACTAGTTAATTTTACATATATAGTGAATGTCACAATCTAATCTTTCACCATGTGTGGAATATAAAAGATATTTCGTGAAACGTTTTAATGTGTACGTAAAACAATGTTGTGACAAACTGAATATTTCACAATACGTCTACTGTAGCGCTTTCAGTGTAATGGCCACCAGAGTTGCAACTAACTTCCTGCCATACGTGAACAATTCCAGCTAGATTTCCAAAGACTCTCTCCGCATCTGCGAAGCGCACAACAAACAGGAAACGCTCATGTCGTGAGTTTGACAGACATAAAGCTTTGACCACTCAGTGTCCAGGGAGTCGAATCACACAGCCAATCACGTCGTAGAAGAAAGGCGGGTCTTCCGTTTACGTGACGCAAATTTCACTGGTAATCTCCGAAGCCCCACCTTTTGTGTTTCCCGCACCGTCAATCAAAAATAAGAAAAAAAATCGACCCGAATCTCCGATCACAGCCCGCCTTTGATTAAAACAATCATGTTGGGAGTTTAAATGAACAGATAAACCTCCGATTTTTTACCTTTTCACGCTATGACTGGTACGTAACACTTAGCCCGATCGAAGCACAGCACCGCCGGTGAGTTTGGAGAGCCATTAGCCAAGCGAGCTAGCTCAGTGTTTAATCTTTCTCAGCAGCGACGCTAACCGTTAGCCAGCTAGCCTCACTTTAACAAAGTAAACATTTGAAAAGACTGTTGCTCAGGCAACGGGAAAGCAGAAAGAACCGCCTGATTCGTTTAAATTCCAGGCGGTTTGGCGGCTAATCTCCGCCTTTTCGAGGTGGGAGTTCGTTGAGCATGAATTTGTTTTGAGTTTTTTTTTTTTTCTCTCGCTGTGTCTCCGTAGCCCCAGAACAGCCAGCGAAACAGCAGGAAATGGCTGCCTTGGACGTGGACAGCAGTCAGAGCGACTTTCTGCAGCCGGCCAGCGGCGCCCAGGACCAGGTATGAAATTCCCCTGTTGGTTTCTCGCTTCCCCGGCGCTGTCTTGCGGGGTGTTGTGGTGTTTTGGTGAAGTTCACACGTTTTAAATATAGGGGAAAAGTCGAACACTTCCTGTGAGCCTTCGCTTTGTACGGCCACCCACTTTCTTACCCATTTAAACCCGCCCATTGTGGGTCGGACAGTCTCGCCACCGTCGCCTTGCCCGCTTTACCTGCGGTGATCCCGGGTCACCCCCACGATAGGGGAGGACCCCTCCGCCGGGAAAAGCCTCCACCCCTACCCAGGCTGTCACATATCTTCCACAGCTCCACCATTCCCCCTGGAGCGGCTGCGTGCATAGACCTGGCAAACAGAAGCTCTTTGTCACCTTTTGTCATGTGCACTTGACTTTTGAAATATTACAGATCATTTATTTGCCTTTTATGACCGATGCACAGCTTGAAAGACGTTATTGTTTGCTATTAAATAGACAACTGAACCAAAGCCCTGAATGACACCCTAAAACAATAAATGCAGGTTGAAATGAAAATAAAAAAAAATGCTAAATGCATGTTATAGATGTTACTGTGAACAATTCATCTGTTTTGTTTTTTTTTTTTTTTTTTTTTTTGTTTTGACTTAATGTTTAATTAAAATGTCATAAACAGAGCTTCCAGGGGGGAACGTCAGACTTCTCCCAATCATTTAGTCTGTTTAAACCCCACTCTTACAAGCTCGTGTTCATCTGCCTACATTTTTGAGTGCAACACCCACATCTCAAGCAAAAACTTTGTCTTTGTCCTACTTTTTTTTTTTTTTTTTTTTTTCTTCGATAATCTGTTACATTTGGATGTACATCACAATACGGAAGAAAAGATCTGTCGCCACTTGCACTCGCAAGTTTAAGTACTATGTTTAATGTCAAAAGTTCCTTTTTGTGCTTCAACTTTATCCTCACCGAGGTCTGATACTTTATTGGATTTTGTGCATAAATGGTTTATAACGTCTTTATAACATTGGGGGATTATAGTAAAGGCTTATCATAATTTTACTTTAATGTATATTGTTTTTCATGCTTTTCTATTTCCATATTTTTATCTTTGATTAGGCCCGTTAACACCAAGGATGATAACTTTATCTGTAAAGTTTTAATAATCGCTCTAATTGTATTAGAATAGTGAAGTCCACACCAAAGTTATGACGACAACGTCCCAGATAGGAATAATAATAATAATTGGAATAATTTTCAGAATGACCGCTAATTAGAATCCACTCGACTTTAATGAGATTAAAAAAGCGGCAGGCAACTGCAGCTCTTGTTTATTATAAATGGAACATTGTTGTGAACGGACCTTTAAACTAAATGTTGTGAAATGTTTGTGTATATGGTCAAATTTATCATTAAGTATTAGTACTAATATCATAGTTTTATCTCCACTCCACAGCAGACCACAGACCTCACGGCCATCCAGTTAACGGGCTCCTCTGATCGCTGGGAGGTTCTAACGCCTGTGAGCTCAGTGAAAGACGAGCCAGCAGTAGTGCAGGTACCCAGCGGAGGACTTCTGGGCAGCAATGGGCAATATGTGGTGCCACTACAGACTATGGCAGGGCAGACTCAGCCTGTTTTTGTGACGGCTGGGGTAGATGGCACCAGTGCTAATGGGGTGCAATACCAGGTCATCCCTCAGCTCCAGGGGACGGATGGGGCTTCACTAAGCTATGCAGCACCAACTGCAGACGGAAGCACGCTTGGCACTGACATTGCTATCCTTCCGGATGGAACGCAAGGCATTGCCACCAATGCTAATGACCTTCAGGGCCTACTGAGTCAAAGTGGGCACGTGCAGCAGATACCCACCGTCTCATTGGCCGGCTCAGGGTTTGGCACGCAGGGCCAGGTTGTCGCTAATATGTCGATGGGGCTGCCAGGCAACATCACTTTAGTGCCGATAAATAGCTTGAGTAACGTGGATCTCGAGTCTCTGGGATTGGCTGGGGCTCAGACCATAGCGACAAGCGTTACCGCAGATGGGCAGCTCATCATGACCGGTCCCACCACCTCAACAAACGATAACCAGGGTGAAAGCGGCAAATGCACAGAGCCACTTAACGCCAATGACGCTAACGCTAATGCCTTTGTGCCAACCTCCACCTCTTCCACGACTACATCACTTCCTGAGACAATAGACGGGACTGGAGTTCTCACCCAAGCCACTGCGGTATCAGCCGGGCAGCAGGATCCATCTTACATCCAGCAGAACCATACGTCTGGTGGCGAACCGGTGGTGCAACTCTTACCAGCGCAGACGGCGGATGGAACTGCGCAGACACTACAAAGCGTGCAGCTGTTGAATGCTGGTACATTTCTGATCCAAGCTCAAACCGTCTCTCCTACCGGCCAGATCCAGTGGCAGACCTTTCAGGTTCAAGGAGTTCAGAACCTGCAGAATCTGCAGCTACCGTCTGCTGGTGGCGTCTCATCTCCCCAAATTACCCTCGCCCCAGTGCAGACCCTTTCTCTCGGGCAAACTGGCACCACAGGCGCAGTGGGGCAGATCCCGAACCTTCAGACAGTCACGGTCAACTACGTTGGTCAGTACCAGCAAGATGAGAACACAGAGAGCCACTCAGGTATGCAGGAATACACAGACTTCATAGAGATTTAAAAAAAAAAAAATTATGCTCATCTCTAAAAATGTCATCTTCACTGAAATAGCTTTTTGCAAGCACAATTTCTGAATTCCTTATCTAGTAATAATGAATGACTAGAAAAGTCAAGAGTGTGGGAACCGTGTTTGAATTAAAAGATTAGTTCACTTTAAAATGAAAATTACCTCAAGATTTACTCAACCTCAAGCCATCCTAGGTGTATATGGCTTTCTTCCTTCTTGATGAACACAATTGGAGTTATATTAATAAATATCCTAATGCGTCCATGCTTTATAATGGCAGTGAACCAGGGCAACGAGTTTGAAGCTCAAAAAAGTGCATCCATCCATCATAAACGTACTCCACACGGCTCCGGGGGGTTAATAAAGGCCTATGTGTTTGTGTAAGAAAAATATCCATATTTAATAAGTTATAAAATAAAATATATGGCTTCCACCAGACCACCTTCTGTATTCAACTTACGAAAAAGCGTAACTGTCGTCGCGTCAGTTAAGCTTTTTTCGTAAGATGAATAGGGAAGGCGTAGGACATAGTGCAAGAGTTTTGAACTGCGAGAGGCCTTATGCTTTCTTTTGTAAGTTGAATACTGAAGGCGGTCTGGCAGAAGCTAGATATTTTGCTTTATAACTTTATAAATATGGATATTTAAATGCTTCGCTTCGCTTCAGAAGGCCTTTATTAACCCCCCGGAGCCGTGTGGAGTACGTTTATGATGGATGGATGCACTTTCTTGAGCTTCAAACTCGTTGGCCCCGTTCACTGCCATTATAAAGCTTAGAAACGTCAGGATGTTTATTAATATAACTCCCGATTGTCATCTGAATGAAGAAAGCCATACACATCTAGGATGACTTGACGGTGAGTAAATCATGGGGTAATTTTTTTATTTTATTTTAAAGTGAACTAATCCTTTAACTTAAGTCATTAAGTTGGTCTTTACAACTTTTTTTAATAAATTGTGTACCTGCCAGTTGTTTTATTTTGGGGAGGTTCTTGATTGTTTTGGAGTCTGTTTTAAAAGATTCTCTCTCTCTGTTTTTGCAGATATTCAAATTAAAGAGGAGCCAGAGTCAGATGATTGGCCAAATTCCACCCTGAACACCAGTGATTTGTCACATCTGCGTGTGCGGTTGGTTGAGGAGGATATGGAGGGAACAGGCCAAGAGGGAAAAAGACTACGCAGAGTAGCCTGCACTTGCCCCAACTGCAAAGAGGCTGGAGGAAGGTAATGTACATGTCAATGCAGAAGCACGAGTTCTGTTTTAAAAGCCAAATTCACTGGTTGTGTAATTTTTTTTTTTTTTTTTTTACAATTTTAAAATTGTGTGTAATTTCAGAGGGTCAAGTATGGGAAAGAAGAAACAACACATTTGTCATATCCCTGGGTGTGGTAAGGTGTATGGTAAGACGTCTCACCTCCGAGCTCACTTGCGCTGGCACTCAGGAGAGAGACCCTTCATTTGCTCATGGAGTTACTGTGGCAAGAGATTCACCCGCAGCGACGAACTCCAGCGTCACCGCAGAACACACACAGGTATGGGCACAGGGACTGTGTAGGATCTGGAATTACATCATCCAACTCTTGCTGTATTTTTTCTTTGCTTCTCCAGGTTAATAGGCTGAGTAGTAGTTCTAGAGGTTGATATCAGACATGGCTTTACAGTTTTATTTTTGTTTTTCAGGAGAAAAGAAGTTTGTGTGTCAAGAGTGCTCGAAACGTTTCATGCGCAGCGACCATTTGGCCAAACACATTAAAACTCACCAGAACAAAAAAGGGCTAAACTCCAACACTGGGGCAGGTCAGACAGAAGCTGCTGCCCCCTCGGACACCATCATCACCGGGGGTGGAGCCACTCTCATCCTCACCAATTTGCAACAGGCTGGCACCCAGGACCTCCTTTCAAACTCCGACCTCCCACTCCAGTTGGTCACTGTGTCTGCCAGCGAGGTCATGGAGTGACCAAAATCACGCCCACTTTCACAGCTCGTCTGCTTTTCACTATCAATTTTTATATATATATGATAAAAAAAAAAATATATATATATATTATAAATATATATATTTTAAAAATGACTTATCCATTTATGTTCAATAGCAGTCTTTTGTACAAACAAGGCAAAAAATGACATTAAACGTGGTTCCAGTTTCCACTGACACACACACACACACACACATACACACACACAGACGCTCATATTATGAACTCGTGCTCCTACACAAATACATACACAGAAATGCCTTATTTTGTATCATAATCTGTAGTATAAAATGCTGGAGTTGCATGTGTTTTTACTTTTGCTCATGTATATGTTCAGGGGACGATCATTTGAGAGAGTGTGATTGTGTTATGGTACACGGAAAAGCCCGGATGTGTGTGAGTGATGACAGTGAGACTGTTCTGTGAGAATGACAGCAGGAGAAGGACACAGTCTGCTGTGAGGGAGACTTACTCATGATCTGTCCATTTTTATCCTCCTCCCTCTCGGCTGGCCTTCGTCCAAATGTGTCTTCACTCTTTGCTTTTATTTTTATTTGATGTCATGTTAGTGGTCTTTGAGCTCTCGGTCACGTGTCCTCTGGATCTTGTTCGAGGATCTTCTGATTTCATTGTTCTGCTGCCCACATGCAACTCGAACAAGACATCAGGTGGCAGAGTCAAACAATCGTGTAATAAACTTTCTTTTTCTTGTATTGTTGTTCTTATTGCTCTCCAGATTATTCCTGTAACATTCATAATGTATCTTCCATTTCTTCTTTTTTTTTTTTTTTTTTTCTTCAGCCCAAGCTGTTTATAGCCACAATTTATGTAGTCTAATACTGATTCTGTTGTATCAAAGACTCCTCGTTTGATTACTTTTTAAAAGTGTAAAATTTGATGTTACTTTTGTACAACTTTTTTTTTTTTTTTTTTCAAATGGAAAACAATTAAAGTCAGAAAACTTCCTATGACTCTTCATAACTATATATGTATATGCTTCAAATTTTTGGTGTTGGTATGTATACACTGAATGAGAGAATTAACCATATGCCCATTATACCTCATAATACTGGCTTTTTAAAATAGCATACTGCCATGCTACTATTTGCACAGTATTTGGATTACAGAATGCACCTGGATGCCTTACATTGGAGAAACCAAAATATTTAGTATACAACAGAGAACACTCAGTTGAGTATATTGTATCCCACAATGCAATGTGTCCAAATTGATTTACGTTTCCAGTCTGATGAATGTCCCATAAGTAGTATCAGCTGTCATATTTTTACATTTACATTTTGGTACACTTTTATATAATGGGATTAGTTTGATTAAATAAATAATTTAGTGAAAATAATTATTTTTATTTCTGAGATACCTAAGATTGTTTACTGTTATTTACTGAATTGACATATATGCTACAACAATGTTTGTAAATGTGTGCGCACTGTTTATAATAAAGTAGGCAGTATACAGTCTATACTGTGCAGTATTCTGTAAGAAGTACACTAGTATTTTTTTTCTGGACACTGCTTCGCTTTATTTCACAGAACTGCTAGGTTATGTTTGGAATTGAATATTCGTAGTTTTCTCTACTGAATCCTGCACAGTATATACCAAGTACGTACTACCCACTACTTTTAGCCACGTACACACTGCACTGCAGCTAAATCCGGTTGTCAGTTTTAGTGCTTAATCTTGTTCTGTACACACACAGTTCAGTAATTTACGGGAGTGACAACCGCATTTACAAAAATACTACTCAGTGTGTGTGGCACCGAACTAAACAACTACTTGTTAATGACGTATGACGTCGAGAGATATGAGAGGTGACAGACGAGGGCTGCATCCGAAAACTGAAAAATGCTGCCTTCGGAGGACGCATTCCAAGGTAGGAAGGCATCAAGGCACGTCCGAATCCAATGTTAGCTTCACTTCCTGTCTCCTGAGATACCTTCATCTGATCGTTTTTTGAAGGCAACATAGATGTATCCTTCGCTGCCGTTGATATCCCACAATCCCGTGCTTTCCATTCTGACAGTTGAGTTAAAAAATAAAGATGGCGTCTGAAAGTTGCGGTTGGTTGTCAGTTTGTGTATAAATGTATGTTTTGACCATTGTTTTCCACTTTTGATGTCATTTCTAACGCGAAGTTACTATTGTAGTAACGTTACTTAAATATTCGCTTAGTTATCACCAAAGCTCGCGCTATTTTGCTGTACATCATTAAACCATTACCGCTGCCTCAGAAGTCTGTCCGAAATCAGTTTCGTGAGGTGCCTTCGTGCGTAAACGCTACCTGCAAAGTCATTATGTAGCCCCGCCCCTTTTCAGCGCTGCGCTCGTTTGACTTCCGGTTTGTATTTCCACATTCTTACGTATTTATGAATGAACTGCTCGTTTTAAAATCTTCCCGGTCTACTGACATTTGTTTAGACATCTGTTTTAAACATTACAATGCTCATGTTAACTCAACAATAAGTAAACCCACTTCACCAGCTAATTATTCTTTGATAGCGAAATATACAGGGCTACCGTAAAAACGGAAGTTCAAAGACAAAATTCTAAAGATGGCTGCTCGCATTTATAGGGGAGGGTCAAATTATAAATGTATATAAAATGAATATATTTACATATATGGAGGCACACATATGTTAAAATACTAAAAAGGAGCATTAATTGAATATTTGAATATATGTTTCAAAATAGATTTACATATATATACAGAAAAATAATATATTAACAAATATTAGAAATTAATATATGCACATATATTGCAAATTAATGCATTCACATAGATGGATATCTAAACTTATTTACATATAAAGGAAATAAATATATGTAAATATTTCCAATAAAAATGTATTTACATGTTTAATATATGTGAAAAATATTAAAAATGAGCCAACATCAAATATTTAAACATATTTTTAATATATATTTCAAAATATATTTGCATTTAAAGTATAAAATATATTTTCTTCTGTTTAGATTTAAGGCATTTAAATATACGAAAATCTGTTTTTATTAATATATTTCAATTTACGTGACTTTTTTTTATTAAATGCTTGAAAAAAAACAACAACAGTAACAACGATTGTCATCATTGTCATATAACAATAAAACAATATGCCAAAGTCCAACAGTCTTTCAGTCCAGATTAAGTGCCAAGTCCTTAAACACAGCCACTGTTCTCATAGCTTTCAGGTTTTTAGAAGATTCAATAGAGTCAAAATACACTTTTATCTCATGTTTAAATCTTAAAAAAAGAGGTTTGCACTTTGAAAATTTACATTTATGAATGTGATATTTGGCTAACAGAAAAATAAGGTTTATAAAATAAATATCATTTTTACATTTCTGTATGTAAATTTAAAATTTGGATTCACATAACGTTTAATAACGTCACAAATGTCACACCAAAATGTCAGTGTGTGAGAGCAGTTCCAAAATAAATGTAAAGTACTTTCAGGTTTCTCTAAACAAAAAGAACAGAGGGTATTAATATCATTCTTAAGTCTTCTGAGAGAGCACTTATCTGGGTAAAACCTATGAATTAGCTTAAAGGTTATTTCTCTCACTTTGTTAGTTATCAGATACTTGTGAGGTAATGTCCAAACTTTTTTCCAGGGAATGTCATTTACAAGTCCATTCCAGTAAGAAATGACATATGGCATAGAAACAGATTCCTCCTGAAACAAGACTCTATTTTTCTTATTTTTTTATTTAGATGAAGAAAGGCACTGTTTACCTACAAATGTTTTACATAGATCCACTGAGTGACAAAAAGAAAACCCTTTAAAAAGCATAAGAACTCCTTGTGGCACTGCATCAGCCACAATCGCAAATTTTTTTGGAGTAACAGGAATTCCATGCTTTACTAAGAACTCAGAATAATTACAAATTGAACCATTCTGATTGAAAAGTTGAGATACAAAAATAATTCAATTTTTAAACTAACTATCAAAGAAAAGAGATTTATGTTTATACAGTAGGTCCTTATTATTCCAGATTATACATGGGGTGTAAAATTGTTTAAAAATGAGGGACCAAGCTAATAACATTTGCCTATGAAAAAGGGATAATTTGATAGGGATTTTCATTATGCTATAATTACAGGTTAATAAGAATTTTAAACCACCTAGTTTTGAAAAAAATGACATTAGGGATCAAATTCCAGATAGATGCGGGCTTATTAATAAAGTTTTTTATCCAATTTATTTTAAAGGTGTTGTTTAAAGTGGTAAAATCAAGAAAATTTAAACCCCCCTTCTCAATGGTGTTAATTTACGTGACTTCTGTATGGGCCCCTTTGTTTTACATTTTACAATTTGACCTCTGATTATGAGTATGTACAATTATATGGTTTACTGCCACCTAGACTAAAACGTCAGTTCTTCATAGAAACCTTTTGTGGACATAAAACTTTGGCGTCAGTAGAGGGCAGTGTGCTACTTCTAGTTAGTGACAGCAAAGCACATTATTTTAAACGTGTGAGCGCCACAGGCTGCTGTCGTTTTATGTTGCTATTACTTTAATTTCTCTTCTGTATGTGCTTCAGAACTATGAATCAATTTTAAAATACAAGTGTATTACATGTGCATTAGATAAGCTTAAACTATCCAGCTGGATGTGTGGGTATCAGGTTATACAGTTTGTCTATGCAAAAGTGCACCCGATACCTTTGCTGGCTTTTCCAATGCACACTCAGGTTTCATTAGCACCAGGTGTGTCCTTCTCTCACACAACGTGGGTACAGATACACAAAAGCTATTGACCCTGTTGCCATAGTGGCCTGACTCCACAGGAGGAGTTCAGTTTCTCTCCCCCACTGGAGAAGAAGGCAAAGGACGACCCAGTGTGTGGGACATCATCCATTTTTGTGATGGAAAGATACTGATGATATAAAAACATCAGGATCAGACTCAGAAAGCTGATAGAAGTCTGCTAGAGGTGAGAGATTTGATACCACAATATGACAAAGTCTTAGGTTGGTAGATTTAAATGGACAATTTACCCTGGACTTTATGGCATGAGTAGTTCCCCTCTTTTCTTTCGTGTCTCTCAGTATGGCTGAGGTTGGTGTGCGCGTTCCTTCGGACCAGGTGAAGATGAGCGCTATCTCTGATGAGCGAGTGGACTTCCTAAGGGAACAGGCCTTTACCGTTCTACGACTCAAAACAGACAAATGGAACCGTTTTATTGGATTGGAGGAGAATCAGAGGGCTCTGCTTGACTTCCTGGACCAGGGCTGGCGAGAGTATCTCATTTTGTTTATGGGACCAGGAGGAACTCTTCATGCAGGAGATGAACAGGTGAGTATATCAAATACACTAATACACACTCATCTTCAATGTTGGGACTAACAGAAAGATCAACCTGCCTTGCTTTGTTCTATGTGTGGCATTAGGATGCCGTGTAGCATTTCTTCTGGAAGTGTCTCTCATGTTCAGTGCACTGATTGGCTTTTGGTATTCGAAATAAGTCATCACTTGTTTCGAGTGCTTTCGCTTCTGAAAGCACTACACCCGTCTTTTCCTCCCCAAAGAGCTCCTCTTCCTGGTGGACCAAGCTTCTGTGTGTGCTTAAAAAAAAGAAGGGTGTCATCTCCAAAACCACTTTTAGGACCCAGCTCTGGCTTGGAGAGGTTGCAGCACAACCCATGGACCACGCTCCTGTGCTCATCTCTCAGGTAACCAGAAGTCTTTCAGTCATGCTGCGTCTTTTAGAATAGAATGGAAAATTGGAAAAATCGATCTATCGATATATATATATATGGGTCATTGACAAATAAGTTTTTTAAAAGTGTAAAAAAAAGTTTATTAAGTGTTAACAATGAGATTATGTGGTTTTTATAATCAATTAACACTGCTTTTGTCATTTTTTACAAGATGGACAAAATTTGTCACCAAAAAGTCATTCGGTTTAACCAAAATTTTGGTTTTACCGAATGACACTTTTGGTAGCTAGTTTAGCTAGCTAGTTAGTTAGCCTGCTAGCTAGCTAGCAAAAGGACAATCAAACATTTTATATTTAGTAAGTTTTTAAAATATTACAACATTTTCCATGTTTTATAGCGGTTGTACCGAATGACCTGATGTTTCGGGACATGTGTATGAGCAAGTGAAAAAATGGATTTTTCAAATAGTTAAAAGAGAGTTAGTTACTTTGCATCATGACCATGTGGTCCTGTGCAGGCGTCTGAATGATGTCACATCCTGTCACATGATACTGACAACATGACTTGATCCAAAACAGTCCCTTTATACTGGTTACTCCAAATGACATCAATGAAATTAATTTTTCTGGACATTCTTTCTCATAACAAAGCAACGACTTCTACACATAATTTTAATACCGTTTTGCACTATGTTGATATATGATGTTATAAAATCATGCCAGAATAAAAAATATATACATTTATTACATTTTAAGATATTTTAATCACAAATAAAATGGCTGTATTGGCTTCGGTTAAACCGAATGACCTTTTGACACTTCAAAATCTTTAAAATACCTTTATATGTAGCAAAATATAATTAAAACCTTTTGGATTCAATAAAAGATCTAGTTGTACTACCTTACATACTTTGGATGTCATATCTTTGTTTTTTATTATTATTAAGGCCTTTGGACAAAAAAAATGACGTCATTCACCCCCATATATAAATATATATTATTGTCGTTTTTCTTTTTTTAAATATGTCTTTGTTTATTTTAAATAATATTTGTTTATATATATGTTATTATTATTTTATATATATATATATATAAACAACTATGTACATATATATATATATATATATAAAATCAAATATGTATATATATATTAGTACTTCAACTTCAGCTTGTTTTATTTAAACTAGTAGTTATTTTTCATTTTCATTTATGTTTTTTTCAAGTTTTTCATCTAATATTTTATTTTCAACAAAATACATTTTTAATAGTTTTAGTTTTAGTTAACAACAAAAGTTTGACGGAAGTGAAATCATAATAACTCTAAATGGAAATCCTCAGTCAGTGAGTGCATGTTTGTGTAGGTGTTCGTCTCAGTGCTGGGAAGTCCCCTGAATCAGTCCGCCTGGCCCCGGGTGGTTGGTCAGGACATTTGCAGGCACCTTGAGCATCTGCGCAGTGAAGCAGTCACACTGAGAGGGCGAGCACAAGGACGAACGCTACTGCCCCTGCCACTGTGTGTGGAGAGAAAAGATGAGCAACAGCTCAGGTGTGAACGTGCGTCTGTCAATCATTCAGTCATCTTTTTCAAACATTTACCAAGTTTGTGATATCATGTAACATTTATGTGTGTGTGTTTGTAGCTCGGATTCCTGTCTGATTGACAGGGCGTTACTGTACTCCATTGAGACCATGGTGATCCAGTGGTGTCGACTGATGGGCTCTGTGCTGCAGCGGGACTCGTCTAAGCTCCTGCACCAGGGGGACCACCCAGGCCCCACAGTGGAGCTCAGTTTCTGGACTAAACAGAAGGAAAACTTACTAGGAATACAGAAACAGGTGGAAATAAAGTCGATTTCCGTGTGTATGCTTTCATACGTATTTTAAATGTGCTGAAGTCAGAGTTTAGTGCTTGCAAGACAAAAATAATTTTCTGCTGTTAATTCAGCTCAACTCATTAAAAATACAATCTTTACTTAAAGATTTTCTTTTGTTTTGTCATCTAATTGGAAATGTATTAAAATCTCCCATTCTTTGGAGATGAATGGTTGGTTTTCAAAATATAAAAACCCCCCGTGATTGTATGTAATATTTGCAAACCTCATTCTAACATTTACATTAATTGTGACTGGCTTTAAAGGGGACCTATTATGCCACTTTTCACAAGATGTAATGTAAGTCTCTGGTGTCCCCAGAATGTGTCTGTGAAGTTTCAGCTCAAAATACCCCACAGATCATTTATTATAGCTTGTCAAATTTGCCCCTATTCGGGTGTGAGCAAAAACACACCGTTATGGTATGTGTCCCTTTAAATGCAAATGAGCTGCTGCTCCCCACCCTTTTCCAGAAGAGGGCGGAGCTTTAACAGCTCGCGCTTCGGTTGCTCAACAACAACAAAGCTGGAGAATCTCACGCAGACAAAATGAGGATTGTCAGTAACGGTGTTCAGCCTTACATTGTTCAAACTGGAGTCGACACTGATGGAGAGACTCAGGAAGAAGTTACAACTTTTAGAATGCAACTGGACATTTCTGAACGGTTAGTGGATAAATTTATGTAGTTGCTGTGGAGTTGATAGCATCAAATAGCATGTGCCGTCATGTTAATCTTTTGTGCAAATCCAGTGTTGAATTGACCCTCGTTTGTGAAGCAGTCCGGCGTAAAATGACGGCATGACAACAACACTCGACTACAACAACTCTTCCTCTTCTCTAAAGCAGCCCAACATGGCCTCATCCCCTTTATTGCATGTTCTCGGGGGCAGGGTTTATGTAAATTTTGGGGTTTGTGATGTCACCAACCTGGGAAGAAGCTCATCGTAGTATATACCAGCCATTTGTTGTAGTCCTTAAAAAGCGATTTCTGTAAAAGAAAATATCTCCCTTTGCATTGAACTTTGAGCGTTGTAACTTTGCAGATGTTGTTTATGCTCAAACAGCAACATTACACACTAACTAAAGTTAAAAAAGTGAAATCATAATCAAGGACCCCTTTAGTCAAATATCTAGGTTATATGATTTTTCTAAAGTGGAGTTTTAATCAGTCTCTCTCTTTCTCCCTCTCCCTCCGTCTATATGTATCTAACTTCACAAACTAACGTTTACTAAAAATCTACAATATTAATGCGAGCACTGGTATTTCCTTCTGAAAATGTGAATCAATTGTCATTTATTACAATCTAATTTTATGTTTATTTTAACATTTAAATTGACTGAATTAATACTGAAATAATCCAACTCTGGTTTATTTGTGCAGCTGCAGAACCCAAAAGTTGATCAGGTGCTGGAAATTCTGCGGAGGATCAAGAGCAGTTACTATGCTTCCTTTTATGACATTATTCAAAAAGTCAACCATGGTAATCACATCTTAAATGTGTACAGACGCTCTCGTTTTAACATTCTGACATTTATGTAAACTGCATTATATGTATGTTTTTATTTGCATAATATAGTCTGGCCTTGTAGTTCAAATCTAGGCTGGTAAGTGAAAGCTTGTAGGTTCAGATCCCACATTGGAAGCTACTTTCTACTCTCTTTTTTCTAGCGGTGATGGAGGCAGAGGACATAGACCTACACTTGAGGACCTTACGGCGGCCCATAGCTGCATTCGAGGAACGGAGCTTCACTGATCTGGAGCCGTTGATTCCCGCTCTGTTTCACACACTCTCTCTCATCTGGACACACTCTCACTTCTACTGCCGCCCACCACGCATCGTCACACTACTCACAGAGTTCTGCAACCTACTCATCGACAAGGTGCTTTTGTTTGTTTGCTTATGTGAATTCTTATTAACTTCTTATCTGAATTATTTTGTATGATGTGATGTTTATATAATGTGTGTATGTGTACATATGGTTCTGCAGGCGTCTGTGTATCTAATTCCTGAGGAGCTCTTCAAAATGGAGTTAGAGGAGGGTATGGACCGGGTTCGAAAGGCCGTCCAGGTGTTTTGGACATTCAAGCGCAGTTTTCAGCAGCACAGAGACAAACTGACACCCACTGGACCCTATAGCCACCCAGGACTTATGGTTAAACCGTGGGACTTTCCCTCTGAGCTTGTGTTTCACCGCACTGACTGCATCATGGAGAGACTGCGCATGATTGAGGTGTGTGTGCACAAATCCATCCCCACTGAAAAAAGCTCAGTATATAATTTAGTATTTTTCTGATCTTGACTGTAGCGTAAAAAAAATCATTTTCTTTTTTTTAGTGCATAACATTTAGGTCTTTAGTTGTGTTAGCTTTGGTCAAGTCAATGAATAGACCACTATTTTTTCCTTCACTTTAAAAAAAAATGTTTTTTAAAACGTTTTAAGCATTTTTAAATGAATCACTGTGTTGCTCTTTCAGGAGTTGTTTGCCTCAGCTCTGGACTTTCTAAAGCTGGAACGGATTGAGCTGGGCGGCTCTAGAGGGAAGATTCTCAGTGAGATGGTGTATAGCATGAACGACGAGTTCCTGGACAGCTGGAGAACTCTGAGAGAGAGCAAATATGACCCACTTGACTACAACAATAAGGTATATAATATTGTGAAATATTATTACAATTTAGTCCTTGTGCATCCTTATGGACATTTTTGTCTTTTTCAGTTTTGTTTTTTTGATCATTTTGCCTGTGTTAATGCCAATTGTACAAATTTTGGCTCAGGTGTGTATTTTTTTTGGAATTTTACTATTTCACCCCCTTTTCCTTTAATAAATCTATCTACACTAGGTACACAAAATAGTTCCATTTAGGACCTTAAGGACAAAAATGTCCCCATTGAAACCCATTAAAACTGCAGTTTTTATTCCTAGGGCCATTTAACTATAAAATTATGCAATCTTTGTTCATAGGCTTTCATTAAGGTTTCAAAATTAAAATTTTGACTTTTTTACCAAATGGTGCCATTTTCTCAAGTTTGGCCTATAAAGCAAATGCTTTCTTTATTCCTAATTTCTGCTTCTGCATATTATAGAGCCAGTTGGATAAATTATGCAGCTGTAATTGTGTTGGTGTGTTGGTATAGATGTCAGAGTGTGGTTTATATGTGTGTATTAAAAGAATTTTGTGTATTTGTGCGTGTAATATTTGAGAGAGAAAAACTGTACTGCAAATCACAAATCCAACCACTGTGTGTACCAGCGGAGCTTTGCTGGCATCTAATGGGGAAAATTTGGTACTGCGCCAAAACAAAATCTTACTGAAAGCTAATTTTTTGAGATATCAACCTCAAATTTGAAACACAACTTATTTAGATGTATGGTTTTGATTTTCTAGCAATTTTAGAGTTCAACATGTTTCATAAAATATATATTTTATATAAAATAATGTTCATAAATCATTTTCATAAACTTAAACTTCTATAACATTTTTCTTATTTCACTTTTTAAACTTTTTTTACTTCAACAATAATCTGCCATGGGTCTTCTTTAAAATGAGCAAACTTAAGTCTGTGCTCCAAAGCTTCAAATTTTTATGCAAGTTTTTGGACATGCACATGCTTGACCTATGTGTAACTTTTTTAATTGACACACAAGGATTAAAATAGCTGTTTTCTATTTTAATAATATTTTTTAAAATGTAAATTATTCCTGTGAAGGCAAAGCTAAATTTTTAGCAGTCATTTCTCCAGTCTTCAGTGTCACATGATCCTTCAGAAATCAGTCTAATAGCCTATGCTGATTTGCTGTTCAAGAAACATTTCTTATTATTATCATTGTTGAAACTAGGACACATGATATAGAAATAGAAATCTTTTATTACACTATGAATCTCTTTACTTCATACTTTCATTTTTGACCATTTTTTTTCAATGCATCCTTGCTGAATAAAAGTACCAGTACTTTAAATAAAAAAAGAAAAGTAAAAAATAAAATAAAAAATTTTACTAACCCCAAACTTTTGGGCAATAGTGTATGTGCTCACATTCATATATATGTACAATCAAACTCTCCCTGGTGTTTTCTAGGAGTTTGTCTGTGACTATAATCGATTCATGGAACAGAACAGAGACTTTGACCAGAGACTGGGAACAGTAATAAACTTGGCCTTCCAACACTCCCCAGGCTTAGAGTCTGCTTTTAAGGTATCACACACATACACACAGAGGCTCCGTAATGAGGGAATAGACTTGCATACAGTCTGCCAAACACAAACACAAGACTTTACTCTTTAGTTACATGAGTGTGTTTGCAAAAATCCTCTCTTTCAGTATCTAACAGTGAAAACCTGTGTGTGTAGCTCCTACAGATCTTTGGTACTCTGTTGGAGAGGCCGAGGGTTCACCAGCTTTTTGCTCCAAACTACTCTCAGCTGCTGGTCATGTTCCAGGAGGAGGTAAACCTCTGCCAGCACATGCTGGACACCCAGAGAGAGAGGGTTTGTATGACTAATAATTTGTATGACTAAGTGAAATTTGGGAGAATTTCAAAATGTGTTTTAGTAGCGATTGGCGCTTTCAAAACATTGCTTTGTGAAGCTTCGAAAGCTTTATGAATCTTTTTTTTCTTTTTCGAATCAGCGGTTCTGAGAGCGTTCTGATTGTTTGGCACTAGAGGGCGTTGAAGGTTCACCAAATTAGCGCCCTCTAGTGGCGAACCGTCGGAACGTTTATCCTTTTAATGTCTTCATCCCTATTTTTTTTACATTTTCGCTTTTGTGCTCCTGACAGGTGCTTCTTTCCATCCATCCTGTTCTTTCATGACGTTAACTTGTGCAGTTAACGCCATGAGCTGTATTTTGAAGTGACGAGAGAGCGTGCTCATGTTCACTTCTTACTTTCTATAATTCACAGATTTTAATTTTAATTTTATTTTTCTACAATATAAACTAAAACTGAAACTAAACTTAAAACCTTAAAAAACATTTTCGTTACTTAATAAAATATTTTAATGTTATTTGAAAAAATATAAATGTTAACTAATGAATTATTTCATTTTCTTATTAAACATCAAAAGAAAAAAAAACATTCATCTGGAAGAAGGGGGCCCAAAATTATGTCTTGCATACCCCCCATTAAAACTCTTCTTGATTATGTTATGAATTATATAACAGCTAGTTTAGGATTTTTCTGTTACTCTTTCTGTAGGTGTTACATCATTTTTTGAATCATTGTGACAGTGAATCATTGAATCATCATTCATTCAAAATAATTGATTCAGTCAGCAATAAAACACCACTGCACAAACAAAATAACGTTACATGAATAGGAGGCACGTGACTGGCTGTTGGTTGTATCTAGCGGTAACATTATAACACCGCAAAATATGAATATGCTATCGAGCAAGGCGCTTAACTTCAAGTTTCTTTGGTTAAAAGCATACTCACTGACTTTTGTGCTGTTGTTTGTGTTTCTGTGCAGCTGAGGAACGGCTGTCCCGTCCTTGGTAAAAACATGCCAGCCGTTGCTGGTAACCTGAAATGGTCTCAAGAACTCAGAGAACGGATCCTGTCAAACCGCAGTAACCTCAGCCAGCTTACACATATGTAAACAACACATCACACATGTACAAGACTCACACAAATACACATACATTTGCTTCTGGTGCCATATTTAACAATGTAATTTATGCCGTACTGTGTGTGTGTGTGTGTTAGGCCATTAGACAGTCCTGAGGCACAACAGGTGTTGCAGGTGTGTGAGTGTGTATTGGAGGTTCTGGATAAGATGGATGAAGAAATCTACACTAATTGGAGTGTTGGTTTGGACGAGTTGTGCCACACACATCTGAATGAACCACTGCTGATATTGGATGAGGAGAGCAGCTTTTACAGCGTGAACTTTAACCCTGCTGTAAGAAACATTCATAAACTCACATATTTCCCTCTTACTTCTATTGTTCTTAAATTTGGCCAAGTAAGCTATCTAGATCTGCTTACTAAGGAGACTTTTTTTATTGTAGGATGTCCCTAAATTATTTAGTTATTTAGTAAGTTTAAGATTTAGCTAACGTTTTGTCTCGCAAATATTTTGTCTCCCAAAGTACAGCTGAGAAACACACATGTACTCAAACACTCATGCTTTCTCCATGCTGTGTGATGTGGTTGTTTTAGTTGACATCTGTTTTGAGGGAAGTTAAGTATCTTGGAATCCTGAAGGACCACAACATTCCCAAGGCTGCTGTGAGTCTATACTCTAAACGGGAAATGCTTCACATGGTGAGACTGTGTGGCCATCTGTTCCTTTATATTTGCCAAGAAAACAGCTTTGTTTATTCAATTCTTTCAATCTTCTTTTGTTCCTCTCTCTCTCTGTGCATGTTTAGTACACCAGTACTCTGTTCCAGATCACTCAGTGGTATAATAAACTACACAGCACAATCCTGGCTGTTGAGCTGCGTTTGGTGCAGTCTGAGCTGGAGGAAGTGAGGTGTACCTTAATGCCAGCGTTAAAGGAACTGCGCTGGAGTGATGAGCACCTTGCTGACTACATCAAGAGGTACCCAGCTATCAAAAATATTCAATTCAGAAAAAAAACATTCCATGATTGATGTATAAATACCATTTTTGTGCTAACATCTTAAGAACACTATTAAAGACCTAGATAACTTTGAATGAGCGTTCTATTAACATTACTGCAAGAAAGTTTGCTCATAACTTTGAGAGAACCTTGCCAGAACGTTAGCTAGTTCTGAGAACATTCCCTGTATGTAATATAACAGATATATTCTCAAAAATTCAAAAACGTCTATGTTTGTAATATAATTGGACTACTATGTAAAGGTGCTTATGTTAACGAGTACTCTTGTGTGTGCTTGTAGCACACGTGATCTGGTGCGTGGTGTGTCGGAGCGTGTGCAGAAGAGCAAGGCTAATTTGGAGAAACTGCAGGGGCTGATGGGAGTTTTCAGTCACTCTGCTTGCATTACGCGTAGGACTAATCGTCGTGGCAATCTACTCAACCTCACCGATGTAGAGGAGAACTTCAAGCGGCAGTACGCCCTCATCGCTCGCACAGGAGAGAAGATTCATGAGCTTGTGCAGGTGTTGCTTTCACTGTTTGATTCAACACAATGAAAGAGGGACAAACTTGAAAAATTCTGAAGCATTGTTTGATAGAGAGAGCATGGACCCTGTTACACATTGCCTAAAATAACACACATTTGTTACCATATTAAATTAATTCTATTCTTTATATTAGTAGTGGGTGATATGACCAAAATCTTCACAATAAGAGAAATTTTATTTCATGATAAAACACGTGAGCAGTGTTTGGGGTAACGCATTTCAAGTAACATCAGTTATTATATCAGGTTACTTTTTCAAGGAGCTAGTAAAGTAATGCATTTCTTTTACATTTACAACAAAATATCTGAGTTACTTTTTCAAATAAGTAATGCAAGTTACTTTGTTTTCCCATTTATTGACTGACAGCTCTCCTGTCCCCATGTTGAGAGAAATCAGGGGTAATGTGCAGATGTGTTGTGTGCGCTGTGTAAACATGACGGTTATTTTAGTTCTAGACTAAATGTGAGCAGGGATTTACTCATCTTACTTGCAAAAAACAGATTCAGTATTCCTCAAAATGAATAAAAACAGTGAAATGCGACTTAAAGGGTTGGTTCACCCAAAAATTAAAATTCTGTCATTTATTACTCACCCACCCACATCCATAAGACCTTCATTTATCTTTGGAACAAAACTTAAGCAACAGTGCAAAAAAAAATCTTGACATACCCAAAACAGCAAAATATCTATTGACAGACACTTTTTATCATCCCCACAATATATATCTTCATACTGTCCAATTTCATGCTATGGCTGTGTAAGCGCACGACAAAGATGAAAGGAGAGAACTATAACAGTATTATTTATTATTTATTATAATCCTCAAGGCAAACACAGGAGAACGTAGGAGAAACCAGGTTTGATACTGACGACACGGAACAAAGAACTGAATGAACCGAGGGCTAATATACACACAGAGATAATTAACATAACAAGAAACATCTGCATAACTCAATCAATGACCATGGAGACAAACAAAGGAAGCAAAGCTTTGTTTCCAAAGCAAAGGAAACACTGGCAAACAGGAACTAGAAAATAAAACCAAAACTGACTATACATGTTACACCCAGCTCTACTTTATATATAAGCCATTAAAGGGTTAGTTCACCCAAAAATGAAATTTCTGTCATTAATTACTCACCCTCATGTCGTTCCACACCCGCAAGACCTTCGTTCATCTTCGGAACACAAATTAAGATATTTTTGATGAAATTAGAGAGGTTTCTTATTCCCCATAGAAAGCAACGAAATTACCACATTCAAGGTCCAGAAAAGTAGTAAAGACATCGTTAAAATAGTCCATGTGACTACAGTGGTTCAACCTTAATGTTATGAAGTGACGAGAATACTTTTTGTGCTCAAAAAAAATTAACAACTTTATTAAACAATTTGTTGTTATTTTGCTAGTGTAATCATATTTATAGTGGATTCTCACATGATTTCTTTCTTTCTGTCTCATTCAGGAGAACGCTGAGCTGCTTGGTGCTGATTTGGACTCAGAGGCTTGGCAGTCCTACACAGAACATGTGGACAGAAACATTCTTACTGGGTTCTGCAGCGCTGTGCGATGTTCCCTGCAGTACTTGGTTGAGAACACGGACCCAGCACTCCACATTGATCCCCTGTTCGAAGTTCAGCTGACACTGACCTCTGACATGATCTTTCACCCCTCGCTCAACCTCTCCAAGAAGGGCAACTTCTATGATATCATTGACCAGATGGTGTCAGATATTTTTAAAATGGCTTCTTTCATAAAAAGAGTGGCCAAGAGCAAACAGTCTGAGACTTACAAGGTATGTAACAATATATCTGTATGCATGTCTTGCACATATGTTCATGTTCACAGTGTATGAACTATAGGTAATTTTATAAGTTTATCAGAGAATGATTTGAAATGTATTTTTGTCATGCAAGCCTGCCACCTGATAAACTGGCTAAATGAGTAGTGCTTTCTGGAAAGATTTATAACTATTCATCATGACACGATGAGTCTGACTGTTGTTTATGTCAACTATTTCCTAGGCGGATGTAGATCAGATACCTGAGCTAGCGGAGTTGGCTCAGCTGGTGCGATACCGTGCACGTGGGGCCATTGCTAAGGTCAAAGAATTCCAACATTCCTTCGATTCCTATCGTTACCTCTGGACTGGAGACAGGGTGGAGTTTATGAGGCAGTTTCTGCTCTATGGACACGCCCTCTCTGCAGAGGAGGCGGAGCTTTATGCAGATTACGAGCTGCCCAAGAATCCACCCAAACTGCAGAACTTCAGAGAGCAGGTATCAGTCAGTCATCGCGTGAGGATTAAAATACACAATATTTTGTGTGATTTAAATATATGATATAAATATAGAAGCCAGTTTTCATTTTAGAGAAAATAAAATAAGTAATTGTCACTTTTTTTCATAATTGCGACTTTTCGAAGATTTCTAGGAGACTATTTCTCGTTAATGCTACTTTATTCACAATTTGACTATATCTGACTATATCTATAACTGAAACTTTTTACCTCACAGTATAAAAACATGACTTTATTTTTCATTTTAAACTTTATCTTTCAATTACCTTTTTTATCAAGTGGCAAAAATGGGAAAATACCTAATTTTCTTGGCGTAACAAATTGCACGTGTGGATCTACTAGAATTTCCCTTTTCTTTTTCTCTCTCTCACACTTATTTCTCATTAGATCAGTGAGTTTGAGGATCTTTATGAGAAGGTGTGTGTATTAGAAGAGAAGAGAGTATTCTGTGGCTGGTGTCAGGTGGACATAAAACCTTTTAAAATATCGCTGATGAACATCATTAAAAAATGGAGCTGGATGTTTAAGGAACACTTACTGAACCATGTTAATGCCAGGTAATATTTATTCAGAAACTGTCTTACAATTTACTTCTTGAAAAATTTTGTTGAAAGAACTCCCCAATAAATCATACAATCAAAGCATTGGAAATCATATGGAAATCAAAAGTACGTTTCAATTATAATAATGCAGTGACCAATCACATCTTTCTCTGTCTCAGTGTGCAGGAGTTAGGATCATTTATTGAGGATACAGAGATTGGGTTGGCAAAGACTGTAACCGATGGGGATTATGCCAAACTGGTGGACATCATGGGCCACCTGATGGCCATCAGAGACCGCCAGCTGAGCACAGAGCAGCAATTCAAACCCCTCAAAGCTACCTCGAACCTGCTTAAAACCTACAACCAACAGCTACCTGAGCATGTTTACATACTGTTGGAGGTAACTTCACCTACATGCATCTGATTCTGCTGCTTGACTATACACACTGCCACCTCACATGCCCATGTGTTTTCACAGTCACTGCCGGAGAAATGGAAGAATCTTAAGAAGGTGGCATTTACAGTAAAACATGAGGTTGCTCCTCTCCAGTCCAATGAAGTTGCTGTCATCCGCAGGAAGTGTGTTCGGTTTGAGGTGAGGGGCTGAAATCAGTAAAACTATAGCCCTATTGGGACGGTAATTGTTTCTCATAGGGACGTAAGGTATTTTCACCGTTTACAGGGGCTAGTCTGTGATTTTATTGCCGTCTGAATCCAGAATGTCAGTATTTTTCTCCCACCACCCACGTAAAAATCCCTGACCGAATTACCTACTGTTTTTGATAAACGCCAAGGTCATGTGGTAATTCAGTTGCTGCCTGAATCCAGTTAACAAGAAGAGATCAATTCAAAATTTGCTGTGAAAATTCGCTGCGAAATACCGTACGATAACTGTTGCGCTTCACTGTAATTTGCATGCATTTTAAATATGTACACTTTTATTACTGAAATATTTTCAGGTACAATATTTCATCACCGCTCCACCGCAGCAAAAGGAAAAAGAGAAAAAAAAACACATACATTTGAAATGGGCCGTTACTGCAATACAATTTTACAATGTATTATATACAAATACATACATTAAAAATATAAACCAAGCAGCTTTATGTTGTTTACATCATGTAAATAAGTGGCTACATTAACTTATTTCCACTAATTGCCATATTTTTAAAATGACAAAATGCAAGACAGAAAAGCATTTAAACTATAACATGTCTATTTTCCTATTTTTAAACAGGTGATTGAAATAATCACATAATAAATAGGATATTATTTTGCTATTATTTTTTGAATATTATGTTCTTATTTTGGCATTAAGACAATGTAGAACAGTACAAAAAGACAATGACAAGCAAGAGAAAAAAAAATTTTTTACAACCTTTTTAAACCTTTTTGATTTTAAACCTTTAAACTGTTATCCTTGACATTTGATAGATGTTTAAGAAAGGGTTCCCAGGTGGCCTCGAAGCCAGCAATGTTACCAGAGAGGTTGTGTCTGAGTCTCTCCAGATGCAAAGTGGTGGAGAGTTCAGACAGCAAAGATTTAAAAAGTGGTTTTGATGCCTTTTTCCATAGACAAAGGATGATTTTTTTAGCTACCACCATTCCATATTGGACAGCTTTTTGAATTTGATGGCCGATGCCATGAAGAGAGTCAGACCAGCCGAAAACTGCAATTGCTGGGTCAGGGGAGAGATCATAAGAATATGCCTCAGAGTAGAATCTGAAAATTTCGCTCCAAAACTCAAAAAGTTTCGGACAAAACCAAAAGAGATGTCCCAGAGAGCCCTCGGCAGATTCACATTTGTTGCAGGTAGAGGAGATTGAGGGGTAGAATTTGTTAAGCTTAACCCTAGAATAATGAAGCCTATCTACTACTTTATATTGAATTAGTTGGTGCCTTGAGTTAATAGAACATGTATTTATGACCTTGATAGACTCTATCCAGTCCTCGTCAGTTATCTGAATACCTAAATCCTTTTCCCAGGAATCTTTCAGATATAAGGTAGATATGTTGAGCTGACTAGTGAAGACAGCCATAAAACGGGAAATCAAATATTTTGTTATTATTAAATTAAATATGAATTCATTCGTATTATTATTCCAAGCATAACCTATTACATTTTATGTACAGCAGACAATAATGCGACAACGTGAGCAGTGGGTTCCAGGGTTCAATCACTAAACTCGCTTCTCCACCGTGAATAAATCGCCATCTGAACGCATGAATTTTAGCACTGAGGTGCCAAGCAAATTTATTTTTAGACATCCATGTGAGAAACAATTACCATCTGAATAGGGCTTATGAAGGGAAAATTACACTGTCATCAGCATAATAAGCTTTTTAAGCCTGTTTTGGTGACACATTTGGTTTTCTGTAATGTATTACACTGTAAATTCTGATGATTTAAATGTTACCAAGTTAAAGGGATAGTTCACATCCCCCTCTTTTCCCCCTCCTTTCCTGATGACAGGAAATTCTGTCATCATTTACCTCATGTTATTGTAAACCTGTATGAATTTCTTTCTTTTGTGGAACATAAAAGATTTTTTTTTTTTTTTGAAGAATGTTGGTAACCCAACAGTTTTGTTTTCTCATTGACTTCCATTGTAGTTTTTGTCCTTACAATGAAAGTCAATGGGAACTGAAACTGCTGGGTTACCAACAGTCTTCAAAATATCTTTTTATGTTCCATAGAAGAATGAAAGTCATAGAGCAGAAAAAATCCTTATTGTTGAGCCCTTCTGAATATAGAGGGGTGGAGATGTTTAGCATCTGTGGTTTGTTTCCTAGGTTAAACAGCATGAATTCAGGGAACAGTTCCGCACTGAGCCCATTTTCTTTATCAGCCTGGAGGAGCCATACAGACTCATCGACAAGGTGCTCTCACAAAAAAACTATTTTGTGTGTGAGTGAGTGAGAGAGTGTGTATGTTTTAAATAGGTTTTATTTTTCTGCTGAAATGTTTGTTCTAGCCCAGATGGTGCTTGCTTTTTAAAAAAAATATATGAATGTTATACATTCTGCATAAATGTGCATGTATAAATGTCTTTGTTTATCTGCATTTGTGTGTAGACTAATCGTGCGGTGGCTCATTTGGAGAGTGAGATGTCTAAGCTTCAACAAACAGCCAATCTGTTTGAGGTCAGTTTCCCTGACTACAAACAGCTTCGACAGTGTCGGTCAGACATCATCCTGGTTAAAGCAGTCTGGGATATGGTTATGTTTGTCAAGGTAATCTTTACTACACACAAGATCTACAGCACAAAGCACTCCCAATAACCCACTTACACAGAATACACTCATACAGAAAAAGTAATTTAAAGTGTTTGTTGAACTTTCTAAAATGTTGACCCAATATTATCCTCTTGGGAATGATGGGTAATGTAGTCCTGCATCTCAGACTGGACTAAGACTCCATGGAAGGAGATCAATGTGGAACAGATGGATATGGAGCTCAGAAGGTTTGCTAAGGTACAGTTTACATCCTAAAGTTCTGTCTGTCTTCAACGTTCACCATATGCAAAAAATGAGAACAGAACCAGTGGTTGGACGAGGTGAATGACAAATTACTGTATCTGAACATACACAAAAATAAATACAAAAGCTCTGAATATTTATCAAGAAGTTTGTTAATATACATCTAGATGATAAATTAAATGGGGCCTTATAGTGTCTGTTTATTGTCACTTTGTGATGAATTGTCATAGAATAACAGTGCCTGTATATGTGTGTGAATGTGTAGGAGATGAAGACTCTGGATAAAGATGTGCGCGTGTGGGACGTCTACAACGGTCTGGAATCCATTGTTAAGAATTTGTTGACATCACTGAGAGCTGTCAATGAACTTCAAAACTCTGCTGTCAGAGAGAGACACTGGCAACAGCTCATGCACACAACAGGGGTAACAAACACAAACCATAATCTGACATCACCTGCTCTTTGGAAGGAATGAAAACCTGTTAATGTCTAATAAATATTAGTTGAGTGATAAATATCATGTGAGTAATAGAGAGAGGAACTAACCTCTCTTCCTGTCCCTGTAGGTGAGCTTTGTGATGGATGAGAACACCACACTTGGTGATCTCTTAGAGCTGCAGCTCCACCGTGTGGAAGAAGAAGTGAAGAACATTGTGGACAAAGCAGTCAAAGAGATGGGAATTGAGAAGGTAGAGAGATTTAAAGCATTTCTCAGAAACTCTGAGGCATTTCAAGTCACAATAAAATGTATCCGTTGTGTGTACAGATTCTGGGTGAGATCCAGCAGACATGGTCCATGATGTCTCTGTCGTATGAGACACACACAAGTACTGGAACACCTCTGCTCAAAGCTAATGAGAACCTCATTGAAACCCTGGAGGACAACCAGGTAACTTTCTGTATCAGTCAAGTGGGTTTAGCTGAAATCAGTTTCAATCAGTTCAGCTTAAAATCTACATTCACTTCACATTTTTCTGTTTAGTTTGGTTTTCTTCTGATCAGATCAGATCAATTTAGTTTGGTTATGATCAGTGTAGATCAGTCTAATTCCGATCAAATCAGTTTTGATCTATTTTGATCTGAACTTTTCAGTTTTGTTCAATTCTGATCAGTTTAGTTCAATTTGGCTCCCTTTCAGTCAGATCAGATCAATTTGGTTTTATTCTAATCTGATCTGATCTGAATTGATTGGTTCAGTTAAGTTCAGTTTGGTTCAGTTCAAATTTCATTTAGATCAGATCAATTTAGTTTGGTTATGATCAGATCAGCTCAAAATCAGACCGATCTGATCTGTTCAGATTAGTTCAATTCTGATCATTTTAGGTCAAGTCAGTTCACTTTCAGTTAGATTAGATCAATTTGATTTTATTCTGATCTGATCTGAATTGTTTGGTTCAATTAAGTTCAGTTCATTTTGGTTCGATTTGGTTTGGTTCAGTTAAAATTCTATTTAGATCAGATCAATTTTGGTTATGATCAGATCAGCTCTTCAGATTAGTTTAATTCTGATCGGTTTAGTTCAATTTTCAGTCAGATCAGATCAATTTGGTTTTATTCTGATCTGATCTGTTCAGATCAGTTCAGTCCTGATCAGTTTAGTTCAGTCCAAATCCAAATCAGCTCAGTGTGGTGATGATCCATTCATGTCAGATCAGATCAGGTCAGTTCAGTTTCATTGTGTATATGTGTGTTCCTCAGGTTCAGTTGCAGAATATTCTCATGAGCAAGTATGTGGAGTATTTCATGGTGGAGGTGAGCGGCTGGCAGCGGAAGCTGGTGGTGGCTGATCTGGTCATTGGTACTTGGTTGGTAGTTCAGCGCACATGGGCTCACCTCCAAAGTATTTTCACCAATTCTGAGGACATCCGGAACCAGCTGGCCCATGACGCAGAGCAGTTTCAGGGCATCCACCAGGACTTCCAGGTATTGTGACAGAGTATGCATGAGTTGCCAGGGAGATCAGAAATGTATTAACACAAAACCTTGTTTCAGGGTTTAATGATCACTGTCGTGGAGACCAGTAATGTGATAAAAGTCACTAACCAGCCAGGCTTCTTGGAGCAACTTGAGACTCTTCAACAAAGGTAATGTGTGTGTTAAACTCTCATTAAAAATGAACTTTTGGACGCTTTGCCATTGCAAATCACTGTCAGTGTGAACGCCTTTTAATACTCCACCATAATAGATTATTGTAGAACATGAATAATTTTATTGATGTGTTTCTGTGTATTGCAGATTGACAGTGTGCGAGAAGGCTCTGGCTGAGTATTTGGAGACAAAGCGTTTGACATTTCCACGCTTTTACTTTGTCTCGGCTAGTGACTTGCTGGAAATAGTTTCTAAAGGAACTCAGCCTAGACAGGTTGCTGCTACATTAATGCACCACACAGCTAAATAATGAAAGAAAAAAATGTCCAGTTTGTGTTTATCTGTAAAAGAATGTGTGTTGATGCATTTGTTTGCAAATGTGCACAGGTGACACGACACCTTCTGAAGCTTTTTGACAATCTGGCTGACCTCAGCTTTAAAGAGGATGATGATGGAGCCACAGATCCCAAAACAACTGTTGCCTTGGGAATGTACAGTAGAGAGGGAGAGTATGTGCCCTTCTCACAGCCCTGTGTGTGTGAGGGACAGGTGAGACACCATGACACATACACAACATTTCATCTTTAGATGCTGTTGTTGAAAAACGTTTGGTCTGTCTATCATGTAACAGGCCGAGTGTTGGCTGAATACTCTAGAGAAGGCCATGCGTTCCACTGTTCGCCAGGAGATCTCTGAAGCTGTGGCAGCATATGAAGACAAGCCACGAGATCAGTGGCTGTTTGACTACCCGGCACAGGTGTGTTAGTGAGGGTTTGGTTCCATTTTAGTTAATGATTTCACTGACTTGAGTGCTTTCAGGTAAACGTAAGCAGTTTTGACCTCACCCTTTTCAGTGGCAGCTTTGCTTAAACCTAATCATACACTTGCTATCTAATGTTAAAAATGTGGCTGTTCAACATGAAGGAAAACAAAAAGATAATTATAATAACTCAAGTGTATGATCAATCAAACTAAAGATGATTTGTATAGTTGGAGTGTTATTCACAACTAGTTCCATGTTTTAAAAAATGCCAGAATTTTTTGATATAACTAGTTTGATATCAGTAGTCTGCTGAGGAGAGTTAATGCATTAAAGGATTAGTTCACTTTTGAATGAAAATTTCCTGATAATTTCTTCACCCCAGTGTCATCGAAGATGTTCCTGTCTTTCTTTCTTCAGTTGCAAAGAAATTATGTTTTTGTGAGGAAAACATTTCAGGAATTATCTTCATATAGTGGACTTCACTGGGGTTCAACGGGTTGAAGGTCCAAATTGCAGTTTCAGTGCAGCTTCAAAGGGCTCTACACGATCCCAGACGAGGAATAAGGGTCTTATCTCGAGAAACGATCAGCCATTTTCTAAAAAAAAATATAAAAATGTATATACTTTTTAACCAGAAATGCTCGTCTTGCACTAGCTCTGCGATCCGCTATGCATGACGTATTCATGTTGGAAAGGTCACGCGTGACGTAGGTGAAAGTACAGATCCAGTCTCTACAAAGCGAACGTGCAAAAATTAAGCCAAACGGCCTTTACCAAAAAAAGGTAAAACAATGATATCGGACAATTTTGAAGTTACGTGGCCTACGTCATGCGTGACCTTCAACATAATGCGTGGCGCATCGCAGAGCAGTGCAAGACGAGCATTTGTGGTTAAAAAGTAGATAAATTTTTATTTTTTTTTAGAAAATGACAGATCGTTTCGGTAGATAAGACCCTTATTCCTTGTCTGGGATCGTGTAGAGCCCTTTGAAGCTGCACTGAAACTGCAATTTGGACCTTCAACCCGTTGAACCCCAGTGAAGTCCACTATATGGAGAATAATCCTGGAATGTTTTCCTCAGAAACCTTAATTTCTTTTCGACTGAATAAAGAAAGTCATAAACATCTTGGATGACATGGGGGTGAGTAAATTATCAGGAAATTTTAATTCTGAAGTGAACTAATCCTTTAAGTGTTATATTGTATTAAGCATTGTATATTGTAAGAACCAATAAAAGAAATCGTAATCATTAGAAGGAATCACAACCAGAAATAAAATTCTTTATGATTGCTATCCTATCAGTTTGTAACTTTATAGACATTATGTAGCCCCGTCCCTTTTCAGCGCTGCACTCATTGTGTTATGTCTTCTGTTTTGTTTTTTCACAGCATGAAAGTAAGATCTTACAGATTTATAAATGAACCGCTCGTTTTAAAAACTTCCTGGTCTACTGACATTTTTAATGAAATCCGCTTTAAACATTATAATGCTCATGATAACTTTCGTTAACTCTACAATAAGTAGATCCACTTTACCTTCTAATTACTCTTCGACAGTGATGCCAAAGAAATATATAGAGCTACCACAAAAACAGAAGTTCAAACACAAAATTCGAAAGATTGATTTTTCTGGTACATAAGGCCTACTTTAATATAAAGAAAATTGTTTTCAGATCTTTGATTTAAAGGTTGGATAAATAATGTTATATGAAAGCAATAATTTAACAATTATTTAACAGATTAATTTCACATGTTTGTGCATTTGTATGTGTCTGGTTCTCAGGTCGCACTGACTGGCAGTCAAATTTGGTGGGCGATAGATGTGGGCATTGCCTTTGAGAGGGTGGAGGAAGGTTTTGAGACTGCCCTGAAAGACTACAACCGAAAACAGGTAAATAAAAATATAAAAACTCTAACTCCTCTCACTTTATGTTGATAGCTGAGGAAATCACTGTTGTTTGTAACTGACTGTAGATCAGTCAGCTGAACTCTCTGATACACATGCTACTGGGTGACCTCACCCCTGGAGACCGACAAAAGATCATGACCATCTGCACTATTGATGTCCACGCTCGTGATGTAGTCGCTAAACTCATATCTCAGAAGGTAATCAAACCATTAAATCTGTATTCTGTTGCCTAAAATAAGGGTTTGGGAAGAGGAAGTATGATGACATGTGTCCTAGGTGACCAGTGGACAGGCGTTTGCGTGGCTGTCACAGTTACGGCACCGATGGGATGAGCAGCAGAAGCACTGTTACATCAACATCTGTGACGCACAGTTTCAGTTCTCATATGAGTATCTAGGGAACACCAATAGACTGGTCATAACGCCACTCACTGACCGGTCGGTGTCACACATAGTTACTGATTAGATTTGTGCAGGGATCTTGTTACTGACTATTCTGGTCATTGTACCCGCAGATGTTACATCACTCTGACTCAGTCTCTGCACCTCACCATGAGTGGCGCCACCTCTGGTCCTGCCGGAACTGGCAAGACAGAAACCACCAAAGACCTAGGCCGATCGCTCGGGATTATGGTCTATGTGTTCAACTGCTCAGAGCAAATGGACTACAAGGTGTGCAGGCCACAATACATCGGTCACAGGAACACTACTGGCACAACTCTCTTTACTTTATGCATTGTTTCTTTCTCCTTCTTCCTTCCTCTTTCAGTCCATAGGTAATATCTATAAAGGTCTGGCCCAGACGGGAGTGTGGGGTTGTTTTGATGAGTTTAACAGGATCTCGGTGGAGGTTCTTTCTGTGGTTGCTGTGCAGGTGAAAACCATTCAGGATGCAGTCCGCAACAAGAAACAGAGGTCAGTTTCATCTCATTCAATTTCGGCTCATTTCACACCATCAAATCCTATCCTGTCCTGTTCCATAACATTATGTTCTATCACATCTTCCTCTACTCCATCTCGCCCCACCCTCTTGTATCCTATTCTATTGTTTTCCATACAATTTCCATCTTACACTATTCCATATCATCCAGTCGTGTCTTGTTCCATCACATTCTGTTTAGTGCTGTCAATCGATTAAAATAACTATTAATCACACTTTTTTCTGTAATTAATCGCGATTAATCACGATTAGAAACATTGGAGTTTTTAATACTTTTATGTTAATTTCACAGTTACTCTCCAAATTAATGTAGAAACAACTTAAAGACAGTATATTTTAAATATTTGTTTAATGGCATCTTTTTATGAATGAAGGCCGGTATCACTGACACTATTGCTTGAACTGATGTCTATGAGATTTTTTTTAAACATTAATTATAGACATTCAACATTACAGTATAACTAAAAGCTATCAATTTCAACATATATTAGGCTTTAAAAACATAACTTTTAATTTAAGTGAACTTACAACAATCTTCACTTAAACCCATTATAATAAATGTCATATTTGCCTGTGACCAGGTAGGAAATATACAGAAATTGAATAAAGTTATCAAACACTTTACAGTCTATACTGTATAAATTATAAATGAAATATTGATTAATCCTTATTAAAGCTACAATTTTCTCTGTTACCTTTGTTCTTTGATTAACATTAATGACAGACATCACAGTAAATGGTTTATTAGGCTACTGTCACTTTAAGATCTGCCGCTGCCGAACATGACGTGGATCTGACGCGCATCTCATTTTCTCACAACTCTTTAAGTTCATTTAAGACTGCTTTTATGAGGATACTCAACAAAACAGTAATTTTGGCATAATTCTGTGTGTTATTGTTTGTTCGAACGCGAAAGAGAACTAGATGCTGGCGCACGTCTTTCTGTGTGTCACAGACACTACATTCACAGACAGTGCGTTCTCGTTTTCCATCCTATTCCATGCCATCCATTTCCATTCCATTCTTTCTCATAACATGTCAAACCTCCTCATACCCCTCCATTCCATTGTGTATTAGGTTCCACTTCCTGGGGGAGGAGATTGAGTTGAGGACAACAGTTGGGATCTTCATCACTCTGAACCCTGGATATGCAGGGAGGACTGAACTACCAGAAAACCTCAAAGCACTTTTCAGGTTCAGGATCTGGTTATGCTATTGAATGGAATGAAATAGACAATAATAATGGATTTGGTGTCCATTAAACATGAACTCTGTCTCTGTGTGTCAGGCCATGTGCCATGGTGATTCCTGATTATGAGTTAATCTGTGAGATCATGTTGGTGGCTGAAGGTTTTATAGAAGCACGTCTGCTCGCACGCAAGTTCATCAGCCTCTATACACTCTGCAAAGAGCTGCTTTCCAAACAGGTACACACACATTTATTGATACATAAACACACTTATTGCTTTGTTTATTTTAGACCACTGTGATCTTTTAAACAAGATCATTGTTTCTTGTAGGATCATTATGACTGGGGCTTGAGGGCCATCAAGTCAGTCTTGGTTGTTGCTGGGTCACTGAAGAGGGAGGACAGGAGCCGCCCTGAAGAGCAGGTGCTGATGGGAATTGTAGTTTAGACATTTCTCTGCTTTATATTTAAAATGTATTCAGTAATATTTGTTCTGTAATGTGGTGTATGTGTGTTTTTCAGGTGCTGATGCGTGCTCTGCGAGACTTTAACCTGCCAAAGGTTGTGACGAGTGACGTGCCAATATTTTTGGGTCTGATAAGTGATCTTTTTCCTCTTCTGGACATCCCACGAAAGAGAGACCATGAGCTTGAGCAAAACGTACGCCAGTCAGTCGCTGAACTCCGCCTGCAGCCAGAGGAGAACTTCATACTCAAGGTATGTGTGTCGGATCATGTGAGAAATGTTTAAATGTTTTAACATTTCATGGTTTTGGATATAGATACCCATTAGTTGTAAATCTTCTCCCCCTCTGTTTCTTATCACCATTTCTGCTTTCAGGTGACCCAGCTGGAGGAGCTGTTGGCAGTGAGACACTCTGTTTTTGTAGTGGGAGGACCTGGAACAGGAAAAAGTCAGGTCAGTCCAATGAAGAAATAAAGAGAAAGGCACAGAGATAAATGTTTCTGAGGTTGTGATGAGCTCTTGAGTTTCTAACTAATTTGCTGCTTATCGTTTTTCATACACAATACATGATATTCAGAGAGCCAGCTCAATTGTGTTGAGTGGGTCATATTGCTGTTTCAGTAAACTAATTATTTATGGTTGAATTATGTGGTTGTTTACGGGCCAGATTCTGAAGACACTGCATAAGACCTACTCTAACATGAAACTGAAACCCATCTGGACTGACATCAACCCTAAAGCTGTCACCACTGATGAGCTGTTTGGCTTCCTGCACCCAGCTACACGGGAGTGGAAAGATGGTGTGTGTGTGTGTGTTTATGGGAGTGTGGTTTAATTTCTTCGTTTGAAGTTCATCTCTGTAGACAGCTGTCAGCTGTGGTGTGTATGTGTTTATATGCGGTTGTTTCGCTAAACTTTTGAGTGTGTGTTGCGTTTGTCTATTGCTATGAGGAACCATATGTCCTATAATGATCTGAAATAAACAACATGGTGGGGAACTTTGATTCATAAAGGGGCAAAATCTGATTTTATTTTAAATCTAAACATTTTACATAAAAGGTTTATATCAAACACTACAATTCAAAAGTTTGGGGTCAGTAAGATTTTTTTTATTTTGAAAGAAATTAATACTTTTATTCAGCAAGGATGCATAAAATTTATCAAAAGTGACAGTAAAGACATTTATAATGTTACAAAAGATTTCTATTTCAAATAAATGCTAATCTTTTGAACTTTCTATTCATCAAAGAAAGCTGGAAAAATATTTCATAAATGTAAAAATATTAAGTACCGCAATTGTTTTCAGCTTCAGTTATAATATGAAATTTTTCTTGAGGAAATCAGCATATTAGTATGATTTCTGAAGGATCATGTGACACTGAAGACTGGAGTAATGATGCTGTAAATTCAGCTTTGCTATCACAGGAATAAATTACATTTATATACATTTTAAAACATTAAAATAGAAAACAGTTATTTTGGTATTTAATGCAATAAACTTCATATATTTTTATGTGTGGCTTAAGTGTTCCACTTTATGTGTGTATAAAAATGTGCGAGAAGGTGTGTTTGTGTGATCACAGATCCTTGGTTGTTTCAGGTCTGTTTTCTTCCACTATGAGAGAACTCTCTGCCATATCTCATGATGGACCGAAGTGGATTGTTCTAGATGGAGACATCGACCCCATGTGGATTGAATCACTGAATACTGTCATGGATGATAATAAGGTTGTTCGTCATGACTTAATAGTGCCTTAAATGTATGTGCTGTGTGATTGTTATATTTATTTATGTGTGTATGTGATGTGTATATATTAGGTGCTTACCTTGGCCAGTAATGAGCGGATATCACTGACCCCCTCCATGCGTTTGCTGTTTGAGATCAGCCACCTGAAGGCTGCAACACCGGCTACAGTATCTAGGGCTGGAATTCTTTATGTGAACCCTCAGGATCTGGGCTGGAGTTCGTGAGTGACAATATTCACTTCACTGACCTATTTCTCAAACCAATTTCAATCTTAATGTACAGTACCATTCAAAAGTTTGGGATCTGTAAGATTTTTTTTTATGTTTTTGAATGAGGTCTCTTATGCTCACCAAGGCTGCCTTTATTTGATAAAAAATACAGTAAAAATAATATCCTGAAATATTGTTACAAGTTAAAATAACTTTTTCTGTTTATCTGTGATGGCAAAGCTGAATTTTCAGCAGCCATTTCTCCAGTCTTCAGTGTCACATGATCATTCAGAAATCATTTGATGCTCAAGAAACATTTCTGATTATTATCAATGTTGAAAACAGTTTTGGTTGAAACTGTGACACTTATTTCAGGATTATTTGTTGAATATAAACCTCAAAAGAAGAGCATTTATTTTAAATAGGAATCTTTTGTAACATTATAAATTTCTTTATTGTAATTTTTGTTCAATTTAATGCATTCTTGCATTAAAAACTTAAATTATTACAGAAAAAATCTTACTGATCTTGGGGTCTTTTGAGTGGTAAAGTTTTTTTTATCAAATACTACAGTTTGTGTTTGAGACACTCAACCCTTCACTTTAATTAACAGGTATGTGACAAGCTGGATAGACACCCGTCAGGCCCAGTCTGAGCGAGCAAATCTCACTATATTGTTTGATAAGTATGTACCCTACTGTCTGGAGCAGGTCAGATGCAACCTTAAGACGATCACACCTATACCTGAGATGAGCATGGTACAGGTAAGAGACACACAGTTTAACACTGATAGGCTACATATAAATATATATATAGCCAAACTTTTCTGTTCCTTTAATGTGTGCCTATTGTTTGTATGTATCAGACCCTGTGCTGTCTGCTGGACTGCTTGCTGACTGATGAAAACACCCCTCCGGACTCTCCCCGTGAGCTCTATGAGCTCTACTTTGTGTTTGCATGTGTGTGGGCCTTTGGGGGAGCTCTGTTCCAGGACCATGTTAGTCTGCAAATTCATGAACACTGTTTGCTATAAGCCACATATCTAATGTGATCTTCACTTTGTGATGATCTATATTTGTGATACTCTATCTTTGTTTTTTTGCTTCGGCTCTTGTCAGCTAATAGACTATCGTTCAGAGTTCAGTCGTTGGTGGTGTAAGGAAATGAGAGCTGTGAAGTTTCCCTCTCAGGGTTCAGTGTTTGATTACTACATCGACCCCAACACCAAACGGTTCACTCCGTGGAGTGAACGCACACCTCCTTTTGAGCTGGAACCCGACATCCCTTTGCAGGTCAATTACGAAAAAAAATACAAAATACAGAAAATATTGTCTGTCTTATATACTTTGTTTTCATAAAACAATTTAACACAGTTTAATTTCCTGCAGAGTCTAAAAGGGACATTTCAACCAAAATTCAGAAATAATCAAAGAGCTGCAAAGATTCACCTCTTAAAATTTTGTTCATGTGTACAGACCGTGTTGGTGCAATCGGCAGAGACGATCTGCTTGACATACTTCATTGAGTTACTTCTGCAGAAGGGGAAGCCAGTGATGTTGGTAGGAAATGCTGGTGTAGGGAAAACTATCCTGGTCTGGGATAAGATTTCTAAACTTAAAGAGGAATTCATGGTGGCCAAAGTACCTTTCAATTACTACACAACCTCAGCCATGTTACAGCGTGAGTAAGATGATGAAAGTTGTATACGTACACACCATATTCTCTCATAAACACAATGACACTAACGGAAACATTTGCGACAATTAACAATATTAAAATAATCACTTCAGATTTATGAATGCCAATGCATGGACACATTTGCAAGGTATGCAGGAGGACATCATCATACAAATTACAGGCATTATTTCCACTGTAGGTGTACTGGAGAAGCCTCTGGAGAAGAAGGCAGGGCGGAACTTTGCTCCTCCTGGTAATAAGAAGCTCATCTACTTTGTGGACGACCTGAACATGCCTGAGGTAGATGCATATGGCACTGTTCAGCCTCATACGCTTATCAGACAGCACCTGGACTACTCCCACTGGTATGAGAAAATGTGCATCAAAGCATGTAGATGAAACATTTACAGTTTTTAAATGTGCTTTTGATTAATGTTTCTATTTTGTAGGTATGACCGTCAGAGACTAGTCCTCAAGGAGATTCATAACTGTCAGTACATCACTTGCATGAACCCAACAGCAGGAAGTTTCTCAGTTAACCCTCGGCTACAGGTAACCTTAACAACCAATACATATCCAGCCCTTCATCTGAAAGTAACCATAGCAATATTTCAACCTTGATTATATGTAATTATAACAACCAATACATATACAGTCTAGTATCCAGTGTAGACATGAAAAGAACCTGGACAAGGAGTTGTGCAGCATGCTCAGATATTGTAGGAAGGGTCTGATTTTGTTATATGTTCCATTAAGTTCATCTGGTTCTTCCTGGTTCCTGGCTTACCTGGATGCTATTATTATTGATGAGTCATCAGTGTAGCTGTGATAATAAAATGCAGATGGTAGGGCCCAGTAATGTTGTGTATATCGAGAAAATGAGAGGGCCAAGTACTGAACCCTGAGGCACCCCATTGTAAGTCGGTAAAGGAAAATTTGGTGTGTTTAAGGCTTCAGACAAGTCCAGCAAAATACTGAAAAGTAGACTATAGGTAACCATAAATACCAACTCACATGAAACCGTCAAGCACAATTTCATTAGTGTTTTCCAAACAAAGAAAAGTCCTGTCCAAATACGCTCATGTTTTTACATTGTACACTTCTTTCTATCTTCATTCTTCCCCCTGGCAGAGGCATTTTTCAGTGTTTGCTGTACATTTCCCTGGTGCGGAGGCTCTGAACACTATATACAGCAGTATTCTGAGCGGTCATTTCCAGCAGGGTGGCTACAGTTATGGTGTTAGTCGCATGGTTGGCACACTCGTCCAGGCTGCCATTTGTCTGCATCAGAAAATGAGCCAGAACTTCCTGCCCACAGCCATTCGGTTCCACTACATTTTCAACCTCAGAGACATCTCTAACATCTTCCAGGTGTGTGTCTATGGAACAGATGCATGTGTCTGTGCAGTTACAGAGTACTATGGCCTACTTTGTGGCCACTTTATACATATTAGTGTTGACATGCTTTCTGTGTTCTTATATTTTGTCTCTGTGTGTAGGGAATTCTCTTCGCTCTGCCAGAGCATGTGCGGTACCCTATAGACCTGGTGCACCTATGGCTGCATGAGTCTTCTCGTGTGTACTCAGACAAACTGATGGAGGAGAAAGACGTTGAGCTGTTCAACAAGATTCTGCTAGACACAGGCAAGAGATACTTTGAGGTGAGCAGAACTTCTCAAATCCCAGGTGGGGTCACCTGTGAACTGGAAGACCAATTAACTAAAAAAATCTTTTGCTCTTTCTTTTTCTTTCTCTGTGTAGGGTATAGATGAGTCTATATTTATCAACCAGCCATTGATCTACTCTCATTTCGCTTATGGTGTGGGCGAGCCACGTTATGCACAGGTGACTGACTTGGAGAAGCTTCAGAAGACCCTGATGGATGCTCTTGAGCACTACAATGAGCTGCACTCTGACATGAACCTGGTGCTGTTTGAGGAAGCCATGCAACACATGTGAGCCTGCTCGAAAATAACAATCACACAATTCAGGTTTTAAACTGTATTTAATATAATTTTTTAACATCATAAATAAAACATAAAACAGCTCATATAATATTTAGTTTGACTTTCTGAAGTTGACAATCATTTCATTTCTGAAATGTGAGCACCTCATTTGTAAACTATATTATCGCTGAGAAATATATTAAAAGTATATACTTACACTTTCATACTTATAAAATATACTTATATACCTGCTTGGCTTTTATTTCATTGCAAAGACGTCTCTTTATATAAAGTTGGATATATAAGTATGTCCAACTATATCTGCATACGTATAATATACTTGCGTAGGGCGATATGCTATATAGTATATATCTCAATAGCTTGATTTCTTGTATCACTGCAAAATGTAAACCATATTATCACCCAGCTCTAATCTGTGAGTGTAATCTGTTTGTGTGCAGTTGTAGGATAAGTCGTATTCTTGAGTCTCCTATGGGGAATGCCTTGCTGATTGGAGTCGGTGGGAGTGGGAAACAGAGTCTCTGTCGGTTGGCTGCTTTTCTCAGCATCCTGGAAGTATTTCAGATCACACTGAGGAAGGGTTATGGCATCAGCGACCTGAGGGTAACACACCCACACTGCATTTCAATTATCTCTTTTTGTTTGAAGCTTAATATGATTGTGAAAAGTTCCATCCTTTTTTTTCTTTGTAGAGTGATATCGCTGCATTGTACATAAAGGTGGGAGTGAAGAACATCGGCACAGTCTTCCTGCACACAGATGCCCAGATTCCTGATGAAAGATTCCTGGTCCTGATCAACGACATGCTAGCATCAGGTACGCATTGCAAACTCCTCTCACATTTTCTTCTTCCTCTGAATCCTGACAGTAGCTCTCAGTGTGTTTGTGTTTATATATGTGTTTGTAGGGGATATACCTGACCTCTTCAGTGAGGAAGAGGTTGATATGATCATCACCTCTATTCGTGTGGAGTTGAGGGCGCTTGGTTTGCTGGACACGCGTGAAAACTGCTGGAACTTCTTCATTGATCGTATACGAAGGCAGCTCAAGGTTGGTTTCCTTATTAAGAAAACTGTATTCTAAGTATATATTATGTATGAATATGTGAATGTCATGCCCCTTCTGCACTGTAGGTGGTGCTGTGTTTCTCTCCGGTTGGCTTCACTCTTCGTACACGTGCACGGAAGTTTCCGGCCATTGTGAACTGTACCTCCATTGACTGGTTCCATCCTTGGCCCCAGCATGCACTGCAGTCCGTCAGCAGCACTTTTATACAAAATATCTCTGACCTGGAGGTAACAGTCTAGGGACAGTGAGGGTGATATACATAAAATAATTAAACCATAGCGGCATTCTAATTTGCATACTTTTGTGCATTAAGTGGATGTATTTCACCTGTGATTGAAAAGTACTGTATATACTTAAAAACTGCGTCTTAAAGGGATAGTTCACACAAAAATTAAAATGATCCCATGATTTACTCACCCTCAAGCCATCCTAGGTGTATCTTCTTTCAGATGAACACAGTCGGAGATATATTTAAGAATATCCTGGCTCTTCTAAGCTTTAAAATGGTAGTGAACGGGTGGCGTGTTTTGAAGCCCCAGAAAATGCATCCATTCATCATAAATATAATCCATACGGCTCCAGGGGTTTAATACAGGCCTTCTGAAGTGAAGCGATTGGTTTTTGTAAGAAAAATATCCATATTTAAAACTTTATAAACTATAATAACTAGCTTCCGGCAGACGGCCGTACGCATCGATTTGCAGCGGAAGAGTAACCCCTGACCCGGTCATTTATAATGTCACAAAAGATTTGTTTATATGCTGTTCTTTTAAACTATAATAAGAAGAAATGTTTCTTGATAAGCAAATCAGCATATTAGAATGATTTCTGAAGCATCATGTGACACTGAAGACTGAAGTAATGATGCTAAAAATGCAGCTTTGCCGTCACAGGAATAAATAATCATTTTCTATTTTAATATACTATTACAGCATAAGAGACTTCAAAAACATTAAAAAATCTTACCTACCCAAACTTTACAACGGTAGTGTAAATTCATTAACCCAGACATGTTTTTCTTTTCTGTAGCCGGAGGTGAGAGTGTCCATCAGTGAGTTTATCTCGTTTGCTCACACTAGTGTGAATGAAGTCAGCGTAAAGTATCAGCAGAATGAAAAACGTTTCAACTACACCACACCCAAGAGCTTCCTGGAGTTCATGAAACTTTACGGCAACCTGCTGGGGACAAAAAGAAGAGAACTGAGACAGAAGATGGAACGTCTGGAGAACGGCTTGCAGAAACTACTGAACACTGCATCACAGGTCAACCTGAAGGAGCTGCAAAAATTAAATTTAACCTTAAAATAAATGTTAAATAAACCTAATTATTACACCATATTCTCAGTTCTAGAGCTTTAAGTTGGACATATTCTGTCTCTCTCTCTCAGGTGGAGGATCTAAAGGCTAAATTGGCCACACAGGAAGTGGAGTTGCAGCTAAGAAATACTGATACTGAAGCTCTCATCGCTAAAATTGGCCAGCAGAGTGAAAAACTCAGTCAGGAGAGGAGCGTAGCAGATGCAGAAGAGCAAAGAGTGAGACACGCACATACAGATATTCCCACCCTCATGCACAAAATCACACACATCACCATATTAGAATATCACATAATTCCCTGTCCTTGTTTTTTTTTATATTAATAAATGCTATCGATGGGTAAATATCTGTTAAAAGACATCATAATGATTGTAAAATGTGTAAAATAATGATTGCAATATCAGGTGGAAGCAATCCAAGCAGAAGTGACCAAACAGCAGCAGGAGACTGAAGCAGATTTGGCGAAAGCAGAACCGGCTTTACAGGCAGCTAATGCAGCGCTCAACACACTCAACAGGGTGTGTATTTGTGTGTACTAGTGAATTAACTATAGTTTGGGGACTAACGTGTGTGTTTTGTCTCCTGTATTGAACTGTCCTCACACTCACAATGACAATCCAAATTCTCTGTTTTGATGAACAGAATTGATTTGTTTTATCCAGAGTAATTGTCTTTGTATGTGTGTGTGTTTGTGTATAGCTGAATCTAACAGAGTTGCGGACGTTTCCGAATCCTCCCGCCATCGTATCGAATGTGTCTGCAGCTGTTTTGGTGCTGCTGGCTCCTGCCGGCCGTATCCCAAAGGACCGCAGCTGGAAAGCATCTAAAGTTGTCATGAGTAAAGTGAGTGTGTGTAGAGCTGACATTTAAGATTTACTCTCATGGTTTCCATGAGTCATATTTGCAAATGTTTCTGACATTAAACTTTAGCCATGTTCTTGAAATCTGGCTTTTACCTCATATTCCATCTATAAGCAAAAGGCTGAAATTTACTGAAACTGCCCAAATTTGAGCACAAAAAATGTTTTCGAACATTGAGTATTGAAGTTGTCAAATGGCATATTGATTGTTGAGATGTATGAATAATTTGGCAGTGAAACTATTGTATACTGTAACTCAACAGGTTATGCAAAGAGGTATATTGGGTATATTTATTCCTTTTCTTTCTGTGTGTGTTTAGGTGGATGACTTCTTACAGGCGCTGGTTAATTTTGATAAAGAGCATATCCCTGAAGCCACAGTGCGTGTGATCAAAGACGAGTATCTGAGTGATCCAGAGTTTAATCCAGAGTTTGTCCGTCTGAAATCCTCTGCAGCGGCCGGTCTCTGTGCATGGGTCATTAACATCATCCGCTTCCATGAGGTTCTGCTCCCTTACAACATCATAATTAATCAGATCCAGTGCAGTCCAATAGCATTATTAACTATTTATAATTATTTATCAATAATATTTAATTATAATATATAATGAACTATTGAAGTAGTAACTATTTACACCAAGTTCAAACATGCAAGATTTTAATAATGAATGCATCTATATAAACACTTTTGCAAAACTCAAAAGTTGCCAGTGTGATTTCAGTTACTAAGACCGTTAACAGAGAGTGCTGCTAATGTCTTAAGTGGGATTGTATTGTTGTGTGTGTATGACTCTATTCTCATTGTTTTCGTGATTGTATTGTTTACAGTGTGTTTTTCTGCTTCTCTCCTCCATGCTGTTCTGTCCAGACGTATGTGAGTAAACACTTGCTAATCTGTTCAGATCAATAAATTATACAACAGCATAATACTGGACACAAGAACATTTCAGTGCAACCCAACAGACTATATATAACTATTTAAACTGGTTTAATTGGAATTAATATAGAACCTGCTATATCTATTGTGATTTATAAATATATACACAACTATTCATAAGTTTGGGGTCAGTACGTTTTTTTTTGTTTTTTTATTTATTTGCAAGAAATTAATACTTTATTCTGCAAGGATGCATTAAAAAGTGAGAGTAAAGACATTTATAAGTTACAAAAACTTTCAAATAAATGTCCTTTTGAATTTCATGCTCATCAAAGAATCCTGAAAAAAAACTATCATGGTTTGTGCAAAAATTTTAAGGAGCTTAAATAAAAAAATCAGCACATCAGCATTAAGGATCATGTGACACTGAAGACTGGAGTAATGGCTGTTGAAAATTCAGCTTTGCATCACAGGAATAAATTACATTTAAAAAAATATTAGAAAACAGTTATTTTGAATTGTAATAATATTTCACAATATTACTTTTTTTACTTTATTTTTGATCAAAGAAATGCAGCATTGGTCAGCATAAGAGACTTCTTTCAAAAACATTACAAATCATATTGACCCCAAACTTTTGAACAGTAGTGTATGTAGTCACCTGTGTTTATTATTATTTCTTTAAATGTATGCCAATAATTCTGTTTTGCCGAAGAATCATCCATCTCCAGTACAATCCAGTGCTCCGTAAACCACTCTAACGTTCTGGTATTGTGTTTGTGTGTTTAAATATGTGTTTGGGTTTAATTAGGTGTTCTGTGAGGTGGAGGTGAAGAGGATGTGTCTGTCTCAGGCCAACGCTGACTTGGCTGAGGCTGCAGAAAAGTTAGAGGTCATCAGAAAGAAGCTGGCCGTAAGTCTCTCTCGCTTGCTCTCACTCTCTCTCTCTCCAACACAATATCCCATCAGTGTTTCAGAAAGATGCACTGTATAATGTCAAATGTGTGTGTGAAATGTGGAGGAGTTGGATGATAGTTTGGACACACTGAAAGCTGCGTTTGAAAAAGCAACCTCGGAGAAACTCCGCTGTCAGGATGAGGTGAACCGCACCAACAACACCATCAAGCTGGCCAATCGCCTGGTCAAGGGTTTAGAGGTCAGAATACAATACAATTGTTTTGTCTTTTAGATAATATTTGTATGTTTATTTTTTATCAACCATAATGTTGGTTATCTTAAAAACTATTATCTACCATTGACATGTTAAATTTCAGTATGAGGCATACCATATGTGCATTGCTCTTAGAGATCAATCATTTATTTAAATCTTCCATATCAGGAAAAAATGTGTTTTTATGAAAATGCATGTGTATTTCAGTCAGAAAATGTGCGCTGGGTTCACTCTGTGGCTCAGTACCGTGAGCAGGAATCCACTCTGTGTGGAGACGTTCTCCTCACTGCAGCCTTCATCTCATACGCTGGCTCATTCTCAAAGAGATACAGAGAGGAGTTACTCCATAACCTCTGGATGCCTTACCTGCGCACCCAGAAGGTAAGTGTGTGTCTGTGTGTGTGTGATTGTGAAACTGTTTATCTTGAATACTGGTTTTCTCTGTTAATGTTTCCATATCAAAAGGAGACTGTGGTGCTAAAAATGTGTATTGTTGCACCTGTTCAAGTTCAGAAGCCTCAAACAGTATAGAGTGCACGGACTTGACACATATTTATCCTTTGGATTCAGTTATAAAAACCCATATCTTGCACCAGGAATTTCCAAACGGCGCTTTGCAAACCAGTCTGTGGGAAGTTCAGTGAAATTCTGATTAAATGCTGACTTAAAATAAATGAGAAGGCCTCTCATTTATCTCTGAGAAGATCGCAAGTTGCGACTAGGTGTATAGGGTGTTAGAAGCTCGGCCAAGTACTGAGGAGCCAGACCATGTGGTGCCTTGTATGTTAACATCAGGATTTTAAAATCAACACAGTATCTTACAGGAAGCCAATGCAATGACGCCAAAACAGGGGTTACATGGTCAACAACACAAGCTCCAGATAGAATTCTAGCTGCCAAATTTTGCAGATATTGAAGTTTGTTAATGCAAGATTTGGAAACTCAAACGAGAAGAGCGTTACTATAGTCTATACGTGAGAAAACAAAGAGTTAATCAGCCTTTCAGCAACAGGAAATGTGTTCTGCACAAAAGGCTCAAACGACAGGCTGGCATCAAAAATAACTCTAAGATTTTTTATTATTATTTACTTTGTAACTCCAAGGAAACACCATTAACAGACAAAGCTAAAGAACCAGCATTTCATAGTTGATGGGGAGATCCAAGAAGCTTGACTTCAGTTTTTGGAAATATTCAAGCACAGGAAATTGTTAGACATCCATATCTTAATTTCCAAAATGCAATTGGAAAGATGGGAAATGTCCACATCTTGACCCGGTTTTGAGTGAATGTAAATCTGGGTATCGTCAGCATAAAAATGGTAGTTAAGGTCAAGAGATCTTAATAGCTGACCAAGTGGGAAAATATAGATGGTAAAAAGCAAAGGACTGAGAATTGAGCCCTGGGGGACACCAGTACTAACAGGACAAAACTCTGGTCTGTGGCCATCCATAAAAACAAATTGGAATAACATTCTGTTATTGAATGATGGGGAAGGGTCCTCTTCAATGGACCTGATAACAAACCTTGTAAAATTAAAAGAAATACCTGAACATCCTCCATAACGTGGCCGCTATTTACATCTCATACTGTCTGTAAACTCTCATACAAAGCAACGACTGATGCATTTGTATTACATTCCAAGGAGCTTTATTATCAGCCCCACAGTGGAAAATGAAACCAAATCTGTACCGGCTGGGAATGTAACGGAATGTAACGGTTTAGCAATGAGAACAGTTTGGCCTGATGGTGGAAAAGTAACTATGTGCTTAAAACGGCTTGCAAGTTTGTTGTCAGGTGCATTGTAGAGGGCCCTTCCCCATCATTCAATAACAGAATGTTATCCTATCCCTTATAAGGATAAAAATATTAGTATACAAACTTAGTCTGTTCTTCTCTTTCTCTATTTCCTGATGACTTTCAGGTGCCCATCCCTATGACTGAGGGCTTAGATCCCATCTCCATGTTAACAGATGGTGCTACCATTGCTAAGTGGAATAACGAGGGCTTGCCGGGTGATAAGATATCTACTCAGAATGCCACTATACTGACCAACTGTGAGCGCTGGCCTTTGCTCATTGACCCCCAGCTGCAGGGCATCAAGTGGCTCAAGAGTCGCTATGGCAACAGCCTGAAGGTCATTAACCTCAGCCAGAAGGGGTGAGCGGTTGATGAACATACTGCAGAAATTACGACCCAAGAGGTTTCAAACAATGTGAAAATAGTGACCTTATAAATATTACATAATATGTTTTAGAATTATTATTATTACATTTTTTAAATAAAATTTCCTGGTTTTATTGTGCACAAAATGTTTATTTTCATACAAATTTTCAACAAAAGGCAATAACATTTGATGGATTTAATCCTTATGGATAAAATCAAAGCCTGTCCAACATTATCTACACATAAATAATTTTTCACTTAAAAATGCAAGTAAATGCATTGCTAATGCCATTTCATGTTGTCTTGGTGTTGTCATTTATTTTAGAAACTCAATTTATTCTGTGTCGGTGTTGCTACAGGTATGTGGATGTGATTGAACAGGCCGTGGTCTCAGGAGAGCCTGTATTGATTGAGAATCTGGAGGAGACAATTGAACCAGTTATTGATCCACTGCTGGGCCGACACACCATCAAGAAGGGCAGGTAGACCAGCACAACACACAGCATTCCACAAAATATACTACAAAAACAAAAACAAAGTATCAGTATAGTGAAAATATAGCAATATAACAAACATTTATCTCTTCTCCTCTCTGCAGATGTATTAAAGTGGGGGATAAGGAATGTTATTTCCATCCTGACTTCCGTCTGATTCTGCACACTAAGCTGGCAAACCCACACTATAAACCTGAGATCCAGGCCCAAACCACCCTCATCAACTTTACTGTCACACGGGACGGGCTCGAGGACCAGCTGCTCGCGGAGGTGGTCAGCCTGGAGAGACCAGACCTCGAACATCTGAAGGTGGGTGTGTGTGTGTGTGTGTGTGTGTGAGACCTGAACAAGCTTTTGAGTGAAGTGTTAATGATAGCTATCTGTGTGTATTTGTGTGTGTCTGCAGTCAGAGCTGACTAAACAGCAGAACACATTTAAAATCGAGTTAAAGCAGCTTGAGGATGAGTTATTGACACGTCTCTCCGCGGCTGAGAATAACTTCCTGGGAGACAACGTTCTGGTCGAGAAACTCGAGAGCACTAAACACACAGCTGCTGAGATTGAGATGAAGGTTTGTATGTTTTCAACCATTTTTCCTGGAAAACCAAATATGTGGAAATCAATGTCAAACATTTCTTACATCCACATTTCTCACTGACTCACATAAGCTCTGTTCCAACCCAAGTGAGCTGCCTCGCTACTGTAGGCATGTGCCTTGTAACGGATCCTTAAGATCAGAGTAGGATCAGATAGAATCTGCTGACATTTTGTCATTTCTGCACTGGTTTTGTAGGAAATCTTTTGTGGGATTAGATTACACTACCATTCAAAAGTGTGGTTGGTCAATTTTTTTTCTTTCATTCAGGAAGGATGTATTTAAGGCACAATATGTAAGATTTTTGGATTAAAATATCCAAAAACCACTAGAACAGTGTTCATATTATCCCAAATGTTTCCAAGAATGTTTAAATCCAGGGAAATAAGCATTTTAACCAGGACATGGACCATGTCCATGCGTCGCCTATCAGTGACATCATACCTGCGTTACTCTCGATTTCCGGTTTTATTTTGTAGAAACCGTGGAAACACCAAAGACTCTTTAATATATTACATGTTTTATTAGACAAGGGAACAACTGTTTGGATACATTTATAGACAGAAAAATAAATTATTGTTATATAGCTCAACACGTTTAGTCTTATTGTTTAAATCTCCTTTCTTGATTTTCCGTGACTGCATGTTTTCAGAAAAAAACAATATTTTGTCAAGTAGCTATCATAGCATAATCAGATGCAGCTTTATTTTTAGTAACAGTAATACAGCATTTTAATTTTCAACACACTCAAATGTATCTAATATGATAAACAGCGCTGTTTTACCCCACATACGCTTGACCGGAAGAAGCGGAAGCGGCGACTGTGGCATAATAAAAGTTCCGCTGCTCTTGAGACTTGTGTCGCGCTCATCTCTCATTAGCAATCGCTCCAGCGGCCTCGTTCAGCTCCCACAGCACTCACCCTGCTGAACTACACACTTGATATTGTAGCTGAAAGAATAATCAAATTAGCCAATATCCAAAATAAACATGATGTTTATTTATGAGTAATGTGGAGATCTTTGTGAGTAATAGACATATCAGTTCTGTGATATTTGAGTTCTGTGGTCACAGATTGGCCCAAACAAAGTATTGTATAATGTAGCATAATTTTGAACAGTCTTCATTGTTGATAGGCGCTCTGAGCTTTGGGACAGAGCTATTATTGCTGGTTTTTAACCACATTCCCTAGAACATTAGACAAGCCAGAGATTTAGAGTTTTCTTTTCCCTTTCTCACACTCTTTTTAGTTGGCATTTGTTGTTTCTTCTCGGTCTGATTCAGCTTTTGTGTTGTGTAGGTGTTGGAGGCGAAGGTTAATGAGGTGAAGATTAACGAGGCTCGTGAACACTACCGGGCCGTGGCTGTCAGAGCATCCCTCCTCTACTTCATCATCAATGACCTTAACAAGATCAACCCCATGTACCAGTTCTCCCTCAAGGTGTGGCCTTGTTTGTGTGTGTCTGTGTGTGCATTCTGTAGGACAGGTGTTCAGGTCTTCCTGGAAATATTTAAAGCTGAGGTGTGTAATTTGTGCGCCATTGTCGTCACCACAAAGTCCCTCTCCCAACTCAATTTGGCTGATACAGTGTTTGTGATGTTCAAAAAAAAACAAAAAAAACACTACAGAATCAGTCTCACGCTTTTCATGGAAATCACTTCATTTTATTGTTTCATTAATTCCATAGACTTTGCTTTTGTGTGTGTGTGTGTGTGTGTGTGTTATCTTTGTTCTGCAGGCATTTAACGTTGTGTTCCATAAGGCAGTGCAGAACGCAGATGCCTCTTCAGATGTAAAGACCCGTGTAAACACGCTGATAGATTGTATCACCTTCTCTACATTTAATTACATCAACAGAGGCTTGTTTGAGAGAGACAAGCTCACCTTCGCAGCACAGCTTACATTTCAGGTAACACACAAACACTTACTGTCATTATACACTCTTAACAGTCTGGGTAAAACACACACATTATAATGGATGGATGTGGTTTTTTTGTTCTGACATACTTTTTGTGGCGTTTGTGTGTATCAGTTGTTGTTAATGAGTAAAGAGGTGGATCCTCGGGAGCTGGACTTCTTGCTGCGCTTCAACATTGACCATAGTTATGTCAGCCCAGTCGACTTCCTTTCCAACACCGCCTGGAGTGCTGTTAAAGTAAGCACAAACCTAGAAACACAAACACCTGCTCAAGGAGGTGTCAGTTATCACCTGCAACACTCCTGCTGTCTTCCTGCAGACAATGAGCTTCACCGATGAGTTCCGTGGTCTGGACCGGGACATCGAGGGTTCCCCGAAACGCTGGAAGAAAGTGGTGGAGTCGGAGTGTCCAGAGAAAGAGAAACTCCCTCAGGAATGGAAAAGCAAGAGTTCGCTCCAGAAACTCATCCTTATGAGGGCTCTCCGACCCGACCGGATGACGTACGCTGTCCGGTAAGTCTATGAGATGTAGTATGTGTTTAATAAAGACATTGTAGGGAAACAGATTAAAGGGATAGTTCACCCAAAAATTAAAATGTCGTTTGAAGCCCATTAGACTTTCGCTCGTCTTCAGAACACAAATGGAGGTAAATATTCTCTTATTCTTTTTGTCCATCCATTCAAAGTCCACACAACTGAAACTTTCACACATTATAAATTAAATGGTTAAAATAATCCATATGAATCAAGCATGTTTGAAAATTCGTTTACCATATTTGATGAGCTCTATGTTTAAATGTGAATAAAAGCCTAAATTAAATCTGTTCATCATATAAAGCAGTCGTGTCTCTTCAGAACACCTGGATTAATATGGACTATGGATTACTTTTACAATGTCTTTATGTACTTTTTGAAGCTTCAAAATGTTGGTTGCGTGGACTTTGAATGGATGGACAAAAAGGAATAGAGAGAATATTAAAAATATCTTCATTTATGTTTTTGAAGATGAGCAAAATGTGTTTTGATCAGTAAATGTAAATGATGACAGAATTTCATTTTTGCATGGACTAACCTGTTAATAATCACACTAAATAATGTTTTAATATCCTCCTGAGACCCAAGCATAGACTTTTGTCAACTGTAGTGGACATTATATTTTAGCAAATTTCTCTGACCATCGTACGTGTCACAGTTTTAAGTCTGGATGTCCTGTAAAGAGCAGATTCAGGGCTTTTCAGAGATACCAAATGTTTGGAGGTTTCACCATAACAGCTCCCTCTGCTTGGTCTTTAAAAATGAATTAGCACTCTTGTGGGAATATGATATTTTGTAATTATCATTTAAATCTGATTAATTTTCAAATTGTTTATCATAAATCATCTCAGGAAATTGTTATGGGGCTTCAAATCAGAATATGACTTTCTGTTATGAAACAGGACATTGATTTCATACGTCCACTGTAGTGGACACCAGGAGTTAAAGCATGTAAATCAGGCATTTTGGGAGACACAACAAGTGAATAGGGAAAGAAATTATATATCAATATACCTATGAAATATTAGATATTCTTATGAAAATGTTGCCAATTATTACGCTTCTTTTTTAATTACATGTTGCCCCAAAAACACATTAATATGCAAATTAGATACAATGTATTAATGCACTGTATTGAATGGGACTACTTTTCATGCCTTATTTTTTGAGTCCTGATGTCCACTACAGTGTACATAGCATAACATGAATAAAGTATCTTTTTTTTTAACATTTGTTTCTTATGCTCCAAACAATGTAATGACAATAAAAAAAACTAAATTCACAAAACGTTTTTCCCTCTGGTTCTCAGGAGGATATCTAAAAATGCATTAAGGGTTCTGTGAGGGTTAGGTTTAGTGGTGGAGTTAGGATAAGCTTAGTATAAAGTCAATGGAAAGTCCCCTTTACAAATACAAAAACAAATGTGCCTGTGTGTGTGTGTGTGTGTAGGAACTTTGTGGAAGAGAAACTAGGTGTACAGTACACCGAGAGCAGGAAGATGGAGTTTGCACGTTCATTCAAAGAGTGCGGTCCTGCTTCCCCTGTTTTCTTCATCCTGTCCCCTGGAGTGGACCCCCTAAAAGATGTCGAGTCCCTGGGTAAAAATTCATACCAGCTCTTCTTTTATCTCATGGATAACCCAGTAAAACCGTAGACCACTATTTCAGAAAAACTAATGTGTGGACTGACATAGTGAAGAACGCCTGTGTGTATTTCTGTGCGTGTTATGTGTGTTTAGGGAAGAAGCTGGGTTTCACTATAGACCTGGGGAAGCTCCATAATGTGTCTCTGGGACAGGGCCAGGAATCTGTGGCTGAACTTGCCATGGAAAAGGCCTCTAGAGAGGGCCACTGGGTCATTTTACAGGTGTTCCTTTGTGTATGTTATCTGTATATGTCGGTTGTGTTATGCATATATCTTATGCAAATGCATGCATTTCTTCAAGAACATTCACCTGGTGGCAAAGTGGCTGGGAAGTCTAGAGAAGCTTCTCGAATGTTGCTGTGAGAACAGTCACCATGACTACAGAGTGTTCATGAGTGCAGAACCCTCTCCCACTCCACAGGAACACATCATTCCACAGGGAATTCTGGAAAATTCCATCAAAATCACTAATGAGCCACCCACAGGCATGCTGGCCAACCTACATGCTGCTCTGGACAACTTTGATCAGGTAAACAACATGAATAAATGTCTCAGGATTACATTTCTTCACTTGTTTCTGTTTTTATCATGCTGTGCTGGTGGCTCCACCCACAGTGAAATGCTATTGGTCTAAAATCCTGCTTAAATAGCTGTATTTTAAAAATCAAATATGTTCTGATAGGCTGTGACGAACAAAGGAACACAATTTTGTAAGGCTTCAGACTTGTCTAGGATGAGCTGTAACACAAAAATCTTTGCTTATGTGTATGATTAAGTCAAATGAGAACATCGAATTACAGGAACTCTTCTGATTACATGCAAATTTGTTTGTGTGTGTCCATGTGCAGGACATTCTGGACCAGTGTTCCCGTGAGCAGGAGTTTAAGACCATCCTGTTCTCTCTGTGTTATTTCCACGCTTGTGTGGCTGAAAGGAGGAAATTTGGGCCACAGGGCTGGAACAGAAAGTACCCTTTTAACACAGGGGATCTCACCATATCAGTGAATGTGCTTTATAACTACCTAGAAGCCAACTCACAGGTGTGTAATTAACTGTTAATTAACAGAAAAACAAATCCTCCATTCAAATCTCAGAAGGTTTCACTATATTGTGATCCATCTAATTTAATCAAAATGTAATCTTAATGTATTGATTCCATGTATTGGTAACTGATATAAACGTGGAAACATGTTTATTTTACTAATATGTTGAGAGAGTGTGTATGTTAACAAGCTTGTGTTGCCCAGGTACCATGGGAAGACCTTCGTTACCTGTTTGGTGAGATCATGTATGGAGGTCACATTACTGATGACTGGGACAGGAGACTGTGCAGAACTTACCTGGAAGAGTACATGCAACCTAATCAGGTGCTGAATGACTGCACAAACACTCTACAAAGAGTACCAACACTGTCGTAAAATACAAGTCAGCATGGTAATAATGTATTTGATTGATTCATATTGGATATTTATCAGCTGATGTGGGATATTTAGTTGTGGACTTTATCCACTTAATTTAAAAATATCAATAAATAGCACTATATATTATGACAAAGAATCATCATTTAAGTTTGCGTGTTGGTGTACATTTACGAAAGATTGTTTATCTATCTTTTATAATGCACATAATAATGTTGTGATGCTTCAATCCACTTCTAGCACTTAAAATGACTGATTTTAGTTTTTAGTGGCGATGGACTATATATTGATACCATATAATTATTGGCCATTATTAATTATTTTTTTTTATTTTTTATTAATGTATCTGTATTTTTCAAAATTGAATATAATAAAGAATAAACTTTCATACGCATTTGCCATATTTTTACATTTAGGTTACTTTAACTGTTGTCTAATGCTGACTTAAATTTAATCTTTAAAAACACTGTTAATTCAGCACTGTTAAATGTACATTTTAGCAAACCTCAAAATGAGTATCCATTTTTTTTTCAGACTGTACATTACAAATTCACTTTTAGCATTTAAAATGATTGATTTAATTTTTTAGTATTGTATTTTAAATTTATTAAGACTAAATAGTATTGAATTGGCAACACTTTACAATAAGGTCCCATTAGTTAACATTAGTTTGCATTAACTAATATTAAGTAACATTTAGCAATACATTTGTTACAGTATTTATGAATCTTTGTTAACATGAGTTAATAAAACTACAACTGTTAGTCCATGTCAGCTTAGATCCATTAAATAATATGGTAACACTTTACAATAAAGTTCATTAGTTAACATGAACTAATAATGAAGTGCACTTCTACAGCATTTATTAATCTTTGTTAATGTTAATTTCAACATTTACTAATACATTATTAAAATCTTGTTAACATTAGTTAACGCACTGTGAACTAACATGAACAAACTATGAACAACTGTATTTTCATTAACTAACATTTACGAAGATTGTTAAATACAGTAACAAATGTATTGCTCATGTTAATTCATGTTAGTTAATACATTAACTAATGTTTAACTAATGAACCATATTGTAAAGTGTTAACAATAATATTAATAACTTTTGATTTTAATAATGTATTAGTAAATGTTGAAATTAACATCAACTATGATTAATACATGCTTTAGAAGTATTTTTCAGTGTTAGCTCATGTTAAAGGCATAATATGTAAGATTTTTTGGATTAAAATATTCAAAAACCACTAGAACAGTGTTATATATTTTGTTGACTTGTGTACTTACATTATCCCAAATGTTTCCAAGAATGTTTAAATCCAGAGAAATAAGCAATTTTAATCAGCACACGGACTGAGTCTGTGCGTCGCCTATCATTAGCAATCACTCCAGCGGCCTCGTTTCGATCCAAACGGTGTTCAGCCACACCCTGCTTCATGCTACAGTAATGTTAATAAATCTTTAATACATTAGCTCATCCATGAATATGATTTCTGCCCGAGTCTCATCGATTCTTTTACACTGGCTGTAGATGTGAAGAGAACACCTCCCATAATTCCACGAAATCAAGGCATCATCAAGCTACGCCTTTGTTTTGAATAAGCGACCTCTAGTGGCTAAAATTACATATTGTGCCTTTAACTAATGCTAACAAATGGAACCTTTTTGTAAAGTATTACTATTGAATTTTATTATCTTCCATTTACTGGCCAAAACATGAAAATATTTATCTGTATTAGATAATTTGATTTTCAATATTGGTTGATCCCCATTTATTTTGGCTCATGATAAAAAAATGAATCTCATAAACACACAAACTAACTTTTCCCATTGTCCTTACAGTTTGACAGGAAGTTGTCACTGGCTCCAGGATTGGTTGTGCCTTCTAACTTGGATTACCAAGGCTATCATGCGTACATAGATGAGATGCTGCCCCACGAAAGCCCAGTGCATTATGGGCTTCATCCAAACGCTGAGATTGAGTTTCTTACAGTGATGTCAGACAGCCTCTTCCACACTCTTTTAGAGCTGCAGTACAGAGACTCCAACATGGGTGAAGGAGCCTCACAGACCACTGAAGAGAAGGTCTGTTTCTGAACTGTTGAAAGGGTGCAGATCATTGGTTGAGGTAATGGAAAGCATTGTACAAAGATTTAAGCCATTGCTGTTTCAGGTGAAGACAATCTTGGATGACATCCTGGAGAAACTACCAGAAGAGTACAACATGTCTGACATCACGTCCAAAACAGCCGAACGCTCGCCCTACATTCTGGTGTGTTTCCAGGAGTGTGAGCGTATGAACATGCTCCTCAATGAAATAAGACGCTCACTCAAAGAGCTGGACCTGGGGCTGAAGGTGTGCTATTATTGGAATTTTTCTGTTCCAGTTTATTATCGATTGTACTGTGGTAGCATTGATTTCAGATTTATGAACTCTGCTTGTTTGCGAGGCCAGGCTTTTGACTATTAACATAAACTTTGTTTGCTTATTTTCTCTGGCAGGGAGAGCTGGCAATTTCATCAGAGATGGAGCAGATACAGACAGCTTTGTTTTTTGATAATGTTCCCGATACCTGGACCAGACTGGCCTACCCCTCTATATACAGCCTCGGACAGTGGTAAGCAGTATTCGTATCACTGATATACTATTATAGTTTTTATTATTAGATTTTATTTTTTATTTTCTGTTTTCATTTTCATTTTAGTTATTTTTATATTTTCTGTTTTCATTATAATTTTAGTTAAAGTTTTAGTAAATTTTTGCATATTTTTTTTTAGTTTTCGTTATTTTAGTACCTCAACTTAAACTAAACAAAAAATGAGAAATGTTGTCTTGGCAACTAGCTGAAATTATTTTTAGGATATTATGAGAGCTTATATTGTATTGTAGATATTATTTAGATATTATACTCACTTAGTTTTGGAAGTATGTAACAGCTGTACTGTTTTATGATCTCAATATGTGTATGTGATATCTGTGTGTGTGTCCAATCAGGTATAATGACGTGTTACTGCGCTGTAGAGAGTTGGATAGCTGGACTCATGATCTCTCTCTGCCTAGTGTGGTCTGGATCTCTGGTTTATTTAATCCTCAGTCTTTTCTAACAGGTGCAGTAACACACACACACACAATAAATAATTAGAAAAATTATAAATATACACTACCATTCAAAAGTTTGGGGTTGGTGTGATTTTTATTTTTATTTTTGGTCTCTTCTGATCATTAAGGCTACATTTCTTTGATCAAAAGTAAAAAGAGTTATATTGTGAAATATTATAAATAATTTTTTTTTCTGTTTTAATATATTTTAAAATGTATTCCTGTGATGGCAAAGTAAGCAGTAAGAAATTACTAAAATTCAGAAATCATTATACGCGGATCTATGAATATGTTACTTAGCCCCGCCTCCACTCACTTGCACGAGCTCAGAGATCCACTCGGTCAACTTACTGAGGTAAACGCTGCACAAAGGTATCGCTTTTTACAACGTCAGACACATAACGATAATTAATATGATTAGGATTTAAATCCTAATAATGTGTTGCTAATGTTATACAAACCATGTTCCCGTTCGCTATGTCAGAGTCAGACAGCTGCCTTCTAACAATCAGTATCCTTACAAACGCTCAGAACGTCAGTGGAGAAAGGCATACAGTTCATCATAGCATCGTAATATACATCATACACCTGTTATATTGCGAAATCTACCTGATTTTTCATATCAACAGAAAAATATACCAGGATATATTCTCGAGACTCTCCTGCTTCAGAGCGATCATAGTTAATGATATGCTAAAGCCCACCGGCACGTTGACATGATTGGTTACAAGGTACAGTAGTTTGTGATGTCACAGACACCGCGTTTTTGAGACTGTCTTTAGATCACTGCAGTTTTAAACAGAAAATACTCAGCACTGGTGTTGACTTATGAATTTGAACATTAAAAACTTGATTTTCACCACAGGAGGACTTGAAAATAGAAACCTTGTGTAACATTGTGTCTTTACTGTCACTTTTGATCAATGTTATGCAACTTCTTCCAAACCCTCATCCCCCCTCCCTGTCTTTGTAGCTGTGATGCAGAGTTTGGCACGTAAGAACGAATGGCCGCTGGACAAGATGAATTTGACGGTGGATGTGACCAAGAAGTTCAAAGAGGAGTTTAACCAGCCGGCCAGAGAGGGAGCCTACATCTATGGCCTTTACATGGAGGGTCTGTATCATTTCAATCAGTCAGAATCCTCAGCCAATCAAAATGCTCTTTTATATTATCTGAGCCATTTAGGTGCATTTGATTCTAAAGTCAGTCTTTGTGACTGCAGGTGCACGCTGGGATATTCAGGGTGGGACAATCGCAGAAGCACGCCTGAAGGAACTCACTCCCAGCATGCCTGTTATAGCGGTTCGAGCCATCCCGAATGACCGTCAGGAGACGCGCAATACCTACGAATGCCCCGTCTATAAAACCAAACTGCGTGCGAACACGTATATCTGGACCTTCAGCCTTAAGACCAGAGAGAGGCCATCAAAATGGGTTCTTGCAGGGGTCGCTCTGCTGCTTAGTGTGTGATGCTGAGAAACACTCATGTGTGACTGCAGGAACGGAAGTCTTGCTTTAAACAAGCAAAACTCCTTGTTGGTAAAAACATCGCCTGATCTTTCTTACTCTACAATGTGCATTAGTTTAAACAGTTTTAGCCTGATTTAAGCTATAGAGTTAAAAATCTATTATATAATTGTCATATTTCAGTGGTGATTTGACACAGTTGCATGCAGACATCCAAAACTTGTGTAAACCTGGAAATAAAAGATTTTAGGATTTTGAAAAATGTGAAACAAAGATATGCTGTATATGAATAAGAAATATTTAAAATACTGCACTATTTTTAGGACACATTAAATTAGGATGCCTTTTTGTAAATTAGAAAATAATGCAAAACAGGAGCAATTTACTAGTGGATCATATTTTTTGGATCCCTTTTGGATGTTACTGACATTTAAATTTGGCAGTAGGTTTTTGCCTTTCCCCATTTCTGCCTATTATAAAGGAGCTGTACTGTCCCCGGAAAGTTACCAAGATGGCCGCAGAGTGAAGACTCGCGTCAAAAGTATTTTGCGGCTGGAGGTGCATAAAAAGTGTCTCGTTTAGGTTTTCCACAGTTCTCAGAGAAATAAAGTGATTTTTCCTTAAATAATCTTGTGCAACATTGTAAATTAAGCATTCTGTCCTTTATTAATTTACAGAGTTGTGCATTAACTCTTGTAATATTCACAATATACAGCATAAATATAATACATACCAATATACCCAAGGAAGAAAACATTCTAACCTGCTGTTATGTGTTGCATTGTATAAAATACAGTGTCAAACATTTAAAAAAAATGCATAAAAACAATTTTGTGAACAGCACTAGTTTTAAAAAGTGACACTGTACAAGATGTTTCAAAGAGTTTGTGCAAAAGATCGCAATAATATCGTATCCTTCTCTTGCTCTCTTCCCGCACTGGCACGTGTCCTGGCCTCGTCCCAGAAGCACCCCTGCGGCAAACACACTCCGGCCAACTTACTAAAACACGAGACATGACTTGGACCATCTCACAGGAAACTGTTAGGTCAACACATGCCGTGATCACAGCGGTCACACGAGCCAGTGATGATGACGGCCAAACACATATCTGTGTGATGAGAGATGAGGATTTAGAGCCTCTTTCGCATACACTGATATGTCCTGATGCTCCGCCTCCAGATTTCAGCCTACCAATCAGATTCATTCGTTCATGCAGAAGCTCTAAATCTGGTGACCCTATGAGTAAATTACTAAATTAAGACATGCATACATTTTTCTGCTCTTTTTTTTAATTCTTTTTTTGTTTTAGCTGACACTAGGAAGACAGTGTGTTTCAATGCATCTCATTAAATGTGGATTAAGTGATTAATTCTACTAACTAACTTTGGTTAAACATGCAGTCCTCCTACACATGAACTCACTGTCATGTTATACTGCCTGACTAAAAGTGTGCGTTTAATAGGTTCTGTTAATGTAGATCTATCTTCTGGAAGGCCAGGGATGACTGCTGCTACAAAAGCAAGAGCTTTCTCCTGCAGATCGCATTATCCAGAAATATTTCTACAGATAAAAATTAAACTATAACACTGCTACAGCTTCAGAACGTAAGAACCTTCTAAAATGAATCTGTAAACTGCATAAAGAAATGAGGACAAACGCATATATAACATAAAAGGGCTTTTTACAGGGCCAGTTTTAACCCTGGGTTAAGCAATTGTATTTAACCCTGGAAAGTGTTAACCTTGCTTTAAAGGGTTAGTTCACCCAAAAATTAAATTTCTGTCATTAATTACTCACCCTCATGTCGTTCCACACCCGTAAGACCTTCGTTCATCTTCAGAACACAAATTAAGATATTTTTGATAAAATCCGATGGCTCAGTGAGGCCTGCATTGCCAGCAAGATAATTAACACTTTCAGATGCCCAGAAAGGTACTAAAGACATATTTAAAACAGTTCATGTGAATACAGTGGTTCAACCTTAATATTATAAAGCGACGAGAATACTTTTTGTGCACCAAAAAAACAAAATAATGACTTTATTCAACAATATCTTAGTGATGGGCGATTTCAAAACACTGCTTCATGAAGCTTTACAAATCTTTTGTTTCAAATCAGTGGTTCAGAGCGTGTATCAAACTGCCAAAGTCACGTGATTTCAGTAAATGAGGCTTCGTTACGTCATAAGTGTTTTGAAATTTCAATGGTTCACCACTGGGGGGCGTGACTTTGGCAGTTTGATACGCGCTCCGAACCACTAATTCAAAATCAAAAGATCCGTAAAGCTTCGAAGCTTCATGAAGCAGTGTTTTGAAATCGCCCATCACTAGATATTGTTAAGTAAAGTCGTTTTGTTTTTTTGGCGCACAAAAAGTATTCTCATCGCTTCATAACATTACGGTGAACCACTGTAGTCACATGAACTGTTTTAAATATGTCTTTAGTAGCTTTCTGGGCATCTGAAAGTGTTAATTGTTATGCTGTCAATGCAGGCCTCACTGAGCCATCGGATTTCATCAAAAATATCTTAATTTGTGTTCCGAAGATGAACGAAGGTCTTACGGGTGTGGAACGACATGAGGGTGAGTGAATATCTGAATTTTCATTCTTGGGTGAACTAACCCTTTAAGAGGGCTAGAATCCAAAGGTGAGTTGTTTAGCAGCAGACAACCAATCATAAACTGCCTCAGTGCTTACCTCATTAAATATTCATAAGCCTTTCACAAATCTCAAACAGCAGCAGCAAATGTGTTACCTGGAGCGGACAACCTGAGCGGATCTATGTGGCAACATTTCCTTGGATGGACAAGCAGTTGTTAAAACAGGTTGTGAGCTGCAAATATGAGCAGGTCAATAAAACTGATTGCAAATAAGATTTACCCAGGATTAAAGATGACCCTTTAAGTGTTAAAAACCCACAACTGTTTCTGGGGTGATGGATCGCTCATCTGTGGTTTGAATTACCCACCATGAGGGCCAAATGGTCACACTCACTTGGACCAACAAAGTTTTGTCAAATTCAATACTGAGACATGATACTGCAATACTGACAATGCTAAAATGTTTAGTTGGCTCTGAAGGGACAGTGTGTCATTGTGGAAATCTGATATGGGTAGAATAATGTGATGATGATGACAGTTTTATGATGAGGCTTTGCTTTGCAGAGTTCAGTTCAAGTAAAGATTCTTCCTGAATACCAGGAAATTCATAGTTAAATACATATATAAATCTCAAATATAATATAAGGACAAAAAACCGAGCTCATGTCACCAATTTACCAATGCAAGTGTTTTTTTTAAGAAACATGCAAAAAAATAAACAAACACTGCATTTTTTTGCCCTAGCATGCATCTTTCTTTCATTAACATGGTTGTATGTCCAGTACGTTATTTCCTGAACACCGCTCTATTTATATATTATTTACAAATATGAACAACCTTTAAACTGATTTGTACTGCATTAATGCATCTGGTCACCTGCTTTTGTTTGACTACAGAATTTTTGAAGGTAACTATAAGGGACATGGAAGGTTCTTTGCATATGACTCTTCGGTTTCATGTTCTCTACCCTGAGTCTAGCTGGAGCTGCGGTTGTTTTGAAGGGAGGAGGTTTACTGTAGTTTGTTCTGTCTATGCATAGTTACATGAAAGCATACAGGAGTGATTCCTCTATGAGGAATATTAGAACTCAAACCTCATTATTAAACACTGCTCTTACTGTACTTGTGCCTATGAATTCTGTTGTTAATGGACTCAGCTTCATTACCATCAAAACCTTTGACCTTATGTTACTGCCCTGGAAGTCCAGGATCAGAGGAGGGCCTGTGGAGACCCGGCGTCAATCCGCCTCCGGGTGACGAATCTGGGAGAGACGCTTGTCTGGTTGACATTTGGAAAGATCTTGGCTGCTGTGACGCAGAAGGCTCATTTTCCAGTGGTTTCAGCTCCGCCTCCCACTCTGGGTCTGTCACCAACGGAGTTGCCGTGCTGACATCAGAGGTCATCTCCATGGCAACGGCAGGCGTGGAGTCTTTGGCTTTGTAGGCGTTCTCTAGATCAGGACTCTGCAAAGAAGAAAACAGATTAAACATTTTTGCAGTTCAAATGTAGTATGCTAGTATTCTATTGCAAATTCAATCAAAATCAGCTGTAATCTCCTTGACTGGCAAAAGTTTGAGATCAAATTGCTCTGATATGGTGCACAGCGCTTACAGGTGCATCTCAATAAATTAGAATGTCATGGAAAAGTTCATTTATTTCAGTAATTCAACTCAAATTGTGGAACTCGTGTATTAAATAAATTCAATGCACACAGACTGAAGTACTTTAAGTCTTTGGTTCTTTTAATTGTGATGATTTTGGCTCACATTTAACAAAAACCCACCAATTCACTATCTCAAAAAATTAGAATACTTAATAAGATCAATAAAAACAGAAATGTCAGGCTTCTGAAAAGTATGTTCATTTCTATGCACTCAATACTTGTTGGGCCTCCTTTTGCATGAATTACTGCATCAATGCGGCGTGGCATGGAGGCGATCAGCCTGTGGCACTGCTCAGGTGTAATGGAAGCCCAGGTTGCTTTGATAGCGGCCTTCAGGTCATCTGCATTGTTGGGTCTGGTGTCTCTCATCTTCCTCTTGACAATACCCCATAGATTCTCTATGGGGTTCAGGTCAGGCGAGTTTGCTGGCCAATCAAGCACAGTAACACCATGGTCATTGAACCAGCTTTTTGGTACCTTTGGCAGTGTGGGCAGGTGCCAAATCCTGCTGGAAAATGAAATCAGCATCTACATAAAGCTTGTCAGCAGAAGGAAGCATGTAGTGCTCTAAAATTTCCTGGTAGATGGCTGCGTTGACTGTGGACTTCAGAAAACACAGTGGACCAACACCAGCAGATGACATGGCAGCCCAAATCATCACTGACTGTGGAAACTTCACACTGGACTTCAAGCAACATGGTTTCTGTGCCTCTCCACTCTTCCTCCAGACTCTGGGACCTTGATTTCCAAATGAAATGCAAAATTTACTTTCATCTGAAAAGAGGACTTTGGACCACTGAGCAACAGTCCAGTTCTTTTTCTCCTTAGCCCAGGTAAGACGCTTCTGACGTTGTCTTTGGTTCAGAAGTGGCTTGGTACGTGGAATGTAACAGTTGTAGCCCATTTCCTGAAGACGTCTTTTACTTTTTGAATTAAATTACAGAAAAAAAAAAAACTTTTTCATGATATTCTAATTTATTGAGATGCACCTGTATACGTGGGCGACTGCTCTCTCACTGTCGATAAAATAATATTGTGCTACTGTTTGAAACATTTATTGTTCCATACTGCATACTTTCACGCACTATTTTTAAAAATAGTATGCCGTAGCATTGCTAGACAGTTGCTAGGGTATTTCTGGTTGTTGCTAGTCAGCTGTAAGGTTGGGTGACCAGATGTTTCTTGATTTTTGATGTGATGTCCCCAGAAATATCCCTGTTTAACAGCACATTCAAAAACACTCCAAAATACACTGCAAAAAAGCCTGGCCAACATAGCCTACAAAAGCACAAACATAAAACAAAATTTGAAAAATGTAAAAATAAATAAATATAAATAAATTTGTAATTACTGAATACAGTATATTGTGGAAGCTTGTTTTCACCACTAAATTAAAAAGGTAATTGCAACTTTTGACTTTTTTTCTCAGAATTGCAATTCACGCAATTCTGACTTTATAACTTGCAATTCCGATTTTTTTCCTCGCAATTCTGAAAAAAAACATCAGTCTTTCCCCCCTCACAATTGTACATTATAACATGCAATTGCGAGTTTAAATTTCACAATTCTGAGAAGAAAATAAAATCAGAATTGTGTGATATAAAGTCAGAATTGCGAGATAAAGTCACAATTACCTTTTTTAAATTTTTTTTTATTTCATGGTGGAAACAAGCTTCCATAGTATATTTATTTTGTCAAAACAAAAATATTAAATACAATTAGAAAATGTTAAAATTATTTCAATACAATTTTATTTATCATATTTATTTTGTTTTATTTTGTAAAGTCATAATTTTATTGTAATATCCACCTTATTTTTCATGTAAGAGTAGCAATTTGTAAACTGAATGTGTCTGGCTTCCAGTGTCTGCTCATTATACAGCTTGATATAGCAAACAGTTTTATCATTTACTGGACTGTAATTCTTCTAGTTATTTACCTGTAGTTGCTAATGAATCGTGTGCATTCACAGAAAACACTTTACTTCCGCATTTTTCACAGTGTAAATTGTATTAAAACCAGTTAGGGTCATTTTGACCCACAAACATCATAACTATTAATTATATTATATGGAACGCACGACAATCAAAAAACGAAGACATACAAAAATGTATTGTCCCCATCTTTTAATTCATAGGTAACAAGTGAGATTTCAATTATTTTGACCACTGAACTAGGAAATGTCCCTGGATTACATTTTTAGAAATTTTCAGTGATTGCAAAGCAGTTGCTAGGATGTTCTTATTGGTTGCTGGGGTATTCTGAGTGTATAACATGCAGTATGTACACTAGCTTTCCATTCTGAACACAGCCTGTGTGTTACCTGTGTCTGCATGGCGGTGACGGGCTGCACGGGTTTGTGGTACTCTGGGCTGACGGCCACAGTGCTGTACGCTGGAGGTCCCAGAGCGCTCTGCCTCTGGAGCAACTGTAAAATAGCCTGGATGTCTGATGTCATCTGTGCTTCCAGCCTACAAACACACACACACACACATACATTGATGCAGAAGTACAATACCATCTGTGACCAGCAGATGGCGGTAGGCACCATTCTATCAATAGCACAAAATGTTCTGGATGTTAAAGTTGATGTTTTAACTTGTATTCTCTTTATTTAATCTTTCATGTGACCTACTTTATCTCCATTTCTCTCTCACCTGTTCAGGTGTTCCTGTAGTAGATCCAGTCTTTGCTCCATTTCACCGAATGTGATGTCACTTTCACAGTCGTCTCCTCCTTCTCTGTCCTGAGATTTCGCTGAGTCATCTGCATTCCCACAAGGCCATTCTTCAACACGCACATCTAGAGAAACACAAGTCCCAGTGCAATTAATCACAGACACACACACAAACATACCTGATACATACAAACTTAATGCATCATGCACATATGTAAGATTAACTGGGTTCGTATGTGTCAATTGTACCGCACACACACACACACATATACACACACACACATCACATACACACTGTAATAATAAAACATACAGCCATCCAACAAGACAAATTATACATCACATGCACATGCACACACACACACACACATCATTAATAATATCCACACTGCACCAAGTGTCTCCTAATATAACAGCCGCAATCCCCAGAAGCCAAAAGAACGTGTTTGTGTGTGTTTGCCTCAACAAGATATTACACCAAGCTCAATCTAATCATGAGCTCTAGGGCTGTTTTGGTAATATTTAGAGATCGGAAGAAAGAACGAGAGAAGGAAAGAGAGGGAAGCTCCCTGGCTGTACAATTATATCAGCAGTCATTAGCTGTGTCCCAATTTGGAGGCTGGATCCTTTGGAGGACTGAAACTTCAAAGGCCGTGATGGTCAGACCGAGCGTTGTTAAATGGGATGGTCTAGCTTACGGATGATTGTTCTTGTCGCCTAGCAACTGTGACAGCTGCCATTGACGAGTGGCAGAAACGTTTGTACTGGACTGTTGAAAGTTATATTCAACTGTCAGAAAACAAAACAGGATTCACAATCTGTCTAAATATGTTCACCATGGTCTATTTCTGTAGATAATAAAGAGTATAAACTATATAAAATAGCATCTTAGTAAGATATAAATCAGCATTTGTATCATTGGATATTCGAGTAAGTTGAAAGCCAATATTTACTTTTAAAAGTGTAATCCGACAATTTCTTTTAAAAAAATATCCTGTTGTCATAGGCACACAATGAATTCTGGGTAAGGTAGGCCGCGAAGGATCCATCTGTTGGATCCGTCAATGCCCAGGAAACGAAGGACGCATTACGAGGACACATTTGGGACAGCCTTCGTCGTGCCGCTGTGACACAATCGTCCTTCGAAGGATGCAGCCTCTGAATTGGTACATGGCTATTTTTCACACATTACAAAACCTCTTCTTCGCAGTACAGAGTCTCAGTAAATTTGCAGCACTTGTCTGAGTCTTGTTTTCTTCAAGTTATTTATGAGTTCAATTTATGTACTCAGTCTGATGGTCCAAATTTTTGGCAATACTTTCTATGAAGCCATGAAGTATACAATGTGTTATTTATACAGGCTTCATAGAAAGGGTTGTTAATATACTAACTGCATTCATAATTCCATATAATACACCTTAAGGTGTGGTCACATTAGTGCAATTTTGCAGGCAAAGAGGGTCCAATATCTACTGTCAATAGTGTAGTGGTGTATGAAGCACAGCTCACACAGAAATCACTTTTAAACGAAGCAGCTTCTGTTGGTCAATGTGGTGAATGCGTTACTAACGTGAATCAGTAGCAAAATCTGTGTGGGAAAATTTTCAGCCCTTGTGCAAATTTTCATATCGTGTGGGATTCGAACTAGATTTCACCTGTGAAAAGTTACCTTTTTAAAAAAGTAATATGTTATTATAAACCTGTTACAGACTTTCTCTAGATCAGGGATTTTCAAACTAGGGCCCATGGCATGCTAGAAATTGTGAGAAAAAAGAAAAATATTTTTAAAACTGTATTTTTAGCAATATATAAAGACAATGTGTTAAAAGTTATCAGAATAATTACAGTTGCAAGAAAAAGTATGTGAACCACTTGCAGAATCTGTGAAAATGTGCAAAATTTTAACAAAGTAAGAGAGATCATACAAAATGCATGTTATTTTTTATTTAGTACTGTACTGAGTAAGATATTTTACATAAAAGATGTTTACATATAATCCATAAGACAAAAAAAAAGCTGAATTTATTAAAATGACCCAGTTCAAAAGTTTGTGAACCATTGATTCTTAATACTGTGTGTGATTACCTGGATGATCTACGACTGTTTTTTTGTTTTGTGATGTTTTTAATAGTTGTGTTTGAGTCCCTCAGTAGTCCTCAGTGTGAAAAGACGGATCTCAAAATCATTCAGTCACTGCTGTAAAGGGTTCAAATATGCAAAAAATGCTGGAAAACTGAAGAATCTGCAGGACCTGGAGATTTTTTCTGAAGAACAGAGCTCAGTTTAACTGCTCAGGACAAACAAGGGACTCATGAACAACCATCACAAACAAAAAAACAGTCGTAGATCATCCAGGTAACCACACAGTATTAAGAATCAATGGTTCACATACTTATGAATGGGGTTATTTTAATAAATTCAGCTTTTTTTTTGTCTTGTGGATTATATGTAAACATCTTTTATGTAAAATATCATACTCAGGACAGTACTAAATACTTTTTCTTGCAACTGTACTTAAATGTTTATTAAAAATATGTTTAAACATGTTGCTTTGGAATGATATTCATGAAAAGAACTTTACAAATAAATCCAGATTTAAACAAAATAATTCATACATCTAACTAAAAAGTTACAGTACAAAGGAAATAGTCTGTTGCTTTGCTTTTAGCAAAAGCTAATTTAATTTAGGAAATGTCTTTTAAGTTTCTCTGGTGACCTATGCCTGACTTCTCCTCTTTATCTGCATAAACCTCGGACCTTTCTTACAATCGACTGCTAACTCGCATTCAGATCTGCCTCCATCCAATCAACAAGTGATGGACAGAATCAAGTCCCACATTACATTTTTTACTTTTTAGATAATCCGTTTCACTCTAATGTATGTCACAATACAGAAAAAATTATCTGTTGCTATTTCTGTTTCATTGCGACTTTAAATTATCACAAGGGATATATTGAATAAAAAATAGGGCTGGATGATAACCTCGATCAATTGAACATTTTACCTCGATTATGATTAATGAACGATTATTTTGTTTGTTTGCTGGGGGGTTTTTTTTGCCCTCATAGTTCACTGACAAGGTTTGTACTGTAAAAATGCTTGACTATTAAAAGTGGGATATTTTTTCCTCATGAAAGAGTGCTCTGATATAGCAGCTCACTTTCAGCAGTTATTTTGTCTATGGTTCATAACATTTCTCTATGGTTCATAACATTTCTTACAGATTTCTGCTCGTTGTAAATCAGACACAGATAAATTAGCACAGTACTAGTACATATCTGAACGCATTAATGAGAGCGATTGCGTGTGTGAATTAGTCATACCGTCTCTCTATTAACTGTGAAGCTGTGGGTTGTAAGTAGTTACTTCAAAAGTAGAAAAATATATGCTATAACTTGAGTTCTACTTTAGTGATAAATCACAGGACAGCGCTGACGAGTTTCTGCGCTCCTCTTTGTGCGCGCGATCTTCACATGATGCGTGAGCTGTCTGTATGAGTCTTCGTGTGCCACAATGCATCAGCGTAGCAGCTCATAATGATAGGGTCAAAAATCACTTGAGTGTTCAAACTGGCAAGCCTTTAAACACATACAATTGACAAACTTTTGTGAGGACGCAAGTGAAAGTTATCTCACTTCAGGGATCGTCTGTGTGTGTTGACTCGGTGTTTGAGTTCGCATCCGTGTTGCTTCCATGCCGCTGACTGGACAGGGCGGAGTCATGTGACTACACACGCGGAAGTATGTTTTTAAGGGGAAAGTATTAACAGGATTAAAAAAACAAAATAACCGACATGGGAAAATTACGTCGGTTAGAGGTTCTGAATTTTGATTACTTTTTGATTAATCGTCCAGCCCTAATAAAAAATATACAAATAAAAAAAGATATGATCACTATTGTAACTGTTCACAATGAACAGATGAATTTCAATTTGTATTATAAGGCATTATAAACATCTTGATACAGTATGCTTCCAATCACTTTTTTTCCCACAGTAGGACACCCTTATGAATGAGTACGTTTATGTATGTTATACCTTTATGGAACAGATTGTTTTCAACACAATCTTTAGTGTATGTGTCAGGGATGGTGTTCAGGTTGTAAGGAAGGGATTGACCCAAACTCAAAGGCCTCGCTGTCTCTTCCTCACCCTCCTCTTCCTCCTTCTCCTCTTCCTCCTCTCCAGGCAATGTGCGAACCTCTCGATCTCTTCCCCTTTCCCGGTCTGTCCCGCTCGGTCTGCTCGGAGAACCTGAGGGAACACAAAGTCCTCACAGCTTTACACAAATGGTTCTCACGGTCACTCTCCAGTTTGCACCTTGAACAAAGAAAAAAAGAGAGTGAGGAATGTGCCAGGAAGAGAGTGAGAGATTTGGCTGAGATAAATAATCCAAACAGCAGGTTATACAGGGACAGAGGATAAAACGGCTCTTGACCATTCAGGTAAAATCTGGCAGGGTGCAACCACACAATAACAAACATCTGTCTGTGGCCAACAATCACCATGGCAACAGCTTGAAACCCAGTGGGAGAGAAAAGAGATGGGTGGAAAGAGGAGGGGAGGCGATGGGGGAAGGGAAACAAAGGAGGGACCGAAAAAGGAGAGAACAATGGAGGAGAGGAAGACAGAAATGTGAGCAGAACATGAGGAGAAGGTCCTGACCTGAAGAGTGGTTCCTTTTAAAGCAGGGTTTAGTCCTGACGTCAGGGTCTTCAGTGTCTGAGTCACTCACGGCCGTGTAAAGGGTCCTGTGAGGAGCCGTGGCGCCCTGCCACACACAAGAAATGACATCACATTAGGAAAAGCATTAAACAGCATTTAACTTTATTTACTGCAGCAACATTAGTAGGGGAAAAACAGATTGGCTTTCTTCTGAGGAGCCCAAAAGTGGATTTTTCTGAATAATCTTCTGCCTGTTCTTTAAATATAATGACAATCAAACTGCCATAAAAGAGCATGAGAAAAAATTGCATCATTAAAGTAATTAATAGACCAATTTGGTAACAAGTGGAGGAAAACAGGCAAAGTCCACAGAATAAGAGAAAAATGTTTTGTTGTGCCCTTGGTGGATGTCAGAATCGGAATGCAAAAAATATAGTCTTCATTTTTATAGAATACAATCGTTGAAGACGCCCTTTGAAACTAAACGCAGACGTTTACGTTGCAAGTCACAGACTGGACTGATGAAACCGGCAATGATTAGTCTACTATTAAAACATAAATTTGATGTAAACAGACATAATATTCACATTTGCAGATCATACATAGCATAAAATAATATTTAAACCTATACCATTTTACATAGATAACCTTTAAACATAGCCTATAACATTTTTTTTTATCTCACAATTCTGAAAACTTTTTCACAAATCTTTTTTTCTCGCATTTAAATGTTTATATCTCCCAATCAAAAAAGTCAGAATTGCGGGATATAAACTCGCAATTCTGAGGAAAAAAGACAGAATAATGATTATATCTCACAATTCTGTTCATCCTTCTAAGAATTGTGAGATATAAACTTGGATTTGCGAGAAAGAAATACATTTTTTTTTAATTTTTTTATTCTGTGGCTTCCACAGACTGCTACTGCAGAACTGTCATTTTATGCTATCAGGTAGGCTCCGCCCACAAAAAACATCATCGCTGTTTGCAAATACAACTCGTGCCAAGAGGAATTACACACCAAAACTGAAGTCATTATTCACTGAAAATCAACACAATGGCTCAAGGAGAGGGATGATTATCAGAATAACAACATAAATCTTATGTCCATTCGTCAAAAAACTACCTAGCTAATTGTATGGATTCAGAAGACTTAGAATATACTGTAGCACAGCAGTTCTCATTGTCCACAACAATATTCAAAAGCTCCATGATTTTTCTACTTCATTATTTACTTGATAAGGATCTTTACAAAAATATTTTACTTACAGTTTCAAGACCCATAGACTTAAAAGATTTTATTAATTTACATGACTTTTCCAGGTCTAGAAATAACACTTTTAAAATTAGTCTTCCTCCTATATCCAGGTTTTTAAAGACCCTGTGCTTTTCATTGTATGCCCAAAACTACAGTAAATTACCCATCCAGGATTAATAAAGTTATTTAAGTATTGTATTAATGTGCTCATAGTTTTTGAAGATGTTTATACTTAGTTTCCATAAAGGGTTGGGGTTTGACTGCGGAGGGAGCTTTATATAGTGAATGTTAGTGTGTTTTGCATAGTACATTCATCTTTTTATTTTAAAAATTTAAGTACTTAGTAATAGCTTGCTGCTCTACCTTGGTGTTCTCATCGCGCAGGTTGAACGTGAGCTCCAGATTGGATAGGAAGTAGTCAGAGAATTCAGGATACATGTCCAGAACCTCCAGAAGATCCTCTCTGTGGATGGTGTGCAGGTCGCAGTAGCTCAGCGCTCGAACATCTGCGTTGGCTTTCCCTGGCTTGGCGTACAGATGAATCATCTCTCCAAAAATATCATTCTTACCTGAGAGGTGGGTGTACAGTGATCAGAGGAGAAGAGTGGGAAGAGAAGATAAAGCAATGTACAATGAAGGAAATGGACAAAAAGTGAAAAGGGGGGAAAGCAAGTTATCATATTAGAGCGTGTGTGATTGTATGTTGGCAGAATTTCACGGGCAAAAAAGGTTCATTGTCTATTGTAGTAGCGATGTATGAAGCACAGCTCACAGAAGTCATTTTAAAACCATGTAGCTTTATGTCGATTAATGCCATGAATCCGTGTGACCAACCTGAACCCATTGCAGAATCTGCATGAGGAAATGCGATTCTGAGTTTAGATCTCTCAAAGAAAAACATCTCTCAATTCAGCCATTTTTCTGTTTGCAACACAATTTTGACTTTTTTTTCTCACATTTCATCCATGAAACTGAGATATAAAAAAATGAGATATAAAAAAAGATGCAAACACACTATTCTAAGAACAAATAAATCTAAATAGCAAGATGTAAACTCAAAATTATGAAAAAAGTCTGAATTGCAAAGCATGGGGCCCTATCATACACCTGGCGCAATGCGACGCAAGTGTTTTTTGCTAGTTTCAGCCCGACGCAGTTATCATTTTCACGTCCTGTGCCACATTGTTTAAATAGCAAATGCACTTGCGCCCATCTGTTTACCCATGGGTGTGCTGGTCTGAAAACAAGGTGTGTTCAGGTGCATTGTTGGCGTGTTGCTATTTTGAAACAAATGAAAACGACTGCACCACTGACCAACAAAAACCCGGTCTAAAATCAATGGCGCAGTATTTTTGTTTGTTATTTAAAGGGCGCATTAGTAATATGCACCTTTAGGCGGGTGCACAACGCACGTACACTCTGCTTGTTACACACACAGGGATGCGCAACAGCACATAAACATGCCAAATATTAAAAATAAAAGGATTACAATGTAAAACATTATTATTGTGTATATAAAGATAAAAATGCCTACATGTCATAATGGATAGTCATTGTATGTATCAGAATTACTTATTCATGCAGTAATCACAATGAAATTGGCTAATTATTTGACCAATCGTAGCAATACACACGTGTATTTAAACTGACTCGTCAGGTTGAGGGTGTCTGTATTCCACCATGGTGCAAGCGCAACTGACTTTTAAAGGGAATGGGAGATGACACTCTGATGGGTTTATTGCACGTTATGCCCAAAACACACACATAAGAGAGACTAGGTACAACCCTTTTGGACCATGCGCCTGGCGCACCGACCATTTTTTCCGTTGTTAAACTAGCAAAAGTGGATTTGGACATGGCCTAAGTGCACATGCGCTTCAGACCATGTGCTTAGATCATTAAAATAGGGCCTATGAACACTATTCTGAGAAAAAAAAATCTGAATTGTGAGATGTTTACTTAAAAATTGTAAAATACAAACTGCAGAAATAAATTTAGAATTGTGAGGAAAAAAATCCGCAATTACCTTTTTTATTCCGTGCCAAAAACAGGCTTCCATTGATTGCAAACTCACAATTTGGGTAGAATGTAACTTGACAAACACTGATGTGAGCACATATTTCTGAAAGCCCCTGCAAGCTTCTTGAGGACATGTGCCAACAGAAAAGTCGAGGCCTGACAGCACATTTCTGCAGCGATACATATCAAAGGTCAGACCTGACAAACAAACGACAGCCACCTGGGCAGTGGCCACCTGCCACCGTATCTAAATCCGGCTCAGGGTCGTGGCTAAAACAATTGGTGCTGTATATTGCACATTAAGTATTTGAGGTGAGGCTATATGATATGATATTAGAGTAACGGAGCCCAAGCCAGAATTAGTGTACAGTGATTAAGTGTCCATCTGCAACACTTTCGTAAGACAACAGATTCTTGCTGAGGTAGTGAATCCTCAACTGAGACCTAAGAATACATACAAACCAGGAGGTAGCTTCTCTCAGCAATTTCGTGCAGTGTACACCAAGTTCCTGCTGAGTTGCATGAGTATGTTAGTGTGTGTCTCTTTTTCTTCCCCTGGCCTTATTCTGTTAAAGCCAGCTTGCGTAGGAAGAGAGATGGACCATTTAAATTCGGCTTACCCTGCTCCACCTGCCCACTGCACCAATGTGGCTGGAGCATGTGTGCACGAGTGTATAAATGTGCCTGTAAATAATGAAACTAGCACTGTCACTTGGGGCTCTCCGTCACACTAAGTGACACTTCGTAAATCTAATGAACAAGGGAAACATGCACCACACTGCTGCCACTCTTATTCCCGCATCTTATTTAATTACAACCTTTCTCTCCCTCATTCTCTCATTTTCCCTCAGCTTTCCTCTATTTCAGTCTCTCTCTATCTATAAAAACATTATGAGCTCATCACAGGAGAGATATCCTTGAATGAAGGACAGCACTTCTTTCATTAAGTCTATTATTATATTGTGAGCCTCTGAGCTGTTTATATTAAATTTAGATGAGTGTGCAAGTACCATACTGTAAGACAACCCAATTTCCACAGCATTCCAGTAATCTGCTATTTGGACAGTGATACTGTATATATATATACACAGGGGTGCACATAAGTTTTTCAGTCTGGTTCTCATGAGAGCACCTGGAGATTCGGGTTGGTGCTCACACTGCACATAGTGTGACCCATTAAATATTACTATAAAAAATAAAATAATTAATAAGAGCATTATTGCACTTTATTTAGTTCGTTTTTTTTTTTTTAAATAAAATAATAAACAAAATAATAAATAATAATACTATTATTATAATAATATTATAACACTATTATATTTTAAAATAAAAAATGAGTATTAAATAAAAATACAATTATTTTATAGTACACTTAAAAATACAATGCTAATATTTACATTTTATTTATTTATTTTTTTTACTTTTATTTTTTTTATATGAATTTTCAAGATTTTCAAACCTAAAATCAGCAAACTTTTATTTTGGTGGGTTGCCAGGAAGTGAGCATATGCACTGCCAGGTTTTAGCGTGCAAGTGAATGTCACAGCTTTGCGTTTTGCAGATTTATTATGCATTCAGTTCAAATGGAAATCTTATACAGTATTACAGTTAGTCGATCTAAAACGGTGATTGTGCATTAACGGCTGTCTGAACTTATTTACCCAGTGCATTTTTTATTTTGGTCATGCATGCGCACCACTTATGTGCACTCCTGGATATATATATATATACAGTCAAACCAAAAATTATTCAGACATTTTTGATATTTTCGATATATTTTTACTAGTGGGTGCAGGACACTATAGTTCATTTATGTAAGTGAGGATAGTGACATATTATACCCAAAAATTCTTCATACAGTGGACTACCAGTAAAATTGATAAAAATTTGGAACCAAAAATTATTCAGACACTTTGACCTGACCATGTTTTGCTTAAGTGTTATCTGACATAATTAAGATTAATTTTTTCTTACACAGTTTAACTCTGAGATCTTGTTATATTTTATTACCTATATTATATATTATATTTTTTAAACTATAGTGAATAAACTGTATTAATGAATGAAATGTTCAAGGTGTCTGAATAAATTTTGGTTTGACTGTGTGTGTATATATATATATATATATATATATATATAGGGTGGGACATATTTGAATCTTTTTTGGATTTGACTGGAGGGTGATATATGGTAGACTATGATATACTATTTTTTTCTTCTTGTGTAGCCTTGGTTCCATGAGCAAAAAAAGTAATTTCAGAGAGGTTTTGATGAAAGATTGTGCAATTATTTTTAGAACAATATGCACCAATGCCATTTATTGTGTGGTGGAAAAGCATAATGGTTAAAAAGATGTGGCCTGGCAACCAAAGGCAACAGGTTTGTGAAAGTCATGGAACAAACTCCATTTTAAATATAGATTCTAATCACAGTGAGATGTCATCACCATGAAGTTTTGATGGTTTTACTAGCAGGTTTACAGGCTTACAGTGAAGGTTTGTTTAATTGTTCATTGCTCACCAAGGATAGCCACCACTATGTCGTCTCTCAGAATCTCAATGGATCCCCTGGCGAGAAAGTATAGGGCTGTGAGAACGTCCCCACAATGCACCAGCGTGTCACCTGGTGGGGCATGGGTGGTCTTAAAGCGCATCGCCAGTGCTCGCAGGCATCCTTTGGTCGCTCCACGGAATGCCTTGCAACTCTGGAGCAAACTTGTATTCAGATGAAGACAGATATCAGCCTGCAGGCACTCTGGAAAGCCCTTCAGTACCTGCAGAGAGGGGAAGAGAGAGAAAAGGACAGAAGGAGTATTCCCCATGGAGAAGAGGAGAAGGAGGGCAGAATGATTGCAGGTTTTTAAGAGCTTTGTGTTAGAGCTCAGATTATACAATGCTAATATAGCCCTGTCTCCCTCGACTGCAAATACATAAAAGATGAAGCAAAGTATGAATAGATCTGGGAGCCTTTGTTTCTGCTGCATTGCATTGTGTTTGCCTTTGATTTGCTTTTGCTTCATATAAAATGATATATAGCACATTAAGCAGAGGAAAATGCAACTACCACTTATGTTCTGATTCATCTAAAAGAAAAATGTCTAAAAAACACTATGTTTCTTGTTTAAAATTGGATTTGGGATGTCAGCCAGTGAACAACAAAGACTGTCATGGAAAGTATAAATCTGCAGTAACTATTTATCTGACTGACTGACTAAACTGACTGACTAAATAATCTGATGCCTAATAAAACAGGAAATGTCAATATGACCTATGTCCATCAAGTGAAACTGATTTAATAGAAGGAAAATAACTGAAATGGAAATGCCTGTGTGCAGGATGAGTCACAATACCCATGGCCATTAGCTTTGTAAATAGAGTTTTTGATTTAACATCAATCTTTAAATGGACCAAACTTTAATTACTTTGATTGGCTATAACATTTAGACTACGCTTACCTCATAAAACGGTATGTATATGACCGACACTGCTCAAGGTTATGCACAGTTTAAAATCAACTGTATGCTTCAATAAAATATACAGACATTATGGAAAACATTTAAGATAAAATGAATGCAGCTTTTTTGATAAAAAGCAAACATTACTCTATACCTCCTGCTCACCAGGGTGTTGAAGTCAGTCCGTTTGAGTGCGTATAAGAAAGAGACAATGCATATCAGATCACTGCGTAGACACATGAACACATTTGACATTAATACTGTATGACTGAGATTGTGTGATGTTAGAAACACTAGATAGGTAACACACTGACACATATACACTGATTGTTTAATGCATGTCTTCATTCAATGACAGAAATTCATATTTAGTGAAAAAAAAGCCTGACTCGTACCATGTTCATGTCGATGCCATTGGTGTAAGTCCACGCGTGTTGGAAGTACTCCTCCAGTCTTTGTCTCAGCGGGTTAGGGATCTGATGGAAGCGAATGAATTCTTTGACCCGAAGCATCTGCAGATGGTACCGAGCTGTTCCAGAGTACAATCGCTGAATTATAGCAGACACATTCCCAAAGATACTAGCATACATCAGAGCTAAAATACAAAGCGAGAAAGCAAAGGTCAGGATTCAAGTCATTTATAAAGTCAAATCAAGATTTTTCTTTTTTTTAAAGTTTCTGAAAGTCTCTTGTGCTCACCAAGGCTGCATTTATTTGATCAAAAATACATTAAAACTAATATTGTGAAATATTATCATAATTTAAAATAACTGTTTTCTATTTTTAATATACTTTAAAATGTAATCTATTCCTGTGATGGTGAAGCTGAATTTTCAGCATCATTACTCCAGTCTTCAGTGTCACATGATCCTTCAGAAATCATTCTAACATGTAAAGTTAAGTAAACAAGTTTTTTCTTTCAATGTTGAAAACAGTTGTGCTGCCTAATATTTTTGTGTAAACAATGATACATTTTTTTAAAGGGGGGGGTCTAATGATATTTCATGCATTCTGACTTATTTACACTGTTAAAGAGTTGGATTCTCTAGCTAAAAATGTCCAAAGTTTCAAAAAGTGAGTTGGACGTATGATGGAGTATTTCTGTGCCAAATACTTCAGAGTTCGTACAAGTTTCGGAAAGTTTTTTTTGAGTATGGCCCTGTATTACGTAATAAAGGGCGGAATTCCTTGTATGGGAACTTCTCCCGGAAGAGCACGCACACACATCAACGCGCTTAGTTTGGGTTACAGCGCTGCACAGGACTTGCTCGAGAAAGATTTATCACTTTGTTTTTAGACCACGAAATCAATCTTAACATTTGTCATTAAATGAACCATAGAAAACGCCTTAAATTAACAAAATAAGGATAAAGTCATGTCTGAAAGTTGCAATCACTTTTTGATTGGTTAAAATGAATGGAGAATATCTCGTGTTTTCCGTGGCTGCTCAAGCCCTCAGGATCGGCACTTATGGTTTTATAAACAAGGCCCAGTTCAACGCTGGATTTGCAGATTGTTTGAAACTGAAGGATGGAGCGGTCACAGCGATAATGATCCCAGTCATGAGTCGGAACCGCAGGTGGTAAGTAAAACTGCATCAAATGTCTGTTTTGTTGGCAGTCGGCGCGTAAGTGCATATAATGCAAACAACACGAATGTATAATGAATCAAAAGTTATCCAGGGATAATGCGATGGTGTGTGTTCAAATACATTTGTTTAGCTGACCATCGCAAAAGCTGCGCGTGCTCGTGACTCTTTAGCTTCGCCCACGGCACGCCTCCAGGAGCTCGGCTGTTTTCGGAAAGACTCGGTACAGCGTATCTGTCTTTTATAAATCTGATAAAACTAAAGACTTTTTGGAGATATGAAGGATGCACTACTACTCTATAGGTACTCAAGATTAAAATGAGATTGGATGAAACTGTGTGTGTTATGTCTTTTATAACATTATATAATGTCTTTACTGTCACTTTTTCTCAATTTAAAAGATATTTGCTGAATAAAAGTATTAATTTCTTTGAAAAAAAGGTTTTTGACCCCAAATTTTTGAACAGTAGTTTATAACGTTCCAAACAACCAATTAGATTTGAAGGACAGTTTAAGTTTACAGTTTATGTCAAGTTTAGGCTTACAACCAGAGTTAGGTGCTTCAGTGTTATTCACCTATCATTTCCCTCTGATTTTAGGGATAAGTTATGAGTAGGGTTAGGTTTAAGGGTAGGGGTAGGGTTAGGACTAAATTTTCGGATACGAATGTCGTTCCAGGATCAACAAAATATGTTGATTCAGGAACATGTCTTACTTAGCAAAATCACGGTGACCAGGTTTAGGGGATTGAATATACCGTTTGTACAGTAGAAAAATCATTGTGTCTATGGAATGTCCCCATAAAACATGGAAACTCAGTGTGTGTGTGTGTGTGTATCCTGTTTGGGAACTACTAAGATTAAACTGACATAAAAAGGTTGTTCTGTTTGCTGTACTGGTGATTTTCATGGCACAAGTTAGTTTTTAAGGTGCAACATATTGATACCCACAGCCAATGAGCATGACACAGATGGAGAAGATCTTCTCTGAGTTGGTATTTGGCGACACGTTTCCAAAGCCCACGCTGGTCAGACTGCTGAATGTGAAATACAGAGCTGTCACATACTTGTCCCTGATTGAGGGGCCCGAGGAGCGGTCACTGACGTTGTACTGCTTGCCGATGGACATGCCCAGATTATCCAACCAGCCAATCGTGTGCGCCAGATAGGGCCTCTCCACATTGCCGATTGCATACCATATGCAAGCCAACCAATGAGCAATCAGCGCAAATATACACATGAGGAGCATGAGGACAGCCGCCCCATACTCTGAGTAACGATCCAGCTTCCGTGCCACTCGGACCAATCGGAGCAGTCTGGCAGTCTTCAGTAGTCCAATCAGAGTTGTGGTCTGAATGAGAGTGAAGAGCAAACATACATTTATGCTTACATAATGTAAATAATGTATTTAGATACTATATATATATATATATATTCATATCTCTATCCATATTTACGCATTATAACTCAGCTGTTGCTGTATTTTATATTTAATACCTTTTTTTTTTCACATTTTCACTATGAGGGTGTTGGATTTGTTAAAATCCAAAACTTAGAGTGTAAACAATATGAATAGCATGAAAAGACATTCATTGTAAATTATAGAACGCTTCAAATAAATCAACCCACACATACATATGCATATACATATGCTCACCTCTTCTGATCCTGCCTCAAATATGAGCAGGTCAAAGGGTATGGCTGCCACCATGTCTATGAAGAACCACCCCTTGAAGTAATGCACAGCTATCTTAGCCGGATGGCTGACCACCTCCTCGTTGGCGTTGACGTACGTAGTCCGGAAATTGATAAGAATGTCTACGATAAACATAATGTCCACTATGAGGTCCACCACATTGAGAGGACTGCAGGAATAACCACACTCACGTCTCCTCTCCTCCTCCAGGTCATTGAGCAGGAAGGCCGCACTGTAGGGTGTGAAAATAGCGGTGTAGATGACTAGCAGCAGAATCAGCCAATCCCAGACTGCCTTAAAGGGGCTGTAGTGTAGAATGGTGAACTTGTTGATGCGTGGTGTCTGAAGCTTATACTCTGGAAGCACGTCGGCACCTAGCGACAACACCTGAAGCATAGACATGTAGTTACTATGACAACAATAGTGCTTTTATATTTTGCAACTATTAACAGCAAAATTAGAAGCTACTAAATCAGAAGCTGGAAACAACACAGTGACTCGTGTATGAAATGTGCACATTATACAGTGTAGAAGGTTAAGATCATTTGTCTTCAGTTTGGATTCAGTTATTCAGTTCATTTTTTAAATAAGAAATGATATTATTAGTATGGCAATTTGTCATGTTAACATGCCATTGACTTTAGAGCAGGTTTCAGTTGGTCAATGGCGGAGTCTATTTCAGTTGCACAAAATAGTAACACGCATACAATGCACCTGAACACACCTCGTTTTCAGACCAGCACGCCCATGGGCGCACAAATAGGCGCAAATGCATTTGCTATTTAAACAACGTGGCGCGGGATGTGAAAATGATAACTGCGTCGGGCTGAAACTAGCAAAAAACACTGTGCAGGGTGTATGACAGGGCCCTTAGAGTTTTTGCTACTGTACCTTTAAGACTAGAAGATGTAAATTAGCAATTCTTTCTGTACCAGCACAGTTCATACTGTTGTTCAAGGCAGACCATGTTCCTAAACAATAAATAGCCACTGATGCATAAATGTGGGTGGTAGTAAGTTAATGTAATCCTAGTTAGGTGCCAATATTGTGAAAATTTCTGATTAAGCCATTTTTGCAGCTTCGTTTCAAGAAATAATCTATTTGGATTGGTGAGGATGCTTTGCATCTTGAATGTTAGAGTATGTCTACTTAATACATTGAGCTCCTTCCTTTCAAAAGAGCATGGTACTGTGTGTCTACTTTGTAGAAATTTTGGGAAACTGAAGAAAGAGAGAGAGCAATACATCATTGCTTATGATGCAAATTTCATGATCCAGCTTTCAGATGGTAATGTGAAAAGCAGAGAGAAGGCCACATGGTGACAGGTCACGGCTGAGGCAGCCATGAGTTAATAACGGACCACAGCACACCATCTAGCCAGAGAAAAAATTACATACAGAAAGACTGTTATGTCCTTCCCATCAGGGAACCAGCCTGAACGAACAGGACCAGTCTGGGTGTTCAGTAAGCAAACGAATGCACATCATTATATATATCGCATAATATTACAGCATACAGAAATTCCCTGGATACCTATTATTACAAATGAGTCAACAGCAGCTTTTGGTCTGTAAAGCATGCTATGACAGCATGTATGTGGGGCACACTAGGACAGTCTCAATGTCACAGAGGCAATTCTCATACAGCCATTCTCTCCACTCCTCCACTGATACAGAGAGAATGAGAGACAATTTCCATTTGTGAATTTCATTTGATGAAAACCATGAGAAGGACTTCAGAGAGTTAACGAGGAAATGTTTCATATATATATATATATATATATAGATATATATATATATATATAAAACATTATAGGCACTATATATATATATATATATATATATATATAGTGCCTATAGAAAGTCATTATACCCTGTAAAAATCTTTACCTTTTGTCACATTACACCCTGGAAAATAAATAATAAATTAACTTAATAAATTAAGTTTTAAATAAATTAACTTTTTTGAGCTGTATGTACACATTATAACCCTCATCATCAAAGAGAAAATAACATTTTAAAACATTATGGAGGATTCTTAAAAATGAATTATCTATATATAAATATCTGGTTTGATAAAGTGATCAACCCTTTGAGTATACCCTTATAAACTTGCTAAGGTGCAACCAATCAACTTCCAGATTAAACACTAGGCTAATTGCCCCACCTGACATCAATTGTAATGGTTTTTAATTACTTCAGAATAAAACCACACATAGGCAGCAACGTCATTGCACCTTTTGAGGTCCAGAAAGGTATTAAAGACTAAAATAGTCCATGTGACTACAGTGGTTCAACCTTGTTATGAAGAATACTTTTTGTGCGCAAAAACAAAACAAAAATAATGACTTTATTTAAAAATTCGAACTGTTGTCATACGCAGTTGACGTAGTGAATGCAGTGCAGCGCTTCCGTGTTTATGTCCGAGCGCCGACTCGGCAAAAAACTTTTACAATAAAAAGTTCAATAAAATGTTTTTATTGAACTCTTACATGGAAAGAAAACTAATCGGTAACACTTTACAATAAGGTTCATTAGTTAAACATTAGTTAATGTATTAACTAACATGAACTAACCATGAGCAATAAATTTGTTACTGTATTTACTAATCTTCGTTAATGTTAGTTAATGAAAATACAGTTGTTCATAGTTTGTTCATGTTAGTTCACAGTGCATTAACTAATGTTAAGAAGATTTTAATAATGTATTAGTAAATGTTGAAATTAACATTAACAAAGATTAATAAATGCTGTAGAAGTGCATTAATGTAGTTAACTAATGTTAACTAATGAACCTTATTGTAAAGTGTTACCAACTGATCTCTGCACTAGTTTTATTTTTCATTATTCTATTTATTTTGTTACTTTTATAACACAAGATGCTTTTCAGTTTTGTAGCTGATTGTGACCAAATACCTTGTGTTTTTTTTATCAGGCCTACAAAAAATAGGACCTATGCAAGAGTGCATTCTGTTTACTGCTTAGTGCTTGATACACTAAAGTATTGTGTTCTGTACCAACTACTTCAGGGGGGACTAAATGCCGATAGGTGGAACAAACTGTTATTTGCATTCATCAAAATAAATGAAAAGAAACCTAGCATTGGGGATTTGTTGCTTTTTCCTGTTGTACTGAACTTGTATCGAACCCTGACCCCAAAATCGAGGTATGTACTGAAACATGACTTCTGTGTACAGTTACACCTCTAATATATACACCATTCAAACGTCTGTGGTCGGTAAGATTTTTATGTTTTAGCGTTTTAAGTCTCTAATGCTTAGCAAGGCAGCATTTATTTGATTAAAAATGCAGTAGACACAGTAATATTGTGAAATATTATTACAATTTAAAATAACCGTTTTCTATTTAATATATTTTAAAATGTAATTTATTCCTGGGATGGTGAAGCTACATTTTTTGCAGCCATACCCCAGTCTTCAGTATCATACAATCCTTAATATTTTTGTGGAAACCGTTAAACCTTTGATACCGTTAAATCGATGATAAAGTTCAAAGGAAGAGCATTTATTTAAAATAGAACTTTTTTGTAATATTATAAATGTCTTTACTGTCACTTTTGATCAATTTAATGTATCCTTGCTGAATAAAAGTATTAATATCTAGACCTCAAAAACATTTATTTTTAATTTAGTGCATAAAACTCAAAATGGGTAAAAACATCTCTAAATGACTCAAAATGGTGCAGGTCACAAATGCTCTGCATTGACCAAGTCCGTCATAATTAGTTGAGCAATTGGAGCTGGCTGTAAACCATGTGTTCTCCTAATTACTGTATCTGTCAGCATCCCTGGGTATCCGTAAGCACATCTGTGTGTCACTTGACAAGTTGCGTCCTGCCAGAATGACGTTGTCCATGCAGTGGATAAATAAATGATTGGGATTTAATTATTAATCAATAATGCAATGCGGTAATCAAACTCTTGCTTTTAGTGACCTTTGTTGGCTTACTTCAAATTCACCTTTACTGTATGTACACAAGTTCTGTTTATCTTTGAGATACTGCGGAGAGCTTGGTTATTTTTATTCTTTTATGAATGTGTTAAAAACACATGGTTGAATGTGAATATGCGTGACTTCTTTGAGCTCATGAGGAACTTTTTCAGTTTAATATTCTGAGGATTTCATTATTATTAAGAAGATAATAAAGAGATGTATTAAAAAAAGAGATATATTAAAAAAGGGTCAATCAGAAAGAGTGAAATCACATTCGGCATAAAGGTTGAGGGTGCGTGGGAGGCTCAGTTTCAGGATTAGATGCCAAGACCCAGTTTAATTAGAGTCCAACTCTTCAACACGACACAAAGAATGGAAAAGACGAAACAAGCCATCTGTGTGTGTAACTGGCCATCTGGTTAGTTACAGGCAACAAGTCTATAATGTGGCAAACAAACAACAACAGCACCACTGACAGAAATAGACAGAAGAGGAGGGAGAGTGATACAAACTGAGCCAATATTTTGCATATATGTGTTTAGTCATTAATGGTGCATGTATGTATATACTGTACACTGTCAACCCTACTATGCTGTGTACTAAAATAAGTTTTATTTACTTCATGTTTCATGATTATTTCCTACTACTTATTCCAGACATGGAGTGTATACTATGTGGTTATAAAATACATGTATGTTAAATTCGGTTCTTTTTCCAACTTTGCTCTGTGTTTCACTATGGGGAACTGCCTTGGGAGTGACCAATTACAGAAGCTCCTGTGAAACCACGTCTGTCTTTGACAGACAGGTCAACCTGTGATCAGGCTCCGCCTCCACCTTTATCACTCAGGTCAACCCCTATCGAAATCATTTGCACTTTCTTCCTGTGAGGGACTACATGCTCTCTCAGTACATCCAAATTTTTGCTGATTTCACTCAACTGTTCAACAGGCGGACATTTCCGCAACCGAACTCAACATCAGTTGGAGTGGATTGTGTTGAGTGACATCGCAAAATTTAGAATAGTGTCAAGGCGAGCTTTTCTTCAGACTAAAGCGTATTAAATTACGACAGTAGGAACTTCAGTGGCGTCAAGTCAACTTCAGGCTTATAGCACAACTGACTTGGCCTCTCTTAGGCAGACAGTAACCTGCACGAGGTGTGTAAATGCGCCACGGCGAAACTGGGCCTAGCCTGGCCCATGACCCAAGATGCAGAAGGAGCAGAGAGGGACCTTTACAATGGAAAATGGGTGCAACCTGCTCAACCCAGAGTGAGACAGGTCCTGCTCGCTGTGCGTGCTTGCATGAAAGAGATGTCTCACCATTGGTCTAGGCCCTTTAAGAGCAGATAGATTTAATTCAAACGCAATCGCTCTCTCACTAATGCATTCATATAAATGTAATCTTTACTGTGCTACTTTATCTTTATACAGTAATACTGCAATATATTATGCCAAATAACTGTTTTCTATTTTAATATACTTTTTCTAATTTATTCCTGTGTTTGTAAAGCTGGTTTTCAGCAGCCGTTATTCCAGTCTTCAGAGTCACATGAACCTTCAGAAATCATTCTAATATGCTGATTTGGTGCTCAAGAAACATTTCTCATTATTAACAATGTTGAAAACAGTTGTGCTGCTTAATATTTTTGTGGAAACAGAGATACATTTTTTTTTCAGGATTCTTTGATGAAAAGTTAATTGTAAATGTCTTTACTGTCATTTTTGTTCAATTTAAATCATTCTTGTTAAATAAAGGCATTAATTAAAATATATATATTACTGACTAAAAACAGTAGTGGACATTTAATTTAGCTGATGCTTTTATCCAAAGTGACTTACAAAGGAAGAAAACAACAAAGCAAGCAATAACAGGAAAAATGCTAAACATAAACTTTCAAACATTGTCTAGAATAGTACAGGTTAGAACAGGGAAGGATTTAACAAATTGTGAAAGCGTAAAAAATAATTTTTAGAGTCAACATCAGCAGTGCTCACGAAATACATAGTGTGTAGAAATACACAGGAACATAGTGTGGCCCAGATCTGGCCCACATCTGGTACATGTGGATTACACGCGGATCAGATGTGGGCCGGATCTGGGTCGACACTATGTTGCTGTCAGGGTAGTGAATATTTCAGCCATTTCTTGAATATTGCAAGGGATTGACATGCTGAAGACGTTACTGTAGCTATACCCATTTACAGACACGGTACTTCCTTGAAAATAAATTCCAGCACAGCGCTACAACAACCCATAATGAAACGACCCTTCACAATAGATAATGCTTAACAATGAACTCTGTTAGAGAGCTACATATGGCAATTTATCAATAAAATACCTTACTCACCTGCTGAGTAATAAAAATGCCATCTCCGCATTCCTTTTACAACATTTCAAATCCCTCAGTTCTCGCCATTTCCGAAAAGTCAAACCAATGTTGATTCTGGTTTTATTACGAACTATGTTGTGTTCTCTTTTTGCCAGCAGACTCTCCTCTGTTCTGCGTTTTTTTTAAAACGGCTGATTCTCCTTAAATTACATTTAAATTTTGTTAATTTTTTACAAAAAAAGTATCCCTTTAAATATTTAAATTACTTGTTTTGCAATGTTTTGAGAAAGGTTGCAACAGTACCCTAAAACAATGACTAAATATTGATTTGGCAAATTGGTTATAATTTTTTGTTGAAAGATAAGGAAGACACACCTTTTATTCATTGGAATAATGTGCACTGATGAAAACACAGCAATATGCATCAGATCACTTGGTGTTCGTGATGTGAAGTCTCTAAGTTGTTCAACTTCATATTGACAGAAGTATTTTGAGGCACGCAACACACTGTGGTCTCTCTTCATTACCTACCATTGCACTGGTAAATATGACGATGAGATATGCCTCATCATATTTTCTTGTCTTTTCACCGGATGCGACGGCCGCACTGCGCAGCAACAGCTTGAGGCTGCTGGAAGCAAAAAAGCGAACGTTGCAAATCCATTTGTCCTTTGTGTCTGAGCGCTGGAGTATGTCAAAAACAGAACGGGGCATCAGTTTACTGTCGGGGATTTGTCCTGTTGTATCGCACCGCATCCAGTAGACAGCATCACTGATTATAATGGGTTCTACTTCTAGACACATTGTTTTGGCATTTGTGAATATGAAGTAGATTAATTGTCTGCTTTACGTTTACCTGGTACTAGCAGTCCTTTCACAAACTTGTCCATGCTTAGTGTACAACCATGCATCATTCATTTTTTTTACACGGCTCCAATTCTGATTCTTCAACCACGCCATCTAGTGGTCTGTTATTGCACAACAACAACCGCTACAACTGATAACAGACCGCTCAAGCGGGTACTGCAAGTCATCTTGAGGTAATAAAATGTCAAATTAATCAAGTAGCCGCATAATAAGTGGGATAATTATGCAGTTGGGTCTTGTTTCACACTGAAGAGGTTTCTTTTGCATAACAATCTGCTGACCATATACACTATTCCTTAGCCTTGATGTGCCCCCCTTTTAATAACTCCACGCCCCCTCTAGGGGTCGCGCCCCCCAGTTTGGGAACCACTGATAAAGTGTGTGGGTTAGTCCTGCCTAACTTTTACTTCCAGCTGCAGGCCTCCTCTTAGTTATTAAAACAACCCTTTATATGTCTGACTTTCCCATAGAGAGACACTAATGTAGTGTTTAGCAGTAATTATTAGCCTTTTGTGAGAGCACTTTGTTGACTCCACTTTGTTTGGGTGCTGCATTTATAATAGTAAATGTCTCTCACCTGTGTGACCTTCTCTGTGACGTTGTGTGTCCGATCTTTGACCTTTGGTGCGATGATGGTTTTCTCTGAGGAATGCGGAGATGATGCCCGCTTGTCATTGTTTGTCTCTGAGAAGTTCAGAGTGATGAGAGGGATCTTGTTGATGGTGCTGTACTTGGTGAGGTTTGAGTCAGACGTGGAGCCCAGAAGGCTGGACTTGATCTGATTAAATGGACCTGAAGCACATAAACACAAATTATGAGCAGGGTACAACTCTCTCTCATCTAGCATGAGTCACTTTAATAGTGACATCAACACTGTTCATTTTAAGAATCTGCATTTCCAGAATAATATTATTAAAATTATCACTAACAACAACAATAACATTTAAGTCAATTGCAAACACAAAATACAAAGACACAGACAACAGAGACATGCCAACGATTAAATCAAAGAAGTGAAGCGTTAGCCATACCCCCAGCCATCCAAGAGCGCGACACTAGCCAATGAGAAAAGAGCGAAAGAGAGAGGGAAGGGGAGCAGAGAATGATTTAACTTTTGAAAAAGTCAGGAGGTCAAAGGTTAAGAGAATTTGGTATCATCTCAAGAACTCTACTGATGTAAACAGATCGCCGAACTGAAATGGTCCACACAGTCTTGTAAATCGGAAAGATTTATGACAAGAAAGCTACAAGAATCTAAACAATCCATTCTCCTGTGGAATACATTAACCTTAACTCCAGGGTTTGAAAACCATGTAGGTTTAGAAAGAGAGATTTAGAATAAGAAAAGGTAGAGGAAAAACAGAAAGAAAGAAGAAGCTGCAAAAGCTGAAACTTAGTTCTTAAAAAAAGGTATTTCTATCCCATGCACTTTCATGTCACATAAGGCATTACGCATGCAAATTTCTCCTCTGTCCCTCTGTCACATGTACACTTATTTATCAGTATTTTCTTTGAAAGTATTCTGTGACTGTAAATTTGATGCATTTCGGGAGCATTCAGTGTAAGCCCGAGCATGCTTCATACAGGCAGGCAGGCAGGCATGTGCTGAGTAACAGCTCTGTTACCTTTAATACTACGCCCATTATCTGAGAGAGCAACAGATCACGGATGGACAGGGTGAAAGGAGAGAAAGACAGTGAAAGGCAGTCACCAAGCATCAGTGATAGGTGAAATCTATTAGGTTTTTAAACCGTGCGTGAGGGTATGTGTGAGTAAAAAAATCCTGAAGAAGTCCTCAGAAGAATAGCAGAACCTAAAACTCATCTTGTGGGGATGTACCCAGATGGAAAGTGGGTTCATAAAGGTTCATAAATAATTTAGGTGGGGAGGAACTATTAGCATAAATAATGATTTTGGTTGGATTTAAACAAATATGAATTTCCCCAATATTTTTGCTACTTTTAGAAAACATCCTAAGGAAAAAAAAACAAATAAAAAATAAAACAAAACAATTTTTTCATGGTTTTATATCACCTATATCATCAAATAAATTAGTATTAGTTAACATCTTTCAAAGACCACTTTCTTAAAGGCGGCCATGACATGAGAAATCAAATTTGCCTTGATCTTTGACATATAAGAATCTTTGTACCGTTAAAACATTCTGCAAGTTTCATACCTTAAAACATCCTCCTCATTATAAACAAAGCATTTATTAAATCAAGCTCCAATAACAGCTCGTTTGGATATTGTGGGATTTACTCACGCGCAATAACAAGTGGACGTTGATACTGTTTCCTATGCAATGACATTAGCCAATCATAACAAGCTGTTTACTGACAAGCCTTAAAGGAGCCGCCCCTTAAAAAACGGATCATTTAAGACAGGGTCAGAATGAGGGTTGAAAATAATTGTTTTTACACAGACATTTGTTGTTGTTTTTTGTGCAAAATCCATGTCATGACCCCTTTAAAGTGGCATTTTTGCTGATATAACAAATGTGGTTACACTATTTTATGGTGACCTTGTTACAGTGTAATTACACATACATAAATACTGAGTAATATTAATTAACTCCATGTACTTTCTATAGGGTTAGGATTAGGGGTGGTTTAGGATTAGTTGCATGTAATTATGCATAATTGTATTTATTAATATAGTATCTACATGTAACGTGTAACAAGGACACTGAAATAATATGTTACCGCAAATGTACACTTTCAAATTTTATATTATGTAGAGACCACTAGTTTTAAATTGTGCTTAAATGATAATGCTGTGAGAGGTTTTACTGGAAATCTTTTTCCAAGTTTTATTAAATAATTTGGTCAATAAACAACCTTTTGACAGTTACCAATCAAAATTATCATCATATTAAAAAAAATTATCATATATCATATAATATGATAAGATATGCAAATGTGTGCATATTTAATAAGATCGTATTTTGCATATTAAAATGTATATTTTATTTGGCATTTTATTCAGATTAAAGCAATGGAAATCAGGTTTGTAAATTACTTGAATAATGATACTTCATTAAGTATTACTTTGGGGAATTTGTACTAGAGTACTAATGAAACATGCATTTTTAGTATCACATTATCAAATGCAGCATATTTTTTACCTTACAATTTATATTTCAAAGTACAGTCTACATATTTCACTGGTTATCATGATGGGAATCTATTAAAAATACATATTTTTGTCTGTCTTACTAAACTAAGTCACATCACGTTCCTGTGAATTTTATTGCACTTTTATTTAACACAGCAATCAATCGTCAATCGTCCTTGTGAAGATATATCTCTACAGTCACGACAACATTTTACGCCTTTGACCTAAAGCAATCCTTTTTAATTAAGTTATAGCTATTGCTGAAGAAGAACGTGACCTGAGTGCAAATATGGTCAGTCCATAAACAATGATATTCAAGTTCCAAATAACTACAAAATGAGCTGCAGTTGCATTTAATGCTCAGTAATTTCAGGTAACACATTTCAGGATATAGGTCAAAGTTTAACACCTGCTGTGTCCTAGAGCCTTACAAAGTCAAGGCATTGAGAAAATTATTCATTTTAATGAGAAAATCTGCCCTGTCTCTTGAATTCATCAGTCAGTTTCAAGGGCTACGAAAAAAGATTACTTTTTACTTTTAAATATTTAAGTACAGTTAAATGTGGAAACCTTGCTTTGACTCAAGTATATTTTTGGCTAGATACTTTGACTGAGTAAAAGTCTGACACTGCGCCCATACCCAAGTATAGTTCTCAGTACTTTTTACATTCAAGGAAATATCTTACCCTATTCATATGTAGTACCTCCTTTTTTCATTTTAAAAAGTTTCTAAATTAATAGCAGCATGCAGATATAGTATGATAGAATTGTAGTGGAAATTACAATGGATATATATTACAATGGATATAATAAGATCAACAGATGTGAATGGGAAGTCCCCACAAAGATGAGTAAACAGTGTGCGTATACTGTATGTGTGGCTGTTTTTATTTTCTGCTCCTTCCAGTTCATCGGTTGCTGTGATTTTACCAAATCAAGTCACTTTAACAGAACCACAAACTAAATGTGTTTGTGTAAAAAGTCTTAAAAGCTTATGCTTGTGTATTTAGAAATGTGTGCATACCTTCGCTAGCATGGCGATCACGGTACGTCCTCTGTGTGTGCGTGCTAAGTCCTTCTAAATCTTGTGTAGATGATGCTCTCCTAAACGTGCACATACTGGCCTGTGATGCCCTCCTGGATGCAGTCGGCAAAGGTTCCTGGGGGTCCACCCGTTCCCAGGGGACCCGTGGAGACGAGTGATCCTGTGGCCCTGAGATCGGCGAGCATGACCCCAGATAACTCTGGCCAATCAGAGCCCGGGTGTCGTTTCCGTAGGAGGGGCTACAGCTCTCACCGGTTGGTGGATGGAGTTCACGTGGAGAGAGGGAAAGGGAAAGAGATGACGAACAAGAAGAGCGTTTCTCATTCTGATCAGCCGAATGAATGGTCACCTCATCCGGGTCTTCTTGGGGTAGGGATTGCTTACTCACTCCCAGCATGCTTAGTGGCGCAGGCAGACGAAAACGGAAGAAACGTCCTTTTTCTACAAAAAAGTGACAGAGCAGGTTTCAGGGGAGGTAACAAGAAAGAGGCATTATTTTATTATATTGCATAAAATGTAATAAAAAATATATGTCCTTCTCCAGGGCTGGAAATTAATGCCACCAATGCCACCAAGACCAAGCATATTCCCCATTTCTTATACTGAAATAAAACTAAAGGGCCAAGCACACATAACTAGCATACACGCGGTTCCTATGGCTCTTTGGAGCAGCAGCAGTACATTTTTTGTTGCCCCAGGGCCTAAAACTAACTTTTTGCTACACCTGCCAATGGCCGGTGACTTAAGAAAATTTACCATCTATAAATATTTTTTACTGGCCATTTAACAGCCAGTTATGACATTTATACCAGTGAAAATTCACAATTCTCCATTCCAATTTCGATACCACAGCTTAAACTACTAATTTAACTAATATAAATTTAAAACATTGTTAAAGACAAGAAACAGTAGTTTTCAGGTACAGACATTGAATAAAGTAATCAAATGTAAAATAACACTGGATAGTCTTCACTATATAAATTAAACAGATTAATCCTTATTAAAGTTTCAAAAGTTATTCAGTCAAGAGCAGTGAGTGTTTTTTCTGTCCTTTTTTTATTTGATGAACATTAAAAACACAGACAGCAGCAGAAATATTAGGCTGCTGTCACTTTAAGACCTCATGCACAGATCCAATACACTGATACTGTACACATGCGTTGTCTTTCTCGACTGTTTACGTTTACTCAAGCCATAACTGACTGTATTTACTAGGATACTCATGGTGCGTTCAAGTCATGTCAAAAAGATCGTATTTACTAGCTGAACGCACATGAATGCCACCACAATGTCGTAAATATGAGTGGGAAGTTCGGGATTTTCTTTAAGCCCCAATCTGTACGAGTTGGGGGTGTGTCAGTGAGAAACATGGAGGAATACCACAATATTATAGGTATTTAGCAGTGACATTGTCAGGCTTTTCTATTTACAATGAAGTAAGCTAATTACCTGCACAAAATATAATAGCATTATAATATAACAATATAATATGTAACGATAAAGATTACAGTGGCTTCATAAATTAATTAAAAACATAAAAAAAAGCTAAACACACCTGATGCACATTATTTGTTCTTCAATTTCTATAAGTAGAAGTGCTGTATTTTTGTGAGAGAAGGCACATCGCCATCTTACTCCGACGAAAGTGACTTGAACGCACCTGCTGTCGTAAACACGACTTCCCACCTCGTAAATACGAACTTCCCAGGAGGACTTGAATGCACCATCACTGATACGTGCATTTTTTGACATAATTTTGTATGAATATGTCCATTCAAGCACTAAGATGCGGTTTTCTGGAAGTGCACTTTGGATTTGTGCGCACATAAAACTGTCCACACAGCGAGTGGGTAACGAATTTGTGTCTTCGTGTGCTTAAATATTTAAATTGGCAAGGCTTGAACTTTCGTGACAATGCAACTGCTCCGAGCATCGTTCATGTTTGTTCTGGTTCTTGTTCTCACAACATTGCATAGTTAGAATTCATAAAAATGTTACCAGCCAACTGGTGATTGACACCGTTTCATATACTCACCAATGGCGAGTTTTACTCATTTTTACTCACATACGGCGCTTGCCGAGTGTTAATATTAGGCCCTGTTTTGCCGGTATATCTGCTGAGGGAGTGGGGGGCATCTCCTTTGTCTCCTGCATGATGGGGGATTTTCTATGATTTTGCTTGTATTGTTCAGTATTCATTGTTACTTGCTCTGTTGGGTGCTATTTTGTGCAGCAGCAGCATGTTGTGTATGTATTGGCAGTAGCAAGTAAAATCTCTCAGATTTCATTAAAACATCTTCATTTGTGTTTCAAAGATGATCAAAATTCTTACGGGTTTGTAACGACATGAGGGTGAGTAAATGATGACAGAATTTTCATTTTTGGGTGAACTAGAGCCGTTTCAAGGTCTCAGCCATCAGGTGAGAGGCGGCAATGAGGGTCATTGCATGTTTTTACATAGTCGCAGTGAAGGAATAAAAAGAAAGTAGAATACATATGATTATTTCTAACACCAGAAGAACTAACGATACTTTAGATGTATAGTGCAAATCGCAGCATGACAGCAGTCGTCAAACAAGGTTACTCTGATGGGGTCTATGCAGCAAAACCTCTGCAGCCACGTGGTCCTACCCACCCCGTGAATCTTTAACAAGAACTGCCTGAACATTAAACAAGCAGAAATGTCTCTGTTGGAGGGAAAACTGGGGCATCAGCATCAATGAAATTCAGAGAAAAGACGAGATGAAACATGGATTAAATTTGAGTTCTCTCTCTGTCTCATTCTCCTCTGCAGGGTAAGACAGCCCAAGGACTCTACATGGATTTCATTACCTGAGCTTCATACCAACCACAGAGAAAATACAGCTAAATTATTTATGAACCAGTGAGACCAGCTTAATCAAATATATTATTGGCAATACCACAACACTGGGTGTAAGAGAGCTTATTGAAAGCTTGATGCCCAACAAAAACATTACTGGTGTCCTAGGAAAGCTCATGACATCTGTTTCTGTTGTATTTGTGTTGTCGACATGACATGTCAGCAGTTGTCTGCAGTCTGAGGCTTCGTCTACACTAATCTGGATACATCTGAAAATGCATCTTTTTCTCTACACTTTGGCCTTCGTTTACACTGAGACTGCGTTTCTGTCCTGCAAAAAATGGCTTTTTGAAGACACTCTCAGTAGATACATTTGAAATTGCCGTTTTCACATTGTAGTATGGACTGTGAAAATGGAGGTATTTAAAAATGATAATGCGTGTTTAGTCATGGGAAACATATTGTACCAGATATGTTTATACCAGTATGTGCCTGCTACTGTATGTGCTATTCACTTTCATAGAGCTGCTAAAGATAAATGTTACTTTGTACAATCTTAATATTACATTCCTGCAAAGATGATAGAAAATTTACTAATTGCTGTCTTGTGGCAAAACATGAGGGCAATTTCATTTTAGACCATACATGGAACAATGATTGAGTGCAGTAGGTGGTGAGGTATTTTGCTAATAAAATGATCGTGCCAGAAAAATAACGTGATAACCGTATAATGTCTGGTCTCTCGGTATCATCTCAGTGAGCATTTTTGCAGGAGCTGTAAGATGATTTCCGCGTTTTCAGATGTTTCAGTGTGGATGAGAAACTTTATCAAAGTGATTTAAAACTCTAGTGTGAACGGAGAGCATTTTCCCCCCTCAGCTGAAATCACATTTGTTTTGGTGAGGTGTTGTTTGTCACCACCTTTTGCCCCGCTAGCGATGGTCCTGCTTGCTTGCACTGACGCTTTGACTCTGAGTGCCGAAGTACTGGCAACATGTGAGATGTGCCGGTATGCAAGAAAAAGTGAAGGTACACTAAAGATTAAAATATAGAATAGGTACGGCCCACTTTGAGCACTGGTCATGGCTATTTTATATCCTCTCTCTAACCCTTAGTATTAAACAGGCTAATTTTTTGCCGCCACTGTTTAGACATCTATGTAAATTACTTCTTGATATGTGACATACATGCTATGGTGCACTAATTTGCAAGCTGTAGATTTGCTTTTGGCTGCAATATAGTTTTTACTGCTCCATACTTCATTAACAGCCTCTTTGCAAAGCCTTCATCATTTATTAAGACAATATAAATTCTTACAATCATGAAATGATCAAGGACCTTGATTAAAATATTTCTGACATGGGTATTCCAGGATGTGCAGATTCTTATCTTTATCATTCTCATTCTTAAAATTAGTTCTTCTGCTGTTAGGAATAATTGCATGTATTCTACTCTTTCATTACCGAATAGTATGAATATGTGCTGTTTAAATGTATTCATCTGGCTGACATCAGAAAAAAACTTAAAGTGCCCCTATTATGCTTTTTCGGATATTACCTTACATGTGGAATGCAAGCAACACAGCTGTTTGTGAATGTAAAAGATCTGCAAAGTTTAAAACACCAAAGTGCACAATAAATGGAGGTATAGTCTCCCAAAAGAAATAACCGATTCTGAACCTGAAGTGGTCAGTAATTCTAGTCTTACTTCCTGCAAAAGCCTACATAGATTTTGTAATAATAGTGTTGGGTGATATGCTCCAGAGAATCGTTTTCTATCATTTTGCGAGCAAAGATGGAGTTAGTGATAAGGAAAAATGTCACGTCGCATAGAAATATTTCACCCAAAAGGCAAGCCCGTAGACACACATGCAATTTGCAAACTTTGCAAGAGATTTATGCCGGTGAAGGAGTCTCATACCACAGTCAATTATTCACCGAAAGTAAAAGCAAAAACTGACCAAGCTTTTGGCATCTGATACTGCATTAACAGTGCATTAATTCTCTCAGACACAACGAGAGCTGAATACCTCAGTGCTGATGACAGTATATCAATTTAATTTATTGGCTTAATATTAATGATAGTGAAAAAATTAGATTTTTTTTTTTTTAAAAGTCGGTGTTTGAAGCTGTTTTTGATTTTCATCGATGACTAATTATTGTGCTTTATTAGGCCTATGGAAACAAAACAAAATGCTGACGAACAATGATGCCCTTTTTTGCCTTGGCTTAAACAACAACTGTATAAGAATGATGCCTCTCTTTTATAACAAGCACTCTTGACAATTTGTGAATAGATCACCTTGCAATTCAATTTTGATGTGGGATTTCATTGAGGAATCCTCAATCCTCATACGTGCATCGGTGTTGGTTATGTGGTGATGTTGTTATGACATTAGGGAAGGCAAATGAATTGATATCGTCTTGATATCGTCAAAGGCATCAGCCATTGGTGATTTCTCTGACTATCGTTGATACACAATTCTATCGTTCTATCACTATAGTTGTAGCTGAGGCCTGGAAAAGTTTGGGTCGTGTTATCGGCATGTAGAGAAGGCGCTGTTTTCTGCGATGTGAAAGCAAATCCACTTTGCACATGCACTTCCAAAGGATGAGGATTCAAGCTCGAATTGATACGGTAAAACTGATGCCTTCATTACTGTTCATATAACTATAAGTGCTGAGGAAGCCTACGGAGCTGGTATTCAGTTATGGTAATGAGCGTTTTGTTTCCGACACATGCTGTAAGCAGTAGACCAATCACAACAGACTGAACCATCTGACCAATCAGAGCAGAGTAGGCTCATGGAAAGAAGGGGTTTAGAGAGACCGAATCCTTTATTGAAACGTTTCAGACACAGTGAGAAAAGAGTTAATGCTGCAATGTGTATTATGAGAAAATTAAAGTGTTTTTTGCATGTAAACCTTTTATAGGAGACCTGCAAAACAACGTTAGGAACCTTTAAAATAGTATAATAGGGGCACTGTTATTACACATTTCATTTCATTCAAACGCTAAAAGAAGTTATAAGACCTCGATCTTGTACATCAGCTATCTTTTTTTATTATTATTATTATCAAGAATCTTTATTTTCTTTTATCTCTGCAGCGTGATTTCTCTCTTTCTTCGTTTCTCTCTGTCTGTCTCTTCCCTGGGGTTTCAGTACCACGCCAGCATTAATTAAAACTCTCTAAACTGGGCTATTTATATCACTCCTTCATCAAAACAACCTAATGCACCCCACAAAAGAGGCTTTTTTGAGTGGGACATCCTTCAATTTTTGATCAGAGTAAAGCCTAATAAATTATTGAGACAATCAGGATAGAAAAGCTTGTACATTTTACTAGCTAGTTTGTCTCTGCTTTGCTGGTTCAATGCACATCTTCTAAACTTAGCCGTCAACCTTGTTCTCAGAGGAAGCGGGATCTAGGAAATCTATATTCATCCCAGCTGGAATTTTTTGCCACAGCTTTTTAAAGCATCATGTTCTGTGTCTCAGCATAATACTGACTACACTGCCATAGCAAATCATCGGTTTATAACAGCCCTGACTAAACAGTCTCTCTAACTTGCTCACATATGAACACACGCAGATGTCCTTTTCAAAACATTCCCAGTTGCTATGATACCACAGAGACAGTATTAGCATTGGACATTAATTGGATTTCATAGCTCAGATGTAACTTTCCAATACAGAGTTAGAGGAGGACATCAGGCAGGGTTTGTGTTTGTGTGTGTGGGTGTGTGTGTGCACATGTGTGTAAACTGATGCAGTAGCATATTTTGCAGAAAATGCAGTGCAGCGGTTTTATTGCTTCCAGGTCTCTATGAACACTTGTCATAATTATAGCATGTGCACACATACTGTTTGCATTGGGTGGTTTAGTGTGCACAGTTGTCCTATAAATGAAGCACCGTTCAGCACCTGGCCTCAGGGATCCAAATAATTGTAACACGGTGTTACATAAATAATTTCCCCCCACTTCATTTCCTTTCTAGCTGACTGGGTTTGGTTTTGACAGTGTGTGCTGGTGAGCCAGAGCAACTGGAGCAAATAAAAACCTTTCTCTCTTCCTCTGCCTTCTCCATATTTCTTCCTGCACACCTCTCCATCCATTCCTACTCAGCAACCACACGCCATTTGTTTAAACGGAAGAGACAGGAAGTAAGCAATTAAGACAGATGTTGTCAATATACTGCAACGATGGAAATGAAAAAAAAAAAGCATTACAGATAGTGAACGAGAAAAGAAGCAATCTTACTTTGTTCTTGTTTGGATGGGGAGGTGTGGTTGAGTCGGTCTAGTGAATCCATGCTGCCCTCCTTTAGCACGTAATCAAAGCTCAAGATGAACATCATGACAACACCCTCTTCGTTCTTCACTGGAATGATGTGTGTCGCACACAGGAAGTCTGATCCTGTGGATGTAAAGTGACAAAAACATTTTTTCTTCATTATCATCTTTTGGTTTTGATAGCAAATCCAACCATTAAGTTCAGTTAAGTCCAATTAACCTGTGATTAATTGAGATTACTTCATATTAATTAGCATAAGATTACTGATAAATAAACAGAGGCAGATGGTGGTTGTGGAGAGCAGGTTACATTCGCTACTTTACTACATAAACAAACATGCAGTTTCGTGTGCAGATGTTGATGCTCATTCAGTTTGACAGGTTCAGGATTCATTCCTGACAGGCAAAGATGGGGGTCGCCATGGCAACTAAAGGGCAAGACAACCCTTAAGAAAAGCACAATGGAGCCACGGCCCTGATTTGTCTTCACATTTGACAGAAACCTGTGGATTGATGAGTTGATCATTACTGGGGCACAAGGATTATCAGACATGCTAATTAGCCATAGTCTGCCATCTCAAGACACAATTATCCTCATCATTGTCATTACCATTATCATTTTTTTAATCATCATTCAGTTTTTCCAGTGTATTCATACAAGGAATTAACTTTATTACAATTAAACAATTAAATTAACAATTAAATAACAAAAAATAATAATTAAATTAACTATTTGGTGTTTGAGAATTGATCACAAGACAAGATTACACACAATATCACTGTTTCTGCAAAAAGACTGCCTCTAGATTATTAAACTCCACATAGTTTTTGGCACTTTTTTTTTTCAAACAATAAAAGCATATCCCATGTAGGAGAGATACAATATTATTGAGCATTAAATTATTATATCTATCACAGTGTTTTTCAACCTGGGGGCCGGAACTCACTAGGGGGCCTCAGCAAACTTCCAAGGTGGCCACAGGATGACTTAAAATTGTTTAAATTAATATATTATTATTAATATAAGTGATATTAATGTTATTATTAATATATTAAAACAATCTAACTTAATTACTAGAACTTCAAGAATCACAAAATTAATTTAATGGTTATTTTACCTTAATCATATATTATAGTTAGCCTTTGCATCCTGATCATGGTTTAATGTTATTGCTAGTAAAGAACTTTGTCTTTTAAACACACTGTAAAACCAGTGAAATTAATGAAATGAAATGAGTTCATTTCATTCAAATAATAATTAAAGTTCATTGTACTTAATAGAAAAAAAATCTTGAAATTAAGTGTTATTTTGTGTGTTTTTGCACAAGATTAACATAGGGAGACAAAAGTTAGTTTAATGTTGTGTTATGTTGGGATTTACATGGGGTTCTGTTATGTAATTAACATTATGATGAGTTGGGCGAGGCTGAGAACTGTGGGAGGGAAAGGGATGCCGGTGACGTGATGAGAGACACCTGTGCAGTGTGCACCACACTGGCCTTGCTCCACTTTCACAGCTCTTGGGCCCCGCCCCACTTGTCACAAAAAATTTAAGTTCTACTAACTTAAAAAAATGAGTTAGTTTACTTAAATGTTTTTAGCTAATAAGTTTCCTCAAATGTTTTGAGTATTCTGAACTTATTGAGTTTTACAGTGAAGTCATGTCCAAAGTTTTGGAAAAAGGGTTGTATAGATCGCAAATCTCACATGAATGAAGATGAATAGAAAGGAAAACAGCTCTTACACTGACTAAACATTATTACATATAATATAATATAAATTGATCTGACCTCCTTAGTAAGCACCTCCCTCCTTTCACTAATAAATTTTGAGTTGAAGAGTTTCAAGCTCTATATTATACCCTTCACACTGAACATGGAAAGTTGATCTCAGCTCAACTGTGTCACATCATCAACGGTCACTGTCGCTCATGGACGCTGCAAATTGCTGTCAGTGTGATTGCCCTTTCAGCACGATGAGGTCATCTGCTCTGACGGCTACTCGTGTCAGTTTTTTGAGAATCATTTTAAGAACAATCAGAGAGCAGTACAGAGTTTAGCGTGACAAGAATTCCCTGTTCGATTATTTCGGCCTGCAGGAGCAGCCGTTGTGTGTGAGCCTGTAGAATCAGCTCAATTCAGAATGAAACTGCTCGAATGATCACATATCGGTTACAGAGAGGAGCAGAAGAAAAAAGTAGTGTTCATTTGTGTGCTTTATTTGGGCATGTGAATAAAAGAATAAAAAATTCTTAAATTTAGTTAACACTTCTACACTATAAACCTTAGTCAGGGTAGACATCATATTTCATTTAACTTGAATGAAAATGGGGCTTTGAGGGATAGTGCTGATCTATAAATAAGTCAGAATGAGCTTTCGTCTGGTGTTCCTAGAGTTTCTCTGTCAATCTGTGATATTATTAGCAGTTGTGCATGCATACACACACACAGACACACACACACACACACACTACAGACCTTCTGTAATCACCACCTGCAGAACATCTATAATGCACAAACACTCACACACACACCTGGAACAACAGCAATCAGTGCTTAAAGAGCTCAGATAAACAACATCATCGTTATGGCAACAGCAATGACAGAGTTCAGAGCACATGGTTATATGTTTGGTAATATATATATATATATATATATATATATATATATATATATGTGACCCTGGACCACAAAACCAGTCATAAAGGTCAATTTTTTGAAATTGAGATTTATACATTATCTGAAACCTGAATAAATAAGCTTTCCATTGATATATGGGGTCAAGATACAACTATTTGAAAATCTGGAATCTGAGGGTGCAAAAAAATCTAAATACTGAGAAAATCACCTTTAAAGTTGTCCAAATGAAGTCCTTAGCAATGCATATCCACTCACAAAAATACATTTTTGATATATTTACGGTAGGAAATTTACAAAATATCTTCATGGAACATGATCTTTACTTAATATCCTAATGATTTTTGGCATACAAGAAAAATAGATCATTTTGACCCATGCAATGGTTGGCTATTGCTACAAATATACCCGTGCGGCTTACACATATCATGGTTATATATCATCTCTGAGGGTTTTTTGACTGCTGTGCAAAGGCAATATGATTTTATTATTAATTATGATTGACCCCCAAGGGGATGCAGGAGGGTCTACAGAAAATTTTCAAAAGAAGCAAGCAAGTTTGACATTTTGGCTGGTCAGAAATAATTTTCTTGTATTGATAGCAATAGGCTTTGTTTCTCTTTAGGTTTAAATGCCTAATGGTACTTTAATGGTGCTTTAAATGTCATTTTAAAAATACAGTGCTAATTTAAAAGATAGTAAACAATTTCCAGATAATATCTGACACATTTACACATTCATTTTCACAGCATAAATGGGTGTTTATAAATGAAAAATATCGCTGCCTTTATATTTTAGGGGGTTCCGCAAGGAAATCATCATATTGTAGGATGGCATAGAAATTTTTGAAACATCCCTGCTGTGAAACAGGGAACAGATGGTTTGGCTCAACTATGCTCAGATTCAGAGAAAACAGAATGTGAAAACTGATATAAAATCAATTGAAATGTAATCCAAAACATCTGAGTTTCAGAGTTGCAGTATACTGTGTTTAGGCTTTGTTGGGTGGCACAGCTTTGGGGAAAAAAATTCTTAAATTAACACTTCTACACTATAAACCTTAGTCAGGGTAGACATCATATTTCTTTTAACTTGAATGAAAATGGGGCTTTGAGGGATAGTGCTTTCAACGGGTTGTTGGTTTTACTGTTATTTGCCTTGGTGCCAATTCTTCAGCCTACAACATGTTGACAAAAAAACTCTGCTCAGTCAATTGAAAATGACGTTTATTATTCCAAATTCATATTCAAATTCAAATCTATCTTCAATTCCATGAACTGCCATCCTTCTGTTAGATAAAATCTATAACAGAGTGTGTTCTCTATGGGTACTGTGCAGTAACATACAGTACACAGCATCTAGTTGAACAGGTGTTCCACATAATAGTATATTGAGTATTTTTGCACAGCTAGAACACTGTATTGAATAATTAGTATCCAGGACTGGAAAGTTTGAAAATGAATGATACTGATAAAGTGTAGTAATGAATTTAACATAATCTCTCCCTCTCGTTCTGCAGTTGACGAATGGAATACGAGAGGCAGGTATGCCCAGAGTAAGCAGACTATGACCCTCTACTACATCACTGTCAATATTACCACATAATGCAATACATCCTGAGAGAGGGAGAGAGAGGCAGTATGATCACTCTAGGCCATGAGGAAAAATCTGCAGGAAAAGCATTTTGTGCTCCAGTAGTTAGCTGTTATACTTTACCATGTCAGAACCTTTCAGATATGACAGGTGATGGACAAATGTTTCGCAGATTTTCTACCTCCACATCTTGAATCCACTTACCCTTCAGAAAACTGAAAACTTTCATGCATTTACAACTGATGAAAGGAGCATCTTAATATAATAAAATCTAATGACAGAAAAAAAGTACAAATATAAAATAATAAAAACTAAAATTGCAGCTACATTATGCTAAAGGATATGTAATTTTTATCATAAAAGTGCAATCTAAAAACTAGTACACTGTCTACTACAAAGTAAATGTTAAATAAACTAGTCTGGAGTGTTATTTTACAGAGCTTGCAATGCCATTTGGATTCTTTAGATACTGGCTTAGCTCTGTGTGGAATAGAATTTATTGCACGACTGAGCATAGATATCCGTTTTACAGCATGCAGTGCAACAACCTGCCAGTTTTAATCTCAAACAGTCCTGGTTGGTTATGTTCGGTATTAACCTAGGTGAGAGGCAAATTCAGGAAACCATCGAGGGAATTCTTGTTTGCGTGTGTGTGTAGACTGAAAGGACAAGAGAAGCTTAAAAGATTAGCCCTATGGAACTGAATAAGTGCTTTAAACGCTTGAATTTCATGCTGCTGCGGTGCTGTTTAAATGAATTAAGTAGTCCACTATGGGCAGATGAAAAACATTCAGCAATATATATATTAGTACATATTATTTTATTATAATTTAAACCAATTTCCCTTTGATGGATGTACAAAAAGGGCTCTTTTAATTACTTAATAAAAAGGTTTTTGCATTATGTAGGAAGGACAACAGGTCAATTATGTGTAGTACAACACTAAAATCATCTCACGGTTTGAGAATGAGTAGAATGGTGTGAGTGTATGGTTGTGTATATATATATATATATATTAAATATTATATATATATAAACAAACTTGCACATGTTTGTGCAATGTGGACTTACAGAGGTATTTTAAAATCGCTCCATTACCATGACCCACATAAATAAAGAATGAATCTGTTGACCCAATGACGTCTTTAAGGAAATGTGATCTAATGCTTGTCTTGAGTGTGTAAAGCAGCAGAAACCACAGTCAAACTAGCAAGATACACTGAGAGAGGTTAACAGGGCACACCAAGCTCTCAGCATTAATTATTTTAAACTATTAAAGAGTTTAGATGTGCTACTGTCCATTGCTATCAAAAAAAGAGCAGATCTGAAGTTCTGGAAGCTAGATATTTTGATGACTGATATTTTACAGCATCGCAACTGTAAAAATAAAAATAAAAATTCTTCTCAGTTAACCTAAAAATCTGCTTCATGTGATAACATTTAAATTAACTGGTTTTATTTAAAAATGTAATTTAATCAACCTGACAAATTAGGTTGAAATTATGGGTTAAATCAAGTCAAAATGGTAAATACTTGCATTTGTTTCTTCATTATCAAGATTCTTTTTTACTGTGCTTTACACTGTAAAAAAATTAAAATGAAACCTCAAGGAGATAATTCTACCTGATCTGACCCTCAGGATTAATGTATTGATTTGAATGTATTGATTGTAACCCAATATAGATTGATTCAGTCATATAAAAAAACAAGATTTTTGACTTGAATAATACCAGTATAAAGATGTTTCCACAAAATATGCATTTTTGGGCACCAGCATCTGTAAATGGTTGCTAAACAGTTTTATCATGTAATCTAGACACGCTGGGTCTCATTTACTAATTGTGCATATGCACAAATTTGTGAGTGATATCCGAGTATAAGCGTTTTCACAAACAAATCATGATACATCAGAAACTTTCGTACTAAAATGAATCATGTTGTACACCTGCAAAGTTGGATCTGAACATTTCTATCAGTTTCCAAGTCCAACTTCAAGTGCTTTGTTTGTTTGTTTTTTCTTTTTTTCAAAGTTCTAGAAGAAAGTTGGACATTTTAACTTTCTGAACTGAGCAATAAATGTAGTCAGAGAATAAATAACAAACATTTCTCAAAGGAAATTATTTTGTCTTTGATGAAATATTACTGCCATGTGGAACCAGCACTCTTATTGTAGTACAATTTTAGCAGCATATTTATGGGTTTGATCATACTGCTCTCTTTCAAAATCTGACAAGTTTCTCTGAGCAGCAGCAGCTGCATCGATCAGGCGACCATCACAGCATGAAAGCAAGAGTAAATCAGCTCAGGTAGCGCTCGGGTTGCAATCTTCATTTCCCACACATAAATTGAGTAAGTGTCCTGAGGTGAACTGTGTAATGTGTAGGGGAAGAGTTACAGAATTTTGCAGCTTTTCCACATTGCTTGTCCCCATCCAGTTACAGGAGACGCAGGCCAAAGTTTCACTGTCTATGTGTTAACTTCAGCTGTTACTTGAGATGTTAAACGTGCACCAATGAGATCTACGACCAAAATTATGCATTTACACTTGCATAACTAAATGTGTTTGATTAAAAAGCATCTGAACTCCAAGCAGGAACTCTAAGAAATAATGTCTGACAGTTCATATGGATCATATTTATTCCCAAGACAGTGTTCCCTTTCTTAAGGTCACATGCTTTCTAATCTGAAGGAGATCATTCTGTATTCTAGGGAATGCAGGTTAATGAAATTATTTTAAGGAGTGTGTGTGTGTCTGTGTATGTTAATTTTCTTCTGTATATGAACATATAGAATGTATCGAGCTCAGTTCTTGTTTCAAGATGATGGAAATTTCATTAGATTAAATTTCCACTATCAATAATTAAACCTACAGAGCCTGTGGAGACTTCTTTAAACAGAGTAATCCATACGCACCTACACACCAGCACACACACACACAAAAACACACACACACGCTAAGACACACAAGCATTCACATTAACCTGTCATGTGTTTTCAAATCAGTACGTACAAGAGCATTAATTCATTCCATTAGGTCTATCTTTTCTGTTTTTCTTTATGGAACCGGTGACATTTTTGCCAGACGCTTTCCTGAGTGATACATTCTGTGATGTTCACCATTACCGTGCATGTACGTGCCGATGTGCTTGTTTGCGTTTATGTCAATAGGTATACGTTACGTTTATGGGTATATCCTGAATGTATTGGGTGAGGAAATGTCTGGCTGAATTATTCATTGTCTGCAACCTCAATTTCCCAGCGCAGCCATCCAATGCAAACACACACATACATAAACACACAGGTTCAAACACTGTGACTGATTGCCCTTTGAGGAGAGTGTGAAAGGTTGGTTATTACTGTGCTACAGGAGAGAAGAAAATACTGTAACATACTCGCACAACGGATGGTCAACATGTCAGACAGCCCCAAATGAGCTGATTCTGCCTACTTTTTCCAAAAATTATCAGGGTTCAAACCGTGTAAACTCTTTGTAAGTTGTTTTGCTTTTTGTTTGTGTAAGACAGGGTTAGAAAATGAAGGCTTTGATTTCTCTCCAGTTGTGTTCATTTTTAAGTTTATCTAGAGTGAAATTTAAAGACTAATTCAACCCATCTAATTCAAAATGGATAGGATGAATTTTCATTTTATGAAAACAAAGATTATATTTTTTTTGCTTTAAATAATTGAAATATCATGAACCTGTCAAACTTCACCAAAATCCAATGATTAATTCATGCTTGGAAATGATCATTGTAGCAACTAGGCAACTTTTTTTGGGACTACACAGAAAAAAATCGTAACCTAAAAAAATGTGTGAACGTCTAAATTAATGATATTATTTAAATCGTTAGTTCACCCAAAAATGAAAATCGTGTCATTAATTACTCACCCTTGTGTCGTTCCACACCTGTAAGACCTTCGTTCATCTTCAGAACACAAATTAAGATATTTTTGATAAAATCTGATGGCTCAGTGAGGCCTGCATTGCCAGCAAGATAATTAACACTTTCAGTGCCCAGAAAGCTACTAAAGACGTATTTAAAACAGTTCATGTGACTACAGTAGTTCAACCTCAATGTTATAAAGCGACGAGAATACTTTTAGTGTGCCAAAAAAACCAAAATAACGACTTTATTCAACAATATCTAGTGATGGGCGATTTCAAAACACTGCTTCATGAAGCTTCGAAGCTTATGAATCTTTTGTTTTGAATCAGTGGTTCAGAGCGTGTATCAAACTGTCAAAGTCACGCCCCCCAGTGTTGAACCATTGAAATTTCAAAACACTTGTGACGTAACGAAGCCTCATTTACTGAAATCACGTGACTTTGGCAGTTTGATACATGCTCCGAACCACTGATCCGAAACAAAAGATTCGTAAAGCTTCGAAGCTTCACGGAGGAGTGTTTTGAAATCACCCATCACTAGATATTGTTGAATAAACTCGTTATTTTGTTTTTTTGGTGCACAAAAAGTATTCTCGTCGCTTCATAACATTAAGGTTGAACCACTGTAGTCACATGAACTGTTTTAAATATGTCTTTAGTAGCTTTCTGGGCATTGAAAGTGTTAATTGTCTTGCTGGCAATGCAGGCCTCACTGAGCCATCAGATTTTATCAAAAATATCGAAAAATATCGAAAATACCGAAGATGAACGAAGGTCTTACGGGTGTGGAACGACATGTAATTAATGACAGAATTTTCATTTTTGGGTGAACTAACCCTTTAACATCACTGAATCAGTGTAAATACATTAGGTTACTCTAAACTCAAGGGTTAGATCAGGTAGAAACAGCTCTACCTTACAACTTACTGTACAACTTTTTACAGTGTAAAAGGCAACGTGCACCCAAACTCATAATTTAGCCAGCTCTATGATGGTCCGTGGACATGCTGTCTGAGGCTGAGACAAATGAATGTGGAATGTTGTCTTGTAGGACTAAAGATGAGGCATGTCATGTTAACAAAATCCCCATCTGAATGTGGAGCTCATGGGTTCAGAATAACTATCTGTATGTCTTAACAGAGCTCTAACACTCATCTGCTCAGTGCTTCTCTGATTCTGCTCATGGTGATGAGACAAGGTTTATAGTCTGCCAGAAAGTATATGTGTTGATAGAGATAAAACACCCCAGTGTTTCCACTAACAGACCCTTGTATTCTTGTTCCTTTCGCAGAGTGCTAAAAGCATTCACAATCTGACAAAGCATTCATTCTTGGTTATAAAAATAATAATAATAATGACAAGTGCTGATGGGGTTTGTTCTTGCTATATTGCTGTGGGTTAACAGTACAGCAGTGCAGTCTGTGTCTCTGTTCCCCTGAGCAGAGACTCCAAACATCATACCTACCAAAAGCACAAGAGCTATAAATACCTCTGTGTGTGTGTGTGTGTGTCCTCCTCTCTCTTCTGTCTGTGCCAAAGTGAAACTGTAACTTTTAATCTGCTCATAATAAAAAGAGGATCTGTATCGACAGATTTCATTTTCACAGAATTAAGTTACAAGATAGAGAGACACACGTGTGAATAATTCCAATTTTATTAAGAAGTAAATCCAGATGATTATGTTTGCTAGAGGAACTGAGCTCGGAAAAAAGGAATAATTGACCCAGATGTTGTAACGGATTTTGAATGTGTGAACAGATCTTCATTATTTGCCATTCATCACCTGATTTCTATACTAACAGCATTTATACAGCCTTTGACATGGTTGTGTTCAGTCTTTAAAATGACTGGTACACGGAGCTGCGTGCTGATTGGTGGAGCCGTGTGTTAATAAACACAGCTCATTAATCATATAGAGCAGCCTGCAGGGCAACATGACAGCATATGTTCATTAGTGAGCATAGTGCAAAGAATAAAAGACAGAGAGAGTCATGGGTCACTCTTTTCCAAACACTTCCTAATCTGACAATATACAGTCATGAGCCAAGACCATTTATTAACCCACAAAAAAAACCTCATCTAAAAATTATATTTGGTCACATTTTATAACTAAACCAAAATATGATGCTTCTCAGAGTAGTGGTTTATGTACATTCAAATATGTGAATAACTGTCATGATTTGTATTATTTTAGAACTGTACATTTCTGACACATGGACAATATTTTGACACAGTCGCCTCTGATAACAGATTACTCTAAATTGTAATGTAGAAACATGCATTATCTGTAAAGCTGCTTTTAAACGATATAAAGCGCTATAACAAACTTCACCATGGTAAACTGTGCTAACGTTTCATTTGTAAACGACTTTGTTAGCTTATTGAATTACGAAATTAAAATTTTTAAAATTATTACATTAACATTAAGTTAACTAATGTAAAATTCTGTTCAGGTTGTAGTTAACGTTGGCCGGAAGCCTAGTTGAGAAAATAACATTGTATGTTAAACAAAAGTTTTATGGCTAGTCACCTTTGTAGTTTTAGCATTAGTTTGTTATAATTTTTTAATGGAAGTTAAGATTTACTGCATTTTTTTGTGTGTGTTTTAAAAGCAACTGCAACAAAGCATCAAGAAAAACACGAGCATGCCAGCCACACCGAGACTGATAATTCTTCTTAAGAGAAGACTTGCCTGATATTGAGAGGTTTGTTTATTCCATATGGTGTGTAAAAGTGTGTAATTTCTCCATAAAAGTGTGTAATTTCTACTTCTTGTTTTTCAGGGAACACATTTCTCTCTGTGTGAGTGCTGTTGTGTAAATATTCTATGCATTTGTTTCATAATTAATTCATAAATAAAATCCAAAAATGCCTCAAGTCAAGTGGATGGTAAAGAGGATTTTCATAAAACTAAGAATTCAAGGATCTCTTTTCATAACAAGCATCCAATGAGATATTTGTTACACTTGCTTAATGTGTTGGAAGCATCATTTTGTATCTTTTTTACTTTTAGACTACGTATTGTATAATCTGCTGATGTGTTACTAAGCTAATATGCTATACATTTATGACGATCTGCTGAAGCTCAAACTGAGCATCAGAATGGGGAAGAAAGGTGACTTAAGGGACTTTGAACGTGGCATGGTTGTTGGTGCCAGACGGTCAAAAACTGCTGGGATCTACTGGGATTTTCACGCACAACCATCTCTAGGGTTTACAGAGAATGGTCCAAAAAAGAGAAAATAGCCAGTGAGCGGCAGTTCTGTGGACAAAAATGTCTTGTTGATGCCAGAGGTCAGAGGAGAATTGCCAGACTGGTTCTAGCTGATAGAAAGGCAACAGTAACTCAAATAACCACTCGTACAAGAGAGGTCTGCAGAAGAGCATCTCTGAACGCACAACATGTCGAACCTTGAAGCAGATGGGCTACAGCAGCAGAAGACACACCGGTGCCACTCCTGTCAGCTAAGAACAGGAAACTGAGACTACAATTCACACGGGCTCACCAAAATAGGAGAATATAAGATTGGAAAAACATTGCCTGGTCTGATGAGTCTCAATTTCTGCTGCGACATTCAGATGGTAGGGTCAGAATTTGGCATAAATAACATGAAAGCATGATCCCATCCTGCCTTGTATCAACCATTTAGGCTGGTGGTGGTGCTATAAAGGTGTGGGGGATATTTCTTGGCATACTTTGGGCCCCTTAGTACCAATTGAGCGTCATTTAAACGCCACAGCCCACCTGAGTATTGTTGCTGACCATGTCCATCCCTTTACGACCACATGATACCCATCTTCTGATGGCTACTTCCAGCAGGATAACGCTCCATGTCACAAAGCTCAGATTATCTCAAACTGGTTTCTTGAACATGACAATGAGTTCACTATACTCAAGTGGCCTCCACAATCTCCAGATCTCAATCTAATAGAGCAGCTTTGGGATGTGGTGGAACAGGAGATTCACATTATGGATGTGCAGCCAACAAATCTGCAGCAACTGCAGATTTTTTTTTTTTTTTTTTTAACACATTCTCAATTTCTTTGTTTTTAAAAGATTAATTGACTTATTCAGGAACAGCTTAAAGGAATTGAGTTGAAACCACAATTTGTCAAATGTTACAAATACAACAAAAAGAGCACTCTGAAGAGAGGAGTGTTGTGGGTAATGTATTTGGAACATGAAAACATGTACAAAAGCTGAATGTAAAAATGCTGCAAGAACTGGGTTTAGCTGAATTGTATTTATTTTATTATTGCTGAATGAAATCCTTTGCAGCAGGGAATTTGCCAAGCCAAAAGTGTAGGATAATAGTGTCAGTGCTCAGACAGGAAGTCTCAGAAGAATTATGCAGGGCTATCACATTCTACTGCAATATAAATGCTAAATAAGGCATGACCCATTCTCATGAGTACCTAGCTTTGTATGTGTATGTGTGTGTGTCTGTGGAGTGTGTGTAATGGAATAAGCAGGGTGGGATCCTCTAATATGACCACACACTCAATGGTTATTCAGTGTTTTTTTTTTTTGCAGCAACTTCAGCAAAGAGCCTTCTTCTAATAAAAAAAAACCTTTGTTATTTAGGGCTCAATATGCACAATGGCATTTGAGTATTTGAATTTATATTTTCCACACCCATATGTGCAATATTTTGGGCAAAATAAAAATGCAAATTTAAATTCAATCATTTCTTACTTACAATTCAATTTAAATATTAAACTGAATAAGTGATAATTGGCTTAATTAAAACTGAAATATGCTAGCTGATATTTTTAATGTTAATAAGAGCAGCAAAATGATTTTTTGAAATGTCATTTTTCTTAAATTCATTTACACTCACAATTTGACATTTAAAACTGAATTTTCATTAATAATTTGTGATGAATAAAGCAAATGTAACAAGTTAAAAAGGCTTTATCTATCCATAAAAACTGGCACAAGTGTCTTATTCAAACAGAAATGAAATGACATTGTGAGGTTTTCACCAACAGATTGTGTTTAGTTTAAAAGTGAATAATTTTGAATGTTACATGACATCCAGTTTCCAAAACAAACACGTTTCTGGTTTGGTGTGAATTAAGCCTTAAAGTCACCATTAATGGTAGGGTAGGCAATTTGGAGAGGCTAGCAATTTACATACAAAGTCAATGCAAAGACAGAAATAGACACGAATTCGCACTGGGCGACGCAAATGATGCGAATTGGGCAACGCGATTGCTGCAAACGAGCGATATTCACCTCAATCGCGTCTTCCGCGCAAGTTGAAAAATTTCAACTCGAGCAGGAAATTTGCATGACGCAATGTCGCGCAAAGCCAATTAGCAAAGAGCTTATTGACATGTCCGGTTTTACATGTCCGGTTGTATCAGAAAATGGAAGAGAGCATTATAGTTATGACACAACTACTTATTCATACAGAGACTGGACAAAAAAGGAGATAGCTTGGAGAAAAGTAAGCGAGGAAGTTGTGCTACCTGGTAAGTGATAAAAATATGCATCTGTTACTTGATTCTAGCTATGAGTTTTACATTACTATGAACTGGTTAGCACTGGCATTAGCCAAAGTTGTTGTTGTTGTTGATGTGCCTGAAGACACTCCTCATCGCGCGATGTTTTTATTTGCGCAAATGACGTGGAAAACAAGTAATCCTGAAAGTAATCTAGAGCGAGTAACGCGATGCAAATATTCGCTTCGCTTTTGATGTGCACACACCATTAGTCTTTAATCAAAATAACTCAGAAGACGTTTCTCTCTGCGCAAGAATGGGACAATCTGTCACTCACATGAGACTGCAGCAATAGCAAACCACAACCATCCAATAATCCAATCAATTCTTGATGGACTAAATAAAGCCCCACCCTACATATTTTCTTGTTCAAGAAGCCATTACACTTGGATATACATCAAAATAGAACTTCCATTTCATGCCGATTTTAACGGTGAGGTTTTTGAGATAAATATGGCAAAGCAGCAGTACGTATAGATGAAATTCTAAAAAAAATATATAGACGAACTATGTGAAGCTTAAAAAGATTATAAAAAGACATAAGGATGCTAAACTCTTTTCGTTCTAATTTTAATCTTTATTTTTGTATTGTGATTGAATAGAAGGATGAAAAATGAGGAAGGTAAGAAATCAGAGAGAGAAAGACATAGAGGCTTTCTAAAAATGCTACATGCACCTGCTCATCGTTCACAGTAATGCAATCACAGAAGAAGACACTAAAATCACAATTAAAAAATTGTGATTTTTTAAGCAGGTCCAGAACGTGCTGTGGCTCAGCGAGAGGAGAGCAGCCTCATTTACACCTCAGAGAGAGAAGTGAATTTATATGCTGTCTCTAGGGTGGAAACCAGCATAATGACATGTCCATTAGTTCATATGATATCTAAGAGGCATTCAGAACAGAGTTGACAGATTTCGTTGACAAAGTGAGGTCTAGAAAGAGTAGCTCAAAGTTACCCCAGGGACATAACTATGAAGAGAAGCCAGGGAATTTAATAGAGAAGGGATGTCAGATAAATTGCCGAGGCTTTTTATGCTGCTAGCATTTTGATTGACAGGATTGTATGAATGATCTGTAGCACTTCAGTTAGAAAGTATTTAAAAGACTCTTAAACTGCTACTGAATTTTTAAAGGGCAATAATGATCTATGATGGCTATAATGCATTATATCCTTTTTGTATAATGCACTATTACAAGTTTACACTTTCAATTGTGAGTGAGTGTGTTAAGACTTTGCAGAAGAACTGAGGTTTGCCAAGTCAGAACTAAGCAGATAGGCTCTCCTATTACAGTTCTCCAGAGAAACAACATATGAGAGATGTAACATAAGGATGGACATATGAGATAGGGAGAATATAAGAAGTGTCTTTCATGCACTGCAGTAACCAGATAAAAAACATAAGAACAGAATATTGAGTTAAATATATTATTGAATGAGAGAATTCTCAGCGGGTGGACAGGGGGCCTGTTTGTGCTGTTGTAAGGAAGCTTGGTTGTACAAGAGATTCAATATACTAGATGCTGAAGAAATGATCTTGGAAAAAAAAATCAGCATTTGCTTTAAGAACACAGATTCAGACCTGAAATTTTATCATGTGAAATAATGTACTAATTCATATTACCTCCTGGCACTCAGCAATTAATTTTGTCCTATGTAAAGAACATTTGTTTTTTTCTCTCAGAGCATATATACCATGTATATCCTGATGAATACTCTCTCTTTTGTTTTTTTAATTGGCTGACATGACAGTTAAAAAACGTATATATGAAAAGAGGAACCAGTGATATTATATTTGGCAATTACAATTGTATTTGCTTGATTTGCCATTTTCTTGTAAATTAACATGCCAAGAAATTTTCAAAGCAGATTACAGCCCCTTTCACACATACAGTCTTTACTGGTAAATTACTGGTAAATTACTGTGTGAATGTGTGAACAAGACCTTTTCAAAAATACTGGTAACTCGCATCTATTATGCAATCTGTGAACAAAGCATAAGACTGCCATTATGAGCTTGTACAAGATCAGGATGCCCTAATAAGAAGTCATGCATAAGAAGTCTGCTATGGGCCAATCATAAAGCTCAGATGCAATGTACAGTAAGCTTTGCTGCTTTTTAATTGTTTTTCAATGTAAACATGTGCTAGTTGTATGTCTTTGCCCATTGTGCCGCGTATCCCGCATATCCCACATGTTTTTAAAAATACGCATATCTTTTCCTGCCTTCTTTTCCATTCATTAGCTGTGGCTCTGCAGGTGGATACTATCGGATAATATTGTGCACCGCCTTGTGTTTTTAAGAGCAAAAACAGGTTCTGTGTGATCAGCCTGTCACTCAAGTCAAAAAAAAAAATCTCAAATTGGGCAGATAGTGAAACTAAAAGGCAGATGAAGACAACCGCGCAGCATTTAAAGGTCATTTCAGATGAGTGACATCACAGAGCTTACCAGTATTTTGGTGCTGATGGTCCCTTAACAGTAAAAAGACATAACGCATTTGCTTGTGTGAACAGCACATTTGTGTATTTACTGGAAAAGTAAATACACAATCTCGATTTCCTTACAGAAGAAATAAAAAAATCAAAGTCCTCAGTGCATATGTTTTTCACTACAAGAGAGACTACAGTGATCTCAGCTGTTTCTCTGTGATCTGATGCAAAATTTTCTAAGACATTACAGGCTGTCATTTCAATACTGACTTCAACTTTTCTCCTCAATAATTCAACCACACACTCTCTGACATTTGCTCTCTCTCTCTCTCTTTTATATTCCATATCCCAAGTATCAGTTTATTCCTAGAGCCAAAGTGTGAATCAGCCTACTAACACCTTACTTATAATTGTTTAATGGCATATTTTCTTCTTTTTCTTGTTCTTTTCCATTAGGCAACGGGCTTATTTTTCCTTTCACAGATGTTTCAAATGGAGGTTATATTAACCAACCAACATTAATATACAGCGTAACATTTAATAAACTCAACCCACAGACTTTCTCAGGTTCATTGAACTAATATAAATATGTAAAGCTCACACACTCACCGTCCTTGCGGTGGTAGGTGATCTCCACTTTGCGTTCCTCCGAGCCCATGAGAGCCTGTGCTACCTGCGCAATAGCATGCCGCTTGGTCAGCTGTCCGTGCAGGAAGTCGCAGGTGCACGGCTTCTGCATGATGTCCGGCCTGGAAAACCCTGTCATCTCACAGAAGGCATCATTGCAGTAGATGATGGCACAGTTCTGGACGCGTGCATTGGCTATGACAAATCTCTTGTCTGTAGAAATGGGCAGAAAAGATTTATTGGGGTAAAGAATGTGTGTAAAATGAGCTGAGGTGAAAGGATATAGTAAATCAATCTTAAAGCTTTTAGAAAAGTGTTACTTATGCTGCCTTAGTGCTTTTGGCAATGTGTAAAAGTACACACTGCCAAAAGCACTAAGGCAGCAAATGTAGGGTTGTAAATTTGAGTAATTAGGCTGAATTTTATGACGTTACATTGTAATTGTTGACAAAGTCACTGCTATTCAAACCAATAAGCATATAAGCACATATAACAACACACTCTTTTTTGCATTTGTAGACAACTAATATAAACCTACCAACCATGCAGAATGGAAATAAACCTCACTGCATCAAGGAAACGTGAAAGTATGGACAAATTTAAAGGAATATTCAGGGTTCATGTTAATCTTAATCAACAGAATTTGTGGCACAATGTTGGCTACATTTTGTATCTCCTTTTGTTTAAAAAACTAATCTGAATTACACCGAGCCACTTATAGTACATTAGAAGTGAATGGGTCTAATTTGTTTTAAAAGTACAGCCACAATATGCATTTGCATGATTTTGTGTTTAGTATTTTAGTATTTAGTCAATTGTTTAGTAATTTTTCTCCCCTGTAAAGTTGTGTCCAATTTCCCAAATTAATCTCAATGACAATGCAATCCTAAAACCCTAAAATGACTTTAAAAATTATTTAAACAGCTTTATAGATCAAATAATATGAATAAAAAGAATTAATGTACAGTAAGTGCTTCACATTTCTTTTAAATTCTCAAAAAACAAACAAACATTGTTTCCATTTTAAGTGCCGCACTCTAAACTTTTTTTTTTTTTTTTTTTTAATGAAGCCAGAAATTATTTTTTGTGATAAATCTGGTAATCAACACTGACTGAGATTAACTGAACCCAGAATATTCCTGATTAAGAAACATTTGCACAATAGTGTAAAACAAATATATAGACACAACACCTTACACTCACAATACTGTCACATGCCTAATTTTTCCCAAAAGAAAACCTTTATGCTTGCTTATGTCCTCCATGTTGTCTACCAGAAACTGTCCTTCTATATTAACAGATATGTTTGAGAGAAAACAGCAGAGACAGTAACACATGGAAGAGTAAGATTTTGGCAGTGGACACTGGGCCCCTCAGCTTAGTGCTTGTGGTAGTGTGAGTAAACTAAACACATTAACACTCAAACACATCACAAACGGTGAATTTTTTTCAGATGCTGACATGATGTTAGCCAAACACTGAACAACATAAATGAACAGTTTCCTCCCTAAAGTCTAATGGAGAAAGAGTCCAAACACTATCCAAAATCTATTGAGCTGTTAACCACTTAACTAATCAATGTTTACATCAGTGGGAAACGGTAGCAGTACAGCACTGATAAATCAAAGTATCCATTTCTAAGTTTGTACATCGAAGAAAGGCTGAAACAAGTTGTACTGTCAATGTGTGGAGGTAAATTCTCACTATTTAGAGGTCACTAACAAAACTAAGACTAAATCGCTTCACATGCAGCTCTTATTGTTGCAATGAAAGTAAACAAACATTAGAGCAACATCTGGAAGGTGACACTCACTTTGACCCTCGAATTTGCGGATAATAATCCCGAGAAATGTGTTCTGTGGAGCGACGTGACCTCGTCGCACCGGCATAATTGGCGGCTGGTTGTGCGCGAGAACCTCTCGATCGCGCGCCCCTTTGAATCCTTTGAATGAGCTTCACGAGCGCAGCGCGAGGAAACGCGTCTCTTTGTGAGGGGTCATTCCGGCGACGTCTTCTCCTTCTTTCCACCGTTAGATTGTCGCTTTCCGTGATTCATTCCCGTTTTGGTCTTCACCGTTAGTCGTCGTTTAAAACGAAAGACGAGAAAACGAGGCGCTCTGTGAGGAGGCTTTGAGCAGCATCTCAATCGAACTGAAATCCACCAATGTGACGAACGTCCACAAACTGACAGCAGTGACGTCTGTCTCTCTGCGAGGGGCCCTCGCGCTTTGCGCGCGACACTGTGCAAGGAGATGCGCGAGGAAACGGTATCTGTGTTGCGCGAGAGAAGCCCTGAAGGAGGGCACAGTTCACACGGATCGCTCTCCGCAAACCACGTCAAACAACACAACACGTGGGGTTTTCTTTTTCCACCTTTAGGATATCCATGACAGTGAACTTAAGAGCGGCTGCGACTAAATTAGTCAGGTCAATTACAGTGTGATTTGGATCTGTAAATTAAAGAGTGTTTATGCAAAAATGCGATGGCAAATGTAAACGTTAACGTGCCAAACAATAGTAATAGTAATAGTAAATGGATTCGACCTTTGCAAAGTGCTTATTCTCATGCGTGGTAAATTTGGGACTGTCCATGGTGCTGGAAATACTCCTATTGAAATGATATCTACCTCGACAGCGTTCCTCCTTTAAAAAGGTTCAAATAAACTTAAAGAAAGAAAGGAAGATTCCATAAGTCGGGTGAAGTAAGGAACAAAAAAGGGAAGTGATCAAACGTTTCTTTGCTTAAAAAAAGCAAGAAAAAGCCAAAAATTTGGACAACGGATATCTAACATATAGCCTACACTTCTTTATTAGCCTACTCTTTTCTATGGAATAAAGGTAGAAAGAAGATAAATTACGCTAATTAAATCATAAAGATAGACTTATGCTGTTTAGATACAATTAAATATAGAATTATGCTAATTAAATCATAATGTAAGGCCTTATCCATATTCAAGTTTATTGCCTGTAGAAACATGCGCGCGCGTGTGTCCTCCTCCTACTGCAACACAAAGAAATCACGTCAGCACTTTCCGCCACCTTAACGCTGACTGGATTAATGCAATTAAATGTTTGTTAAGAGATCATTAAAGCGTCTCCGTGACCTCTGATGTCATGGAAATGTGAGGAAACCCCCGCTGAGGGAGAGATAAAAGGAGAATACATCAGTGCTGGCATCTAGCGGTGACAACAAGAGAATGCATTATGGAGCTGACCTGCTGGCAACAAAATTAGCCAATTAGTGTATAAACAAAATTTGATAAGATATTAGATATACACTACTACTCAAAAGTTTGTGGTAGGTCGGTAAGATTTTTTTAAAATGTTTTTGAAATGTTGTTGAAATTGACAGTAAAATACCGTTTTCCACTGAAACATTGATATACCATAAAACAATGCATTCTGGGTAATATTTGTCATTTTAAGAAAAGAGGCCTATAGGCTACTTTCTCGAAAACGACAAATAATATTACCCAGAATGCATTGTAATATACAGAATGCATTGTAACCGACAGAAGTAATATACTGTAAAAACAATGCATTCTGGGTAATATTTGTCATTTTCCAGAAAGTAGCCTATAGGTTACTTTCTTGAAAATGACTAATAATATTACCCAGAATGCATTTTTATGATATATTACTGTTTCAATGGAAAATGGTATTTTACTGTGTAAATTTGTTTAGTTTTTTAGTTATTTTTTAGAGTGAAGGCTGCATTTATTCAATCAATCCAAATACAGAAATATTATGAAATATCATTATAATTTAAAATAATAATTTCCTATTGTAATATTTTTTTTAAAAAAAAATGTAATTTATTCCTGTGATGGTAAAGCTGAATTTTTAGTATCATTACTCCAGTCTTCAGTGTCACATGATCCCTCAGAAATCATTTTTAATTTGGTGCTCAAGGAACATTTCTTATTATTATCAATTTTGAAAACAGCAGATCCGCTTAATATGTTTTTGTGGAAACAGTGACACTTTTTTCATGATTCTTTGATGAATAGAAAGCTCAGAAGAACAGCATTTATTCGAAATAGAAATCTTGTGCAACATAAACGCCTTTGCCGTCACTTTTGACCAAATTAATGTGTCCTTGCTGAATAAAAGTACTATTATCAAAAACAAACAAAAACATCTGGAAAAAAGAGCAACAACACCAAACAAACAGTGCACGTAGGTCTCCTTTTGTTCACCATTTGGTATCCCTTAAGCTGGTGTTGCCATTATGTTAAGCTACAGTGTGAAATGAATACACCAAGGAATCTCAAAATCTAACATTTGTGAGTTTTGTGTCAATTAATGATATGAATAATATAATATGAAACAAACCAATTTTCTTCAGTAAGTGTGCGTCTTGTGAGTGATGTGCATTGCTCTCATCAAACATGGCTTCCATTCCTCTCCAACTGTCTCTCCAAGTTTATGTTCTACGTGAGAGAGAGAAAGTGTCAGGCATGCTTTGGGACTGAATCAATAAAGCAATGCAACAGAAGCACTTACAGAAAACTAGCCCTTTCCTTCATTAATTATCAGTGCAACTCATCAATATTCAACTGTATGCAATATTCACCAGAATGAAACTTAGAAAGTGACACAGACCCCTGTGGTAATGTCTGCTCCACTGTAATGGAGAGGTTTACTGGCACATAAGGAAACACGTGTGTATGTGTGCGTGCCAATGTGCATGTGTGTTTGTCAGTGTTTGAGCCCAAGTTATAGTTTCTCAGAATGTCAAATGCATAATACTACTGAATCCAGTTTGATTTCTGTCAATTGTTAAAACAATTAGTAGACAGAACTTGAAGGACAGAGGAGCGAGTTTGTAAGATAATGTGTGTAATAGTGATTTGTTTTTTATAGGTTGTGCTTATCTGGAAATTGATTTAGTTGAATGTGTAATTCTGAGCAAACCAATTAATAAAGCTGGTTTAAATTGGAGCAGGATTTAAAATTGAAATGACTCCTGACCTATTCAGTACAACTTTACATTAATCTCTAAAAATTTTTAGATTTATGATGATAACAAAAAAAAAAAAAAAAAAAAAAAAAAAAAAAAAATGGCAGCAGTGGTTGCCAAAATTTTACCATAAAAAATATGATGACAATGTCTCAGGCATTATGGGATGGCATTTTAGTGCCTTTTATAACCTACATTATTAACTTATATAATGTTAATATCATACATCCTGCATCTACTAAAAAGCAAAAATGCAACATAAATCCATAATGTGCATAAGTAATATAAACAAAGAAGAAACAAATTAGATAATCAAATATGATGTGACACTGGGGGATGACCTTTCACTGCTTTTCATTAGGTTAAAAACAATATTATTAACAAGTTAACAATATTTAACTGTCATGGTACATCTATTGTCTTGTTAAACATATCTATTTTCACATTAAATTAAAAAGTAATTCATACAAAAATAACTTTACAGTAATTTAATTAAAATCAATGTAGAATAAATTGCAAATCTAATCTGTTAAATTTTCTTTCAGTGTTTGGTAACAATTTTTACAACCATAACAACAATTACAGGTAGTTAACTTTCTTTTGCATGTATTTTTACCTTTATCTTTAGATTGACATATGTTCTTACATTTACACCTATATTTACATTTCAATCTTGACAACTCTGAATAGTTTTAGCATGTTATTGAATATGGCAATATTAATGTACTTGGCCATGGCAGACTAGGTTTTTTTTTTTTTTTTTTGCTGTTTTTTTGCTAGTTTCAGCCCGACGTAGTTATCATTTTCACGTCCTGTGCCATGTTTAAACAGCAAATGCACTCACACCCATCTGTCTGCCCATGGGCGTGCTGGTCTGAAAACGAGATTTGTTCAGGCGCACTGTTGGCGCGTTGCTATTTTGAGGCAACTGAAACTTTAACCTCGCGCACGAGCAGATCCGTTTCTTCGCTAGAGAAGTGTTCGGTTTTTCCGCTTGCAAATTCTACCATGTAAATAGCGAATCCGCCATGGCGCGAGCGCAACTGACTTTTAAAGGGAATGGGAGATGAGACTCTGATTGGTTTAATGCATACCCATGACTTATTAAGAGAATAAGTACAACCTTTTTAGACCATGCGCCGGGGTGCGCCGACCATTTTTTCCGTCGTTAAACTAGCAAAAGTGGACTCGGACACGTCCAAAGTGCACCTGTGCCATGCGCTTTAGACCATACGCTTAGATCGTTAAAATAGGGCCCATTATCTGCTACGCTGCTGCAGAGCAAGTATGGATTTGCTACTGCTAATAGAAACACCGATACGCTGCTGTGAACATGTAAGTTATGCTGCTGCTGCATAAATAGACAGACATAAATCCTGTAGCAGATCTAGGGAGGTGGAGCTGGGGGAGGTGGAGGGTTTCAGAGGAACTCTGATAGCACACTGCAGGACCAGCTTACAGCAAACAATGAACCAGGCTATTTAAATGTTGAGCAAGCAATCTCATTGGCTGCAGGATCAGCACTGGCCAATCAGCTTGTGCCATGCGGTAATGATGTGATTGCTTGCAGACTGCATGTAAAGGACCTATAAGCCTGTGCCATCTAGAGTTTCATGATTGAACTAGATATTTATCCAAAGTGACTTACATGTGAGGAATACAATAAAGCGATTCATCCACAAGAAGGCAACAACATGAGAAGAGCAAAAAATACAGTTTTAAACACATAAATTCTTAATCATCGTTGCATGGTCATACGTTAATTTGCTCAGTGTTGGGTTTGCCAGACTTCACCCTACCGGGTTTCGTTTCTTACTTTCAAATATTTACAGAGTGGACATTTAAAGAGATCTAAAGAAACCTTACACAGCCTCTAAGATTTCGTCTGCCAAACCATTATCAATTAAACACAGGCTCAGTCCCACACTTTGCAAATTAAGCACTGTTTTGATAGCACGTCAGTATCACTGAAACATGGTCTGACATCTAACCTCTGACCTCGTGATGATGACAATCAGCTGTCTGACAGTAGATTGAGCTGAGCTTGAGCTGTACAGTTGTACAATTTGGAGGAAACGGCATGCATTACACATTACATGTATACGCATAATGTATGCAAATGTTTGTCTAGTGACATTTATCTTTCATCCACATATACTTTTGCTGATCACTACATGCTAACTATACAGCTCAAGTCCATTTTAAACCTGCAAAAGTATTTTAATATTAGTTTGATGTCAGAACACGGTTATTGTCAGTAACTAATAATAAAACTATTAAAATAATTTTGTTAACTGAAATTAAAATGAATTTAAAATTTAATTTTAAAATTTAAACAGAAATTAGAAATGTTGCATTGGCAACTAACTGAAATACACCAATCACGCATTACATTATGAGCGCTGACAGGTGAAGTAAATAACACTGATTATCTCCTCATCACGGCACCTGTTAGTGGGTGGGATATATTAGGCAGCAAGTGAACATTTTGTCCTCAAAGTTGATGTGTTAGAAGCAGGAAAAATGGGCAAGCGCAAGGATTTGAGTGAGTTTGACAAGGGCCAAATTGTGATGGCTAGACGACTGGGTCAGAGCATCTCCAAAACTGCAGCTCTTGTGGGGTGTTCCTGGTCTGCAGTGGTCAGTATCTATCAAAAGTGGTCCAAGGAAGGAACAGTGGTGAACCGGCGACAGGGTCATGGGCGGCCAAGGCTCATTGATGCACGTGGGGAGCGAAGGCTGGCCTGTGTGGTCCGATCCAACAGACGAGCTACTGTAGCTCAGATTGCTCAAGAAGTTAATGCTGGTTCTGATAGAAAGGTGTCAGAATACACAGTGCATCGCAGTTTGTTGCGTATGGGGCTGCATAGCCGCAGACCAGTCAGGGTGCCCATGCTGACCCCTGTCCACCACCGAAAGCGCCAACAGTGGGCACGCGAGCATCAGAACTGGACCACGGCGCAATGGAAGAAGGTGGCATGGTCTGATGAATCACGTTTTCAGTTTTAACGGAACACATGGCACCAGGATGCACTATGGGAAGAAGGCAAGCCGGCGGAGGCAGTGTGATGCTTTGGGCAATGTTCTGCTGGGAAACCTTGGGTCCTGCTATCCATGTGGATGTTACTTTGACACGTACCACCTACCTAAGCATTGATGCAGACCATGCACACCCCTTCATGGAAACGATATTCCCTGGTGGCTGTGGCCAGATCTCAATCCTATCGAGCATCTGTGGGATGTGCTGAACAAACAAGTCCGATCCATGGAGGCTCCACCTCGCAACTTACAGGACTTAAAGGATCTCCTGCTAACATCTTGGTGCCAGATATCACAGCACACCTTCAGAGGTCTAGTGGAGTCCATGTCTCGACGGGTCAGGGCAGCAAATGGGGGTCCGACACAATATTAGGAAGGTGGTCATAATGTTATGCCTGATCGGTGTTAGTTAAGTTAGTTAATAAGTTAGAAATAAATTAAAACCTAAAACTGAACTAAAATTAAAAAATAAATTAAAATTAAATGGTAATATTTAAAAAATTAAAATTAAAAATGACAAAAGACATAAAATTACTAGAAAAATGTAACTAAAATTAGTGAAAATATAAAACTAAAAGCTAATTCAATATATTAATAAACCTATAATAGTATAATACTAAAATAACACTGTGTCAGGATGAGTCATTGAGACTCATTCTAAACAATGCAAGCCGGTTTTCATTTATGATTAGAAGAAGAATGTATTTACATTGGAATGAGTTTTCCCATGTTGTACAGAATCTCAACCAACAGCAGATGGCAGCATATTTACATCTATTATACCTATACAAATTTTTAACTCCTCAGACCCTGCTAGTTGTAGTACTTCAAAGAGGCAGGGGTTAAAGTGTGTTGTAATTGAATCACTGCATGTATGAGGCCTCACATTTTTTTTAAATTGAAATATAAACTGCAAGAATTAAATACTAAACAATATAATTGCACATTTTTCTATAGTGTTATTCTCCTCTACATGAACATAAGCAATACGCAACAAGCAATATTTTCCTTTCCAAGAAAGTTTCAGTTCTTATCTAGTGAATCTAGTGAATGAAGACTCTTTAAGTAATTAGGATGATGGCATTTGCACTGTAGGTAGAGGCACAGCCACAGGGGGGAAAAAAAATAAATAAATCAAAGAGATCTAAATTATTCAGGATTTAGGTGTTTGCTTATGCGCCCTTCATTCCCATCATTTCAAACAAACAGGCACAAACACCCACACTTAAGACCTGCACTCCAATTTACAACTCATTGTTAAATTAAATTTTTAATTATAATATAATGGATTTAATCTTGTTCCCCCGTCTAGCTAAAAACAAAGATAAAAGAATAAATATATAAATAAATTCCCTCATTTACAAAGTCTGTTTAAAGCGAACTTTTGATTGAAAACAGTTTGATTTAATTTTTTCCTTTTGAGAGAGAGCATAATTAAGAGCTTTCTTCAACAGTTAAAGACATAACCGTCCAACCTTAATTTTCTTTCATTAATGTGAGTAAAATCATAATTTGTCCCCTGAATTGCAGTTTGTCTCTCTTGGCTTGAGGATTTTCAAATGATCATGTCTCATTCTTTTGATTATGCTGCCCACGCTGCCCAAGCGTTAAGATGCACATGGGTAGTTCACATGAAGTAGGTTGGGAGGTTAACATCTAAACAACATTTTGCTAATTCTTTTCTTATTGTTACAAATGCAGATTTTATGACCATATCAAGAGATAGACTACATGAAATATGTGTACCTCTAAAAAATCATTTAAAAATGATCTAAAATATTATTAAAAAAAAAGTCGCTGTTTGGATTTTAATAGGCAAATACTTAAGAGTCTATGGATGGATCATTATTACTGTGATTATTATGTTTCTAGCATGTTTCATGTTTGGCAACGGTTCTTTTAACCCTAAAAGATGGAGTGTGTAGCTTTTCATTTCTTAAACAACCATGTATTAAGATGTATCATGGCCATATTCCAGAATGACAACGCCATGATTCATCAGGCTCATATTGTGAAAGAATTGGTTCAGAGAGCATGAAGAATCATTTTCACACATGAATTGGCACTGACCTTAACCTCAGTGTAAGTTTTTGGGATGTGCTGGAGGAGACTTTACAGAGTGCTCACCTCTTGCATTGTCAATACAAGATCTTGACCAAAAAATGATGCACCTTTCGATGGAAATAAATGTTGTGATGTTATTTCCATCAAGAGGACTCACCTCTGGACTCAAAGGTGCCAATTCATGTGTGAAAATGATTCTTCATGCTCTCTGAACCATTCTTTCAATTTACAATTTTAACCCTGGTGAATGGTTGTTTAAGAAATGAAAAGCTACACACTCCATCTTTAAGGGTTAAAAGAACCGCTACCAAACATATAACATGCTAGAAACATAATAATCACTGTAATAATGATCCATTCATAGATTCTTAAGTATTTGCCTATTAAAATCCAATCCGACTTTTTTTTGGGCTGGGCAGTGTATTAATGTCTCATATACATATATTAATCTTATATTTTATAATATTATACATTTATATTCAAATATAAACCTAAAATCTTTAAAACCATTTTTATGGTTTTAACTTTGTAGCATAACTTCTTTTACTGACTGAATTTGACATTATTTGTCTTTCACTAGTTGTTTATTATCAATACAGAAAGACATTTGGTATGTGAAGACGAACAAAAGACAAGAAAAGGAGAGAAAGAAAGAGTGAATGCTATATCGAGATCAATATATCTGAATCAGTCTGATTCACTCACACAGTAAGATTGATGTTTTCTTTTTTTTTCTTTTGTCTCATCTGTACTAGCAGTTTGTAGTACATCAGTCAAAGACATATGTCAATCATCTTCTCGTTTATGACCTCTCAATAGAGCGATGCAACTCCTACTTGAACTCAGAGCGGTTCTCGAACATCACGAGTCAATCAGCTCCACTCCAGAGGTGGTCTGGGGGAAGGGTTGAAGTGTTGTTTAGTCATAACGTTGGGCTCGCTCATGTCACGCACATTTACAGCCGTGGTTATTAACTACTTTGTCCCACACTAAAACTTTGAGGCTCGGCGTTTTAAAGGTTGTCCATCCTTAATACGTTTCCTGTTCCACCCGCATGATCAGCCAATCGGAACAGAGCTTAATGAATCCCCTGCAAGGTTAATTTGCTCAGTAATGGCATTAAACGGATATATGGAAACAGTTTCTCCTCTAAATACCAATTCATTACATCTACGCTTATTAAGAGCGAGGACTATGAAATTATGGCCAGCGTCGCCACATTAAGAGTCATTAGCTCCACACTCTCGTATTTGCCTCAGCGAGGCTTGTCAGTGAAAGCAAAAAGGGTCTGGATCTCCTTCCACTGAACACCCGTAATTACTTCTTGCAGTAACCTTCTATCCAAACCTCATATTTTCGTAATTTTGCCCCACATTTGCATCTTTCCATCCCTCCGTTGCATACTTAGTCAAGGTCTATGAGTGGGCCGAGCCATTTGAGCGGGAAAATGAAGTGATTAACGAAAAGAGCTCTTCCTGACTGAGAGGTTCGAAGAAATGGATTCGCGGCATAAAAAAGGGATTTAATACAGAAAAAAAACTCATTATTCCAACCCACTCATTTTTTGTTAGCGTTCTTTATGCGAGGTTGTAACATTTCTCTCTCTCTCTCCGAGAATTCGCCACTTCAAATTGTATCTCAAGGTTATGTGTGTCTAATGTTAAGCTTTCATTTTAATTTTCAGCCCTCATCCTCAATTAGATTTCTCTACCTGAGAAGGTGTGTGTGTGTGTGTGTGTGTGTGTGTGCTGGGGCTCTGTACAGGCTTGATTAGAATGGTGCTGTTGTGGTTTGAAAGGCGGTAATTACATAGTTTCTCTCCTCTTTCTCTCAACCCACTTTGGTCACCCACAACCGCTGATTATAATGGATCATAGATTCTTCTTTATTGGCTTTTGTTTTATAGAGCCGATTAAACAATAATAACAATAAAAGATGCAATTAATTGCTAAGGTAATTAATGGTAGTTGTGATGGCCATCAGTGTGTATGCCTGTGTGTGTTCTCAGCTATGCAATTTCATAATTACCCACCACACGCACGCACGCATGTTCGGAGAGCTAGAAAGCTTTGATAGATGTGTAATGCTGAAGCGCTAAAACGGAGGCGAATTAAACTCATAATGTAATTAAACAAAACTGCTATGCATAATTATTAGCGAAAAGCTGATTGCAAAAGCTGGGGGTGTAATGATGTCAAACTTAGTGCTGGCTGAGGACATTAAGCATGTGAAGATATTAACCGTCTTTTGGAAAAGCATTAAATTGACATCCTTATCGACACAAGTTATTAAAGTGGTTTGGATTAGCTGCCTCTCAAAGATCCAAAGATACATCTGTGTGTGTGTGTGTGTGTGTGTGTGTGTGTGGCGTTTCTGTCCTAGACTCAATCGTGCAGAGAAGGATTTGTGATTATTCACTAGGGTTAGTCTGAGATTGGCTTTCCAAAGCGTAGGAAACAGAATCGTCCATTCTGAACACAGAAGCAGAGAGACTGTTCAGCCGTCAACCCCACTTGACTTTCTTGGAGAGAGCCCTTTCTCTGTCTCCCTCCCTCTTTCTCACACGCACACACGCCGCTGACATGCATATTGACCCCAAAGTTGCGTGTGCTCACTGAATTCAGATGGTATGCTAATTTACAGAGCATGGAGAGCGTCAGTGTAGAGGCTGTTCCGTCTCCACTCGTGACTGTTTGCTGGTCTCTGCGTAAGCGTCCACACAATGCAATTATGAAAGAGAAACAAAGCCTTTCCTTTGTCTGCACAACTCAAGTATGGAGATACTTAGGATGCCAAATGCGGCCGAGACATGCTGTGTTTAATATGCTGAGACTGAAATGAGGAGACTCTAGACTGTGGTTAATTATACCTTCATGTGCACTGCACAGACGAAGACTTACAGATCTTCTGTACGCCTGCATCAGTGTCTGTGGCTGTAAGTAATCACAGTAGACACAGTAATTTCAGAGAAGGGCACTTACACATTAGGTAAAGCTTTGGCAGAGCGCTTGATGGGTAGGAATGTATGAGATCCGTTTTGAGGGCGTGGAAAGAGTTTGAAAATCAAGTGGGAATACTGTGAATTTTCTTGCAACACAAGTGAAATTAGTTCACTCAAAAATGAAAATTCTGTCATTTATTACTCACCCTCATGTCGTTTCAAACCCGTAAGACCTTCGTTCATCTTCGGAACACAAATTAAGATATTTGTGTGGAAATCCAAGAGGTATCTGACTCCTCCATAGACAGCAATTTAACGGCCAGAAATATAGTAAAGACATCGTTAAAATAGTCCACGTGACTGCAGTGGTTCAACCTTAATTTTATGAAGCAACGAGAATACTTTTTGTGCGCAAAAACAAAACAAAAATTCCAGGTTTTACGTCAGAACGCAGACTTAATATTGGCCGGCTCCTGCGTCAGCATCACACGCACGCGTCGTGCTGCTCACATGAACAGCGTCGGCCAACACTGAGCCAGCGTTCTGACGTAGAACCTGGAAGCGCTGAACATAAACAGCGTAGGAGAATGACACAGAAGAGAAGATGTTGTTGAATAAAGTCATTATTTTTGTTTTGTTTTTGAGCACAAAAAGTTTTCTCGTCACTTCATAAGGTTCATTTAGGTTGAACCACTGCAGTCACATGGACTATTTTAACGATGTCTTTACTACCTTTCTGGACCTTGAAAGTGGTCCTTAAATTGGTGTCTATAGACGAGTCATATACCTCTCGGATTTCATCAAAATATCTTAATTTGTGTTCCGAAGATGAACGAAGGTCTTACGGGTGTGGAAAGACATGAGGGTGAGTAATTAATGACAGATGCTGTGTCCCAATTCACATGTTTTTGTTAAGAAAAAGTACATACTTTTGAGTGCGTAGCGGAAGAGCATGCAAGCTTTGGGACATACTGCTTCGCCATAATTGCGTCTTTAACGGACGCACTGTCGCTTAGTTACGTGCAACCTTTAACCATTTAAACTGCCCTTTCAGTCATCTTGTCACAGTTAAAATCCTCCACATTCAATTAAATTTAATTTCCTACCGTTTCAGAGAGAAATGTAGTCGCACGTTGATCTGCCAGTCATGGGTCTTTCAAACAGAGAACTCTCCTCATGTTTGCATAATGATGCATTTAAAAGTTCATGACTAAACGCATCGTTATAAAAGTTCACAATGCTGTTGCAGATGAAGTATAATGTGGATAACATTTAATAAATATTTTTTCGTCAGGTTAGATACTGATTATTAATAACTCAAACCCCTTTATCTTAACCGCTCTGCTTAACCGTCGGTCTCACACATCCGTCATGTTTGTAGTTTTTTAACACTTTTTATTTGTGTTTGTAGTTTTGATCAAATCCTCGTTCACAGCGCAATGTGTTATGGGCAATATTAGCCGTTAGAGTGTGCACGGATCTGCACTTCGGATTCTAACCGGAAAAAGTAGACCATCCGGGTATCTTTGGAATACTCATTTCAACATACTACGATTTAGGACACACTAATTCTATAATATGCGAATTGGGACGTAGCAAGAATTTTCATTTTTGGGTGAACTAACCCTTTTTTACATGATACTTTCGTAAAGTGACGTATTTCCTAGTGAAATAGGATATTCTCTCTTTTAAAATTTATTTTTGGAGTTTTTGCTTTTATTAGTAGTGTAGAGTGGACAAAGCGAAGCAGGGATGAGAGGGGACGCGATCAGAAATCTAGGGTTTGAACTTGGGCTGCAAAATATTAGAAAAAAACCAACAGCGTAATACTTCTTTCTGCAATATGAAAAATTACAGAAATTTGAATTAGATTTAAATAGCTATGTTTGGAAATAATGAATCATTCTAGAATGACTGGTGTGATTTTGTTGGGACGTCCATCTGCACAGAACATAATAAAAATGTTAAAAAGTTGCAAAATGACTTATTACTCTGAAGACTTATAGTGTGAACCATCATTTTAGGGCTGAATGAATTGGGTAAATTTGAAAAAAAATATGGGTGTTTGCTATGTGTGCAATTGTATAGGGCCCCCAAATCACTAAATCCGCCCCTGATATGCTGACTAGGACATGTGGGACAGGACTTGATTTTGTCCATCAGGAATTGCTCATGAATGTGGGCACTCCATACTAGAATAAAGCCAGACTTTGGCTGAAATTTAAAGTTCATAACATCAGCCAAAAAGGAATATTGTATCATAGGTGAAGTAAGTTATTTCATTTTTATTAAAGATTACAAAAGCCAAACAATTTTCTGGGAATTACATACTGATGAACCATACACAATAAGGTAAGAAATGTGTATTTCTAATGTTTTTGCCACCTTATTCATTCAATGGTGGAGAGAAGACAGGAAAGAAGAAATGTCGGACAAGCATGACTCAATGTGTCTTAGCATGTGTGCTACCACTAGGCCACAGTTATCTTTTGTAATGCTACCATTTGCTTTTGTAGTGATATATTTTCAAATAAAATCAGAATGCACACAAATAGATGGGTACATGATTGACTGGTGTTTATGAGTCATAGCGAATAGACAGATACATGGATCTGTTTTACAGGCCTATATAAAAGCAATCTGTTTCATACTGTAAGTACCTGTTGAGTTATGGGCGCTGACTCAAGGTCAGCCTGTCAGAATGTTCTCTTCTCAGATGGCATTTACTGTGAGGGAGAAAAAGAGAGAGAGGGAGAAATAAAAAGGTGGAGCAGGCAGGGTTCGTCCGCTGAAGGGTGGCTTTAGAAATGTGTACCGACAGTGAGCCTTTACAGAGAGAGGGGCATCTGAATCTATATATTTATAAACCTATGATATTTGTATGTATGTTTCCACAGGAACAGATGGAGAGTGGCAAAATTGGTGATCAAGAAAAAAAAAGAGAACAACTGTGTCAAGGATTTGAAAGGTTGTGTGTGTGTGTGTGTTTTGAAATGATCTCACTATGTGGGATTAAAGCAGTAATGAAGCACGCTCAGACCATTAGTCGTGTAATGTGTCTCCAGAGAGACAATGCATCACACACATAGACGCACGGCCAGCATTATAGAACGAGAGGCCGGTACATTAAAGCTATTTGTATTTCAGTGGGTTAAAATTCACTCTTTACCTCATTTTCAGCCAACCAGATGCAATGCCAATGAGGAAAAGGGCTAAAGTGCAGTTAGTAACAGACACGGTGGGGCCAAAACTTATAAACCTAATGTATTTATTCCTCGTTGGACACACATTTCGCTCTTTGCGCCTGTAGTTGTGTAGCTCAGACTGGATGTGGGCAAGTCTGAATTTTCCCCTCGAAACAGCAGCGTCAGAATGAGGGTGGGGGGGTGGGGGGTAGTGACGTCACTATGTAGCGAAGACTGAAAATTAATGAATATTGAAATTGAATACATGAATATTAATTAGCGCTGGGTGTTGCTGATAGGTTTTCTTCCTAGACCTCGGTTCCTCAAATCTGGCCTAGAGGGCCACTCTCCTCCAGAGTTTAGCTCCAACCTTAATCAAAATCACCTGAGCAAGCTAATCAAGTTTTTCAGAATTGCTAGAAAATTACAGGTAGGTGAGTTTGATCAGGGTTTGAGCTAAATTCTGCAGGGCAGTGGCCAGTGTTGCCAATTTAGCTATTTTGTCACTAGATTTAGTGACTCCCTCGCGCCTTTTGAGAATTTTTTCAAAAGCCTATAGCGACAAATCTAGCAACTTCTTGGACATATCTAGATTCTTATCTCACTCTCTGATCTATATTTATATTTATATAAATCAGTGAAATCACCATTATGATGTCATCTAGTGACATTTAGCAATCAGATTTAGCTACTTTCAATTGAAAGCAGCTGGCAACACTAGCAGTGGCCCTATAGGGCCGGATTTGAGGAACCCTGTCCTAGACTGTCCTGTCACGTTACTTAATCAATATTGAATTATGTGCAATAAAAGTTACATGATATTGTGCTATTAACATCAAACATCAAAACCATTGGTTCAAATCATGATAGGCTTTTTCTACCAGAAAGACTTGGGAGGCAAGATAACGAAACAATGATATTTATTACCAATCAGCAAGCAAAATAACACAAGATAAGGTTCTTTGGTGTAGGCCACGTCCGTAGCTCATCCTGAGGGTTGCAGACTTTGCGTTTCCTGCCTGAAGATGAAGGCAGGGGCGTAGCCGACCCCCGGGAAGTATGGACAGGGACCATCCTGGTGGTGGTGGGGAGGATGGAGGTGAAGGTTTGCGTCAGCATCTGCAAACTCAGACATGTGTAAGTACCGATCTTTTATACTCCAAGTGTTAGATAATGATTGGTTAGATCTGAACTAATAGGTGACGTAACATTTGAGTCTTCCCGGCAGAACTTGCGCTAGAGCTTCATTTCTCTACATACTGCAAGATTGGTCTCCTGAGATTTGAGTGGCCTTCAAGGGTTAGTTCACCCAAAAATTAAAATTCTGTCATTAATTACTCACCCTCATGTCGTTCCACACCTGTAAGACCTTCTTTCATCTTCGGGAACACAGGTTAAGATATTTTTGATGAAATCTGAGAGGTATATGACTCGTCCATAGACAGCAATATAATCAACACGTCGACTGTTTTAACAATGTCTTTAGTAGCTTTATGGACCTTTAAAGTGTTGATTATTGTCTATGGATGAGTCTCGGATTTCATCAAAAATATCTTAATTTGTGTTCTGAAGATGAACGAAGGTCTTACAGGTGTGGAACGACATGAGGGTAATTAATGACAAAATTTTCATTTTTGGGTGAAATAACCCTTTCATTTTGCTCAATTCATGAGCACAAATGCACGTGCTTTGTTTATTTTGAAGCATATATTTATTTCATCATTTACTCACCGAACATTTCTTCCAAACACGTATGACATTCGCTCTTCCGTGGAACACAAACGAATAAAGCTTGAAGACTGTTTCATGAGCAGGGGCGCGGGAAGTGGGAAGTTTTCACAGGATTTTAAATGTAACGCAAATTTTTGTTCAGTTACATTTATCCATTTTCAGGATGTAGTAATTTATTTGTAATAAACACTTTAAGTGGGCTATTAAAACGTGTTATATATTAAATTAATGTTTTTTAAAACATACGCCAGAGTGTGACGTCATTTTGTGACCGTTGCAGTGTGCATAGCAAGAATTCGTCCGCTCTACTCCTCAGCGCAGGTCCACTTTCGGTGTTGTGTAAGGTAGGCAGGTTTTTTTGTGCTCATTTTTATTTCCTGTCGCTGTGCAGGATCTTTTATTGTATATGACAGAAACAGCTCAATAACCCTTTTATTTAAAGGCTTAATCTATGTCCCGGAGACCGGCCCGTTGCATTACGATTGCAAGCAATGTCAAAAATGTGATAAAGTCAAATGCCCCGGTCTGTTTGCTGTTCAAACTAGTGTTCTCATCAATACGCTTGTTGTACTTCGTGGAGTTTTGACGTGTTTTATAGACTCAATATTGTGTCTTATTCAAATGTGGTGAACCCATCGACCCCCCACCAAAACAGCACCCCCAACTTAAAACGTCTTCCCGCGCCCCCGTTCATGAGCGTTCACGAGAGAAATAGCCACGTACGACTCGTGAATGAATCATTCTTTTGAATCGGATATTTCAATGAATCGGTTGATCCAATTTAAAAAACGTCTGAATGATCCATTCACAAACGCGATTTAACATGCTTTTAATGGCTTTAAATGCTTGTAATTGTATTTAATGTACATATATAAAATTTGGTTTTGTGTTATTATCCATTGCATTACAAAAAAAAAAAAAACTAATAGTGAACACTGCTTTGAGTGGGTTTCTAATACATCTGCTGAGGTAAAAACTGTAAATCTTTCTTCTGACTGCTGAAATCCATCTCTCTGTATTTTTCCCTTTTGTTCTTTCATCCAGCTTTATTTAGTTTGAATAAGTAAGTTATATGCATGAAGATGTCAATGTTTCTCTCTAGACAAGAACTGTGATTCTGCCATTCATTAAATCTGGATAGATGATCAAATTAGACATCTGTCTTTTCCTCTTAATGCAGGACACATTTACATGTTTTACTAATAATATCAGGTTCTAATAATATAGCAAATTATATCTGAAATGCACTTTTACTGTGAACAGAGGAACGATGTATTTCAATATCAGACAATGGGAATATGGGCTAAAAAGGGGCCCCCCATTTCTGGTGAGCCTGCCTTGGAAGATAAACTTATGTTTCATGAGTAAAATCCATCAAAAGTGACCGTGAAAATAGAAAATAAAAATGGGATAAAATGCACCAATCTATCTCTGAAAGACCTCTCTATGAAATAAAACAGCTCAAATCAAAATCTAAATGGTATATTTTTAACAGTGATGAACTCATTTGTGAACAAGGGGTCTCAATGCCTGCCAAGGCAGCACTATGATTATTCAAATGAGTACTCTACCTTACATTTTAATGACTTGTGTTGGGGGTAATTAAGGTGTCTATTAAAATAGAGAATCGTGACGATGAATACATCTTCATTCTGGCTTAACCACAATAACATGTAGATAATTGTCTGAGATTAGAAGACATCATCACTGTTATCAGCCCTCATCTAGAACAAAATGTTCCTGCAACTCAGGCACATTAAAAAAGGATCAAATGCCAGGGCAGCTGATTGGACCGTATGAAGAGCTGTAGGTCTGTCATTTTTTGCTCTGAGCTCCGAATGTAAATCCAAGATGGTCAGGCCTTTTCTAGAATTTTTTTGAGGCTTTTAGAGAACTGAGAAAAATAAACTAGATTTTACATTTTCTAAAGAAAATGTGAGCGATGCAAAACTGTTATGTGGTCGACAGGGTGTTTTGGGTTTCTCTCCAAACCCAAATAGAGAATGAGAATTGTACACTAAAATGCAACAATTGACTGTGTTTTTCAAGAAGTTCATCATGAAAAGTACTATTTATATAATAAAACTGATGGTTGCCTTAGCAGGCAACATTTTAAAAAAACAACCATATATGTTTAATCTAATAATTATAGGAATTTTCAGCTAATGTAACCCACACCTTAACCCTCACAGAAAATTATCAGCATGTTTACAATAATAATAATAATAATAATAATACAATTTTTTTTTTATTATTATACTGTTTTTACAAATGGGAATGTCCCCAAAAAGAGGTTTTGTCATGTTTAGCTCTTCTGGTACAAATTTGTCTCCAAAATCTGGTTAAGTAGGAACACACACAGACTAAACAACTCTGGCCTTTCATTCAAATGAGGGTGTGAGAAAGAAAGAAAGAAAGAAAGAAAGAAAGAAAGAAAGAAAAAGTTAAAAAAAAAAAAGTTAAAGGTTTCCTATCTGTTAAAGTAAGAAATACAAACAGGCACACACAAATGGCTACATAATTTGAACTTCATTCCAATACTATGCATAATTACCCCGCAAATGTACCGTCGTCCAGAAAGCCTCAAAGCACACACAGACATGCACACTGGCATTTAGTGCCGTTTGTGTTCATTCACCCCATGTCAAATCCATCACACACACACCCACACACACACACTGGAGCAGTCATTTCATAACCGCATGGTAAAATAAAAAATGAAACACTGCGCTTATTACTGGAAATTTAGGCTTTCAAATGGTCAAGTCCCTTTGTTATTTGCATAATTTATTCATGTTTTTCTTTCTCTCTTCTGCCTTTGCACAATTTCCCCTAATTTGCATAGACTGTCCATTTAAGGGTTCTTAAATGGAATTACTGCCCTGCATACTTTAATTGTTGAAAATTACATTTAACTTGAAATGAATAATAAAAAAACAAAGCCATTAAAACATAAGTCAGAGTGAGAGAATGTAACACAGGGGGGAAAAAAGAACAACAACAACAACAAAAAAAAATCTAGGGTCTATGAGAACAAATAAAACCTCACTGCAAGATATCTCCCTACACACATAGGTTTAACACCAACAAACACCTGAAAAATACAAAAGCACAAAATTATCTAATTTACCTGAATAACACTTACACCCCACAGAAACATATTGATTTTGTATGTACTATTGCAATTAACTATCCATCTATTTTCCTAACCGCTTGTCGTAAGTGATGCTGGAGCCTGTTCCAGAATCTCAGGCTGTAGGCAGGGAAACACCCTGAGCGGATGGCCAGCACCCTTGGACATACACACATTCACATTCGCACTCACACCTTTGGACAATTTAGCGTCTACTAATTTATTGCAGTTATATCCATCTAAACTCTAAAAAATTAATAAAGGCCTTCTGCAGCGAAGCGATGTGTTTGTGTAAGAAAAATATCCATATTTAACATGTTATAAAGTAAAATAACTAGCTTCCGCCAGACCGCCTTCCGTATTCAACTTACAGAAAAAGCGTAACTGACATTGCGTCAGTTACATTTGTTTCGTACGTTGAATACAGAAGGCGTAGGATGTAGCGTAAGCATTTTGAACTGCGAGAGGCGTTACACTTTCTTCATAAGTTGAATGTGGAAGGCGGTCTGGCGGAAGCTAGTTATTTTACTTTATAACGTGTTGATATATACACCCCCCTGGTGCTTTCCGTGCACTACCATTATAAAACTTGGGAGCATCAGGGTGATTATTAATATATCTCCGATATATATATATTTCATCAGAAAGAAGAAAGTCATATACACCTAGGATGGCTTGAGGGTGAGTAAATCATGGGGTAATTTTCATTTTAAAGTGAACTAATCCTTTAAAAGTGTTTTTGTCAGATTTCTGGATTCGTTCACAAAGTAAAACTCTATATATGTTTTAGGTCCATTGAAAACAGCAAACAGGGCCTTAAGATAAACATATTTAATTAGGAAATTGTTTACAATACTCCAAAAGTCATGAAAACAATCACAATAGAGTCGATTGAGAATATGGCAACACACTCTCTCTGTATGACTGCAGTAAACTCACAACTTAGTTCTAAATGTAACTGTATTTTATATATTGAGAACACACGCTGTAAAATGTCATATTTTGAAATGCAGAAAAGAGTGACCAACCACTAAATGTGGTGTTTACACAGTGAAACATCATGTGCGGTTTTAATGCACCTTTAACACCAATTCCAGCACTCAAAAATACCAAACACAGCTGTCCAAAGTCTTGGTGTATAACAAAACAACTTAGTGCACCATTACTGCAAACACTACAGGATTTCAGAGGTTTCTGGCCTGGGGTTTTTGTTTATGGTTGTAAAAGTGGTAATAAACTTTATGATATGCTTATGATGTACAGTTTTCAATCTCTCTCATTCCATGGCACCTATTGTCACCTTGCTGTCTGCAAGGAGTATTTGATGACCCATTACTTCAGTTTAGTTACATCACTTGGTACAGTACATTCTGCAGTCACACTCTTTTCCTAGTTCCAACAACAACAAAAAATCCTCCCAAAGTATAAGAGGGGTTTAGGTACATCTTAGAAGGATGAATCTTTTGTTGGAGAGTAGTGAAAGGTTTGTCAAGAGCTCTGTTCCAAATCCTAGTGAGCAGGCTACATAGGCAACATCCTAATTATTATGGAACCTCATAAATGACTGCTTTGAAATATTTTTCAATGAAAAGGGTCACTTACATGCCACACAAATATTAGTCTACTCATGCAAAGAGCATGAGAGACCCAACTAACACTCAACAGTTGATTCCAAATCATGTTAGCATGTAGCTAGCAACTTGTTACTCTAATGAGCACGAAAATACATAACACAAAAAATATTGGGTGAAATAGTCCATTTACTCGCTAGGTTTAGGAAGAGTTGTGCATAGAATGCTACAGCTATTGAATTTTTGAATTTAGATGCAAGGAAAAAAGCCAAACAAGTTACTTAGTGCCTTACTTTTAATACCAAACAACCCTTTTAATAAGATTTTAATAAGATGATTAGATCAGGAAATGATGTAATATTGATAATTCAACATTGCCTAATTTTCAAAATGATCAAAACACAAATGGAAAAGCTGTAGCCAGGATAAAACAGTACTAATCTCTTCAAATGACAGCAATATATAAAACATGATGTGGAAGAAAACATTTCTCTTTAAAAATAAAGAAATATAAATGGCACTTTTGGTAAACAGTTGAAAAAAAGTTGAAAAAAATGCCTGTGCTTTCATCTGTGTGTATGGAGAAGTGTACTGGTGTATGTCCTAATCACTGAAATCTTATACAATAACTTACATAATTATCACATTTTAGTGTTAAAGTTTGTGAGCAACAGGAAAGTAATGAACAGACACATAATAATACCACAGAAACAAAACAGTGACGTGCCCCATTGCAGAGCGAGATTCATCATCATGATTGAGGTCTGTTTCATTCAGTTTAGCTAAGGAAATTTAATTTGGTTCAATTCACAATTCAATTTTGACCTGGTACATCTTAAAGCAACCTTTTCAAGGAATTCCTTCCATTTGTTTCTTGGAATGAAGCCAATTCACCCTCCTGAAATGAAACTGCACAGAAATGAAATGTATTCACACAGAGGGAGTCATTTTGGCTGAACATTTCCTTGTGATTTGGCTCCCACACTGCTGCTTTGGTGATTGACTTTCATAAATAAGTATAATATCTTAATTCCCTTTGGTGGGGTTCATAAAGAAGGGAAAGGAAGTAAACAGAAAGATCTGTAGTGAGGTCAGCCAAACCTATTTCCAGTGCTTGGGATAAAGTAAACTCAACACTATTTTTAAAAATGCACAAAACCTTAAGTGAAGACAAACACGCAAAATCATGTGGTCTCCTTCTCGCTGAGCATTTTCACACTTGGCCCTTAAGGCAATGTTTTATTTTTGGTAGCCAAGCAGGCCGAGACCATCTCAGGAAGTAGCCTGAATTGTCTGAATTCCATTTGTTTTATATGTCTGCAGTAATGTTTCACTCAATATGCTTCTTTTTCAAGATAGCCTGCAACATTTTTTGTGACAACAGCAGAAATTGGTGGAATAGACAGAACAGCACAATATAACTCAATGACTGATAATTACTGATATTTACTAAACATTTTAAAGCAAAATTTTAAAGCTGCAGTTTGTAATTTTGTTAGCCCCTAAAGTCATCAAATGGAATTATAAAAATAAAGACTGTTTAAAATCAAACATTTCCCTCCATCTTCCATTGGTCGGACAAAAAGGAAGTCCTGCCCCAACTTCGCACCAATGGTTAAGCCAGTGTTGGTAGGTTGTGCCACTCAAACAAAGCACCACAGAGCCACAGTGTTTACTTTTTTGGGAAGTCAACATTTTTCTCTGCATATTAGCCTAGAAAAGAAGAACATAATTTCTCATCGAAAAAATTACACACAGCAGCTTTAACAACCTAAAGAACTGCAAAAATTTTTGCATAATGTTTCGTAGAATAATCCCGTTCTACAAAGATGTCTAGCAACAGATCTGTATACTCTCTTAAAATGCTGTAAAAGAGCACACAAACTGATCAACAGACCACCTGGTTCAAGTCGATTGAATTGGGGGGTTTTCCTAAGGACGGTATGTGAAAACGCCCTCTTCTTCTCTGTTACACATACAGGCATACGCCATTTATCTGACAGACACTTTCCTGAGGTTTTATTTATCTCTCCCACACTCACACACATGGATTCTTTAAACAACCAGGATTTGTCAATTCTCCTGTGGAAAAGGGGCAACAGGATTTACAATTAAAGCTCACCACATAAATAACCATTACAAGGCCAAAAACACACGCACACACAGAATGTACACCATGGCAATATGGTCAACCATAGCTAGTGTCCAACAACCACATCTGTTACCGTGACTCCTTGTCTCCATGGCAGCCACAACACATCCATTAGACATATAAATTCCCTTGATGTACTCTCCTATCTCTCGGAATGGAGAAGTGAACTCTTTCCATCCCTCTCAGATATATGTGTCCATCATGGAGGATATACTGGTCTGTCCGTTCCAGCAGAGTGAGGAGGTCATTGTCTAGCAATGACCGGTTAGGCTTGGCTAGGAGGGGCATAAACATCATTGTCCTCTTTCCAGAAAGGAGAAACTAAACTTCTCCTGTCCTGTAGCTCAAACTGCATACCAAGAGACTTCCAGGACAGAATTCCCCATGATGCAGCTGTATTTTCAGGCCCCTGCACACAATGGCTATGAGCAAGTCCCTCCTTACTACCTCCGATCCACTATGGGGAAGCACTCACACTTCATCAACTCAAGCATTGCTGGTTGAGTGTGAGCACATCTCTTAGGGTGTGTTTGCGTCAAGGCAGAGATGTTGGTGAGAAGTGACAACAGAAGTCGAGGTAGATGGGAAGTGCTGTCCGGATGTACCATTGTTCCGTCCGCTCATGGCTACTGTGAGAGTCTCCAGGCTCCTTAAAGAGTCGCCGTGATTAGCTGGCTTGAAAGATGAAGATGTTACATCCGTTGATTGGCTGAACCCATTTTGCTTGTCCACCGTGTCATCTCCTGATGCTCTGTAGAGAGGGCTGCCTTCAGACCTAGAGTCCGAATTGGAGTTGCCGCCAAAATCAAACTCCTCAAACACTCCAATCTCGCTCTGAGTTGATGGATAATATGACTTTGAAAGGTTGGTAGCACTTGGGGCATCACTTTCAGAGACACTACCTCCCATTCTGGTGGTTGGATATGAGTATCCCACAGTTGGAAGAGGGTTAGGAGGAGTTATACCTGAGGGCAGGTATGCTGAGGGAGGAGGGGGAGGACTGTAGCCAGCAGGAAGAACGGCTTGTGAGGGGTAACGGGGATTTGGGTAACTGTATGCAGATAGGTTTTGTGAGGTGTTAGCGCTGTAGGTTGACACCAAACTGGCATGGGAAGGGGTAGGGTGGAAAAGAGAGCCACCGTAAGTTCCTACAGGCTGCAGGAAGGGAGCGCTGTAGGGAGTGCTGCTGTATTCCTGATTCCCGGACTGACTGTTACAACTGCTGCTGGAGAAACAAGGTTCCGGAAGACTTCCGCTGCCTATAACTGGTGAGTTACACGCACTGACGGACACATCCGACACACTGAGCGGTGCTTTGGGAAGAAGTTCGGGCACACAACCCAACGGCGGGTAGACGCTCTCCAGCCAGGGCTCTGCCTCCACCTTCCGTCCATTAAGAAGGGGGGGACCGTTATTCACAACACCGGGCCCCCTAATGCTAACGGAGATGGCTGTGTCTGGATATCCCATAAGTCCACTCTCACAGGGTAGATCCAGAATGGCAGAATATCTCTCTGCATATCGCTTGAGCAAGTTAGAAGCAGTCAGAGCTGAAATGTCATCGTTTGCCCATGAATGTTGGTACGCTGCAGCTGAGGTTGAACCTGTTAGCCTGGGATCCCTAAGTGCTTCGATCTTATGCCCTGGTGAACGAGTGGTGGAGGTGATGTCATAGTGTTGCTCTGCCCACTGTGACTGCTCGGGGCTCCACTGCATGGTCACGCCTGCCAGTGGAAAAAAAAAAAAAAAAAAGGTCAAATTCATGTTAATTCAAACTTGTGGAAGTTCATAAAATTCAGAAATATAAATAACATCATAAATGAAAGTAAAAAGAAAAATAGAATTTCTATTACAGCCAACAGCCTCAGAGTGTGCGGCCCACATGAACTTGCCAATCGAAATGTAAACATGCCATAATATATTTCTGTAAAAAAAAAAAAAAAAAAAACACATCACTAATTATACTTATTAGTCTACCTTATTTCCATCACAATATAAATTAGGTGTTTCAAAAAACACCACTGAGAGAAAATGTGAGCAATTTAGGTTAATTGACATTATTAGTGAATTACCGCAGTTCCAGATAATGACCAATTCTGCATAATCATCTTGTCAAAAAAAAAAAACAAAGACAAAAATCATTTTACAAAATTAAAAATAATATAAATATTAAAAAGAAAGACAATAGAAAAAGGTTTTTACAATTCCTTTTTGAAGCACACACTAGCAGCTATCGGAGCTGTTTTGCAATCTTTAGATTGACAGTGAAGTTTAAATTCAGCTGTGTACTGGTAGAACTTGATTCACCCCCACACACACACACACACATCGAGAATAGCTCTGATGATATCATTAAGGTCTGATACTGAGATACAGCAGAAGGCTTCATCTCAAGTGGATAAAATAAAAGCTCTTTAATGTAATCAAGGAACCTCATATTACACTCTCTCTGTCTCTTTCTCAGTTTCATTGACTCACGCACACCACACGGGAACATAATATTTCAGCATACTGTAATAACGACTGATCAATAATGTAGCTCTCGGCATTAGCAACTGAACCCGACAACAGATGTTACCCCTAAAAATACTGTATCTCTGTCATTTCGGCTTCATGCATATAGTACACGCACAGTACTGCACCAAGATTTTAGTTTTCGAAACAAAGAGCTTTTCTTCCACAATGAAATTTGGCATATGGCTGTACAGAGGGAAAGAGATTGGGGGAGAGAAGGGGGAAAAAAAAAAGAAGAAAGAAAGAAAAATTATGTCCTTAGCCATAAAATATTACACAGACAATAAAGTACTTCTAAGATAAAGAAACATTGGATTTTCTCTGACCTTGCACGTACAGTGGATTTGCAAAACCTTGTACATCAGAAAAAATATTATGTTTTGTTGAAATAAAATAAAGAAAGAAACTTACACTCCATATTACAGCAGATGGATATTGATTTTGGACTGATGGAGCAAAATTTACATGTTCTATCCATCTCAATTAAAAACTGCCCAATTACATTCAATTTTATCAAGCAGCAAATCCTCCTGATCGATACACGCAACTTGAGGTCAGTCAGTGTCCTCTCATGGGAAAAGGCTGGACTTACTGCAAACACACACACACACACACACACACAGGCGCCATTTCCCTGGAAGGACTTTAACTGACATAAATTAGGACTTTGAAAGTCACTCATAATACTCATTGCATTAGCAATAGCTTTAACTGTTAGAAACTGAAGTTATGTAGTTCAGTAGATACCTAACCAAAGTAAATTACAATACTGGTTACAAATCACACTAATGACGATTAGCAAGACAGGTGGCTGAAAAAAGAAAAGCACAATAAAATGAAAAATTATTAAAAGCAATATCAATAACAGGTCTGAAAGAGCTAAAAATGTCTTTTAACAACTTTCTAATTGCTTTTTTCTATTTTAATGGTTGACACTAGCGAGACATAATTATTCCTTACATGCTCTCCTATAAAAAAAAGATACATAAAAATAGTAAATTCACAAAACTAACAAAATAGAAAATGTTCTGTTCTACAGATATCTTTCAATGTAAACCTGTGGGATTTTTATTTTACATTTACATTTATGTAAATGTAACTTATGGATTTATCCAAAGTGATTTACATTCCAAATACATTTCATCAGTTTATGTATTCCCTAGCAGTCGAATACTTGACATTGGCATTGTCGACATGCTATGCTGTATGAGCTACAGGATAATTGCTTATAAAAGATATGGCACACCTGTCCTCAACAAGCCACATGATTTGAGGTGTCTAGCAGAAATGGTTCGACGAGACGAAAAAACGCGCCAAACTGGGTTTGTTAAATTCCTAACCCTGAGAATGAACAATTGCAAGCACCAGTAATTAGGACTAGGCAAGAGTAAAACAACCTTAGAGGATGAACATGTCATCTAAGCCTCAATTAGAAACCACCTCAGTCAAACCTCTTGAGATGAGTGCAGAAAATCCCAAAACAGTGCATGAAGGGTTCTTCATAACTAAGAACATATACAACTTCAACTGTTCTACAAGATGAAGATAAAGTACTATTCATCATAGAGGGAGCTTAAATATGAACAAATAAATATTCTCTGGCTTGTTTGCCTACATTACAACCTCACCAGTCTAAAGTCAAAAGCGATGTGTTGTAAAGTCCAAAATTCGCTGTGGTTTGGTGGAATGTTCTCACAAATGCTGTCTTTTTTGTTGTATTCTACACAACTACCTGGACAATCCTATTAGCCGAAAAGCTGCTGATCTAGTGTGTGCGTACTTTTGTGTGTGTTAAATGTTTTGTGCTGGTGCTTTAGAGAACGACTTTCTGTTGTTCCAGTATACCCCCTGGCTACAAATCCTCCGCAGAAGGCTCATCACTCACACATATGTTGGTATATGTAGTTTACGGGGACTTTCCATAGGCATAATGGTTTTTATACAGTACAAACTGTATATTCTACCCCCCCATACCCATCACACAAAACTTTCTGCATTTTTTACGTTGTAATACCCATGTCATTATACATATTTGTGTCCTCATAAACCACATATGCCAGAACACACACACACAGCTATGTCTAAAGCAATGTTCCATACTTTAAAGGCATTGACTGAAAATGTGTTAGTTGAGTTGTAGCATCTCTATAAACAATGCTTACACTGTGTGTTTTTGCATGTGGGTGTGTAAATGCATACAGCCTACTATTTAAAAACAGAAGCACATCGACAGACAGATAGACTCACTTTTCCTTAGTGAAATCTCAGGTTTCTCCAGCAGCAAAATCAATACATCACACAGACTCACTCGCACACACTGCATCCATAAAACGTTTTTATTGAGTAATTAAACAGCCATTACTGTCGCCAACAGCAAAACAGTAAAACAGATAAAGCCCCTCAAAGAAAGATCTAGACTAAATAAATACATACTCATACACACAATCTAATCCAGACCATTGACTTCAGTAAGTGCCTACTGAAGTACAAAATTCTATTTTAAACATGGGTTCCTGATTTTGTATTACTCACAAACACAAGACAGTGACTCAACACAAAAATATCCAATTCAGTCCAAATAGTTTTAGGGAAAAGGCCACCAGATTACAGAATTTCATGATTATATTAAAGGTGTAGTTCACACAAAAATTAACTATGTTGTTCCAGACCTGTATGATTTTAAACACTAAAAGAGATGTTAGCCAGGAAATCACAATACACTATTCCATATAATAAATTGAGTAATGACCAAGCTCCAAAAATGCCAAAAAAAAAAAAAAAGCACCATAAAAGTATCATAACAGTAGGCTATACAACATGTGGTATATTCCAAAACTTCTGAAGCCATGTGATATTTTTGTGTGACGGACAGACTAAGAAGTCATTACTTAAAAATTTGAAAATCTTCCTCTCTGCCATAGATCCCAAATGTCATTTGCCTCATTTAAATAATCATACAGTTCTGGTCAGAATTATTGGCACCCTTGTTAAATATGAACAAAGAATCCTGTGAAAATAAATCTGCATTGTTAATCCTTTTGACCTTTTATTTAAAAAAAAAAAAAAAAAATCACAAAAATCTAACCTTTCATTGAAATAAAACAATTGAGGGGGGAAATCTCATTATGAATTTTTTTTTTCTCTAATACACGTTGGACACAATTAATGGCACCCTTTTATTCAATACTTTTTGCAACCTCCTTTTGCCAAAATAACAGCTCTGAGTCTTCACCTATCATGCCTGATGAGTTTGGAGAACACCTGACAAGAGACACCATACTGAATCTCTCCAGATCCTTCAGACTCCCATCTTGTGGGTTTGCTGCCAAAAAGCAAAAAGGTCCCGTTTGAAGTTCCAGTCGTGTCTGACAACTGAATATGGTGGAGTTTGTTTTTGGATGAGAGCGGAGGATTTTTCTTGAAACCCTCCCAAACAACTTGTGGTGATGTAGTTTGTTTGAATTTTTTTTTTTTTTTTGAGGCTTTCTGACCCCAAGACTCAACTATTTTCTGCAATTCTCCAGCTGTGATCCTTGGAGAGTCTTTGGCCACTCGAACTATCTGTGCATTAAGACAATAGACACACGTAGTCTTTTCCTATTGATTGGAATTTCTTAATTTTTGCCCTGATGGTGGAAATAGGAATTTTCAATGCTTTAGATATTTTTTGCAGCCACTTTCTAGTTTGTGAACCTTAATAATCTTTTGCTGCACATCAGAACTATATTCTTTGGTTTTACCCATTGTGATAGATGATTAAAGGCACACTATATACATTTTCGCCGCTAGAGGTCGCTTATTCCAAACAAAGGCGTAGCTTGATGACGCCTTGATTTTGTGGACTCAAGGGAGGTGTTGTCTTCACGTCTACAGCCGGTGGAAAAGAATCCGGCGGGACTCAGGCAGAAATCATGTTCATGGGTGAGATTATTAATGTTACTGTAGTATGAAGCAGAGCAAGACCGAGTGCTGTGAGAGCAGAAACAAGGCTGCTGGAGCGATTGATAATGAGAGACGAGTGCAACACGTGCCTCAAGAGCAGAGGAACTTTTATTATGCCGCAGTCGCCGCTTCCGCTTCTTCCTGTCATGTGTATATGGGGTAAAGCAGTGCTGTTTTATATTAGATACATTTGAGGTGTTGAAAGTTGTTATAGTGCTACTCTACGTTCGCTCAGCGGCTAATATGAGACACTTGTTGCACACTGCAGTAAGCTAGATCGATATTAGGCGTGGTACAACATGGTACTCGCTGTAAATCAAGAAAACGAGATTTAAACAATAACACTTACTGTGTTGAGCTATATAACATGATTAGTTTTCTGTCGATGAATGTATCCATCCAAACAGTTGCTCACCTGTCTAATAAAACACATAATATAGTACTAAAGCATCTTTGGTGTTTCCATGGTTTCTACAAAATAAAACCGGAAACCTAGGCTAACGTGGGTATGACGTCACTGATAGGCGATGCACGGACACGGTCTGTGTCCTGGTTAAAATTGCTTATTTCTCTGGATTTAAACATTCTTGGAAACATTTGGGATAAAGTAAGTATAGTCCTGTGAAACAGGAAGTCATGGCTGGATAATTTCATGCCCTTAGTCACCCTGGTGTTCTAAAAACAAAAAAAGGAAATATGACGGGGAATATACTTCAGAGATATTTTACTTACAAGAATTTCTAGGGGTACCAATAATTGTGCATGGCCAACTGTATTAGGGAAAAACATTTATTTCATAATGTGATTTTCTCCCACATTCATTAGTTTTACTTCAATGAAAGGTTAGATATTTTTTTAAATGAAAGATCAAAAGAATAAACAAAGCAGATTTATTTTCAAAGCCTTCTTTGATCATATTTACCAAGGGTGCCAATAATTCTGACCATGGCTGTATATTCAAATTTGGCACATCAGTTACAAGACACGTGAGAACCAATGTTTGGCATCATTGACGTCAAACTGGGATGTATAGTATTAATATACATCAATGTCACTAAGATTTGAGAGTTGCAGCAGTGGAGAAGATTATCAATGAATAATGACTTAAATTTGTCATTTCAACACACAAAGCTATCATATGGCTGAAGACTTATATTATAGATTATAGTTGTGTGATTATTATTATGAAGTGAAAGTGTGAAAGTGACGTGACGTGTGGCCAAGTATGGTGTCCCATATTTTGTGCTCTGCATTTAACCCATCCAAGAGCACACACCCTGAGCAGTGGGAAGCCATTTTTGCTGCGGCGCCCAGAAAGCGACTGGGGCTTAGGTGCCTTGCTCAAGGTAATGAGAGTGGAAGAGAGCGCTGTTGGACTCATGACCTTCGGGTTACAAGTCAAACTCTCTAACCATTAGGCCACAATTACCCCTACACCTACGTAGTGCTTATTTTTGGACTTTGAAAGCCCCATTCACTTTCATTGTATGGAAAAGAGCAGCATGAACTCTGCCTAACTACTTCTTATATGTATGTTCCAAAGAAGAAAGAAAGTCATATGGGTTTGGAGAAATGTGAGAGTGAGCAAATGGTGACAGAATTTTATTTTTTGGGTGTGCAATCCCTATATAATATTTTTCTTTTTGTGCTCTGTTTACTTCTCTAGAAATCAGCCAAATACTGCATGCCACGAGCCACAGTACTGCATAGATCAAGATCATATTATCCATCTAAAAATAAAACAGAAAATCCATTTGATACAAAACCACACTCTCTTTTACTTGACACAAAGGGCATACTTTTCAGTGTGTGTGTGTATGTGTGTGTGTTAGCAGTTGTGAACAGTTCTCCTGTTGTGCCAGGCTGTTTGACCATTGTAAGAGTGGCAGGGTGGAAGCCCTCTAATTCTTCTTTAATGTGAATGAGCCATTCACTCTCAACGTCCTCTCTTCAAAACGCCTGACTTTCAGCCCTGGCCTGCTGAGTGCTGCAATAGAGAGAAAGAGAGAGAGAGAAAGAGAGAAAGAGAGGAAGGTGCAGAGAAGTATGACAGAACGTAGCCTCAGCAGCGAAAGGTCTATGAAAGTTTAAGCTCAGAGACTGAAACAAAACTTTTGTTTTGTAAAGTCACTGTAAAATGCTGCAAAAAGGTTAAGAGTAGGGATATGAAAATATGAAAATTTTAGCCGATACCGATAACCGATAATTCTTTATATTTGACAGCTGATAACCGATATATTGGCCGATAAATCTAAATGCAAATTTTTATATAATTTTTGAGAGCCTGATTACAGAAACAAAAGTCTCACCATTAAAAGCCATGTCCCAAGCACACAATTATAATGTTCTCGTTATAATTTTATGTAGCCTATATGACAGACTTGTGCTGTACATGTTGCACTTAACTGTATTTTCCTTTTTGAAGCGATTTCAATCATATTTCAAGCAATTCAAAACCATCATTGCGATCAGTGCACATCTGAAGTGTCTTAGCTGAAGGAAATAATCCATTATTTATCGGCTTTAATATATCGGCCAAATTTTCTTATTGGGCCGATAACAATAACATTAAAGGATTAGTTCACTTTAAAATGAAAATTACCCCAAGCTTTACTCACCCTCAAACCATCCTAGGTGTATATGAATTTCTTCTTTCAGATGAACACAATCGGAGTTATATTAATAAATATCCTGATGCATTCGAGCTTTATAATGGCAGTGAATGGAACGAGTATGAAGCTGAAGAAAGTGCATCCATCCAAAGCAAAACGTACTCCACACGGCTCCAGGGGGTTAATAAAGTCCTTCTGAAGCGAAGCGATGCATTTGCGTATATCCATATTTAACAAGTTATAAAGTAAAATATCTAGCTTCCGCCAGACCGCCTTCCGTATTCAACTTACGAAGAAAGTGTAACGCCTCTCGCAGTTCAAAAAGCTTACACTACGTCCTACGCCTTCCATATTCAATTTACGAAAAAAGCTTAACTGACACGACATCAGTTACGCTTTCTTCGTAAGTTGAATATGGAAGGCGGTCTGGCAGAAGCTAGATATTTTACTTTATAACTTGTAAAATATATATATTTTTCTTACACAAACGCATCGCTCCACTTCAGAAGGCCTTTATTAACCACCCAGAGCTGTGTGGAGTACGTTTATGATGGATGGATGGATGCACTTTCTCGAGCTTTATACTCATTGGTCCCGTTCACTGCCATTATAAAGCTTAGATGCGTCAGGATGTTTATTAATACAACTCCGATTGTGCTCATCTGAAAGAATAAAGGTGAAACTAAAAGTGAACTAATACTTTAAAAATGAACATATTTTAGTTGATACCGATATTGTGGCCGATATATATCGTGCACCCCTAGTTAAGAGACCATTAAATTAAAACTTCAAGGTGAAACCAACCACACATACAGCTCCAGTTCAATAATCTCACAAAAGTCCTGTCAAACGTTCTGTGCAATATCATTTGAATTATAAAGCTGAAGTGTGTGCAGCTTTCAACATTAAAGTCAAAATTCTTAAGGCCCCAATATACTACAAGCAAAATCAAAGAACAAATGAGTGTGACGATATTTCCCCTAAAATTGGGCCAAAACGAAGGTTTGTTCTGGTGGTTCTGGAACTTTCAACTTTGCGTCGACTATTAAACACTTTTGAACAGCAATTGGTCCGTGCCGATTACGTAACAGGTGCGTGTGCTCTAGGGCTCCACCTACTTTGATGTAGAAATCACGTTCATTGGCTGAATCCCAAATGGCACACTTCTATGCACTTTCGGTCTTGTGGACTTACAATGGCTGCCGCGTACGCATGTCCGTTAGGTCCACGAGACCGTAGGGTGTCCCATTCATCATTTTAGGTTTCAGAAGGGTGCTCACGAGCGCCCCCTTTGCGGGCCGCTATGCACCCTTGATGCGCACTTCAGCTGAGCCCGCAAGTCTGCGAGCTACGCAGAGGACTTTACCCGGCAGTCAAAGCGGCATTACGTAACGAAGGTGCGGACTCAGAGGAAAACCGTGAGGGTTTAGGGTGCCATTTGGGACCGGGCCATTATCCGGTTCATTTCTTCACTGATTCTATCAACTTCAGACACAAGTAAAAACATGAATACACTGTAGTGCCCAATTGCAGAGCTGGTACAAACATATCCACACTTCTATGATCGCTTGAGTAGAGTCTTTAAAAACTCTGAGATGAATTTCCTAAAAGAAAATTGCAATGAATTTTGTTGTGTTTGTTGTGTATTGAGAGGATAGTGCACGTTTCTTTTTTGAAAAATGTTGCCATGAGTATATCAGGCCCCTTATTGCCTTCTTATTGCTTTCGTAATCTTTCTTGACAATGTCATTTTAAAACTGGCTCTTCCTCAGAAACAAATTTTACATTTTCAGGCTGTTGGTTAAAATTATTACATACAATTTTAACCAACAGTCAAACATCTATTAAGACACTTTTCAATTCCAGTTTCCAGTGGATAAAATCAAGACCCACCCTACATTTTTTCCTGTTAATTATCCCGTTCCACTTGGAAATACGAAATTATGCGAGTTAAATAGATTGCAAACTGCAATTCACATGGACATTTTTCTGAAAACTGTAAACGCTTATAGGTTTGTATCAAAACATTACTTTATTTGAGGAGTGTTCAGAAACTTATTTTGCAATACCGTTTGGTGATAGTAGTGGCACAGAAATCGGACACTTCAACTTTAATTTAAATGAATCAGACTGAATCAAACATTTCAGAAAGACATTCTTAGCAAAAAAAAAAAAAAAAAAACATGATAAATTCAATCTAAGACAGACAAGGCAACTCATTTCTTTCACTTCCTACCCCTTCTCTTTTCTGCAGATAGATTATTTAAAACCTCCATAAAAGACATAGCTAGGGCTTAAATCACTTTCATATCTCTCTAAACGAGAGACGAACGCCTCGCATGTCAATGACCAATTCAATTCCACACGCCATTTTCCTCTGCTAATTAACACAGTACCGTGTTCATTTAGAGACACAATACAGAGCACTGGGCCGGGGCAGGCTGGGCGGCCGTACGCCGTCTGCTGCTGACATCGGCCTTTAATAGGGCTTTAGCATATTAAACAGCTCAATCATCCCTCATATGTGCGCACACACACACACACACACACACACAGAAACTAGAGGGATGCACTAGTTTTCTGTGTAATAGGGACAAACAAGAGAAAGTATGAGAGATAAACTGTGTGAGAAAAGTCTACATTAGTCACTCAGCGACTCTTCTTGTCGCTAAATATCTTTAGATGTGTGAAGGGAGGGATGAAGTTGGAGGGAGGGATGGGGGAATGAAGAAAAGTGTGGAGTTAGATGTAAAGGGTAATAATTTCATAACAAACATTGTCAACACTAAATTTTTAACACAATCTGGCTGTCAAAAATAAGGAGGGACAGAGAGACAGGATACTATCAGAGCATTTAAAAATTAAAGTACAACCTTCATGTTTTTGCAAGTGTGCCGTCAGCTCGGTTCAATAAGGCAACATACCTCACCAAACAACACTTACTGTGAGCAGACAGCACAGATCGAGCGTGTATGAAGCACAACTGTATGGAACACAATGCAAGAATGTCAAGAAGCTCTTTTTTAAAGTTTTTAACTTGTAGCAACAGCCAAAGTTCAATGATATGGAAATAATATCGACAATATATTGACTTCTAAAGCCCATTTTTGTTGTAATGTCATAATGTCTTAAATTATATTTTTACATAAATACATTTTTAAATTGATTGACAATAAAATATCCTTTATAATTCACTAAAGATGATTCTATAATATAATTGGAATTATGTTAATTCATTTTATTTTTTATCACTATAAGCAAAGATGGTGTGAATTTTAATGAATTTACTAGTTATAAAATAAAAATGTAAGAAAAATTAGATGTTTTTTGTTTATCTAATTAAAAAGTTTTAAACCAAACATTTTCTTGAGAATATTCGTTTATATGTTTTTCAGTGTCCTCAATATTGTATTCCATCCTGTTAGTCTTTTGCAATATCCGTTTAACTAACAAAAGCCAGTTCCTAAATTACATCATCAGGAAGTGTATAGGGAAAACAACAGCACAAAAAAGCGGCAAGTATCAGCAATGTACTTCAAGTTGACACCCTCATGTAAACTATAACACTCAAATCCTCACTGTACAACACAAGCATATTTATTTTTTTAAGAGACAGAATTCAAACAGTACCATGTAACGGGAATGACCCTATACTCTTCTGCCATTAAACGGATAAATCCCAGAAAAGACTCTGCTTAACACTGATTAAGGCCTCTGGCACACACACACTTTTGAAAGTGTGTGTGTGTGTGTGTGTGACAGAACAATTTTCATAATGATATTTACTATACGTTACCAAGGCCATAACTGTGTCTTGAACATTAAGAAATTAAAGGATTTAAAGAGATTTAGGGGAGTAAAGAAAAAGAAAGAAAAATAGTAGAAGAACCGATTTATTGTAAAGTAATGCATTTAAACTATTAGGTGAATTTTGACCAAAAAAATTAGTAGTTTGCATCACTGGATATTACTTTTGTTTTGATTGGTCATCTAAAAAAAAGACATTGATAAGCGCACACAATTTGGACAATTTAGTCATATCTGATTATTGGGGTGACGTGTCCCCCTCAATGTCTGTGGTGTTTACAGTCCGGTAAACCTCACACAAACCTATATTCAAGTAATACATGATTTGGTCGATTTATGAGCATTTTAAATTGTGAGGACCACTTCAAACGTCCTCACAATTCTGTTTCCGACATGCTTCACTATATTTGTAGGCCAAAAAAAGAACCTGTACAAACAAGCAGGACAATAAAAGACAATATCACTCAGTGATTGATGTTATCCAGTTGTCTCATATGAAAGTATAATAAGAACTGCGCACATAGTAGTTTAACTGTCCATTTCTAATTCACAAACGCCCATCAAACTTGTGATTTATTGTGTGAATGGCTGACACCACATTCAGACAGATAAACAACCACTCAAACAGACAAGTCGACAGCAATCTGCTCCACCTGACTGAGAAGACAGACAAAGAGAGACAAGGGGAACACTGAAATATTGGAAAATGAAGTGTTGTCATTTCGCAATACATCTGAGTCCAAATTATGCACATCTAACTAACCGCGCCACTGTGCCCTCACGGCTGATTTCCCGCCAGAATCCCATCACAGCTCGAGCATTTATTACGCGCTCGTGCAGCAGTCACTCTGCCCGCGCGCCCGACTGGAGATACAGCGCTACATGATTGCGGTCTGTAACCTCCAATCTCAACTCTCCTTCCCCTGACGCGAGCCAGGAAAATGCTATCATAGCACTGAAAATCAATCTGCGTCTAGCACGACCAGTATGAATGAAATATACGAATGGAGGAACAGATTGGAAAAACGTTTAAGTAGGAAAATATAGGCTATAAATAAAAACTGAAGAGAACAAGGAATAAGTACTTTTATTTTATATTTAAGATAGCTGTTGGTCTCCGATTCGAGTCCGGCCTGGGACATGTCCATATCCCCTCTCTCCCTGACCTGTACTTTCCTGTCAGTTCTCCGCTATCCTATCTAATGGAGGCGAAAATCCAATAATCAAAATACATATGCGTGTATATGACTAACTGACTAACAAATAGCCTAAAGAATGAAGCAAACAGATTCATAAAGAAAATACAACATCCTCTACTAAAGATTTGCATGCATTTTCAAACAAAACAGAGATATGACCTACCATATACACCGCTGATCATATTGCTTGACATCAGCAAGGTGAGGGAGAAAGACGGAAAGGAGTGAAAGGTTCACTTGTAGAGAAAGTGTTTTTCAGTAAGTTGAATGACACCGCATGCAAACAGTGTTTTGAGCGGACAGGAACCCCAAACTGTGGAGAAAGAGAGAGGGAGAGATGAATATATGATGCAGCAGAAAATAAATTTACTATTCTAAGTATATGAAAATGCTAAAGAATTGTCATTGTTTAGGCTATTTATTTGTTTAACTTACCGATTTACACAGAATTTAACGCTGTATTTTTTCATTTTCTTTATTTAAACATTTCATATTCATATGTTATTGTTATATGAACATTTTATGCAAATATTATTTTATTTTAGATTGCTTGTAAACTTGTTAATTCGGATTTAACAGTCTAGGTGATTTTTTTCTATTTCTTTAATTACTGCAATTAAGTTAGTAGCCTATATTAAATATTATTTAAATGGAATTTTAATAGGCTAGTCTTGTGAATAGTCTTGCAAAGGAAACAATTGATTTAAGAGCTAAAGTGAGATTCATAAAGTAAGATGATATTGAATTGTGCTGATGGGTGAGAATGTCTCTGTCACTCTCGCCTGGACATACAACACACACGCATCAATGCTGCCGTATTATAGAACTCTACTCCAATAATAAAACTTCTTGCCTAGTGCTTAAACTGCCATAATTTCATGCTATTTAGAGCCACGCCGAACAAAAACTGCGCGCTGTTTTGATAGGGCCTGTGTCCGAGTGTCCGAGCGCGCTGTCCGTGCATGGCATGGCCTCTCTCTCTCCGGTACAAACGGACAGCTGGTGGACACAAACAAAGTGAAAGATTTACCTGTTCAGCGCCTGAGAACGGCGACAGCGTCCAGCCGTGCTGCTGAGAGCGGGGATGGGGGTTACTCCGAGTCGGTGATGTTCTGGAATTCTTCCAAGTCAGGGCTGGAGAGACTGACCACCACAGAATTACTGACCACATCTACTGCCATGTTGGAATTCCAGAACCTCACGCCAGCTGCCGAAAAAAAGCGGAGAAGCTTCATCTCTTACTGCGCATGCGCTCTACCAGACTCCAACTGAGAGTCCAGTTTCTCTCTCTCTCGCTCTCTCTCTCTCTCTGTCTCTCTCACGAGTCATTTTAAACACTATCAAAGCTAGCGGATTTAAACATCCTTTGGGAATTCACATAAATATACAAATATAATTCCTATCATTTGTTTGTAGCAAACGACAACATTCGCTGACGTTGTTACACAGTGTGACAAACACGGGTACAGTCATTGGAAACAGCTGTGAGAAAATATTTGATGTTGTTGTCATAATATGAAAGGTCATGAAAGGATGGTGTAAATTAGACTGTAGGCCTGTTAAGTAATAGCATATTTGATAACAATGAAATTAATTGCAAAGTGTTTTTTTCTGTGCCTGTCAAAATGCTGGGTTAAAAACAACCCAAGTTGGTTTGAAAATGGACAAACCCAGCAATTGGGTTGTTTTAACCCAGGTTGGGTTAAATGTTTGCCCAACCTGCTGGGTGACTGTATTGCTTGCTTAAAATGAACCCAAAGTATGTTGGAAATTAACATTAATTAATATGTTTAATAAATGAACATTTATTAAAGCAAGAAGCTGTGGTTTACAGTGAATTTATAACAGCTAAGGGGCGTTGTTAGGCATGATGCAGAGCGGTGTGCCTAAAACCTCCTTAGCTGTTATAAATTCACTGTAAACTACGGTTTCACGGGGCTTATTGCTTTTATAAAACAGTTACCACACAATACAAATATTAAAGCCAAAAAATATGTATCAATGCAACTTTCATGAAGTAAAATCATTAAAAGCCTTCCTTCCGCTGGAAAAAAAATAGTCCCTGACCGTGAACAGCAACTGAAGTTACATTTATTACGCCATTAGATGGCGGCAAAGATTTTCTTTATGAGCGAGGCACTCAGCCGCAAAGACTTTTATATTGAAACTTGCTGTGAACACGGAACAAACGCAAATGACAGATGCTTTGACTAGCACTGGTAGTGTCAGCAGGGCACGGAAAACCTATTAAATGTTAAAAGGACAAGATCGCAGCGGATATTCAAACGGATTTTTTATTATGAACATAGGACTGACTTGAAGGAAAATGCTAAATCGGAATACAGGTAATACACTTGGCCACTCGATTTCTCTCTCACAATACTCTTGTACATACTGCAGTAAGCTTCAATGAACAAAATCAATTGGGAACAAACATATGTTTACGTTGCTAAGAGTGGTTGCTAAGACAGACGCGGCAACATAGCATACACACTCAGTGGCGCATTGATACTTATGTAATGCGGTCAGCTGTATGTTTTCGGGAATTTTACAACGGCTTTGACCGCTGCTCAAACAATCAGAATCAAGGGCCGGAACTATCCGTTTTTTGATAATAAGTTTAATGGATAATAATTAAACAGTAAACATTTTTAAATTGCTTATTAATAAATGTTAACCTTTGGATTATTATTGTTGCCTCTAGTAATTATGTGTCTGATTTTTAATTTCTAACCTATTTTGGGTTCATTTTAAGCCAGCCATATAGTAATTTTTAAACAATAGTTGGGTTAAATAAAACTGCCCAGCACGCAAACATTTAACCCAACCACTGGGTTAAAACAACCCAATCGCTGGGTTTGTCCATTTTCAACCCAACTTGGGTTGTTTTAACCCAGCATTTTTTAGAGTGTAGACTCAAGCTGCAGATTTACAAATCCATAACGTGTAGGCTACTATACAAAACAATAATTCTCTTTCTTTTCTTTTTTTTTTTTTTTTATTTATCTCTTTTCCTTCCTCATACTGTTAACATGCCTGGAGAAATGAAGTGATGGTCATTATAATCGCAGTGCACATAAATGTATGTTGCCTATATATGCATTTGAATTAGTATATTAGGGTATGTAATTCATCAGTCACTGTATATTAAATAAACTATAAGCATATATAATGTGCATTATAATTCATATTAAGACATCCCAGACAAATTCACCATGCATTCAGTGTGTGGAAAAAAGTCAAGCCCCTATTCACCAACCTCAACATCATCTCATTCTAATCCACATTTCTTATGTTTGCTAATTACAGAGCCACTCATGTCCCCGTCTCCGATTATCATTTCGCATAAAAGGCACAAGTTTAGCATAAATTACGAATATTTCTGCATATTAGCCAGTGAAGCCGTGACATGTTAATGACCCTGGTGTCAAATGGCAGAGAAAATGAAAGAGAGATAATCTGACAGAATGAAAAACGGAAAGAATAAACAATGAAAGAGACTGAGAAAAGAAAGAGCACCTTGACATTTAGAGTTGTTTTAATTACTTTTCATTTAAAAAAGATCAGGCAAGTTTTCACACATCTGAAAGCAGTATAAGCAAAATTCAAATAATTCAATAAAGAAAAGAACACAGACAACCAGCAATATTTGTATATACTTTAAGAAAACAGGACTAAATGTGAACAAGTTGAGGTTGGGAAACTATCTATGTTGTGATTACAACATTTGCTTGGTTCTATTGTCCATTTCTAGACTAAATATAGTTTCTGTCTGTTTGTCTTTTCTCTCTTTCTGGGTAAGGGCAGGGAGGAGAGGCCATCCGCACAGCATTGTGGGGGTTAGAATGTGGTGACATCAGAGGAAATGTCAGAGATTGTGGGAGGCAATGTTAAAGAGAAACTCAGCTCTGAGCCTGAAAGCCTAACTGACATTTGTGGACAGTCGGAAAGGTCAGGCATACCTTCAGATGAAAACTATTACTGCTTATACAGTACACAGGTGGGTAAAATAATACTTTAAAACTATATGCTGTAAGACTACAAGTGTGATATTGCGTTTATACAACAGTTCGTTGGCACAAATGTGTAAATAAACAAAAAACAACAGGAAGTAAAAAAAAAAACCCCTCTTGTGTGTGGAACTACTTCCTTCCACCGCAGATTCAAATCTCAAGTTGACAGTTTAACAGTTGAGCCCAAGCCTCTGTTACTAATTCGACGAAAACGTCACTTTTTGTATGGCCCAAACCTCGTTATATGAATAATTACATCAATATATTATTCCAAGGTTGTCCAGTTGCCAGATCTTGTGTGAAACACATTCTACTCACACAATCAACACATCATACAAATTTCAACACATTAGTGACCTCAACCTGGCAACCTACAACCCAGTTGCGCAGTTGATATCTGCGCAGGTAGTAGACGCGGGAAGTTGAATCAAGCATCACTGGTAGAAATGGGAGGAGAAGACTCGGTGGTGTTCCTGTGAAAAAAACAAACAAAATATACATGTACATTTTAACAACAGCTGGACGGAAGAATTTAATTTCATCTCAAAGCCATATGGACAATTCCCACGCCTTTTGCAAAGAGTGTCACACTGATTTTAATATCGGACATGGTGGGGAAAATGACACACAGAAGGGGAAACCGGCCATTTCGACCTTCAATGTAATGTTAATGTACAAGGTAAATACATGACATACATGTGTTTTTGTTACATGTTCCACAGTTACATGCACCACAGTTTTAATAATAATACAAATAAATATAAAGAAACATGAATAAGTCATTATCATAATACCCCCCCCCCATTTGATACCCATACGCTCTCAAAATAATTAAATCTTTCAATATATATGCATATTTTGCAATAAAGTTAAAATATTGTATATATATATATATAAATGCATAGTTTTATATTTCTCCATTTTTAAATTGATTATGCTCCATTTTTTAATCGATTATACACAGTCTTACACCTTTGTATTTTTGTCTGATTTTCAAATACATTTTTGCTTCCAATCAAAGTTTGTAATGATTCAATGACGCTGAAAAGTGGGCAGTCACTAATGCACGCTATTATAAGTAAAAGTATTGTGCAAAATACTTTAAAGCTATCAGCTACATGCTAAAATGATAGAGTATTATGAGAGAGAGGTCAAATGAGCTAGTGTGATTACTTGCATCTGATACAGCATTCATTCTTCAGGTCAATCTCATATTCATAATACACTGAGGAAAGTGATATCTTTGCCGTAGTATACTTTCAGTGGTTATGGGGATTTCCCATGACAATGCTGGTCAGTTTGGTTGCGGCTTACAAGACTGCTGTTTTGGCCGCTGTTAAGGCCGTTTTAAGCAGCCGTAGACACCTTGGAGCTCACATCTCAGAAAACGTAGAAGGAATTTTTTGATTGGGCGCTATATTTATTAATAATTTTATATATCATATTTGAAGTTTAAACACTACATTCTCACCTTAAAAAAACCCTTAAAACTACATTCCGTGACACAACAACAGTAGTATTTGTAAATTATAGTGGGTTCACTCCTCCGCCATGACACTCACTGTGAGAGATGCTGCAAGTGGAGTGATACAAATGGTGAAACAGTTCCCATGGTGATACTGGTAGAAGTGCTGCATTCACGCCCATGTCGTAATTGCCGTAAATAAAGTTCAGTATGCTTTCGAATTGCGCTAGTGGTACTTTGATGTCATACACCGATCAGTCTGCACATTGCTGCTTCAAGTCAAACACACCTTAAAGGGATAGTTCACCCAAAAATGAAAATTCTGTCATCATTTACTCACCCTCAAGTTGTTCCAAACCTGTATGAATTTCTTTCTTCTGCTGAACACAGAATAAGATATTTTGAAGCATGTCAGTAACCAAACAGTTGATGGATCCCACTGACTTCCATCAACTGTTTGGTTACCCATATTCTTCAAAATATCTTCTTTTGTGCTCAGCAGAAGAAAGAAATTCATACAGGTTTGGGGGGAGGGTGAGTAAATGATTACAGAATTATTATTTTTGAGTGAACTATCCCTTAAAATCTGCAGTGGTCAGGCGGTACAGTGGCCACGTGGTACAAGTCGTAGCTCTGAGAAAATTATGAGTTTACACATTGTAATTACAAGTTCAACAGGCACGTGAAGGCTTTTTACAGTTCAGAATCATTACGGCAATTACAACATGGCATGAACGCACCTCTCAGCCAATCATATTTGAGGATATATATATATATATATATATATCAGGCATAACATTATGACCACCGTCCTAATATTGTGTTGGTCTCCAAAACAGCCCTGACCCGTCAAGGCATGGACTCCACTAGACCCCTGAAGGTGTGCTGTGTATCTGGCACCAAGATGTTAACAGCAGATCCACACGCACCCGGCCATCCACGTGATTCATCGGACCAGGTCACCTTCTTCCATTGATCCGTGGTCCAGTTCTGATGCTCGCGTGCCCACTGTTGGCGCTTTCGGCGGTGGACAGGGGTCAGCATGGGCACCCTGACTGGTCTGCGCCTATGCAGCCCCATACGCAACAAACTGCGATGCACTGTGTATTCTGACACCTTTCTGTCAGAACCAGCATTAACTTCTTGAGCAATCTGAGCTACAGCTAGCTCGCCTATAGCTCGTCTGTTGGATCGGACCACACGGGCCAGCCTTCGCTCCCCACGTGCATTAATGAGCCTTGGCCGCCCATGACCCTGTCGCCGGTTCACCACTGTTCCTTCCTTGGACCACTTTTGATAGATACTGACCACTGCAGACCGGGAACACCCCACAAGAGCTGCAGTTTTGGAGATGCTCTGACCCAGTCCTCTAGCCATCACAATTTGGCACTTGTCAAACTCGCTCAAATCCTTACGCTTGCCCATTTTTCTAACACATCAGATTTGAGGACAAAATGTTCACTTGCTGCCTAATATATCCCACCCACTAACAGGTGCCGTGATGAAGAGATAATCAGAGTTATTCACTACCTGTCTGTGGTCATAATGTTATGCCTGATCATATATACATATGTGTGTATATATATATATATTAAATCACCACAAAATCGAAATCAAAATGGACAGTTCTTGATTTTTTTATTGAATATTGCAGTAATTATTATAAATGATTTATTCGTGAACATCATTTTATATATATATATATGTGTGTGTGAATTATCATGTGCATATATAAGTCATTTTAAATTCATTTTCACAGAGATAAGATATATTATAATATGGACTATATGTACATTATTAATATACTACAGGCCAAAACTGTTACTTTTAAGCTGCTGTGTCACTGAACTCAACGACCCATCAAAGTCTAATAGATTTCACTGGATTTTTAAGTGCAGATATCTGTCTGACAGCTTCATCTGAGGCCTGTTCCATCTGAGACAGACTTTATGTAAATAAGTTTGGCTCTGATTGTTAATTAGGGCTTTAGGTGATCAGTATTCATGACTGTGCGTGGCGCGTTGCTCTCGCCGGGCGTGTCTGTGCTGCGCGGGGGTTGGGGGAGCGCTGATCTGGCTTCAGTGACCAGTAGGAAGTATGCGCGCCACAAACTTGCCGGAATACTGATGAAGGAGGTGAGAAAGGCACCAGTCCACCAGGGAGAACTAGACGCTTCCTCCATCTCATGCACCACCAGTGGACTTTGCACAAGGTGCATATTTTAATGCGAGAGCATTTCAATCAGTTCCCTCAGCATACTTAAACATATATAGTTCAAACTAGCTTATAAAATAGAAAACATGCATAGGTCAGATGACCAATAAAGCCCACCTAACCCCCAACCGGCTATGGCAAACATATACCCGCAGTGTTTACGGCCACACGTGGGTTTCAATAGCAATTTGATGAAAAGCCCCTCATTGTGCTTAGCGGGGTCCTATTCAATCAGCCATGCCTGTTGAAAAACCATTCCTACACACCACGGAGAGGTGTCTCAGAGGGCAGGAAAACACGCCTTGAAAATAAGAGAAGGAAAATCTGAAATGGCTGAAGGTCTAAAAGGTGGAGATGCAACCACTCTGCAGGCTGTTGCGGCCTTGAGAGAGTCCTCTTCAAACAAAAGGCCAGCAAGATAAATAAACTTCATCATTTTTAATGTCTTTGACAGCCCAGAGAATAAAGCTACACCAACAGCTTTTCCTTCAGTTTTATGACGTCTATAAAACTTGTCTTGACAGACAGAAAAAATGTTACTAGCAGAAAGTGGATGGTATCTAAAAACACAAAACACTGTGTCGCTGAATTAAAAAAAAAACTCTTCTCTGTGATTTGACCTTTGTGTTCATCATTAAGAAAATGAGAGTTGAAAGGATCAGCAAGGTACAGTATGTGAGTTACAGTAGGATCAGTGAGGGAAAAAGTGTTTGGCATGCCTGTGACAAAAAGACACATGCACAATACATGGTTAACAAGCACTTATCGCTCTTGGTATATACTGCCCCCTAGTGAACATCCTAACAGTTACATTAAATGAGCTTACAAGCAAACAAGTTACATCTAGATATCATTTTCCCCTACAGGACAATAGTATGGTTGAAAAATTGTGTGACAGTGAGTGATCAATCTCTGAATGAAGATGGCAGCCTCCAGGTCATGTACTTCCAGGAGTTTATGCAACAACTGAGCAAATGCCATTGAGATGAATGTGAATGCTAACTGCTTTCTCCAAGTATTATAAACCCACTTACTGGGACCCTAGCCATATCTAAGGATAAGTATATCATTTTGTGGACTTAAACCAAAAAGCAACCATCTAGCACCTTGAACGCGCTACCAATTACATAGCAATTGGTATTCACTTGGCACATAAAAAACATTCACAACACTTTAGCATAATAGTTGCATGTTTTTTGCTGTGAATATGCAAAAGCACATAATGGTGCACAGCAAAATTTTAGTAAATGATTACATGAATTTCTGTAACTTTATTTTACAGTGCCTTTGTTACACGTTACATGTAGTTACTATAGTAACTACAAATAATTACATGCAATTAACCCTAAACCCAACCCTAATCTTAACCCTAACCCTATTGTAAGTACATGTAGTTAAATTATATTACTCAGTACTTAAATCTATAATTACACTGTAACAAGGACTCCTTAGTGTAACCTGAATTTCTCCATTAGTGCATGGCTTTTGATGACATCTGTAGTCATACAGTATAACACTTTATGGTGTTATTTGGAGTTTAACATCACCACCAACTCTTTGCTATGATATTGTTCTCCAAATTTGAATGATGAATCATACTTTGCCTGTGAATTTTACAAGCAGATTTTTATTTACTTGTGCTCAAAAATACAAAAGACAACATGTAGAAAATAGAATCTTGGCAAGTTTCTCAGGAATAATTTCTTTGAAAAAAAAAAAAAAAAAACCTTAGAAAAAACAAGCCTTCATTAACATACAAAATATTTACATATATGAATACATGCATGTTTCCCCCCCAAGTGTATTTGTTTGGAGCAAAGTTTACTCTTGGCATAGTATTCCTGTGAGAGTCAATTAAAAAGCTGGAAAATATCAAATTTTCTGAAAGAATTCTCAGGACACATGAAAATCAGTTGACAACAGGAAAATGCAGGTGAAGCGTTTATCCAACCAAAATATTCATAATGATTAAAAACACAGAATCAAATAATCATATGATAAGATATATGAGGAGTTTAACTATCGGGAGTGTGTCCTGCTCTTTATTCTGATGAAGAAAACCTCTTCCTCTTTCAAGCCAAATGAACAATCCCATGTTCAGAATGGCCATCAATTACCTGGGAGGAAAAAAAAAAAAAAAGACACCATAGTAAGTCCCATCTTTCTGCAAGTCATTTACTGGCAGACGTATAGTTTTTTTTTTTTTTTTTATTATTATAGTCACTATACTAAGCCTAAAGCAAATTATTGAAATATAATGTAGAGGTGGTTTCCTTTAGATAAATATTTTTTTTCTACTCACCGTTTGATCTATAAACTTTTTTTGTTTTCATTTCTTACCAAGTAAAATTAGTGGCCGCTTACACGACACTGTTTTCAACTAAAAACAGAAAACTTTATGCTTTTGGCCATTCATTTACATGACAATGGCGTTTTGGGGGCCTGAAAACGCAAACTTTTGAAAAAGGGATTCAAAGTGCAAGTTTTTGAAAATGGTACCATTACTGTCTCAGTGTAAACTACAAAAAAAGCAAATTTCGGAATTTGTGATAACGGTGACGTCATGTGCATGCGGATTATGTGTTCAGTCTATAGGCGAGTAGCGTTTCTTTACAAAGTGACATCACCAACTACTGGCCTGGCAGCAGAATACAGCATTTTCAGTTGTTTTTCGTGGATCCGTGTGAACGGGAATCATTTTGACAACATTGTTGTCTGTACAAGGTTAACGCAAAGGAATTTTTTCCCCCTGATGAGTACATCATTGTCGTGTAAACGTACCCTTAATAAAATTAAATAATTGTGGTTAAACTCATCTAACTCATTTAAATCTCACCATGAAACTGTAAAATAATCAAATTTGGCAAATACTGTATGTTAACAAATAGGGTGTAAAACATATTTAATTATCTTAATTAAAACTAAAAATACATTTTTTTTCTTTTAACATTTTTATGGACCCCCCAGCGCCCCATGGGATTCCCCGGACCCAGGTTTAAAACCCGTTTTCTAAAGATTAGCACACATCAGTCATTCAGGAAACCACATGCAGTACATTGTATTATTACATGTTTTGTTGAGTTATTATTGGATTACGTAATCATTTCAAAACTTCATAAAGACACACAAAACTCAGGCTATGAACGCTGGAATGCATGAAAGAATGCATCAATAACTATAAACACACGTGCAATACACATAAAACATGCTTAGAGGAAGGAAGATGCCCATTAAATAAACAAAGAGACTATTATGAGTGTCAGACGTCATTTACATTACAAACTACACACACACACACACACCTCATTCCCTGACCCAGACACACCTTGCCCTTGCGACAATGAACTAACCAATACATTTGAAAGAGGCTTATACATCCTTTTCGTCCTGTTAGTTTCCTGTTGGACGAAAAAGATAAACACCACTACTGTTCTAACGTTTATGGTTGGTAAGATGTTATTGAAATTCTTTTTTGCTCACCAAGGCTGCATTAATTTGATCAAAAATACAGTAAAACCGTAATATTGCTAAAGATTATTACAATTTAAAAATAACCGTTTTCTATTTTGATACATTTTAAAATGTAGTTTATTTCTGAATTTTCAGCATCATTACTCCAGTCTTCAGTGATCCTTCAGAAATCATTCTAATATGCTGATTTGGTGCTCAAGAAACATTTCTTATTATCAAGGTTAAAAACGATTGTGATGCTTAATATTGAGTTAATATAATATTTTTAAATTAACTTTTTTTCAGGATTCTTTGATGAAAAGAAAGAACAGCATTTTTAAAAAATGGACGTGGCGACTGGCCACTTGGTGGCGCTATAACAGGAAAAACAAACAAACAAAAAAAAAAAAAACATGAAAATGGCTGTAACTACTTCACCGTTAGTACCATCAACCTGAAAATTGGCATTCAGTGTCTTCATCCAAGGTGCCATGACTGTCTATGGGGACATTGACGCATCTCAAAAACATGTCCGCCATTGGCCACTGAAGTTTGAGCAGCTATCAGACAAGGTTAACAAAGGCCAATCGGAACAATTTTTCACGTACTCCTGTGACATTCGTACCACATGGTAGAACTCCTCATTCTAAGCAACTTAGGACTGCCGCTGTCCACCGAATCGTTTATTAAATATTGGAGATTTTAAAAAACAACTTTGGCGAACTAGTCCTAAATCGCCTGTATTTGTTGTAAATGGTCTTTTCCATCTATGGTCAAGATGGTTACAGGCTTGCTAATTAAAACATATTACCTTTTTACGCATGTGCGTAAAGGCCTTAAAGCGATTGAACCCCGATAATTGCTGCTCACAGCCATATTTTTGAAATTGAAATCTTTTGTAACATTATAAATGTCTTTGCGGTCACCTTTGATCAATTTCATACATCCTTGCTGAATGCAAATATTGTAAAAAATGCACTGACCCCAAACTTTTGAACAGTAGTGTATGTTTTGGCCCAATAAGTTCCATCAAACATGTGAGGGTCAAGAAGTTGGTTGACAATGAAATGCAAAGACATTTGAATGTGGAATGTAATTTGGCAATTACTCTCTGTAACTATTCTCAACATGCATATAAATGTTGATGATTTTATTAATATTAATAACCTATTAATATTTACTTACTGTGAGTGTGCATGGGCAGCTCTCATCTTCTAGAGCAGTTGGGATCCAGCCCTGGTTTGGAACGCTTAGCCCTCTGAAATACAGCCAAGGCAAAGAGAGACACTGCTGCTGGAGGGCAAGGGTCAAAGCTTGAATGTGATTTAGATAAAAAGGAGGTTTTATGAGGTTCTGGAGTAAAGCTGCAATTGTTTTCAGCACCGGAGGTGTTCGGTTTAGTGTTAGTTTGTGTAGAGTGGGCTTTTGGTTTGGAGTAGTGCAGGTAAGGCACACATTTGGGCTTTGAGTTAGCACTCTGATCAAAGTTTGCCCATTGCTCAAGGTCTTCATCACAGGACTGTATTTCTTGCTCGCTCCCATTTTCTATATCCTCTTTGTATTCGCTGCTGTTCTCATCCCAGTGGACAGGTGGCGGCGGTGAGGGAAAATCCATTTTTTGCATTGTGTTCTCTTCTTGCACGTTTGTAAATTCTCTTTGAATTCTTCCCCAAACATCAAATTGCTTCATACCATCATCACCATTTAGAAACTTCCTTCTCCTCTCTTTGTATTGCTTTACCCAGTCCTCTTCTTCATTCTCCACCGAAGCATGTTCTTCCATCTCCTCTCGCTCAACAAGGCCTGTATTTGGATCGATCGGTGTCCTGTCAGCAAGTTTATTAGCAGGTTTTGAAAGACTAGACCAACTGTCTCTTAGTTCTAGATTATTTATCTTACTATCGAAATGTTCTAGATTATTTAGGCCTCTTTGTAGTGAACTCTCTAGCTCAGTGTTTTTTGGATGAGTATTACATTGGTCCTCTTCATCTTTCAGTTCCAAATTCTCACTCTCAATGTCCGTCAAAGCTTGATTCTCTTTCTCCGGGTGCTGTAGATGTACAATCTCAGATAAGTGCTCACTTTTGTCTGAACCTGTACCCTCATTTCTAAAAATTTCAGATGGGACTTCTTCCAAAAGCTCTATGGTAGGGGTCTCAAGGGCATCTGGGTCTCCAGGGCACGGGTCTTCTTCAGCTTTAGCAGCGTCAGGTGTCTGTAAGGTTAGTGGCACCTCAAAGCACTGCCTGCTCTGTTGACATCTCTGGGGAATCACGGTGAAGGTGGTCAAACCTTCTCTCTCAGAGGGGCTCCTTAGCAGCTGACAGCCAGGAAGTGCCTTAAGCTCAGCCTCAGGGGTGTGATGCTCAGAAAACAAACCCGTAGAAGAATCTTCTGCTGACTGATTCTGCGATATAGAAGAACTAAAGAGGAAAAAAAAAAAAAAAAAATAGTGAAATGGTTTCCTGCCTGATATTATCTGACTGAAACCATTATATATATATATATATATATACATACACACTTTAGAGTATATTTCTATATTTCTAAGGAAGTGCAAATCATGAATAATTGGATCCAGACAAAATGAACATACTTTGCAGAAGACAGCGTTCTCTGTTGCCGTGCCTGCAGAGATTCCACAAGTTCGCTCATAACTTCAGTGATTGCAGGGCAGCGGTCAGTTATGTGAGCTCTGTATTTGTATGAACGCCTGTTGTCCCCTTGAGCTTCCTCTACTGAAGCGAAACAAAGTGTTATGATAAAAAAAAAAACAAAAAAAAACTTTTCACGAGTGTGTCTTGTGTTTATCTGTGAAACTGTAATCTATTAATTCAGCACTTTGGAACAACACAAACAGCACAGCGTACAGTATATATTTTAATTTAATTTATTCAGATATGAATCAGTATTAGCAAATTGAATTTCAAAAGTTAATTTGGCAAAAAAAACAAACAAAAACAAACAACTTAATGAAATTCTGAAGAAAAAGAACACAAAAGACAAGCACACAAAACATTAAAGACAAATATAACAACATTAAAATGATTCTAACAAAAAGCAAAAAAAACAGCTTTAATTAAAAAAAGTGATTTATTTCAGGCTGATGAATTCATTTTGAATTCCTAAAATGTGAATAATTTAAGATGAATTCTTAAAAGCATCCCTTATGACCTGACATGATTGACATTTAATAAAGCTGAAATGCAATTATGTCGATAAAAATATCATAGACTGATTACAACCATCTTGGGAGCTGTTTCTAACTGAGCAGCCAAACACAACTCAGAATTAAGGCACAATTATTATGAGAAAGTGCTACAGATTTGCCTGATAAACACTGAATGACTTCACATTAAAGGGATAGTTCACACAAAAATGAAAATTACCCCATGATTTACTCACCCTCAAGCCATCCTTAGGTGTACATGACTTTCTTCTTTCAGACGAATACAATCAGAGTTATATTAATGTCCTGTCTCTCCCAAGCTTTATAATGACAGTGAATAGAGGATGAGATTTTGAAGCCCAAAAAAGTGCATCCATCCATCATAAAAGATAACCACACGGCTCCAGGGGGTGAATAAAGGCCTTCTGAAGCAAAGCGATGCGTTTGTGTAAGAAAAATATCCATATTTATAACTTTAAAAACTAAAATAACTAGCTTCTGGCAGACAGCTGTACGCCTCGATTTACGGCGAAAGAGTAACCCCTGACGCGATGTAGGAGTGTTGTAAGCTTAGACGCCTCTCGCTGCTCAAACAAACAGGGCTGGCCAACAAACTCAAGCTCCTCTTCTCTTTTATCGAAATCCTCCGACATTTCTCTTTAAAAATTTTAGTTTTAGACTTCTGATTCGTGACCGGTGTTTTGTTTTGCTCTCTCCTCTGTTCTTCCGCGTTCGTCATTACGTCGGGTCAGAGTTCACTCTTTCGCCGTAAATCGATGCGTACAACTGTCTGTTGGAAGCCAATTATTTTAGTTTTTAAAGTTTTAAATATGGATATTTTTCTTACACAAACGCATCGCTTCGCTTCAGAAGGCCTTTATTAACCCCCTGGAGCCGTGTGGATATCTTTTATGATGTACGGTTGCACTTTTTTGGGCTTCAAAATCTCATCCATTATTCACTGCCAATATAAAGCTTGGGAGAGCCAGGACATTATTTAATATAACTTCGATTGTATTTGTCTGAAAGAAGAAAGTCATATACACCTAGGATGGCTTGAGGGTGAGTAAATTATGGGGTAATTTTCATTTTTGGGTGAACTATCCCTTTAAGAACACTATAATGAAACCCATTTATCCAAGTCATAAATTGACACTGACTGTTATTGTCCTGAGTGTGTTACTTTAGTTTATCCTCTAGAATACGTTTTGCTAACTAACAAGGTGAAAAGGACACGTCACATTACATTTCAACCTTTATACGGTGTAAGCAAGAGAGAGTGACATTAAACAAGGAAGCCAATTAAACAACAGAACAAGACAGAGTTCAGTGCAATGTGCATAAGACATGAAGGCGATGTAAAAACAGAGGAAAAATAGCCCATCACCGACGAAAGCAGGAACAGAAGCAAGCATGGAGGAGAAGAGGAGCAAAGGATGTGCTGCCTGTTAGGCGCCCCCTCCTGGTAGGACAGTGTAAAACAAGAGCAAATAATTAATCCAACAGTTGGGTTATGCCAACTATTAATCCAACAGTCATATAATTATTGGAGGGGGGGGATTTGGCCATTTATTATTGGGGGAGATTTGTCTTCAATATCTATGGTAGTTACTGCCCTTTTTTATGCTCACATTTGTTCGAGCTTGATTCTATGCTAACATTTTAAAGCATTGGTGTCTAGGAAACCAGCATTAGCAGGCACAGATGTATTCACAAATGCATAAACACAGAAAACTGCAACGCTAATGAACAAAATGTAGCTTGTTTCTGCCAAAGAAAAAGAAAAATTAAACTAAAATACTTAAAACTGAAATAACTTCAAGTTATAAAGTCTGAACTGTGAGATATAAACTCACTCAATTCTGAAAATTTCACGAGTTTATATCTCTCAATTCTTTTTTTTTATATCTTAACTCGAAAAAATAATATCTCTAAAAAATAATTGCAATTGTTTTTATTCTTGTCCTGTGGCAGAGATTCCATAAAAATGAATACATACCTTTGTTATCTGAATCGGATGGGGCGGGGCCATCACACGGTGGGGGCGGAGCTCTCCGTTTAGTCCTTTTAAGGGAGGACTCAGTGGAAGATATACGACTGAGCAGACCCTGAGCAAAGCACATAGATGTTATGTTTGGAATAAAATACTAACATACTGCTTCATGCATACGACAGTAAATACATCACTTAAAGTGAAACAGTATGCACTATGCAATTTTAAACAGTAATATGCTGTAGTTGTCACATAACCATTACATTGCTTGTCAAATTCAGCAAATCATCATATGGGAATTAAAAACAGTTTAATTTGTTAAGAAATTATTTACATTCTTTTTGAAAATATCATGAGTGACAATCCTATCAATTAATGAGTATGTGTTATTTCAGTATAATTTATACACTATTATATAATACTGTATACAGAATACTGTATATGAATATTTTGAATTAGCTTTTTTTAGTTTTCATTTTAATTTATTTATTTGTCATTTTTATTAGTTTTTTTTTTTTAAATACTACTATTTAGGTTTAATTTATTTTTATTTCAGTTTTAGATTTGGTTCAGTATTTTTTTTTTTTTTTTAATTATTATTTCCAGTTAGTAATTTTAGTGCTTGGACTTATTTCAGTTAGTTTCCAATTCAACACTTCTAAAGTTTTTCTACCTAATATTTATATTTTATTTTATTTTGGCTTTTATTTCAAAAAAGTTTTTTTAATAGATTTAGTTAACGATAACCCTGATACATACTGCAGAAAAATAGCATGCTATTCAGAACACGTCACAGAAACATACACATACTATTTTATTTTAATAGTTATACTATTGTTATAATAACTATAAAACTGGCTTATGATCAGTATAACTGCACATTCCTGCATGCCAGTGTTGTTATCGTTAACAAAAATGAAATTTAAAACAATTTTGTTAATTCAAATAAAGCTGAAATAAAAATAAATAGATGAAAAACATACTTGAAAGTTAAAAATTAGAAATGTTTCTTTGGCAACTAACTGAAATAAGTTTAAGTACTAAAATAACTAAAACTAACAAATAAAAATAAAGCCAAGTACAAATATTAAAAAAATAAATAAAATAAAAATTCTAAAAGCACACAAAATGACTAAAATTAAAATGAAAGCTAAAAATATAAAAACCGATTCAAAATAATCAAATGAATACTATAATAGCATATATCAATAATACTAAAATAACACTAATGCATGCTAATAAACAATTCAGATGTTAATGGTGTCGTTTTAACCTCCATTTCATTGCTAAACCAGCTGATCAGCACATTAATTCCACGCCAGCTGATTCAGGTTTGGACTGGTATGGAGATGCCCACAGCATGCCCACCTGTTTTCCAGCAGGGTCACTCTCTGGTAGGTCGGAAAAGTCACTGGTGTGAAGTCCACAGGTGGCACTCTGGGACGCCGTCATAGGAGGCCGTGGGGCGCGTCTCTTCTTTGGCATGTCAGCAGGGACCATGGGTAAGGTTGAGTGGCCATTAAGACCATTCACCCTGTTTGCACACTGGCCGTTCAGTTCAGGAGATGCTGAAGCACTGTCAGTCACAGCCTGAAGAAGAAGAAAAACAGCAAAGAAATATTTCAATATGCACACTGAATTAATGTCCATAAACATGGGATCATATGCAAAGGCAAGCTGAAAGATAAACAGATGCAGAGACAGATGGTGGACCTGCACAAGTGTTTTACAGTGTTACAGTTCAGTTATGATCTTCCCCCCATCGTTTCCTGAATATGACAACCAGCAGGTTGCACAGACTACAAAAGCAGACAGACTGACAGGTGTACAAACCTGCTCAGGTGTTTTCTTGCTCTTCTTGAATAAACCAAAGAAACCTTTGTTTCCCTTCTTTTCTCTGACTGGTGTTTTCTGTTCTTCCTCACCACCTGGACACACATAAATGAGCCTCATAATTCAAACATAAAACTTTTGTGGCCAGATCTGAGCAGTGCAGAAATTGTTGGTTCAGTACTATAATAAAGAACAGGTTAACAATTATATTTTTGTGGTTGTTTGGACTGGATCTTGGTACCTTTATAAGTTGATACAGGGTCAACAAGAGGATTCGTTGGTACCGCTTTAAAAAAAAAAAAAAAAAAAAATCAAACTCAGCTACAAAAGATTACTATTACTTTAGTATGCAACAAAAAACTTTATAGTACATTGATTGTAGTATGCAACAGTGTTGCATAATCACACTATTGTGCTTTAAAACGGCCCTATTTTTCCCTTTCTTTTACTGACCTTTCATTTCCTTGGCATACAGCTCCCTGATTCCATAGTCATTCAGCGTTTTGGTGAGATCCAGAGGTTCCTCTGATTGATATGTCTTTAGAAAGATGGTGTCATCAGGGTTGAACTCACACTTCTCACACACTGTGGGCATTAACTCAATCAGCGGCACTGTAGGATTGACCCGTACTACTGCCTTATGGGACTTCTTGTAGTTTATCAGAAGACGAACTGTTGCCTGGAAAATTTAATTTTTAGTTCAAACTTTTAACCTACTATGCAAGTGTGACAATTCAGATGCCTTTATGCACTTTATTCACTTTTTTGCACCAAAAGGGTACGGAACCCTAGATGAACTGCTTAATAATTGACAAAAAAATAAATAAAAATTAGGCTTTCAGTCAGACTTACCACAGGAATATTAGGTTTTTTCTTGTTAGCATCACTTCCTTTATTTTGCAGGACAACTCTTTCAAACTCAAGAGAGCCAATCATGGAGTTGGGTTTGAAATTGATGTGGTTTTGATTTGTGGAGGTAAGCTTGATGACATGATCCGATGGAACGAGGTGGTGTTGAGCACACAACGCAACCAGAACATCCATAACTGGTTTACTGCAAGCACACACACACACACACACACACACACACACACAGCTGAATTAAAACATGACCAGACAGTCATTCCAATGAAAGGATTGGTTAGAATGTGTAATATCACCTTTGTTTTTTCCTTCTCTCTCACCTGCCGTGCACTGTGGCTGTGGTCTCCTGTCCTCCTGGGAGCAGAACAGTCAGAGGGATGTCCCTGTCTATGAGATCTTCTTGGGGATCCATGGGTGTGTGCTGTAGGTAGTATGAAGGGCAGATGACACTGTAGATTTTGGGTTGTCCTGTTGATGAAGCAGAAAAATGAGATGCTAGGTCATTCAGAGAACACCCTACACTCTTTATCCAATTAGAAATATAGGAGAAAACCCATCTGGATACAACCACTCATGGATTTGCCTTTCTGGTAGTAGTTCTTTGGAACAGAGGCATTTATGGCATCCACTGTTACACACTCATGGCACAATGCTTTATGATGAATCACATCACCAACCTGTGTGAAAAAGCCTCTCAGTGTCTCATCTAGGGCTGTGCAGGGAAAATTTCCAGGTATGTTCCATCGACTGGGAACCCTTTAGAAATGGAATCAGATTTTACTGTAGTTGCTTTACTTTTTAAAGCAGTAAAAGCACAAAACCCATGTTCATTGGAGCATTAAATCAGTGATATCTTGAATTAGCTTTGACTTTAAAACTAGCTACTTTTCATGTTGTTAATTTTAACACATTAATTGCCTCTAAGCCCCCTACAAATCATACCCAACTTTACAAATGAATAGAATAATTTTCTCCCAAACTACAAAACAGCTGACAAATACAAAGTTTAGGGTCAGTAAGATTTTTTTTTTTTAAAGAAATTAATACTTTTATTCAGCAAGGATGCATTAAATTTATCAAAAGTGACAGTAAAGTTACAAAAAAATCTTTTGGACTTTCTAATCATCAAAGAATCCTGGAAAAAAAGCATGGTTTCCACAAAAATATTAAGCAGCACAACCATTTTCAAAACTGATAATAATATGAAACCAAATCCATATTAGAATGATTTCCAAAGGACCGTGTGATAATTCAGCTTAAAATTAAAATCAGCTTTGCAATAAACTGTAAAATTGACCAAAAAAGAAAAGTGTCATTTTAAGCTGTAAAAATATTTCACAATATTAATGTTTTTTATTGTATTTTGGATCAAATAAATGTAGCTTTGGTGATAATAAGATACTTCTTTCAAAATAATAATAAATCTTACCAACACCAAACTTTTGAACTGCATGATTTCACATAAAACGCTTTGTTGATTGAAATCATCAAACCATTCAACTCTGTTACAAAAGGTAGAGTGGACGAAAAATGAACAAATATTTTTATACAAACCAATATTTGGGGCCAAAATAACTTGAATTTTTTTTTACTTGAAATTTGCAACCGTTACCCACCCTGGAGCATTTAGGCCTATGTTATTAAAAGCTTAATTAAAAGTGTGACTATGTTTAATTAATGTTCTAAAATAACGAAATGACACAGATCAAGGTTTTAAAGCGCACTCCAACATGTACAAAACTGTTGAAAAATGTTTTTAAGGGTTTTCAGGCCCTGTTCATGGAACATGCCATTACAAATGACGTCCAAATCACAGCTGAATTCCTACCTGAAGTAAAACAAAAACAGTTTAATTAATAAAATGTACCTATCTTGACAGTGACGAAAATTAAAAATAAAGTAGCCAACGCCTTTGGGTGTGTTTGGTGCTCGTTTGCTGGAGCGTCACGTTGATCATAGCTGGGCGTGAGCGCTACTTCACGCCTCCCTGCCGGTGATCATCGAGGCAAAGCGGACTAATGCCCATCAACTGTGTGAATTTCCCATGAGAACGAACTCGACAAACGCTTAAAAAAACAACGCCAAACGCACGTGCACCTGGTGCGCATTTACCAACCATGGCCAGGCAAAGCTCGGTAAATTCACACCGAAATACACACTTGGTTCTTTTATGCAGAGATATTTAACCCATATCTGCCCATTTTACTCTTCTTTTATTCGAAAAGTTCACAAAATGTTACTTACAATACATTCACTAAAACTTAAAAAGGGTTTGTTACATTACAGCAGGATTAACTTAAGTAGCCTACTATCTGTAGCTCACCGGTGCGAACGTAAAGTTGGCTATTCAGCGCCTGAACACAATTTCACAAAGTGTGGCACCTGTATCTTATTTATGTCCTTACCTTTATGTTCTTACCACAGTCTTCTGTCTGGGGTTTCCTCAAACACCTGCCGTTTCTAAATAAAAGAAGGACTGAAGGACTAAATAAGTAAAGAAACAGAGTGAATGCAAAGACAAGCTTTGATAATCCTCTAGTGTTGTCAGTACCTTATGGACATGCCCAGTGCTGTGACATCAACAAATCTGTTTCCTGTGTGTGTGTGTGTGTGTGTGTGTGTGTGAGAGAGAGAGAGAGAGAGAGATCATTTTTGTTTTGAGGCTGAGTTGACACTAATTTAGTTTAACTTAAAGTCACAATGAAATCAAAATTGACAATTCTTATTTTTTATGTATATTGCAGTATGCATTATAAATGATTTGTGCACATTACTATTTTTAAAAAATTCATGTGCCCTCATAATCTTTAATCAAAATAACTTCACCCCCCACTTGCAACCACATCTCTTCTCTGATGATGCGTTTACTGGCGTGAGGGCGGGACAACCTGTCACTCACATGAGATCGACCAATAGCAATCCACAACAAGATGGACAAATTTAAATTCACTTTTTCTTGTTCACTCAGATATGTCAAAATAGGGAAGACTATCACAACATCGTTTCATGCCAACTTTAAATTCTCAAATCAAAATACTTTTTTGTTGAAAAGTAATTTTATAACAAAAATATATTTTGTTTAAGTCAGGAATGTTGTCTTAAAGGGATAGTTCACCCAAAAATGAAAATTCTGTCATCATTTACTCACCCTCAAGTCGTTTCAAACCTGTATGAATTTCTTTCTTCTGCTGAACACAAAAGAAGATATTTTGAAGAATATGGGTATCCCATAATATCCTTTTTTTTCTTTCTTCTCCATAATATGGAAGTCAATGGGGCCCATCAACTGTTTAGTTACCCATATTCTTCAAAAAATCTTCTTTTGTGTTCAGCAGAAGAAAGACATTCATACAGGTTTGGAATGACTTGAGGGTGAGTAAATGCTGACAGAATTTTCATTTTTGGATGAACTATCCCTTTAATTGTTTGAGGGAAGCTGGTATGTGGGCATGAATGGATCAAGCTACTTGCATTTACATGTGCTCTTGTTAACACTAGTGCACTAGGAATCTTCAAGAACTTGTGGCGGCTAATCACATGAGGGATGAGTAATCAGATTATTGTGGTTGTCTGTTGTCTCAGAGTGTGCAAAGTCTCAGCTGCAGAAGTTGATTCATTTCAACACTTGCTTTCTCAGTAGGGCCACACAGAAGTGCAGTAATTTAGTTCTATCATGAGGGGAAAACGTTTCGTTTGTTTGTTTTGTAAGCACCAAAGGGGTTTCTACTTTCCACAGCCCTGAAGAACAGGGTCAAGGACTCATCACAGTAATTATGTAACATGTATGCTACAAAAATGCTCGAGTCATTTAAAGGACTGTGGATTCATTGTATCAAAGAAGGACACACACACACACACACAGTGAGATGCGCAAATATAGCCTTGTGTGTAGATGTGTTTACATTTCACGTCGATAACATGACCTTATTCCCCTCGCAGCAGGTCACAATGCCATCTCTCAGTAGACTGTTTATTTCACACATCCTCTGACCAGCGGCCAGCTCCACAAAGAAAAGTCAGACCTTGAATCTTTTCTCATGTGTCTGTTTGCATTTCAGTCCATGTGCCTATTCTGGCATCTGAACAGATATTCATGAACTTGTGTGTGTGTGTGTGTGTATTCAGTGTCAGAGGGGTGAGTAGAGATATTCAGCATGCCCATTCTAATGAAGGCATGTACGCCACACTTTAGTGCTAATGTAACTGACTGGTGTGTGTACACTGGGACTAGCCTACTTACACTTTAGGGTATTTTATTTATTAGCAAATATAGCCCATTTAATCTAATGAAAAATATGACACTGTATTTTTCATATAGAAATTTGAAGAATCTCAAAAACAAATCAGTCTGCAGCTACATCACTTCATTTTTTACCATCATTTAAGTCACATGATTTCAGTAAACGAGGCTTCATTATGTCATAAGTGTTTCGAAATTTCAATGGTTCACCACTGGGGGGCGTGACTTTGGCAGTTTGACACACGCTCTGAACCACTGATTTGAAACAAAAGATTCGTAAAGCTTCGAAGCTTCATGAAGCAGTGTTTTGAAATCGCCCATCACTAGATATTGTTGAATAAAGTCGTTATTTAGTTTTTTGCCGCACATAAAGTATTCTCATTGCTTCATAACATTAAGGTTGAACCACTGTAGTCACATGAACTTTTTTAAATACGTCTTTAGTACCTTTCTGGGCATTGAAAGTGTTAATTGTCTTGCTGGCAATGGAGGCCTCACTGAGCCATCGGATTTTATGAAAAATATCTTAATTTGTATTCTGAAGATGAACAAAGGTCTTACGGGTGTGGAACGACATGAGGGTGAATTTTCATTTTTGGGTGAACTAACCCTTTAAAGTTGTCATGAAACAGAAGTTGCTACAGATCTTATGTAGCCCCGCCCCTTTTCTGCGCTGCACTCGTTTTGTTCTGTCTTCCGGTTTGTATTTTCACAGCATGAAAGTAAGATTTTACGGATTTATGAATGAGCCGCTCGTTTTAAAATTGACAAAATGACATCCGCTACTGTTATGACATCCGCTTCAAACATTAAAATGCTCATGATAACTTTCGTTAACTCCACTATAAGTAAATCCACTTCACCAGCTAATTACTCTAAATTGATAGAGGTGCCACAGAAATATACAGAGCCCTCGCGCCAGGAAACACGTCATCAGAGAAGATAGATCATTTAAAATAAACACCGCGATATTCCATAACATAAGAATTATAAATTTTGATTTCATGGCGATTTTAAAATTACATTTCCATCACAGAATAATAGGCCTGTTATCAAACAGCAAACACATCACATCACTTTTTTTTTTTTTTTTTTTAAAGGTGCCAACATTGAAGAAACACCACAAACAACTTTTACAGTCATTTTTAAACGTTTAACATTCATCTAAATGTCTATTTCTAAATGCGCACATCGTTTGCTTAGTCGACACTGGCTGATGAATGTAGGACCATTCACTAAACGTATTTATCGGTTTGTTCATCCGTTCGGCAGGGCAAGTCTTCTGTCACAGCCAGCTGCTCCATTGAGAGAGTTTACCCGTGTTCTGCCGCTCGACGGGCTGGTGATCCTTCAGTACGCCCTATGCCTCGATGACAACCCGCGGGCGAGAGCGCTTAATGAGGGAAGCTCAGTGAATGTCAAAACCAGCGCGATGCGTCATGCATCACCACAGGCCCTGCGGAGGCGCGACGCGCTGGCACAGAGCAGTGCGGTAATGCTGTAAATCACTGATCTTTTCTGAGTGTTTATTTTTACGACTGAGACCATACAAATTTACCCGTGCATTCATCCATACTGAACATCTAATGAACATCCGAAAATAACCCGATAAGTGTCTTAGCAATTAATAAATTCCGCTTATGTGATAGGGAAGGTGTCGTAAGAAGCTGTACCATTCCCCTCTGTCGCCACCAGGGGGCGCTGGCGCATTGTTTGGAGCAGCGTGCCTCTCCCATGCCGCAGGTGAAGTGTACGCCAGCAACCTCTTTCAAGCATGGATAAAGATTGTTCATTTTGACCGTGTCTGGTGAATTCGAGGATTTGAGGAATGAGCAACCTTAGTCCCTATACTATATAACACAATAATAGTTACTGAACATGTAAAGTGCTGGATATTTGAAAGTGAAATGCAGTCCTGGATAGGCTGAGAAATGTACAAATAATGTTAATATCTTTTAATATTGTCCAAAACTTTTTGTTCCTAGAAAGAACATAATATAACAGTTTTTTCTTGTGTGGTTCATTTAAATGTGGTACATTGTTTTATAGTACATTTAGGAAAAACAACAATGGGGAAATCAAGTCATGTTTATAGTAATTTGCATAGAAACATGAGACAATAATATTCTGAGTGCAGAATAATTACATACATCACAGACGCAAATATAAAGTTTAAAAGTAATATTCAGAAGATACAGATTTAGATGTAGAAAGTAAATGTGTATGTTAATTATAAAGCTTTTGTAATATATGCATTCAAAATCTAAAAAGGATTTAATAGTTATCATTATCAGAATCTCAGTCTGTAAAGTCATGTCTTACAAACATTTTTTTATAACAGTAGCATTTTAATTTAAGCAATTTAAACAAAATGTCTAAAAAGTACTAATCTTTAAATCTTTGAATAGACGTAAATTAGAATATTGGACAGTTGTGTTGACATTTTAAGCAAAGAAACACAGAGAAACCCAGGGCTAGTTATCACACTTTTAATTCAGTAAATATTTAACAGGGTAGATTTATTAAGTCAGTTTCTGCATAGGCACGTAAAAGGCTTGTAATGTTGAGCAGTTCCATCGTTACTGGCCAAGAAAAAAAGAGAGGCCTACAGTTCAATGAAAACACGTTGACCTTCTGTGACAACATGCCCCAACTTGCCATTTAAATGCCCTATTATAGCTTTTTCAGGTAAAAAACAAGACAAAAAAGGTGAAACATAAAGCATTTCACGAAACAACAATAATGTGAAAAATAATGCTATGTAAACAGCTTCACATAGGTAGATATTTGTTCTCTGTGCATCCTCATGTAATCTCCGTGTTTTCGTAACAGTCGTCGACCGGGGCCTCACGTGCAGGTTATGGCTATAGCTGTGCATTGACTCTGGAGTCGAGTCGTGAGGCTCGCGCACGCGTCACTCCCACCACCCAAGCCACCGATAACCGGAAGCGACTATCATCCGTGATATTTGGGCAGACGAACGACAGCTGAGAGCGCCTTTTAATGGATAAAAACATCGCCGCGTCTTTTCAATCCGTTTGACAACAACCGCGTTTTAGTGGGAGAAAAAACACAATAGAAGGAACTAACGGTAAAAACGAAGTTATTGGAACCCACCGTCATCCAGGTTCGAGCCTGACAGGCACTGCTATGGTAAGTAAAAGATCAATTCAGAAACGTCTAGAAAGGCCTGGCAAATAATACTAATATTTTGCCTTACAACTCAGCAGATACAATTGAGAGGACTAGGATTGTGAAAATATCAATGTGTGGCTGTTATAAATAGGCCTATATTTACCTCAGAAATATATATTTGATTGTCAAAAGGCAGTTGGTGATTAGGACTTAATGTCCAGATATGACGATGCATTCATTTAAAGGTCACCCTCTGGCTGCTCTACATCAAACACAATGGGATTTTGATCAAATGACGTAAAACAAAATAATTAATCGTATCCATATTAAGATCATAGAGGCTGAGGCATATGTTTGCGCAGTAATTGGGATCATCCAGGCACATATAAGGAGTTTAAACGGGATTTGGATCGCTGGCATTATCGCTCTTTTAGCTATATCAGGGGTTTTACACGGGATTTGTGAATGTAGGAAAACTGGACAGATGTTTGGGTTTCTGTCCGCTGGTTGCCTATGGAGATGATGATGATGGTGGTGCTGAATCTATCAAAATTAGGGAGATGCTGCTTGAGCGAAGGACTGCAGTTGATTGTTTTAAGCTTAATAGAATACTAACTCTTGTTTTGACGATTTCACTAGACGTTTGCATTTCCACCAAGCAGATTAATTATATTGATAATGATTGTCATTGAAAAGAGGAGCAAACACGACCCCCTCCTTCCCTCACATCTCCACACCCACCCACCGTCGCACACTGGCAGTACACGAGAAGGGGTGAAAAACACAATCCGAAGACACCATTATGAGCCAATTTGCGGTGTTAATGTGAACCTTTATGCCTCCGAAACTCGTTTACGTTGGAGACATTTTTGGTCAGTGAAAAAAGGCACGCCCAGAGACGTTTTCTCTGTCGCCTAGACACCATTTAACCCTTTGGGTGGGTTTCTCGTTACGTGGAATTACATCAATCTCGGTTCCTCAGTCGGTGTCGTCAAGGTCGGAAATGTAGATGTGTTGTAGCCCCAGGCGGTGTTTTTGACATGAAGCTCTAGAAATGGCCGTGTAAATGGTACGTAACAGTCATGTTCGGAGTTCGTTGTGTTTTGGGTGGACCTCGAGCCTGCGGAATGGAAATAAACGGAGACGTCAACATGGCGACAGCTGCTTCGCCCCTGCGCTCGAGATGAATCCTCATCTATAAAGGTAGGGCCCTCAAGCTCACCTTGGGCTTCTGTCACCATTCAAGACAAAACATAAACATCATATTTTGATTAAAACCTTTTTTTGTTTGTTTAATGTGGATCTTGCGAGGTACTCAAATGTTTGACTTGTTGAAACAGTATAGGCTACTTAGAAGAAAATGCTCCATTTTAGTCCATTTTGAACGTTGCTTGTGGTTTGATTTTTTTTAGACATTTTAGCTTTATTATAAACATTAATATAAATCAATCAGTGAAATCCAAATCCTTAAAACAGACTGAAGTCGCTGAAAATAACTCATTTATATTTCTATTTGCATTTAATGGCCTCCAAATTTGCTATTACATTAAATAAAATTAAATTCCTCGAATGACCTGCGTTCAATACGTAAGAGTCAACGTGACTCAAAAACTGTCATCAAGAATAGCACGCGAATATGACGGCGGTGGAGGAAGCGCGTGGCGGATGACCTGAACTGAGCCCAGGCGGAAGCGCGCGCACACCTGTGTTTCAGCACCATGGAGAGCAGCTGTTGCGAATCCCTATTATTCACGACGAAGCAGAACCATTTTAACGCACAGTTGAGGAAAATGTGTCAAATTCTTGAGTAGAATGCAGAAACACAGCCTATGGACATGTCACGTGTTGGTGTTTTGTTTGAGTTTAATGTGAGGTATAGTGTGGAGGGTCACTTCCCCCAATCTGTCAGAAATCATATACATACAGTCTTTATAACACATACATACAGTGTCTAAATATGTATGCATGACTGTCATGGTTTGAGGGACAATTCTGACACACTTCAGATGCCTAGGAATATTTTAATCCATCTCTGTGACATACTGTCAAGATCTTTCAGTATCCTAGTAAACTGGAGTAGCATGCATGATCCATTGAGGTGACATATTTTACACTGATGGTCTATTTAATGAGGCCTTGAATGAGTTATCTCAGTGGCAGTGTTTTTAGGATGACCATGCATGTTTCTGAACTTTATTACGATACCAGAGGAGCTTCCTAAATTTCTCAGTGTTTGTTTTTTGACAGCTCATGAAAATCGTGAGGAGTAGTAGTGGTTTACCCAGGAGTGCTTACTGTACACTTAAATTGTGCCAATATCCCTAACCTCCTCTCTGAGGTTTGGTTTGACCCTGGAGACAGGGCTGGGAGTAATGGCACTCCAGAGGGTTGGCTCATTTTTGGAGGGGGGTTAAATAAATGGATCATTGGATGAGTGCTTGGATGGGTGGATGCATGGATGAGGGAGTTGTTTTTTTACTTCTGTCCTCAGAGGGAACAGGCTGAACTGGCTGGGTGACTGTAGGGAGAGAGAGAGACGAGTCACATTGCTCACTCACAGACCCACACGCAAACAATTGCTTGTCGAACATTAGTCACAGTTGCAAACTGAAATATAACCCAGAGCAGGCGAGGGCACCCTGGAATATTGTCTAGAAAACATTGTTAGCGGGAGTTCTGCACAGAAAAACAGCACTTTTCAAATGAATGCAGATCTTACTGCACCAAGAATCTGAATCTATGCTTCTACTGAGTATATTAGTATACCTTTGTACTGTAAGTATTGATTTATTTGAGGTATGCTTCATATTCCAGGCATGTCATTTTAATGCAGATTTGTATAAGTATGTTTGTTCTTAAAGGTCTCAAACAGCTTTTCACCTCTGCTTTTCAGTGTGGTAGTTATTTGTGAAAGGGAAGAAGGTTTAGCATATTTTTTTTTAAATGCATTTCATCTTTGTTTTCATCTTCATTCATTAAAAGTGCTTGATCTGGTGAGTTAAAAGATTTTTAGTACTACTGATTTTTCAGTTTGCTTGATGAAATGTTTTTATTGCATCTACTACTATGCCTTTTCAGTTGGATGAGGACTAAGAGTTTTTGGATCGTGGGTGGTTTGGTTTGGAGCAGTATCAACTGTTGTTTGTGTGAAAGAAATCCTAGTTCTAGAAAATTCTAGAAACTGCTATTGCATGTTAAATAAAACAATGACTGTTTTATAGATGTTTTTTTTTTTTTTACAACTGTCAACTGAAACGATTCACTCCTAAAACTCCTAAAATGGTATTGCCTAAAAAAGGAAGAATGGAGCCTCATTTAGGCATACTGTACTGTAATTATGGCATCTTTAACATGGTTTCGAAACTTTAACAAGAATCTGGGCTTTATTTTTCAGAGTTGTCTTGAATCCACCATTTCGAATTGGAAAATTGTTTTGTTAAAGATTAGGGGTGTAACGGTACACAAACATGACGGTTCGGTACGTACCTCGGTAGTGAAGTCACGGTTCGGCACGGGTTCGGTACAGCAGGGGGGAGAAAACTAAACATAAAAATTGCTTTTTTTTTTTAAACAGTGGTTTATTGAACAAATTGTGTCTCTCTTTTTAAATAAATTCAATTATAATTAACATTTTCTTAAGGATAAAAAAAATCTATCTCAGCTAATGCTGTAAATTATATACAGGGAGCCGTTTCTTGCACATTACTATAATATTAAAGGTTACAATTAACAACAGAGCACAAATTATTAAATTCATCTGCTATTTATTATTAGATATAATAATCAACACTCAAATAAAAAAAAAACATGTAAATTGCACATAACTTCTAAATCTAATTATAAAATTATTACTCCAATTCATTTTTGAACTATAATTATTTACATAGTTACTGTCAGAACTCGATTTCATGACAAATTTATTTAAACATATATTAAATAATTAAGACATTACTAACAAGTAAAGTAAATATAATGGATATATAAGCTAATATAGTGCATATATTTAGTGAAATGCCCCCTCTAGAGTTAATTTCTCTAGTGAACTAACATGCTGTGGACACTAAATGACTTGCCTGAGGTAAATGTAATGCTACGTGAAATATTATTCTCAAGCTGTTTTATTGATGTCTTTCCACAGTTGAAACACCGGTTGAGAGATTACATGCGTATTGTCTCTTCTTCTGTGCTTTTTCCAGTTTGCAAACAGCGTTGCATTACCGCGCACACCTCCTTCTGGATTGGAGTGTGAATCGCATGTGACTGACTGTATTCGTCGTCTAACTGCATGAACCGAACTGTGACGTCCGTACCATAAGGTTCAGGACGAATACATGTACCGTTACACCCCTATTAAAGATGTATAAATCTAAATTGTTGGGGGATGGGGGATTGAATTTCATAATCCGTTTTAGACAGCCAGATGAGTACTCAGGTGCCACTCACAGGAATGTTATTATCTCCCAAACTGGATTTTGGATTCCAGTGTGAGTTATGTGACATACAGTGTGTGTTACACAGTTAATAAATAAATGGACATAAAATATGTGAGAAAAAAAGGACATTAAACTATGCAGTGTTCAGGTGGGTCAATTATACAGTTTAGTGGTCATTATAAAACAATATTTGACTGAGGAATTCTATGACTGACCAATCAGAATCAAGAACTGCAGATAGCCTTATAATAAAATGTGGGATCTTTCACTAGTGATTTTAAAAATATTTTTGCAAGAAGTCTCTTATGCTCACAAAGGCTGCATTTATTTGATCAAAATACAGTAAAAAGAGTAATCTGAAATAGAATTACAATTTAAAATAACTGTTTTAATATATTTTAAAATGTAATTTATTCCTGTGATGGCAAAGCTGAATTTTCAGCATCATTACTCCAGTCTTCAGTGTCACATGATCCTTCAGAAATCATCCTAATATGCTGATTTGGTGCTCAAGAAACATTTCTTCTAACAGTTGTACTGTGTAATATTTTTATAGATACCGTGATAATTTTTCTAAAGAACATTCTTAATGAAACAGCATTTATTTGAATTTTTTTTTTAACAATGTAAAAGTCATTACTGTCACTTTTGATCAATTTAATGGATTTTGACGCCAAGCTTGTGATTCATAGTCATCTCTTTCTCTTTCTTTTGCTTTCTCCATCTCTGTACCTCTTTCTTCTTTTTTGCCTCATACCTTACATATATGTCTCTATTCTTTGAGCCAGTGAATCTTGAAGGGGAGGGGGGATTCATAGGGGTCATGGAGCCCCTGGGACTGTAGCTGATTTGCTCTGAGTACACGCCCAGTTTGGCACTCACAGGTCTGGCCACAGCACTCAGGGCAGCACGCCAGACTGGCTATTTATGCCTGGTGACCCGCAGGCATTGCTACCCTACTGTAACATGCACAGAACTGGTGCAACCATCCAGTTCTGTAAACACACACACACACACACACACACAAGCTGCATCTAATGTCACTGCATGAATATTAACAGCCTCTTTATTGGTAATAATTATGAAATATTTTCCCGAGTCTCCAGTGTGATGCTGTTTGTTATGTAAATAAATTGACTTTGGTTAATTTAATATTTTTTAAACTGTCACAGATTGACTCGATTTATAAAAATTAAAGAATGGAATGATCAATCTTCTCTCGCAACCACTGTGTATTGAACGTGTGATTTCCTTCCTTCAGCTCCCAGAGTGACCGGAGATTAGCTGGTGCAGCTACCAGAGCAGGATGTCAATATGGCTGCTCAGCTGCTCGTTCCACCCGGACCTGACAGCTTCCGGCCCTTCGTGCCCGAGTCTCTCGCTGCTATCGAGCGCCGCATCGCAGAGGAGGCGGCCCAACGGCCCAAAGGCGAGAGACGGCCTGATGATGATGACGAAAACGGGCCCAAACCCAACAGCGATTTGGAGGCGGGAAAATCCCTGCCCTTTATCTACGGAGACATTCCACCCAACATGGTGTCCGTCCCGCTGGAGGACCTGGACACCTACTACAGCAACCAAAAAGTATGTGAAAGAAGATTTTTAAAATGGAAACATTTAGCTTTGTGTTGCTTGTTATGTGACAAAAGGTCTTCAGTCTAGTGTCAGAACGTGTATCATTCTATGTAGTTATATAACACCTTGTGAAACAGAGTTGAAAAGAGATTGTAACAGGCTGTGCACTGTAACCACAATCCGTTTTTCTCTGCTTCAGACCTTTATAGTATTGAATCGTGGGAAGGCTATATTCCGCTTTAATGCTACGCCGGCCTTGTATATTTTGAGCCCTTTCAATCCATTGAGGAGAATCTCCATCAGGGTCCTGGTGCATTCATATCCTTTATCAGCTGAATGGATGTATGTAAGCATCTAAACAGGTTATAGATTAAGGCCTGTTCACATGAAGAACGATAACTATAATGACAACTACATTAGCGCACATTGCAGTTATGTTGTCTGGCACTTTAATTGCTCAAACTCTTTAAAGTCTGGTGGATTCTGATTGGCTGTCACTAGCTACATTTACATGGACACTTTTTGTTTCAATCGGAATGAAAACAGACTTAATATTGATCTATTTCAGGTCCTAATTACGAGACGACGAGCACATGAACCGTTGTGTTGTGCTGCTTATATTTAACAAGCAGTAAAAACGCCCCTTCCCACGCCCAAAACAAGGCGTCTGTGGATGACAGTCCGAAACAAGGATTGGTGGGATGTTGTCCTGCAGCATTTCACAGACGATGAGTGGAAGAAGAATTTTAGAATGACACGATATTCACCAACAACAACAGCACGTTCCTCACGTCATTACGCCATTTCTACATCATTCCACATGCGCAGTACTTTCCAGTTTCAGTTTTAAATCCGATCAAGTGTTTACACGTCCTCTCGATCGGATTAGAAAAGGTTTAAACCACGCCTTACAACCCTAATGAAATTTAATCAGATTTGGCTAATTCATTCCAATTGACGTGGTTACATGTGACATTTTCATTCCGACTGTGCTAGTAGTCCGATTACGATGGGATTATTAGGGTCCATGTAAAAGGAGCTATTGTTTTTATCGTTCATCAGCTGGGAAAAAATAGTTTTGAAAGTGATTCCAATGATATAGTTTCTCTATGCCTTTATCGTTATAGATGTGGACAGTGCTATTCTTTTATATTTAGAATGATTTTTAGAACTATATCTTTATTGTTATCTTTATAGTTATTGTTTCTGCTGTGAATAGGCCTTTAGTCTTGTATAGCCAGACTGTCATGTGTAGCCTGTTTTGGTTTCGTTTTCCCTGTGTTCTGTTCCCGTTTTTGCCTGCCTGATTTGCGAGATAGTTTCCATGGTTCTTAATTAGTCAACACCTGTTCTGTTTCAGTTAATCATCCCCTGTGTATTTAAGCCCTCAATTGCCTGTTCCATTGTCCGGTCTCGTCAGTGTGTAACGTGGTTGTGGATTCTAGCTCCTGGGTTTTTCTGTTGGATTTATTAAGAGACTGTTTATTTTGTATTCTTTATTTGTCTTCGTGCATTCATAACAGCAACAGTATGTGACAAAAAAATGAAACCAAAACAGTCTACACGTGATACAGACTTTTTATTGCGACATTAATTCTGGTCCTTGTTAACAGGAACGAACATCTGACAATCTGACCAACATGTAAAGGGAACAAACAAAATTTGTTTTGTTTTTACATATACAGTTCAAAAGTTTGGGCTCTGTAAAATTTTGTAGTGATTTTTTGAAAAATGTCTCTTATGCTCACCAAGACTGCATTTATTTGGTTAAAAAACAGTAATATTGTGAAATATTGTTACAATTTAAAATAAGTTTTCTATTTTAATATACATTAATGTAATTTATTCCTGTGATGCAAAGCCGAATTTTCAGCATCATTAGTGTCACATGATCCTTCAGAAATCATTCTAATATGCTGATTTGGTGCTCAAGAAATAATTCTTATTATTATCAATGTTGAAAAACAGGTGCTTCATACAGTATTTCTTTGGAAACTGTGATAGATTTTTTTTAAAGATTTCTTGATGAATAGATCAAAGAGTTGATAAATTTTGTGACAATTTAAAAGTAATTAATGTCACTTTTGATCAATTTAATGCATCCTTACCGAATTAAAGTATGAATTTCGTAAAAAATAAATCTTACTGACCCCAAACTTTTGAGTGGTATTGTACATACAGCAGAATTAGAGTTCTGCTTCTGTAAATTTAATTTGTAAGTGCCTCAAACATAACTTTTGATATCTTTCAAATATTTGGCAAACTTCGGCAAATCCAGTGATTAATTCTTTCCTACAAGCATTGAACCTTTTGCCTATGTCATTTGAGGCTGAGATTTGGTCTGGTTGTGTATATGTATTTGTGTGTTTTCTTTGTGTATATTCCTTGACTTCTGCTTACGCTGTTCAGTTTTGTGATCATGTGCACAATCTTGACCAACTGCGCCTTCATGACCCTCAGCAATCCCCCGGACTGGGCCAAGAACGTGGAGTAAGTCACATCTTGTGCATAGATTTTTAGAAAGTTTACAGTCTAACCTGATTAACAGTTGTTAAATACCCCAATAAATCAAAATTTTAGTTTTGTGGCTTTTAGTCCATTTATGTTAGCATTTGGACCATCTCTGTCCTAGTGTACTCCTAAATGTTGACAACATTATCAATATTCTGGAGCAATGAACTAAACATATTGACGATCTTCTATGCACTTGTATGGGCAAATTTTTGTCCAAAAAAATGCTCTGTAAGATGTGTCATATCCCCCTGATTCAGATATGTATATATGTTATTTATATAGGCAATTTTGGAGAGGCTATCAATAGCAAGCTAGCTTTGAAAGCATAAGATGGTCCCACCCTCCCTTCACAGCACTACCCAAAGCCACACCTCCTCCAAAACACATGAACGCGCACAGCCAGAGCAGAGTCTGCAAAGTGTCTTGAGAGACAGCGTTAAATTACCTTTTGTCTCAAAACACATAACATTATAATAATAATGAACGTAAACAACTTACAGAGCTCTTACTTGTATCACCTGACTGCTGAAGATTCATTTCGGCGTTGATAGTGTTGACATAGAAACGCATAAATCCGAGTCTGAGGACGCAAACAGCTTCGGGTAGAATGTCACAGGTTGCCATCTTGTAATTACGGTTAGAACATGTATGCATACAACATGGTTCAGGAGGAACTGTAAAATGTAGCTGCTGTTTGTTTGCTTCCAATTACTGCATTCGGACTGAATGCAATGATTGGACGAACATTTTTTGGTCCTGAGACTTCGACAGAAGATATATGTACATGTTTTAATATTTAGAGCACTTCTATTATTTATTGCTATTAGGATGTGAAGAGAGTTTCAGCCAGAATAACAAAAAGTGTTTATGAAAAACATTGCCTACCCTACCTTTAAATACCAGCTGTTACTGAATAACAATGGAAAAGAAAAAAGAAAAACTCCCCAAAAAAAAAAAAAAAAAAAAAAAAAAAATACTGAAGTACTAATACTGAAGACTAATATATATTCTACTATAATATAGGCTATATTTCAAGTTTTCTAAAGCCATACAATAACTTTGTGTGAGGAAGTGACTAAAAATAGTCATTATTCACAGGTAATCTTCTCCTCTAGTGAGTTGTTGATTCAAGAACTGCTGTGACCGGATCATTGAGTGATATTTCGAACAAATCTCTTGGTCCAATTTTCACTTATCTAGTTTTTGAGTTATACTCAGTGACTCAAACACTCAGTTGTTGCAGTTCTCAATAATATCTTACTGCAATGGAAGATTTCCAGGGAAGTAACACACCCATTGTGTGCCCCATCAGACTGAGAACAAGAGTGTAAACAAAACATACATTGAGAAGTATGTCTGAAGGAGAGGACCACTTACAGAATTTAATAATCGTTTAATAATGTCTTAGCGTACTCATGACCTGCCACAACAAACGCGAAGCATGCAAGACTGATGAAACAAATGCACATGTTAAATTAAGAAATATCATGCTGCCAAGTTTGGATTTCTGAGTTATTATCCGTTATTAGTTTTTTTGTTTTCATTTTAGTTTTCGTCCCCATGCAGCGATATTTAATGCATATGCGAGAATATTTGGAGAATATACACTGTGCTGTAACTTGCCTTTTGTTTATTATGTGTTATGTAAGAGATAATGTGCAGTCAGCAACAAAATCTACCCTGACAGGGTGCAACAATATTACAGTAATATTAATACGGTAACACTTTACAATAAGGTTCATTTGTTAACATTAGTTAATGTATTAACTAACATGAGCTAACCATGAGCAATACATTTGTTACTGTATTTGTTAATCTTTGTTAACGTTAGTTAATAAAAATACAGCTTTCATAGTTTGTTCATGTTAGTTCAGTCCATTAACTAATGTTAACAAATACAACTCTTGATTTTAATAATGTATTAGTAAATGTTGAAATTAACATTAACAAAGATTATAAATGCTGTAGAAGTGCAGTTCATTATTAGTTCATGTTAACTAATGTAGTTAACTAATAAACCTTATTTTAAAGTGTTACAATTAATACTAAACTGAAGTTCTCTGAAGTCTTTTTTTCAATGCAGTCAACAAATGAAATGCAAGATGGCACCAATTGCATTTGTATGAAACATGATTCAGCATTGCCATGGACAACAGTGAATATGTCTGACTACTAAATGCTACGATTGACCAATCAAAATCACATATTATAGAGAGCCATGTAATAAATGCCATTTAGTTGTTAATTTAATTATCATGCTTAATATAAAGATGGGTATTGTTCCCTTATTAATAATAGGCTTAATTTATGTGTTAATCATTAAATCATTTGCATATTATAAATCATAATTTATTTGTGGATTAATTTAAATGTTCATTTAGTTTCTTAAATGTTCAAAAGTCTTTTTTATTTCATTTTTCATTTTTTTTTAAATGTCATTTGGTGTTTAAGAAATAACTAAAACAACATTAAAAACTGCAATAAAGTTTCATGGTACTATAAAACTCTGAAAATAAAACTGAATTAGTTAAGCAGATTGCTTAAAGTTTTAAAATGATGAAATCGCGCATGACATCGACCATTCTAAATGCGGCGCTCAAGTTAAAATTAAAAGTTAAACTTTTAAAAAACATGTCTCTAGACCTTGTGGGTTTTTTTGTGTTTTTTTTTTGTTCCACTGACTTGTGTTTTAACCGCAAAAATGTGCTTTGTGTGCATGGCCCCTTATGCTTTTAATGTTCTTATTTCTCTTCTTAAGGCCAATTCGCACTGCACCAACAGACGGCAACAGACACTTTGTCGGGTTTTGTCAGATCAGTATGTTACCCATGTCGGTGTCTGTCAGCGTTGGTCAGCGCTTGTTTTCGCCGATTGAACATGTTGAATCTGCATTTGTCGGGTCTTGGAATGTCTGAGAAATGACATACTGTAATCTGGTTGGCATCTGTCGGTGCAGTGTGAATTGGCCTTTAGACATTTCTCTTTTTTGTTTCATGTTAAAAGATTTAAGAGTAAGTAAATAATTTTTACTTACTGTAAGTCTATCAGTATTCCTTGCCCCAAAGTCATTTTTCAAAAGGAAATTTGTCAACACAGGAAATAAAATAGCATTTGACAAATCATTACATGGGGTCTTTAACACTTGATTGTTTTAATTTCATATTTCATTGTTCTTAATTTTTTTGAATGGTGGTGAAGATTTGTTTGTGTGCATTCAGGTACACGTTCACAGGGATCTACACCTTCGAGTCCCTGATTAAGATCCTGGCACGGGGCTTCTGCGTGGGGAAGTTCACTTTCCTGCGAGACCCCTGGAACTGGCTGGATTTCAGTGTCATTCTGATGGCGTGAGTATTTCTGAGGACAACTGTCTCTAATGCATATTAATTTGTATTAGAGCTGCATGATTCTGGATAAATTGAAAATCACATTTTTTTGGTTTAAAATAGAGATCACGATTCTCCCACGATTCTGAATAGACAACTAAACAAAATAACGTATCATTTACTAGAGTTTCTGACAAAATGTTAATTGCTGCATACTATTTAAAATATATAATTAATTATTACATAATTAATAAGCAAATTAATTTGAATGAATTATTGTTTTTAAAGAATCGGTTTGAATGAATGATTCAATGACTCACTCATAAAGACTTCACTTGTTTCATTACTGGATGAATCAGCATTTTTGAACAAATCTCTTGAATGTACGGAGCCCCGCACATGACATGCAGGAAAAAAATAGTAGGCTAAACCGGGCGCAAGATTTACTAATTCGTTCCCTTGATTTATAAATAGTGTGCACAATTTACTAATTAGTAAATCCTGTGCAGGATTTACTTTTTTTCTTGCATGTCATGTGCGGGCTTCCGTATGAATGAATGATTCAATGACAAATACATTTTTCGCCAAATGTCACTTGTCGCCACCTACTGGTGTAACAATGTAATTTATATAATCTTTATTTGAAGCATCAAGTTACTTTCAAAAGGTGATTTGCTCTATTTTGAGCACTACTGTAGACATCAGTGTTTATATCCAAACTATAAACTTTTTATCCCAGTAATTCATTTGAGTTTTTGTAAGACAGAATTAATAATACTGTGTGGTTGAAAAGACCGTTTGTGAAGCTGTTTCGTACCTATGCCTATACACTGCTCTCTCTGGGTCAGCGGCAGCGCAGATTTGAATGTTCCGCTGTGATCGTACATAATAGACGTAGACGAATCGCTGTCATTTAGGAGTAAGATCGCGTGGGCCTTTGAATCGAGATCGTGATATTTTAACAATTAATCCTGCAGCTCTATTTTGTATTAAAAACATAAGAGAAATGAGACTGTACACTGTTTTCCCTGAACTGTTAATGAGAGTTTGCTCAGATAGTTTTGGACACATTGATGAAGGAAAGCTGGTGAATCCATGTCGGTTGCAGTTGTGTGAGTTTGAGCGAGTGTGTTGGCGTGCGTGTGCTTGTGGTAACTCTCTATTTGATTCTACAGGTATGTAACTGAGTTTGTAAACCTAGGCAATGTGTCAGCTCTCCGCACTTTCAGAGTGCTCAGAGCTTTGAAAACTATCTCAGTCATCCCAGGTAAGGGATGTATGTGTGCGTGTGTGTGTGTGTATAGACGTGCGCATGCGTGTGCGCGTAAACACGGGTGTCAGTCAGGTGTGTGTCTCTGTGTGACGTTTCCCTCTGCTGCCCTGTCCTGTCCTAACATGTGCGTGTGTGTGTGTTTGTGCGTGCGTGTGTGTGCGTGTGACCCCTCCCCCTCCTCCCTCCCCTCCCTACAGATATGTAACAGAATTTGTGGATCTGGGCAATGTCTCAGCACTGAGAACCTTCAGGGTTTTACGAGCACTCAAAACTATATCAGTGATTCCAGGTGAGGGCTAGCTCACAGGCTGCCTCTCTCTTCATCTGAGCTCTCGCTCACTCCATCCCCTCCTCCGCTGGCCTTTCTCTCTCATTCTGTCGCTCCAAGCGGTCAGAGAAAGCAGGAATCCGCTCGGGTGTAAAAAACGGGATTCCAGGCTTTTAAAAACACATTCTGTAGTTTTCCTTATAACCCTTTTGCCGGGCTCTGCGCTGTTATTTCCCAAAGACCATCACGCCTTGGGAAAGGTCTCCCATCATGCCTTGGGAAATAGACAACTGGGCATTTTTTGAGTTGTGTTGTTTTTCTTTTGCATGAGACATTGCTGAAGCCTATAGTCTGAGATAGAGAACTTGAGACCCTCTACTCTTCTCTTCTCCTCTGTCTGCTGTTTGAGTTCTATGTGCATGCGCATCGTCGGCCGTGTCCGTTATATCCCGTGCTGTGTGTGTGTGTGTGTAAAGCACAGACACACACGCACGCACGCACGTACGTACGCACATGCTACACTTCCACTCACTGTCCTACACGGCATGCTTTAATGTTGTTAATACGCAATATCACAAACATTTATTCAACTAACATGTACACTAATATTTAAAACCATGTTTTAATCACCAAAAGCTTCTGATTGTTTTCTTTTTTACTAATTTATAATACCTAAAACAGTGTTTTACTATATTTGTATTGTTATTCTAGTCCAAAGAAATGATTAAAGTAACTATAATGTCAAAATTAAAATCAGTGTTGTATACTGCCAGGTTTTAAAGAAATACTTCAGCCAAAAATGAAAATTCTGCCATTTTTTCCCTCTTTATTCATCCTCCAAACCTTATTCCAAACCAAACCTATATGCTGTTTTTTAGGATAGCGTGTTTGAAGGACATATCAGAATTTGAGTCTTAATTTAAAGGTACGCTACAGAAGATTTTCTAAATGTCACCAAACCTGACGTTGACACATCAACAGAGATTTTCAGTGAAAACGATTAAATTGTCTTTTTTCGTAACACAAAGCTATTAGATGGCTTCAGAAAGCTTAAAATGTAGTGGACCAAATATATAGGACACTTTTATGGTGCTTTTATGGATATTTTTTGGATATTGACAGCTGTGGTTGCTATGAACTGTGTGAAGAACCTTTTAAAGGTGACCTATTATGCCCCTTTTTACAAGATGTAATATAAGTCTCAGGTGTCCCCAGAATGTGTCTGTGAAGTTTCAGCCCAAAATACCCTGTGATTTTTTTATTATACCATGTTTTAACTGTCTATTTTTGGGTGGGAGAAAAATTGCGCTGATTTGGTGTATGTACCTTTAAATGTAAATGAGCTTGTGCTCCCTACCCCAAGCTCACGATTCCAATACACTGAGGCATAAACAATACAGGAGAAGCTCACACAGCAAATATAGCTCTCAAAATGGATCATTACAAACTGTTCGTGGTGCAGCATATCAGATCACGTAGGTATGGCATGTATTTTGTGGATGTTTGCTAACATTCAATTCTGAATGAGTTTGATAGCGTGCTGCACGGCTAACATGGATAAAGTTACACACTGTTGGAGAGACTCAGTAAAGATGAAGATGCATTTATAAATTATACAGACTGCAAATGTTTTTGGCTTGAAAATGAAAATAACACCATGGGTCCGGTCTCCGTGAATACAGTAAGAAATAATGTTAACATTTAACAGTACATTAGCAATGTGCTAACGAAACATTCAGAAAGACAATTTGTAAACATCACAAAATGAAATTGGATCATGAACAGTTGGTTTCGAGCCATCTTTGAGAATCAACTTCTGTGCAAATCCTGTGTTTTACTGACCCTCGTGTGCAAAGCAGTCTGGTGTAAAATGACTTGCACATACTGGTATACGAATGTATCTGGACACATTCCCTTCATAAATAAAATTATAACATTGCGTCCTTAGTGGCTCAGATGCCAAGAGTTTATGGAGATTCATGTTTGCTATTATAGCCGTTAACAGATCAGTGATAATGTTTACATAGCTGAGACATATCATGAGCTCAGGGACGGTCGTTGTGGAGTGCTGCTGTCCTGCAGAGTTTTGCTCCGACCCAACTCACCTTCCTTCACATAGCTTTAGTAATCCTGACGACATTCAGGTGTGTTTGATCAGGATTATAGTTAAAGCGTGCAGGACAGCTGCATTCCAGGACCAGTGTTAGAACTGGTACACCGTTGTCACTTGCGAAAACAAAATGGCGACGCCATGGGTGGAAACGTGCAGATTAAGGGGCGGTAATATTATAATAAGATTTCCTTCCTACATCACAAGGGGAGTAAAATCTGAGTGGCTCTTTTTTTTCACATGCTTACAGAGAAAGGCTTACCAAAACAAAGTTACTGGGTTGTCCCTTTTCACGTTTTCTGGGTTGGTATATGCACCGGGGACCCGATTATAGCACTTAAACATCTGATTTGCATATGTCCCCTTTAAATTTCCTTTTTGTACTTTCAAGGAAAAATAACAGCACAAAGGTTTGGAATAACATGAGGGTGGATAAATAATGTGTTTCTGGGTGAACCATTCCTGTAAAAAATATATGTACATATATATCAGGATGACAGAAACATTAACACTGTAACAATAAGGTATGATTTGTTAACATTATTTAATGCATTATGCATTATGAACTAACAATGAACAATATTTTACAGTATTTAGATTCATGGTAATTTACAGTATAAATACACTATTGTTTATTGTTATTCATCTTAATTTACACAAAAAAAAGGTATAAATATATTAGTAAATGTAAGAATTAATAATATCTAAGACTAATAAATGTTATTTAACATAGCTATTATGTTATGTTATGTTAACAGATTATACCTTATTATAAAGTGTTACCATAAGATCTTTTTCACATCTATGTAGTTGTAACATAGGCATACTCACACTGTGTTTGAGTTGTTGTGCGCATCAGCTGTGTTTGTGACCACCGTTGCGTGTTCCTCAGGGCTGAAGACCATCGTTGGAGCTCTGATCCAGTCCGTGAAGAAGCTGTCAGACGTGATGATCCTGACGGTGTTCTGTCTGAGTGTGTTTGCTCTGATCGGACTGCAGCTCTTCATGGGAAACCTGCGGCATAAGTGTGTGAAGATTCCGGAAGTCAATGTCACTGAAAACCTCACTGCCACGCTGAACTATAGTATCGGCTTAGAGCTGCACAACTCCACCTTTAACTGGACAGAGTACATTAGTGATGAGAGTAAGTGAAGAATGTGTGTGTGTGTGTGTGTGTTATTGAGATGCTCGTTGACACTGCACATTCTTGCGGATGTAAGGAGTGCTCCACTGGCCCAAGAAAAATTAGTCATCTAGTGCTTAAAGCACTCTTATGGGTGTGTGTGTGTGAATGTGTGTTGCCAGCAGTGAGTGTGATTTAAAGGCTAGCTTTCATTTAAACACTTCCTTCAAGCTACAGGATTCAGGGCTAGAAACTTATAGTGTGCATCTTTGTGTGTATATGTTCTTCTTCTTATCTTTTTATTATTTATTTTGACATTTATCTAATGCCTTTTTCCGTTTTAGAAAATTATTATTACCTCCCAGGCCGCAGAGATGCTTTGCTATGTGGAAATTCAAGCGATGCAGGGTAAATATATGTTCTTTCAGATTTTACATGCCAGTTCAAATTAAAACATGTCCTTATAGTTATTAGAATATAGATACAATTTTTGTAACAAAGACAAGTTTTGCAGGTTTTCTTAACAATCTAACATATCTCCCTTTTTAATTGGTTAAGTGTATGAAATGAAGTGGTTCTCAGCCTTTTTGACTCCAAGGGGGACCCCCCTTTGTCCAAGACAATATTTGAAGATCATCCTATTTAAGCTATCATGTATCTATGGTACTTCTGTTGTAATAAAAATGCATTTAGCATTTTAAATTATGTTAATATAACTCAATTTAATTATTTTAAGACTAATTGGGACCCCTGAAGTTTTCTGAGGCCACTGAACCACTGATATGGTGTAAGCCAAATAAATGGCTTACTCTTATTCACTGCATATACTGAAAAACCTTTTCTAATTGGTGGGGATTACAGGCAGTGCCCAGAGGGCTTCGCATGCATAAAAACAGGGCGTAATCCTGACTACGGCTACACAAGCTTTGACACGTTCAGCTGGGCCTTCCTCTCACTCTTCCGACTCATGACACAAGACTTCTGGGAAAACCTCTACCAGCAGGTACAGCTTTGACATCCCATCACTGGCCACCTTGTCTCAATATCCTCCTGTAGGCATGAAAAGACACCCAGCATCCTTCTATAAAGTCTATAAACATTAATTTCCTATAAGCATTACACCACACCATCATTTCTTGAATCTCCAGCGGCACAGCAAAATAATCCAGTTTTATATGAGTTGTTAGCTAATTGAATGCGATGAGAGAAAAAGGCAAGTTGACACAAAATAATGGCAAGATAAATCCATGCAGGCTGCACAAAGAAATCAAACATACACTGTAATGAGGACAGTCAAAAAATGTTCTTGTTGTATACAAATTACTTAAGTTCTTGTAAGGAATTTAGCTGGCTGGAATATGTGTAGTACAAATGAAATCCATACAGACCACATCCACCATGTTGGCTTTGTCATGTGACCTACGGCATCAGTTGCATCACTTCACTGCCATTCACAACTCCTTTCCTGTGGCCTTCAGATGCACACTTCTGAATCTCTGCGGAAGTAGTAGGTCATTTGGGTACTTTTCCCCTACTGTCTTTGAATACGCCTACTATATAGTAAAGAAATAGGCATTTTCGGATGCAGGGCAGGTTCTTTTTTGTGTAGTAAGTGATATTTTATTAGCATTAGCAAAAAGAATTAGACTTCATCCCAAGCATTTGGCAACCCACCTAAGCATTGGACCACATCAACATCTCTCCATTGACTAATTCGTACCATTTCATTTGCTTTCTCATTCTCTTTTTACAAAAGAAGCATTTTTGTAACATTTTGTTTGTATTTGTGTGTTCTGTCTCTCACAGACCCTGCGTGCAGCTGGAAAGCCCTATATGATCTTCTTTGTTCTTGTGATCTTTCTGGGCTCCTTTTATCTGGTGAATCTCATCCTGGCTGTGGTGGCCATGGCATATGATGAGCAGAACCAGGCCACCATAGAAGAGGCCCAACAGAAAGAAGAAGAGTTTCAAGCCATGCTGGAACAGCTAAAGAGACAGCAAGAAGAGGCACAGGTAGCAAACAAACACACGCAAACTCGTACTAGCACGTTAGAATGCACAAACGTACGTTCACTTGAACAGACAGACAGTTTTTCACATTGATTTACAGTTATTATTTGTTCTCATTATTTTTGTTTTGATCATTATTTTGTACTAGTTTCCTGATCTTTGATCTCTTCCTATGCCTTCATCATCTCTGAAGTTTCTCACCACCACACTTGCTGTGGCTAACACTGCCCTGTCGCCATGGAAACCGACAGATAATGAGAGAAAGTGAGGGAGTGTCCTTTCTCCTAGTAAACATAAAAAAGAGAGAAATAAGAGGAAAACAGAAAACGAGAAACAGGGAAAGAGACAAAAAAAGAGCAAGATGCAGAATTAACTCCAAAATGGCGACTATGTGTTCTCTATGGTGGCGGATTGATGGATGGATAGATAGATAGATAGATAGATGACGAGTTTTGATTATAATAATTGGGGTTATTGCATGTAATTCCAAATGTTAGTCACAAAGACATAATAAGGAACTTAAAAAAGAAAGTTAAAAACATTATGCAGTGGTAAGGATTAGTGAGAATGGAATAAAGCAGCAAGTCAACTATGTGACTAATACCTGTAATTCAGTCTGATCACATAAAGCGATCTTCCTTCCTTCTTCAGTACTCACTGTTTATCCGTCTCTTGTCTCTGCTTTCGGTATGTAAGCTTGAACTGAGTCTACCCCTGGTTGCCCCTAACAACGGTGCTTGTGCTGTGATTGGATGGCAGGTTGCCGCGGCAGCAGCAACAGAGAGTGGGGAGTACAGCGGGAGGGGGGGCTTGTCAGAGGAAAGCTCCTCCGGGGGGTCCAGACTCAGCTCCAAGAGCGCTAAAGAGAGAAGGAACAGGAGGAAGAAAAGAAAACAAAGGGAAGAAGAAGAGAAAGCCGATCAGGAGAAGTTCCATAAGTCCGCCTCAGAGGACAGTATCAGACGGTCTGGATTTCGATTATCCATAGATGCCAACCGACTCTCATATGAGAAGAAATGTTCCACTCCAAATCAGGTGACTTCCTCCTTTGTGTGGCATTGTGGGAAATATGGTTTGATGAACGTTTCTGTGTTCTTCGGATAGTTCTCAGCTTCTCAAGATACTGAGTTTAGGTGGGTGGAGTGCTAATCAGCTACAGCACCCAGGAAAGAAGTGTGACAGTCTGAGACAGAAAATTGTTAAATTCTTTATATTAGCTCATCAAAATGTTCAGCAATGCACTTGTACACAGAGGATTACAGGGCTCAGATGTGACCTAAAGGTGTCATAGATGCATTACATAGATGCTTCAAAACTGATCCAGATATGAATTAAAGTTGATATAAATGTGGTTGAGAAGTGGTTTCAATTAATTCTAACAAGTCTGAACAAATGTAATCCACCAGAATCTATTATATAAGGGAGAACATACATGCTACCTTCACAAAGGGTTGATGACGGCATCTACAATAAAACAAATCAGATATGCAGTTACAATGAAATATGACATACAGTATTATGAGCACATGACATATTATAACAAATAGAAACAAAATGAATTAATTTTTACATATTTTGCACCAGCTGATGATAGAAATGCCGTCAGATCGCAGAATGTAAATCCAAAGAGCAGGAATTTTGATGTCATAACAAACACAACCAAATCTACAGGCAATTTAGTACAAAGATAGTAGATTTTAGAGAAACCATGTGTGTGTGTGTGTGTGTGTGTATATATGTATATATATATACACTTCCAGTCAAAAGTTTGGAAACATTACTATTTTTAATGTTTTTGAACAAAGTCTCTTATGCTCATTAAGGCTGCATTTATTTCATAATAAATACAGAAAAAACAATAATATTGTGAAATATTATTACAATTTAAAATTATGGTTTTCTATTTTAATATACTTTAAAATATAATTTATTTCTGTAATAGCAAAGCTGAATTTTCAGCATCATTACTCCAGTCTTCAGTGTCACATGATCCTTCAGAAATCATTCTAATATGATGATTTGACACTCAGTTATTATCAATGTTGAAAACAGTTGTGTTGCTTAATATTTTTTTGGAACCTGTGATACTTTTTTTAGGATTCATTGATGAATAAAAGGTTAAAAAAAACAGCATTTATTCAAAATATAAATCTTTTCTAACAATATAAATCTTTACTATCACTTTTTATCAATTTAACACATCCGTGCTGAATAAAAGTATTAATTTCTTTCAAAAAAAATAAAGAAAAATTACTGACCCCAAACTTTTGAACGGTAGTGTATATTGTTACAAAAGATTTCTATTTTAAATAAATGCTGATATTTTTTAACTTTTTATTCATCAAAGAATCCTGAAAAAGTATCACAGGTTATAAAATAATATTAAGCAGCACAACTGTTTCCAACATTGATAATAAATCAGCATATTAGAATGATTTCTGAAGGATCATGTGACACTGAAGACTGGAGTAATGATGCTGACAATTTAGCTTTGCATCACAGAAATAAATTATATTTTAAAGTATATTAAAATAGAAAACCATAATTTTAAATTGTAATAATATTTCACAATATTATTGTTTTTTCTGTATTTATTATGAAATAAATGCAGCCTTAATGAGCATAAGAGACTTCGTTCAAAAACATTAAAAATAGTAATGTTTCCAAACTTTTAAATGGTAGTGTATATGTATGTGTGTGTGTGTGTGTGTGTTCCTTAATTATGAATTATTTTTCAATGCAGTATTAGAGTCACAAAGAAGCAAGCTATTCACCTTCAAAGATTAGTGATTAGTAATTCAATGGACACATAAATACTCATTTTTGTTTTGATCTCTTTTTCAGTCTCTTCTCAGCATTCGTGGATCTCTCTTCTCCCCGAGGAGGAACAGTCGTGCGAGTCTTTTCAGTTTTCGTGGTAGAGCACGAGACTTTGGCTCAGAGAATGATTTTGCGGACGATGAGCACAGCACTTTTGAGGATAGCGACAGTCGCCGCGGATCGCTCTTCGTACCTCGTTGTATTGAGAGACGAAGTTCCACTGTCAGTCACTGCAGCCTTGCCCCCAGGATTATGCTCCCAGCCAATGGGAAAATGCATTGCACAGTTGATTGCAATGGAGTGGTGTCACTGGTGGGTGGGACATCTGTGCCAACATCACCAATCGGACGTTTGTTACCAGAGGTAGAGCAATTGAAATACACAAAAATACACGTGTAACCCATAAGGAAACTACAGCTTATATGTGAACAATATTATGCTCAATCCTCATGGTGTTTTTTTTTTTTACTTTCTAGGGCACGACCACTGAGTCTGAGGCACGTAAGAAACGTTCAGGATCACACCAGCCATCTGATTATCTGGACGAAACAGTAGCCAGAAAAAGAGCTCTGAGTGTGGCCAGCATTCTGACAAATACTATGGAAGGTCTGACACACACACTAACCTCAAATTTGCACATATAGAATACATACATAAGCCCACACTCACTTACATGTAGTTATGTAAAGTGTGCTTCTAGCATGCATATATTTTTGTATGTTTGGACATTTTAACATGTACATTATCAACATATTGACAACATCAAAAATGTAAAAATGACATACAGTATTGTTGGAGAGGCTTGTGCTCTCCTGGGTGTCGATCAGAACACAAATAATGAGGAGACAGGTAATCAGCTTAACACTGTGTATTGGAGACAGAGGGATGGGCCACAGATGTATATTCAAAGATGTTCATAGTCTAAAAAAAAATTAGTACAATAAAGATAATGAATAAATTAAATATATATATACAATAATAAACATTCACTGTTACATAATACAACAGAAGTATCCCCAATTCACATCAATGAAGTTTCCATACATAAACATATAGTTTAATAAACAGAAATGAGGTATTTCACAGAAAAATAAACACCATAAGTGATAAGTTGCCATTACTAACATATAATGCCCATATATGTATAGAATCGTGGTGTAAATGCGCAGCATTCAACCAAACATAATGCTATTCACTTGTTCTGTATTATAACCGGGTACAGATTAACATCACATCATTAAGAACCCGTAACATTGATCTGCATCTTAATAAAGAATGAATAATCACACGTTAAATAATATTACCGATCTGAATAACATAGAACGATCGCTACAGGACATGTCTGGGCATGCACGTATGTAACAGAGAATAAATACAGTACCGTTCGGAACACTGTAAACCCAAATATAATGCAAATGGCTTACTTTGAGGTCAATGACTAACACCTTGATGTTACATCTGCAGCAATCACCAAAAACAAACTGGAATTAACATTCTTTCAGCTGGCGGCTCAAACAGATAACAATGACACAGCAGATAGCAGCAGCTCAACTAACTGTGCTGCTCGCTACTGGAATATTACTACGACTATGGTTTCAAAATAAAAGTCCTTCTTGATGGAGCCTTTAATACAGCTGCCCCCAAAGATGCAGAGCATCTTTGCTTTCATGAAATGCGACTCAACTAATCAGGGTTGGGGACATTAAGTCCATCCTTTGGTAAGACCAGCAGGATGACCAGACGGGCTACCGATCTAGTATAAACTTGGCCCTTTATCTCCACATCAGCTGACCTGATATGACCATGTGGGCTTGAGTGGGTCTTGATGACTTGTCCCACAGGCCATAAGCTCCAAGGTAGTTGGGGGTCTACAATCATAACAAATATTTTCTCCTTCAAGTCAGGTGGGGAGGCTTGCCATTTCTGCCAAGTTTGGAGGCTAGGAAGATAATCTCTTATGAACCTGGACCAGAATTGGTCTGCTAGGACCTTGGAATGTCTCCAGTGATCTCAAAATCTGGATAAATGGCTTGAGGTAGAGACCTATCGGGCTGCCCCATGAGGAGACTATTTGACGTCATCTGCCATGTCTGATGACACATACCCCAAGGGTTTTGAGTTCATTAAGACTTCCTCTGGAACTGACTGTGAACCTAAAACTGCGTACAAGTCCGATTTAACAGATCTCACCTCCCTCTCCCAAATCCCAATGGGATTAAAGTGGAAGTGGATCCTCTGGCAAGCAAGCTGGCGCTGTAGGTCAGGAAGCATTGCGGCATAAGCTTCCCGTAACTCTCTTTCACCCCCATGGAAGTTTGTATCTCGATCTGACCATAACTTTGCTGGTGTCCCTCTCTTTGCGATAAACCTTCTAAGAGCCATGAGGAATGAGTCCATACTCATTCTAGGGAGTAGGTCAAAATGCACCGTTCTCGTCGTCAGACATTTAAAGAGAACATCCCACCACTTCTCTGTGCCTCTTCCAATTTTGACGAGAAGGGTTCCAAAGTAGTCCAGTCCACAGGAATAGAAGGCAGGCTTGCAGAGCCGAGGACCAGAGGATGTAAAACAGAGTCATTGACTCCTGCAACTCTCCTCAAACGCCCTCCTACCCTTATCAGACCACTGGACGGATCCATTTCAGGGGCTAGGGAAACTATTCGACTTCCAGACCTGACCGACTTTCCAGTCTCTAATCGTTTATGGTCCTCAGGGAAGGATTCTTGCTGCACCCATTTGAGGATAAGGACCTCAGCCTGGCGGTAATCCTCAGCCTCTGGAGAAGTTCCTGGAGCAAGATTACTATGAAGTTCTCGGGTGGTGATGTCCAATAGTTACTGCCAGGTGTTGTAGTTCCTGCTATCGGTGTTGCCCAAAGAGGATCTCTGCGATTTGGTTTCCCACAAAGACTCAGTAGCGACAGGACTCTGGAGAGAAGAACAGTCCTTTCGGAGGTGTCATCAAGAAGAGTGAAGGTGTCCAATGTGCGATCTTCATAAAGCAGATTCATAGGAACCACTTTGTGCATAACTTGACCTCTGACAGAGGGCTTATCCAGAAAGAACCTATCCAGAGAAGAATATGTCAGGCAGCTCTTTCCCATGTTAGCTCCGTCCCCCTTCTGGGATGGACTAACATTCACCCCATGAAGAGGACGGAGATGGGTACCTTGGCAGAGGTTGCAGGGCTTCTTAAAGGGATAGTTCACCCAAAATTTGGCACAAAGGTCAAGGACTAGAATAAGCAGGCACCGAGTTGAATCACAGGTAAATGGGCACTGTCGTATGGTTGGCAGGTAAGGGCATGGCCGCAGATGTTAGTAACTCTTTAGTAGGAGGGGGAGGAAGTCCACTAGTGGGTCTGTGGGATTACAGGTTGGTAAGTAGTGGCACCCATGTCGGACAGTGCAAGGGTGCCTCACCCGTGTCCTCAAGTCAACATCAGGATCAGGCCATGGCAGTGGGGGAAGCTCAGCAAAGTTTTTATCCTCTGCAAAGGTTGTAGATTCATATGGCCTCACGGGGGACTGGATAACTGCAACGCCAATGGTTGTGCTGGTGAGAGGTTCTGGCCTCTGGCTTGACTGAGGTTGGCTCGAAGGGACTCAGCCACTTAAACTAATTCTCTGACTTTTACATGGACTTCTCTCAACTCCCTCAAGTCTGTACACTGTAGAGTCTTATAACTCAGACATGATCTGTAAGCCATCAGAACAGACCAAGTCATCACCGGGGGGAGGGGGTGGCTGGTGTCGTACGGCTGGAAGGATGGTGGAGGAATCCGGTGGGCCTCCCAGGTGTATGGGACATCATACTCAGCGACAGGTCCACCTAGGGTATATTGTACCTCATATTGCTGTAGGTAAGCTGGAGGAGGGGTGTGGTGCTTGGGGCAAGATGCTCAAGTAATCTCCTCATCAGAGTCCATTATGTCAGAAGGAAATTCTCAATCTGGCTCAAAGGACCAATTTTGTTGGAGAGGCTTTTAGACTTTTAGGTTCTGATTAGGTAATGGATGAGTAAACCCCCCTGGGTGCCGGTCAGAGCACAAATAATGAGGAGACAGGTAATCAGCTTAACACTGTTTATTGGAGGCAGAGGAATGGGCCACAGATGTATATTCAAAGATGTACATAGTCTGAAAAATAATAAGTACAATAAAAATAATCAATAAACTAATTATATATAAACAATAATAAGGATTCACTGTTACATAATACAACAGAAGTATCCCCAATTCACATAAGTGACATTTCCATACACAAACATATAGATTAATAAACAGAAACGAGGTAATTCACAGAAAAATACATGCCATAAGCAATAAGTTGCCATTACTAACATTCAGTGCCCATATATTGATAGAATCGTGACGTAAATGAGCAGCATTCAACCGAAACATAACGCTAATCACTCATTCGGTATTATAACTGAATACAGATTAAAGGGTCATGAAACGTTGAAATGTTATTATCCATTAGTTTTAATTGTAGGAGAAACCTTGATAATTTTAAGCTTTGTTGCTTTTATTTTCATCTTCTGGGTTTAAATTGGTCTTCGTGTCAACGTCACACCTCCGTCAGAGGTTCTGTGTCGCTTACGTTCTCTTTAATATCATTTCGTCACCACATAGTAGGGTTTACCAGAACCACACAAACACACACATACACACACTCATGTACTGACCTTTAAACACTGACTTTAAGTCACGTAGCTGCTGACATGCCATTGCAATTATTTCTGAACACCTCTGATGCACTCTCAACATATTCATCTAATATTTAGTCATCACACACACACTAAACCTCACAATCTTCTTCTACAAACAGTTATATACAATTTTTTCAAACCCCCTATTTATTTCTGCAAAATACTTTACAGTAACTTTGCATGTAAAGCTCTTTAAATGTACATATATGTGTACACTAGGCTTGCCTGTATATCAATTCCACTTTCAAATGTCCCATATTTGTGTAGATCAATCACATTGAGGTTTATATTCGATTGCCCATTAAATGTTAATTGTGGTAATGACATGATGCCATTCATTGTGCTGTGTATCCCAGTTTCATTAATGCAACCCATTCAAAAACAATATTGTAATTTTCTTTCTTAAAGCAACAGATAATAGAATCTGAAGTAATTTTTTTCACACAGCATCATGATAGAGTGGTGAAATATTAACAGGGTCATATCAAATGAAAATTAACAAATTAATTTCACTGTTTTCTGTGATCAATTGCAATTGGTCTTATGTAATCCATTGTGATTGTGATTAATCACACCTAATATTAAAACTGGTAATTCCAAATAATAAATGCACTGTCAGAAAAAAATGTGCAAAAAATCTAATTTTAGTTTGTCACTCTGGCAGTGTACTCAAATGTGCACTGTTTTACTGAATCTGATAATGTGCTAATATGCACGTTTTAGGCGTAAATAGGTACTGCACCAGTGACAAGCTGTTGTAGCCCTAAAGATGTAATTTTAACATTTTTTTTTTCTGACAGTATATAGAATCTACAGAAAGGGTGTATGTTTTAAATAATATTTGTCTAATGGAATCTTTTTTAACATACTTCTATTATTTTTTATTTCTTAGGGTACAATTAGTAATTATAGCAATTCAACATTTTTTGCAATTCAACTTTATATTTGTAAGCCAACATTTATGGTCTGTCCTAAACTGTAAATAATTTGTGTTCACAGAACTCGAGGAATCACGGCAGAAGTGCCCTCCTTGTTGGTACAAATTTGCCAATAGCTTCCTGATCTGGGACTGCTGTCCAGCCTGGCTGAAGGTGAAGGAGATTGTGAACATGGTCGTGATGGATCCGTTTGTTGACCTGGCCATAACCATCTGCATTGTTCTCAACACCCTCTTCATGGCTATGGAACACTACCCCATGACACCAGGATTCAACCATGTGCTGTCAGTTGGGAACCTGGTAAGATCTGAATGACAGATTCACGTTACTGCAATACGGTATTTTTAATAATTTTTTTTATTATGTTTATTTTATTTAAAAGCAGCACACAAATACACTATTGTTAGTAATTTTACTACTAAGTTAAAGCAAACTCTTATGCTGCATTAAAATCTTATGCCGCTTTTCCACCATCGGGCCGAACAGTTCTAAGAACGGTAAGTAATGGTTCCAGTTATATTTCCACTAGTGCTTGATTCAGCGCAGCATGATTGCAAACCATTCTCGGCCTGGAAATTCTCAGCACGGTTGGCTTACTGAACTGTGCTGGTAGAATGCATGTAGATCGCTATTTTAGCGAAATAAACACAAGTTAATAATAAAATTAAAAGTAATATCTGATCATCTGATCATAAGGTGGTCGCTATTTACATCTCATACTGTCTGTAAACTCTTGCTTACCAAGGCAACGACTTGGTTCAAAGAGCTCTGTTATCAGCCCCACAGTGGAAAATGAAACCATATCCATACAGGCTGGGCCAGATCGGCATGAAATGGAATGGTTAAGCAACGAGAATGGTTTGGCTCACTGGTGGAAAAATGGCTTTAGTTGTTGGGATTGTTTAGTTACGTATCTCAGTTCTGCTGATTTGTTCCTGTTGGGCTCTGTGCAGGTATTCACAGGAATCTTCACAGCAGAAATGTGTCTGAAGGTAATTGCTCTGGATCCATATTACTACTTCCAAGAAGGCTGGAATATCTTTGACGGCATCATTGTAAGCCTGAGTCTCATGGAACTGGGCCTGGCCAATGTTGAGGGACTTTCAGTGTTGCGCTCCTTTAGATTGGTGAGCAAATCTCTCTTCTCGCCTTCTTACAGAGGTCTCTAATTTTTGTTTGTATACAGTGGGGTTCGAAGGTTTAAGACCTCTAGTGAAAATGGTTCTATTTTGCTTTTTTTTTCTAATTTAATACTTATATTTTCATTACAAATAATGTCATAAACATATCAATTTGACTGAAATTTACAACAGTAGCACATGAGCGTCATGAACGCCGCATGCTTGTGGACTCAACTGTACAGTATGTCTGATACCATTTGAGAAACCCAAATTTTGGCTTTCAGGGTTATGGCTTGATCACAAAACATCTCTTTTCTAATGTTCCTTTTCTCATTCTTCTTCTTGCCCTTAGTTAAGAGTCTTTAAGCTGGCAAAGTCTTGGCCCACCCTGAACATGCTGATAAAGATTATTGGTAACTCAGTTGGTGCTTTGGGAAATCTAACCCTCGTCCTGGCCATCATTGTCTTCATATTCGCTGTGGTTGGAATGCAGCTGTTCGGAAAGAGCTACCGAGAGTGCGTCTGCAAGATTTCGAAGGACTGCGTGTTGCCGCGGTGGCACATGGACGATTTCTTCCACTCCTTCCTGATTGTATTCCGAGTGCTTTGTGGCGAATGGATCGAAACCATGTGGGACTGCATGGAAGTGGCGGGACAGTCAATGTGTCTCATCGTCTTCATGATGGTCATGGTCATTGGGAATCTGGTGGTAAGACCAATCATGTCACAAGGAGACACCTGGAAGATGGGCTTTCCCTATAACTTCCTCCTTCTATTGTGTCTCCCTTTTTATTTGTCTCATGTACATTTACTTTGCAGTTTTACGTATCCCGCATTGGTGGCTGTGATTTTGGCAAGTAGGATATGCTCCTGGATCAACATCTTTGTTAATCCTGCAACAACATATGAACTAATCAGAATTCAAGTTTAGAGTATGGGCAAGGCTTAAGGCTTTGAGTTCAGCAATGTCCTGTCCATCTGATTTTAGGTATGTGATGGTTAAGGTTTAGGGTTATGTATATTTCACAGGATGTTGATCCAGGAACACTGCTACTTTGCAGCTTCAGTCATTTGAAGTACTTGTTTTGGATTCCCTATGGAAAATTCACAAATTAAAATGCAGTGCAGCTCAATTCAAATTTATCTTAAAAGGTTAGTTCACCCAAAAATGAAAATTCTGTCATTAATTACTCACCCTCATGTTGTTTCAAACCCGTAAGACCTTCGTTCGTCTTCGGAACACAAATTAAGATATTTTTGATGAAATCTGAGATCTACGCAAAGCTCACTTCAAAAAGTTCAAAAGATCAAAAGAGATCGGAAAACTAATCCATGTGAATTGAACGGTTTAGTTCAAATTTTCTGAAGAGACACGATCGCTTTATATGATGAACAGACTGAATTTAAGACTTTATTCACATATACTCACACTCATACTTATTTACTCAAACATCAGTTGTGGTAAACGGAATCTCAAGCATGTTCGCTTGACGTGTGAGAACCAATGAGGTTCATTCTCGTGTGTTAGCACGTTTGAGCTCCCGGAAGAGGTTTGTTCTCGTGCAGTTCGGTTGAGCTTCTGTTTATGTTCACTGATTAATGTTTATATGTGAATAAAAGCCTAAATTCAATCTGTTCATCATATAAAGCAATCAAGTCTCTTCAGAAAATTTCAATTCATATGGATTTGTTTTACGATCTCTTTATTAACTTTTTAAGCGTCAAAGTGGTAGTTGTGTAGTCTTACGGGTTTGGAACAACATGAGGATGAGTAATTAATGACAGAATTTCCATTTTTGGGTGAACTATCCCTTTAAGCTTTTATTTCTATTTTGATTTTCAAGAAATACAGAAAAATTGTAAAATACAATATATATTATATTGACCAGGTAAATAATAATACTTGATTACACCTGTTATTGGACACTTACAGAATAAATTAATCATTGGCCATTAGTTCACATGAATATGGTGTTCTACAATGGCATTGGTAAGCAAAAATATTTACTTTTGCATGATGCTGCATGCATGCATATAGGTGACTGCATAAAGCCCATAGACCACTGTTGAAGCATGAATTAAAGTCAGCAAAGCATCTTTTTAACTGTTCAGTTGAACAAAAACAGAACTGACCACAATCCAGTTATACGAGTGAATCTCATTCACATTTTTACTCCAACAAAGAAAAAAATTTGAAATTGTAATTTGCATAGAAAAAATCCTATTTTAGGACCATTAAGATTTTTTGCATTTTCATGACATTTAAGCATATTTTCCTTTCCTTATTCTCATTACCACAATTCATTTGTTTCAATTTTTTTTGTAATTCCCATTATTCTTGGTGATTCTATATTTGTACTACTGTAATACAGTATTTTTACTGTCATATTGGATAAAAGCATATATTACTAATTTTAAATTAAAATAGTAAAACATTATTTTCAGAGTCCTAAAATAGTTTTATTTTCATTATCATTACATTTGTTTTTTCTCTTTTTAAGGTACACTACCGTTCAAAAGTTTAGGATCAGTAATATTTTTTAAAAGAAGCCTTTTATGCTCAACAAGGCTGTATTTATTTGATCAAATACGGTAAAAAACAGTAATATTGTGAAATATTATTTAATTTAATTTAAAATAACTGTTTTCTATTTGAATATATTTTAAAATGTAATTTATTCCTGTGATAGCAAAGCTGAATTTTCAGCATCATTACTCCAGTCTTCAGTGTCACATGATCCTTCAGAAATCATTCTAACATGCTGATTTGGTGCTCAAGTAACATTTCGTATTATTACTTATGTTGAAAACCAAAAGTATTTACAGTTAATTTAATGCATAATGGTATCAATTTTAAAACAAAAAAAAACCTCCCAACTTTTTACCCAGACATGTTTTTAACAGGTTTCAAGAGATTCACCCGTACATGTCGTGATCATTTCTGAATAGAATCAGTTCATCTTGTTGGTGCTTGACCTTGCTGATTCTGAGTGTGTGTGCTGTTGTGTGGCAGGTGTTGAATCTTTTCCTGGCCTTGCTGTTGAGCTCTTTCAGTGCCGATAATCTCGCTGCCACAGATGACGACAGCGAAATGAACAACCTGCAGATCGCTGTGGGCCGAATACATAAAGGTATCGCACTGGTCAAGTCAACTTTGCGCCAGTTCCTCCAAAGCCTCTGCCTGGCCGGCTCCAAACCACGCGCACTAGATGAAGAGAAACCCCTTGACGACCTCCACAGCGACGGCAAGGAGAACTGCTTGTCCAATCACGCTCCGGTGGCCGTCGACCTCACTAAAGACTATCTGAAGGAGGGTTGCGTATCCCCTGGTAATGGGGTGGAAGGTCACGTAAAGTATGGAATTGAGGAGGGCGACTACATGTCGTTCATACACAATCCCAGCCTCACTGTTACAGTACCGATTGCGGTGGGAGAGTCGGACTTTGAAAATCTGAACACGGAAGATTTCAGTAGCGACTCGTCTGACGTCGAGGGCAGTAAAGAGGTAAGCCAGATTTCTATGACTAAACAGAAATTTCACTTTTAATATGCATGAAACAATTCTGAGTTTTTGTTTCAGTGTCGGAGAGAGTTGCTATGTAACATAATGTAAAAAAAAGTCATTTTAATGGTTTATTTTTATTAATTTAGGTTTGTTTGTAATTCATCAGGAGTCAATTTCTCTTTTCCTGTAGGGAACAAACAGTTGTGTTGAGTCATATTGCCATTGCATCATTCTCTGCTCAGAGCTACAGCCCATTACGTGTGTGTGTGTGTGTGTACGTGTGTGTTTTTACTGTGCCATGGGCTTCAGCGCAGTTTGACCCTGTTCATCTGCAGCTAGTTAAGACAAACCTCTGGGCATTGTAGCAGGTAGACTTAGTGAGTATACTCATTACATCAGTACACATTCTCATAAACATGCACTGTCTGGCACACACACAACCTCTCACACACTCTAATGTGTATTATTTACGACCAACTGAGCAGGCATGGCATCATGCATCCCAGACTATGAATGAGGCTGTTAAATTCAGCATCCTTGCCCAGGGTGAAATTGAGTATGCTTAACTGTCTGTATGTTTGTGTGTGCCTATTATTGTCTGGCTGTATGTGTGTGTTTGTATTCCAGCACATTTCCATGCTTTTCCAGCAGTACTGTCACTGTGCTTAAACTTTTCTCTCTCCCCTCTTCTAACTTGATCTATTTCTATATCTAATTTAAGTGGTTCAGTGTTGAAGTTGCAGACGTTATTATCCATGTTATGTGAAGTGTGTATCTCCTCTCTGTGTGTGACCTGTTATTGCAGCGTTATGACAGACGAACCCCAGGTTTTCTCTGAGAGAGCCCTGTAAGAGACTCACCTTCCTCCTCACCCACACTAACCATGGAGACTGCCTTTGTCATCTAAATCAGACCAAACTCTCGTCTCTCTCTCATTTTATCTCTCTTTTTGGATCGGATTGCCCTTTTGTTTTTCGTTTCTCAATGCCTGTGCCCTTCCCTCCCTCTTAAACAACCCTATTTTGCACCGAAGAGAGACAGCTGTCAACCTTTTTGTTTTGGTTTGTTGTTTTCTACATGACTTTGTGTTTCTGTTGTAGCACTGGGCTTCTTTGCAGTACCTTCAGTCATATGGAATGAGCAAGATCATCATTTTACATCAATAGCCCATCGAACATCTTTCTGTTACATTAGCTTGTATGTTTCGTTTTTTTTTTTTTTTGTTTGTTTGTTTTTGTACAAGCTATCAGTGAGCATTCAGACCTAAATTACCTGAAAGCAGGAAGCGGTTGAGTGTGCACGTGCGTGTGTGTGTGTGAGGAGAGGTGAGCTTTGAAAAACAGCAAACTTATTACTGTCAATGTAGAATTAGTCAATCTCTAAATGATCCATATTAGAATGAGGAAAGCTAGTTGATCCAGCTACAAGCTTATTACAAATAGTTTTTTTTTTTTAGTTTTTTTTTATAAACAACTGTTTTTAAAGGTTTATCTTAACTTGCATATACAAATTGTTTTTTAAATTTGAATAAAATGAAAACTAAAAGACTTTCAAATCACATGAGCCAATATTTTATTCACAATAGAACATAGATAACATAACAAATGTTTAAACTGAAAAATTTTACACTTTTATGCACAAAATGAGCTCATTTCAAATTTGATGCCTGCTACAGGTCTCAAAAAAGTTGGCACGGGGGCAACAAATGGCTTAAAAAGCAAGAAATTTTGAAAAGATTTAGCTGGGAGAACATCTAGCAACTAATTAAGTTAATTGATATCAGGTCTGTGACATGATTAGCTATAAAAGGGATGTCTTAGAGAGGCAGAGTCTCTCAGAAGTAAAGATGGGCAGAGCTGTGAAAGAGTGCGTAAAAACATTGTGGAATACTTTAAAAACAATGTTCCTCAACGTCAGATTGCAAAGGCTTTGCAAATCTCATCATCTACAGTGCATAACATCATCAAAAGATTCAGAGAAACTGGAGAAATCTCTGTGCGTAAGGGACAAGGCCGAAGACCTTTATTGGATGCCTGTGGTCTTCGGGCCCTCAGATGACACTGCATCACTCATCGGCATGATTGTGTCAATGACATTACTAAATGGGCCCAGGAATACTTCCAGAAACCACTGTCGGTAAACACAATCCGCCGTGCCATCTGCAGATGCCAACTAAAGCGCTATCATGCAAAAAGGAATCCATATGTCAACATGGTCCAGAAGCGCCGTCGTGTCCTGTGGGCCAAGGCTCAATTAAAATGGATTGTTTCAAAGTGGAAAAGTGTTCTATGGTCAGACGAGTCCAAATTTGACATTCTTGTTGGAAATCATGGACGCCGTGTCCTCCGGGCTAAAGAGGAGGGAGCCCTTACAGCGTGTTATCAGCGTTCAGTTCAAAAGCCAGCATCTCTGATGGTATGGGGGTGCATAAGTGCATACGGTATGGGCAGCTTGCATGTTTTGGAAGGCACTATGAATGCTTTCATTTCATTTTTTGTTGAAAGGTTTTAGAGCAACATTAAATGAAAAATACATCAAAGACAACCACGAACTCTTCAGCAGCTGGAAACCTATATCAGGCAAGAATGGGACCAAATTCCAAGACCAAAACTCCAGAAACCCAGAATGCCCAGACGTCTTCAAACTGTTTTGAAAAAAAGAGGAGATGCTACACCATGGTAAACAAGCCCCTGTCCCAACTATTTTGAGACCTGTAGCAGGCATCAAATATGAAATGAGCTAATTTTGTGCATAAAATTGTCAAATTTATCAGTTTAAACATTTATGTTATCTATGTTCTATTGTGAATAAAATATTGGCTCATGTGATTTGAAAGTCTTTTAGTTTTCATTTTATTCAAATTTAAAAAACGTCCCACCTTTTCCAGAATTCGGGTTGTAATTCTTTTTGAATATTATATTCATATTAGATGGCAGATTGTTATTTGCAAATATTATTGTCATATATTGCACTGTAAACTGCTGCAATAGTGGGAATCTGTCTTCATAGCAGTTCAAGGCATTGCTCAATCTGCTGAGGTGTGTAATTGCTAACTGCATTTATGTCATTTGTTGTTGCATATACAATGAGGAGGTTCTGCTCTGTTGGAACCAAGCCAATGGTTAATTTAGAAAGATATTTGATGATAACTTGACTTTTCGACTTCTGTGCCTCCTTACATTTGTCTGCCAATGAGACAGATCTATTCCTAATCGGATTTGAAGACATGAACTGGAAGTTAGGGAGTACCAGAGAGTAACAGGGGATTAGGAACCAAATCAGAATGTTTCACCCTTTAGACTTTAATCCATCAATTAGACTTGCTTTAGATCCAACATCAGAAAATATTTCAGATTAATGAGAGGCTTATTTAAAGCTTGGAGATTCTACAGTGAATCCATTCAGTGTGGGTCAGGGCAGCTCGTTCAGGTTTGCTCAGCCTCTTATATTCCTACTGTGATTAAAATGTTAGAGACATTCTGGAAGATTCTGAAATTGCACACCGCATGCTTACATCATTCCCCCGCGCCGCATTAGCTGGGTGCCACGGCAACCAGCGCTCCAGCTCAGTTTTAGACAGCATCCTCCTCTATGTATTTTTTTAGCCTCTTTCTGTTTCTCTGACTGACCGTTTTATCAATCCAGCGGCCGCAAAACCATCAGAAGGGTCAATATCTTTACGACCCACAGTTCTGTTAGGTTAAGAAGTACACTGTGGTCAGGAATACTTCATTATTATGTCAAATAATGAGTTCTTACCCACTACTTTTTAGGTGTACAATAACATATATTCTTAAATCATCAAATTTATTTATGGGAAAAGCTTTTGTGTTATTTTTCTGCACAATAATGAACCCCTTGAGTGTATTAAGGGTGAATATCGTTAGATAATTATGTCATCCAAGTAATTATGTTTTCCTAAGATGTTATTCCCATGTTAGGCTCCAGTTAAAGTCATTTTCCCCAATCAAAGCTAATGAAATGCTGTCTCAGACTTGGCGTGTGGCTCTGGTGTTAGTTAACGCTAATGCGGCTCCCCTCCTCTTCAAACTGACTGGCGGACCGAAGCTTGACCACTGCTTAACGGAATGGACTTCCAGCCTGTGTTTTCATGTCAATCAAGGGATTGCACTCAGTGGGGTGGGGTCATGTGATAATCTGAATCATGCCAAACCAAATGTATTGGGATTATCCAATAGAAACCATTTATTTTTGGAAGGGGTGGGGAAAGGTAAGGGGTTGACATTTGCACTGGACATGAAAATACTCAAATCACTCAACATTTGATGACAAGATCACAAGCTTGGATGAGAAAAAAATGCACCTTGAGAAACAAAAAAACATGCATGAGGAAGGAATGAAGGCACATCAAATGTACCCACAGCTGACTGTGAGATTATACAGTGAAGCCAGAGACGTTTGTCTTCATGCCTGGCTGCTAATTAGAAAATCAATTCACTGAATCAAATCAATCTCTAAATCCACCGGCTTGTAGGTACTTTTGAATGATCTGAAACTGCATGAGACTGAGAACAACTGCAAAAGTAATCTGGACGAGATGGTGTGCTTCAGCCAAGTCTAATTTTGTGCGTGTGTGTGTGTGTGTGTTTGCTTTCTTGTGTCTAATTGTGTGGCTGCATGGATGCCTGTGTAGAAGCTGCCTGTTGATGCGGTTCTCAGTTCCTCAGAGGGGAGCACAGTCGATATACGACCCCCTGGAGAGGGGGCGGAGTCCGTCGAGTTGGAGCCAGAAGAGTCCCTGGACCCAGAGGCCTGCTTTACAGAAGGTGTGTGTGTGTGGTTCAGGTATTCCCTACATTATGGGGACAAAATGTCCCCACAAGGATAGTAATAACAGAAATTTTTGATTTTGTGGGGACATTTTTTGGTTCCCATGAGGAAAACGGCTAAATCATACTAAATATAAGAATATATAGTTTGCACAGTATATCATTATGTCAATGGAAAGTCCCCATAAAACATGGAAACCCAACATATCCAGCTTGTTTGGCTGTAAAGAAAGATCTCTCTTTACCTTATTAATACACATTCAAGATTTTATTCATGATGATTCACTAGTGCATGTTTTTTCAAACATGATAACTTGCTTTGCCTTTGAATCAGGTTTTTTTTTTTTTTTTTTTTTGGTTGATGATGGGCTGTGCCAGGCCATTTTAGGCCATTGTTGTTGGTAATACAGCCTTTCTAAATTATTGCCCATAGTTAACGCTCTAATGCCAGTTAATGTTAATTAGAGAAAACAGCATTACTATTGGCATACGTCACAATGGTCTTGTGGGTGAATTGACCCTCAGCCTATACATACTGGTCAAGGGGGCAGTAACACTCCTCAATCAACTGAAAACATGCCACCTGACTTCATTGTGGTTTTGGAATGGCCATTTAGGATCAATTTCTAATTAGTCCCAGCTTTTTTCACCTTTAATGTTCTCTTTCACTCTGAAATGCAGTTACAAAATGAGTTGTGAGTACTGCATTGATTTTTAAGGGGAGCATAGCTTGGAAAACCAGATTTATTTGCTTTTCTTACGAAAAAGATTTAAAGGCACTAGAGTATGTAAGTACTAATATACTCAATCTCCCTCTCTAGTCCATTCATTGTAACAATGCTGAAAAATTGGCTCATTTAGAAACATAAATATGAGCACATTAACATACACTACCCTTCAAATGTTCACTGTCAGCAAGATTTTTTTTTTTTTTTAAAGAAATCAATACTTTTATTCAGCATAGATGCATTAAATGAATCCAATAAACACAGTTCTTTTGAACTTTTCTATTTATCAAAGAATCTTGAAAAAAAAGCATCATGGTTTCCACAAAAATATGAAGTAGCTCAACTGTGTTTAACACTAATAATGCTAAAAATAGTTTCTTAAGCACCAAAATCCTTGAGGGAAAATGCTTTAAAAACTACAGTTCGGCCCCTTTATGTCATACTGTATATAGTACCAAAGCAAGACTTCTAGTATTGAGTTTTTGGGAGAGTGGACTTTTTATACTGAGCTCAATTGTTATGCTGTCCATCCACATTAAGTGACTTTTCTCTGTATCTTTTGCTCAGGCTGTGTGATGAGGTTTCAGTGCTGTCAGGTCGATGTGGAGAAGGGAAAATGGAAGAGTTGGTGGAATCTCAGGAAAACCTGCTTCATCATTGTAGAGCACAACTGGTTTGAGTCCTTTATCATCTTCATGATTTTACTCAGCAGTGGAGCATTGGTGAGCACCCACACACACTATATACTCACCCACTCTCAACCGTCCCAGTCTTTATTACAAACATTTAACAAGTAAATTCGTTGCTGTTTGTGTGTGTTCAGGCTTTTGAGGATATTTACATCGAGCAGCGTAAGACGATAAAGACAGTGTTGGAATATGCAGATAAAGTCTTCACATACGTCTTTATTTTGGAGATGCTTCTGAAGTGGGTTGCTTACGGCTTCGCCAAATACTTCACCAATGCTTGGTGCTGGCTTGACTTCCTGATTGTTGATGTATGTATGGGCCTTGTATATTGCTTTGCAACTATACAGTATGTGTGTGTAAGTGCATAGTGTGTGTTCTCTGGATGTGAACACATGCATGTTCCCTACATGAATGGATGCATGTGTTTGTTTTGCAGGTGTCGTTGGTGAGTTTGGTAGCAAATGCTCTTGGTTACTCTGAACTAAGTGCCATTAAGTCCCTGAGAACTCTGCGTGCTCTTAGACCTTTGAGAGCATTGTCACGCTTCGAGGGAATGAGGGTAAGACACTCACACAAACACACTTAAGCATCATGTATGCTGTGATTTAACCAAGTAAGACATGTTCCTGGATGCCTAATCTTATTTCTAACATTACAGAGTAATGATTGGGTGTTAGTGATGTAATGATTCACATTAGTTACACTTATGGTTAAAATTCTGTATGTTCTCTATTTGGTACATTGCTATTACTGTAGAAGTGCACCGATTAGAAATTTTGAGGCTAATATGATAACCAATATTTTAGTCAGAAATTAAGATTTAATTCATTGTTACATTCATTTATAGTTAAGTTTAACTACTTTTACAATGTTAAAGGGTTAGTTCACACAAAAATGAAAATTCTGTCATTATTTACTCACCCTCATGTCGTTCCACACCCGTAAGACCTTCGTTCATCTTCAGAACACAAATTAAGATATTTTTGATAAAATCCGATGGCTCAGTGAGGCCTCCATTGCCAGCAAGATAATTAACACTTTCAGATGCCCAGAAAGCTATTAAAGATGTATTTAAAACAGTTCATGTGACTACAGTGGTTCAACCTTAATGTTATGAAGCGACGAGAATACTTTTTGTATGCCCAAAAAAATAAAATAACGACTTTATTCAACAATATCTAGTGATGGGTGATTTCAAAACACTGCTTCATGAAGCTTCGAAGCTTTACGAATCTTTTGTTTTGAATCAGTGGTTCGGAGTGTGTATCAAACTGCCCCCAAGTGGCGAACCATTGTTAATTATCTTGCTGGCAATGGAGGCCTCACTGAGCCATCAGATTTGATCAAAAATATCTTAATTTGTGTTCCGAAGATGAATTAAGGTCTTACAGGTGTGGAACGACATGAGGGTGAGTAATTAATGACAGAATTTTTTATTTTTTGATGAACTAACCCTTTAACATGAGCATGTAATTGCAGAGAAATGGAAATTAAATGGAAATAGACATATTTTCTAAAGGCATGTTATAGATCTTACTGTGAACAATTCATCTGTGCATTTTTAAAAATGTTTTGACCCTTGAATCAAAAAGTCATAACTTGATCTTCTGGTGAAAATGACAGACTTCTCTCTGTTGCCATGTGCACAGGATCCCAGCAGGTCCTTAAAAAGTTTAAATTGTAGTTTTATCAAATTTAGGGTAATAAAAAGTCTTAAATATCTTAAATGGTATTAGAAAAATCCTAATTACATACCTGCAAACTCCAAAGTGGTGAAAAAGGTGACATGTTTACAACAAAGTAAATAGTAGTAGGGGGGTCTGGGGGCATCCTCCCCCATGAGAAAATTTTCGTGATTTTAACATATACAGTAAACTAAGCATTCTGGTGCACTCCCACAAGAAAATAAATGGAAAAAACAACATTTGCTTCAAGTAAAAAAAAATAAATAAATAAAAAATGTATTGACACTAGGGCTGGGCATTGACACAAATTTCACAATTGGATTAGATTTTGATTCAGAAGCTTGCGATTTGATTTAGATTTGATTACCTTCAATTCAATATTGATTAATTTGGGGCCTATCAGGTACAGTGCATGGCAAATTTCCTCAAAGAAAAAATATCTCTCAACTAATGCTGTAAACTATACAGAGAACCACAGCTGGTACATTATTATAATATTAAAGGTTAAAATTAATTGATTTGTAAGCTACTTACATATAAATTACACATAAAGAAGTTTTTATAATAACGTTATAATACATTTTTAATGACATAATTATGTTTCTACTTGTTTTTAATATCGGCCTAAACATTTAAATGGTGGCCGTCATAAAACGGTTTCATACATTCAGTATTGAAGCACATGTTAAGTATATGAATATGCAATGGCCTATATTCACAGTGGAGATATATCAAAATGCTCCTCTCTAAGTTCATTTTTGTAGCTGACTAACAAGTTTTTTGACATAGAACGGCTTTTCTGAGGTAAATGTTACGGTACATTTTTACAAGCTATTTTATTGGCGCTTTTCAGCGGTTGAAACAATCATTGATCGAATTAATGTTACATATGACATGATACTGATTTCAGTACTGGATCTTTCAACATACCTTCGGTATTCATTCATCCTACGTCCATTCATGTATATTTTGTGTTGTAAAGCGGAAGAGATGATCGGTTCACGTGCGCTCTGCCTCTGTTTGAACTGAAGCGCTACAGCGATGTGTCAGTCACACCACAGAGCGCCAAAAAAGATCACGACAGCTCGAGAGACGTTTATGGTCTCACTTCAGCCTATGGGAAAGTAGCCCATTTTTGATTTATTGTGCCTGCAAACTCACCCTGACACCCCCTAACCCCGAAAAAAAAAAAAAAAAAACTCTTCGGATCTACACGATTCACATAAATTACATATTTTGATTCAAAACGGAGAATTTCGCCGAAAAGCGACTAGTTTGCAGGTATGTAATTATCGTTTGAAGAGGTCTTAAATTTGGGGGCTTCACCTCCATTCACAAACCCTCTCCCATGGCCTCATGGGATAGTAAAGTATCCATCGAATCTCGCCAGAAGTAGTAGGTCATCCAGGTATTTTTTGCCTACTCTTTATGTACTGTGAATTCAGACATACTTCTTTTGTCACATAACTGCTTTTCTCCTACAATATAGGAGGAAAGTATACGATTTCAAGTGCAACCTACGCATGCTGCACACGTCAAAAAAAAAAAAAAAAAAAAAAATCGAAAGCCAAAACATTTTGATCACCCGCTGGTGGCTGGCTGCAGTATAGGTCATAAACTCACCCTCTCCATGTAATCAAATGGGATGTGAGCCAAAGAAAAATCAAACTACACTTCAAAAAAAAAATTTCAGAAGAGTTTCTGTAATTTTAGGTTCATCGCAGTGTTGTCCCTGGACCAATGAAAATGTTGATCCTGGAACATGTCCTACTTGAGAAAAGCATGTTAAGCAGCATGCTCTCATTCAAAAATTTTTAAGTGTTGTTGGGAAGATGTGGCCCTCTTGCATGCTGTTGGTGAATCTTAATGAGGACATCCTATTTACATGAATAAGTGAATATTGTATGTTGATTGTAGTATTTTTAGACTTTTCTCTTTAGTGTGCATGCCTCTCTGCATGTGCTTTGGTGAGAGCTCTCTGATCTATTCTGATGATTCTGTGGTGGTTGTTGTGTTGTTTGTGACTTGACCTTACATTTCTTTCTCTGTTATGTGTCTCTTTTCATTTGCAGTAAACAAATGTTGTGACGTCATCGTGTCTCCACAAGGTTTTTTTCTGTTTTCATTTTTTGTTTTTTCCACATTTTGGTAGCTCAAAAGATGTGTGATACACCCTCTGCAAGATGTTTATGTTAAGACATTATGTTCTATAAACAAAACTGTAGTGGGTTAATAATTAGAAATAATTAGGTATTAGATATGAATAAGGCAGATTGAATCAGAAATCAAATTGCTGTCAAACTGACACATTAGCCATTGTTCAATTACTCCTTTTTATTAACTAATCGGTCTTAATGTAGAATAAAATAGGCTTAGCTTTGCTATTCTTTGCTAAACCCTCTAAAACTCAACTTGTCATTTCCCAGAATTGTATTATCTTAATCTATGGAAATGATTTAGCTTTTATTAGAACGTAAGCCATACATTATAGATGTTTAGGAAGTTCATTGTAGTTTCCGCAGCTCTTGTGTGGTTAGCAAGAGTTTCTGAGCGTGACGTGAATATAAGCTAAGGTATTTGTATGTGACGTGATATATTTCTTTTTTTCTAGGTTGTAGTGAATGCCCTGCTGGGAGCCATACCTTCCATCATGAATGTGCTGCTGGTGTGTTTGATCTTCTGGCTGATCTTCAGCATCATGGGGGTGAACCTCTTCGCTGGGAAATACTACCATTGCATTAATATCACCAACGAAGAAATGATTCCCATCAGTGTGGTCAATAACATGTCCAATTGCCTTGCCCTCAATGATACGGCACGCTGGAAAAACGTGAAAATTAATTTCGATAACGTGGGAGCCGGATACCTGGCACTACTGCAAGTGGTGAGTGAGCTGAACTCGTGACCCAGACTGTGATTTATGTTAAGTATGAGGTTGTCTGTTGTAGTATATTTACACAATTTATTGATTACTGATATTGATTTTGTTCTCTTCCACAAGGCCACATTTAAAGGATGGATGGACATCATGTACGCAGCTGTGGATTCTCGTGATGTAAGTGTTTCTCTTCATTGTAGTGGACAGATCTTTAAAAGCCATTTTTAATTATTCAGGTTGCAATGTTACTTTCAAACCACCTTTGACTCTTATAGTCCCCTATCACTTGTATTCTTGTTTTGAAGTAAACATAAATTAATTTAAAAAATCTTAATATTTGTGATTTAACAATTAATGAATCAATGGGATAAAGAATATTTTTGCATGGAAAATCTCACATATCCTTTAGTTTTGTTTGAGTACAATACATAGACAACTGTGGTCAGTTTTTTTGGTGTACTAATGCAGATTAAGTTACTTGTAATGCACATCAGTAGTGTGAATGTGTAATAAAATACAACATTTTCTTGTTCTTGCAGGTGGAGCTGCAGCCTGACTACGAATCTAACCTTTACATGTACCTATACTTCGTCATCTTCATTATCTTCGGCTCCTTCTTTACCCTTAACCTCTTCATTGGTGTCATCATCGATAACTTCAATCAGCAGAAGAAAAAGATAAGTATTTAAACTGATGGAGGTGAATTTAAACTTTAATATAATGTAAGATGCAGTTTTGTTAAGACCTTAGTTATCATTGTTTGTGTTTGAGGAATATTAAGCATATTACAATATGAAGCCTCAAATCAACCTCTGCGATTTTCAGTTTACTTTCAAAGAGACGTAATGTGATATGTACACAGTCTGTGGTTTTGTTTAGTGAGCACAATGGTACCTTATTGAACTGGTTTTGTTTATAAAACACACAATGGTTGTCCATTGAGAGATAAATAGAACCTGGTATGGGCTGAACTGCCTCTGACATTTTCTGAGGTTCACAGGTGAAAAAACTGGTTGCATTATGTTTGCGTTGTGACATATAATGAAACAATGGTTGTAACCAGTCTTCTTCATTTGCTCTTTACCTTGGAGGTCAGGATATCTTCATGACAGAAGAACAGAAGAAATATTACAATGCCATGAAGAAACTGGGATCTAAGAAGCCTCAAAAGCCAATTCCTAGGCCTACGGTATGACACACACAGCTCACTCCCACAGACTGTCACACTAGGGTTATAAGAACGTCCATTGTTTTTATTAAAACAAAATTAATCAGCATTATTTTCTTTATATGACATATATATATATATATATGATCATTTCTTTGTACTTCCCTCTAGAACAAGTTTCAAGGCATCGTCTTTGACTTAATCACCAAACAAGCCTTCGACATTGTCATTATGATCCTGATCTGCTTGAACATGGTGACCATGATGGTGGAAACTGACGACCAGACAGAGGAGATGGATGATATTTTGTACTGGATAAACCTGGTTTTCATCGTCCTCTTCACCGGAGAATGTGTGCTCAAGATGATCTCCCTCCGGCACTACTACTTCACCATTGGCTGGAATGTGTTTGACTTTGTAGTGGTGATTCTGTCAATTGTTGGTAAGATATTCTTTGAGGTTCTACAGACATTTACTATCATAAAACTATCATAACACTTTGAGGATTTAGGCCAACAACATACTTTATGTAAATATCATGTACATGTTGTTCCTTCATTACAGTAAAGGTGCAGTCACATATACAGTTGTTTGGCAAATTTTTGCAGATGAAATCTAGTCATTTCAATAGGAATCCATTTGATCAGGAATTTCGCGCGAGGGCAAAAGATTTAACTGATTCAGTTCCGTCATTGGGCACCGGAAGCAAAAAAATGTGGGTGGATCCTCCCCCAGAAAAAATTTACTGGAGAAGATGCCATTTCCAGTATTCTGGTGCCTTTTAATTAAACAAGTAAGGGATAATCTACGGCTAGCTGTGCATTAAATGATTTTAATGCACAGCTAGCCTTTAAAATGGTTTAATGCACAGCTAGCCATGGATTATCCAGCTTATTTCGTGGTCATTTTATTGTTAATGATGTTTGCAGTGGAGTTTAATTTATTAGGGCATTCCTGAAGTGGAATGGATTTGACTGACGGTGCTCTGAAAAGTGAACAGACATGCGCTGAATTGGAAATGGTAAAAAAAAATTTTGCAGAATGTGACTGCAACATAATTGATCTGAAAGAGTAAACTGGCCAAAGAAGACAGTTTAGGCCAGGGATGAAGAACGTCAGTCCTGGAGAGCCACAGTCCTGCAGAGTTTTGCTTCAACCCTAATCAAACACACCTGAACAAGCTATTCAAGCTCTGATGTTTTACTAGAAAGCTACAGGCAGGTGTGTTTTTATCAGGGTTGGAGCTAAACTCTACAGGACTGTGGCTCTCCAGGACCGGAGTTCACCACCCCTGGTTTAGGCTAATGTCTGCATTAGTTATATATGATTACCTTGCAGTAATGCTGAAAATGCAACAATGCTAGAAGCATTTACCATAATGTACTGTATTTGTGTAGAGTATGCTTTGACCCTACCTCAATAGTGTGTTGTATAAAAATTATGGATTCCTGAGATCACTTATTGGACTTATGTTTTTTTCTTTTTCTTTTTTGTCAGGCATGTTCCTCTCTGAGATGATTGAGAAATATTTTGTATCGCCAACCTTATTTCGAGTCATCCGACTTGCCAGAATCGGTCGCATTCTTCGTCTCATCAAAGGCGCCAAAGGCATTCGTACCCTCCTGTTTGCCTTGATGATGTCACTTCCTGCCTTGTTCAATATTGGCCTCCTTCTCTTCCTGGTCATGTTTATCTATGCCATCTTTGGAATGTCCAACTTTGCCTATGTGAAGAAAGAGGCGGGGATTGATGACATGTTTAACTTTGAGACATTCGGGAACTCGATGCTTTGTCTGTTCCAGATCACCACTTCTGCAGGATGGGACGGCCTCTTGGCGCCCATCCTGAACAAGCAAGATCCAGATTGCGACAGCGAAACAGAGCACCCGGGCAGCTTGTACCGCGGCAACTGTGGAAACCCCTCGGTCGGCATCTTCTTCTTCGTGAGCTACATCATCATCTGCTTCCTGATTGTGGTGAACATGTACATCGCTGTGATCTTGGAGAACTTCAGTGTAGCCACAGAGGAGAGTGCCGAACCGCTCAGCGAGGATGACTTTGAAATGTTCTACGAAGTCTGGGAGCGATTCGACCCCAATGCTACGCAGTTCGTGGAGTACAACAAGCTTTCTGACTTTGCAGATGCTCTGGATCCTCCGTTACGCATCGCCAAGCCAAACAAGATCCAGCTCATTGCCATGGACTTGCCCATGGTCAGTGGGGATCGCATCCACTGCCTGGACATCCTGTTTGCCTTTACCCTGAGGGTACTGGGAGAGGAGGGTGAGATGGATGCCCTGAGGGGACAAATGGAGGATCGTTTCATGGCCTCCAATCCCTCCAAAGTCTCCTACGAGCCTATCACGACAACCCTCCGGAGGAAACAGGAGGAGATGTCAGCCTCTGTCATTCAAAGGGCCTTCCGACGGTACCGCATAAGGCAAACAGTAAAGAAGGCCTCTAAAGCGTATCGGCAACAGCTGCAGGACGGGGTCGTGCATATCCCGGAGAAAGAGGTGCTTGTCATTGGAAAGTTTCAAGAGAACTCTGCATCGGACAAAACGGATATGACTCCCTCTTCTGCCTCTCCACCATCTTATAACAGTGTGGCCAAGTCAGAGAAAGACAAATATGAAAAAGAGAGGAGAGAGAAGGAGGACAAAGCAAAAGATGCAAGGGACAGAAAAAAATGAATGAGGGATTGAAACAGAGACTGTTCTTTTCAACTGAGACACTGTTTACAGAGCGGAACGCAAGCACCGAGGGGCAATTCACCTCAAGCGGTTTTGGAACTAATGCCAAACTGAGTGTGTGTGGGGCGGAGTGTGTGTATGTGCGTGTGTCTAGACTATTGTGTGCGTGCCCACCGAGCTAGCCTTAGGGTGCATTTATGGTGTTGACGGAAAGCGTTCATTCAAGGACAGTGCCACGACGAACACACGCACACACACACGCTCGAGTATGACTGTTGAATCCCTAAAGACATTGGTGTGAAACAAAATGGCAAGTATAGAGTGGTGTGTGAGTTTGTCTTTTAGTTTTGAGTGTTGTCACACAATCCTGAGGACTAAAAGAAACTGTTATAGTCATCAGTAGCTAGTGCTAACACTACCGCTGGTGTCTTTCTTATTGAATGGCGTATTATATACCTGCACATTTTTGTTAGCTCATTTTTTTAATCATGTTGAACTTTTCTACTCATAGGTTTGATTGTCTAAACTACTTCATTTAAGGGCACGTCTGTGGAGGGGCTGGGGAATGTCGGTCATATCCGGTAGTGAATTATCTGAACGCTCCTATAACAGGACCTCATTTACTTTAGCGTTAGCGTATGCCGAACAAACCACACACACACACACACACACGTTTATATATATATATACCAGTAGGTTCCAAGTGCTACAAAATCAATCACTCAGTAAGCTGAGAGCAGAATGCTACTGTACTAATCAGGACTTTAACACATAGAATGTTTTTTTATTATTTATGGATGGAGATGTAGACCTGTCTGCACTGCCTTACTGAACACAAAAATGGATTGATTGAACGCAATCTTCCACTGTTAATAGCAGAATGAGCCAAACTCAGTGAATTTGTCAAAATGTATCTGATTCAAAAATGCTGATCAATGTTTTGGGTTCAATGCATGTTAAGCTCAATTGACAGCATTTGTGTCACTATAAGGCACTTACAATGGGAGTAAAAATGATGTGATATAAAAATGGTTAAATGACAATAGATATTAAAATACACACTGTTTACAACCACATGTATAGTAGAGCCACAAAACTATTATACTATTAAATATTATGTACAAATATTATATAGAATACATGAGACTAGTGTGATATAACTGCTTACTAATCTTGTCTGTTATCTTTAAAATCTGTTATCATGATAATGCTAGTAAAGCCTGTAAACTCAATAAAATTTTGCACAATATCTGCACAAAGACACCAAGAAGGAAGGTGAGGCGTTGTACCAAATTACCAGATTTTTCAGTTATTTCTATCTCAAAGGGTTAGTTCACCCAAAAAATGAAAATTCTCTCAATGTTATGAAGCGACGAGAATACTTTTTGTGCGCCAAAAAAACAAAATAATGACTTTTTTCAACAATATCTAGTGATGGGCGATTTCAAAACACTGCTTCATGAAGCTTCACAAATCTTTTGTTTCGAATCAGTGGTTCGGAGCGCGTATCAAACTGCCAAAGTCACGTGAACCATTGAAATTTCGAAACGTTTTGAAACACTTATGAAGTAACGAAGCCTCGTTTACTGAAATCACGTGACTTTGGCAGTTTGATACGCGCTCCGAACCACTGATTCGAAACAAAAGATTCGTGAAGCTTCACGAAGCAGTGTTTTGAAATCGCCCATCACTAGATATTGTAGAAAAAAGTCATTATTTTGTTTTTTTTGGCGCACAAAAAGTATTCTCATCGCTTCATAACATTAAGGTGAACCACTGTAGTCACATGAACTGTTTTAAATATGTCTTTAGTACCTTTCTGGGCATCTGAAAGTGTTAATTATCTTGCTGTCAATGCAGGCCTCACTGAGCCATCAGATTTTATAAAAAATATCTTAATTTGTGTTCTGAAGATGAACGAAGGTCTTACGGGTGTGGAACGACATGAGGGTGAGTAATTAATGATAGAATTTTCATTTTTGGGTGAACTAACCCTTTAAAGGGGCCACATCCTATATTTTTTCTGTGCGTCTAATCAGAAGTTGTTTATTACGTCTTTACCTGACACCTTGTGCAAACAACACGTTTCTGGAATAGCAAAAACCACAATAAAAAAAATATCTTACTACAAAAATTACTTTTAAGTTCTCAAATAATGATTATTTTTTATATATTATTTATTATTTCCTTTCACATAAGATTTAATGTAACTGTTTTATCAAAAATATGAGTTGTACATCTTGGCATGCAAACCCTTCAGATGCTGACACAGTTTACTTCTATTGGTAGTGTCTTACTCTAACCTTGATTCTTATTTTAGGGACTTTATTTCCGATGGTAATCAATATTATGCAACAAATGCTGTTCATTGAAGCCTAAACATTCTTTTAATTTGTACACCACAGATGATGGCGAATACAAGACACGTATCCATTCCACCCCTCCGTGAAACGACCGCAATGTTAACAGACTTCGGATAGCCTGAATGTACACTCACTGGTGAACGTGATAGGAAACGGCAATGTAACCCTACTGAATGTCTCTGTGCCAGACAGCCACATGTCTCACCTCCTCATTTTATTTTGAACAAAAAGAAAGAAAGAAAGAAAAAAAAAACCATGCATAGATCTTCCAGATCTAATACCATTCCGTGCATAGGTGCAGGTCAACCTGTCAGTGGATGTCTACTGAAAAACAATTTTCCTCGTTTTGAAGTTCAATGTCTGTCGCCGAGCAACAGCAACACCCTGAGTTCAGCTGAATAATACAATTACGACATGAGCTCTTCTGTTGAATTAGTGGTGGTGATTTTGTATGTATATACTGGCACGCTGTATCTCACCTCTGTACTCAACTCTGTAGAGGAGCACTTTTACACGCCACTTAAACTGTCATTTGGATGCATGTGATCAGTGTGTGAGAGGTGTACGTGTGAGTGTGAAAGAGAAAAAGAATATGAGAGATCTATATGTGTGTTTTGACTATGTACTGGGGCCACCATCGATGTGCTTTATTCTCATTTTCTTTATTGTTTATAATGTAAATAGTAGTTTCAAGCTCATGTTATTGTTTTGTTTTTTTAAATTGATTATTTTGTTTACATTTTTTTGCACAGTGCTACATGTGAAGGCCAGGTCCTGGTTTTAAATGTACATAAAAATTTATGAAGCAATCAGTGGTCGTCATATTTCATTCGTAGTGTGGTAGTAAACTGCATGCACTATATTAACCAATTACATGGTGACGTTATTTTAAAAGCCAAAAGAATAAAGATCATATTTTTTGTACCAAAGTTAAACTTATTATATTCGTTATTACACACTCTGAAAGTACATTGCAAATATAATTTCGTGAGAGAATCATGGCAGAGAAATACGTACTTTTTGTTGGGTTACTTGAAAATGTTTATGATTTGCAATCGTGTACCTTTTGTTTTGAATGTGCAATATGAATTGATTTCCTCTGAAGCGGAGCAGAATTTGCAGACATCCACTGTAGTTTTCCAAAATAAAGCACATTTTGGGAAACCAGTAACTGAAAAGCCTAAGACAGTTATTTTGGAAATGTTTTTTGTCAAATAAGCAGCATTTGTCTCCGGTCTATCGGCTGTATTGGTATATTTGTGCCATTCAAAAATTAATAAATAATCCAAATATAACAAATAGATATCAGTCGATATAGCCATTATTTTGTGAACATTTAAGAATGTACCCACTTCACCTCTGGACATCACAAATTGCTGAGAAGAGAAATGGAAGGAGGTATAGAAGAGAGGTAAGAACAGGAGTGGGTCTAAATTTAGTCTGTTGGGTGAGATTAACTGCTGCAATCATCCTTCTAGTACTGCTAGACTCCTGTTTTAACACAGAACCAAGACTGAGTGTGTGTGTGTGTGTGTGTGTGTGTGTGTGTGTGTGTGTGTACATGGAGGAACACTCTGCAATCAGGACTGACCCTGCTGGAGTGCCTTTCTTCCTGTTGCCTGGCAACCTGACATCACAGTACACCCTTCAGTGATTGATCACACAGCATCTACCCATAGTGCTCTGGGGTTTTCAGCAGGCTTTCCCCAACCAACACCCCTCATTCTCAGTGTCTCTCATCCCCTCTCTCCCACACTCACTCATTCACGTTTTCTGTTCAGTCATAGAGAGAGACACAGGCTCACGTTTCCTGATGTCACACTGTCCCTGTCGGATTCTTGTGAGAAGAGCTGTTTATTTTAGTCTTTTCTGGTGAGGTCTGGTACAGGAGATGACGTTGCTTCGTTTATGTATGAGCTGATAAGGTTTTTTATGATCTAAAAGTGCGTTTGTTTGTCCATCATTTTTGTCCAAATCAAATGAATCAAAAAACAGAAAAATACTGAAGGATAACATCAGAGATGCATAGATTAATATCCCCACCAATTCAAGCTAAAAAACAAAATAGAGGGTGGGGTTGGTGAGTGACTGACACTGGTACCATAGCCAGATTTCAATAGTCTCATTCTAAATAGTCCAAGGCGCCCTCTTGTGGTTGAATGATGGGTACACATGTGTTGTATGATCGACGTTTGCCCTTCACAAGCAAACGTGGCGTTGCACCACATGAGCAGGGAGAGTTTTTAATCATTTCTGTTTTAAAGGGGCCATAGCCTGCACTTTTTTAAAAAAATTTTTTTTTTTTTTATCATGTTTCGATAAAGTGATAAAGTAATTTTTTTTCGTTTTCAGTAAATAGTCAGTGAAAGAAAATAGTCAGGTTTAGAAAATGCTGATGGTCAACCTCAGGTAAATTACACTGTTTGAGTTTCACCATTTTAAGGAATTCTCCATTTTTGTAATCAGGAAAGTCATGTACTAATAATGCACAAGAAATATGGGACACTGATATTGTATTACGTTTTAGGTAATTCAATTTGTCACTTAAGAAATTCTGTTTTACTACAATGAATTGGATTTTTAATTGTGCAAGAGGTCAAAAACTCGATATTGTCAGGGGTTGATGTGTTTAATTTATTTTCTTGGTATGTATTTAATATCAAGTATTAGATATTTTTGCATCTAAATCTCAGGATTATGATTTTTTTTTTTTTACTAAAGATTAATAACAAAACTAATGGGACACCAAAGTATACTGTATTTGTGGAAATGTGCCTGTGAATGTGGTCAGTTGAGCACATAGACTTATAACCATAATTAAAGTTATAGCCTACATCCTGAAATCTTTATGTGTATAAAAAACTTCAAAGGAAGCCTTTATTAGGGCTTGCATCTTTGTATAATATTACGTTCATGTCATAGTGGACATGAAATGGACAGCAAAATCGCTATCTTAAGAAAGTCTTTCTTAAAGGGTTAGTTCACACAAAAATGAAAAACTTCTCATAAATTACTCACCCTTATCTTCAAAACACAAATGAAGATATTTCAAATGAAATCTGAGAGATTTCTGTCCCTCCATTGACAGTCCACCCAACTTCTTTCTCACAAAGAAACTATAAGAACAAATCTCATTGGTTCTTGTAGAAGGTTCTTTTTTAATGGCTCTGGTTCAAACATGCTGCATTACACACGAGAATGAACCTCATTGGTTCTCGCACATCAAGCAAGTTTGTTTGAGCTTCTGTTTCTGATGTGTGCAATGTAAAGCGAATAAAAGTTTATCATATAAAGCGATCGTGTCTCTTCAGCAGAATTTTTTTTATGAACTTTTTGAAGCATCAGAATTCATTTAAAATAACTTACAGGTTTGGAACGACATGAGGGTGAGTAATTGATGACAGTTTTTTTTTTCTCCTCATTTTTGGGTGAACTAACCCTTTGTGAAAAAGAAGTACACTTCAGCATAAGCCTACTTGCACTTAATACAGAAATAATATACTTTAAAGGAATATACTTGTATGCAAACTTAGTGTAATTTTTTAGACAGTTAACTGTCATATTATTTACAATTAAATGAAGACGTATTAGTTAAAATGTTTTATTAAATATAGTTAGTTGAACTTAAGAGTACTTTTATGACACACTTAAAGAGTTAGTTCACCCAGAAAAAAATTTCTGTCATTAATTACCCACCCTCATGTCGTTCCAAACCCGTAAGACCTTCGTTCATCTTTGGAACACAAATTAATATATTTTTGATGAAATCCAAGAGGTTATTCAAACGTGACTACAGTGGTTCAACCACAGTGTCGGCCAATACTGAGTTGGCGTTCTGACGCACTTGATGTAAACAGCGTAGGAGAATGACAGGGAAGAGAAGATATTGTTGAATAAAGTCATTATTTTTGTTTTTTGCGCACAAAAAGTATTCTCATCACTTCATAACATTAAGGTTGAACCACTGCAGTCACATGGACTATTTTAACGATGTCTTTACTACTTTTCTGGAACTTGAATGTGGTACTTACATTGCTTTCTATGGAGGATAAAAAAAAAAATAAAAAAAACCCTCTTGGATTTCATCAAAAATATCTTAATTTGTGTTCCGAAGATGAATGAAGGTCTTACGGGTGTGGAACGACATGAGGGTGAGTAATTAATGACAGAATTTTCATTTTTGGATGAACTAACCCTTTAAGTGGGAATTAGGTAATTTTTTTTATGTAATTTCATAATTCTATTGTTTTTAATGGTAAACTACAATATACTTTAATGTCATTTCAATTGAAAATTGTAGTGTCATGTATTTAAATATGTAATTACACATTTTATAAAGTTTAAGTTGTAATTTTGTATTTAAAATACTTTAATTGTAATATAAAATAACACACTACAGTTAAAATTATAATCAAGTATTTTACATGTACTTTCGTTTGTTCACATCAAAACAAGCATAGTTCATTAAAGCACAACAAAAGATTATTAAAATATAATGATCTAAAATTCACTTTTTAAGTAAAACTTTTAATTTGACATTATTACATTACAAAGTGCACTTTTTAATAGTTAAGAATCATAGTCATGAAAGTGTAATCTCTTTAAGTAGCCTTTTATGTCATTAATATTACATTATCTATCAATTAAGAGCCCTTCTTTTTCACAAGGGTTTATTGTATGCTTGTGTAAATGTGTGAGCTCCTAAATGTGTGTGTGGCTCTTTAAATGCTGTGAGTAACTGCTTCTGAATGTCACCAGCTCAATTTTTCCACCAAGTAAAAATGTGGGAAAATAAAAGAAAAAGCCTGATGATGTTTAAAAAAGGGAGGGGAGGGGAGGTGGAAACCATCTCACCATCTGCATTTGTGTAAAAGGCAAAGTACAGGCATTTTACCAAACCCAACAAGCTGCAAAAGAGTCTAGAAATGTCCCTCTTTGTAACACATGGATAAATGTTCTCCTGATGGATAAAAGTGATGAGAAAAAAGTCATGTGATCCACAGTCTTTCTTTAAAGGAACCATGCATTTAACTCTTTGAGCTGTGTTTCCCCGTGGAATCTCATATTGCCAGACGTAGAAGATAAGTAGGTCAAGTGAGGAGAGAGTGAAGGAGAGAAAGAAACAGAGAAAGACAACCTCAATCCAACCTGAAATAATTCTCGTTACCAGTGAGGAGCAATCTCATCTCCACTCAAAGACCGGAAATGCCTTGACTGTGAACAACTGAGATGACATAGATTCAACACATGGTCAAATATACAGTACAATATTTTACTCTCCAGAGTCAGTGTATTGCATGATAATGTCTGACCACCAATAGCTATTTTCATGAAACTGAAAATGTTCCCAAACACAAGAGTGCAATACAATAGAGTGCCATTTAAAGAGCCTGGGACCAAACAGCTAAAGAATGCTCATTACAAGAACATAAAAATTCCTTTTTAGGAGGGCTGAGTTTTTTCCCCATTGTAAACAAAATGTCACAGGGCCTTCCAGGCCATGAGAAGACTAATGTGAGACTTTCAGTTTTTGGCTTTCAGGTTGAGATGATAGTTTATCAAAAGAACTAAATGGTAATTGGTGATGGTAATTCACGGTGTTCCTCAAGGATATGTGTAAGGCCTTCTTCTGTTTCACTTTTATTAACTGCTTCACTCAAAAATCATTTTCAAAGTATAATAATATATAATAATTTTCCAAAAGTAATATTCAAACAATTGGTCTAAATTAGATTTATTTAAATATGCTTAAAGGGTTAGTTCACCCAAAAATGAAAATTCTGTCATTAATTACTCACCCTCATGTTGTTCCAAACCTGTAAGACCTTCGTTCATCTTCAGAACACAAATTAAGATATTCAGTGAGGCCTGCGTCGCCAGCAATAACACTCTTTTTAAATGCCCAGAAAGCTACTAAAAACATATTTAAAACAGTTCATGTGACTACAGTGGTTCAACCTTAAAATTATGAAGCGACGAGAATACTTTTTGTGTGCCAAAAATAACAAAATAGTGACTTTATTCCACAATATCTTGTGATGGGCGATTTCAAAACACTGCTTCATGAAGCTTCGAAGCTTTAAGAATCTTTTGTTTCGAATCAGTGGTTCAGAGCGCCAAAATCATATGATTTCAGTAAACGAGGCTTCGTTACGTCATAAGTGTTTTGAAACTTCAATAGTTCACGTGACTTTGGCAGTTTGATACACACTCCAAACCACTGAATCGAAACAAAAGATTCGTAAAGCTTCGAAGCTTCATGAAACAGTGTTTTGAAATCGCCCATCACTAGATATTGTTGAATAAAGTCGCTATTTTGTTATTTTTGGTGCACAAAAAGTATTCTCGTCACTTTATAATATTAAGGTTGAACCACTGTAGTCACATGAACTGTTTTAAATATGTTTTTAGTAGCTTTCTGGGCATTGAAAAAGGGAGTGTTATTGCTGGCGTTGCAGGCCTTACCGAGCCATCGGATTTCATCAAAAATATCTTAATTTGTGTTCTGAAGATGAACAAAAGTCTTACGGGTGTGGAACGACATGAGAGTGAATAATTAATGACAGAACTAACCCTTTAATTCAGCTAAATTTGATAAGTATAGAATTCAATTAATGTCAGTTCAATTAATGCCAAAGCAAACTGACTTTTTGAATTATGTTTTCTAAGTTTAAGAAGTTTAATTTAAATTAAATAATTTTATTTATTTTTTATTTACATTTTTCAGTCAACATTTGAAATATTTTTGAGAGTTATTTCTATTGGAATTAAAGGAATAGTTCACCCAAAAAATGAAAATTCTGTCTTCATTTACTCACCCTCATGTCGTTTCAATGTCGATTGACTTTCTTTCTTCTGTGGAACACAAAAGATGATATTTAGAAGAAAGTTGGTCATAGTTTAGTGACCATTGACTCCACTGAATGAACAAAAAACACTGAGACATTTCTCAAAATATCTTCTTTTGTGTTCAGCAGAAGAAAGAAAGTCATACAGGTTTGGAATGACATGAAGGTGAGTAAATAACAGAATTTTCATTTTGGGTGAACTATCCTTTAACTTTCTGGATTTAGTTGGCTGCTTCACTGAGTATTGTAGACCAATTTCAGAGACAAAGCACACAATGTGGGGTTTGTGCAAAATATATAAATAAATAAAAGAAATATTGTTATCAGCAAGATAAAGCAGTTATGCTTGTGTGCTATTAAACCACGAATGTTTCTCTCTCTGTATTTTGGTGTGTGTGTAGTACTGTATGTAAGATGAGTGGACAGGCCTGTAAGCGAGCTGTGTTTCTGTGGGTTGAATAATGCATTTCTGTGACGTTCTCCTCCTCTCTCTCTCCTTACAGTCGTGTCTTACTTCTCTTATCATTAGTTTGCATTAACCTGACCCCATCATTCCCTCTCTTCCATTATCTCTCCTGCTCTGTACTTGCAATCTCCATCTTTTCGCCTCATCAGACATTCTTACAGTCTCCTCAGTGAAGTACAAGCATCCACTGTAGCAGAAGGTAAGAGCGTGTAAATCTAGGTCATATGTTTTCACCTGTCTCTGATCCATGACTCAGCCGTCTGAACGTGTCCTGTATGGAATTCATTTACTTAAGTAATGCTGGTCACAGAATCCTCCCACTGGTTTATATATATAACGGTTTTCCTCCATTCATCCGTCTGTCTATGGCCATTTCCTGTAAGATAAATGCAGTCATGATAAAACTGTTCACAATAAGAATGAGTTTAAGCACAGCAGTAGACTGTTTTCTGCTTACAAGCTAAGCTCTATCAACAGCATCTATGGCATGCTGTTGATTACCACAGGAAATAATTTCAACTGAAATATGCATGAGAGTAACACAATGTCTTAACCAGGCGCAAAGTGATACAATGTAGTGATAAAAGCTCTCTCTTCCATGTAAAAACTCATTACAGGTTTTGTCATATCTAGCTACGACCATGACAGGACATTTTGTCCATTGCCTGATACCTATTTACGCTGGGCAGCCCCACCTACTGTGAATCTCATTGGCCCAAAATCTAGTTCTACCGTATATACCCTACAGTTCAAAAGTTTGGGGTCGATAAGATTTTACAAATTTTTTAAAAAGAAATCTGTTCAACAAGGCTGCATTCATTTGATCAAAAATACAGTTAAAAACAGCAATAATGCAGAATATTATTAGACTACAACTGAACTGTTTTCTATTTTAATATATTTTAAAATGTAATTTATTTCTGTGATGGCAAACCTGAATTTTTAGCAGCCATTACTCCAGTCTTCAGTGTCACATGATCCTTCAGAAATCATTCTAAACATTATTATCAATATTGAAAACAGTTGTGCCGCTTAATATTTCTGTGGAAAAAAAAGGTCAAAAGAACAGCATTTATTTGAATTAGATCTTTTGTAATACATTAAATGTATTTACTGTCATTTTTGATTAACGTGTCCTTAATAAAAGTATTAATTTCATTAAAAAAAAAAATTAACTGACCCCAAACTTTTGAACAGAAATGTAACTGTATATTGTCACTGTAAACGTTTTGTGTCATGCCTGGTTAGGACACAATACAATGGTTGCCCCTTAAACATCCATTTTTTTAATTTTTTTTTATTTATTGTAACCGAGATACAAGTAAAATTATAAATCAGTTATTGTAAACAGATACTAACAATAGAGCCTAAATTGTACCTAATATATTTCTAATTATGCATGGATGGATTACAGTATGGCAATGAGGCACTGCAAATGGAGTTTGGTATAAATGTTATTGACACCATGATGTTTTCACTTTTGTAATTGTGATTTAATTTCTCATCATACGCAGACCAAAAACGTGGCAATTATGAGTTAAAATCTCTGAATTTTGGCTTTATACGTCGCAGTTGTGAGCTCTAATGTGTAAATCACAATATACCATCTTATTTTTTTCTTTTAAAGTTGCAGTAAGTGATCTGGGAAATGCTAACGTTAGCCTGCTAGCAGTATTGAAAGCATACAATCCCATCCCGCCGTCCAAAGCCACGCCTCCCCCAAAACACAAGAGCACGCACACACACACAGCTATCGGCAAAGCATCACAAGAGACGGCGTTAAACTAGCTCATGTCTCAAAGCACATAACAATACAATAATAATGAACGTAAACAATTTAGAGAGCTTGTACTTGACTGCTGCAGATTCATTTCGGTGTTGATACCGTGGATACGCATATTTCCGAGTCTGACTGAACAGCTCCGGTTAGAACGTCACAGGTTGCCATCTCCTTATTACGGTAGTCATGGCGTGAACGCAGCATAAGCTCGTTTTGATTCGGTAGGAACTGTAAAAGGTGGCTGCTGTTGGTTTGCGGTGCTCCGTGACTGAGGTCTGTCTGTATAAACCATAAACTCTGCATAGCATGAAACGCTCTGATGACGTATGATGTCTGCGCGAACAGGATGCGCGAGGGTATAAAAACATACATTGACAGGCAGGAAGGACATCATATTATTTCATTTGGACCGAATAATAATTGGATGAACATTGTATGGTCCTACGCCTTCCACAGACGGTATATATTTATAAAAATGTGTTTAACATGGTATCAGGATATGAGGAGACTTTCAACCAGTATGCTAGCTATAACAAAAAATGTTTCTGTAGAGTAAGGTGACCAGATTTCTGAAATGGAAACCGGGGACATTTCCTATTTGAGTTGTCAAAATACAACCAAAATCTCATTTGTTATTATCTATTTATTAAAAAACGGGGACAATACATTTTTGAACGTTTTTGTTTTTAATTGATGTGGGTTCCTTATATTATTACATTAATAATTATTATGATTTAGTTTGATAATTATGATTTTTGCTCTGTTTTTAATACAGTTCACCAAAAAACTATTACACGATTAATAAAATCTCGCACGCTGTTAAGCATTGTAAAAGCAGTTCAAAACAATATGCCTGTTATGACAGAAGTATGACTTTACAAAAGCACATTACATTACAAAAATAAAACATAAATATAAGATAAGATAAATAAAACGGCATTTAACAAATATTTAACATTATTGAATTTAATATTTTAATTTTCACAAGCTGTTTTTTACTGTATACAGAAATTACAACTGTTTACTATTAACTATTTTTAACTATTATTTTGCATTTTAGACTCATTTTAAGCACAAAGTTGCACGTGTATTATTTATTTTATTTTTTATTCATATCTGAGTGTACCTTCACCACGTGATATGCGGAACTTTTGTGGACGTTTAAAATTGTGCAAAACAATCTCGCACGCTGTTAAGGCCCTGTTATAAAACATACAAACAGTATTACTTTAATTTAACATGAACAGTTAGTATGTTACTACCTTGAAACCGATAACGATGTTTATTTTGATATTTGAAGATAATGGCGCTCTGCTCTGGTCCAGATCCAGACGTTCTTCATGAAGTAGTGGCGCGCGCGCGCGCGCGACCAAGTGTAGCTACACAGCCCCCTCTGTTGGTGAACATGATCACTACACAATTGCTCCGATAACCAGCAGGCTGCTGTATGCTGGTCGGGCTTTTTTGCAATGTATTTGCGGGTTGTTTTGAACGAGCTATAAAACGGGGACAGCCCCAGTCGGGGACAGAACACCAAAAACCGGGACTGTCCCCGGAAAACGGGGACGTCTGGTCACCCTGCTGTAGAGAATCACCTGCACATTTAAGTCCCTAGCAAAAACCATGTGGGGCGGGGAGGGGGTTGGTTTCCAATGGTGGTCTCCAATGAAGGTGAAGATTATTGAAGTATGTTTTGCAAGAAAAAACTATTTCAATCTTTCTACTTCAAAATTGTATGTTTAATTCAATGTTACTTGCAGTTTCTTTGTAATTATTTGTGAAATTTACTAGCATTTTCTGAGTGGAAATCCTATGCCAAATGTTTTTCAGTGTAGTTCAGTAATCTGTCTTTATTTAAATAAACGGCTCTTTTTTTTTTTTTTTTGTAAGTTTTTGGGAATTTTATGGCTGTGTGCAGGATACAGTCTCTGGGTGGGTTCTTTTTTTTTTAGGAAATGTGTGTACTGAAAGGAAAGGGTGTTGGTGTCAAAGCTGTGAGGAGGGCTGTGGTCAAGTTTCCATGATTTGTTCAGGGGTGATGTTTGTTTCCTGTTGGCAGGAGTGTGTGTGATTATGTTTTACTGAACTGCAATGCTTTTGAAACCCTTAACTTTGGTATTCTGTGTGTGTGTGTGATTGTGTTTACTGGAAGGAAATTCATAGCATGAGTTCACAGAGAAGTTTTTTTTTTTCTTTTCTTTCTATTTCTCCTCCTTCAAGGCTGTCCTCGGTTTGTCCGTCTGGTTCGGCCTCCTAGACACCACAATTGTGCCACGCAGTCCTTCCTCCACATCCCTCTCTCGCTCTCTTTTCCTCTCTCTCACCGTGTCTCTCTTCCTCTGTCCACTCTCTCAGTAGTGGTCCTCTTTGCTCTCGTGGGGGAGGCTGGAATATCTGGTTTCCTGAACAATGGAAACTCAATCAGGAAATGGACCCGAGGTGTTGAAAGAAGGAGAGTACGCTTGTTCATCTCCTCTCGCCCTGCGGCCTGTGGACGCTAAAGAGGACCTGGAGGAGAACAGGCGCATTGAGAAGTTTGACATCCCACTCAGCAGTCTGAAGCAAATGTTTGAGAAACCGACGGCGCAACATGTGGTGAGTCTTAAAGCGAAAGAGAAAGAATGAGAGAATGTACAGAAGACAAATTATGAGCTCTTGAGTTTGTTAATGAAGAGAAAGAGTGTGTGCATTAGGATGACGTTTTTATGATATTTCACTGGTGGCTGAAACATATAGATAAAGATACATATACTCACATTTGTTTAGGGTCTGTTTGTTTATCCTCATTATTCTTTGGTATTTAAATGATCTGTTTTTGTACATTTTTGTTGTTTTGTTCACTTCCAACTGTCTCCTGTCTGTGAGATCCTGTTTGAAAATGAAGTGCCTATATGCTAACAGTAACAGATAATGTACTGAAAGACATGCTTAACTTTGATTAACATAATTAGTTAATCATGATTGACATGATTAACAAACACGCATTATTTGAAGCACATTCACAGGTTAGAGAGCTAGACTACCAGTAAAAGTTTTGGGGTCAGTAAGATTTATTAATGCTTTTGAAAGCAGCGTCTTACTCACCGGGGCTGGATTTAATTGATAAAAAATACAGTAAAAAAATAGTAATATTGTGAAATATTACTGCAATTAAAAATAACTTTTTTCTGTTGTAATATATTTTAAAATGTAATTTTTTCCTGTGATCAAAGCTGAATTTTCAGCATCATTACTCCAGGCTTCAGTGTCACATGATCCTTCAGAAATCATTCTAATATGCTGATGTGGTGCCCGAGAAACATTTCTTATTATTATCAACATTGAAAACAGTTGTGCTGCTTAATATTTTTTGGAAACCATTATAGATTTTTTTTGTAAATTGTTTGATGAATAGAAAGTTCAAAAGAACAGCATTTGTTTGAAATAGATTTTTTTTTGTAACAATGCAAATAAATAAATACGTTTACGACAGTTCTTTCTGGTTCTCGAATCTGATTGGCTGATAGCCATGCAATATTTTAGTGATAACACCTTATCACCGTTTGTATCACTCCACTTGAAGCGACTGTCATGGCGGCTGAGCAAATCCACCGTATTTTTTACAAATACTACACTTGTTGTTTTTTTAGGCGAGAATGTAGCTGTTTAGACCTGAAATATTTAATCATAGCGCCTATTTTACAATTTGTTTAGATGTTTTCGGAGATGCGAGCTCCAGGCCGTCAGCGATCATTCAGTGCTCATGTACCCGCTGAGAACAGTTTCATCTCGGCCAGTGCTTCGGGGATTTGCCGCTGGCTCTTATAGTGGTTAAACATGAGATATAATTAATTTTGGGTACATAAAACGGGCAATCTTTGGTCTTAACCCTCTACTGCACACATGTTGATGGCACATGAAAAAAAAATATTCCACATAATTTTTTGGTTCATTTGGGAACATTTTGTTGATAAAAAATTTTTTTGAAAGAAAAACAGAATTTCTGAACATGCAAAATAAAAAAAACTTCATAAAACCTGACAAAAGGCTTCTCTACACCTTCATACACACACATATTTTTTATGTACAGTTCATGTCATTTTAAATATGATTACTAAAGCAAATAATCTTGCCTTCTTCTCACACCATGTGCTCCTGTGACCATGTGTCAGAACAGGATGTCCCACCTTTAAATGGTGCTTGATAGTGACTCCCACACCTTACTGGACTGTTCTTTGATACTTTCTCGACCTTTCTAATTGGTTGTAATCATTTAAAGTAAAATTTACTAAACATAGGGCTTAAGAAAACTTTCCGTTGCCTGAGGGCAACGCTGTGCTGTAGAGGGTTAAATCTATGACTTGTTCCAGAGCAAATCGAATTGGACTATGTTAAATTTAATAAATTAATTATTAATCCGACTGTGTCATTGCCAACACATCAAACCCAACTGTATTCATGTTATCATAACTCTTCAACCAATTGCACTATCAAAATAATTCAAATTACTCATAAATAAATAAATAAAAAAAATCTTACTGTTTCCAAACTTTGAAATAGTATTGTTTATCCATATGCATTTCCACATCTGGCATCCTGTCCAGTCTGACAACAGGCAGACGATATCTAGAGATACATATCACTGAGTTTTGTGAGCATCAGTTTGTTTCCTCTAATCAGGTTTTGGTATGCAAGTATTTTAAAGCATTGCTGCTTTCTAGTTCTGTAACGTCATCTTCAAAAGTGAAATGCTGTGCTAATAGTTTGAGACAATGAATTGAAATGAAAAGTAAAGTGACCTGGATCCCATTCTTTCTCTGGGCAAGTTTTGGTTTCACTTGCAATAAACTTGGGGTTTTCCAAAGCATACTTACAGATTATCAAAGCAACATATCCAGTTTCTAAAACCTGATCACTGGCAGGATAGCCTGCTCAAAAGACCAGCTTAGGCTGGCATGATATCCCATGCTGGTTCATGCTTATCTGGTCTAGTTTGGAATATAGCCAAGCTGTTTACCAGCACAACTTGGCTGGTGAAACTGGTCAACCAGCATTAACTTTATAATGATACAACACCAGCACACCCATGTTGGTGACCAGCATTAAAATCTTACTGTATGTTGGTCTTTTCATGAGGGTAACTATTTAAGTGGTTCCCAGGTTTGTGCTACTGAAAGTTACCTTCGAAGAACGGCCTTGAAAGTTTAGTGTTCAACAGTCACAGTTCAGTGAAGTGACTAATGGGATGGCTGAGAATGAAAAATTAATTAATGAGAGAGGAATGAGAAATAAGTGATACAAGAATGAAAATTGAAACAGCAGACATGAAAGGAGAAAGAAAAGATGAATAGAGACAGTAGATTAAGAGAGCAAATCAGTTTAAATTGTGTGTTTTCATACCTTGGCAAACTGCTCTGCACTGGAAAGCTCTTGTTTTGCTGGCCCTTTACATAGGAACATTTAATCCCTTAAATTAAATTTTGTTGTGAGCTCACAGAGAGAGAGACAGAGAGAAAGGTCACAATCTGCACAATCTGGGAATACAGAGAATGCGTCAGCTCACACACACGTACACGCACACATACACAACAAAGCTACAGACACTCATAGCAGAAGCAGCTACTGGCAATAAACTTGTGGGAAGCAGAGCAACTGTGCGCTGACATGCTTTCACACACACACAAAATGTTTCACTATGTTATTTAAAACTTATTTTGGGGGTTCTTTCCGCAACACTGGCTTTCGTATAAATAACCCTATAATTTGCATGCGGGTAATGTGTGTGGGCAGAGTAAAACCAACAGAAGAAAGTGAGAGAGATATAGAGATAGACATATAAAGAGAAAGAAAGAATGAACTAATTAGTTTAGCATGGTTTGGTTTTACTCATACTTGCAAGTACACACACAAACAAACAAACAAACATACAAAACCTGCAAGTTCAAAAGAATAGGTTTAATGTTATTGAAGTTGTAATAATGACCAGTGTTGGGGGTAAAACATTACAAGTAACTTGAGTTACGTAATCAGATTACTTTTTCAAGTAACTAGTGAAGTAACATTACTTTTTCAATTTACAACAAAATATCTAAGTTACTTTTTCAAAAAAGTAAAGCAAGTTACTTTTTCACATTTATTGATTGACAGATCTCCTGTCTTCATGTTGAGAGAAATAAAGTGCAGAGGTGTTGTGTGTGCTGTTGTAGTTCTAGACTAATTGTGAACATGCACTTAATCATCACACTTGCACAAAAACATTCACTTTTCCTCAAAATGAATAAAAACAGTGAAATGCAATCTCAGAATTTTATGCAAACCTGTAATAATTAACTATATTAAATTACACAAATATACTTTGTTTAATCTCACTTATTAACCAATGTCTTTGCTGCTGACATTCAATGATCCAATTCAACCATACTAACAAGCAAAAATTACTTGAGATTAGATTTAGAAATAAGAGTGTTGAACTTCCTTCACCTGTATCCTATTCTTCTTTAATTCAGAATGGCAACACAGCTGAAAGGTTTGCTTGAGCTGCGCCCTCTACTGTACAGGGGTAAATATGCATTTCCTTCAACCTTTGGTGCAAGGGCCGAAAAACATTTGCCAAAAATAGAACTTTTTTTGTTGTTATTAAAAAAAACAAAAAAAAAACAAGCAAGCCCAGCCCAGGTGAGAAAAAGTAATGCAAAAGTAATGTAACGCATTACTTTTTTATAAAAAGTAACTAACGCAATTAGTTACTTTTTTAGGAAGTAACACAATTTAAAAGTAACTTTCCCCAACACTGATAACGACCATCATGTTCTTAGGATACTAGGCCAGTTATATTTTGTCAGATGTATATCATGTATACCATCCACTGCCCTTGCATGTTCATTTATTATTACAGTTTTTTAAAACTGCGTACGCACAGATTCTCAAACTATTGCTCCTTTTCTCTAAACTCTACACACAAAACCACAAAACACAGACACAACAAAACTTGACACATCTCTCGCAAAAGCAAACACTTCAAAACTATTTTAACTCTTCTAAAAATGGTGCTTTTGCATAGTAACTACACACAAACCATCAAACGATTAGGCATACACATATGTGAAAAATATAAAGCACTGCTCTCTTGTGTCTTTTGCTTGTTGAGTGTGCAGTGTAGTGTACAGGAGCTTGTCAAAGCACTCAAACATACATGTGCACAAATACGCTGTATATGTATGCACAATTGATGCACTCCTGTTATCACTGTAAAGCTGCTTTGAAACAATCTGTATTGAAGTACTATATAAATAAAGGTGATTGATTGATTTTACAGTTATTAAAGTGAGCTGAATGAACATTGAACTGACTTGAGCTGTATAATGACACTATTGGCTTTACAGCAGAATTTGAATTTGTTACTATTGTGAAGCTGCTTTGAAACAATCTGTATTGTATAAAGTGCTATAGAAATAAAGGTGACATGACTTGTATGCATATTCAGTATATATTTACAAAATAAACAGAAATGCAAGGGTGGATTTTTTTTTTTTTTCTCTCAAAACATTTGAGTTTTGAGTAAGCACATTATGTATAAGTGTTTTCACACATGATCATTGGGTGTAGGTAATCAGAAAATGAGTGTGGCATTTGAATGGCAGTGTTTTCCAAATGAAACACAAGAGCTGTTTTTGAATGATGTGTCTAATGTAGACACTGTGCTTGCAGTTTTGTAGACTTGGTCTGAAGATTATGTATACAAGTGAATGGTTTCACCGAGTGGGCCTCAAGTAACACTTTTAGGGTGCGTTCACACTTGTAGTTCGGTTCGTTTGGTTCATTTGGTCCGGACCAAAGAAGAAAAAAAAAACATTTAGTCCTGGTCCGATTAGCGTTCAGATTGGCAATTTTATTACTGAACCAAAAGATACCGAACCTAAAGGCATAGGAATACGTTCACAACCTGATTGGTCGGATTTTATGACGTATTGCCAATTCTGAGATGGAACGTACCGAACATCCAAAACAATGCTGTGTGCTGAGGTAAATGCGCTTGTTGTGTGTGTGTAGCCTGCATATGATGGTATTTTGGCCAGCTGGGAACATGTGAAGAGCTTATAAAATGTGTAAAGGAGTCAAAACAGCGGCGGGAATCCATCCGTCACACACACAAACGATCTGCTGCGTGGGAGACGCGCGTCTGATGCCTGTCATTAGCAAACTCGCGACTATGACGAAAAACCCATATGCGTTTTTAGGGTATCATCTTCCTGTTTTTGGTTCGTTTACATGTCTTTGGTCCGTGTTGCGTTCATATATCATTCGAACCGCACCAGAGTTCGTTTGGAAACGGACCGAGACCCGTCTTTTCAGTGGTCTCAGTCCGCTTGTTTGGTGCACACCAGGGTTCGGATGGCAGCGTTCAGACATGTTCAAATGAACCGCACTAACAGAGCAATCGCACCAGGGTTCGTTTTAATCGAACCAAACATGACAAGTGTGAACGCACCCTTAGTGTGTAAGCAATAAAAAAATGTAAATATTTTGTCTATATACTATTTTGATATCAGCCACCAGTAGGAGTGTAGTACTCTAAGCTCAGTTTAACACTCTTCAGCATGTGTACATCCATTCTGCAGAATACCACAGAAAATGCTCTTTAGTAGGAGATCATCATCAGGCTAGGAATGATTAATTTCTCTCCCATTAGTTCTCAAAAAAAATGTCACAATGCCAAAATACATCAGGATGTAACAGAAGTAGCAACAGATCTTTTCTTCCATATTATGACATCAAAATGAAATGTAGGGTGGGGACTTGGCTCAAACCACTGGCTGTTGATTGGACAGAGGCAGATCTGAATGCTAACTTGGAGTTGATTGTAAGAAAGAGGCAGGGTTTATGCAGGCAAAATACTGCCTTAGTGAGCAATTGGTCGCATACCAACTTACATACTTATGCTGTGCACTAAAAAAGTATGTACTTAGCACTAAAAGTATGTACTTAGTATGTACTGTGAGTATGTATTGTAGTAAGATGATGCCCTTGTACTGGGTTATTGTCACATATTGGTAAAGATTGCAAATTTACAACTTTAAAATGGAGCATTAGCACTTACGTTTTAGGTTCACATTTAAAAACTGCAGCAGTTTGGCCTTGCATTTTTCTCTAACTGAAAAAGTCTAAAGTCAGTTGTCTCAAACTTAATATCAGCTGGAAAAATATCTAAGGATGCACAATTTTCTCTGCTCTATGATCTGGAACAGACACATTCTTATCTCACTCACCATTCAAGATGGAGGATAATATGCAAAATGTTACTGGCAGCAATTGTCTCTACAATAAAATGGTGATAACTTGGTATTACCTATTATGGTCACCTCTGTGAAGAAATTAAGTATAGGACATTAGTCATTTTACAGCAGCAATAACTGTAGTAACTATGGTATTCTGATGGAAACCACTGTTGAATATTTTTGTAAGGGTCTCCAGGGTACTCCATGCATAATGCTTGAACTTTACAGGAAAAAAGAAGTAATCTAGAATACTTGTTATGTGACTTTGGGATAGTTCACCCAAAAATGACATTTACTCACCCTCAAGTTGTTCCAAACCTGTATGAATTTCTTTCTTCTGCTGAAGATATTTTGAAGAATGTCGATAACCAAACAGTTGATGGGCCCCATTGACTTCCATAGTTTTTTTTTTTCCATACTATGGAAATCAGTTTGGCCCATCAAACAACATTCTTCAAAATATCATATCTTCTGTGTTCAGCGGAAGAAAGAAATTAATACAGGTTTGGAACAACTTGAGGGTGAGTAAATGATGACAGAAATTTCATTTTTGGGTGAACTATCCCTTTAGATTTCTTCATCCTGGTGGTGAAACACATGCCTGGCTGTCTGATCGGATGCTTGAGTCTCGATTCTGAGGGGCTTTTGGACAAGAGCAGAATGAGTGAATGGTGTTCCTGATTGAGTGGCTAATTGTTGGCTGGATAAACACAGGAAGAGGAGAGAGATTGCTAGATCCATCTATCGTTTCTATCTGAAACTTGACCTCTCCACCCCACGGGGGTTATTAATATTTCATGATCCCTTTGGATAGACGCACACACACACATACACACTTGAGTCTTTCTCTCTGTCTCTCTCATTCATTATTACTCAGTTAGGGTATACAGAGAGACTACCATGATTAAAGGCTGTCAGAAAGAGACTGAGAAACTTTCATTTCAGACATGAAATCCTTCTTCTGTTATTCATCAACCACTTTAGAACACAAATGAATACAAATCCTCACATCCTGTTTAAAGTCTAGTTGGATTTTAATTTAGGTTCATCCAAGGTTTAGATAACACTTTTAAACTCTTCAGCTGGCCCAGAGATGTTGTTGTGCATTCTATCCAGTAGAGGTCACTATCAGCAAATGTAATGCTTCTGCCTGCAGTACTATATTAATACTGCATTATTGTCATAATGAACTGAATGATACCTAATCAATGTTTTCCCATAGTATAATTATTCAGTTAAAACTTCATAAATCTGCCTAATGTCAGCAAGGAAAAGAATGCTTCTTACCCAAATGGAGTAATTGAAATCATTGTTTGGATATGTGGTCTCAATTTAAACAAATATCTTCACAGTGCTTGAGCTGATCTAATTTCGCTGTTTGTTTCCTTTTAAGCAAATATGTACGTTCAGAATTCAAGGAATAGGGTGAAACACTTCACACACCCTGGTGAAAATACTAGTATAATCCATCATGAATTCCCATAATGGTCCTGGGTCATGCTGGTTAGTGTTTAGTGCTGGTTAGGTATTGGTAGTCCATCATATCTACAGGTTTGCTATTTACCAGCACGAGTACTGGCAAAGTTAAAGAAATATTCTTGGTTCAGTACAAGCTGACAGCTTTGTGACATGCTATTGATTACCACAAAAAATAACAGCCTATAAAAACCAATAAAATCTTGTGTACATTAGTGTTCATAATGAAAGTCTAAGGGTAAATGTCAAACACTGCTTCAAAAGTATACCCTTGTGAAAAAAGAAGTGTGCTTAATTATATTGAATGTTCACTTGTAGTGTACAGTACTTAAAATCTTCAAAGTACTGTATATAGGTAACACTTTACAATAAGGTTCATTAGCTAACATGAACTAATAATGAACTGCACTTATACAGCATTTATTAATCTTTGTTAATGTATTAATACATTACTAAAATCAAGGGTTGTATTTGTTAACATTAGTTAATGCACTGTGAACTAACATGAACAAACAATGAACTGCTGTATTTTTATTAACTAACATTAACAAAGATTAACAAATACAGTAACAAATGTATTGCTCATGGTTAGTTCACATTAGTTAATACATTAACTAATGTTTAACTAACGAACCTTATTGTAAAGTGTTACCAGTATATATTTTTTTAAAAACTATTTGCTGATAATGTAAAATTAATGACTGTTTCTTAACACAGTTAAGTACACATTTAAAAAGTGCACTTTGTGGTTAATGCAAAATTAAAAGTTTTACTTTAAAGTACATTTTAAATCATTGTGTTTTAATAATTTTAGTTGTGATTTAAAGAAATACTTATTTTGATGTGTTGACTAACATACTAAAGCACATGTAAAGTGCTTAACTATAATTTTAACTGTAGTGTATTATTCAATATTACATTTAAAGGTAAAATATTTTAAATGTACTAAATTGCAACTTCATCATTACAAATGTGTAATTACAAATATATTTAATGAAATACATGATATTCAAGTTTCAATAGAAATGACAAGTTTACCATAAATGCTTGTCAGCAGATTCGTCAGTATAACCATATACTTTAAAGTCAAATAAGCACTCTAAAGTTCAGCTAATTGCATTTAATATAAATTTACACTATGAATACATTTTCACTTAATTGCAATTAACATGCAATTAAGAGCCCAAACACATTTCATTCAGTTTATACTTCTATTAAATTATATTATTTACATAACAAGTGCTCTTTTTAAAAGTAAGCTTTCTTTTGACAAGGGTAAAGCCACTTAAACATTATACGTGTTAACTTGAGATTAATGTGATAAAACTGCTTCCTAACCTTGTCTGTGTGAAGTTATATCCAATTTTTCCTGTCATAAAGCTAATAAAATCTGTAACTTTCGCATGATATGTGTAAACGCACCCACAGGGATTGATTGGTAATACATAATTACAAGTTCATCTGACTAAAATAGTCCCACCACTAAAAGGATGATTCATACTACTTGTACTACTTTCCATTGGAAGTATATTACTTTTAAGTATTACTGATTTTGTTTGTTTTTATAAACAAGTCAAAATTATTTTCTGTAGTAATCAACAGCACTGTTAAGTGTCAATACAGCTTAACTTTTACGTTTAGTTTTGAATAGACATGAACTCAAGCTACAGGCTATAGCTGACAGTTAACAACTGCCCTGTCACTGCTAAATATACCCTACAAACACAGTAACTTCACTGCTAAAAGTGTAGAAAGTATTAGGTGCTGTCATCTCACTCTTTTATAGTTATCCCTGCGCTATGTGTGGAGCTCAGGCTAAAAGCAGCTCCTTGTGACTGTTTCTAGCTGCCTTTAGTGTTAAAAAAGAAAAGAAAAACATAACTGTCGGTCAAGGCCTGGGGACAATAACTCAGATATTTAGATGTTTACGCACTGTCACAGGATGTTCGGTATGAGTTCTTGTGTCATCTCAGGTGCGCATGATAATCATACCATGTCTTCATGCCTTGTTCTGATTACAAACCACCATCCATCATGCTTTCTTTCCTCTGTGTGTGCATAAAAGCCTCTCAGTTCGTTTTAAAATTGTTGGTGGGAATATTGTTTATGTTAGCAAGAAGATGGCTATATATCTGTTTGTGTGTATGTGTGTGAGAGAGAGAGAGCTGCCCTGCTTGTTTTTCTAACTCCAGGTCAGTGACTCATGTTTAAATATGTCCACTTATCACAGAGACAGGAGAGTAATGGGAGACTCTCAGTGGCGCTTACAAAAACAGGAAATCCCCTTACATACACAAACATACGTAGGTGACCAGATTTCAAAAATGAAAACCGAGGACATTTCTAGATCAGTGATTCAACATATTAAAATTTCCAACGTAATCATCATTCCAGTTTTGTGTATTTTGACAGTTGTATAATATGAGCAAATGTACTGTGATGAACTACAGTATAGTATGTCATATACTCTTAAGAAAAATGGTTCTAAACAGTACCAAATTGGGGTTCTTCGGCTTGTAATAGCAGTGCTTAATAGAACCCTTTTTATAAGGTTCCATAAAGAACCATGCTTTGAAAGTGCTATAGGACCTTATTAATGGTGTTATAAATAACCTTTTTAATAAGTTTATTTTCATCAAAATTAGTATCTTCATATTATTAATATTAGTATTATTAATATTAATATTATTCTTATATATAATTTATTAATATTTTTTTTGTTACTACTCTATCTGCCTGGTCTAATATGATTGTTGCCTCTATTTAATGTATAGACATTTTAAGAAAGAAATCATTTACCTGTTGAGAGTGTGCTGACAGTCTGTGTAGTTCAATGGCTGACCTCCAGAAAATCAGTAATGAGGTTACGTTGACAGTTAAAGATTTGAAAAACAAAAAGGCGGGAATAAAGAACTCTAAACTCTAACACAAAGAATCATTTCAGCATATAAAGGGTTCTTCTGGACGATACGATTCTAAATAGAACTGTTACTACGTGTAAAGAACCTTTAAAGAACCATCTTTTTTTACCTTATGCGCCAGAAAAACAAGCGCGCCGCCATCTTTAATAATATTGTCTTTGAACTTCCGTTTTTGCCGTAGCTCTGTATATTTCTATGGCATCGCTGTCAAAGAATAATTAGCTGGTGAAGTGGATTTACTTGTCGTAGAGTTAATGAAAGTTATCATGAGCATTGTAATGTTTAAAGCAGATGTCTTAACAAATGTCAGTAGACCGGGAAGATTTTAAAACGAGCAGTTCATTCATAAATACGTAAGATCACTGTGGAAATACAAACCGGAAGACAAAAGACATTGAGCACAGCGCGGAAAAGGGGCGGGGCTACATAAGGTCTATACCATAGACTGTAAAAAAAAAAGATCTATACTACTCGAAATTACATATAGTCATCAGCGCAGACTGTAAGACTATTATAGTTTTTATTAATATTTGAATTAGCTTTTATTTTTATGTTTTCATTTTTTTATTTTAGTTGTTCTTTTGTCATTTTTATTAGTTTTTTTTAAATGTTACCTTTTAGGTTTATTTTTAGTTCAGTTTTAGTTTTCATTTATTTCCAGTTAGTGTTTCAACTTATTTCAGTTAGTGTAATTTCCCAAAATAATTTTCATTTAGTTTAAGTACTTCATCTAATATATTTATATTTTATTTTATCAGCTTTATTTCAGTTGACAAAAATGTTTTTAATAGTTTTAGATTTAGTTAAATAATAAACCTGCTTGCAACTAATGTTCATCAACTTCTTTTCAATATTTTTTTTATGTTCAGTAAGCTCATTAGATATTATTTCACTTTACAGGCTGTTTTGAATGGACAGGCCACCAAAAATGGGAACATAGTTACCCAAAAAACACAAAAAGTACCATGTTAATACCATGTTGACATCATGTTTTTTGAACACTACCATAATGTTCTTTAAAGTACTTTGGAATGCCATGTAAATACCATGGTATATGAACTTAGTATCATTTAGTACAATTATATGCATTAAAGTACCGTATGACCATCTGATAAAAGGACAAACTTAGGGACACACAATATTGGCAAGATTTGTACATGTAAATCCCTTTGATTTTCAACCTTTGATTGAAACGTTCCACGTGCTCCTTTCATGAATGATAGAATAAACAAAATTCACAAAAATACATGCATACTATTTAGGAAATAAATAACTAGAATCTGATCATATCTCATTTATTATCTGAAGTTTGTTCAGGTGAATTAACTCACAGCTCTTTTAATCTTTATCCAGGTAAAATTTTAACTGTGTAACTATGGTGAATTCAGGTTGGACACTTTTTGCCATTGAGAAAAGTGAAAAAAACTGACTTCACCCTACAGTTTTTGACAGCTAAAATTCTGCCAAAATATCTGTGCATTTGAAAACACAATCAAGGTGTTTGACAGCACTGTGATGTTGATGACAACATGAGAAACCTACACGCACGGCTGTTTATTAGAATTCATTTACAGTAGTTAGCCTTTAATTTACTTGCCGTGTAACTGATAAAGTGAAACTCAGCCTTTCAGTGTGTGTAAATGAAACCACCTGTTCTCTGCTGGGCAGGGTGAACCTTGACCTCTCGGCTCAGTATTCGACAGACTCTGTGTGTGCGTCTTATGCCAGATGAGCTGAATAGTGAAATGTGACTCCACATGACACAATCAATGTGTGTGTGTCTGCATTAGCATGTGTGGGATAGTGTTGATTTTCCCTTCCTGATGTTTTGAACTACAGCTGCATGAGTATTATAGAAGAGCTGATCTCTCTCTCTCTCTCTCTGATTTGATTTGCAAATTGTTTTGTAAAACAAAACAGACAGAGAGGGGGTAAAGGAAAGAGAGCGCTAGATAGCGAAAATAGAGTTTCATTCGGTTTTTATGTGTGTAATATGTATATCTAGTGATGTCTGTATATATAGCTGATGTGTGTAATGTTTTTTTTTTAGGGTTAACAGAAAAGTTCACCCAGAAAAGAAAATTATGTACTCACGCTCATGTCATTTGTAAACTGAGTTTTTCTTCTTTGGAACAAGGATATGATTTTCCATACAGTTAAATTCAATGGTTACCACAGCCATCAAGCACGATTTTCAAAGCAGGATTTTCATTTTCAGTCTGTTCCTCACAGTATTATATGACTTGAAATAAGTCACATGGACTACTTTTATCCCATTATTTTACAATGCTCGTATATGTATATGTTTTGAAATGCAGTGACAGTAGTATGCTGGTAGGAGACCTGTGTAATTTAAAGGGTTAGTTCACCCAAAAATGAAAATAATGTCATTAATTACTCACCCTCATGTCATTCCAAACCCATAAGACCTTCGTTCATCTTCGGAACACAAATTAAGATCTTTTTAATGGAGTCTGAGAGCTTTCTGTCCCTCCATTGACAGTCTACGCAACTACCACTTTCCAACGCGTGTTCAGGCAACGTCTGTTCTCATGTCAACACAACACGGATGCGTCGTGGTGCTCTCGTGCTCTTATGTTTTTTTGCACGAACAAAGCACTCGCGTTTAAATTAAGTTTAAACCACTGGAGTCACATGGATTACTTTAATGATGTCTTTACTACCTTTCTGGGACTTGAAAGTGGTAGTTGTAGATTATAGTAGTAGACTGTCAATGGAGGGACAGAAAGCTCTCAGATTTCATTAAAAAGATCTTTATTCATGTTCCGAAGATGAACAAAAGTCTTATGGGTTTGGAATGACATGAGGGTGAGTAATTAATGACAGAATTTTCATAGGTTTGTTTGACAGGTGAGCTGATTTGTGTATGGTCAGTGTCTGCATGTGTCTCTCTTTTGTTATCCCTCTTTCATTCATTAAATTGGGCTATCAGCTTGAATTTGAAATAGATAACCTTGTTTATGACCACTCCACATTCACACGTTCATATCCTCCTACTCTGGAAATGTTGATGTTCATCCCTCCAGAGTGTTGGAAACTAAATGAGGGTGAGAAAATGGTAAGAGAATGTTCATTTTGTGGTGAACTACAATCTTAGGGTATCTTATAGGGTACGTTTACATGACAATGATGTACTAAAGTTTTGGTGTTCGCTGTTGTGGTGTAAATAACCGGCCAAAACGAATAAAAAGTTTTTCGTTTTTAGTTGACAGCAGTGTAGTGTAAACGCCTCCTTAGCTTAATATGTAGAGACAACTGTAAGCATACTTGGTTGATTCCCTTAAAAAGTTTAAAAACATTAACAAACATTACCTGACACGACAACATTGACTCAACCAGTGAGCTCATCCTGAACCAGTTAGAACTCCTTACTGATGTTAAAGTTGGACACCTTTATTATACATGTCTGTTTAATTATTTGTCATTAATATTCAAAAAGCAAACGCACAGCCAGTGATGATGATTAGACACGCTGAACTCTTTTTAAAGGGTTAGTTCACCCAAAAATGAAAATTCTGTCATTAATTACTCACCCTCATGTCGTTCCACACCCGCAAGACCTTCGTTCATCCTCGGAACACAAATTAAGATATTTTTGATAAAATCCGATGGCTCAGTGAGGCCTGCATTGACAGCAAGACAATTAACACTTTCAGATGCCCAGAAAGACATATTTAAAATAGTTCATGTGACTACAGTGGTTCAACCTTAATGTTATGAAGCGACGAGAATACTTTTTGTGCGCCAAAAAAACAAAATAACGACTTTATTCAACAATATCTAGTGATGGGCGATTTCAAAACACTTCATGAAGCTTCGAAGCTTTACGAATCTTTTGTTTCAGATGTTTTCTGGGCATCTGAAAGTGTTAATTATCTTGCTGGCAATAGAGGCCTCACTGAGCCATCGGATTTTATCAAAAATATCTTAATTTGTGTTCTGAAGATGAACGAAGGTCTTACGGGTGTGGAACGACATGAGGGTGAGTAGTTAATGATAGAATTTTCATTTTTGGGTGAACTAACCCTTTAATGCATGCATGGACTATGCAAATTTAGCAGCTTTGAACTGTTCAGATACTTGCAACAAAATAAATCAAATATTAAAATATTGTAAAATGTTCTATTATTTTGCTTAAACTCAATTTGATACTTATGCAATAATGTTGACTATTAACTCAGTGTAAAGTGTTGGTTTTTAGTTTTGAGCTGTGTGTCATGGCAGAATATGTTTGCTTGTGATGACAGTGATGTCAAAATGATGTACACACTGGAAATACATTTATATGTACTGTATAAGTATATTTCCTTTTCTTTTTATGCAAATATGTTTTACAGTTGGCCATTTATTTCAGTGTTCTCTATCTCCTTCCCCATTCATGTTCCTCTTTCAAGGCCATTACTATTGACCTGGTGACAGCTTTCAAGCTTCAGGTGAACTCTTGCTTATATAACACAAAACTGAGTCTTGTTGATATACTGTTAATGATAGACTAAACAAACACACACACGCTTCAACACAGTCTCTCTGTTCTGAACTTTTGTTCAATGTCTCGTGGAACGCAAATGAAACACGGACTAGAAAGTGTTCTTTAACCACACCTGCATCTCTCTCTCTCTTTCTCTCTCTCTCTAGGAAGTGAGTGGTTCACATTCATCCAGCGGGAGAGTTGCAGACAAATACAGTGGTGTAAGGGAAAAAATGTCAAATCAGGATTCAAACTTTGGAAACTGTGAGTATTTTTTGGCTTTTATGCTACAGTAACTCAGTGTTTTTAAATTGAACACCAGAATTTTTGAATTCACTCTAAAGATGTTTATGTTTGGCTCTAAAAAGTCAGATTCAGGAAATTTTACACTGAACCATTTGTGATTGTTTCTTATGTGATTTACATGTTTGTGACAGTTTAGTTTTTGTGTGTGTGTGTGTGTGTGTGTGTGTGTGTAAAAGTGACATGATTAAAGACTTCACACATTGCTGTCTCGCATGATGACAACTGTGATGACAGACTTCAGCTTTAGTGCTCATGCATGTATGTGTATGTAGGCTACTGTACATGTATTTGGACTTCTGCTGCAAACTTATTTCTGTTACTTTGAGCTTAATCAGATACAGGATATAGTCTTAAAAGTACCTCTACTATACCCCAACTTTATTTTACAATGCTCGTATATGTTTTGAAATGCAGTGACAATAGTATGCTAGTTGGAGGCCTGTGTAATTTAATAGGTTTGTTTGACAGGTGAGCTGATTTGTGTATGGTCAGTGTCTACATGTGTCTCTCTTTTGTTATCCCTCTTTCATTCTTTAAATCGGGCTATCAGCGTGTCTTTGAAATAGATAACCTTATTTATGACCACTCCACATTCAAACGTTCATATCCTACTCTGGAAATGTTGATGTTCATCCCTGCATTCTCTTGAGTGTTGGTATCTGGTATCATTTGACACTTCTGATGCATGACTTTAGTGCTGTCCAGGAGCAAAGGAGGAAATTCTGATTGCTATGATTATATCATTACAATATTTTCTCCTCAGTCTCCCACTTTCTTTCTCTCAACTTTCTCTCTTTTTATTAACCCCTTAGCTATCCCAAGAAGCGGGACACTTGGCGCTCTTTTTTATTGCTTTTTTCCTATCACATATTTTATTAATCATCATAAATTAGGTATCATTTGAAAGCTTACACCCTCAGTATTCATCCTGTGAAAACCATTTTGAAATTGGACATTGTGTTACCATGGAAACAGTACTTAAAATTCCTTTTAGCGGGATCCTCCCTGTAGTGTGCGGTGTCATGTTTCATATTACAAAATGGACTGAACTATTTTATAATCAAAACTTTTTCTAATCTTTTCAAAACACATTGTTGGAAAGGTCTGAGACTCAAGGTTCCATATTTGGTGAGTGTTTTGTGATATTGTGACAGAAATGTATTAATTCAGTGGTGGCTATTTTTGGTACAGCGCCTAAACAAAATCTCATAGGAACTTCAATTTTTGTGATATTAACTTCAAATTTGGAACACAACTTGGTTGGACACACGGCTTTGATTTTATAGCATTTTTAAAGTAAACACTTTGAGTGACCAAAGTCCTGGCTAATTTCTGACTCTGACGCCAACACATAACAGATGTAAGATCTTTCTATAAACGCATTATATTAATCATAGCTGTGAAGTTGCTGTCACCTCCTGTGATCCCCTTCAAATGGAGAAAGTTCTCTGTCATTAAAAATTGTGTTCGTCATTATTTATTCCCCCTTATGTTGTTCCAAACGTGTGTTGTTTTTTCCATGGAACACAAAAGGAAAATTTTCGAAGAATTTTCCATACAACTTTCATAGTTTCCATGTCTGTTAGGCTCCAAAAACATAACAGAACAGAGGTAGTCCATATGACTTGTGCTCTATATTCCAAGTCTTTAAAAGTAACGGTCCGAAATTTAAATCATTATTCACTGATTATCTTCCTCTCAATTATCCGGTCTCAGTGGTTCTTTAGTTTATTGAGATTATCAGCGAGCTGTTCCTCACACAAATCAATCGAATTGCTTCAGAAGACTAGATGCGTTGTATGGACTACTTTAATGATACATTTATGTATTTTTTGTGTGATTTTTGGAGCTTTACAGCTGTGGTCACTATGAGCTGTAATTGTATGAAAAAAGATTTGCTTGTAGATTTTACAAAAATTAAAAAGAGTGAAAGGGTTTACCGAATCTTCTTTATTTTGATTAACTATTCTTTTAATAACTATGCAAATTTAAAGACATGAAATTGGATGTTAGTGCATTTTATTAAAGCCAAGGATGAATGACCCTAAAATCTCTCAGACAGCAGGGTGCCTCTCCCCCTCAGTGTGTCTGTCTGTCTGTCTGTCACTCTGTGACTTCAGGTTAAGGGCATGTTGAGTAGCTTATCTAAAAAAAGGCCTAGCAGACTGGCAATCTTTTAAAGAGGAGGAGGGTAATGTTAGGGGCCTCTAAAATACAACCAGCTGTCTCTGCCCTCCATCACTCTGAGGTGAACCGGACAGTAGACTGGAGCTGGTCTCCAAACATACATTCAGACTTTCACACACGGACGCTGGGTGTCTAGGGGTCTCCAGGTGGGATCTGGTGTCCAGGTGACACTATAGTATCGTTGAGGAACCGAGAGGAAACGTCAGACCACTATAGGTGAGTGTGGTTCGACGGAAGTGGTTTCTGATGTACTGTAGATGTCTGTTGTATGTGTTTGTGGTTCATTTGGAAGATAATTTAACCAATTTTGATAATGAATTATAGTAATAAGTGCTACTCAATAATTCATCATTTGACAATAATCTCAATTTTTTTTTTAAAATGGTAAATTGGGTTGAGATGAACTGAATAAGTGAAATATATTTCCAGGTTAGTGGCGCACATGCACATGTTTCGAGAGCGCTCATTAACAATGCATGAAGAGGACACATGGCATATTGTTACATCATAATTAAGTTGAACAAAATGAATATTGATGAGTATTTATATGAATAGAAAGTAACAAAAGGGTTCTTTTGTTATCTATAAACCGAGCAATTTTCCAATACCTTGTTCACTGGCCTATTTTTTGGGTTTTGGGTTTTAGCAATCCTAAACTCGTCCTGCTTTTCGTTGTACAATAGTAACAGTTTAATGTATTTAAAGAAAACTATGATGACTGGTTTAAAGAATTAAAAGTTATATGAACAATTATGTGAAGAAAAATGGAAAATGAGATGAGTGAAACATGTTGACCGTATAAATTGTCTTTATCCTAATGAGCATTTTGGTTGCTTTAAGACATTGAGTCTCATATATGTCAACTCACTCCATGAGTGTCTCAGAATAGAGTCCCAAAGACTGGACTTTCTGAATTTAGCCTGTAAGCTACTGCTGCATTCCATAGACTACAGTCTAGAATATTACAGGCCTACTGACATAATGCTAACACATACGTGTATTAATACGCAGTTTAATCATACAGTACATTTAGTAGACGTCTAACACATTTATAGAATGCTAATACTGAACCAAAACCAAAGCAGTAATTTATCTAAACAACAAAAAAGCTGTCAATCTACACTAATGCCTATTTCTCTTTGTCATAGGTAACACAGAAAGGCAGAAAATACCGTATTATTAGAGAAGTAGAAATATGAATGATAGACAAGTGACTGATATAAAGAATTCCTTGGCTTTGCATTTTAGGAAGTCACTCTTCCTGGGGCACCTCACTCTCTCTCTCTCTCTCTGAAATATGAAACTAACGGGCCTTGGTTTAAAATAAGTCTTCTTTAATTGCTCTCAGTACTGTGGTTACTTCACGTCATGGTAATGCACAATAGTCTAAAATGCCGCCAGCCCCTGTGGTTCTAGATACTTGGAGGTTTTCTGGAATGTTGAGCCTTGCATCGTCCATCTTCCCCGCTGATGTCTTTCTCTTACCATAATGACAAACGAGTGCGTGATCCCACATCGTCTCTGTGTTTGAAAAGTGTCAGATACCCTCAGGTGTAGAGTTTCTGTTCAACAGCTACTAAAGCTTGCTTATTCTGGATCTGAATCATCTCTCTCCCTCTGCTGGCTAGCTTTACACTGGCATGCTCTGAATAACTGCTCTGCTAAAATTAACGGTTCAGGGAACATATCTTGGTCACATGGTGATACGGTCATGCTTTACTGATGCAAGAAAAGCAGTGTGGTTGTATGACAGAGTACAAAGATCTGGCTTGAAATAATCCGCGAATAGCATTGCAGTACATCCTCCAGTGGCTCTTATTTTTAACAGTTATGGACAGAATTCAAATATTCAATGAAGAATTTAAAATGTGCAACTATTAAAAGAGTTACACTACAGAACAGTGGGGTTCTATATGGAACGCTAGGGTTCTTGACTCAATTTTAAAGAATCCTTTATACCAAAAAGGTTCTATATAAAGAGAAATGTCTTAAATGATGCATAATACTTTCATGTTTATCAGGTTATTTAATTTTTTTCTAGTGATAAAGTATGTTTATGAGCTGTGTAATTCATAAAATTGAATGAAAATAAAAAAAAAATGAATTAATAACTAAATCCCTAAAATTATCCCATGATGGAAACCCCTAAAAGGTTCTATATATGAAGCGTCTGACAGAACTCTTTAAGGTTCTATATAGAAGCTTTTCTTCTAAGAGTGTAGTATGTGTCTGTCTAGAATGTTGTGACATTTCATTCATAATTCATCATGACATACAGTTTTGTGTTTATTGTGTTTTTACATGTGTTAAGTGACTTCTTGAATGAAGATTTAAATTATTTTAAAGCTATTTTACAAATATTTAATATGAAAGGACTTACTATGAGTGCATGCTACCGTATTATGAGCTAATAAGAACCAAAATTAAATTTTCATGAGCATCTTACAGCAACCTTGTACATCAACCACCGATATTAAAATTCTGGCTGATACTGACAAGCCAATAATTATTTTCATGTCATGGCCCATAAATGGCCAATATTAAAATTCTACACCATGATGTGTAAAAAATAGAAAAATAAAACAAGAAAAAATAAAAAAGTTTTAAATGCTTCAAGTAAACTTTACAATAAAATATATGAAATACCATTTTAATTTTTAATTTCTGCTAAAGATTATAGTGGTGTTATAAAAAATACTTTAAATGAGTCTGAAATGACAGATGAATATCAATTATTGACAGATACCAATAAATTAAAAAAGAAATCCTAATATTGTTACTGACATATATGGTAACCATATATTGTGTATCCCTAACCTCATTAGTAATATGTGTAAATGACCTTATATGTATACAACCCTTACCAGAGCTGGAGGTGGTGATGGCTTGGATGATCAAACTTCGAAAACAGTGATTGATGTGAACGACGTGCATGCTTTATGACATCATTCCTCATCTTGTCACTAGAGCCATCTATAGACTGAGAGACAGAGAGAGAGTCAGCATTAGCTGTCACAATACATCCCTGTTGTCAGTTTGACTTTGTCTGGCTAAATTTACTCTTAAAATATGACAGATGAGTTTCCCTGAACCAATCATGAGCCCTGAGTCAGGGTATAGAAATGCATCTATTTATGTTACAGTTTCAGGTTTAATAGCGAATGATGCACACGCTGCAACCTGAGCGTTTGTGTGTTTCAGCTGCAGGCAGCGCAGGTGTTTCACAATCAGGAGAGACACACGCTGACGGAGAGACTGAGACCTTGCCTCTCAAGCAGAGACTGGCCCTATACCAAGCTGCCGCTACCAAGGAGGAGAGAAGCCCATCTGTGGTATTTACCAGCATGAACACACACACACACACACACACACACACACACAAACATAAGCTACCCCACAGACTCATATTATATACCTGTAAGATTTCTTATTTCCTGTCTAAGGCCTTCCACTTCCTGTTTAATACAATTCTGTGAAATTTCCTTTTAGCCCATGTAAGCGTGCAGCACTTAATGGCTGTGTAATACATAATAGATGCATAAAACAAAAATAAAATCGATTTACACTTTATTGATCCCATGTGGGAATTTGAGTTGCATTAAATAAATTGAGAAGCCAGTTACTGGATGAAGTGGAGTATGACATATGAGTCCTAAACAGATAAACAGAAACAGGCTAGATCTGTAAATAAATCTGTGTTTGTGTACTAACCACCTACAATCATGGAAAAACATTTCATCAGTTGCTTGTATTTTATAGAGCTGTATTTAAAAAAACTGTTGTTTTAGTATCATTGATATACTATTATAGTTTTTGTTAATATTTTAATTATATTTTATATTTTCTGTTCTCATTTTAATTTCAGTTAAAGTTTTATTAAATTTGTTGTTTTGTGATTATTATTATTTTTTTTTATCTTTTTTAATATGTCTGTGTAGTTTTTAAGTTTATTTTGACTTTAATACTTTAATTTAAACTAAAGGAAAATGAGAAATATTTCCTTGGCAACTAGCTGAAATAAAATATAAAAGTTTAAGGGTTTTTTTTTATATCTTATTAATGTTTATTTTATTTCAAGTAATTGATTTTTTATGGTTTTAGTTAATGACAACCCTGCAGTAATGGTGTCAATTTGTAGGTCAGTCTGGAAGGTTCTGGAAGGTAGTCCGCCCATTGTGAAATCCCAGTGGTTGAAAATTAAATATCAAATATGTTCTGATTGTTTGCTATTGCATAATTGAATAATAAATTATTAAGAATAACGAATAATGATATGACTTATTAAATGATAATTTGTGTTCCGGTTCTAAGAAAAGAGGAGATTAAGACTTTGTTTTCAACCTTGTAGTGCCCCCTAGAGGAGAATGTACATCTGATTTTGCCAAGTTGGACACATTCCTGGGTCAACATATTTTGTTGATCCTGGATCAACATTCTGAAAATTTAATCATTACCATATCCCTACCCCTAAACCTAACCCTACCCATAAGATATCACTAAAATCAGAGGAAAATGATAGGTGAATAACACTGATGTGGAAGCACCTAACCCTGGTTGTAAGCCTAAACTCGACATGTCCCTCAAATCTGATTGGTTGATTGGAATGTTGCACTTGGTGAAATCAGGTTCTGCAAGGAGAATCATGTATATGTATATTTATGAATGTGTCTGAGCATTTTATTATGTGTTATAAGGTCATGGACAGCTCTGAGCCGTGCTCTCTGCCAGGCGGACTGGCCAGCGTGAAGAAACAGTTTGAAAGCCATGAGCTCAGTTCCTCTTCTGCATCCCAAAGCACAGTTACACAATACCACTACCAGCAGAGACAGGTACAGCAAAGAGCAAACGAGAACAATGGGATCCACAACACACACTCGATTCCACAAAAACATATTCATAGACTTAAATAAGACTTGATGAAAGAGTACAGTTTGCAATGTTACTAAATCCACTATTTGGCAATTACTAGCTGTGCATGCAGTAAACACCTGACTGATTCCACAATGTTTAATTTTCATATCACAAGACATTGAGCAGTGCTACGCTGTTGGTTATGCATACAAACAGGAGTGAGTTGCATATTGTGTATCTTTGTATTACAACAGGTGTTCTCTGTCTTAATAGCAGGTGGTGAGCTCATCAGAGGTGATGGTACGAAGCAGTGTTAAAGAAAGTAGTACCTCAAATGCTCAGGTATATCCACACAAGATAGGATATCAAACCTAATACAGTTTGCTAGAAAACCTATATTTTGGGGTTAGGCATTCTATTTATAAGGTCTTAAATTATGAAGACCTATTGAAGTGTCACTGTTTTCATGTTAGGTTTCCCTGGACCAGAATGTTCATCAGAGTGTGGCCTCAAGTTTTGGGGATCATTACGATGAGAAAGGTAGTGCTGTGCCTAATTATTTGTTTTAAATAATAAATTGTGAGAAAATGGTAAGTTACCTCATAACCTCATAACTAATTAATTTTTCCTCATTCTGTCTTTTACCATGTTAAAGTGATGGTAATTGGAGGAGAAAATTTGCCAAAAGTTTCTACACAAGCCCTGAAACAGCAACATGAAAAAAGTATTGAGGAGGCCACTCCACCCAAACATATCAAGGTAAAAATAAAGTATACCGTTGCACACAGTAAAATGTTTTACTTTCAATAGATTAAAAAGAAAAAAAAAATCATTACGCGTGTTTCACACTGGATGAGTAAACGGAGCGGGAGCAGCACGCACCCATTTTGCTTTCACACTGGCAGCGTTTGTCGCATGCAGCTAAACTTGGTACTATCTAATCTAGCTGTAATTTTGTAAAATTATGTAAAAAGTGTTAAATATTATTATATTTTTGTGATACATAATATACTAGATATGAAATTAGCCTAAAGTTTAAAATGTAATTTCCACCTATGAATAAAATTAAAGACAATAAATAATTCGAGATGTGGTGGAAATGATACTTTGATGTAAAAAATGTACATACTAAATTAAAAACAAACTAATAATAGTATAAAAAATTTAGCTTGAAGAGTTTACTAAAAGTCCACATCCCCAGAAGTGCCCATATTTAAAGAAATGCCAGTATGTTAGTTAACATACAGTACATCAACTTTGACTACACTGACTATTCTATTCATGCATATTTCTTTGTATCACTCCTTTTCTGTACTTATACATGGAAATAATTTCACAAAAGTAGAATATATTTCATATGTGTGTATGATGTATTGATAAAAGGTTATGCTTGTCTTTCCCATCTATAACAACAAAGATTGATCTCGATTACAACCAGTTTCCTTGGGCCCCAGTAAATGTTTCTTCAAAGACTACTGCCACAGGTAGCTATGAGACCACGTCTGTCACTAAAACAATGCAAGAGGCCTCTACCTCCTCTGTGGCCTCCTCACAATATGAGGCCGTGGAGAACTTCTCACAACCAGTATCTGCTACACATCAGATTCAAGTGACTTCCCAAGTCCCAGGACGTTGTCTTTCCCCTAAGCCAACAGATGCACCTACTTCAGCCAAATATGCAGTCAATAAAGAGGAGTACTCTAAGCAGAGGAACCTCTATGAACTTAAGCGCCTCTACAAGCACATTCATCCAGAAGTGCGTAAAAACCTGGAGCGTGACTTCTTCACTGAAGTGACAGACACAGAGCAAACTTATGTGGACAGTGATGAGGAGGTGAGCAGAGACATTCAGCAAGCACGTTATGTTTTTGAAAACAGCAGAAGTACCAGTCCTGGCAAGTGCATAAGCCCAGAGAGAGAGTATTTGGAGTGGGATGAGATCCTGAAAGGTGAGGTACAGTCAATGCGCTGGATGTTTGAGAACAAGCCCCTAGATTCCATTAAAGATGGAACACCAGATGAGGATGAGGGCAAGAACATAGCCCAACAAGAAATTATTGCTGGAAAAGATGTGAAGTATACCACATGGATGTTTGAAACACAGCCCATCGATGCTCTAGGTACAGAAAAAACAGACTCAGCAGAGCACAGTGGGAAACTAGAGCTTGCAAGGGGAGATGTCCAGACTGCAACATGGCTATTTGAGACACAACCGCTAGACACACTCAACAGAATTTACCAAGAGGATGAGCAAGAGACACAGGTGATGTATACGAAAGACATTTCTGGGGGTGATGTGAAAACTGCTAGGTACTTGTTTGAAACACAGCACCTGGACACACTTGGACACACTGAGACTATTGATGAAAATCACTTCCTGCAGCTGAAGTCAGAGCTTGAAGAAATCAAGGGTGAGGTAAAGAAGACAACCAAGATGTTCGAAACACAGCCCATGTGTGTCATCCGTGGTGACTCCGGTGAGATGCTGGAGATTACCAAAGTGCGACGTGAAGAAACTGAAAAAGGTGATGTCAGGACATCACGCTGGCTCTTTGAAACTCAGCCACTGGACCTGATCAGCAAAGATCCAAGCCAGGTAAAACTAATCTGTGGGGTCTCCATGGAGGAAAACTATCAGGGTGGGGTGAACAGGGGAAGATGGCTGTTTGAGACAAAGACACTTGATCAAATCAAAGATGAGGAATGGGAAAGCACAAAGACTCAGAAGCAGGAGATCTTAGGTGCAGATGTGAGGAGACACTGCATGATCTTTGAAACACAGCCGATGGATAAACTTAAAGACAATACCAATGCAAGACCACTGGAGCCAGAAGACATTATGGGTGGTGATGTTGCTTCTGCTAGGCATTTGTTTGAAACAGTGCCAATGGAGAATCTGAAAGAGTTACCAGAAGTTGGAAAGCTACAAAAGGTGATAGCTTCAGAAGAAGAGAAAGGTGATGTGAGACACCAGAGGTGGTTGTTTGAAAGCAAACCTCTTGAGCAGATCAGAGAGGAAAAGAAAGAGATCACAAGGACTATTAATCTAGAGGAGCTTGAAAAGGGTGATGTCACAAATTACAAGGAGATATTTGAGACAATGGACCTGAGCAAGTGTACAGATGCACAAAAAATACAAGTGGAGGGTGTCACCAGCGGCTCAGTGAAATCAAATAAAGTGTTATTTGAGTCAACACCCTTGTATGCTGTACAGGACAGCTCAGGACACTACCATGAGGTCAAAACCGTGCGCAGAGAGGAAGTTGTGAAAGGAGATGTGAGAAGCTGCAAATGGATGTTTGAAACTCGTCCCATTGATCAGTTTGATGAGAGCATCACTAAGTTCCAGATAATCAAAGGAATATCTAAAGAAGAAATCCAATCAGGTGATGTCAAAACTGCCAAATGGCTTTTCGAAACCCAGCCCCTTGATGGAATTAAATACTTCAACTTAGAGGAAGAGGACAACAGGAAAAATGAGAGCATTGAGATCCAAAGAGGTGACGTTAAAACATGCAGATGGTTGTTTGAAACCCAGCCAATGGATGTATTGTATGAGAAAGTAGAGACAAAGACTGAGGACCTCACAGACATCCAGAAAGGAGATGTAAAAACTTGTACATGGCTTTTTGAGACTCAGACTCTTGACAGCATCAAAGATGAGTCTGAGACAATCCTGAAAACTTGCACAGTAAAGCAAGACGATGTACAAGGTAAGGATGTGCGCCTAGTGCGTTTCCTATTTGAGACCGAAAACCTGGAAAACATCACAGACGATGAGGATCATAGCGGCTTTAAGCGAATCACTGAGATTGACATTCACTCTGGAGATGTATCACGGATGAAGTACATCTTTGAGAATCAGTCATCTGATATAATGACTTCTACATCAGAGGAGACCATGCAGAAACTCAAATGCCGTCAAGCAGAGGACATTCAGAAAGGAAATGTGGTGAACTGTACCTGGATATTTGAAAACCAACCAATTGATTCCATCAGGGCAAATTCTGAGGAATTCAAGGAGTCACGCACAGTAACGGATATTCAGGGAGGTAATGTTGATAAAGGTCGCTTCATTTTTGAGACATACTCATTAGATAAGATTCAGGAGGAAGCATCTGATACTGAGATCAGCAAACTCCAAAGCATCATACACAAGGAGATCGAGAAAGGGGATGTAAAAAACTACACCATGATGTTTGAGACTCAACCACTGTATGCTATCAGAGACAAAGAAGGACACTATCATGAGGTTACTACAGTCACAAAAGAAGAGATTCTGCGAGGAGATGTGGTTGGGGCAAGATGGTTATTTGAGACAAAGCCCCTTGACTCAATTAAAGACACAGATGAGGTTTATGTCATCAAGGCTGTTACTGAAGAAGACATCCAAAAAGGAGACGTCAGCACAGCCAGGTGGAGGTTTGAAACTCAGCCTCTAGATGAGATTGCAGAGGATATGAAAGTCGCTGTTAAAACGGTAGCAGACATCCAAGGGGGGGATGTGAAAACAAACAAACAGCGTTTTGAAATGGATGACCTATCAAAAAAATATGTGAGAACCGTTAGTGTCAGTGAGATTCAGAGAGGTAATGTGAGAAGCTCCACATGGATGTTTGAAACTCATACCATTGACAAGATCCGTGGTGAAGGTTCGGAGTATGACGAGATGGAGAAGGTGACACGTGAAGAAGTGGTAAAAGGTGATGTTAAGCAGTCTGTGTGGCTCTTTGAAAAGGAACCACTTGATCGTATCAAGGAAGTTGATGAAACAGATATTGTAATTTCTCGTGAGGAAATCCCAAAAGCCGATGTGAAGACAACAACATGGTTATTTGAAACTACCCCCCTAACAGAGTTTAATGAGAGCAGTGTGGAGAGAACAGAGATTGTTGGTAAGAGCATCAAGACAACCCTAGAAGAGCTGTATTCTCAGAAAATGGTTGAGTCACAAGGGATTTTAATTGAGGCAGATGAGATTGGAGATGTCAGAATGGCTAAATACAAACTTCTAAACCAGGAGACTCCAGAGATCCAGAGAGAAGAAGTAATACATGGAGACCTGAACAATATTATGATGAACCTGCTTAACAGACGAGAGACAACAGAGAGGGCAATCACCATAGATAGGGAAGAAAGAGGAAATATCAACTCAACTGTCAAACAGCTCTTTAATCAGGATAAGAGTGATAATGTCGAGAAAGAGGAAATTATCAGAGGAGACATCCAAGAGGCAATTAATAACTTGCTCAAGCAGGAAGGATCTTCCAAACGTGGCATTCTCATTCAAGAAGATGAGAAAGGAGATGTGAGAATGACCATCTACTCACTTCTCAATAAAGAAAGTGAGAGCAATGTTGAGAAAGAGGATATTGTTAAAGGAAATATTCGTGGAACGCTGCATAGGCTGCTGGGTAATTCTGATGCAAAGGACCTATCCTCTAAGATAACTGTGGGAGAAGCAGAGAGGGGAAATGTCAGTTTTTATTCTACTTGTATTGAGTCTGGGGCACTGGACTACCTCAGACAACTTCAGGTGGGGAATGATGAAATTGTTCAGGAAAAAATTAAAGAAAAGATTATTGGAGGTGATGTAGAACAAACAAAGCAGATTCTAAGAAGAAGCCAACAGACAATAGGACGAACGGTTGCTGAAGATGATATTGTACCAGGTGATGTAAATAACACAGTACAGGTGTTTATGATGGAACCCGTACTATCCCTGCATAACATGCAGAAAGAGGAGATAGTAAAGGGAGACTTGAGAGCAGCTTTTGACTCTCTCACGCAAGCTGTAAACCAGCGTGTTGTCATAGAAAAAGAAGAGGTAGTCAAAGGAGATATCAGCACGACACTTAGGTCTCTTGAGGAGGCTCAAAACCAACTAAAAGAAATAGAAAAACCTGAAATTGTCCCTGGTGACATTAGGGGTGCATTAGAATCTCTTGAAAAATCAACATCTTCAAAGACTGAGGTAATTATTGAAGATTTGGTCCCAGGGGATATTAAAGGTACCTTAAAATCCCTGGAGGAGGCAAAGCAGGCAGTAAAAGAGGTTGAGAAGGAGGAGATTGTTAAAGGTGACATTCAGACTGCTCTTCTTAGTCTTCAAGAGGCTTCAACAGAAAAGAGGGTTTTTCAGCACCAAGTAAGTGAACAGGGTGATGTGAAAGGTACAATTCAGCTCTTACTGGAGCCAGCCTCATCCCCATGTATGCAGAGGAGGCCAAGCACAGAGGGTGACATAAAATCCTCCATCAAATCCCTTTATGAACAGGAGCAAGTGCAAATTGAGAAAGAAGAGGTGATTAAGGGAGATGTTCAGGGCACTATTAAATCTCTGATGAAGAAGAAAGAGCAATCAAGCCACAAATCAAAAATGAATAAGAAAGCTAAAGTTCCCATTAAGAATCCTGTTCCCCCTCAACAAGCAACTCGTGAATGCCCGGCTGGACCTAAAACTGAGGAAAAGCCTAAAAATCCACCTCCAGTGAGAAACATGCAGCAGAGCAGCACACAAAAGACATCAGAGATCAAATCTTCAGAATGTCAGACTTCTTCTAAAGATTATCATTCTACTACCAAACAAATGACTACAGCTGTTCATTCACAAGAGTCCTCTCAAGACTCTCAAAAGATGAATGTGAAGGAGCAACATATAAAACCAAAACAGAACACTCCTAGTCCAGTGTTAATAAAAAAGAAGAATGTTGGAGGTCAGATGAGTGAGAAGAAATCTGAAATTGCAGCTGTGTCTTCAACAAATGCATCAGTGGAGGTATCACAAAGTAATATTAGCATGAAGCAAACTGAGGAGACAAAGACAGTCACACAGGTTCAGACGACTAAGACAACCGAGCACACCACCATAACCCAGAAACAGAGCAGCAAGAATTTAAAATCAGAGAAAAATGTTAAAAGCCTGAACCGCAATCTCAGTCCCAAAGGAATGATAAAAAAAGCGAAGCCACATCCAGAGATTCACTTTCCACCACCTCCGAGTTCTCCTCCACCCCCCTCTGAGTCAGAGCTCTCTCTGCCTCCTCCTCCCTCACCAGTGGCAGAAAGTGATGTCCAGTCAGCCCTCTTACCACGCCCTCCTCTGGTCACGAGACAGGACAGTGACCTTCCCCCTCCACCACCTCCACCCCCTATCATGGAGACAGACACTGAATTCTTTCCACCACCTCCTCCACCCCAAGACCTCCTCCCTCCTCCTCCATCTCAACAGGAACTCAGCTCAGCCACTCAACCTGGAAAGCCAAAAGGCAGAGCTCTATTCAAAGTGCCCAAACCTGAGCCTCCCAAGCAACCACAGCCCAAAACATTTAAATGGCAGAAAAAACAAACTGCACCTGCTCCACCACTTCCACCTCCTCCATCAGTGGCAGAGCAGAGTGAAACAGTTGCATCAAACATAACTGCAGTCACTGAAACTACAGAGAACATCACCAAGCAAACGGGACTAGTTAAAACAATTGAGCCTCCAGCTCCACATATTGCTAAAGCTTCATCAGCAATACCTGTGCTACAGCCAGCAGCTGAGGAACCACCACACCCTAAAAAGGTTTTCGTTCCGCCAATTAAACTCCCACCTCCACCTGACACTGCTGCTCCAAAACCAAGACCTTACGCAAGTAAATTCAAAACCCCTCTCATGCTTGCAGAAGAGAAATATCGCAAACAAAGAGAGGAGGCTGAAAAGAACAAGGGAGAAAGTACTCCCACCTCACCCCCACCTACTAAAACATTTAATGTCAGTGAAATGAAGGCTGAAGCAGAGTCAAGCACACAGAAAGCTGAAGAGCCTCAAATAATTTTTGAGACACAGCAAGAAACATCTAAAGTACCAGAGCCTAAGCAGAAGCCAGCCATGTTGCCCAAAGAAACAACAGAAAAACTTGCCCCCCCAAAAAGTCCACAGCCCCCTCCAAAGCAAAAGCCACCTGCAAATTTTCAGATAAGCAAACCTTCAATTCCCAAAGTTGGTAAGAAAACAACCACAGAATCATCCAACACTGTATCAGATAAAAAGCAGGCATCTATCACTGCTGCCTTAGAAATTAAAAGCCATCCAGCCCCTACAGTCCATCCACACTCTGTTACAGAGCAAATTGAGAGTACAAAAGCTCACTCTGTAAAACAAGAGAGCATCCAGGCCACGAAAAGTATTCAAAGTCAGATCACTGCTTCTGCTCAAGAAGAAGAGATCAAGAGCCTAGAGACTTGTGCGGCTCAAGAAGTCAAGAAGGTTCCCTCTCAGCCCACAAAGATCCCAAAAGTGACCCCTAGCTTTAAGGTGAAAACATTTAAAGTGCCTAAGGTAGAGAAGCCGGAGAAACAGGAAGAGGGAAAGGACATAGTTCAATCAAGTGTGCAAACAAGTGTGTCTCAAGTGTGCATAGGTCAGGAGGGCCTCCAAAAATCCACCAGTGCCATGGAAAAAACTGAAGTGAAAGTTGAGAAAAAGGAGGAAATGAGACAAACCAAGCAAGACACAAAAATGGAGGTCCAGCTGAAGAAACAAAGACAAACATCAGTTAAGCAGCCACCACCTGTGGCACCAAGACCATCAGTTGAAATACATCAAATACAACCAGCAATATCTATAGAGGTACAACAAGGTCAAGGGCAGACAACTGTCATTCAGTCCCATCAAGCAGTGATAGAGGAACATGTACAGATTCATGAAGAGAGGACGGTCACTCAGAGCACAGTTCAACAACAGAGCATTCAACAAAAAAGTAAATTCCAGATCAAAAAGCAGGTAAAGCCTCCACTGCGGCCTCCAAGCAGAGAGGAGGCCATAAAACAGTCAATGCAGAAAGAGGAGCAAATCAAAACAGAGATTACAGAATCAGCAGATTCTGAAAAGAGTGCATCAATGACAACTGAAAATTCTAACGCACAAAAATGTGAAGAGATTCAAAGATTATTGAGTTACATCAAGGAGTTTGAAGGATCCCCTGCAAAAATGAATCCAAAGTCATTAAAGACCATGCTGAGTATCATTCCTGATTGGCTAGTCAGTTCTGAAGAGAAGGCTGATTTAAGCCGTACTCAGTACAACAAGCAGAAAATGATAGAGGTCATAACCTACGTACAGAACCTTGCCCTGGCTAAACTGATTTTTTTAGAGGGAAATTTGTCTGTTTCAGAGTCGGCAAAAAGTGAGTCACCACAGGAGAAGAAAATAGTAGGTGGAGCCACACAAAAAATATCTAAGATTACAATTGGCTCAGCGAAAATAGAGACTCAGAAGAAAGTAGTGGAGGAAAAGAAGACAGAGTGCCAGAGTGAATCAAAGACAGCAGAGCACAAAATGCCACCTGAGCTAAGAATGCGGACACCGTCACCAACGTATATCTGCATTGAGTCTGCCAAGAGGACAGACTCTCCCTTGAGAGTGACTCCATCACCGCCTTCCTCTTACAGGTCGGGCGCCACACCAACACCTCCACCTCGCTGGTCTGAAACACCAACACGCCTGAACCAATCCACACCCTCCCCCACAATGAGTCGCTCTGAGAAGTTAGCTAAACTAAGAGATACCACAGCCAAACTCTCACAAGGCATGACTCCACCACCCATGCCTTTGCCAGAGTACATGATAAAGGCCCAAACAGATCTGGAAGGGTCTCGCTCATCCAGCTGTTCAGAGATTACCTTTGAGACTCAAATGATGGAATCATCTCTGATGGATATCACAGATATCCACGGAGACTCAATGATGACTGTGAAAGACAAGCGTGAGTTCTTTGAAGAGGCTCAGAAAGCAGAGGTCTCTCGTACATATGTACGCAAGGATCCTATTGACATCCCAGAGCGTCTTGAACCAGATACAGAAGATAATGAGTCAGAGATCCCGAGATCCATAGATGCACATGAGAGAATGTTAGAGGACTTGCCCAAGGTTGACCTGTCCAGGCTTGTTAACAAATTTGAGTCTCCCCAGCCTAAAGTTTATGTTCGAAAAGACCCCATTGTGATTACTGAGAGACTTGGAAGTGACACAGAAGATCCTGAACCTGAGAAGAAGTCAGCCTTAGTGGAGGACATACCAAGCTTTGATATTAAGGCCCTCAAGAATGTCTTTGAAAAGGGTGAGCAAGCCCACCAATACCTAAGGGAAGAGAGAAAGAATCTTGAGAAACAAGAGGGAGCACCTGAAGGATTTTCTGAAACTAAATCTGCAACTGAGCAGTTCTCCACTGTAGATGAGTTTGGAAACATTGTAAGGGGCTCAAAGACTGAAACAACCTTCCACTCTGAGAGTGTGACAACCCGAGGTGATCCACCAACTTATGCAGATGTAGTAAGAGGGAATGTTGCTGTCCTGGATGTTCCACCAGAGGCCTCTGCAGAAGAGTTACTAAAGAGCTTCCAGCAGACATGGGCAGAGAGTGAAAACGTCTTCAAAAACTTGGGCTTCACTGTGTCTGAACAACACAGATTACAGACTGTTTCACACCAGCACCAGACTGTTGTCACCGGTAAACCTATGTGATGCGCATGGAAAGGTTAACAAAGAGTACAGTGTGATGACTAAAACAGTGATGGTGTGTTTGCACTTGACAAATTGTGATGCTTTAGGTATTCCTTGTGCCTGTACTTTTATTTTGATCTTTTAGTTTGAGTTGATAATGGAGTGCTGCTAAACTGGATATCATGGTCAAAGTGAATGTGATTATTGTTTTGTGATAACCAACTGAACATTTGAAGTATTGCCCTTTAGATTTTATGAGACTGTGCTGAGGTCCAGGTGTAATGTGTGCAGTTGTATTGAACCTAACTAAATGCATGTAGTACTTAAATATTTTAATTCCAGCAACTACACTAACAGCTTTTGTGTTTCTTTTTCTATATTCCTTAACTCATTAATCTCATATATTCGGCATGTACCTCGGTATTGAAGTCACGGTTCGGTACGGGTTCAGTACAGCAGAGGGGAGAAAACTAAATATAAAATTGCTTCTTTTTTCTTCTTTTTTATAAAACAGTGGTTTATTGAACAAATGGTATCTCTCTCTTTAAATAAATTCAATTATAATTTACATTTTCTTAAAGATAAAAAAAATCTATCTCAGCTAATGCTGTAAACTATATACAGATTATATTAGAGTGTAAGTTGCACATAAGACAGGTTTTGCATTAACTTCTGAATCTAATTATAAAATTATTTTTCAATTATTTTTTCTACTCCAATTCATTTTTAAAATATAATCCATTTACACCGTTACTGTCATAATTTGTTTTCATGACACATTTATTTAAACATATATTAACTAATTACTAACAGGTATAGTAAATATAATGAATATATAAGCTAATATAGTGCATATATTTAATGAAATGCTCCCCTCTAGAGTTCATTTCTTTAGTGAACTAACATGCTGTAGACACAAAATGACTTGCCTGAGGTAAATGTAATGTGAAAATATTATTTTCAAGCTGTTTTATTTGTCTTTCCGCGGTTGAAACATTGGTTGAGAGATTACACGTAAACATGTCTATGCATAGATTATCTGTTCTTCTGCACTTTTTCCTGTTGTGGCGGTTAGCAAATGTTAGCCAGCATTGCATTACTGTGCCTGTGACTGACTGTATTCGTCATCTGACTATGCACCGAACCGTGACGTATACATGTACCGTTACACCCCTAATAAGTGACAGATTTAAAAGCATTTTCTGATGTCAGTCTCTCTCTCTCCAACAGAAGATACGGGTGCCAGAGTCCGAACTGTGTCAGGTATGTCGGAAGAGGGTGTATCCCATGGAGTCTCTCATAGCAGACAAGCAAAACTTCCATAAAAGCTGTTTTAGATGTGCCCACTGCAGCAGCCAGCTCAGGTAGTGGCTTCTTTTTTACATTAATCCTAGATGTTTTTCCACATTTTAATGTGTTACAGCAATGGAACAAGTGAGAAGTTTTTCTTGGTGAAATGCATCATGAAAAGTCAGTTGAACTTGATTTGATTTGAATACTTGTTATTTAAACTGATTACAACATTGGCAAGAAGGTTTGAAATTTGAGTGAGCTTGTATGATTTCTTCTGTGGGTTCTAGTTCTTATCAGATTCAAATTATATTTGTGTTTATCTCTGTGCTTCAGTCTTGGAACCTATGCTTCTCTCCATGGACGAATGTACTGCAAGCCACACTACAAACAACTTTTCAAGTCTAAAGGCAACTATGATGAAGGGTTTGGAGAAAGGCCCCACAAAGAACTTTGGAGTACAAAGAGTCAGAACAACTCGTTAGAAACAATTAACGTGAAAAACAATCCTCCTGTCAATTTGAATGTCAAAGTAACTCACAGCCAACAAGAAAATGACCCCAACACTACAGAGAATATGACTCAAGCAAAGATGAAAGATGACATTAAGAAGCCAGCAAGTAAAATGGCAGTTGTGTGGCCACCCCTCTGTGATTCACCAAAGAAGACATTTAATTTAGAGGATGACATAAAGGTAGTCAAACCTGTCTGGCCTCCTCAAGTTGAATCAGAACTCTCAGGTAAAGAGAACAATGATCCAGCAGTAAATAAGAGGCAAACCGCAATTACTAGTGGAAATCCAGCAGAAAATGGGCCCAAAGAAAATGATGGAGGGCTTTTGTCACCCATAAATATGCCAGAAAAGTCATCTACAGATGCTAAAATAACTCAAGAACCAGAGGAGCCAACACCAATACCTGAAACAGCTGAGGGGTCAGAGGATGCCAGTGATACAGGCAAAGCCATTGAGTCCTCCAACGAAATCCAGCAAACCACAGAGCAGAAAGATAATGAGACAACTCAAGAAGTGAAGGCAAAAGAAGGAAGTGAGATGAATGGTCAAAAAGAGGAGGAACTGGAGAATGGAGTTGCAGAAAGAACTAAGAATGTGAACACAGATGAGGAGAGTGACAATGCAAAAAACACTGATGAAAATGGTGCTAAGGAAAGTGAAAAGAATGTGCAAGTAAATGAGGGAGAAGAGGTAACGGTGACAGTGATAGATGGTGAAATACCAAATAGCCAAACAGCCAATGGCAATGCAAACAACAATAATAATAACAGTAACCTATTGTTGGACAACAATGCCAGTTTAGCAGGAATTAATGAAATTAAAGAAGAACCAGAGCTGCTGGACTTGTCCTCCTCAGGGGCACTTCCTTCACAGGAATCATTTAAAGAAGAGATCAGGGCTTCTGACATTTTCCAGCAACTTCAAGAGGACAGCTCATGTGCCAAATACTCACAAGACATGAAAGAGGCAGAACAAGAACATCCCACTACCAAAACATTGGCTTTCACAGAGACAGATGACAACAAAAAAATGAGTGCCTCAAGTTTCCTAGATGACATATTTGCAGGTTTTGATGACAGTTCTAGTTTGTTTCATGAATTTAAGGATGACATTTATAGCAAGGAATCAGCTTCATCTCAGCTGGATGACCTTCTGGATTTTGGAATAGAATCAAAGGGGGAGATGGGCCAACATACTGAGGCGGAAACGAGGAAGAATCCGCTCGATAAAAATGACACCAAAGCTTCTGGGTTGCTGAGTGAAGCCAGTAGCCTCTGGCAGGATGAAAATGACTTCTTGTCCGTAGAGGATCAAATTAAACAGAACCGATATTATGATGATGACTGATGGGGGGAAAAATTAACACTCTGTTTAATCTGCCATACACTCATTTATACACAATCAAAGTTTCTGTTAACATCCCTTAGAACAGTCCCAAAGCTCTGTTCATGGAGAGATGAATGTTAGCATGCTTGTATTGTATTTTATACTCAGCTCGCAGCAGACAGCACATTTAACTGCATTCTGAACGTTTTTAAAAGCTTTATTTAAAGCACCTGGTGTGCAAGACAAATTTGGGAAATATGATAGTGATTCTTTTTGTTTTTGCTGTAAACATTTAATTCAGAATTCATGTATCTTTGCCTGTGTCTGTGTTTGCAGATACTCTTTTACTTTCTTTATAGAACATTCATAGGGGGTTATGATTTCTGCTTTTGTTGGAAAGAATTTTTGACAGATTGTCTATCTTAAGGTGGTTAGAATGAATTGTTTCCATTATACTGCTAATGCAATGACAATAAATAAAAAACATGTTTCTGAAATAATCAGTATTATCTTTTGTTTCATCAGCATAATGGTCGTATTTTTCATATGAAATATCCATGTATAGCCAAAGAACATTAACAGAAGTTCCTTTGTAAATGAGTCACCTACCAAAAAATAGTTTAGTCATTTAAAATTAAAAGCCGAAGCTAATTGTTTTACAAGATAATGCTTTATAATTAAGCACCGCCCCCTTGGTTACTGTTGCTAACTCAGGATTCCAATGAATATTGTTCCAAAAATACTTCCGATGAACCAAAGCAGCTGAAAAAGTTGGCATACTTTTTCAGCTGCTTTGGTTCCAGAAGTATTTTTTCCAGTCATTTCTCCCATAGGGATTTCAAAAAAGTCTTCGTTAAAGCATTATGAGCCATGAACGAAGCCAACCAGCTACAAGGTGAATCGCAACATTACAAACTTTGATTTGATTTGAACAAAGGTACAAGACTGTGTACTTATTGGCTTTATTGAGGTAAAGAATTACAAGCATTGCAAACAGCATAATCAAATTAAAAACAATGGAGAAATATAAAACTACTCGTTAAAAAATGTTGATTATATAAAAAAACAATCTATTTTAAGTCTATTACAAAATATGCATATATTTTCAAATATTTAAGTATTTTGAGAGCACAGCAAGGCTGACTTGATTACGCTATTTGTGGCACTTGGGAGTGGGCAGATCTAAAGAGATCTTTTGCTTGTTTCAACTCTGATTGGTGAAATTTTCTGTACAGAATCATTGGTAATGTAGTTTTACACCACAAATTCCAATGTTAAACATGATATTTTAAAACTGTTGAAATAATGCGGGCTAACAGTTTCAACAGAAGAAAATACTATCGATTAACAACCTTGTAGGTTACACATTAATTAATTACACATTAACGTTTTAAAACTTCAGAATCAAGGCAAATATCTCAGTCAACTGACAAAAGAAAAGCCTCGTTTGAAGAACATTAGTGTAACTGGATATACAGCAACATAGCCACTGTGGTAGTGTGATCTATAGTAGTCAACATTTGAAGTGGATCAAAAAAGTTAATCAAAGTTGTCCTAAGAAGAAGGTTTTAGGACAACTTTGATGAAAGGTTTTGATCCACTTCAAATGTTGACTAGTGTATTTAGTTATCGACATAGTCTCGTATAGCCAGACCTTCCGACTGTGCAGAATGTCTGGACTCCATAGTAGCTTTCATTGGCCAAGGACTGCCCAAGAATGTCTGAATGACATGTAAAGCAACCAATCAAGTTTGTTTTGTTCAGCATCATGTTTAGGGACATGAATATGTAAAGCCAATGTCCCCACAATAACAGACCGGATTGCAATTCATTCAAGAACGTTGTGCAAGTTTACTGCAACAATGGTGCTGTGAACTTCACATACTTTTAAAATCCAGCATTTAGTTGATCCTGACATGTGCTCATTGTCACAGTTGTAAACAAGATGGCTTTCTTCTTCCATAAGAGGGTTTGGCATCACAACGGCTTTGTTTCCATACGGACAATTAAAGAACGCGACACATCTCACGGAATTCCTGAAAAATTCATCCAATCAGATGACAATTTGACTGACGGCAGAAGGTCTGGACTCTATCACAGCTTTCATTGGCCAAGGACCGCCCAAGAGGACCTTTGACTGACATGTAACGCAACCAATCACAGTTCGCTTTGTTCCGTGTCATATTTAGGGGTGTGAAAGGTTAAAGACCAGCGTGCATCTAATAAATTATTTATTTAAGAACGTTGTGCAAGTTTACTGCATCAATGGAGCCGCGAACATCACATACTTTTTAAAATCCAGTGTTTAGTTGATCCTGGTAAGCCCTCATCGTCACAGTTGTAAACATGACAGCGTTCTTCTTTCACGAGGGGGTTTGGCATCACGGCATTTGTTTCCAGGCGGACTGTTAAAGAACGCGACACACACGTCTCCTGGACATCCTGTAGAATTCAACCAACCAGATGACGACTTCGAAACTCCTGAAGTGTTTCCAGTTAAGTGTGCCATATGCATCAGCCAACGGTCCGTGGGCGTGACGTCTGAGGCTGAGACTACAATGACCAGAATCAATGTGCTGCTTAAAAAATATTGCGTCATTTACCTTGGAGCAGGTGTCCACCAATGGCCATTTGGGGATGTAGAGAGACACTTAATCCACAGCATGCACTTTTTTAAAAGGAAAAAAAATACTATTTGTATGCTTTGTATCCCTAAATTGGAAAAGCACTTGTCTGAAAAAATGGCGGGTGTGCAATGTTTACGAACTGGTTTTTACAGCGGCCTTAGCGAATGGTGAGTTATGATTATTATTAGGCTACTGTACTTTATATAGATAGATGTCATTTTATATTTTTACAAATTAATGCATTAATATAGGCTACAATAGTTAGAATTGTCATGAAACTTTAATATAGTTATAGGCTACATTAACTATCGAAGTGTTATCTGGTAACTTAACAATGAATATTTTACCGTTTACAGTGAAATTAATTCAGTTATCAGCCTTGCCTTATCAAAAGCAGTCGTCATCTTGACCTATGGCTTTGTAGAGAGAGGTTGCAGTATGAAGTGGAGGGTGTAGGTTGTTCAAAATGAGCAGCAGCAGTATGCTGGCACTGGTTCTCCTTCTGCGGGCTGCTGATTGGACAGCGCTCTATAACCCGCTGCAGCGCACCACCTCGCAACCATTCGTCTCGTTCACTACACAGTCCGTTCGCTTTGTGCTTTGCAGACAAATGGCTGGATTTCACCAAGGCAGATAATCTGACCGAAAAGGTAGGTTCGCATTGCCTCGTTTTAGTTTACCGAGTGTGTCGAACATCTGCGTTTGTAGAGCGTCCTGTTCTTTAAGGTGAGAGGAGCAGCGCTACAATGAGTCATGTGATGTTATTTTCGGGTTTTTGGGTGAAAGGAGCGATGCATAAAGCGTTCTCTGCGTATATTTTGTGATCTATTATCAGGAGACTAGCATACATCCATTTTCATCCGTAAATATTATAAAATATAGAGATTATGATAGGCTATATAAAAGTTTAACTATGGCGATTTTAAACGAATTTCAGTTACTAGTATTGTTATGTTGCTAGTATATATACAAAATAGACTACTATTATCTTTTTTTATAGTATATATTCATTAGATTAGTACTTCCAACAGCAGGCTAATACTATCTATTTAATCCATTTAGTACCTATTTAGTTATTAGTAATTATTATTTAAAAACTAGCCTACTTATTCCTTTGCTACTAGTCACTATCCCTCTAGTGACAGGTGACTGTTCAGTTGTCACTGGTAACAACTGACAAAATGATTTGTATAAATATTCACTATTTAGACAACTATTCACTACCAACTATTAGCTTAACTATTGCAATTATTGCTGATACCTATTTCAGTTTTACTAGTAGATCTAATTATTTATCACGTAATACTAGTAATACATAGTTTGACTTTTTATAGGGTAATGGCCACACCTTCTTATGAATAATAACCAGAGGTACTAATCACACATTTAAATCCAGTGTAAGTCCAAACACAAATACATCACATCTGTCATGTTCACTTAGCATTGATTTCAAACCTACAAATATAGTCTGTAAATTAAAATCTCTAAGTTAACTACTTTTCCCCTTAAAAATAATGTGATGACATAGGCCTATTTTTGTAAGCCAGTCTGGTTCCCTCAACCAAAACCCAATAGGATTTGCAGAAAATAAGCTTTGTGACTAACAAAACTTTATCATTCTTACACATTTTGTTCATCATGATAATCTTCATAAATGAACACAAATTTTAAAGCCTAAATACAATCGGCAGAATTAAAAAGCTATAGGCCACAATTGAAAAGGGATTTAAAGGGATAGTTCATCTTACTCAAAAATGAAAATTCTGTCATCATTTACTCACCCTCATGTCATTATAAACCTGTAAAAATGTTTTTGAAATTGGTTCAACATTGTACGGAGCCCCGAATATGACATGCAGGAAAAAAGTTAATTGTGCACAAGCTTTACTAAGTCGTTCCCTCGATTTGCTAAATCGTGCGCATGATTTAGCAAATCGAGGGAACAAATTATTAAATCGTGCGCATGATTTAGCAAATCGAGGGAACAAATTATTAAATCGTGCGCATGATTTTTAAATCAAGGGAACGACTTAGTAAAGCGTGCGCACGATTTAGTCTACTATTTTTTTTCCTGCATGTCATGTGTAGGGCTCCGTAACATTGGGCCCCATTGGCTGTCATTGTATGGGCAAAAAACTTTTCAAATGATCTTCTTTTGTGTTTCACAGAAGAAATAAAGTTTGTAACGAGATAAGGGTGAGTAACTATCCCTTTAAGTCAGTGGTGTAGATCCTAGGGCGAGGACAGCACAGGAAAGCAACAAATTGTCAATAGTGTAATCAATATTGTGAAGACAGTTTTGTGTTCAGATGAGATCTACACCCCTGCCTGGAGGCCATGTTTTTGTACTTTGAAGGAAATGCTGAGGTTTTTGTGTTTTGTGCCTAGTGTACTTTATATGGAGCTTTTTGAAATGAGTACTGCTATGCATCATATTTTGCAGTTTGAATGGAGGCCATCCTACACACCTGACCTCTGTCAGTCTGTTACTTTTTGTTTAGTGGAGAGAGATTATTTATTCATGAGGCTGTTGGCATGCTCTTATGATTTGGGTGGTTGGCATGCTTTCGATTATGTGCTTTTGGGGATTAATTCTGCTGAGCTAGCAATTACACCCTCCTGCATAATCAAGAAACTTTCATGGATACTTTAAAGTTGTACTGTAGCTATTTTAAGCGTTCTCATCCCTGTGATCTAGCATGACATTCCAAAAGGTATCTGAGAGCATGACTTAAACTGGACTTTTACAGTAAATATTTAGGACCCTTAATAGCTCATGTCCCTCACCCTGAGGCCCTGATATAGCACATCTGTCTGAGCTCCTAAGGTCTTTTTTGATAGCACATTTATAGCAGAATGATGTAATGCATACAGTATTGTGAGTGAGTTACTTTAAAATTATACTTTCTCCATGTTGATCACATCTGTCAGTGTGTTTTTACTTTTATAGTGATATTTCATAGTTATTGTGAAGTGAGAGGTATAAATTCCCATTCATATCTATTTTCCCTGATTTTCTCAAGCTGACGAATGAGTTTTACCGCAGCACTGGTAATATAATGTCATTGTATTAGTGTGTGTGTGTGTGTGTGTGTATGGTTCTGGTAAACCCAATATTGTGGGAACCAAATGTTCCCACAAGGTTAGTAATACCAGAAATTTTTGACCTTGTTTGACCATGAGGAAAACAGTTTATAAATCATATTAAATCACGTTCTTTTTTTTTTTTATGTAAAAATGCAGAAAATTTTCTGTGAGGGTTGTGTTTAGGGGTAGGGTTAGGGGATAGAATATACAGTTTGTACAGTATAAAAATCATTACGTTTATGGAAAGTCCCTGTAAAACAAAAAAAAAACAACGTGTGTGTGTGTGCACGTTTTTGTGACATATCAGGACACAAATTTGTATAATGACATGGGTATGACATAGGTATTACAAGGAGAGGGTGACTTATGAGGACATTACCCCATGTCCCCATTTTTCAAAAGGCTTATAAATCATACAGAATGAGTTTTTGTGAGAAAGTAAAAATGTGCACAGTTTCCTGTGATGGGTAGGTTTAGGTGTAGGGTTGGTGTAGGGCGATAGAAAATATGGTTTGTACAGTATAAAAACCATTACCCCTATGTGTGTGTGTGTGTGTGTGTGTGTGTTGTGTGTGTGTGTGTGAGTGTGTGTGATTTCTAAGTAGAGCAGCTTCTCTCAGAGCTGAGGGAAAACAAACCCACTTGCATACCAATTACATTTTCTTGTTTAAGCATTTCTTATCCACATAAATATTTAAATAGTGGAGATCTTATTTCTGAAGTGCAGTTGAAACAGTTCAGATGTATATCAAAGCAGTTGTTGATTATAAAAACCACATAATCTCATTGTTAACGCTTAATAAAACTTCAAAATTAATTATATCTCCATTAGGTTTTTTTTACACTTTTAAAAACCTTTGTCAATGACCCTTATAGTGCAATTTATAGTACTATTTACATTCTTGTTGATTTCCTAAAACATTAGATGATATTAATAATTGATTTTGTTTGAAAACCACCTACATGCATGTATTTGATGTATGGTAATGTACATATTTAATTACACATAATTTAATCTAATTTACCTCAGAGTTTTCAAATGGAGGCACACAATATGAAGAAGACTTAAAGGTGCAGTGTGTAAATTTGTGATGAGGCGGAGGCTGACGCTGAGTTAGAATCCATATGCAGAAGTTTATTAGAGATAGTGCAATCAAAAAACAAATCGATAGGCAGATAATCATAAACAAGAAAGCAGGCAAAGGTCAAGTTCACAACAAAACAGTCCAGTCCAAAGGGAAATCCAATAACAGAAACGAGGAAGGCAGGCAATGGGTCATACATGAGGAATAACAGGCAATGGTAAATTAACACTCAGTAAGGCAGGTAAAACTGGCAATACTTCGCAACTACTGTTTGGTATGGCTAGGCTATATGGCTGCCAAACCGGACATCGCTGCAGAGCTAGCAGAGGGAGTGGTTACAGTCAGTACTCGGGTGAAGGCTCCCTCTGCTGTTACAAAATTTTAGCGGCATCTAGTGGTGAGGTTGCGAATTGCAACCAACGGCTCAGTCCACGGCTCACCCCTCCGTTTCGAAGCACATAGAGAAGCTACAGTGGCCAACACAGGACAAAGATATCGTCTGAGACAGCAGAGAGGAGCCAGTCAAGCAATGAGCAGTTTGTCCGTTTAGGGCTACTGTAGAAACATGGCGGCGCAAAATGGCGACTTCAATGTAAGGGGACCCGCGGTGTATGTAGATAGAAATGGCTCATTCTAAGGTAATAAATCATAATGGTTCATTTTGTAATGAACTACAAAAATAGTTGTGTATATTATATTGCATTTCTGTCAATAGATCCTCCTAAATATTACACACTGGACCTTTAAAAAGCTTATGACGCTTATGAAGAAGTCCTTATACAGTATAGCACATTATTAGTACCTTAGCTGCATCCAAATTCACATTCACATATGACTCTGTGTAATTTATGTTGTAGAACAAAAAAATCTCATTTGGTAACCACAAACCTGATTTTACTGATTTTACAACCGTTCTAAAATCCCATAGGAATTTCCTGAAGCAAATCCCATGGTGAATTAGCCATCCAGGTTTGGCCTACAAATTGATGCCATGACTATTACAATTAAACATCCTGTGAAACGTGGCCAAATCAATTCAGATTCCAACTCATCAGCTGAATTGATTAATCCTGGAAAGAACATTTTGTCGAATTGGAACACGTGTATTTTTAGAAGGGTTTTAGAGTATGTAATTAGTGTATATCATGTTATATAATTTAATTATATAATGTCTATTTTTCTATTATGTTTTTGTTATTTGTTTATTTTGAATGGACAATATGAATAGAAAAAAACTGTTGAAGCCAGTGCCAGGAAGGATCATACATACGCACACTGCCTCAAGATTTATCATTAGTGAGAGAAGCAGTGCCGGCCATCTGTTTATTGATCAGTAAATCACAGAAAGCCTTACGTTAGCAAACACAATTATACACATGACAAATATGCAGCCACTGAACCGAGAAATATGGTTTGGTCTCCGGCAGACATTATTTACTTTCTTTCATAAGAGACTGAGTCAGTCAGACAGAGAGAGAGAAGAGACCAAGATAACACTGGCCATGACTGAGTTGTTTTAATGATCATTTTTCTCACTTTTTATTTTTTAATTAAAAAATAATAAAAGAAGATTTGCCAGTGGAGTAAGAAAAATATATTGAGTACAGTTTTGCTTAAGTATTTATATTTGTTTTAAGATTGTAATATGATTAGATATTTTTACTGGAAAACAAAACAAAAATACTGATGAAAACTTTTTTTTTTTTTTTTTGCAGTTCATTTAGTACAGCTAAATATAGTTATAGTAGCAGTAATTGTCAGTGGAAGCTGACTCAATGTGTGAATCTAATTAAATTACATCTGCCTGAGTCTAAAACATAATCCCCATCCATCAGTATTCAGCTGCCTGTCCTGTTATTTGCCAATAACATGAAGTGTCTGAATGTAAATGTCCAGTTTGTAACAGTTGGTTATGCTGCTAAGACTATCCAGAATATACTGTATATATAAGAACACAAACTATATATCCTCCTCAGTATCTCTTTCCTTCACTCTTAAAGTTCTCACAAAAATGAAAATTTAGTAATAATGGAATTGACTCTCATCCAACTGTTCGTGGCTCTTCTATACAATGAAAGAAATTGGAGAATTGGGTGATTGTGCTCCTGTCAGGTCTGTTATGGTTGTTGGTTCACTGTCATGTTTTCATGTCTTTTATTTTAAAGTTTTCTCATTGTCATGTTTCTTGTCATGTCATGTGATTCCATCGCCCCTCATGTGATCAGGTCATGTACTTCTTTTGCTCTATGGGTGCTTCTCAAACGGAAGGCTGCATTCTACCAAAGAACTTATACTGACAAGAAGTGAAACTCAAGAGAACGTTCCATTGCAACACCAGCGCCCAGCAGCAGCCCTGCGTTTCCGCCATTTTGGGGTGAAAGCGACTCGGCAGTCCACTAGTTTCTATGGCAATATCAGCTGCTCTGTTAAAAAAAACGTACATTAAAGCTAAAATCCAACCTGAATGATGACAACACAGAATAAAATACTATCGCTAGTGATCATCAAATCCTTTTAACAGTTTATTTTACAGACTTTGTGTTTAAGTCTTCCACTTTTTTTCACAAAACCTTTGCTCTCTAGAAACCCAGTCAGTTTGGGTTAAAATTCTTTGAAGTTCAAGCATTATAAACACTGAATTAATACCAACATATGAAATTAAATTAAGGACATGCATCAGAAAAATTGGGAATGTTGGACAATAAATATATAACAGAATAAAACAGCTTGACAGTAAACTGTTTTTGCAGTGTTGTCTTATATTAATGTATGTTAAAGCAAGACTATGTAAACAAAAACAAAAAAACACAGCCACTGTGTCCAGAAGTGGGAATTATGGGATAACAGACACAGCAATGCATCATGTTCTATAAGGTCATTATGTTTAGCGTGATCCAGGGGATTAAAACGTATATATTTCAGACCTAGTGGAGTAATTTACTATTACTATTACTCTACTAGGTCTGAAATATATATTGTACATTTTAATCCCCTGGATCACGCCACAGACATGGTGATCTTAACTTTATTGATTATTAATTTATTAATTTACTATTAATAGTAAATATGTAAAGTTTAATAAGTAGGCTAACTACGTTACCTCAGATGTGTACGTTAATGGTTGGATTAACTGATAACATAAAACTATATAGGCCAAGACAATACAACATTTACTGTAGGTGTCATAAAATTTACTGAATTTGTAGTAACGGTAATACAGCATTTTTTCCACCATACAGTATATTTTAAAATTAATTGCATTCCATTTAGCAGCACAAGTCATGCAGCTTTTATTAATATGTTGTTCTAATATCGATCTAGCTTACTGCAGTGTACGACAAGTGTCTCATAGCAGCTGCCGAGCGAATACAGAGTAATGTTATAACAACTTTCAACACACTCAAATGTATTTTAGTGTGATTGTTTTGACCAAATAAAACAGCGTTGCGTTAAAACAGCGTAAGCGACCTCTAGCGGCGAAACATACATACTGTGCCTTTAAGAAAGAGTCATGAAAGTATATTCTCTTTAAGTACATTTAAAGGGTTAGTTCACCTAAAAATGAAATTTCTGTCATTAATTACTCACCCTCATGTCATCCCAAACCCGTAAGACCTTCGGAACACAAATTAAGATATTTTTGATGAAATTCGAGGGTTTCTGAAGCACACATAGGCAGCAACGTCATTGCACTTTTTGAGGTCCAGAAAGGTATTAAAGACATCGTTAAAATAGTCCATGTGACTACAGTGGTTCAACCTTAATGTTATTAAGCGACGAGAATACCTTTTGTGTGCAAAAACAAAACAAAAATAACAACTTTAACAATTTGTCATACGCAGTTGACATAGCGAACGCAGTTCAGCACTTCCGTGTTTACGTCTGAACGCCGGCTCAGTATTATAAATATATATATAAATGGTTAATGACCCAGAAACATTTTCATGCATGCTGTATGTAAATTTACTGTTGCTAGAGAGAGACACACAAACATTATTGGGGTGATGCTATACTTAGTTTTGTCCAAGTACAATGTTGAAGGTTAATCACTATGCTCAGAACTGTTTGACTGGGTGCCCCATGGCAACAGCAGAGTGTCCCATGGCAACAGAAGACAGATGCTTTATTCCGAAAACCAAAATGGAACCATCACTTGAAAATAGAATACTAAACGAAAGACTGGAGCATCAAGATGGAGGTTACATATGATTGTGACTGGCAAAATTGAAAAGAATCGAAGTTTGTAGGTGTGCATGTGTGTGATCATCCATAAAACACACACACACACATGTTGGGTTTTCATGTTTTGTGAGGACTTTCCATAGACAATGATTTTTATACCGTACAAACTGTAGATTCTATCCCCTAACCCTACCCATCTCAGAAAACTTTCTGCATTTTTACATTTTCCAAAAAATCACTTTATATTTATCACTTAATATTGCCATCTTTGTGGGGATGTTTTGTCCCCATAATGTAGGGTTTACTAGGACCATACACACACATTTATTCCAGGAAAAAGTACAGACTTGCTAAATCAGTATGTAATGTGTATCACTACATCAGGTTGTTCTTTAGCTGTGGCATTTGCAGTATTTGCATGTATCTGACCTTTTAAAAGAAAAGGAAAGGGAGGCCGGTGTTGATCTGATGCAAAGAAGGGGGAATCAAGATGAAGCAAATATTCTGTTTGTATAGTGGAGACTCTTGTATACCCAGTCTTATTTTTAGGACCAAAAACCCATCATTCTATCTATCAATCAACCAGTCTCTGTCTTTTCATTCTGCCTTCTCTCTCTCGGTTGTGGCTAGAATGGATACAGCTACGGCCAGAAGTGACGCAAAACCTCACCATAAAATAACAATAAATTATATTTGCTACTTATCAGATTGTGTTTTATTAACCCTAAACCTACCCTTACAATAATGCAAATGAAGTAATTAACTGTTGTTCAGCGTGACAAAAAATGATGCAATATTGATGTGCGCATGCCAAGTAAGCTCTGGTAGGACAATTTGGCAATAGTTGTATCCCTTCCAGCCCCAACCCTCTCTCTCCTCTTTCTCTCTCCCAGAGTCCTCTGCTATTTCTACCTACATTTGTTACACCTAGTAATAAACATGTTAACAAATGCCTGTAACCACCTTCCTGATTTGACAGGTAGACCTATATTAGAAAGTGCTGTCTGTTGGTCTGTCTGTCTGTAAAAACTGTAATATTTTGAAATATGATTACATTTTAAAATAAATGTATTCTATTTTATTGTATTTTAAAATGTAATTTATTCCTGTAATGGCAAAGCTGAATTTTTAGTGGCCATTACTCCAGTCTTCAATTATAAAAAGATGTGCACACTTATGCGGTTAATTTTGTCATAATATTCTCCATGTTTGTCCCTGGACCTTTATGTTAATTCCTGTCCCGAGTGCCACGTTTGTAGTTTGTTGTAGTTTTTCCTGGTGATTAGTCCCTGATTGTTTCCAGGTGTGTTTTGTTAGCTTGTTAATCTCGGTGTATATACCCCTGTGCTTCATCTGTTGGTTGTTGTCCTTCCATAGACATTGTGTGTAGTAGTTTTCTGTTTTATCTCCGTGTTTTCTTGTGTTTCCTGGATGTGACCTTTGTTTATTTCATTAAAGCTGCATTTGGATCTGTCTCTCATAGATTTCTAAGTCTGCCTGCACATTACGATTTTTCACTTTTATATTTGTATTGGTTTTCTGTAGCATTGCATAGGTAGTCATTTTTCCATTAAAGGTGCTAATGTTCTAATTTGATTCATGTTTGTTTAATTTTTTTTACATTGCAAAAACCTGCTGTTTTAATGGGCGTATAGACATTTTATATGCACTGTATATATGTTAAATTATATTTAATTATATTTAATTAATTATTTTATCCAAAGTGACTTAAATTGCATTCAATGTGTACCCCTTTATTATTCAAATATTGGAACAAAATATTTTATTTATTGACATTGTTATCGGTAGATATTTAAACTGAAAAAAATCAGAATATTAACAAAAACTGTAATAGTACTGTGTATCAATGATACTAAAATAACACTGGTGTGGCAAATTATGCCTGGTCTCTTATGTGCTGAAGATGTTTTATACTGCCTTATACAGAAAACAGTGGCCCAGTCACTCTTGGATCTAACCAAGGTTAATCGAGGTTCATAGAAACATTACCAACAGGCCAGAAAAAAGGATGAGTCACTTTTCTCTCCCAAGTGAGGTTCAGAGGGATCGGAGGGGCCCGCAAATCGCCTCTGGCTCTGCTGTTGGAATCCTTCCCAGACAATTGCTGCTGATGTTGTTTGTTTGTCGTCTTTTGTGTCTTCAGGTGCAAAATATCTGCTGAAGTGCAATTTTGTAATAGAGACAGATAGATCTTTTCACCAGGTCTGCCTTTAGTTTACAGGCCCACCCGTAATACCAGCACCATCTGTTTATGTGTATTTTTGTGGGGGATTTCATTAAAAAGTATTCTTTTTAAATGTGCAATTTATTATTGTTATATATATACACACACACACACCAATCAGGCATAACATTATGACCACCTTCCTAATATTGTGTTGGTCCCCCTTTTGCTGACAAAACAGCCCTGACCCATCGAGGCGTGGACTCCACTAGACCCCTGAAGGTGTGCTGTGGTATCTGACACCAAGATGTTAGCAGCAGATCCTTTAAGTCCTGTAAGATGCGAGGTGGAGCCTCCATGGATCGGACTTGTTTGTTCAGCACATCCCACAGATGCTCGATTGGATTGAGATCTGGGGAATTTGGAGGCCAACTCAACACCTCAAACTCGTTGTTGTGCTCCTCAAACCATTCCTGAACCATTTTTGCTTTGTGGTAGGGCGCATTATCCTGCTGAAAGAGGCCACAGCCACCAGGGAATACCGTTTCCATGAAAGAGTGTACATGGTCTGCAACAATGCTTAGGTAGGTGGTACGTGTCAAAGTAACATCCACATGGATGGCAGGACCCAAGGTTTCCCAGCAGAACATTGCCCAAAGCATCACACTGCCTCCGCTGGCTTGCCTTCTTCCCATAGTGCATCCTGGTGCCATGTGTTTCCCAGGTAAGCGACGCACATGCACCCGGCCATCCATGTGATGTAAAAGAAAACGTGATTCGTCAGACCAGGCCACCTTCTTTCATTGCTCCGTGGTCCAGTTCTGATGCTCACGTGCCCACTGTTGGTGCTTTCGGCGGTGGACAGGGGTCAGCATGGGCACCCTGACTGGTCTTGAGCAATCTGAGCTACAGTAGCTCGCCTGTTTGATCGGACCACACGAGCCTTCGCTCCCCACGTGCATCAATGAGCCTTGGCCGCCCATGACCCTGTCGCCGGTTCACCACTGCTCCTTCCTTGGACCACTTTTGATAGATACTGACCACTGCAGACCGGGAACACCCCACAAGAGCTGCAGTTTTGGAGATGCTCTGACCCAGTCGTCTAGCCATCACAATTTGGCCCTTGTCAAACTCGCTCAAATCCTTACACCTGCCCATTTTTCCTGCTTCTAACACATTAACTTTGAGGACAAAATGTTCACTTGCTTCCTAATATATCCCACCCACTAACAGGTGCCGTGATGAAGAGATAATCAGAGTTATTCTCTTCACCTGTCAGTGCTCATAATGTTATTCCTGATTGGTGTGTGTGTGTATGTATATATAAAATTACATAATGTGCCAATTAATATCAGTGAATTTTAGTTTTTTATAGTTAAAAAAGGTCTTTATAATATACTGACAACCACCGTAAAAATGCAGGTGGTAATGAGAAAGTCATACGTTAGGGAAATACTAATATATAGATGGTACATGGTGTCATACACACAAATACAAAACACCATAATGGTAACACACGGTAACGCTAAAATAACGCAATAAACATTAATTTAACAACATAAGATGACATAAAAGTGTAATGTACATAACTAATAATAAAACTAAAAAAAAACATTTATTTGATGAAAAACCGTTTATATACACAGTTTTCTTATATACATAGTTTTCTAAAGATTATACTGAAGTAGGCTACATAAGATATTTACTGTACATTTGTAAAGCCGGGTGCACACTGTGTGATTTATAATAGTCCTTTACGATTGTTGCTTGTCAGACTGTACGAACATGATCCTCATGTCACACTGTGGGATCTCAGCTGTCATTTACGTCAGACTGTAGGACAGTCAAGACGCGTTAAAAACGGACGCGCGCATGAAAACTTGTCCGGAGTTTTACATCATCAACCCACACACGTTCGGTGACAGTGAGCTGCATTACACGCGGGACTGAAATGGTGGCTAACAAAGAAATCTCTACCGTTAATTTTGATAATGGCTTGTCTTGAAAAACGAAGACAATTTGACGTTTGTTGTAGGAGAAGTCACACTGCAGGACTGTGCGCCAAATCTTCTGACACTACCTGAATTTCGTCGGAGGTAAAATTTGATCGCAGCGGTCATTAATCGGCTGTCGATAAACATGTCAAACTAGCGATCAAAGACTACAGATTTTAGGCTAGGATTATAGGGATCTTTTAGGATTTGCAAAATTTGTCTCAGATGACCAAATCGTGGCCAAAATCGCACAGTGTGCACCAGCCTTTATTCGAACAAATTTATTTGTGCATAGTTTATTTTAGTAAGTATTGTATTTATTGAATTATCTGTCTAATAATCAGATGGAGTACAGTAACTGGAGAACCTAATATGCTGAGAGGGCTAAAGATAGAATGATGATCATGTGATAGCCTATCAGTACAGTGTGTGTGTGTGTACACAGTACATATTGTACAACATTCAGATTCATTTACATTTTCTATATTTTTCTGTTTTTCTACTTTAGATTCGCTTTTAGCCTAAAAGTGGGCTCTGGGAAGACAAACACCCCTCAAATGCAAAGAGGACAGCTTGGCTTTCTGTGACCTACAGACAAAGAGACATCCTGCTGCACCTGAACTGAGAAGCATCTCTGTCCACTGCTTTATGCTTTATTAATGATGTCGGAACAGACGCAATGCAGCGATGACCCACAGTGATTAGAAGGTCAATCATAAGAAAGTGGATGCAAATCTCAGCAGATCGGAATAGTATAGAAGCTTCTAGAAACATCTAGAACAGTGGTTCTTAATCATTTTAACTCAAAGGCCCCCATGACAATGCTTTCTTGTTAATAATCTTTTTTATAAACAAACAGATACTTGCTGATACTTATTAAAATATATATGATTTCTTGATTTTATGTATTTTTAAGCATTTTAATAAAGTTAGATTATTTTAATTTATTAATTGTTACAATAATAATATATTAATTTGAATAATTTTATCCCTTGGACGTTTGCTGATGCCCCTAGTGGGTCCCGTTCATCTGGTTGAGAACCACCGATCTAGAATGAGAACGAGTAAAGAGAACACCGCCTTTGTCCTTTATCAATAACTGCATATGAAAGAATATTAATATCCGTTTAAATAACAAGAGATGATCGGTGGCATTTGGTACGTGAGGAATATTTGAGTAATGTTTGTGTTTCCAGAACGAATGCTTCTAAACAAAACTAAACCAGCACTGACATCAAAAATGGATGGTTTGTGCTCATTTGAGCGATGTTTTCCAAATAACTACACGTGATTGGCCTGTGGGCTGAACACGTGTGATTGGCAGGTGATCCAGCCAGTGACGAGATGCCATCCAAGGTGTCATGCCTGTATTTGCTGACTGTGGTCTGCTGGGCCAGTGCTCTGTGGTATCTCAGCGGCTCCCGGCCCTCAACCACCTACGTGGGTCAGATGACCTTCATTCGCAAACCGCTCCCGCGGCTCTCAAAGAACGACACGTTCAGCAATATCCGCACACGTACTCTGAACCCACACAATTTCAAGTTCCTCATCAATGAACCCAAAAAATGTGAAGGCACAACGCCCTTTCTTGTCCTCCTCATCAGCACCAACCACAAGGAGTTTGACGCCCGGCAGGCGATCCGAGAGACGTGGGGAGATGAGAACATATTCGGCGATGTTCGCATTGTGACGCTGTTTCTTCTCGGGTACAACACTGAACCTGTGCTCAACCAGATGGTGGAACAAGAAAGCCAGATCTTCCATGACATCCTAGTCGAGGACTTTGTGGATTCCTACCACAATTTGACCCTGAAGACTCTCATGGGGATGCGGTGGGTGTCCTCATTCTGCCCGAATGCACAGTACGTCATGAAAACAGACAGTGATATATTTGTCAACATGGACAATTTAGTGTTTAACCTGCTGAGACCCAACACCAAACCAAGGCGCCGCTTTTTCACAGGTCACGTGATAAACGGAGGACCCATACGTGATGTTCACAGCAAGTGGTTCATGTCTAGAGATCTCTACCCTGATAGCAGGTACCCACCTTTTTGCTCTGGGACTGGATACGTCTTCTCCGGAGACATGGCGGAGCTGCTCTATAAGACCTCCCTACATACGAGACTCCTACATCTGGAGGATGTGTACGTGGGACTGTGCCTGCGGAAACTAGGCATTCAGCCCTTCCAGAACAATGGATTCAATCACTGGAAAATGACCTATAGTCTGTGCCGTTACCGAAAAGTGTTGACTGTACATCAGATTTCACCAGAGGAGATACTGAGAATATGGAACGATATGTCCAACAAGAAACATCTCAAATGCTAACAAATAGTTGAGGAATATGTTGAGCCAATATGTGATACTGAAAACATGGTTATTTATTGGTATTAACAAGACTATTTAGGGCTTTTCACATTTGAAATATGTGTTAATCCTGGGTCATTCTAAACCCTGGGTAATCTTGGTTCGTGTTTAACAATTAATCCTGGGTATTCATAAGCTGATGTTTCACACTGTACATTCCTAAACTCTGAGTTAACATTCTTATTTGCATATTTGCTGTGGCAGTGTCATTGATTGGGCGAATGCTGCACGTGACTTGTTTACATAAAGGGTCTAGTGTTGCACATCCTCATACTATATATTATCGACTGTAATATCAAGTTTGTCCTGAATGGATTGTTCGAACTATAAAGGTAAGAATGAAACTGTCTCTTCTTAACTCGAATTGGCATGTTTTCTGTCACCATTTTAAAACATATGTCTTTAGTACCTTTCTGGGCCTCTGAAAGTGTTAATTATCTTGCTGGGAATGGAGGCCTCACTGAGCCATCGGATTTTATCAAAAAAATCTTAATTTGTGTTCCGAAGATGAACGAAGGTCTTACGGGTGTGGAACGACATGAGGGTGAGTAATTAATGGCAAAAAATTTTATTTTTGGGTGAACTAACCCTTTAACACCACAAAAGCCACTGTTCCAGAGCAGGGTTTCATAACCCCACTTCTAAATTACAAGTGTGAAACGTTCCTTTACCCAGGGTTAAAAGCGGGGTTTAGAATGACGTTAACCCGGGGATAAGTGCAGTGTGAAAAGCCCTCTTGTGACCCTCCAATGTCAGTCTGTAGAGCAATATGCGTTGGGTCAAACTGCGTTGGATTCACAAGTTATTTGCAGTGGTTATAATGGTTTTAAACAGGGCCTTGCATCTTTACAAACATTATTCATATACCAAGTCGCTGTGAATTGCTTTATATTAATAATACCAACTTTCAAAGGAACTCAGTATTATATAAGAAATAGCAGTGCAGTATTTACTATGCCAAATGTCTGCTATAAACTACATTTATTCTTAAAATGAATGATATCTAGATTAACCCACAATAATGCATATTTATGTGTAGTTAAAGCCTTTGCAAAGCAGTAGAGCTCAGTTCTATATCGGTGAGTAAGAACATTATTTTTCTTTTGTTTAGGTTACAATGAAATAAAGATGCAAAAATAGATGGTATATACACACTTTAATTTTGCATGCAATACTCACTTTCTAATTCTTAAAGGGGTTGTATTCTTTTATCATGATTTTTATCATTAATTTTTTTAATAGTATATTTTATTGTATTATTTTTATTTAATTTTTTTTTTTTATATTACTGTACTTAATTTACTTTTTTTTTTTTTTTTTAATATTTTGTCCCCTAAGGTTTAACTTATGACTATTTTCCTCTTTTTTACTCTCATAATTAATTGGTTCTGAAGGTTACAGTATGTTTTAATGGTACAACTGACATTTTATTTAAAATAAATGAACATTTAATTGCTCATGATGACCCCTCTTTCCACAAGGAGCTAAGCAAATACTCCAAGCAATCTGGCTAAATTTGAGAATCTGAGCAGCATGCTTAAACCAGTAATCCAGTAGTCCCATATAATAACACGGCCAAAAATGTGAACTTTTCACTTTTACAAATAGTATGTACTTTGTATTTTTGACAACCATGTTGAGTCATTATGTGCTGCATTACTGCATATTTAGCCATATGATTGTACTGCTGGTGGATGAATGAAACAGGACGGGGATGAAAACTGTCTTGTATTGTAATAATGTAACACAAATTACATATAGCATATATAAGGCCATGCTGGGACCATGCACTTTATTTTGTATCTGAAAACTCATGGACTGGCTCGTTTTACACTGCTAACTGTATATTTAATAAACATATCCACTTTTTCTAAAATAAAAGTGTCACTGTAAAGGTTCCTCTACATTATGATACATATGTAATCTGGAGACAAAATGTCAGATAATTGTACGACTCATTGAGAGAACATGCGTTTAAACATGCCTTCAACTGAATGTTTAACGTACTAACTACAGTTTTTTTTTTTTACTATCGCTTGGACCACTTACTCAATACTTAGGTCACTGTTTCAAAAGCTCCTCACGTGGTGAGCACAGCAGCAGTCAACGTGGGCTAAACTGTGGATCATTTATCATTGCTTTGACACTGTAATATGCCATTTAATCATAGTAAACTTTAAATATGTTAAAGTATCCAATCAAATCAAAGTCAATCAATTAATTTCTACAAACACTATTTATCAAGTTGTTTTACCAGGTGACGCTAGTCACAATCCAGCCATATCCTTTCCATTTGTCAACTGTTCAACATTACTGACACCTGTTGGCCAAGAAATGCCAAATTAACCTTGTACTGTACAAACTGATCCATCAATCCATTCCGCCATATCCATCAATCCAATCCAAACCAAACCATCAGAGAGCAATGTTAAATAATCTGATCTAGTAAGACAATATGCTGTTAGAAATTGTTCCCACAATTTTACCAATGTAAGGGTGCTTACTGTATTCATTATTGGAAACTGGCTTCTACCTTCTGCCATTAGAAGAAGTATAAAAAAGTAAGGTTATTTTAAAGAAAACAAGTGATAAGTATTTTTTAGTACACCAGTAAACTGGTTCTGTTGACATAATAATTTTGCTCATTACATTAACTTAATATTGTGTGTAATTTAAACTCAAATTTTATTGTTATTATTTTGGTATTTAAGTTGTAGTAACTTAATGAAATTGTCTTGATAACTTTGGATATTGGGCAGTGGAGTTTTAGTTCCCAGCATGCTTTGCATAGGACTGGATAAGGAAAATAAATGTTGAAATTAAGTGTTATTTTTGTTTGTTTGTTTTTTTAGTGAAGGGAAAGACATGTTAGTGTTTAAAGGGGTGGTTCATTGCGATTTCACTTTTTTAACTTTAGTTAGTGTGTAATGTTGCTGCTTGAGCATAAACAGTATCTGCAAAGTTACAGCGCTGAAAGTTCAATGCAAACTGAGATATTTTCTTTTAAAGAATTCTCTGTTTAAGGACTACAACAAACGGCTGGTAGGGACTACAACAAGCTTCTTCCCAGGTTGGTGACATCACTAACCCTAAAATTGACATAAACCCTGCCCCCGAGAACACGCAACAAAGGGGGTGAGGCCATGTTATTGCAATACAGTACGTAACACAAATGCAATAGCATGTCATAAAAGCAAGAAGACAACATGACAAGTTATAACCATAATTAAACTAAACTATACCTGTTCTATCTTCATGAAGCATATATTCTCTGGCTCTGTAGGCATCTTACAACAGTTCCCACACGAGTGATTTATAGATTATCATAACAGAATATGCTAATCTTTAAGATAGTTAACTCCACATCAGCTACATAAATTAATCAATTAACCATTCAGAAACGTCCTGATGCATTCAAAATGTTGTCACTTCTTCTTGAGTCCATCATTGTCTGACTCCGTTTTGAACATAAAAGGCTGAACAGTTTCTGACATTTTCAGTGAGTCTGTGTGAGTTAACGTGAGGCGCTGCTAAGTGCTAACAGGAGCTCCTGAAACTCTGCCCCATTTTGGGAGCAGCAGCTCATTTGCATTTAAAGGGACACACACAAAAACGAAGCATTTTTGCTCACCCTCAAAGTTGACATGCTATAAAAAATTATCTGTAGGGTATTTTGAGCTAAAACTTCACATACACACTCTGGGGACACCAGAGACTTATTTTACATCTTGTAAAAGTGGCATTATATGACCCCTTTAATGCTGTTATGTTTGACATTTAAAAGAGTTTCTGTTATGTTGAAGTTTTTGTGGTTACCATTGTGTTGAAGAGTAGATACATAAACTGACTCTATAAACAATGTGTTAATGCCAGTGACAAGTAATATCTTACTTGTTCATTAAAATGACATGCTAGATAAGTTACATTTAGCATGTGCTATGATAGCGGTGGATTTTAAGTGAAAGAGATAACATTAATTGGTTCCAGGAGTACAACAAGTAATTGGATGGGGATTTTCTTTGAGTAATCAACTTAAAAAAATGTGTTTATGCTACAAATTATTAAGTTCCTCTAACTCAGTGTAGTTTGTTGGTTGAACGTAATTTTATTCAGAGTTGTCATAACTAAAAAAAATGATGCAAACTGTTGCGTTGATTTTTATTTTATTTTTCATTATTTTTTAGTGTGTGATTCAAATTAAAAAGAGTAAAATTGGTGGTAGCAAAAATCACGGTGAATCAACTCGAATCTGTTGCGAAATCAGCATGCTTGCGCCTGATTCCTATTAAAATAACTAGATTTAATCTGCAAAAATTCACCAAACAACAGTAATTGCAGCAACAATATCAAAAATCTGTAATTGTAAAATTATATAAAAAATTTCATTTATAAAATTGTATATTTATATGTCGTTCCATGATAAAATATTTCCGGTCAACACAACCGGTCATCTGATAAAGTCTACTCATGGCTAGTTGCTTTACACAATGCTTCTTCCTAAAGTGCTGTATGGTTGTGTTGTGGAGGGGTGGGAGGAGTTTGATTTCATGAAGGAGGGGCCTGATCCTGAACGGCTCCTCTGTCTGTCCAAACTTCGGCGGAATGAAAGAGGGCTGCAGCGACGGTTTTCCATTCCTACGTGGGTGCTGACCTGAGATGGACTCAGACTGAGCTTATGACTCTGAGCTCTGGACTCGTACTCCTCTACTGATGTCTTCTTGTAGCTAAAAGAGAGACAAAGAAAGATATTCAAAGTGTCATGGGAAGGCTAATAGGAAAGATGGATGAGCTCTGTTCCAAAACCTACTAAGTGCAACATGGGCAGCTACCCTCCAAGGCAGTATCCTAACCGAAATGGAGCATAATAAGTTTGAATTATTGTTCATCATGTGAAGTGCACCGGAAGCCTTTCACATTCAGGTTGAAAATGGCTGTGTCTGCTTTTATGTTAAAAATGTGGTGATTACCGTAATTTCGAAAATGACAACACGTGAGGTTCTACCCACCTGGTGGCTGGCTGCAGTATAAGTCATAAACCCCGCCCTCTCCATGTAATTGAATGGGACGCGAGCCAAACTAAAAAATCCAGTTACACTTACATACAGACATATGTTGAAGTGTTCGTTTTTCCAGTAAGTTTGGTTATGTGATGCTATAAAAATGCTGTGCGTTTGAGTTTGCGGGAGTGTGTGAGGGACCTTGATACCGCGGCTCCATCTCAGGATCACTACTGAGCAGAGTCGGGCTCCATGACCGTTTCTGGGATATTTTGGCTTCATTTTTCTACATTGGAAGGAAGTGGAAACGCGTCATCCATCTTTTTTTACAGTCTATGCTAAAGTCAGGTGTTAGCATTTTGCTAAGCTAACAACTCATGCAAACCATCTTGAGTACTTTTGTGCTGTATTACTGCATATTTAGCCATTGGATTGTGTACTGCTGATGGATGAATGAAACAAGACGGGATAAAAACTGTCTTGTATTAGGTGGCGTCTCTCAGGTCTGACTGTTCATCACCAAGCATGGAAAGACTGCTTACAAGAATATAAGGCTGGAATTGTTTCTGCCAGATCTGATTATTTTTCTAAATTGATTAATGACAATCAAGGAAATTCAAGACAACTTTTCAATTCTATTAACAAATTGCTGAATCGTAAAACTGTCTCTCGTGTTACTGCTTCTGATCATCTCTGTAATAAGTTCCTGGATTTTTTTCACACCAAGGTTGATAATGTATGTAGCGGTTTTTGTGCTTCTACTTCATTGTCTTCTTCTGCTGTTTATATTCCTTTTTATTCTGGTACTATTTTTTCAAAATTCTGTACACTTGACTCCTCTAAAAGATATTCTCTTTTAGAGGAGGTCTCTCAAATGAAAGCAGCCACTTCTTTACTAGATCCAATACCGACTGGTCTGTTTTCAGTCATGTTTTGCTTCTCTGTGTCCCGTTGTTCTGAGCATTATAAATGACTCTCTGTGTACTGGGGTTGTCCCAACAGCTTTTAAAATGGCTGCGATCACCCCGGTACCTAAAAAGACAAATATCTAAAATTTTGGAGTAAGTTGTTGCTTGCTCATTTAACTGAGAACAATCTCTTTGAGCCTTTGCAATCTGGCTTTCGTAAATTCCATAGTACAGAAACAGCTCTGGTTAAGGTCACCAATGATTTGTTGATTGCTTCAGATTCTGGCTGTCTTTCAGTTTTGATCCTTCTTGATTTTAGTGCCGCTTTTGACACTGTTGATCATTCGATTTTAATTACTCGTCTTGAAACTGTTTTTGGGGTCTCTGATACTGTTCTTAATTGGTTTAAGTCCTATCATAAGCAGTTTGTTGCCATGGGTGGTTTTAGGTCTGAGGTTGATGTTGTGCAATCTGGCATCCCTCAGGGATCAATTTTGGGTCCTCTGCTTTTTAATATCTATGTTTTCCCACTTGGCCAGCTTTTGAGATCACTTGGTCTAAAATTTCATTTTTATGCAGATGATACTCAGATCTACATACATTTTAAACCTAATGAAATTGTGCCTGTTGATTTTCTTTCAGAATGTAGCCTATTTCTAAGATGAAAGAATGGATGAATGGATGAAATTTTCTTTGTCTCAACAGTGAAAAAACAGAGATTATGCTTGTTGGTTCACCCCACCAACTACGCACAGCTGGGTCGGTCACTCTAACTCTTGATGGTTCAAATGTGGAGTTTCAAACAAAATTGAAGAATATGTGGGTAATTTTTGATGCTAATTTAACATTTGAGCCACATGTCCAAAATACTGTTAAAATTTCTTTCTTCCATCTTAGAAATATTGCCAGATTGCATCCAATGCTGTCTTTTACTGTTGCTGAGAGACTGATTAACACTTTTGTGTTTTCACGTATTGATTACTGTAATGCCTTGTTGGCTGGGGTGTCAAAAGCTACCTTAAACAAATTGCAGGTAGTGCAAAATTCGGCTGCTTGAATCCTTACTAGAACTAGGATAAGAGATCATATTACTCCCGTTTTGGAGTCTTTGCATTGGCTCCCAGTCAGGTTTAGGGTAGACTTTAAAATTTTGATGCTTACTTACAAGGCCTTACATGGGTTGGCACCTCAATATTTGTCCGAGCTTTTAATTCCCTATACTCCAACGCGTGACCTTCGTTCATCTGAAACTGGTCTTTTAACTGTTCCCTTAACTCGTTTAAGATTGATGGGAGATAGGGCTTTTTCTTCATTAGCTCCAAAACTTTGGAATTCTTTACCGATTGAGATAAGGCAAGCTAAATCTCTTAGCATTTTTAAATCTCACCTTAAAACTAATTTTTGCAGGGTAGCTTTTAATTGAATAATTGTATCAATTTTTCATTGTGCTTATTTTATATGGTGTATTTTGTTGCTTTAACTTTGATTTTATATTGTGTGGTGTATCTTTGCTGTTCTATTTATTTCTGTAAAGCGCTTTGAGATGTACATTTAAAGGCGCTATAGAAAATAAAGGTTATTATTATTATTATTATTGTATTGTAATAATGTAACAAATTCAAGTCAAAAATGGCTGTGTTTGCTTTTACATTAAAATAAGGTGTAAAAAAGTCTGGTGTTAGCATGTTGCTAATCTAACAACTCATGCAAAAAAAATAAGTCATAAATAATACTTTTGAATTAAAAGTGATGCTAACTTAGATGTTACCACATAAAGCACATTTTAGGTTACTTAACAAAACATTTTATTCAGTGCAGCTTATAAGGAAGCATTATTTTGCTGCCTGCTGTTTAAAAAGCCTTCGTGTCAGGACTCCTATGTTGCCTAAAAAGCCTAAATAGGCAATTTTCTTGGTTTTGGAAAAGAGCTATAAAGTGTTCACTGATGTGTGCGGGTAGAATGTGAAGACATCATCATGGTGTACTGTACTGTGCACTCACAGTCGCAGCAGTAGAGAGGAGAGCACCACCGAGACAGATGAAGCTGCCATTGCAGCAGAGCCCATCCACGGCTGCAGCACCAGCCCCACAGGCATGAACACACCTGAAAATCAGGCTCAAACCAGTAAACCACTTCCATCTATTACAAAATGCACACAGTACTCACTATTAATGTAAGAAAACATTGGAAACAGTGTGGTTGGCTCTATTTACCTGCTGCAATAGGGATGCCAAGCAAGTTATAAATGAGAGCAAACACAAAGTTTATCCGGATTCTCTGCACCGTCTTTTTAGACAACTCGATACTGGCCACTACATCCAGCAGATCATTCTATACCAACAACAAACAAAAAAAAAATACTGAAGTTCTGAAGTTCTTGTTTCATAGAATTTCCTCTTTATTTCTTGATAAATCGACTGTGATTGAGTTACTCACCCGTATAAGGACAATATCTGCTGCCTCAATGGCAACATCAGTGCCTGTTCCTATGGCGATGCCTAGATCAGCATGGGCAAGAGCGGGCGAGTCATTGACCCCATCGCCCACCATTGCAACTTTCAGACCTCTTTCCTGCAATTCCTGGACCTTCGCCACTTTATGGGAGGGCAAGACTTCTGCAAACACCTTCCTGATGCCTACCTGTATAATAAAACAGTGTATTCTGGTGTAAATACTATCAGACAGATAGTCAAAAGCCGCAGGAACTTTCCCCAAGAACTATGGACTTTGGGGTGGTACTCAGTGTTTCGACCGCAGGAACCAAGGTCTAAATGAAGTCCCGGGTAAAATTTTCCCCCGTCAGAAAGTTCCGTAACTTTCGGGGATGGGACTTGGGCACTGAACATGCTAATTGGTTGAGTTCATGCAGCATTTTATTTCAACCACCATTTTTAAAAGTATATTGTGGTGTGTGTAGTAAGAGTTGTTTGCTATTGGAATCAACAATGGTGTTTAAAAAATACAACCGATGGACTGACGATGAGGTTCAGGCTTTATTAAGCTTATATGCAGAGGACGAAACTCCGCAGTAACTGCGCAGTCCTACGTCACCGGACTATCTTCACAGTACTTTAGACCATGAAGGAAACGCAGACAGCAACAGGTCTGGGGGAAAGTTGTTCCAGGTAATTTTGGTGGCAACAGGGCTAAATGCACAAAATGCAAATTGTATGTCAGAAACGTGGCGGTCACATTAGCGAAATGTTGGTCGCAGACGAAAAAGGGTCATTGTCAAGAGTGTAATGATGTATAAAGCACAGCTCACAAGATTTTTGTTGGTCAATGCGGCGAATCAACGTGACCAACCTGAAACTGTTCTGAAATGTGCATTGGGAAATCTTTTGCCCTCTGGCAAAATTCCTGAAATATTAAAATAACTGGATTTCACCTGGGAAAATTTACTGAACAACAGTAATTATGACCGCACCTTTATGAACATACTTCAATATTCTGAATGGTGGTGCTTGAAGTTTGAGTTTGAATCCAGCTTGTGATATTTTATATTATTTTGTGTTATTATATGAATTACTGTTTTATATGGTTCTAGGCAAAATGCGTATATGGATATGCACCTGTGTGGCGATGGCCCGGGCTGTGCGTCTGTTGTCTCCTGTGATCATGAAGACCTCTATTCCCATACTGCTCAGGGTGTGAACAGCTAGAGCCGACTCTGGCTTCACAGTGTCTGCCACAGCTAACATAGCACACAGGACACCTGAGAAACAGAGACAGACAGAGAGAAGAAAAAGAGCAATCTTGATCTTTTGAGATAAAAAAACATTAACAATTAATCGCTTGATTTAGCTACTAATAAATTAAACTAAAATTACATTATAAATGGACATCAGAGGGAAAAAGTAAAAAGTATGATACAACCAGGGCTTGACATTAACACCCGCCAACCCGCCAAATGCGGGTGGATTTCAGCAGTGGCGTGTAACACACTCACTCCTACTAGCCACTTTGGCGGATTGAGTTTATAATATATACATTTTCAATTGTAGTCTTTTAAAAAGGCATCTGAAATAATAAACTAAGTGCAATGTAGTGTTGTCAAAAATATTGATTTTTCGATACATATCGATAATCAAATATTTGAAACACTTCCAATACTCATTTTTCTGCAGAATAGATACACGATACCAGCTGCGCTATCTCGCTCTCTCACACAAACCCGCCTCCCCTCACTCACTCACTCATTTCATTTTCTCCGTATGAATATTGTTGGTGTTACAAGGCTTGAATTTCGCCGTGGGATTGCACGTATTTCACATAATTTTACTTTTTCCTGCAGATTTTTTGCTCACACCCAAAGTGCATGCACATAAAGCCGCCTCTCAGTACTAAATTGAGTTCTTTTTTGCTGTACTTAAACGGTCAAATACACACAAAATAATGTCAAAATGCCGGTCTAGGTGAGTATTCATGTATTCAGTCAGTTATGTTTTAAGTGAACGTAAACAGTTGAGAAAGAAAACGCATGTGTAACAGTATAATGGATCCGTGTCAGGTCTTAAAGTGACAGCAGCCTAATATACCTGCTGCCAAATTATGAGATAATATTAAAAATATCTATATGGCAGTTTTCCCCATGGTATCAATGTCAAAATTGTGGCCAGTGAAAATGCTGAGTGGCTAGTAACTTTGGAAAACCACTAGCCACATTGGCTGGTGAGCAAAAACTGGCAAGTTCTGTTAATATAAGAAAGAAATTATTTTCAATAATAATGCCTGTTAGACAAAACTTATTTTCTTAACATGCAATTTATGAACTTGGACGGTACCATCAATGGCCACAAGTATGGCCGTCTGTCCTTTAGTCTCATGGCTGCTCATGGCATCATCCACATCAGTTGTGACCTCCAAACCATTCCGTAACATCCACTGTCTGTTCCCGATCAACACAGAGTATGAGGGGCTATCTGAGAAAACACATATACATATATTTGTACTGTGTATTTGTCTTCATACACCAAGAGATTCATTCAAGGAAATATGAGCTACAATCACATTGAAATAAATAAATAAAAAATAAATAAATACATATTTTAAAAAAATGACTCACAACAAAGATTTTAAGATTTGGAAAAAGGCCCCTTTGAAGGAAAAAAGCTCTGGAAGTGTAATACACAAAGCTCACACTAGGAGGCACCAATAACACACATTTACCTTACCTGACCCTGAATCTGTGTCTGCCACCAAGCTGCTCTCATCTGTAGTGGCTCCTTGGAGGGTGACAAGAAGTGGTGTTTGCTTTGCTGCGGGTGTGTTTGTTTCTTGTGTCTTTGGGCTGTTCTGCAGCAGATCCTCTATGTTGGAGACTTTACAACTGATTCCACAGCCTGGAACAGCCTGGAAGTCATGGCAGGAGCCTAGAGTTTCTGTTCCCAACTCCTACAGAGAGACAAATTTAGAAGCAGACAAACAGATTTAGAAACCTCTTTTAACGCGCAAGAGCACTTTTATCAAACAGAAGTGGAATCAGAAGTGGATGGAAAACAAGATTTCGGAGACTTATGTATGTATGGCACTTAACGCCCAGAGGCTGGATCATTTGATACTATACTGAAGTTTCAAAGTTTGTTGTGTGTGGTGGCTTTCCCAAACCTCTTTGCAATGCTTTGCGACAGCCGTGCCCAGCGGATGTTCACTGCTGGCCTCAGCGGTGCCCACCACAGCCAGAACCTTCCGAAGAGGAAGTCTTGCTCGGTCCCACAGAACCAGCACTCGGGTCACCTGCGGCACACCATTAGTGATGGTGCCCGTCTTATCAAACATAACAGCCCCAACCTGCAGGAGCAGCAGGGAACAGAGTCCAATTATAACCCAGTAAATCCTAAATGAATCTCTGAACATTTTTGTCTGAGCTAGATTTATAACTGCATATATCTCTCTATATATGAATACCAATACTATACAGTTTTGGACATAAAAATAGAATATATACAGTGCCTATAGAAAGTCACCATACCCCTTTGAAATAGTTTATTTGTCGTACAGCCCGAAATCAAAACCTATTCCAAAAAAAAAAAAAAAAAAAAAAAAATTTGTGAAAAAAATAAATTCTTTGTAGAGTCACCTTTTGCTTTAATTACAGCCATCAAGTCCATCCACAGATTTTCTATCGGATTTAAGTCAGGGCTCAGACTTGGCCACTCAAGGACATTCACCTTCCTATCCTAAGCCATTGCGTTGGACTTGAACAGAGTGGTCCATTGCTGCTCACCACAGAATTTGACTGAACTTGAGCAATTCTGCAAGGAAGAATGGGCAAATATTCCCCAATCTAGATGTGCAAAGCTAGTACAGACATATCCAAAAAGATTAATGGCTGTAATTAAAGCAAAAGGTGACTCTACGAAGTAAAAATCAGGGGACTGATGACTTTTCCAACGCTGTTATTCTAGTTTTTCATTTTTTTTTTAAATTAATTTTCAGGCACAGTTTGTAAATAAAGCTGGAAAAGTTTTTTTTGGGAATGGATTTTGATTTCAGGCTGTACAACAAATAAAGTAACTATTTCAATAAGGTATGATGTCTTTCTATAGGCACTGTAATGTTGTAATATAATAGATCTATTTGAAAATTACGGAGCCCCGGACATGACATGCAGGAAAAAAATAGTAGGCTAAATCGTGCGCACAATTTACTAATTCGTTCCCTCGATTTACCTAAATCGTGCGCATGATTTATAAATCGAGGGAACGAAATAGTAAATCGTGCGCACGATTAAATTTTTTTTCTTGCATGTCATGTGCGGGGCTCCGTAGAAAATATATTATAAATGTACTATATATTTTTTATAATATAAATGATGCCTGTAGAGATCATATATTTTGCTGGAATTTTATTATGTATTTACTATATACACTACCATTTAAAAGTTTGTGGTCGATACATTTTTTAGTGTTTTTGAAAGTCTCTTATGCTCACCAATCCTGCATTTATTTGATTCAAACAGTAAAAAACAGTAATATTTTGAGATATTATTACCATTTAAAATGTAATTTATTCCTGTGATGGTAAAGCTGAATTTTCAGTGTCACATCCTTCTCTAGAAATCATTCTAATATGCTCAAGAAATTTGCTGCTCAAAAAACATTTCTAATTATATTCAATGATTAAACCAGTTGTGCTGCTCAATATTTTTGTGGAAACTGTGAAAAAATGTTCTTTTGAATAAAGTTCATCTTCCTGAATAATAGAATAATTTTGATCATTCTGACTGACCCCAAACTTTTGAATGGTATATACAGTAGATTACCAACAAAATTCCAACAGATACCGCTGCACCCGGGATGTCAGCCTAATAAACACAGACTTAGAAAAAGGAATTCGTGTTGAGCATTGCCTTGTGGGCCATCTCTAGGGGTTCTCCTCCCTTTATGAGAATGCCGTTCTGAGCGCCCACCCCTGTGCCCACCATAACAGCAGTGGGGGTTGCCAGACCCAGAGAGCAGGGGCACGCAATGGACAGAACCGTGATGGAGGCCTGGAAGGCAAAGCGGACGATCACCTCTGTTCGGGAGATGTTTTGCTCATAACCCTGTAGAGATCATACTTAGGTTAGAGACTTTTTCTTTTTTTTCTCACACACAGGCTGAGTTTACACACAGTTCATGAATTACTGTAACTCACAGGGAAATACTTTGCCACAACGTCAAAGTCCAGAAAGCCAATGATGAGCCATGCTACCACTGTTAGCACGGAGATGACCACTATGAACGGAACGAAATAGCTACTCAGTCTGTCAGCAAACTGTTGAATCGGTGCCTATCAAAAGAAGAGGACAATTATATCATTACAACAATCTAAAGTAAGCACTTTTTTATTTATAACATAAATATGTAAAAAATTATAGAAAAGTTATTGTTTGACCAGATGTTAATAATTTAAGTTCAATTCTCTTCTGTCCACACAAACTTCATTATAATAAGGCCTTTTATTTAATTTCCTTGGAATTTAATGCTACATATTTTTTATATAGATTGTAAGCCCAAGTAAAAACGAAAGTGAAAAGTAAAAATAAATATGAAAGTAAAATTTAGCAAGTTTTTTTTTTACTTATAACCCTTCTGTCCACTCAAATCTCCTTATAAAATGCCTTATATTTAATTTTCTTGGAATTTAATTAACTACATACACATTTTTAGATTAATCGTGAATAAATATTTGAATATAAGCCCAAGTAAAAATAAAAGTGAAAATTGGAAATAAATACGAAGGTAAACTTGTCACGGCTGGGCTAAGGATGAAGACAAGGTAAGGCGAAGCAAATCTATAATTCAGCGTAGTCTTTATTAAACAAAACAAAAGAGTAAAATCCAACAACAAAATAAATCCAAACATAACACATAACAAACATAACCAACACCAGACAATGAACAAATGAAACTGAGGGCATATATACACTGGAACTAATGAACAACTGAGGAACAGTTGTGTGTAATCAATGAAACAATGAGTAACAATGGCAACGGATGAACACAGGAAATGACGATAACAAACTAAAAGTCCTTGAAAATGAAACAGAATCGTGACAACTTTAAAGTAAATATGAAAGTAAAATGAAGTTTTTTTTACTTATAACTTGGATATGTAAATTAAATTAATGTTTCATTCCCTTCTGTTAACACAAATGTCCTTTTAAAAATGCCTTTTATTTAATTTTCCCTGAATTTATTTTACTACATAAGCATTTTTAGATTAATCGTGAATAAATATTTGAATAGACTCTAAGCTTAAGTAAAAATAAATATGAAAATAAACCTATGCATGTCCATTTGCAGGGTTTTTTTTACCTATTACATTGCTGATTCCTCTGAAAGGTTTGTTTGCACACATGTCTGAGTGTTTACATTATGTTTGTGTACACGAATTACCTTTGATGTCTGGGCCTCTTCCACTAGTTTGACTATCTGGCTGAGCGTGGTCTCTGCCCCTACATGTGTGGCTTCCACAAGCAGAGCTCCATGAGCGTTAATAGAGCCTGCAATCACACAACTGCCTGGTTTCTTAATGACCGGCATTGGCTCGCCTGGAATGACAAATAGACTTTCAGTTAGGATTTCAGATTCGTATCCATCAGGCAGCTTTGGACCTTTGGACCAATATAATGCCAGTATAACTAATGAACATGACAGATCACTGGGAAAAAGTAGACAGTGAAGCCAGAAACCAAAAATCATACTTTGAGAAGGCACTCAAGCTCACTTACATATGAAAAATTAAATGGATAGTTCACCCAAAAATTTAAATTTTGTCATCATTTAACTACTCACTCTAATGTCGTTCCAAACCCTTTCGCTCATCTTCAGAACACAAATAAAGATATTTTTAATGAAATCTGAGAGAGTCCCTCCATTGAAAGTCTATTCACCCCAAACTATGACGCTTCAAAACGTTCATAAAGAGATCAATCCAAGTCTTCTGAAGAGACATGATCGGATTTAATTGAGGCATTTATTCACATATAAACATTGATCAGAACATAAACAAAAGCTTAACCGAACCAAACAAGCATGCTTGAGCTTCTGTGACCAAATTTGAATGCTGTAATCATTGTTCGCTGAGTTTTGGGTGAATAGACTTTCAATGGAGGGACAGAAATCTCTGCAATTTCCTTAAAAAAATGTCTTCATCTGTGTTCTGAAGATGAATAAAAGTCTTATGCATTGGAACGACATTTTTGGGTGAACTAACCCTTTAAATTTTCACCAAAGGTGATTTGTGTACTTTTTATGTTAAAACACTTTCTCCTATCCCAGCTTAATATGCAAAGACAACTATAAGCACACTGCACCTTTAACTTAAAATCGCAATGACGTTTGGACTGCACCTGAATCACTGGGAAAACCTACAGCGTATGTACTATGACACTGTTTACAAATGTTGACAGATTTAACATCCTAAGCCACACAAACCCCCACTAAGTCAAAGTCTTACCAGTGATAAGGGACTCGTCTGCCATAGATGTGCCTGCAATGACCTTCCCGTCAACAGGAAACTTCCCCCCTGGTGCCACCTTTACCACGTCGCCTCTCTGCACCAGCTCCACAGATACCTGCTCTTCTCTGACACATGACAGGGTATTGACAGTTTAGTCTTGAAACACAGCACACACATCTACCAACACCATTCAGTATTATGAGGTTCTTCTAGATCTTATGAAATTCATTTATGCCAGGGGTGCTCAATCCTGCTGCTGCTGTCTCACACTTACAGCAGTTTATTCTGCATTTTTGTTGCTTTTCACAACAAAATATTTGTAAAAGAGGAAGTAATTTTCATATAGTGTCATATAAATATGTTCTATTATATTACATATCCTCAAGTCTTTCACAATGTTTCACATTCTTTACAAAATATACTGCAGTAATAAAGTCGCAAATTCTGTAATTTATTATAATTAACAATTTAGAAATAAAATATACACTACCGTCTAAAAGTTTGGGGTCAGTAAAAAAATATTTTTAAAGAAAATGATACTTTTATTAAGAAAGGACACATTAAACTGATCAAAAGTGACAGTAAAGAACATTGATAATAATAAGAAATGTTTCTTGAGCAGCAAATCAGCATATTAGAATGATTTCTGAAGGATCATGTGTATGTACGGTAAGTTTCATTTGTGAGCAATGCTTAACACTTGTTTTAATGATAATTAAATGTGCTGTGAAGGATTGTTTTTTGAAATATCACACATATGTCTACATATACTACCAGGCTGGCAGATGTCATGAAATAAGCATCCTGGGAAATCATACCTGTCTCTGTGACAGCCCTCTGTAAACAGAAAAAAAAGGAGTTCGGAGAAGCAGTGCTTATTTCTGTCAGAAATGCTCCCTGCCTGTCAATCATTTTGTGTGTTCGGGTTTGCTGGCATGTCCTTGGAGGATGGGGTTTTGGAGAGAGAAACTTATGAGTCAAGGAGTTCATTTTGACAACACTAAATTTGATATTGGTTGATATCAAAATATGAAAAATCAAAAATGGCACATCGTGTCAAAAAGGTTGCTGACCCCTGCTATAATCAGTCACTTATGAGCATATTGAGCACCCCTGAAATATGATTAAGCTGTTAGTTTCTAGCTAAAAGCTCATATAATTGCTCTCTATTCTGTAGAGAGTGAACTGAACCTGATGATGGTGTTGTCTCGGCCCATGGACACTATAGTGGCATCTGTGGCCTGAAGTGACATGAGTTTAGCCAGAGCCTCAGAAGTTTTACTCTGAAAGGACAAAATAAAAGCAAAAATCACGTGTTTTTATCTCATCCAGGCAAGAATGATGCTCAAATGGCAAGCCCACGTACACAGTCTGACCTTATAACCACCTAGATTTTCTGTTCAAAAAGACTGCTGCATCACTGAACATGTTTGCATCCACACCAATACGCTGATAACTCCCAAAAATCAGCTTACTGATTCCAACTGTTGTCCCGGTTTACATGCAAACCAATAATCCAGCAACACAGGTAAACCATGTTTACAAGACTTTATTAATAAATCAGGTTATTCCCCTCCCCAGTAGTGACGTCAAAACCTAACCATTTGTGTATCTGAATCTGAGCATTTTATATTCCAAAATGTCAGAGGGAAACTTGCAGACTCATTATCCTCTCAAGCAGTTACAGATGCAGCATTTTGACAGTACCACTTCTGCACAAGATTTTTACAATTTCTTGGGTCAATAAAGAGTCAGAGTTTGCAATATATTTCATCCTGCCCTACCGCAAAACACTCGCTGTGTAAGGACGTGTTCACATATCATACTTCAATAAGCTGACAGAACACAGGTTAATGTGTTTACATGCCGGGTGAAATCGGGGTAAGGGGCAAAAATATCTAGCTGTGTCGATCGGTTTATGCTTACGCTGTTTATGATCTTACTCCAATAAAGGAAAACGGGTTAATGCGTTTACATGACCACACACATTATCGGCCTATTTTTGTAATCGTGTTAAGAACATGCATGTAAACACACTATTTGAATTCATTGTTTGCTGCCGGTTTGTTATATCGGTATAATCTATTTCAGATAAACACACCCCTAAATGGCATAAAAAAAATTCAGACCATTTTTGGCTAGTAACTTGGTAACACTTTGGTATGGGGAACACATATTCACAATTAACTACGACTTTAGCCTCAATTAACTCTTAATTTACTGCTTATTAATAGTTAGTAAGGTAGTTGTTAAAGCATTTAAGTTTAGGTATGGAGTAGTATTTAGGGATGTAGAACATGGTCATGCAGAATAATGCATTAATATGTGCTTTATAAGTACTAATAAACAGCCAGTTAGCCAGAGCCTCAGAAGTTTAACTCCAAAAGGACAAGATAAAAGCAAAAATCATGTTTTTATCTCATTATTATGCAAGCTAATAAGCAACTAGTTAAAAGTGAGAATTGTTCCCCATGCTAAAGTGTTACTTCTAACTTTATTTTGCACAGCTTTTGTACTAAAACTATAAAAATGTAGGTACAGCATTATCAAAACTCAAGTTTCAGGATATTTTGTGGCTGTTCCTGTTACTGATTAAACCAAGGAGAGTTCAGAGCAGCCTGAGGAATCTCCACAGTCCAGTAATGTGATATATGGCCTTAACAGCTTGCTAATAAATTAGGCTGCATGGGAAATATCAAGATAAGTGTATATTAAAATATGGATATGGAAATGACCACCAGTTAATTTCCTCATAAGGGATATGAAAAAAAGTGTTATGTAACCTAAACAAAGTCCTTTATATGGTAACATCTAAATTAACTGGCTTTATTTAATATGACTAACGCAAAATATATTATTATGACCAGTTTATAATATACTACATTAGGTTTACACCAACAAAAGTAATTTTTAAAGGTCAGATCACCAAGAATGATCTTTTTTAATCCCCATTTTCTGTTTTGGGTCTAAGTGCTGGTTAATATCTCAAAATACATATACTTGCCATTAGGGTATTAGGCTGATACGCCATGACTTTTCCTAATCTTATGTGAACTAATTAAAAACATTACTTGATAACATGCTTCAAATATCCCCCAAGATGTGCTGCCTCTCAGTTACTATAACACATTTACCATTGTCAGAAACTGCAACATTTTGTCACTGATAACTTTACTTTCCTAAAGAGTTAACGACAGAGAGAGACTGATCATTTTTTATGTTTCTTTACCTTAGCAACATGCTCCAGCCAGCGTCCTAGAGCGATGAACACAAAAAGCATCGGAGGCGTATCAAAGAATGTCAGAGGACTCTTTTTGGCTCCTTCAATCATGGCCACGATCAGCACAATGAATGAATACACATACGCAATGGTGGTTGCCAAGACAATGAGCACGTCCATGTTGGCTACACCATGTCTTAGTGAACGGTATGCTTGTATGTAGAAGTAACGGCCACCTAGAAACTTAATGAGAATAAAGAAGAATGAGAAAAAGAGAGTGAAATACTATTAAAGATTCATCAGCTGTCACTCAAACTATTATGTATGACCTTTATGTGACAAATATTCACTGTAAAACATTACTAATATAAAAAAAAAAAGCATAAGAGACTAAATCATCCTTATTTCAGAGTAACAAAAATGACGCCTGTATAGGCAATCATATTCTACATTCTATGCCCACATATAAATAGGCCATTACGAGACCCAATGTGCATCCATAACCTGTAGTGGAGGTACCTGAACAGGTGTGCAGAGCAGGAAGAAGGCCAAGTTAAGGATGGAGAGACCAGGTAGGATGTTCTGGTCCACAGGCATGGAACCACCATGCTCCTTGTGTTGACTGTCCATCACCATCATGTAGATCATCAGACCCATCACTGGGATCCCAAACACCAGGCTGAACAGAAACGAATGCTTCCATCTGCAGGTACAGAGCAATTTACACTATTATATACATATTATATACATATTAATACATAAACTTACACCTTCTCTGACACATACACACACGCACGTTAGGTTTCCAAGTTTTATGGGGATTTTTAATAGACATAATGATTTTTTATACTGTACAAACTGTATATTTAATCCCCTAACACCTAAACCTACCCATCACAGAAATCTTTCTGCATTTTTACATTTTCAAAAAACATAACTTAGTGTGAATTATAAGCGGTTTTGGGCACCAAAAAATGTCCCCACAAAGACAAGGATTTCTGATATTGCCATCTTTGTAGGGACATTTTGTCCCCATAATGTAGGGTTTTACCAGGACCACACACACACACACAGAGAAATAAGAGAGGTTAAATTTGAAAAAGATACTTGCTGCCGAATTTCCTCCTGGTGGTCCAGTGTGTTGTTCAGTCCCTGGTTTTTTATTAAAGACACACCAAAACCCAAACCCTATAGAAAAGGGGAAAAGGAGAGAGCGACAAATTGACAAATGAAATGAGCGAATAAGAATAACAACAATAAATTATTAAAATGACACTAATATTAACTCTTGATTAAACCTCATCCTTGTCAATAATATAAATATAATTTTACCTCAATAATTCGGACGATATCTCGAGAGCCTACCAAATCCGAGTCAAACTTCACATGAGCTTTGTTTGTCGCCAAAGTAACAGAGGCTTCCAGTATTCCCTTTGTCCTTAAAAGTCTGCTCTCGATGTTATGGACACAGGAAGCGCATGTCATACCGGTGACCTGATGAAATATCAGTGTTAAGACTGAAATCCACAAGACTGAAACAAGCTCAGAGGCCTATAAATTGCTGATATCAAACCATTCTTTTGTTGAATTCTACATCAGACCTTCATAAGAATTTCATCTCTCTTCCCACTGGTTTATATATAAAAAAGAGGACAAGTTTTTTTTTACTTTGGCCTTTCTTTCAAATAAATAATGTTTTGCCTTGCAGAGATCATATTTCCAAATATAAGAACTTTTCAATTCAAGCAGTGAAAAAATGTTTGAATACATTTACTTTGGAAAGATGACTATAAAAGAAACGAAATATAAAAGTGTGAAAAAACTTTAATATACTTATAATATAGTTTTAATTTGTGTGATATTGTTAAATCATATTATTATGAATATTTACTTCTTGCGTTTCAAACAACGAAAAGATATTTTAAGTAAAATCTGTTCCTTCAGGTACTAATAAAAGAGACTCAATTTAATTGATAATGGAGGTTAGTCATATTGTTTTAATAAAAATGACTAATAATTTGGAGGTAAAGACATTTTTGAGAATCTTGTGATAAAGAATTAATTTTAACAATATCTGTTTAATAAATTACCAATATCAGTTTCAAATATCTAAAGAGAAAAATAACATATATAGACCCATTTTTTTTATTTAGGAACAAAAAATCAGTTAAAAGTGGTCGTAGTTACAAAATCACCCACAAATGCACCCAGACACCAGTGTTATTTTAGTACCACTGAGATACTATTATAGTTTTTTATTAATATTTTGAATTAGATTTTATTTTAATATTTTCCATTTTAATTTTAATTTCAGTTAAAGTTTTAGTTGATGGACCCCATTGACTTCCATAGTATTTTTGTTCTCCATACTATGGAAGGCAATGGGGCCCATCAACTTTTTGGTTCCAAACATTCTTCAAAATATCTTCTTTTGTGTTCAGCAGAAGAAAGAAATTCATACAGGTTTGGAACAACTTGAGGGTGAGTAAATGATGATAGAATTTTCATCTTTGGGTAAACTATCCCTTTAAAGGGATAGTTCACCCAAAAGTGAAAATTATCCCATGATTTACTCACCCTCAAGCCATCCTAGGTGTATATGACTATCTTCTTTCAGATGAACACAATCAGAGTTATATTTAAAAATATCCTGGCTCTTCCAAGTTTTAGAATGGTAGTGAACGAATGGTAGTGCATCCATCCATCAAAAATATAATCCATATGGCTCCAGGGGGTTAATAAAGGCCTTCTGAAGCAAAGCAATGGTTTTTTGTAAGAAAAATATCCATATTTAAAACTTTATTAAGTATAATAACTAGCTTCCGGCAGACGGCAGTACGCATTTGCAGCGGTAGAGTAACCTCTGACCCGACGCATGACGAATGCAGAAGAGCAGAGGATAGAGAAAAACAAAACATTAGAAGTCTAAAACAAGAATTTTTAAAGAGAATTGTCAGAGGATTTTAATATAAGAGAAGAGGAGCTTGAGTTTGTTGCCCAGCCCTATTAGTTTAAATCGCAAGAGGCGTCTAAGCTTACGATACTCCTACATCCTTCATCACGTCACGTCAGGGGTTACTCTTGTGGCGCAAGTTGACTTGTGCAGTATGCGCACGGTCGTCTGCTGAAAGCTAGTTATTTTAGTTTATAAAAGTTTTAAATATGGATATTTTTCTCACAAAAACCCATTGCTTCACTTCAGAAGACCTTTATTAACCGCCCGGATCCATATGGATTATATTTATGATGGATGGATGCATTCATTTTGGGCTTCAAAACAGGCCCCCCCTTCACTACCATTATAAAGCTTGGTAGATCCAGGATATTTTTTAAATATAACTCCGATTGTGTCTGTCTGAAAGAAGATAGTCATATACACCTAGGATGGTTTGAGGGTGAGTAAATCATGGGATAATTTTCATTTTTGGGTGAACTATCCCTTTAAGTTATAATAATAACGCTGCCAGACACTCACAGAGAGATCCAAGACACCGTCCTGGACTGTATTCTCTTCCATCACTGAGGAACCAAACCCTAAGCGAGAGATAAGTTGGACGATCTGTGCTGGGTCCAAAAGCCCGGGATCATACTTCACCTCTGCCTTTCCACTCATCAGGGCGACTAATACTGATTTAATACCTAGACAATCAACACACATACAAATCAAATCACTGTTATGCTTACATAATATTGATAGCAACTTAAATACAGTTCAAAAAAGTACCCTTAATCCTAAATGCCATTTTTACCTTCATGTTTCAACAGGTTTCTCTCAATGTTGGCCACACAGGATGCACAGGTCATCCCTGTCACATGAACAAAACATTTCCGTGTCTCTCTCTCCTCTGAGCCACAGAGGTTGTCTTTGGTGATTTCACTTGGTGAAGATTTGGATGTACGGCCTTGTGAGGGCAGACGTTTCAGACTACTTGACATCTGACTGCTTGATGGAACTTCACAAACCACAGAATCTTTGAAAGAGAGAAAAATTGTGCACAGTATGAATTATTTTTAATCCCTTAGCATTCCTATAATATTTGCCTAAAACACCAATAAAAGGCATACCCTAAGTAAATTGCATGTTGTCCTTGAACCATTTGAAGTATATGCATGGTTTTGGTTTGGTGTGTACTAGTGAAAATCAGGGCTAAAATCATGCAGTGTGTACCCAGCATTAGCTTTAGTTATTTGTACTTCAGCTTAAAGGGTTAGTTCACCCAAAAATGAATTTATTACTCACCCTCAAGTCGTTCCACACCCGTAAGACCTTCGTTCATCTTTGGAACACAAATTAAGATATTTTTGATAAAATCCGATGGCTCAGTGAGGCCTGCATTGCCAGCAAGATAATTAACACTTTCAGATGCCCAGAAAGCTACTAAAGACGTATTTAAAACAGTTCATGTGACTACAGTGGTTCAACCTTAATGTTATGAAGCGACGAGAATACTTTTTGTGCGCCAAAAAAACAAAATAACGACTTTATTCAACAATATCTAGTGATGGGCGATTTCAAAACACTGCTTCATGAAGTTTTGAAGCTTTACGAATATTTTGTTTCAAATCAGTGGTTCAGAGCGTGTATCAAACTGCCAAAGTCACGCCCCCCAGTGGTGAACCATTGAAATTTAGAAACACTTATGACGTAACAAAGCCTCGTTTACTAAAATCACGTGACTTTGGCAGTTTGATACGTGCTCCGAACCACAGATTTGAGACAAAAGATTCGTAAAGCTTCGAAGCTTCATGAAGCAGTGTTTTGAAATCGCCCATCACTAGATATTGTTGAATAAAGTTATTATTTTGTTTTTTTGGAATACAAAAAGTATTCTCGTCACTTCATAACATTAAGGTTGAACCACCGTAGTCACATAAACTGTTTTAAATATGTTTTTAGTAGCTTTTGTGGGCAATTATCTTGCTGGCAATGGAGGCCTCACTGAGCCATCGGATTTTATCAAAAATATCTTAATTTGTGTTCTGAAGATGAACGAAGGTCTTACGGGTGAGTAATTAATGACAGAATTTTCATTTTTGGGTGAACTAACCCTTTAAACTAAACAGAAATGAGAAATGTTACCTTGGCAACTAGCTGGAAATAAAATTAAGTTTAAGCTTGTTATGTTTTATTTTATTTCAAGTAATTTTGTAATACTATTTTGATGGTCCTCTGTTGACTATAAGTAACGTTGCACCTAGATGTCAACTAGCAGTCATTAGAGTATTAGTAGACTGTCTGCATTATATTTTTACACTTTATATTGATTATCCCCAACAGATATTCTACTGACTATAAGTAATTTTACAAGTACATGTCAACTTATTCTAACCCTAACCCTACCAGTCTACTAATACTCTTCTAATAATAGTTGACATGTAGGTCCAATGTTACTTATAGTCAATAGAATGTCTAAAGGTGACTATCAAAATAAAGTGTAACTAATTTTTTAGTTAGTTAACAATAATAAACCTATGCTATAATAACTTAATTTTTATAATCCTAAAGTAAATATTTTTTAAAATGGCTTTGTTTAGGGATCACAGTTAAAAAGTTATGAACATTTCTGAGAGAGAGAGAGAGAGAGAGAGAGCAGTCTGCCTAAAGCCTCTTTAATCTGATTAACTCTCCTACTTTCCCTTTTAAAGGTTGCCATGTCTGGGTTTTGAGTCATTCAAGAACACTTCATGTTATTCTAGAATGGCAACCTGTGTGGTAACCAAGGAAACCAGACAGATTTTGCTGGCAGAGAAGAAGCCACTGTCTAGACAAGATATCTACTTAGTTTCAAGTGTTCCCTGTGAGAAAGATGATCTTCACTGTGTGAGAGATGTATTCTAATATGCATTCACTACCTTGATCCAGCCACGCTTCAAATCCCATGTCCTCAATTGCTGCCCGCAGTTCTTCTGGACAGGTTACGCTGGAGTCAAATGTTGCAATTCCCTTCTTCTCCTGTAAGCAAACTTTTATGGAGCGTACCCCAGCTCTCTGAGACACAATTCCCTCTATGGTTTGAACACAAGAGTTGCATGTCATTCCTTCTATTCCAATGGTGACACTCTGGAGTGGAATACTGGTGGAATTCAATCTAGAGTTCCAACCAGGAATGGAAACCCTAAAATTCCCTGGTGGAATCTCCTCTAAGAACCCTTTAACACTCTCCAGGGTCAGCAGAGATGGGTCAAATCTAAGGTCCACACTTCCTTTTTCCAATGAAACGAATACAGAGTTTACTCCTAACATTCCCGACAAGGTGTCTGTTATGTTCTTCACACATGACCCGCAATGCATCCCTTCAACGCCTAATGTCACCTCAGACCAATCAGTCACTGAAGGCTGTAGTTTGCTTGGCAAGGCCAGAAGTGATGCATCAAACCCCATATCCTCAATATGTTTTCTCAAATCCTCAGGTGTAATCTTTGCCGGGTCAAACCTCAAAGAGGCTTCTTTATCGCTCAAAGACACCTGAACACCAACAACACCTTGAAGACTTCCAATCCGCTCTTCAATAGATCGGACACATGATTGACATGTCATTCCCAGCACACGGATCTTCACCTCAGTCTCCTCGACCACCAATTGGTGGCCCAAATTGCGCTTCAGTCCATTGGGGTCCTCTGATTCATAACCAAGATTATCAAAAGCATGTTTTTCAGGGGTCCAGCCCTCCCGTGGACTTCCTTTCTCCTAAACAAACAGAAAAACTGAGCATAAACCTATTAACTTAAAGATATTACTTACCAGTTGAGAAATATAATGTATTTTCACTTTATATTATTGACATGTGCCTCTACCTTCAAGGCATTTTAAACATTTATTAAAGGGGACCTATTATGCCCCCTTTTACAAGATGTAAAATAAGTCTCTGATGTCCCCAAAGTGTGTATATGAAATTTTAGCTCAAAATACCCGACAGATAATTTTTTATAGCATGTTAAAATTGCCACTTTTTGGGGTTGAGCAAAAACTCGCCGTTTCAGTGTGTGCCCTTTAAATGCAAATGAGCTGCTGCACTGGCCTAAGAGGGCGGAGCTTCAAGAGCTCATTCTCCGGTGTCAGGAGTCAGTCAGGACGCATTATAATGTCAGAAACTGCGAATACATGCTGCATGGAGATAGAACAAGTATAGTTTAGTTTAATTACGGTTATAACTTATATTGTCTTCTTGTTTTTATCCGTTATATTAGTACAAGGCAGTTTACTGATGAGTTTTATAACATTTATTGTACTTCACACAAAATATGAAGCATCTGTTTTCACTCTAGAAAATCACTGTAAGAGCTTAAAACACAGTTTACTGATCTATCCTTGAGTAACATATTTTTAGCACAACCTCTGTTTTGTATTGTCCCTTTGTATTGACATTCGTTCACAAAGCAGTCCGGTGTGAAATGATTTGTGATTAGAGTTGAGGGAGCATTTTCTTCAAAAACAAAATTAATCCACCTCATCTTCAGCGGCTCAGATTTCGGGAGTAAATTGAGAGAGCTATGTGGATTAATCCATCCAGTTACAGAACACCTAAAACGCTTGGGAGACATTCTCGTCAGTGCAGCAATGGCGGACTGTGTACAACTCACTGTGAACTCGCTCAGGGCGGTTCTATGTTAAAACGGCAGTGTCTGTCAACATTCGTGGGCGGGCCCTGTGGCTAATGTGACGTCACATTGCCAGGGATCTGGAAGCGGCTTGTTCTGAGACACTGCTTATGATTTATGGGGATTAAAAAAAAAGGAGTGGTTGGATTTTTATCATTATAGGGTGGTTGTGTACACACACTGCCAACACACATTTATGTCCAAAGACCATGCAAAAGTGAATTTTGCATAATAGGTCCCCTTTAAAGTGAAAACACTCAACTGAATCCAATAAATTGGCTTTAAATCTGAGGCTCTTCAAAGCACTTGCCACACACACACAAAGAAGTATTAGAGCAGATTATAGGATGTCTGACTGAACAATCAAATCACAAGACTTGGAATTTACTCCTCCTATTTTACTACTCAACGGCTTTTGCACGATTACAACTGAGTGATGATCACATTTGATCCAAAAGGCCATTTTTATTTGTACTATATGCATTTTTTATGCATCAGGCTTTGATCAAAAGAGCTAAAGTTTCTCAGTGGCCAGAATATCACAAAAGTCAAGACTGTAAAAAGTTTGCAATGGCAAGCATTCTTGTCATTCGTTTTTTAATTGCTATTTATATTAATGTCATTGAATTTGACATTTAACCTTCTAATAGATACAGATTTAAAAATGCTCATTCAAGTAGAAATATATAACCTATAGCCTATTCCCCTAGTTCAAACCTTGGCATTAGATAATAAAAGATCAAAGTAAGATGGCACACACTATTTCAAACAAAGCATTTCAAATTTATAATTCAAATAAATAAATATAGACGTAGGCCTATGTATTAAATAAATATATATTTCTTCGAAATAAAAACAAAAAGAATTTTGAGGCACCTGCTGAAAGCCTGTGAACTTCAGGACTTCATACATCCAAACAATCACTGCGAGACCAATTAATGGCCAAAAAAGCATAAAAGAAGTTATTTCTGAAGTTACTAGCACTTAGTTTGATATTTTGTTATCTAATGTAATGAAATTCACTTTTGTGTAGCTTAAATGTCCAAATTTTTGGGCAACTGTATGTATTAGCCTGTAATAGCCTACATATAGGCTACATATGTATTATCTGTAGAAAATAAACACAACAAAAGAATTTTAAAATATTTCTCAACGTTTGAAAAATCCTATTTTACAATAGGATATTATACAATATTTACAAACAATTTTTTTTTTCTTAATGAAACTTTCTGTAATGATCAAATTGTTATGAATGAAACTAACCTTATATTCCTCCTGTCCATCTTTACTATTTTGTGAGACAGTACAAACGCAAAGGTCCGGCCCGCAGCGGCACAGAGGTTTGCAGTCTTCCATGCAGAGCTTCTCCACAGTGACTGGCCCATTATCAGACGACTTTGAGATAAACTTGGCAAGATTACTGAAAGGACTGAGTTTATTCATTGTACTGCTGTTCCAGTAGACCTAAGACTTTAGTTTAGATTACCTTTTCTTAGCCAACAATCGAAAACCAAAAACCGCTAGTTTGTGGCATATCACTGCTGTTGAGTCAAGGATTGTCCTGTGGCGTGACGGTCCGCGCGCATTTAAATCTCCACAGGTTTTGCGCTCCGCGTGTCATCTCGCTCATCGCCCGCTATGGATTTTGCACCCGTCACCGCCGGGCAAACTTTTGCGCGTCACATTTTCTGTCAATGATTAAACTGAATGATGTTACCGAGTGCAAAACTAAAACAAATAAATGTTATAAATCAGCTCCGAGCAAAGCACACGACTGTATCACGACACGACTCCCTTGTGTTTCCAAAACTTGGCAGTGAGAAAAAAACTTCACTGTAGGGACCTCCCAATGGTCCAAACGAGGAGGACAACGACTTGACACTAAAAAGGCTGTCTTGATTATAATTAATTTATTAATTAACTAAGAAATCTCGGAGCTAATAAAAATACAGACATATTTCATAAAAAGAATCTGCGTTGTGATTGGATCAGTTAATGTGTAGGCCTACCTGTAAACTCACGTTACATCATCTCCTACAAATTGTAGATATTTAGTTGAACAAGTATTTTGTTGGGGTTTCTTCCTCTGACAACCTAACAGTGTTTTTGGCCTTAATTTCTTTAGCCCCAACAACAAGGGTTTTTGTTTGTTTGCTTGTTTGTTTGTTTTTATCCCAAATATCATTTACAGTTATAGTTAGTCACTTATATAGCATAGTTTAGTCTCACATTTAGCAAAGCTGAAAGTCATAAACAAGTCTTTCGTTTCAAAATAAATGTGATAATTTGGGGGATTCTCATTAGTTACTCAATTCTCCATTTTAACATTGTTAAAAGTTAGATAAAATCACTTAACCTATAGACATAGTGCATAGCTAATGTAGCAAACTGGTGTTTAGGAATTTTCTGTGGTGTTTTTTCTTGTTATTTAGTTCTTTAAGAAAAAAACAAAATCAAGAAGGGCTACAGCGAATTAATAACGAGCAATGCAACAACTTACTGAAATATTGAGAGGAACAATAAAACGCCAACCAGCGTTGAACAAGTCAAAAACAAGTGAAACATGATGCAGATGCAGTATTTGTGTTTTCCACTAGGGCGCATGCGTGCTGCAAATTCTTTGCTAAGGAGAGGCACTGCTGATTCTATGATCTCTTGCCCATTATTATTTACATTATTAAAAGGTAAATAAACATATATATACTTTATTCTTTAAAATACCTTAGAGTAAACATACCACATGGTAAGCTATATTAATTATTTGTTGTAGGCTAGTATTATATATCAAAGTACCATGGTATTAAATATGGTGATAAAAGTACCACCACAGAACTTTTTGGAAAGGTTCTCAGAGTGTATGTTATGGTTCAACATTAATTTTATAGTAACTCTCTGACACAAAGAAACACATTTTTCAAACCTACAGTCTACATCTTCAATCTGAAGATATAGAAGCCAAAGAAGCTTCTTAAATGTAAGAGATACTGTATTTTGATTATTATGCTGAATCTTATCTTACCCATACTGTACACCAGGTGGATCCGTACATTGCCTTTAGAGTCACACGTCCACGTTGTGTTGCGTTGTTTAAATGAGTGGATATTCTGACCTCTCACAGTCATATGACTGTCATGAACTTTCAATTGTCTTTAATTACCAAAGACATCAGCATCCACAAAAAACCCTTACAAAAATGCACCCAGTGCACACACACACACACACTGGCTTTTGGTAGAAGGATAAATAAAGGCATATGTATCATCATTATTTTTCCATATAGGCTACAAGTTTTTACCTACTCAGTATAATTATGCAGTCATTGAAAAAGCCTTGCCAGTCTACCCTGCTGAAAAATCCAGCATTGCTGGTCATCAGCATGTTTTGCATGCTGGGACTAGCATGGGATGTTGGTTGCTGTTTTGCTGATCCCCAGCATGGGAAGTAGGAGTGCTGGTGAACCAGCTACACAAGCTGAGTTTTGCTTGAGAACAGCATGACGATGCTGGTCCACCAGCTAGACCAGCTCTTGCCAGCTCTAACCAGCCTGGACCAACATGGAAGTCATTCTGGTTTATGCTGCTTTTTTAGCAGGGTAATTAAACATTTTTGTTGATATACAGGCCTGAATTGGTTGTTGTAAGTGATGTGAGGCACTCACCCCCATAATTGTCATGTTATTAGGGGTGTAACGATATTCAAACCAAATCGAAAAACTGCGATACACCACCCACGGTACGAACCGCGATACTCTCATGGCATAACTGAATGCACCCTGCCTAGCCCTGGTTCATTGGATCTAGACGACGAATACGGTGTTGTAGCCTAACCACCATTAATCGCAATAAGCTCTGCGTTTTGATAAGAAACAAAGTGTAATCTTTCAAATTCTGTCACATTCAAAAATAAATTCAAACAAAAAATGCTGTTTTGACGCTCTTTAATGTGACTTGACAGATCTTGTACAGGCGCCCCATTTCAAGCGGGAGCGCGAGTGTACATGATCATCTCTTCCTCTTTAATACTAGTTACAGAATAAACATGAATGAACATCTGAAGGTATGGTAAAAGATACAGTACAACTTACTGAAACGTATAATATCTTGTGTAATCGTTCAATCAGTATTTCAATGGCGGAAATACGTCAATAAAACAGCTTGTAAACACTCTCACATAGCATTTACCTCAGGTGAGTCCGCAGCTTGTTAGTTCGACAGAGAAATGAACTCTCACTAAATATATGCACTATATTAGCCTATATATTCATTATATTTTATTTAACCACTGCCACTGCCACTACCCCCTGCCACTGTGACTTCAAAACCGTCAGTTTTGTGTTTCGTTACACCCCAACATGTCCTAGCAAATCTGTTGCAAAATCTTTTGCATGACTTGCAAGACTAAAAGTCAAATACTGTTTAGATACTTTCATTTAACACTCCCCAGTGTCTCAAGTTGGTCTGTTATTGGCCATCCACTTCACTTTGTCTGCATTTGTTTTTCATTCAGATGGCAGGGGTGAATGGTTTGAGAGTTCATTTGCTAAATCCCATCCTTTTGAACAGGCCATAAACCAGTCTGTCTCAAGAAAGCAACCAAATATTCCTTGTAAGCTTTATTTAATCTACCCACGTATCATTAACAGGTCTACACAATACAATCTATAATATTAATAAATTAATGAACATGAAACTATTCCTCACCAGAGGCAAGATAAAGTGAGAAAAGTGACGTAATTCATTCATACAGTCTATATTTGTGTAACGTAAACATATACAGTGAGTTTTTTTTACAAATCTTGTACAAAATAAAAAGAAATTTGTGGCTTGAGTCCCACAAAGAGAGTTGTGAAACTTTATTGCTGTTGGAACAACTTAAAGCATTTGTCTTCTCTTTTGGCTGTGAGCCGTAGGTAGTATTATCTGCTGACTGTGCTGTACTGCACAGGTGGACACATATTAAAATAAAAGACTTCATTTTTCAAGCTTTTACAGCTACAAAGAAATGGTCTCTAAGGTCTGTTGATGTGAACCATAATTAAAAACCCTCTAGAGTCTGTTTCTAGTCTCACAAATGGCTTACTACCTCATCCCTTTCCTGCTTGTTTTGTGTGTTTCCAGAATTTGACCTATCTGTGTTGGAGAAGCTCCCAGACCGGCTGCCCTCTGCCCTCTTCCTTAATGAGTTCTCCACCTTAAGGGAAAGCCCGGAAGAGCTGTACGCCAGAGGAGGGATGGTGTTGACAAGAATCAGCTGCAGAGGCCTCCTTTCCTCACGGTAGCGGCAACGCATGTACCTGGCAAAAGCGGCACGGTAAGTCTTATTGAAGAGTGTGTAGATGAAAGGGTTGACCGCCGATGACAGATAACCCACCCAAACAAACACGTTCATCAGTCCCCCCACCAAATCTTCATCACACGCCGAGCCGCACACCACCGCCATCACGTTCGTCACAAAAAACGGACACCACATAATCACAAAGAGAAGGAAGACCACGCCAAGCACTTTAGATGCCTTCTGCTCATTGCTGATGGACTGCATGGAGCGTCGGCCAGATCCTCTGGAAGCCCCGTCACGGCAGAGAGACGAACGCGAGAAGAGACGCTCGGAGGAGAGGGAGCCTCGAGGGAGGAGTCCAATAGTGGATGACCATTTTGGCCGCACGATGAGTTGGTCCAGGCACAAAGTCGCTTCGCTTTGCAGAGCACTGATGGTGAGAACGTAGGTGACGACCATGATGATGAGCGGGATGAAGAACGCCACAAAAGAGCCAATCAGAACGAAATTGTCGTCCGTCAGTTGGCAGCTTTCATTCCGGAAGACTTTGGAGTGATCATGCAGGCCGAGAACTGGGACAGGCATGGAGATAACTTGAGACAGATGGAGACAAAATGAGAGTAAGAAGACAGCTTGGTGCTATGGTTTGGCATACCAGTGCTAATAGATGCAGTCTCAGCTGTTTAGCATTTCAGAATTGCAATTTCCTACTGGCTTTGAGCGATCTAGAACTTACCCACAGAGATGGTCCAGGCTGCTATAATTTTAACTCTGGCTCTAGTAAGCGAGTTTGAGCGGCTGTGGTGGATGGGGTTACGGATGGCAATGTATCGGTCCAGAGAGATGGTGCACAGGTGCATGATGGAGGCGGTGGAGAAGAGAACGTCCAGGTAGATCCAGATCGGACATAAGGCTGAGGGGAGTGGCCAGGTGTAACCTAACACATAAGGGACACAAAAAGTGTCACATTCTGGACAAGCAAATACTTGTTTGTCATTGGTTACAGTCATAGAACATACTGAATATTCAATGGTCAGAACATTTATTTCTAAATATTTATATATTTGAGGGGTTATATTATGAGTTATCCATGGAGCTTCTTGTGCTTTATGAAAGGAATAAAATCTGACTTTTTTGTACAAGACGTTTACATCGACTACATTTGCATGTGCACCAATAATGTGATTATTCATAATAATCAGAGTAAGGTCTTAAAGGGTTAGTTCACCCAAAAATGAAAATTATGTCATTTATTACTCACCCTTGTGTCGTTCCACATCCGTAAGACCTTCGTTCATCTTCGGAACACAAAATCAGACCTTTTTGATGATGTCTGGGAGGTTTCTGTCCCTCCATAGATATCCAACGCAACTACCATTCCAAGGTCCAGAAAGGTAGGAATGACATCATTAAAGTACTCCATGTGACTCCAGTGGCTTAAACTCAATAAACAACAATTAAAACAACAATAAACACTCACACATGTGCGTTTTGTTGACATGCGTGTCCAAACACAAAACGCATGCATCGTGAAGTTCTCATGAACGCGTGTGGCAGATCAATATTTTTGTAAGTAAAGTGGTAAATTATGTTTTTTGGCACAAACAAAGTACTAGCGTCGCTTCATAAAATTGAGGTTAAACCACTGGAGTCACATGGAGTACTTTAATGATGTCATTCCTACCTTTCTCGACCTTGAAAGTGGTAGTTGCGTTGGATCTCTATGGAGGGACAGAAAGCTTTCAGACTTTATCAAAAAGATCTTAATTTGTGACCCTGGACCACAAAGCCAGTCATAAGTAGCACGGGTATATTTGTAGCAATAGCCAACAATACATTGTATGGGTCAAAATTATCGATTTTTCTTTTTTGCCAAAAATCATTAGGATATTAAGTAAAGATCACGTTCCATGAAGATATTTTGTAAATTTTCTACCATAAATATATCAAAAATGTATTTTTGTGAGTGGATATGCATTGCTAAGGGCTTCATTTGGACAACTTTAAAGGTGATTTTCTCAATATTTTGATTTTTTTGGCACCCTCAGATTCCAGATTTTCAAATAGTTGTATCTCGGCCAAATATTGTCATATCCTAACAAACCATACATCAATGGGAAGCTTGTTTATTCAGCTTTTAGATGATGTATCGACCCTTATGACTGGTTTTGTGGTCCAGGGTCACATTTGTGTTCCGAAGATGAACGAAGGTCTTAGGGATGTGGAACGACATGAGGGTGAGTAATAAATGACAGAATTTTCATTTTTGGGTGAACTAACCCTTTAATCGCAGTAAGATGTTTACATGAAACAAGCAGAACTCTTCCCTCCAGTTTACATTCAATTTTCATTTTACTCTGATTATTCGCTAATAAGTATGATTAAACCACACTCAGATAGGCATACAGTATGCATGTTACCAGCCATTGTTTTAATCTACTCACATCAAATTCAAAATACATTTTTATGGACATACTAGATATTATATGGCGCCGCGATTTGCCTATGCTGCCGTCGCGTTTTTCGCGCCGTCTGGATGAAGATACGGAGCAGAGACTGTGCAGCGAGTTGTGTTGACAGTGTAGTGATTTGGAGAAGAGAAAACTTCAGAATAATGTCACGAAGTTCATTTATGAAGTTCACCTGTTGTGCCGAATTTCGACCCCCTGCCAAATTATTACCCCCCTCATTGATGTCACTACCTGATTGCCTAATCTTAACCCCACCCCTAATCCTAACCCCTCCCCCACACCTACTCCTAAACCTACCAATACTAGGGGGGTAATAATCTGGCAGGAGGTCGAATCGAAATTCGGCACAACACACGCGCGCTTTGGTCATAATGCGATTAAGGTGTTTGCATGCCTGTTTACTGCGATTAAAATCTGCGTACGCCATTGTTAAAACCACAGATTTACTTGTTTGATTAGTGACCTACAAGTAGCTAGTGCAGAATCGTAGAATAGTACGTCATAATGTTGCATAAGAGTTTTTCAAAAACATTTAAAAATCTTATAGACATTTAAACAGTATAATTTATATTATTCATATATTATAACTATTATTAATTTAACATGCAAAGAGGGCATACAAGCGGTCTGAAAAGAGTCTTAAGGAACAGCAGCAAACTAAATAAAAACAGACTTTTAATAATAAGGGTCAGAGAGAGGGTGAAAATTGTAGAGTGTGTGTTTTGGGTGCAAAAAACTTTACTTACATCATAAGTGGACCTCAGGGTAAAATAAATATTAAACATGTATTATATAACCCCATTAAATGGAATTTACACTATACACGAGCAAGAACTGTGATGTTTAATAATTGCTGACACACAGCTGTGCTAATACATCATTATTGTTAATCTGAACTTTTAATATCTAAAATATGTTCAAGTCTTCATTACCACCAATAATAATTGTCTAGAAAAAGGTGGGTACCAGTAACTGGCAAAATAAAGTGTTGTATTTCATGAGAATCTGCCTTTTAGTTTGCTGACTCACAAAGAACAGAGATGTTTTGGAAGGCACTGCGTCTCTGTGTTTGATTGAATCTAAACACAAAGAAATGTGTTCTGGAATCAGAGATGAGAGAGTAGAAGACTCTCGGTGCAGATAGAGACAGTGGTAGTCATCAATAGCACCATCGCACTCAATGGTGTGCTTCGAACCGTAAAGTCATAGAATCTCCCAAAATTCTCACGACAGGTTCAGCTGAAACAGAGAGCTGTGTTTTTATCAGTGCCTGGAGTTTCATGCAGGCTATATAAATTCAATTACTCCTGCCAGGTTATATAATAACATTACATCATGTGGGAATAACCTGTTTCAGGGGGCAAAAGATGATGCAGTCTCTTGTAGCTGTTGTCACTCAGAATGAGTTCTGCATTGCGTGTTTGGATGTTTGATTTAGAAACAATGTGTTGTGCTTTAGGCAAGCTTTGCTTAGTCTAGGTTTTCATGTAAAATTCAGATCGTTAAAAGATAAACTCGACTAATAAAAGAAGAAAAAGGGAAAATAAATAATTTAGCTGTGTGTTATCGTAATTCTGTCTATACGACGCCAGCTGTCATAACACCAAAAAACATGTATGTCTGATAGGACCAGGAAGTGGCATGTTTTATTCTCCTTGGTCAAACTATTTAGAACATCAAATAGGAAGCATAACATTTTTTTGCTGCACAAACACACACCAAAGCGCAGCATCGTTACTGCATAATTAATTCCTCATCAAAGCGCTGGAAGGAGTAGGAAGAGGAATTTCTCTCCCCATGCGTGAATACAAGCAGACTAATTTAGGACACACCAGACGGCCCAACACACACTCATTATGCGCTGAAATAAATCACCTTCCAGCAAAATGTATGGAGGCCTAATTATTGTTCTAAAGAGAAATGCATCTTTTTCCAGAGATACAAATGTTATAACACAAGAAAGTTTGCAGTTTACACCTTTGACATGAAAGAAACTCACTGGAGACATCGAATGAGTGCTGATTCTGTGAAACAGCTCAAATAAAAAAATCCTTTGACAAAACTTGTGTTGTTTAAAGGAATGTTCTGGCTTCTAAACAACTTAATGTGTATCAACAGCATCTGGGGCACATTGTCGACAATCACAGACAATAACACAAATCAGAATTATTAATGTTAATAAATGGCATGCTGTTAAATATGGCAGAAAATAATTATGATTTGTCCCTTCAGTTTGTAAAAACAAAGAAAAATTATGTTGTCAATGGTTCAAGGCATTCCAGATGTTTATAGGCAGGAGATGCAGTTTGTGTTTTCTGTACAAAAAAAAAAAAAAAAAAAATCCATTTTTAAACTTTTTGCTGGCAAGGACCCCAAATATGATCATCTTCTTGCAATGGACCCACATCTTAAAATATAAAGACAATTGTATATATTTTAATATGAAAAGACTCATTTATACTGTGTGAGAAAAATAGAGTGACAGAGACAAAATGTTGTTTCCAAAATTTAAGAAAAAAAAAAAGTTTTACTTTACTGTATCTTATTCTATCCATACAATTTCAAATTAAGTAAAACCTTTTATTAATCTTAATTTTGGAAAAAAAAAAAATTTTTTATTTTAACTATATGCAGATTTGGTGTTTATTTGGTTAAATAGTCATGATTAATCTCAATGCAAAAAAAAGACAATAATAATTTTTAAAACAATATTGCGTTAAAAATTTAATTAATATGTTTATTTAAAAAAAGTGTTACACATCAACTTTGACAGCCCTAAAAAACACTTTCCTTTTTTATTTAGTTATTTATTTTTTTTACTTAATTTGAAAGTGTATCTTGTTCTACTCACTATTATTAAGCAATTTCAAATTAAGTAAAACCTTTTATTAATTTTAATTTTGGAAACAACATTTTTTGTTTTAACTGTATGCAGATTTGGTGTTTATTTGGTTAAAATAGTCATGATTAATCTCAATGCAAAAAAAAGACAATAATAATTTTTAAAACAATATTGCATACTTATTATTTTAACTATATGCAGATTTGGTGTTTATTTGGTTAAAATAGTCATGATTAATCTCAATGCAAAAAAAGACAATAATAATTTTTAAAACAATATTGCATACTTATTATTTTAACTGTATGCAGATTTGGTGTTTATTTGGTTAAAATAGTCATGATTAATCTCAATGCAAAAAAAAGACAATAATAATTTTTAAAACAATATTGCGTTAAAAATTTAATTAATATGTTTATTTAAAAAAAAGTGTTACACATCAACTTTTACAGCCCTAAAAAACATTGTTTCCTATTTTTTATTTTTTTATTTTTTACTTAATTTGAAAGTGTATCTTTTTCTACTCACTATTATTAAGCAATTTCAAATTAAGTAAAACCTTTTATTAATTTTAATTTTGGAAACAACATTTTTTATTTTAACTGTATGCAGATTTGGTGTTTATTTGGTTAAAATAGTCATTATTAATCTCAATGCAAAAAAAAGACAATAATAATTTTTAAAACAATATTGCGTTAAAAATTTATTTATCTATTTTTTTTTATTTTATCTATTTTTTTATTATTTATCTATTTATTTATCTATTTTAACTATATGTAGATTTGGTGTTTATTTGGTTAAAATAGTCATGATTAATCTCAATCCAAAAAAAAGGCAAAAATAATTTTCAAAACAATATTGCATTAAACATTTAATCAATATGCTTATTTTTTAAAAAAAAGTATAACTTTGACAGCCCTAAAAAACATTGACTGCTTAGCACCACCTCGTGCCCCCTGGACCCCCGTTTCCTGTTGCCGATTTTTCTCATTGTAAACCAGTGGTGCCCAATCCTGTTCCTGGAGATCTACCTTCCTGCAAAGTTTAGCTCCAACACTGATCAACCAGCTAAATAGGATCTTCAAGAGCACTTGATAAGGTGTGTTGGATCAGGGCTGGATCTGAACTCTACAGGGAGACTTTAAGGAACAGGACTGGGCACCCCTGTTGTAAACATTCTCTCTCTCTCCTATCCTTGTGCATATCATGCCTACGGTACATATTTTACTGGCTTAAAACATCATAATGGGAGTTGAAAGACTGAACACAACTTTGCATCGCAAGGTTAGTAATCAGTTTTGTCATGTTCGCCTTATGTATAATGTTCAAGTCTTGAGGCTATATTTTCAAAACTTAGAAACTTAGCATAGACTTCCATTGTGTATTACTGCAAACTGACTACATGTATGATGAATACATATGTAAAAATGTAAAGAAACTCACCATAGACTATCGTCACCATGGCCACTGGCATTACAAGGATACCCAGAAGCATGTCTGTAATAGCTAAAGACCTCAAGAAGTAGTTGGTGGCATTCTGTAACTTCCTCTCCAAGCTCACTGCCATGATGACCAGAATGTTTCCTGCCACTGTGATGACTATGACCAGCGAAATCAAAAGTGCCATCCAGTTCTTCTGGACATTAGAGGTCAAAGCGACTGACCTATTTCTGAATTCACTACAATTGAAATCCATTGAGTTATTGAGAACTGCATCACCCAGAGACACCTTCTGCTCCATGAGCCAATGTTCAGCGCTTTTGTATTTCAAAATCTCAGTCGATGTCCCAGAGGATCTGAGTTCAGCAGTCGTCCCATTCAGGGCCATTAAAGGACTATTTTTTCAAGCGCAACATCGATTAATTCATGGAACTGATAGTCCATATGAAGCGTTCCATGGCACTCCGGGTCTGTGCAGCCCAAAATGTTCCCGTTTGAGATTGACAACATGTTCACAGTCACCTTCAGCAGCCTCCTGTTTTCCACACCCCTTGTTGACGGTTGTTGTACACGGATGTTTAGAGCTCCTTGAGCAGATGGATTGTGTTTCAGAATAGAGGAGGCAACTTTACAGCTGCATTTCAATGAGAGAGAAAGAAAGAACGAGAACATGTGAGAGACTGGAAGGCACTGATGTTTCATTCTTGCATGCTTACAGCTGTCCTGATTTAAACAAAAAACATCACGTAATTGCTTCACTGCTTCATTCCCACATGAACACATATTGCATGCAACCACAATTTTCAGAGTAGTGGCTTCAGTAGCCAGACAGATTCAAAAGTGTAGAACATTAAACTCTGTGTTTATGTTGTGTTCATATACATTACCGCTTAATCTGGAAGTGTTTTCCTGTTTCCAGTCACTCCGAACACCAGAGCTGGAGAATGAGCCACTGATGATGCATGCTTCTCACATCAACCCAACATGTGGTCCTGTTCCATTCATCCTTTCTCTTCTCTCTTCAGCACTTTGGTCTCTTATCTCCCTCCCTCCCTTCCTTCCTTCCTCCCTCTCTCTCTCTCTCTCTCTCTCTCTCTCTCTCTGCAGATAGTTCTCTCTAGCTGTAACTAAAGCCAGGCTGTTTGAGCTCCCTCCAGAAAGACTTGTCTCTGAGTGGTCCCTTTGGTGCTTGTCAACTAGAACAAAGACATATGAACCCTTTTTTCCCCACACACTTACACAGATATTCAAATAAGCACTTCAGGCAGGAAACCAATAGAGGGATCTGATGGAATGTCCCATTTAACCTTTTAAACTTATTGCAATTTCAGGAAAACTATTACAAATGTAGAACAATATTTAGAATAAATCAGGTGTTTATATACATAGCTAGGTGGTGTTTTCCATAAGAGGTTAGTTAAACAACAGATACTAGTGTTTTACAACAATGAAGATGGCAGGTAGCCCGTCAAAGGGGTAGTTCACACAAAAATGAAAATTCTGTTATCATTTACCCTCACTTTGTTCCATACCTATATGCATTTCTCAAGGTCAAGGTATCTTTATTAGTACCCGAAGGTAAATTTGTTGTGCAGACAGGAGTTTCAGCAATCCATCCTTAAGACAATCCAATAAACATACAATAACTATAAAATTAAAAAATAAAAAGTCATGACAATGTGCTTCTACACACCCTTGACGCCCGCCTAAAATACATAAAGTAACCATGCATAGCAAAGAGTGTCATCTCCTGCATTTTTTCATTTAATAGTTTTAAATAGCTGCAGGTACAAAAGTATTTCTATATCGTCTAGTTCAAACCGACATCCAGAGGGGAGGAGTTTAAACTCAGCACGTAAAGGGTGGGAACAATCTCTAATTATAAAACTCGCCTTACGCTGTAAATAGTTGGAGTAAAGACCTCCTAAGTTAAGTTATAATCTTACTTAACAATTTGATTCAAAGAATTTTTTTTCTTACCAAACCATGCCACAAGGGAGAACGACAAGACTGATTCAATAAAAGCCCAATAGAAAAGGGTCATCATAGATTTATCAATGTGAAATCTGGACAGCTTTCTGAGGCAAAACAGACGCTGATGTCCCTTTTTACATACCGTCTCACAGTTAATTTCAAAAGTCAATTTAGAATCTATGACTGTCCCGAGATATTTGTAGCTTTCTACACAATCCACCGCCTGGTCTTTAATGATCGTAGTGTCATAATGTAAAGCACAAGTTCTATAATCTATAATCATGTCCTTTGTTTTAGTTATATTTAACTCCAAATAAGATTCATCACACCAGGTGACAAACTCCTCAATAATAGGACCATGACCGGACTCATTATTGTGTAGCAGACTCACGATAACTGTGTCATCAGCAAATTTCAATATAGTCCTATTTACATGCTTACTTTGGCACATATTAGTAAACAGAATATAAAATAAAGGTGAAAGAACACAGCCCTGGGGTGAACCAGTGGACGAACATAATAAATCTGATAAAATGCCATTTACTTTCAACCCTCTGTGTTCTGTTTGTCAAGAAATCCAGTATCCAACCCACCAAATTGTTGCTCAGCTTAAAATGCTCTATAAGTCTCATAGCTAAATTGTGAGGTTGGATTGTATTAAAAGCTGAGGAAAAGTCAATAAACAACAGTCTAGCATGAGTATTTCTCCCTTCTAAATGCTTAGACAAAAGACTTTTTTTTTATTTCTGGAAACAAAAAAATCTCTGTTTTTTGTCCTTACAATGAAAGTCAATGGGGTCCAATGTTGTTTGGAACCTACACTCTAAAAAATGCTGGGTTAAAAACAACCAAATGGGTTGCAAATGGACAAACCCAGCAATTGGGTTGTTTTAATCTCACTATTTGAGTTAAATGAAACTACCCAGCAGGTTTAACCCAGCCGCTGGGTAGTTTTATTTAACTCAAATATTGTTAAAAAGTTACTGTATTTCTTGCTTAAAATTAACCCAAAGTATGTTGGAAATTAACATTTATTAATATGTTTAATAAATGAACATTTATTAATAAGTTTAATGAATAATAATTAAACAATAAACATTTATTAAATTGCTTATTAATAAATGTTCACCTTTTGATTATTGTTGCCTCTAGTGATTATGTGTCTGATTTTTAATTTCCAACCTATTTTGGATTCATTTTAAGCCAGCCATATAGTAATTTTTAAACAATAGTTGAGTTAAATAAAACTGCCCAGCATGTTGGGCAAACATTTAACCCAATCACTGGGTTTGTCCGTATTCAACCCAACTTGGGTTGTTTTTAACCCAGCATTTTTTAGAGTGTAGCATTCTTCTAAATAACTTTCTTTGTGTTTTCGCAGAATAAAGAAACTCATATATGTTTGGAACAACCTGAGAGTGAGTAAATGATGACATAGTTATTATTTTTGGGTGAACTATTATATCGCTGGCTTTGAAGTAATGGTCAGACATTATTTGAATGCTAAACATACATCAATTAATATAATTAATTCACACACCAATTCACACATATTATATGAAAAGTTGATGTGCAAAGCATCACTATCGACTGTCAACTAGCAATGGGATTTCACATTGGAATAAAATCACACTGATAAAATTTGATACAGTAGCTCTGTTGATTATAATATAAATAAGGCTAATATTTCCATTGATTTATTTTATTGATAATATCAATAATTCTTTATTATATTAGATTAGTCATAACGTCATTTTCTTACAGCTGTTTAGTCACATGGCTCAAATCGGCTCAAAACTGTGGTTCCACTCAACAAAGATGGCAGATGTCAAATTGTGTTTTTCTTAGTGTGAAGAACATTTTTCCACTATAAAGAACCTTTTCTTTGTGTCCCGTTTACCCTTTTTATCCTGAACTTTAAAAAAAAAAAAAGAAAAAAAAAAAGGATATTGTGTCATTAATTAAGCAAGTATTTATAAAAAGAACATGACATATGTCATCCTGCAAAAGGTGTTCCACTGATCCGCACTCCCTCAGGATATAACCAAAAATAATCCAGGTAAATTGATAAATTTCCACAGAAGACCTCTGCCATCACAGGATATTAATAATGCATTATTAATACACATCATGAATTAATATTTAATATTGTCCAAGAATACATCCCTTACTTTTATTAAAAATGGGGGAAAAAAATGAGATACTTCTTCCTCTAGGCAAAATTGGGAGAGATAGATAGAGGTAAAGATGGGAGAGAGGGGTAGAAATAGATATATGCAGAAAAAGAAAGTAAGAAGAGTAAAAATGAGGCAGGACTAAGAAAAAGTAAAACCTCTGTAAACACGGCGAGAAAAAGAAAAGTAACAGAAGGAGAGACAACCAGTGACAAGAGTGAAAACAGAAAATTCATTGATCGTTGGACCTGCTAACTCTCCAAGGCTTGCGATGAAAAAAGGCAAAGTGAAGGACGGACCAGAGGGGGTGGCGGTGAGGGCAAACCGATGTACAGTAGCAGAAGGGAAGCGTTCAATCTGTAGAGGACAGAACAGGAGAAAAAACTCCACCTTGCCTGTCTCCATCCATATAAATGATGGATCGCTCAGCTGGCAGAGAGACATATAGAGCATTCTCTTTCACTCACTCCTCCGGTAATGGAAGTAGTGTGTGTGAGAATAAGAAGTAGCTGGATCAAGAATGTGTGTGTGTATGTGTGTGTGTGTCAAGAGGCTCCCGGCTGTCCAGTAATTGCTCACCTGGGAGCAGTAGCAGACAAGGAGAGCGAGATGTGGTTCAGGTGTCAGACTCTGTTCTGCACACACTGCTGTGATTATGAACCTCATCAGCGTTCCAAAACTCACCAGGCCTGGAGAACATGATTCGTTTAACTGCAGGAGGTCTGGAAGAAGCACAGAACCAAAGCTGTACTGTACTGTTCAAACGAAAATGTAAATTCACAAAAGAATTACAAAAAAGGTCTCCTGCCTTCATCACTTGGACTTGATACATTTGAAGCAGAATGCCGGACACCCTTACAAAAAAATCCTGCAGGAATCCTGAAGGGAAAATCCTGCAGGACCTGCATACCTGCAAGCTTTCTACTGAATCCCATAGGATTTTTTTGTTTGTAACCAAGCAGATCTCGCCACCCATTGGTTGTCATAATATTTTTTTCCCTACTATGGTAGTCAAAGGGGGGCGAGATCTGCTTGGTTATAAACATTCTTCCAAATATCTTCCTTTGTGTTCAGCAGAACAAAGAAATGTATACAGGATTGGAACAACTTGAGGGTGAATAAATGATGACAGAATTTTCATTTTTGGGTGAACTGTCCCTTTAACCCTGGAAAACCTGACATATGAAATAATACCCAGAGAAATATATTTTTTAAATGGAACAGATTATTGAACCATTAGATAAAATCTTAAAAAAAGGTTTGCATGTGTTTTTGTTGAATATCATATTTGATACATCATGCTTTTATGGCTCATATATAGTAATATATAGTGAGAATATAGAGCATACTTTAAGAGGAAAAAAACACCTTAAAGGGTTAGTTCACCCAAAAATGAAAATTCTGTCATTAATTACTCACCCTCATGTCGTTCCACACCCGTAAGACCTTCGTTCATCTTCGGAACACAAATTAAGATATTTTTGATAAAATTCGATGGCTCAGTGAGGCCTGCATTGCCAGCATAACAATTAACACTTTCAGATGCCCAGAAAGGAACTAAAGATATATTTAAAACAGTTCATGTGACTACAGTGGTTCAACCTTAATATTATAAAGCGACGAGAATACATTTTGTGCGCCAAAAAAACAAAATAACGACTTTATTCAACAATATCTAGTGATGGGCGATTTCAAAACACTGCTTCATGAAGCTTCGAAGCTTTATGAATCTTTTGTTTCGATTTGAATCGGTGGTTCGGAGCGTGTATCAAACTGCCAAAGTCACGTGATTTCAGTAAACGAGGCTTCGTTACGTCATAAGTGTTTCAAAATTTCAATGGTTCACCACTGGGGGGCGTGACTTTGGCAGTTTGATACACGCTCCGAACCACTGATTCAAAACAAAAGATTCGTAAAGCTTCGAAGCTTCATGAAGCAGTGTTTTGAAATTTCCCATCACTAGATATTGTTGAATAAAGTAGTTATTTTGTTTTTTTGGCACACAGAAAGTATTCTCATCGCTTCATAACATTAAGATTGAACCACTGTAGTCACATGAACTGTTTTAAATACGTCTTTAGTAGCTTTCTGGGCATCTGAACGTGTTAATTGTCTTGCTGGCAATGCAGGCCTCACTGAGCCATCGGATTTTATCAAAAATATTTTAATTTGTGTTCCGAAGATGAACGAAGGTCTGACGGGTGTGGAACGACATGAGGGTGAGTAATTAATGACAGAAATTTCATTTTTGGGTGAACTAACCCTTTAATGTTATTCAATGACCCAAACTGAACAAAAATATGCAATTTTCAGAAGTGATGGAACTTTGTGAGATCTCGATGAACTAAGATGAATGACAGCTTTTTAGTGATTATAAAGGGAGCACACTTTGCACGCTTTAGACTATATTACTGTATAATCCATTGATCTAAATCTACATATAAATGCCGGATTCACTCTCGAAATTGCAATGATTGACATAGTGATAAACAGAGAATTGGACAAAAATATGGCATATCAAAATAGATACACATTAAGCAATGTATGCAGACATTAATAAAAAAATATTTGTATCAAAATATTTTTGAAATTCTGTTCCAATTATTTGTAAAAGTAATGACTTGTAAATAAGCTAAAATGTCTCGCTATTCTTGTTATGGTGGAGCCGTTGCTTACACATTACATCAGCACTTTACTGGAGCACCCTCACTAATTTCAGAAGCACCCTCAGTGATTTGATTCTGGAACCGGGCCTGTTTATATGGCCAAAAAGATAAGATTCTGATACCTTGTAATGTAAATAAATGAGATCGTTAAAACAGTATGTATACATATACACAAATATGCACACATATTATGCAAGTGTAATTGCAAACATTGCTACTACTCATGAATCTCTGCTGACTCTTTAGTTTCCACAAGCACAGTGTGATCTAACAAACACACATTTCTCAGGCGATGTTGACAAGCCCGCACCAGCTGGGGAGACTGTTGGCTCTCATTTATCTGATAAATACTTCATGGCAACCAATTAGCACGTCCCATGTGTATTCAGATACAAGCCCTCAATCATATTAAAATCAGTTTGAATTATATTAGTGGCTTGTGCAACTATAAGGTAGATGTTTTGTAGTACAAGTGAGTAACAGACTCAAACACAACAATCATGACAATCATGTCAGAACACAGCACTGTCGCTTCAAAATCTGCAGACTCCTACCAACTTTATAAAGTTATTATATGAGATGAAAAGATTTAAATTTCACATATTAAATTATAAATAAACATGTCAGAAAATATAATCAAAAAAAGGATAACTTGAAGACTGGCCTACATTAGGCCTACATGACATTTCAAAATTTGAAATGATGTTTAATTCTGTTATATTAGGTTACACTTTATTTTAAGTTGACATAATTACATTGTACTTACTCAAATAAGTAATATTGATTAACTACATGAACTTACTATTGAGTTACGGTTAGGGTTAGGGTTTGGTTTAGGGTTAGTTACTTGTAATTATGCATAATTTACTATTACTATAGTAGGTACATGTAACTTGTAACTATGTCACCTTAAAATTAAGTGTTACCTTATATTATGTTATATTATATTGTATTATATTGTATTATGCATTGAACTTATTAAACCTATTAAAGAAACTTTAAGGAATACTTCTATAATAGACTGTATATTATTTGTCTTTTGCATATGCAGAGATACAAATGTCATATATATATCACAAAGTGTGTTTTTAAAATGCACCATATGGCGAATCAGATGGAGTTATTAGGATAGTCATAAGAGAAGTGGACAAAGAGTGCATTAGTGCCCGCCCACTTTTTCAGTTTTTTCCATTAATTTCTCCCCTAGGGATTTCAAAAAAGTCTTCATTAAAGCGTTATAAGCTGTGAACCATGCCAACCAGTTACGAGGTGAATCACAACATTACAAACTTTGTTTTAAACAAAAAAAGAATTTGAAAATCGGACAAAAATACAAAAGTACAACAAGACTGTGTTTTAACAGCTTTAGTGAGGGAAAGAACTACAATCCCATGAAGCATTGCGAACAGCACAATCAAATTAAAAAGTATGGAGAAATATACTCATTTAAAAATGTTAATTATACACTGCTCAAAAAAAATTAAAGGAACACTTTTTTTTTTTTTATCAGAGAATAGCATCAAGTCAGTTAAACTCCTGGGATATTGATCTGGTCAGTTAAGTAGCAGAGGGGGTTGTTAATCAGTTTCAGTTGCTTTGGTGTTGGTGAAATTAACAACAGGTGCACTAGATGGGCAACAATAAGACGACCCCCAAAACAGGAATGGTTTTACAGGTGGAGGCCACTTACATTTTTTTCCCTACTCATCTTTTCTGACTGTTTTTCACTAGTTTTGCATTTGGCTAGGGTCAGTGTCACTACTAGTAGCATGAGGCGATACCTGGACCCTACAGAGGTTGCACAGGCAGTCCAACTCCTCCAGGATGGCACATCAATACGTGCCATTGCCAGAAGGTTTGCTGTGTCTCCCAGCACAGTCTCAAGAGCATGGAGGAGATTCCAGGAGACAGGCAGTTACTCTAGGAGAGCTGGACAGGGCCGTAGAAGGTCCTTAACCCATCAGCAGGACCGGTGTCTGCTCCTTTGTGCAAGGAGGAACAGAATGAGCACTGTCAGAGCCCTACAAAATGACCTCCAGCAGGCCACTGGTGTGATGTCTCTAACCAAACAATCAGAAACAGACTTCATGAGGGTGGCCTGAGGGCCTGACGTCCTCTAGTGGGCCCTGTGCTCACTGCCCGGCACCGTGGAGCTCGATTGGCATTTGCCATTGAACACCAGAATTGGCAGGTCCGCCACTGGCGCCCTGTGCTTTTCACAGATGAGAGCAGGTTCACCCTGAGCACATGTGACAGACTTGAAAGGGTCTGGAGAAGCCGTGGAGAACGTTATGCTGCCTGTAACATCGTTCAGCATGACCGGTTTGGTGGTGGCCCAGTGATGGTCTGGGGAGGCATATCCATGGAGGGACGCACAGACCTCTACAGGCTAGAGAATGGCACCCTGACTGCCATTAGGTATCGGGATGAAATCCTTGGACTCATTGTCAGACCCTACGCTGGTGCAGTGGGTCCTCGGTTCCTCCTTGTGCACGACCTCATGTGGCGAGAGTATGCAGGCAGTTCCTGGAGGATGAAGGATCTGATACCATTGAATGGCCCCCACGCTCACCTGACCTAAATCCAACAGAACACCTCTGGGACATTATGTTTCGGTCCATCCGACGCCGCCAGGTTGCACCTCAGACTGTCCAGGAGCTCAGTGATGCCCTGGTCCAGATCTGGGAGGAAATACCTCAGGACACCATCCGTCGTCTCATTAGAAGCATGCCCCGATGTTGTCAGGCATGCATACAAGCACGTGGGGGCCATACAAACTACTGAGTACCATTTTGAGTTGCTGCAATGAAATTTCAGCAAAATGGACTAGCCTGCTGCATCATTTTTTCACTTTGATTTTCGGGGTGTCTTTGAATTCAGTCCTCTGTAAGTTGATAATTTTCATTTCCATCAAACGATGTGGCATCCTCTCGTTCCTAACACATTACCCAGTCCATATTAGTATAGAAATCCAGCATGATATTTTTTCCCCATTGAGATCTGATGTGTTTTCAAAGTGTTCCTTTAATTTTTTTGAGCAGTGTAGATATAGAAAACAATAAATTTTAAGTTTATTGCAATATATATTCAAACGTTTAAGTATTTTGAGAGCGTAGGGAGATCGACTTGATTATGTAATTTATGCGCTTGATGGGAGTAGGCGGAGCTAAAGAGTTATTTTGGCATGTTTTGCTTGTTTCGACTCTGATTGGTGGAATTTTCTCTTCAGGTAATGTGTTTTCACCACGAATTCTGCTGTTAAATGCTATTATTTTAAAACTAAGTTTAAATAATGCAGGCTAACATCGATTAACAACCTCGTAGCTCGTTGTAAGGCTGTCTTTAAATTTTTAAAGGCTGTTTCTAAGTTATCATAAAAAATCAATTTCCCTGTGGAGGAAATGAAAGGAGTTTTTACTTCCGGAACCCGACTGATAAACTCTATACAGATAAAAAATAATTGACACTCCTGGCAGAATAGTGTGTGAGAGTGTTGGGTTGGAAAGGGGGCTGAAATCTACAGTTACCAAGGCAACAGTGTCAGTTCTGTTGCCACAAATTGATGAACAAGTTTGTTGAAGGCTCACGTCACCCTGTCTGTATCTATATCAGAAGCATCTCAATGATAAATAAATGATCATAATATATATCCAGCTGTCAAATGAGCGTTTATAACAAAAGCAGACACTTTCAAACAACAACATTCACTTCAAACGGCTCCACCCCTTGTGCTTCCAGAGACGAGACTTTCACAAGGCGGTTTTTAGCATGAAATCCCTCGGGCAACAGTGGCTCCATGCTAACGGTTACACATTGTATCTTTAATAGCATGAAAGCAGCATGACTGATGCAGCACATCTCATTCAGCGACTGAGAGCACAGAGAGAAAAACACTCTGCACGTGTGCGGTGGGCGTGCGTCTCCTGGGACCACCTGACACATCGCTCCATAACAGCAGGTGAGGTGGGGGGGTGCAGAAACATCCTCAACTTCACCTCTCTCACCTCTCTCAGCAAAAGATTTATGAAGCCCTGTCAGAGCCGCACAACTAATGAGAGAGAAGATGGTCGAGGGAGGGAGAGAGGGATGAATGGATTGAGAAAGGCTTTAGGGAATACGATGAGAATAGCTAATAAAGGAATACAGCTTTGGAGAGAGGTCGACTCTAAAGACTCAATTTGAGGCCTTTGGTCGGATCGATTTTTAAGGATCGGATGAGGTCAAGTCATGTCGGAAAGGTCATATTTATTGAAGTTGAACAAACAAGAAAGCAAGTGGGCAACTCTGAACTTAAGCCCTTAGTTTACGAGTTGGGGCATGTCAGTAAGAATATTGATGGGAAAATTGTTCAAATTAATGATTTTTTTTCTCTTTTCATTTACAATAAAACTAGCTAAGTCGCATGTACAAAATATGACAGTAACGATTCCATTTACACCACCTTTATGTGTTGAATAAAAACATAAACAAAAACAGCTGATGCGCATTCTTTAGTCATACAACCTTTCCCAGGAGGACTTGAAAACACCAAAAGACTTTAGTCGGTGTAATTTCATATTTATTTTTTGATAGGAATGAAAATGAGGCCGTGAGAGATAAATACATGTGTTCAATGGATCGTACTGTTTTTTAACAACGTTCTGATTGTCCAGCCGATTTTTCAGAAATAAAAAAATCAGTAGACAAAACTCTATAATATAGTTTTGAAAGTTGTGAGTTATGAAAATTACATGATCTAGGACCTTTATTCAGTGCATGCCATTTGAAAGACTTGTGTAAGTCTGTCTCTCACATGCAGCCTTGTATTCATCCGTGTTAAAGGTGCAGTAGGTGATCTGGGAAAACGCTAATTTTAGCCTGCTAGCATTGAAAGCATACGTCCCACCCTCCCTGCAAATCGCCGTGCAAAGCCACGCCTCCTCCAAAACACATGAACGCGCACAGACCAGATGTGAGACGAACAGAGACAACATTATTGGATTACATCATGTGTCATTCACTAGTGAGAAAAATTTACAGTACAGTGAGTAACAGTAAATAACGGAGGTAAACAACTTTTTAAAAACGGAATTAGATGCATCAAAATGGATATGTTGGACATTTCTAAAGTAACAACTGATGAAAAACTAGCAGCACTGAGCACAAAATAAACCACATCACTGTCACTATAACCAGAAAGGTGATAGTATTTCAGCAAATATACAATGTAAACATTGTCAGAAGCAAAGGAACAACACAAAACTACCTTTCATGCTAAGGACGGTATGCACAATACAGTATGTGCAGGGACGCTGAGGGTATTTTCATTGAAGGAGGAAACAAGACGTTTCACTCATTGTTTGTAGCAAGACCCAGAAACAGTGGTTGAAACATCTGGTGGTGGTGGCCTTACGAATCCATGCACCAAAGGTGTGGATGTTGTAGTTTGCTTGTAACTTTGAAAACATAAAAATAGTTCCCGATTAGACGCTGAGTGCTGCTGTCATTGAGCTAATTAGTAAAGGTACACAAACTACATACGCTACACTATGCGTTATAAAAACACATGAAAATCAAATCATATCATATACCTACCTGTCCAAAGGAAAAACTGCAACCATGGCATTATCTTTCAGACCCTTTGACTCCCACAGTCATCTCCAGTGTGGAAAAGCACACCGATATTAATTTATGATCCAGCCTCTTGTTGTCGGTTCAGAAGGAAAATTAGGTTGTTGCAGTTCACCTGTCATTCTCACGCTGACTCTGCACAGCGTACAAGAAATGCGTTGATGACGTATGATGCCTGTGTAACCAGGCTGCGCAGTGGTATGCAAACACATGTTGACCGACAGGGAACACAATGATTGAAAGAACATTTTATGTACGCCTTCCACAGACAATATATATTTATAAAAATACATTTAGACCGCTTAACATAGTGATTGCTATCAGGATACGAGGAGACTTTCAACCAGCATAACAAAAATCATTTCTGAAGAGAATCACCTATTGCACCTTTAAATTCAATATGGCATCTAACCTGACTAAGGTCTATAGTGCCCTATAAAAGGTGGTTTTTTTTTTTCAGAAATTCATGTGAGAAGTACCAGTGTTGTGCCGAATTTTGACCCCCTGCCAGATTATTACCCCCTAGTATTGGTAGGTTTAGGGGTGGGGTTAAGATTAGGCAATCGGGTAGCGACTTCAACAAGGGGGGTATTAATTTGGCAGCGGGTCAAAATTCGGCACAACACCTGTATGCAAGAAAAAGAGAGGGTACGCTAAATTAAAATATAGAAGTGCGTACAGGCCCACTTCAAGTTTCGAATCGTTCTTGCGGTACTTATACACCGATCGGTCTGCGCACCGCCGTATCAAGTCGAACACAGCCAGACCGATCGGTGTATGATGATTGGTGTATAATTTCTGCAAGAGGTACCGCTGTGACTCTGGAGACTCATGGACTTCATAGTGGATCATCTCCAGAGTCACTTCACGAGTGTTCATGCATGGTATGTGTTCATGTCCTTATATATAGTGAGAATAGCAGACCCTGAAAACACCACAAGTGCCACATGCTTGAATATGTAGGCTTACTAGGCTACCTATGTGGATTCCGCGATTCTGTCCGTTTTCCACAAAGCAGAAATCGTAGGGCCCTACCTTTGTCATTGAAATTCATAGGGAAATGGGTTGAATGATACATGCATTATAAGAATTGTTTAAATCCACCAATTGCCTTCTGAAAAGTTCCCACAGACAAATGCAAATCTCCAATATAAAATCTTCCAGGATGTCATTTCAACTTATTTCCAGTGAGTTCACAGGCAAAGCCCTGAAGAAGCTCTCCTCCAAAAGCTGTGGATAATTTCAGCCTCAGGGGTGCATCAGCCTCAGTGCTGCAAGAAAACATTCAGAGGCCCCACTCCAAAAATAAACAGGTAAATATGAACAAGCCTGCGGCATGGTGGGAAATTATGTAAATTTCATTTCCACTGAATCTTGACTTGAGCTATACCAATCGAGGAAGTAAATACCACAATAGCGACTGGCTTCAACAGAGATATATATGATCTCCAATCAGCTGTACAGTTTTATACTGTAAAATTTACAGGTTGTTCTGTAAATATGTTAATGTATTTTTCATAGAATTATTCTGCACACTTTTTTCTTTTTCTTTTTTTGCAAATTTGCCACAAAACAACCACAAGTCTTCTGCAAATCAACCATTTTTGCAAGGATGCATGTATTTTGCTTTACAGTTGTTTTAAGTGAGTTTCTAAAGTATTTTCAAAAAGAGCAGTTGTGTAATCGGAAACTCATCTGTGATTAACTCACCCGTTCTTTCAACAACTGCTGAATATGTGTTCACACTCGTGCCACTACTGTGAAACAGATGACCAGCCAGTTCTGTTGATCCTTATTACATCATTCAGATATTCTTGAAACAACTCAAATTTAAATGGTGATTGTAAGATTTTATATATTTCTCCAGAAGTGGCCACTTTAATATTAGCCAAAGCCTGGGTGAATGGCAGTAAAAAAATAAATAATAATAAAAAAAAACCTTAAAACAAGATCAGTGCAAAGTTGCACAAGATATTAAGAATAATATTAAATAAAGTTTTAAACATTGCAAATAGTATTTATAAAAAAAAAACATACAAACATAATTCAAAATAGATTTTAGATGTTTTTTGTTTGTTTGTTTGTTTGTTTTTTGCTTGGTTTCAGCATATATTTAATTTTTTTTTAAAAAAGATTTAAAAAAATGTATTTAAAGATATTTTCTGATGTCTTTTTAACTGCATTTCATAACTAGTCATAAAAGTGTATTTTTATTTTTTATTCTTTTTGAAGAATCAATAGGCTGATCCCAGGCATGCAGAGAGGAGAGATCCTGAAATGACTATGAGACCGATACTATGCGACATAATCAAAACATAAGAAGCAGCACAGTATCGATTCACATCCAATAGAGAGAGATGAGCTGCAGAGGTTCTGACCATATCAACATGAGTTTGCCTTATCCCGTGTTTTACATATTCCCATAAACATTCAAACACATCCCATGGGCCTATAGGGATTATGACAAACAAATCTCTAAGACTGCATTAAAACTGGTTCATAGAGTTTTTAATAGGTGGGTGTACATCACATCACCCTTAGCAAAGAAATATATTGTTTTAATTTATTTAAAGCATGATGCATTTGCAACAGGCAGCCTAAAGAAAAATTCATCCCCACACAAGCACTTGTCTGAATAGTGTATGTCAAAGACATTTCAACTCAACACCAATATAACATCATCACAGAAGTGGATTCATGAAAAGATATTTGTATCCAATATCTATATTTACCTGAACTGGCACTCCAGAGGTTTGGCTGGTTAATATGGCCAAGTTAGCTCCAGCGAGATGTCGTAACTAAACCACCTGGCTACAAAAAACATCTTTCTCCATTGACGGCCTTTCAAAAGTAACTGTATTGCTGAAAAATTGTTTTGCAAGCAACGAATAAATTGCGATTTTTTTTTTTTTAAATTGACATCTAAAAAGAATATTTACGCCTAAATTTAAGATTCATTTATTTAAAATCGCACATAAAATTTCCAACCATTTGGATTGCACTGATTCAAAACAAAAGATTCATAAAGCTTCGAAGCTTAATGAAGCAGTGTTTTGAAATCGCCCATCACTAGATATTGTTGAATAAAGTCATTATTTTGTTTTTTTGGTGCACAGAAAGTATTCTCGTCACTTTATAACATTAAGGTTGAACCACTGTAGTCACATGAACTGTTTTAAATATGTTTTTAGTAGCTTTCTGGACATTGAAAAAGGAAATGATCTTGCTGGCAATGCAGGCCTCACTGAGCCATCGGATTTTATCAAAAATATCTTAATTTGTGTTCTGAAGATGAACGAAGGTCTTACGGGTTTGGAAAGACATGAGGGCGAGTAATTAATGACAGAATTTTCATTTTTGGGTGAACTAACCCTTTAATGTTATGATTACTTGCCAGTCATTCATAAATGAAATGGGTAAGATTTCTGCACTCTAAAGAAAATCATGACAGTTTATTTTCAGTTAAATTTCAAATTGCTTAGAATCAGGATAAATGTGTTAATTGTGAAAATTCAAATACATCATTTAGGCTTGATTATTTGAGTGTACAGTAAATATTTTGCAAATGACAATTATATTTAGGACTCTTAAAAGTAATGTCACCTTTAGCTTGAACTAATTTCATATTGCATACTTACAAGGGGGTCCTGCTCCAGCTGAGCAACTGCCATTGAGATGAATGGGAATGGATAGATGAGGTATTACAGACCTCAAACTGCGAGCTGCCACATCCATACATTTCCTCACAGAAAGCTGAATTCTCACTACAGGACCCACTCTAACATGAAAGATGAGTCAAGGGACATACTTTGCCAAAGAAGTACATGTTCTACATTTCAAAAATAGACAGTGACAGAGCCTTTGAGTAGAATCAAACATCATCCTCCGAGACGCTCGAGTATTTTTATTGTTTTCTGCATCCGCTGTACCGGTTGCTCCATGTCAGACTGAGAGAACACCAATAACACACATATTCCCTGTGAGTGCTTGTGCGTTTGCTTAAAAGGGAAATGGTGCATTTCTCTTCAGGAGAGCATAGATGACATCCTACATCGACACTCACTCCCGCCGGAAAACAGAAGAAGGCGAGGGAGAGAGGGAGGAAGAAAGAGGGGGTGGAATTTTCTTTTAATGATACTGTGTGTGAGTTTATATGTGGCAAAAGGACCAGTGTGTCAGAGACATTCTATATCAAGAGAGTCGGCTCTCCATGTACATTTAAACAGTATAAATACAGTCCCACATAAATACATCCTCCACTTAAGAAATCAAACAATAACATTGACAAAAACAGCAGTAGGCAGTAACACTGACCCGATCTAAACCAATGGAACCAAAAAAACCTTAACAGTATGTGATTGGACTGATTTGATGGGCTCTGCACTGGATGAGGTTGATCGGATGAAATAAAAGTGGCCATGCAGATACATGTGTGCTTTTACCATCTGAAAGCACTGATGAAACAGAAGGAACGGGGAACCACAGACAGACAGAAACGAGAGCTGACAGAAGCTTGAGCAGGACGTGGGATTGTGGAGAACTCTACTGGAGGTCTGAGACGAGACAAGCTCAGGTGCTGGGCTTAGATTCAGTTCATATAAGATGGTTTGAATAGTGAGGTGGCATGTGGGTGTGTTCTGTTAGATGGGCAGCTGGAACTTGACATCAACCTGGGCCTCTTTGGCCAATGATACAATTTCAGAAAGCTTCACAACCTAGAGAAAAAGAGAAGGATATGGTAAAAGTTTCACAATGAAACACCTCCTTATTATAACACAGTGTCCTACTACAGAGCAAAAAGCAATAAAAACTTTTTCTCATTTTGATAATTCATGCCGTGGCAAAAAAAAGCTTTACATAATGGTACATTAAAAATATCAAATATGTTCTGCTTGGCTGTCAAAATGTCAGGTCATGCTGCGGTTCCGCATTCACGGTGGAAAGACAAATTGCTTGTAGCTGGAAACCTGATTTGTAGTCATTCTTTGTAATGAGATTTGTGTAGATTCTATTTACTTGATGCAAAGTTGTACAGACTGCAACATTTGCTTTCATTCTTCTTTTTGTACACTTTCACTTTTTTTAGATAACACAGTAAGGTGTAATTTAGTTAATGCGTTAGGCACCGTGATTTAAAGGATTAGTTCACTTCAGAATTAAAGTTTCCTTATAATTTCCTCACCCCCATGTCATCCAAGATGTTTGTCTTTCTTTCTTCAGTCGAAAAGAAATGAAGGTTTTTGAGGAAAACATTCCAGGATTTTTCTTCGTATAGTGGACTTCAGTGGGGTTCAACAGGTTGAAGGTCCAAATGTCAGTTTCAGTGCAGCTTCAAAGGGCTCTACATGATCCCAGCCGAAGAATAAGGGTCTTATCTAGCGAAACCATCGATTATTTAAAAAAAACAAAAAAAACAAACAAAAAAAAAAGTATATACTTTTTAACCACAAATGCTCGTCTTACACTGCTCTGCGATGCGCCACGCATTACGCAATCATGTTGGAAAGGTCACGCGTGATGTAGGTGGAAGTACAAATCCAGTAGAGCTGCACGATTCTGGATAAAATGAGAATCACAATTTTTTGGTTTCAAATAGAGATCACGATTCTCCCACGATTCTGAATATACAACTAAACAAAATAACATGTAATTTACTAGAGGTTCTGACAAAATATAAATTGCTTACTCTTAATTGCTGGAAAATGTTTGAATGAATTGTTTAAAAAATGGTTTGGAATGAATTCAATGACTCATTAATAAATACTTGTTTCATTGCTGGATGAATCAGTGTTTTTGAACGAATCTTTTGAATGAACGATTCAATGACAAATACATTTTTTAACAGTCAGTTGTCGCCACCTAGTGGAATTAGATGTAATTGATACAACCGTTATTTGACGTGCCAAGTTCGTTTCAAAAGGTAGTTTGCTCTATTTTGATCGCTATCGTAGACATCGGTGTTTAAATACTAACTTAAAACTTATATCTCAGTACTTCTGTGATAATGTGAATATTTGTAACACAGAAATAACTAATGTGTGATTCAAAACGGCTCTCTCTGGCTCTGGCAGCACGAACACAGATTTGAACGTTCCGGTATGATTTTGTCAAAGGTTTAATAGACGCGGGAGAATCGTTGTCATTAATAAAGTAGGATCGCGTGAATTGAGATCGCGATCTTTTTAGGATTAATCGTGCAGATCCAGTGTCTACAAAGTGAACGTGGAAAGACTAAGTCAAACGCCCTTTACAAAAAAAGGTAAAACAACGATGTCGTGTGATTTTGAAGTTGAAGGAGAAAATGTGATGGAGATGAGAATTTTTATCCCCTACCGCGGTATTTCCACCTATGTCACGCGTGACCTTTCCAACATGATTACGTAATGCGTGCTGCATCGCAGGGCAGTGCAAGATGAGTATTTTTGGTTAAAAAGTATTTACATTTTTTTTTTTTTTTTTAGAAAATGACCGATCGTTTCGCTAGATAAGACCCTTATTCTTCGGCTGGGATCGTGTAGAGCCCTTTGAAGCTGCACTGAATTTTGACCTTCAACCCGTTGAACCCCAGTGAAGTCCACTATATGAAGAAAATCCTGGAATGTTTTCCTCAAAAACCTTAATTTCTTTTCGACTGAAGAAAGAAAGACATAAACATCTTGGATGACATGGGGGTGAGTAAATTATAAGGAAATTTTAATTCTGAAGTGAACTAATCCTTTAACAAACAGCTATTTTTTACAGCATTTATTAATCTACATTAATTTATTTGATTTTTTGTTCATTCATAATACATTAAATTCAGAATTTATACTTGAAATACATATTATATATTTATAACTTGAAATGTTAAATGTAAATTTATATTACCCAAGATTAATAAAAGCTGTACAAATATTTTTTATTTGCACCCTCATAATGCGATTATAATGAGATTCAGGCAGTATTGCGATTAAACTTTACCTCATGCAAACACAATACTTTGATCAAATTAATGCGATTAAGCCCATAATCGTAGTAAAACATGGCATGTGCCGATTTTAAATGGCGCAATAAATGGGCATGTAAACACTTTTATCTATTCCACACTGACCAAAGTGCGCATGTGCATTTTTGGGTTTGCTGTTGACAATGTTGCGCCACATGAATATAATGCAGTATTTTGATGGTCATAAATATTGAAATTGAGACATTTTTAGACATCACCGAAAAAATGACTGAGGCCTGATACCAAAGAACCGGGGAACTAATCCATGTGCTGAAAGAGTGTGGAACACCTACTGTATGTGAGTTTATCATCTGTGCATTGGGGTATGTGAATAATGATGGTAGAAATAACCATAATTCTTAGTGAATAATCAGATCAATGAAAATTGTGTAAATGTGCTTGTGCCACGCAAACATCTTATGATTTAGACCTTACTTTGATTATTAGAAAGAATCACATTATTGGTGCACATGTAAACAGTCAATGTTAGTTCATGAAACCTAATGTATCAACGAATTGAACCTTATTGTATAAGTGTTACCATTTTTTCCTTGCACGTGTGCATTTTTACAGTTCTCCAATAAAATCAATTTCAAAGTGTAAATGTTGTCATTTTTACATTCGTTTTTGTCCCATCACCCAAGAATAAGCAACTTTGAAATGCCTGAAGAAGGGTGACTAAATAGTGACAGATTTTTTTATTTTTTGGGTGAACGACTTGGACTATCAATTTGATTCCTGAACCATGATGTGCAGATTCTTCTCAATATTTCCACTCCTTGTCAGTTTCGATTTGCCCATATGCATGCATAAACAAGAGTAACGCACCATTTTGGCCGCCTCGTCCAGATCATCACAGGCCAGGATCTTCAGAGGGCTGGCAGCGATCAGAGCCTTGGCATCGTCCACTCTTGTTCCTGGAGATCAGACAAGCGTGATGAGAGTGAGATGAAGGACAGAAAACACGAGCCACCTGCACAAATATCCCTTTCCAGACTTTTTTCTTTTTGTCACCCTTCTGTCAATGTTTCCTCTCTCAGACTTTCTAGGTCGTCTTGGGGTTTTTTTGCAGCCTTTTATTAACGGAGATAATACACTTTTTGACCAATGAATTTAAAACTTTTCCATGTCTTTTTCAGTCATCTGTGGTTAATGGATATGGATTTTTAATAATTATTTAAATTCTGACTGCTTCTCTAATTAATCATTCAGACCTATTTGTAAACCAGTTCATCTGATTCATTAAAATGAAGAAACTGAAACAAAGATATCACAATGTCTTGAAAGCAAGTTTTGCTTTATAGAAGAGCAACATCTAACCAATGAAATATTTTTAAGTCATGTGCAACTAGAAAAATCAATATTTAGTACCGGTATTTTCCATTTGCCATTTCCAGTTTTCAAGTCTGGAAATCACAACTTTAAAATATTTCTAGGTTTTCCATGACCATGAGAATCCTGATTGAAAGAGTCTAGAGTGTAAACTGCTTGGCCACAGCTCTGATCAGCCTTTGTTTCCTATTCATGTGATTTTCTAATCAAACCTACTTGAAGTGCTTGTTCTTATGGGTATAATGATAACATGATTCAATTTTTCAGGTCAGCACTCTTTTAAATAAAGTATGGGAGCTGAAAAACATTTTTAATGGGTTTGAAACCTTCCCCCCACCTCTCCATTGATCAAAGTCATCCGCACCATCAATCATAATCATAGTGTTAAGTTCAGTCTCTCTCACCTTGTAACCGCACTACGATGGGGATTTTCAGGTCCAAGTCAGTGACGGCCATGATAATGCCCTGTGCGATGACATCACACCGCATGATGCCACCAAAGATGTTCACCAAAATAGCTTGGACCTGTTAGAAAGAAAACAACATTTACTAGATTTTGACTTTTTCCTGAAGAAAACATGAGAGGTGCTGATGGTGTGGTGTTTCTAAGGTGTGGTTGCAAGTATTTTTATAGGGCGTTCCTATGTGGTTGCTAAGCTGTTGCAAGGTGGTTACCACCCAAATATCTATGATAATTTGGACCCTAAATATAGCTTGTGTCCCTAGTAAGTATATGCACTTTTTTTCTCTGTTTTTAGCACGCCTGTCTTCCTCCACAAAATATATATATATCATTCAGTGACAATAACAGTGAGACTTGCTCCACTAATAAGAGAGTGGGCATAAAAAAAAGAAAAGAAAAAAAAGAAAGAAGCAAATGCAACGCAGCACTGCCTCCCCTGACCATGTGACCATGACATTACCTTTTTATCAGAAGTGATGAGCTTGAAGGCCTCCGTCACCTGCTGTGCAGTGGCTCCGCCTCCAACATCCAGGAAGTTAGCGGGTGTTCCACCGTGCAGTTTAATAATGTCCATGGTTGCCATAGCGAGTCCAGCCCCATTGACTAAACAAAGATGACATCATATTTAATCTAACAAACTAATAAGATCAGTACAAACCACAACAGAAAAGTTTACTAAAAGTGCAGAATTTAATATAAACCTATTATATATTACACACACACATATAATAGAATGTTTTTTTCTGTAACGGAGGGTTGAGGGTTTTTGTACTGACCCAGGCAGCCAATAGTCCCATCTAAGCCGATGTAGTTGAGGTCTGCTTTGGCTGCCTGTCTGTCTCTGACGTCCTCCTGGCTCCAGTCTCGCATGTCGAACACTTTCTTCTGTCTATAGGCAGCATTTGAGTCAAAGTTGATCTTGGCATCCATACACATGACTGCAAAGCACAGAAGAAGATTTTGATGAATGCATGAACCAGTGGGTCTGGTTATGGAGCATTACAGTGAGTGGTAGGGCTGCATGATATATATTATGATATGAAACAGAGGAATTTCCACCAGATGACTAGATTAATGGCTTCAAACAGAGTTATTTATCAATTAATATTTAGGGTTTTTTGTTAGAGTGCATTTGCATAGAAAATAATTTTAAAAAGTTAGGTGTGCCTAGGTACACTCTTTCACACGTATACTCTTTACAAGAACTAACTCAAGCCTTTTTCAGAAACCATAAAGTGAGTTTTTTTTATTTAAATCTCCTTCCACTTCAGTTTTCATAGGCCACATTATCACTGTTTTTGACCCATTCAATGTCTATAAAATAATAATTATGATTTTTATTGTGATTATTTTTAATATAAAAAATATTAAACAATATAAGAAATGTATTGTAATACTAATGTACTGTGAAAATAAAAAAAATCAAGTATTTAATAAAATGTATTTTAAGGTGTCCTTGTTTCAGTGATTTTATACATTTAAGTATTGAGTGATATTAATGAACTACATGTACTTACTATAGGGTTAAGATTAGGGTGTGGTTTAGGGTTAGTTGCATGTAATTACGCATAATTTATAGTTATGCTACATGTAACGTGTAACAAGGACACTGTAAAATAAAGTGTTACCTAATTTTATTTTATAGGCTTAAAGGTAAGGTAGGCCATTTTTTATAAACACTTTGTGTTATACTGGTTGAAACTCTCTTCACATCCCCCACGCCCCCACCGGGGGGAAAACAATCAAACTCTCTCCATTGACTTTGTATTGCGTGAAGCTGCCTCCTTGTCATTTCTTGCTTCTAACAAAAGACAGAACAATGCTTAAAAGCTGCTGTGTGACAGGGTGTACAGCAAACAAGCTAAAAAACCCAGAACTAAGTTTTAGAACTAAGATACCAAACCGTAAAAGCCAGCCTTTAAGGAAACAAAAGTGGATACAGGCAACAAGACGTGAGGCATCAGCAGGAAGAATGGGTAAATTGTGGGATCCTGACACTGAGTATGCCTACGTGTGCAGTAAACATTTTATCAGTAAACTTTTTTTGTCATTTTTTGGTTAAAAATAATGAATGTTTTTATTTTTATTTTTAGCATATCCTGTCGGCGATTACGTTACCCTCCAGTGGGCGTAGTTCTCAGAGTAATATGCACGTTGCACTCTTTCTCAATTGCCTGTATCCACTTTTGTGTCCTTAAATGCTCGTTTTTTGGGGTCGACAGCTTATAAAAACTTAGTTCTGGGTTTTTTAGCTGGTTTGCTGTACACCCTGTCACATAGCAGCTTTTAGACTTTGTTCTGTTTTTTGTTATAAGTCAGAAATGACAAGGAGGCAGCTTTACACATTACAAAGTCAATGGAGATGGTTGGATTGTTTCCCCCCCCGGTGGGCGTGGTTTTCAGATTATGACACGTGTTGCTCTGTCTCTATGCAGAGTTGTATACAGGCAGTCACCAGGTGCCATAAATAAACAGCAGCCAACTTTTACAGTTCCTCCTGAACCAAAACAATGAGCTCATGCTGCGTACACGCCATGTCGTAAACGTCATTACAAGATGGCAACCCATGACGCTCTAACCTGAGCTGTTCTCAGACTCAGATTTATGCGCTTCCATGTCAACACTATCTATGCCGAAATGAATCTGCAGTAGTCAGGTGGTACAAGTAAGAGCTCTGTAAGTTATTTACATTCATTATTATAATGTTACGTGTTTTGAGACATGAGGTAGTTTAACACCGTCTCTCATGACGCTTTGCAGACTCTGCTCTGGCTGTGCGCGTTCATGTGTTTTGAAGGAGGCGTGGCTCTGAAGGGAGGGTGGGATCTAATGTTTTCAAAGCTAGCTTGCTATTGCTAACCTCTCTGAAATTGCCTACCCTACCTTTAATACAACTGTAAAATTACTAATATTATTAACAATAATTACTTTCTTAAATTTCTTAATTTTCAAATATTAAGCCATAAAGCTTGGCAGCTTTCTGTATTTCGGAGGGAAGAGCGTTTCACACTTGTGCAGAAAATGACCCAAGAGACACTCTGAGATGCTGAAACAAACACTGTATCCAGAGCTGTACCAGTTGCATAGTGTTGCATTTCATTTTGAAACCCGCAGCTCAAATAATTATTTGATTAAAAGGCAGTATGCCATTACGAGATATCGTTTTTTCCCCCAATATATTGTGCAACCCTAGGACTGGGTTGTTTAATGTGTGCATAATGGTCTAAAGTGCAGGGTGTCTACTTTAAGGTACCAATGCCAGATGCATCCTCCACCATTGGGTTGATCTCCACCATAGATGCATCATACTTGATGAACACATCATAGAGTTTCAACATGTTTTCTGCAGCTTCATTAATCAATGCAGCGGGGAAACCCATCTTCTTAGCCACCTGACAGAGAGAAAAAGAGAACAAAAAGATTTTTCACGCAGAAGTCAGTGTGGGTACTGTCTTGCAGAGCTATATCATACTCTGCGGCTGTGCCTCACCTTAATAGCCTGATCCATCTTAATACCCTGCATGATATCAATAGGCTCTTTCACAATGGCATCGGGATTCTCTGCAGCCACATCCTCAATGTTCACGCCCCCCTGAGAACTGCCAATCAGCACGGGACCCTGTAGGAGGTTGAGTAGAACACATGTGATCATTTTAAGGGCAGGTGAAACTAATAAAGTGCTGCCATTTCAGGTCACGACACAGTAAAAGTTGCCCTCTACTGGCCAATCTGCTTACTGCAGCATGTAAAGTGGTGATGTAATTTTGAATGCTTCTTATTAAAAGACTTTATACTTGAAAGAATGTATATGCAAAGCAATTTCATAGATAAACCACATAGTAATAATGACATAGTGTGACCTCTCACCTGGAAAGACCTCTCCATGGTGATGGCAAAATAATACTCTCTGCGTGGGTATCTGCGCTCACAGATGAACACCTGGTTACAGATCCGCCCTGCCTCTCCTGTCTGCTTAGTGAACAGCTTTTTGCCAATCATCTTAGAGGAGATATCCCTCGCTTCCTCTGGCCTGCAGACGCAAAGAGGGTGAGAGGACAAAGAGATGAAATCAGAAATGTAATAAAGCAATGAACAATAATATAGGCACAAACACTCACGAGTAAACGATTCTGACTCCGCCCTTAAATCCTCCCTCAAAAGTGCCTTTGCCTCGACCACCTGCCAACACTTGAGCTTTTACCACCAGGTCTTTAGAGCCTGAGAACAGAGTAAACAATAATGAGAAAAAAAACCTTGACAGAAACACATGGCCAAGCTCAAAGGACATTAGCAAACAAACAAAGAACATTTCAATTGACAGATGAAAGATCCACTACAAAACTGCTGCATCCTCAACCAATGAGTCACTCTGTAATTACCTACAGTCTCTAAACCTGCACTGAACTGCTGTACACACAGAATGGTCTTTTGCAAGACTGGGCCTGATTGTTTGATAAATGTAATGCCACAAAGCAACATGACGCAAGTCATAGTTTTGATTTACAAGGATTTAAACCGCATAACCAGGGTGAAAACAACAGACTTGCGATACCAATGAGAATGATTAAGAAGGTGCTTAAAACAATAAGGTGAAGTTTTATACAATTTCTACTGGGATTCGTAACATTACAAGCTCTCTTTTCAATAAACAGACAGAATTATATATTTTATTAATACAAATACTAAAATTCTGTCATTATTTAGTGATTAAGACCCTCATTAAGTTTTTTTTTTTTCTTTCAAGAAATTAATACTTTTATTCAGGAAGGATGCATTAAATTGATAAAAGTGACAGTAAAGACACTTATAAGCTTACAAAAGATTTAGATTTCAAATAAAAGCTGCTCTTTTGAACTTTCGAATCAAAGAATCCTGACAAAAAAAAAAAAGTGTCCACAAAAATGTTTTTTAGCATTGATAATAATAGAAAATATTTCTTGAGCACCAAATCAGCATATTAGAATGATTTCTGAAGGATCATGTGACACTGAAGACTGGAGTAATGATGCTGAAAACTCAGCTGACATCACAGGAAAAAATTACATTTTAAAATATATTAAAATAGAAAACTTATTATTTTTAATTGTAATATTATTTCACAATATTACTCTTTTTATCAAATAATTTTTTTCTGGAGCTGTCTGGTTCTTTTTTGGTGTTTGCTTTCAATGTATGGAAAATAGTGGCATGAACATTCTGTTGAACATCGTTCCACAGAAGAAAATCTGTTATAGGGGTTTCAGAAAACATCAGGGAGAGTAAATAATGACAGAAATGTCAGCTCTGGGTGAACGAACACTTTAAAGGATTAGTTGGAAAGGTCACGCATGACGGAGGCGGAAGTACCGATCCAGTGTCTACAAAGCGAACATGCAAAGACTAAGTCAAATGCCCTTTACAAAAAAAGGTAAAACAATGATGTCAGACGATTTTGAAGGTGGAGGAGAAAATGAGATGGAGTTTTTCGCCCTACCGCGGTACTTCCGCCTACGTGTGACCTTTCCAATGTGATTACGTAATGCATGGCGCATCACAGAGCAGTGCAAGACGAGCATTTGTGGTTAAAAAGTATATCAATTTTTATTTTTTTCAGAAAATGACCGATCGTTTCACTAGATAAGACTCTTATTCCTCGTCTGGGATCATGTAGAGCCCTTTGAAGCTGCACTGAAACTGCAATTTGGACCTTCAACCCGTTGTACCCCGGTGAAGTCCACTATATATGGAGAAAAATCCTTGAATGTTTTCCTCAAAAACCTTAATTTCTTTTCAACTGAAGAAAGAAAGACATAAACATGTTGGATGACATGGGGGTGAGTAAATTATCAGAAAAACTTTTATTCTGAAGTGAACTAATCCTTTGTACCATGTTGGAGCTCTGAAAAAAGGAAGTGCCCCACGAAACACCATTTAACCACTGATTTGACATTGTGAAACTGTGGATATTTCCAACTTTGTCCATGTTGCAATTTTGCAAATAAAAAAAACTCCCACTTTCTGCAACCCTGAATGTTCAGTTTGTTGCATTTACCAAAAATATTCATTTGGTATTCCAAGAGTAAAGTCCAGGCTTATGCTGCTCTGAGACAAGATTACACCAAGATCGGGACTGATGGGTCATATAAACCCACTCACTATTGTGCATGTTTCTCAGTCTAAAGCTAGTTCCTCCATGCTTGTGACACACTACCCTCCTTTATTCCAGCTAACAGCACTGCCTGTCCATCACGGGTTTGTGTGGGTGCTGCCTATATGCTGACAGTCAGATTAAAGGTTAGGGCAGCCACATTCTCCAGAGGTGGCACAAATCTATGTTTAGACTGCAGCGTGTGTGAGAACAGCACAACAGCTGAAACACAAACACACAGTACATTCAAGACCCTAAAATAGGGTAATCTGGCTGTCCTGTTCAAAACACCGTAATCTGACCTGCGTAAAAGAACAGTGGATCGGAAAGTAAGCTAACAGTTACATCGGCATTTAAGTATGCTGTGTTAAAATACATGAACAGATATAAACAAGTCAGCATATTCCATAACTACAGTTATGCAGTCCCTTTAAGAATACATATCAATTTTCCTCAATTAGTGCCCAGCAGCATATGTTCATCTGTTCTTACCGATCTGCTTGGCAGCAGCATAAGCCTCGTCAGGCGTGTTGGCCACCATACCCGCGGGCACAGAGATGCCCGCCTCCTTCAGCAGCCCGATGCTCATGTACTCATGCAGGGAGAGGTTTCTCTGCTGCTGCACTGACAGCATTGGGGACGGCTGGTTCCCATGGTTACCAAATAGACCTGATGTCCCACCAAGCACCTGGTAATTGAATGTAAAGATACAAATTAATTCCAACTCCACAAAGAAATTCTTGTTGCACTGCAAAACAAGGGACTGAACAAGAGATATTACTGCTACAAAGTCATGGTCATATTTACACTGCAAACACTTACTTTTGTGGATTGCTAAACGATGTTCACAAAACGGAAACAAGACCAGGGAAAATCTCAGATAAAAGATTCTTACAGTGATTCTTGATGCAGTTTACATCCATACGCCAGTAGATGGCAGCAAGTCTTTTATTGAATTGAATCTTTATTGAATCATTTACCTAACTGATTCATTTTTGAAAAGGGTTTTGGAAAGGCACTGTAAAGATAAAAAGTGTTATTATTATTATTATTGACAGTTAAGTAGATCTGTTAATTTTCCTCCACTTTGTCAAGTTCTAGGTACAATATCCATAATTTTAACTGTGCATGGTCTTCAGTCATTTTTGCACATTAAGGATTCTCACACTTACTTCCTAATATATTATGTTGTCTAAATTTAAAACAATAAACTACACCATTTTACTTAAAATGAGTAATTATGTTTATTATTCATGTTTTTTATGGAAAGAGCCGTTCAGCAACGTGGATATGTGGGATCATAATACCTATTGAAAGACTGTCTGCACCAGCAACAGAGAGATCATTAATGGGCTAATTAATTACTAATTCATAATTTGCTGTACTCCAAAGACAAATGCAGTACAATAAATATATGGAATTAATTACCTGGGTGTCTTACTCAAGGGTACAACCTTCCAATGACCAAACAGAAAGACAAATTTATGATTCAACAAGGTTTACAGTTAGAATTGTGTTCATTATAACAGACACAACTGCAGTTCTGAATTGTTCAGGAGTTTCATTTATTAACCAGATGGCACTACAGTTGATCAGACACACAGAAGTGAAACCAAACAGATTGTCCCTCTGTCCATGTAGGTCAAAGTTAACTAGTAAACCCAGATGACATATACAGTGTGAATGATAACCATATAAACAAACAGACACACTAAAACCCCAGATATTTCAACGTGAATCTGGTTAGACTACAAAAGAACATCCACTCAAAGGATAATGAATAGGCTTGCTAACCTAAGCATTACTAGTAATGACAGGCAGTTAGCCTGAAGGCTAATGTCAAAGGAGAATCGCCCATTGGTGTCATTGAAAGTGACCAAAACAGCAAGATACTTTACAAATGACAATCGGATATAGTTATCTGATGTGTGTACGTAAAACTGACCTTAGCTGCCGAGCTTAAAGTCGCCCTGGAGCCGGAATTCCTCAGTCCAGCGGACAACCGGCCACAGATCAGGGACGTCGCCATGTTGCTCTGTGTACAAGCAGCGCAGCAGAAAAACAAATGACTGGACGCGCCTGCGTTAGAACGTACGTCAACTGCGCAACTGCACTTCGAGAATAGCGGCGGGTTATTTCCTTCCGCATGAGCCAAAGCTTTTCAAATCAGTTTGTGTTTAACGTTTGTGACAAAGATGTGATTTCATTTGGGAATAAATATGATTTGCTACCATTTGTATATCTCATAGACCACGAACGTCACGAGCCAGGTCGTGAAAGACATGCTATCTGTTACGGACTTCTCTACTAAGTAAGATAGGTAAGCTTAGACTATGGTGTTTTTTCCACTAGAGCAGTGTTGCTTAATTATGCTCATGCCGATACCCAGCATTGCACATTTTCTTCACTGTCTCACTAGTTTTGGTTAATCCATCATCCAGAATCCGCTCTTCAAAAAGAATCTTTCAGTGACGCTTTCTGCAGTTTACATTCTTACGCCAGTAGATGGCAGCAAGTGAGTGTTTTTTGTGTGTTCTGACAAGTTATTGAATTATTGACCTGATTCATTCAAAAACTGTGTTGCTCACAATTGATGATTAAGCAGATCTTAATTTTTCATCCACCTTCATTCATTCAAGTTCTATGTACGACTTTTATCAAACTCTAGCAGAAAGACAACAATAATTGCCTAAATATGAGATTCTACAATAACCATCATTTTAATTGTGTCAGTCATTTGTACACATTCATGAATATTCCATCCTTTTCTTAAGATATCTTGATGTCTAAAAAATTTTTACACTGTAAAATACAAGAAAATAGTGATAATGTTTACACTAAAAAGTTCAAAGGTGGGGAATAATTCATATTTTTAAATGTTTTAATGTTATCCCTGTACAGCAAAGCTGAAGTCTTCAGTGTCACATGATCTTTCAGAAATCAGAATAAATTGTAATAATATTTCACAATATGAATGTTTTTACAATATTGTGATCAAATAAATGCAGCTATGGTGAGCATAAGAGACTTCTTTAAACAAAAATTTAAAAAAAAATCATAATTATTCCAAACTTTTGACCGTTATTGTTATTTTTTTTAATGGAAAGGATAGAACTTGATTTAAATCTCAGATGGTACTCTAAGTAAACAATTTATAGAGATTCAACAGACAAAAAGTTTGGACTGCAGCTATATAACAGTGTGTTTCATCACAGTTTAAATACAATGTCTGAGGCTGTTCAAAATGGAAAACCCTTCCTCAAACGCCCTGGAGTGGGAGTTGGGGTTCTTGTGACAGACTCCTCCAATCCAGGATGTGTTCTGTTAGGAAGAAGAAAAAACGTAGCTGGGAAAGGCACCTACCAATTACCAGGAGGTCACATTGAATTCGGGTGAGTTTACTGTCACAAAAAAATGCATCAGTGGGCCCTTTACTAATGTTAAGCAAACACATCACAGTATCAAATTAGAAAGACATTTATGTTGCTTTATAATTCCTGTTTATTCATTTTAACTTTATGTTTTCTTGTGTGCTAATGCATTTATACACATGCGTTGCATGCAAATTAATTTCACTTATTAGAGAAACTTGGGAGGAGTGTGCCCAGAGAGAGGTGATGGAGGAAGCTGGTGTCCGTCTGAAGAACATCCGCTTTGCATCCGTCGTCAACTCCATCAAACTGGAAGAAAACTACCATTATGTCACAATCTTCATGCAGGGAGAACTGGACAGGTCTTTCTCAGCTGAACCAGTTAATCTGGAGCCAGAGAAAAATGAAGGTAAATTGTTTATTTGAATGTGTTATAGCCTGTGTAGTCTCAGCCCCAGATGGCCCACCCACAGATCATTCATGAAAGTGATAAAAATCTGTCATGTGAGACTATTGCCTGTCTCACGCCAACTTGGCAGTCACCATTACAACAGTTTTGAGCAAATATTAAAATATTTTTGAATATAGTTACAATATAAGATATTTTTTTACAAGTATTAAAGGCTCAAATCCCATGTTTTTGTTATTAAAAACATTAGATATGTTACACAAACTATTAATTAAATGCCCCTATTATGCTTTTTCTGATATTACCTTTCATGCAGTATGTAATATAGCTGTTTGTGAATATAAAAGGTCTGTTACGTTTCAAAGATCAAAGTGCACGACAAATAGAGTTATTGTCTCCCAAAAAGAGTTACAACATTTCTGACACAACATTTCATGGGTGTTTCATTCTGAGACATGCTGTAAGCGATAGACCAATCACAACAGACTGAGCCATCTGACCAATCAGAGCAGAGTAGGTTTTTGATGCATGTAAACCTATTGTAGGAGAAAATTAGGAACCTTTAATAGCATAATAGGGGAACTTTAACATAAAACTAAAATAGTATGAAAAGTAGGTCTACACATATAAAATCTCTGTAACTCCCATCCCCACCCTCCTTAAAATGGTGATTTTTGCCAAAGTCATTTCTTCTTGATTATGTCTGACAATTACAGTCATACATTTTGACATCAGGATTGATATTCAGTTCAATGTAATATGAAAATATTTTAATTTCCAAAAACAGCAGGTAAAAAACAAACAATGATCAGTCACTTTACATGTTAGTTAGGCTCTAAATGTTACTATCTAAATGGGTACTTTTTGGCCAGAATAGCTACATATGACTTTCAGCAAACCTAACTGTAGATTTACTCAGTGTTTACATAGACATGCATTGTATAAGACAATGTAATGTGCTTGGATTTCTCTGTTATGAGTAAGTAGTGAGTAAATTAGTTTTAGTATAACACATCAATTTAATGTGTTGTTATATCAGCGTAGATAATACCGAAGAATTAGTGATTCATTTTTAATTATTTGACTATATCTTTAAGTTCCTAAATGCCAAGCAAACACATCTGAATATTTCTGTAGTATTACACTAAAAGATTTCATTCTCAGGTTGGACATGGAGGCGATGGGACGATTTTCCCCCAGAAGAGCAGCTGTTCTTGCCATTGGCCAACCTGAGACAGCAGGGCTTCCAGCCATTCAGAGAGAGTTAAAATGGATTTTCTGTAATTAAGCAATCAATCTTATCACTCCCTGGCTTTATCTGATTCAGGATCAGGTGAACCCAACTCACCTTAGGCATTTTCTTGCTCATTTTGAGCTCACTCCCTGACCTTAAGTAGTAAGATAGACATACTTGACTGTTATGTATATTTCATTACTGAATATTATTCCAGCCTCTCAACAGCCTCTTTCAAGTAATGATTTTATTGAACACACGTGTACTAAATTATATCAGGGCTATTAAGGCTTATCAGTCATAAATTTATTTCGTACATGCTGGTCAAGTGTCTATAGAGCATTTGTCATGGGTGAAGTTACACTAAAATATTAGGTAACAGTTTACAATAAGGTGTAATTTGTTAACATTAGTGAATGCATTAGGTATCATGAACTAACGAGAGCAATACTTTTACAGCATTTAATAATTTTGGTTAAAATAAGTTGTATAGTTAACATTAGATTTTTGTAAACAAATATGAATTAACAGTGAACAATGTATATTAATAAATTATTATACCTATAATATACCTATAATAAATTATTATACCTATATTAATAATGAATTTAATCTTATTGTAAAGTGTTGCCTATGTGTCATCATAACTTCCTCAGGCATAACTTACTCTAATTGTTCCCACCAGACAACACCCTTTTACTGTGTAATCCTACTGCAAGGATTTCGTAACATATTGTTTTGCTCATAAACATACTCAAATAAACATTACCTGGTTGTTTTATCATGTTGGGTTGGACTTTTTTTTTTTTTTTTGAAACCATGACCAATACCTGTGAAAATTATTATATTATATTATATTATATTATATTATATTATATTATATTATACTTTGTGCTTTTCATGTAATATTTATTAATACAACTTTATTAAAAAGAAAAAAGATGTTATGGATATTAAAAGTTGGTGGAAACAGCGCCCCCTTCCCGTTGACTGATGTACATACAGTCTGAATCTGGGGCTAAATGCGCCACAGCGAGTTGTGAGGCAGCACAGTGTACAGAGAGGTCGTCGGTTTCGCCAAGCTCTCCATAGTTCGGTGAAAAAGGCATAGACGAAAAAAACAGTTTCAAAATATGGTGAAACTCGCTTTCAACTCCGCTCTCGGGCAGAAGGATTTAAAAAAGGAGGAGAAGGATGAAGCTTTGATCCCTCAGGATGTGGTGAGTTTTGTTAGCACAAACGCTAACCGGCTAGAGTAAAGTGATTAAAAACAACGTTGTTTTTAGCTATAGGATTCTATATAACGTCTTTATTTGGCGTGGTAGCGATCAGTCACAGTTTATCGATAAACATATGTCAACATTAAGTGAATGCATAAAGAAAAAAATGCACAAAGTCACAAAAACAGTTGTGTTTTAATCGAAATAAGACGTTATTTATATTATGTGACTGAAACGCCTATATAATGTTTGTCTGGGCTTTGTGAGGATTATACGATTATTGTTGTCTGACAGTTTTGTTTTTGTGTATGTAGAGGGAAGCCATCTCCTGCCTTGTTTCAGAGTGTGTATGTGTGTGAGCGAGAGTCAGACAGCTTTGAGCTTACAGGAAAATGGCCGACAGTTCAACACAAACATCAGGATATATACGCACAACGCTTGCATTGCACTTTAAGAGGTTTTCTTTTTTGATGCCTTATACATGCTCATGTAGTGTTCTGAAAAGAAATGCATGTGCAAAGCTGTGTGTGTGTGTGTATATATATATATATATATATATATATATATATATATATATATAAAAATCATGCACTGCACTTTTACATGCTTCATCTAGTAGCCTGGTGCATGTCTGGGCAGCCATTGCAATGTTATAAATTAAACAAAAATCATTTTAAGATTAGATTTGCATTTAAATAAGTGTAATTTTTGATGTATAAACATGTCTAGTTTTGTCCCTTGCACTTCCTGCTGCAGCCATAAACATAGTAAAACCAGGAAGAGGAAAAGGCATGTTTAGCCAGCTTATCGTGGGAGACTTTTTATAAGTGTGAGACCAGCTCCCACTCAGATGCGTGAACCGTCTGGCTGTTTCTGCTCCTCAAATACGATCATCATCTGCCACTGAGGATGAGTCAGCGCCTAGTGTGCGAATTGGGTTGATAATGAAGAAGAAGAGGTCGTGAATCATTCATAAGACACTGTTGTGTCTGCTGTAACACTGCCACTGTGATCAGACCGACGGTGCAGCCTGATCTCGGTGGCACTAATGCTGTTAAGACGGAGTCTTTCAGCAGGCATATGTCTTAGGGTAGAAGTAAAGGATTCAGAAGGTTTCATGCAAGTCTCCTTACCTTTAAACATTTCTGGCAATCAGAGACACTAATGCTTATCTAAATCGGTTAAAAGGTATCAGTTCATCATGAGATAATCTGTAAAGATCGTGCTGTGTGGTCTGAAATCCTCTGTCACACAGGTGATCAAAGCCTCACTGAACTTGTGGCTGGAGCCGACTACCAGAAACAGCCATCTTAGTCCCTTGGAAAAAACCCTTGAAGGCTCTGGTTATTTAAACAAAGACGGTCTCTGTTAGGGCTAAGCCGTAATCTGCAGTGTGTGTCTGTGTGTGCGAGGGTGAGGCGAAGTGTGTTCGAAACAGGTGTGTTTGAGTGTAAACGTGAAAGAGTGAATCTCTGAAGCCTTTTGTTTCAGGAAGTGCATTCATGCAAACAGAATGTCACATGACCATAAGATATTAATCTCTGCATGTAGTTGAATAGATAAAGAATTGAAATCTAAAATAAAATGTAATAAGCAATGAACTTAACATTGAACGTTGCATTAGGATGATTTTGGCTGCATTTCATTTTGAGCAGATGCTTTGCCTTCACAGATAATTAAAACTTGGATTGGTGTGTGTTCTAGATTATGCCTAACTTCAAACTCTTTTCAGTAGAAAATCATTTGAATGTAGCTTCAAATATTTGCTAAACCAGCATTATTAATGATTTCTTTTTCTGAGTTTTGATTAGTGCAAATTAGGCTTATTTAGTTTTTTTTTTTTAAAGAAATAATAACCATTTTATTCAGTTGGTCAACGGATGCTACAATTATAAACTGAAAGCGTCTGCTCTGCTCCATATAGGCTATACAGCACGAGCTGCAGAGTCACAGCAGTAGTCAGATTTCACTTATCACGTGACAAGAGTAAGGTGAGATGACTGAAAGGACGATGGCAGAGGATTTGGTGCGCAACAGATCCTGAGCGTCACTGACAAATATCATATCTTGTAAAATGTGCTCCCAATACACAGAGTACATGTGATCGTGAAAGCTAAAGTGAAATTGGTGTTATCCATAATACCGGTGTTGACGCAAGTTTATTTACCAGTGTTAAAATTTCCTCACTGTGTCATCTCTAGTGCAAATATTTGTAACTAACTGTTATTTTTATAATTATAGAGCCCCTAAAGGGACATGGTGATGGGGAAAAATTATATTTCAATGCTTTTTGCAACCTTGTGAGTTGTTTGCGAGCGAACACAAAGTTTCTTTGGGGAATGAAAATGTTTTGGGAGCGAACGCAGCGTTTGTCAGGGGAATACGAAAGTTTTTAACTATAGGCTATTTGTTCCTTCCATTTCATATTTTTTCCACCACCATGTCCCTTTAGGGTCTCCGTAGATAATTGGTCAATTAGATAAAAGCCACATATTTTATTGAAATAAATAGTTGAAAAATGGAAACACTTGAAAACACTAAAGTGTGACCATTGAACAAAATAGTGTTATCATAACATATATATATATATATATATATATATATATATATATACACTAAATTAACATCAAATACTATAAACACAAACAGTGGAATATTTTAGGATTTTAAGAGTTAAAAAGATTAAAATAGGCTTTTTTTAATCCAATTTAATTGAAGAAATAATCATTAATACATTATCAAAATAATTGTTAGTTTATTTAGATCATTTTCCTGTTGCACTCTGTCTGTTTGATGTGATCACTTACTTTATAAAGTATTTGACACTGACGGAGGTTCAACGTCCACAGACCTGACTGATCGATAACAAAATTTGTTAGTTGACCGTTTTCTTTATCGATTAGTGGTTTCAGCCCTAATCATTTTCAAACAGACGCAATCTCAAAAATAAAATATATGTGCAAGATCATGGGGTTGGTGTTTACTGAACCAGAGAAGAGATAATGATGACTAGACTCCTTTAAATTGCAGCATTATCATGGGAAAAGTAGCACAGACTGCATCACTTGACACACCTGTAAACAAACTTGTATGTATTATAGACGTTTCCAGATGAAAGTTGCCCACTTTTGTTGCTCATAATTTCCCTGGAGTCAACAATATGATGGCTTTTGTAAACACAGGAAAGCTTAGCTCGTTTATCTTGTTTTGCTCTCAGTATGTTTTATGTGAAAAACATGACCAAAAAAACAAGCAAGGACCAAAATGATTTGGTGCCAAATGTCGTCATATTCTGTCTGATTTGTTTTCACTTTCATCCTTGTTCATCAGTCACTGTCAGCTATTGTTTTGTTCATTTGTATCATGCAGAATGTTTGTTCCTGTCTCTGGTCTCTGGAGGGAGGTTGGAAATTTCCCAGTATCTGTTGCACACAGTGCAGTTGTTTTGAACAAAGCCACACCTAGGCTAAACACACTTGCACTTAAAAATTGAAGAAAACTCTCATTTAAGACAAATAAACACATGCTGGTGCAGTAGTGACCGGGATCTGTGGGGAATTCTGTGGGAAAATTGTGAACATTTGGAAGCATAAACGCAGTTCCCGGCAGTAGTTTCTGAACACATGGGGTCATGAAGTGTGTGAACTGAGCCCATATTTAATCAAAAAAATAATTTATATGTAATATGTTTACACCAAGGCTAACTAAAAAGTAAATGTAGCATGTATTGTTGAAGTCACTGCTTAAAGGAACATCATTTTATTTATTAGCAAAAAATTTAATTTTTCTTCCTGTTTGTGTAGGATGTGGAGGACATTCTGCATGTCAGGCAGCAGTCCAGGGCCTGGTGCTGGTGCATGTGTCTAGGTCTGGCCCTTATTCTTTCTGGTGTGGTTGTGGGCGGAGCTTACCTGTACAGGTATTACTTCTCAGAGGTGAGAGAACCAGTTCCATCAGGTGCACTACATGAGATTTCAGAATTAAAATATAAATCCTTTTAAGGCAATAAAGTCCAAACGGAGTCAAATATGTTAAAAAACACGTCTTGATTATGTTAATTAGGCATTTCTGTATTTTAGTTTTTGCATTAAAGGATAAGTTTGCCGATTGTTACTGTGTCATTCATTAGTATGTAAATGAACAATGTGTGCTTATTCTTTATGTTACCTGCATGAAGAAAGAGTACCATTTATTTGTGAGCAAAAGTCCTCTGGATGACCCCAAACGTGTAATTTTTGCATCATCCTGCAGACATTTGACAGTTCCAGGACTTTTGTTAAAACTACTGATTGAACGTCTGCGTTTATGTATCCCCGCCCATGGGCAGTCAGATTGACAGAGGAGCGGTGCCAAAATCAAAAGTGCATTATGAGTGTGGAAGTTTTTGGCAAAAGGAAACGCCACAGACCTTTTTCACTGTTTTTTGTAGTCTTGATTATTAAAAGCCCATTTTGTCAGCAGTTAATTATACCTTTAAAGGGTTAATTCACCCCAAAATGAAAATTCTGTCATTAACTTCTCACCCTCATGTCGTTCCAAACCCGTAAGACTTTTGTTCATCTTCGGAACATAAATAAAGATCTTTTTAATGAAATCTGAGAGATCGTTTTTTTTTTTTTTTATAATGAACAGATTTAATTAAGGCTTTTACTTGCATATAAACATTGAATAGCGCACATTAACCGAAGCTCACCCGAACCTGAATTACGCACAAGAACAAACCTCTTGCGGAAGCTCAAACATGCTGTGTAACACACGAGAATGAACCTCATTGGTTACACAGCACATTTGAGCTTCCGGAAGAGGTTTGTTCTTGTGCGTCATTCAGTTTCGGTTGAGCGGTTTATGTTCGCTGATCAATGTTTATATGTGAATAAAAGCGTAAATTTAATCTGTTCATCATATAAAGCAATCGAGTCTCTTCAGAAAATTTGGACTAAAACACTCAATTCATATGGATTAGTTTTACGATCTCTTTATGAGCTTTTTGAAGTATCAAAGATCAAGTTGCAAAGGCAGTCAATGGAGAGACAGACATCTCTCAGATTTCATCAAAAAGATCTTCATTTGTGTTTTGAAGATGAACGAAAGTCTTACAGGTTTGGAATGACAGTAATTAATGACAGAATTTTCATTTTGGGGTGAACCAACCATTTAAATGTTTTTTAATCTACATTGTAACAATTGCTATTTAGTCCAAATTATGGTTCCTCTGAGACCGTTTTTAGGAAAGGCAAGAAATTGCATTTTATTGTACCCAGCCTTATCAAAGAGGACATTCATTCAGAATGCACTGATGTGATGTTAAAACCTTACTATTCAGTTAACTATATCATATTTTTTAAAATCTTTGCCTACAAAATTGGTGCAAACCTTAAAAAGCATTGATGTCTTAAATTCAGTTTTCTTAAACATGCTGATACAATCAGAGAATGAAGTGTCTAGCTGATCATGGTAAAAGAATGTGTCTATTTATAATGATGGTCTTCAGGAGGAGAGGATGTATTTCTGTGGGGTGAACTACCGTGAGGAAAATTACAGGATGCCGGACAGCCAAGAGGAAACCGAGATGGATTTGCCAACTGCATCTAAGAGGATTGAGGAGAGAGTGAGGGTTTACGAGGACGAGGGGGTTGAGCTCATTAACATCCCCGTGCCTAAGTTCAGTGACAGTGACCCTGCTGACATCGTTCATGACTTCAACAGGGTGAGAGCCAATGTTTGTCTCCCTCTGTCCTTCACAAAGCCATATGTGCACAAACAATTCCAGGAGAGACACGTTGGGCAAATATCCCATCAGATTCCCAAAAAATAAACTACCAAAATAGTAACATGCTGGTTTTCCTTCTTTGCTCTTAGAAACTAACAGCCTATCTGGATCTGCGTCTGAACAAATGCTACGTCATTCCTCTCAACACTTCTGTTGTGATGCCGCCTAAAGACTTCCTGGAGCTCCTGATCAACATCAAGGTAACGGCAGAAACAGAGCTTCATCAAGGTAGCCTTTGGTCTGCCTCAACTTAGTGAGCTCCCTACATAGACATTTGAACAATGACCAGAGATGCTGTCTAGTTGATTAACTGGCAAGGCTTTGCAAGCATGTGACAGTGTAATTCCGGTTGTGTGTTTGCAGGCTGGAACATACCTGCCGCAATCCTACTTGGTCCGTGAACAGATGATAGTGACCGGGAAGGTAGAGCATGTGGATCAGCTGGGTTACTTCATCTATGGCCTCTGCAGAGGGAGAGACACGTACAAACTGGAGCGCAGAGAGACCGTTTTTGGTAAACACACAAACTCTCTACCTATACTTGTGGCGAGCGCCCCATTGGTTTTTAGGCTAATTACACTCTTAGGGCTAAGACGCAGCGCTCAGGAATGGTATAAAAAAAAAAAAAAAAAAAGCGCAGCGCAGAATGCGAGGGTCTTGAGACGCGCTTTTGAGATGTGATGCAATAACGGAAATAACAGAAATAGCCAAACAGCAGAACAGATAGCTACTAATTTTGACATGGAAAAAATAAAATAAATCGCACTGGCTATCCGGACACAGCCACTATGAGCGCCTCCTCCGCCATGTAGCCTTCAAATAAAACAGTTGCCATTCCAACTTGCTACTGTAAACAAAAGCTCACAATGCTTGCCTCGCCTCCGGGGTCATCTGATTGGTCCACTGTTATGAATCTGACATTGATGAGCAGCGCTGCGTGTAAAAGTTGAAATTCTTTTAACTTGACATGGCATCTTAAAAACGCGGCGCTCATGTGCAAGACACAAGCGCAATGGTCATACATGTCCTTCTAGGGCGTTTACATAGAAAAACAATGGAAAAGTAGCACATTGGAATGGAAAAACGCGTTCTGTGTGAACGGCTCCTTACAGACAATTTTTTGCTTATTGCCAATTAAGACTTTTTTTTTTTTTTTTTTTGGTGCATTTATGAACCCTTTTACAATTGGGGCTTTAATACAGTAGTGGCTAGAGGGGATATTTGTTTTTAATGACCCTACATGTTTGATTAAACCATCAATATACAAGGAAAATATTTTATAGTTTTTTAAATATAAGGGAAGAGCAAAACACAAAACTTGGTTACGGTATTTATCTGACAATTATTTGGCAAAATACAGCTGTAGGTTTATTTTACTATTCAAAAAAATAAATAAATGCATAGAAAAACAAAAAGCTCACAGGAAAAAGCATACATTGACTACAACATACTTAAGTTATTAAAAGGATAGTTAACCCAAAAATAAAAAAATTCTGTCATTATTCACCCTCGTCGTTTTAAACCCGTGAGACTTTCATTCATCTTTGGAACACAAATGAAGATCTTTAATGAAATCTGAGAGATTTCTGTCCCTCCATTAACAGCTTTGCAACTGAAACTTTGATGCTTCAAAAAGTTTATAAAGAGATCGTAAAACTAATCCATATGAATTGAGCGGTTTAGTCCAAATTTTCTGAAGAGACTCGATCGCTTTATATTTAATTTAGGCTTTTATTCGCATATAAATATTGATCAGCGAACATAAACAGAAGCTCAACCGAATCTGCTTGACGCGCGAAAACAAACCTCTTGCAGAAGCAAATGTGCTGCGTAACACACGAGAATGAACCTCATTCTCGCATATGTCAAACAAACATACTTGAGCTTCCGTTTACCACAACTGATGTGTGAGTTGATGAATGTTTATATGTGAATAAAAGCCTAAATTTAATCTGTTCATTATATAAAGCGATCGAGTCTCTTCAGAAAATTTGGACTGAACCACTCAATTCATATGGATTAGTTTTACAATCTCTTTATGAACTTTTTGAAGCATCAAAGTGGTAGTCGTGTAGCTGTAGCTGTCAACTGAGGGACAGAAATCTCTGCCTGGCCACAAATTATGTCCGCACAATTTGGCATGTTTCATTGCATTTTCACAAATAAAACAATTGACTCCAAGCACAACTACGTAATATGCTTCACCCTTTATTTAAATATTATAAAAAATGTGTTAATATTCCTAGGCTGGACATCACTTTTTAAAAATATATTAATGAGAAAAGTTTTCAAATTGTAATTATATTTCAGAATATTACTGTTTAACTGTATTTTGAGTCTTGGTGAGAAGAATAAGAGACTTCTTTCAAAAACATGAAAAATACTTCCATCTCCAAACTAATATATATATTTTAGAATGTGATCACAGAATTTTCAGATATTTAGTTCTGAAACCAGACACATAAATTCACATACCATTTTCCCTTTTTTAAAAAAAAAACAAAAAACAAAAAAACAGGTATCCAGAAGCGAGAGGCTCTCAACTGCCACAAGATCCTCCACTTTGAGAACAAGTTTGTGGTGGAGACGCTGATCTGTGAGCCGTAGTGGTGAGAAGACAGCTGGGTAACAAGATAAACCACTTTTGACGAATTCCACTCTGACCCCTCCTCTCCTTCCATTAAACCTCTTTTCCTGTTTTCCCCTGTTTGTGTGTGTGTGTGTGTGTGTGTGTGTGTGCGCGCGCGGGAGTGTGTGGCGCTCTCAGATTTGTTTCTCTGTATAGCAACAATCAATATTACAGAGAGAGAGAATGTGAATGAACGCAAAGAGCAATATTATGCGTAGAAATATTTGTGTGTAGGCAAACATTCGGACCAGTTTCTCTCTCTGTCTCTTAGTAAATGTTTTTTCTGTGTCTGGGTTCTCGTTAATCGGGGAGTTTAGTCTCCAACAGGGTGTGTGGGATCATGTATGACAGAAGAACTAGTACCAAGTTTACCATGGGAGAGGGAAGGATTCACAGAAGATAAATGTACAATGAAATCTTTAAAAGATGCACTAAATATTTAGTGTGCATTTAAAACTGTGAACTGTCACAGATACCAGATTATATACTGGAAAATATATTTGACTAGAGATTTGTGATATATGGCCAATAATTACATGTAAGAATACACATAGAATTGATTTTTGTACTAGTTACACTTTTGTCTAGATTTTTATTTTAAATGAAAGATTCTGCTCTGCTGTAAGTTAATACACTGCTAAAACACGTCCTGTAGTAGAGAAATACAAATTAGGATCAAATCTAGAGGGTGTAAAACATCAGTTTTCCTAAAAAAGTATATCCAAAACAAAATGCAGACTAATAAAATGTGTAGCTTTTATGTCATTTAGGGATTGCTGAGGTATTGGGAGTAGACTGATGGATGAATTATGTAAAGAGATTGTTTAAATTTACTAAAATGTCTACCAGTTCAACATGAGTTGGAATGATTTATACTTTGCACATAACCCAAAAAGGTTTTAATGTTAAACTTAATACTAATAAAAATTTGACACCTCATATTGCTTGTCTTCTTTTCTGCTTTTTCAAAGGAAGAATATCTTCTTTAGGACCCAGGCGGTAATGCCTGATCAAAAGTTATTGTGATGTCGACTAATTAACCCATTTCACTATTGTATGATGTTTATTACATTAAGTGAATAAACAACATGCTTGAAATATAAAATGAATGCCTGTGTATTGCATAATTAAACAAACTGGAAACAGATATTGAAAGCAAAAAACAAAAACCTAATATAATATAAGCTATGTTAGTACATATGCTAACTAAAAAAAAAAAAAAAAACAATGAGAAATGCTTGATTTCACAAACCTATAGCTTCAGTTATATACTAGTATGAACCATGTAATTTAAAATAAATTAATGGTGATAACACATTTTAAATTATATAAATCATACTGTGATTTTGCAGGAATTATAATCAGGCGTTAAAAATACTACCCATTAAAAGTCTGTTGAACCAGAGATTGTACATTATAAGGAGATGAGAGCATAGATATACATAATAAAGGCTGGATGTCTTACGGCAGAGTCTCTAACGTCATCACCGGCGGCCATCTTGTCACAGGCAAGCTTTCTGGCGGGCTCTGTGGTACCTGATGTAAGGTGAGTGATCTGCACGAACACAAATACCCTTATCTCGCTGAAATCTTGACGGATTTACAAATGGTTTGGTTTCTTACAAACGTTATTAACGTGGCTATAATTCTGGATGCTTGAACATGTTGAAATTACAGCTTTTCTTTTCGAAAAACGACTTAATCGTGCAGCATAGTTGCGTATCACGGCTACTTGCGCAAGTTATCAAGTCTGAGACCACAATCGAGCTGTTCAATTATATAGGTTTTACTGACACCAATAACGATTTTATGACAATCTTGTCTAAATTACAATCTTTGTGGATGTGGTTGTAGTTATTAGCTGGCTAATAACAAGAAGCTTTGAGTGAGACCTAGTAGTTACAGTTTAGCTGCTACCCAGCGATTTTACATCAGTGGGAGAGGCAGAATTGCCCTTTCTTTTCAATATAACTTAAGTTGCACATGATTTCCAATCGGTTTGGTTTGTTAAAAACATCTTGCATTATGATACAGGAAATTGCTGGCTTTATAGGAGAAGATGCCATACTTTTGTGCAGCCTAATAAATGGCCCAACCCTGAAGAAGTTAAAATAAACATGTAATAATTCAAATTATTTTATTATTATAGTAATATTCATATTATAAAAGTGTATATATATCTCATGTTGCCATTCTGTACACCGAGTTTTAGTAGCCTATATATTGATTTAACATAAATACCTTGTGCGTGTGTATATTCTGTTCAATGTTATTTTCATATGGAAGTCCATGGTTATAATTATTCATAAGTATGCAGTGTCATAAGTACATCTCTGACGTTTATAACAAACCAAACAGTTTGAAAATCGGTAGAAAATTGAGCAAGTTATGGTTATTTAAAAAGTACATGCACCATTAAAACACAATGTTACGAGTGAGCGAGCTGACTGTGACAAGATGGCCGCCAGGTGCGGACGTCGACCTCCATTGGTCAGCAGCGCGGACGAGACATCTAGTCTTTATTATGTATATCTATGGATGAGAGGGTCTGTATCTCTTACCATTGGAGAAAGCGTAACGGCTAACTTAATTACGTGCAGCACCTCTCAGCCTATCGTGTAATGGCAGTGACATCAGACACAACATCCCCTAGTCTGCCTTCTCTTAAAAAAAATACATTTTATCAAGCTAAAATCTACATATAGTTCCCAACGAAAGTATTGTTTAGTGTAAAACATGCTGAAGATTAGCAAACAGGCTGTCGATTAATTAAATGATTAGCTATTTCCCCACAAAAGCTGTTTAATCAGCATAGTGAAGCCTCTCATCCATTTACATCCATTCAAAAAACGGCCTCTGGTCTCCTTCCCTGCGTACCATTAGCCGTTAGCATTAGCCGTTTTGCTTTTTTGGCTAAAGGTTGCAGGCTTGCCTTCCAGTGGCTTTGGTTGAACCAGTCGGATCACTCGGGGTCCTAAAGGAGACGCGATGTTCTGTTTACGCAGGTTTTCTTTGACTACCTTGTGAATCGACGCCCCCAGGGTTGCCACCTTGTGGATAAACTTATTTCTGCAAAAAAAATTAAATGCGCAAAGTACACGTGGTTGCAAAAATCCAGCGGTGTGCATACTCTTCTGATGACGAAATTTGCGTTGTGCACTGTATGCTGACCCTCGCGTACGTGTAAATACTTAATTTTACTCTAAAACCCAAAGTTTACTTATTAAATTTCACCTTACCTAGAGGAGACTGCTCTGGATCAGGGCTTCTCAACTACTGGCCCTTGAGGTTTACTTTCCTGCAGAGTTTAACTCCAACCCTGATCAAAACACCTGAACAAGATAATTAAGGTCTTTAGGGTTACTAGAAAGTTACAGGCAGGTGAATTTGATCAAGGTTTGAGCTAAACACTGCATGAAAGTGGACCTTGTGAGAAGCCCTGCTCTAGATGATTTTAAAGTCTAGGCCACATTCGCTCCAGTAGAAAACTCAAGAGGAAGCATGAGCAAGTAGACCAGATATATCCAGTTTATTCTCCATCAGCAGGAAAATCACAGAAATGATCAACATGCAAGACTCAATTCACGCACCCTCGCCACAGACCTTTCATTGAAAATAAAGATTTGCACACAGACAAGCAAGTCAGTCACCAATGATCCATAAACAGTGAAATCGATCCGTTTCACGCTCACATACGCACTCACACACACTTACATATAGACATCAAAGTACTTGATAGAAAAAGTCTCTGTGCATTAGTACAGTTTGTTCCACATTATCTGCATGTGGGTATGAGGATGTTTGAAAATTTGGGCTGGTTTCTGTTCAATATCTCTTCATTCAAAAAAAAAAAAAAAAAAAGTCAGTTCTTCACATTTTGTAAGGTCTCCCTAAGATCACGTTTATCTCTTGTGCTTTAAAAATCTCTAGCTCGTCGACTGAGGACTTTCTAACTGTGCCTTTGTTATTGCAGATAAATGGGGTTCTCTTGTCTCTACACCAGTCATACACCAACACAATAGTATTTCTATAATATAAATCAATATATAACATACATATATAGAATAGTCTTGTATCTTTAAGTCCACAGTTGGTCAGAGGGATGAATCGGAGGTTAAAGATCACAATACACATTTTCTTCCTGAAGAACACCACATCCGGTGCTGAGATTCAAGAAACAACCTCTCACGTCCAAAAATATGACCATCTACGAACATATTTTTATGGCACAAACTTCCTGAACAATTTTATAGTGTTTTTTTTTTTCCTTTTTATCATACATAGAAAGAATACACATACTTGCAAATATTTCAAGCAATAAAATCTTGTTGGAAAGAAATGAATGTAAAGGAATGGTGAAAAAGAAGTATTTTAAGGTTGTAGTCGGTCCCGTTCGTGATCCCAAACGCCACTGAAATCCTTTGGTATGTCCTCCTCCTAAAGACTTCAAACTGAACTGCACTCAAAATGTAACAGTTTAAAAAGAAAAAAAAAGAAATTCAACTCCCAACACAATTAAAAACTAAAGAAAAGAAGCCCACCTGTATCGATGCGTCTCTATATGACCTGGCACAACAGTTATGCATAAAATCCCTGTTCTGTCATTCTTGGCAAAAGCTTTTCTCTCATTTGCTGGTCAGTGGACAGCACACGGTTAAGAGGTGATGTAAAAGGAACATGCACGTCCAAGATGGCCGCCTTCCAGTTTCATGATGACATGAAAGGATAACTGTCCATCTACTAGTCAGACCCATTCCTCCAGAGTAGAGACGGATAGGAGCGAAAGCAAAGCGATCACTATCAACACAAGTCAAGCAAACCAACACTTTTCTGATACATGTTTCTAAGAGATTGAAATTAAGAGATGAATAAATGTTCCTAATGTATATATCTTACACATTTCAACAGTTTTTTTCCCATTAAAATCTGCGCCACCGGTCATGATGCCTTAGTTTTCCCCGCAGCTCTCCAACAAAGTTTGTTTGTTTGCAACAAGCCTGTGCATGACGTAGTGTAGCTGAATTCATTTGTGTTTCTGTGTCTGAATGAGGAAGATGATGGACAGAGGAGCAGTGGCGCCACCCGGTGGCTCAGTCAGCGTAATGCATGATGGACTCCACGTAGTTCCCAGGGAAGAGGCCCGTGGTGCCGCTCATCACACCCTCGAACCAGCCGTCGTCGTTCTTCTTGATGACGTAAATGATCGCCCCCTCCTGGAAGGAAAGCTCATCTTCTTTGTCACGCGTGTAGTCATAAATCGCCACCACTGATGGGAATAGCGTGATGAAAAGAAGGGAAACAGAATGTCTGGTTATTTTTTTGTTTTAAGTATTACTGTACGGCAGACTGCGCTACGCTGTAGATACTGTAAATGGGATGAGTATGATTGAGGATGTTGTTAGAAACGCTTGATCAGCTGTGATTCCATTCACAGTACAGCACCTTTCATATCTTACTGCCATTTAGAAATGGTTAATACATAAAAAAAATATTTTATTACATTTTAAAGCAGATATTAAAGATACTTTTAAAATTTATTGTTAATGCTCTACTAGATATTTAACTGTGTATGTCTGCCCTACTAAAATAAATATAATAATTTTTTTAAACTTTGTTTAAAAACACTAATGTACTAACAGTGTATCAATTGTTCATACTGTATTTAATCAATTTAATATTTAAAACAATTGGCATTTGTTTGTTTTTAATTTCAGTCATTTTTATTACGTTATTTCATTTATATATTATATTTATTATTTACTTGTAATATTTTAAATTGGTTTTAGTTTTTACTTTTAATATAAATAGTTTTTATTTTATTATTTCATTATATATTATAATATTTATTTATTATTTATCGGTATTGGCCAGAATTTTAATAACAGTGCAAATATCAGTTTTAATGTAAACCCATTTCCGCCACATAAGGGAAAAACCATTTTTGTTATTAAATAAAGTCATTATTATGACAAAGTCAAAATTATGAGATAAAAGGCTGAAATTATTGTAAAAAAAAAAAAAAAAGGCAAAATTATTAGATAAAATGTCAATTATGACAAAGTACACATTTCCAGATGAAGTCAATTTATTTTACCTCATAATTATTTCATAACTGTGAATTGCAAATTTTTACTTTTTTAAAAATAATTATAATATAAAAGGTCACAACCATGATTTACCAAAGCATGTTTTCTTGTGTAGCAGAATTTGACTTCCATGCATTGTCAATAAAACATATAACCTTTGAAAAAGCAGCATGAAAAATGTAGTTTTTACTGTAAGTTTAGCTAAACAAGCAACATATATGATTATGTTGGTCAGATTTCTTTTAGAGTTGTCAAAAGTACCGACTTCGGTACTGAAATTTTAAAAATGTGACGCTTTGAGCGCTGTTGAGCGGATTCGTAAACACCTCTGATTGGCCATTGTGTTCACGCACTCATCGGATAGGTCTGTGATTGGCTACAATGATCAACGCACGGCAGCGTTTGATTTTGAAAGCGGGAGCAGGAGCGTCCATGATAGACGCCCGCTTTCAAATGCTCCCGTGTGTATCTGTGTAAGCGCTCGGTAAAGAGCGTCACTGATGACTATTTACAACATTTTTGAAGCGTTGATCATTGAAGCCAATCACAGACATATCCGATGAGCCGTGAACACAATGGCCAATCAGAGGTGTTTACGAATCCGCTCCACAGCGCTCAAAGCGTCACATTTATAAAATTTCAGTACCAACGTGGTACCGAAGTCAGTACTTTTGACAACTCTAGCTGATTCTAAATACATTATTGAAATGCAATCATGATAACAGTGTTGGAGATTTCCATCTTTCTCCATTCAAATCAATAGGAGCTGTACTTATAAGCCTTACCTACAGTGCACAGCATAAATGAGTACACCCCCTCTGAACAAATACAAAAGATGTATTTTCTTTATGATCACTAATTCAATTCATGGAAAGATGGCAAAACTAAAATGTATTAAACATATACATAATAAAAACTGAGAAATATGTCATTAATAGCCATAAAATAAGTAAATTAGCCAATTTTGTTTAAATTAAGGATTGCAGAAATGAGTACACCCTAGATTTAAGTCAACAAATGTATAATATTCTAGTACTTAGTATGCCCTCCATAATTTTGAATATACTGCTCTGACCCTTCTTGGCACGGAGTGTACAAGTTCATGACAAATTGTCACATCTGTCCTGTTTAACTCCTGGATGATGAGCTCCTTAAATGCCCTGATCTTTAATGGGGAGTGTTGCTCAACTCGTCTCTACAGAATCCCCCACAGGTGCTCGAGAGTGTTAAGATTGAGTGCAATACATGTCCACAGCAGGTTTTTCACCTTGGGAGAATGCATATCCTTATTGTCATGTTGAAAAAATGCCCAACAATGCAGGGAATGAGGAAAGGGTAACATCTTCTGTTTCAAGTTTGTGTATTAAATTACACAGTGGTGTGGGAATTCATGACAGCATTGATAAAGCACAACTCCCTCACACCTTCAGCACTCATACATCCCTATATAAGAGCTTTACTACCACTGAACTTTACTGTGGGAACCAGGCACTTCTCACTGTACTCCTCCTCTAGCAACACCATAACATTTTGGATGCAGTTCTCTCCCAAGTGGTTCCATTGTTGTCAGCATTAAGTCTGAGAATGATTCAGTGGGCTATATAACACTTTTAATTGTCAAGAAATTACTTATCTTTAAATGTTTTGGTTCAACATACTTACTGTTGATCAAACATTGCCTTAAACTTTTTTATTTTGTTTTATTTAGTAACTTTTAGGAGGGTGTACTCATTTTTGCGACACAACATTTTATCACCTTGATAAGAAAATCTTATTTTCCTGAATAATTTTGACATGCTTCTTTGGTAATTGATTAAGCAGACTTGCTGGAACATTATATCTCTAAAGAACCCTAACATGTCTTCTAAGTAATTGAGTAATTGCTGACTTTCAGAAGTGTCAGAGGGGGTGTACTCATTTATGCTGTGCACTGTACATAGAAAAAGCTTTCCTAAATGGCCAAACAAGTGTTTGAAGTGCACTGTGAGAAAAACAGTAACACCTTTCTCCAGGTAACTGCGAGGGGCCCATGGTGGGTCTTCTTCAGCGTAAGGGTCACTGTACTCCACCACTGCTGACTCTTCCTCATCATCACCCTCCTCATCCTCATAGTCCTCTGGAGGAGGCGGGGGCGGGGTTGCCTCCTCGAACTCCACCTCTTCTGCAGGGGGCGGTGGAGGAGGTGCGTCTGAGACTGAAGGGATGAACAAATAATCTTGTTTATAAAGCCATTTCTGAAGGAATTGGGTAACTTCTGTTTGTCTGTTTGCTGATGTGAGACAAATGACTCATGCCGGATGGGGAAGTTAAGGAGGAAAAATGTGTTAGTAAAGAAATTAGGGAGTACTACATTCAAGGAGGGAAGCATAACCACTGACCTCAAAACAGCTGTAATAAGCTTATTTTTTGAAAAGGGAACTTCATTAAGGTCATGTACACACTGCAGCAAAATAAGGGTAAGCAAATAAGGTCAAAGGCATCTCAGAAATTATATATTTTAACCCTTTAAGTCTGAATTAAAGGGTTATGACATAAAATAAACAAATCAGCCTGACTCTTATGTGCCAGTTTTATAGAATCACTTAAATAGACAGTCATTACTTTCAGTCATATCTGACTTAAAATGAACCAAGAAGTGGTTCATATGCAGAGTACATGCTGTTAAACAGCAACAGCCAAACAAAACACTGTCTCTTGTTGCTTTTTTCAGTGTGTACGTGGCCTAACACGGTGTCCTAACCAGACGCGACACCGCAACATGTAAAAAAAGGTATCTTTTCCATATTAATCAGAGTTTTTGTCCTAACCAGCCGCGACAGCAATACGTGACGAGCAACAGGGGACTCTATTTTTAAACGGTTTCTATTTCTGCAACACTAGGCTGGGAACAAGAACATACAAACTATATGTTCAATGACAAAGATAACCTCAGGCACTGATTATAGAAGGGTTTCATTTAATTTTGAATATCACTGTGTGTGACTTTAATAGCCATAATGAAAGTGACAATGGATAATTTACCCCAGATCTTGAAAAACAATTAAATGAAAACAAGAACGTTTAAACTAGTGTTGTCAAAAATTATTGATTCCAATACTCCTTTTCTGCAGTATCGATACACCGATACCAGCTGCTCTTTCTCGTGCACACTCCCGCCTCCTCTCACTCACTCATCTCATTCATTCAGATTAAATAGCGTTAGAGCTACAGGGCTTGAATTTTCGGTGAATAATTTTACTCATTCCCGCATGTTTCGCGCTCACACCACTGATCTATACAAGTGGACCGCACATAAAGCCGCCTCTCAAACAGCTCACGAGTACCAAAGCAAGTTCTTTTTTGTGGATTATTGCACTTAAAGGTGCAGTGTGTAAATTTTAGCGGCATCTAGTGGTGTTGTTGCGAATTGCAATTTAGAGAAGCTACGGTGGCCAAGACAGGACAATATGTCGTCGTCTGAGACAGCAGAAAGTAGCTAGTCAAGCAAACGCGCTCTGTAGAGTTTTTCCATTTAGGGCTACTGTAGAAACATGCTGGCGCAAAATAGTGACTTAACATGTAAGGGGACCCGCGGTGTAGGTAGATAGAAATGGCTCATTCTAAGGTGATAAAAACATAACGGTTCATTATGTAAGGTCTTTATACACCACTGAAAACAGTTATGTATATTATATTGTATTTCTGTCAAAAGATCCTCCTAAAATTTACACATTGCACCTTTAAATGGTCAAATACACACAAAATTATGTCAAAATGCCCATCTTGGCGAATATTCAGATAAACAGTTTTGGAACGTAAATAGTTGAGAAAGAAAACGCATGTTGTGTAACAGTATATTGGATCCGTGCATTAGCTCTTAAAGTGACAGCAGCCTAATATACCTGCTGCTGTCTGTCATATTAATCAAAGAACAAAAGACAAGGAAAATCACTCTCTGCTCTTGACTGAATAACTTTTGTAACTTTAATTGTAAGCATTAATCTGTATTTAATTTTTACAATGAAGACTGTCCAGTTTTATTTTTGATTACTTTATTTAATTTCTGTAGTATTTTTACCCGCATACTACTGTTAGACCCACCTGAAAAACTTAAAGCAGTGTTTATTTAATTTGTCTCTTTATCCTGTAGTATTTATATATGCTATCATTTGCAATTTGTTTATTTGTTCTTACTTTACTGACTGTTTACTTGTCTCTCTTTTGTAAATTTAGTTCAAAGTTTCAAATAAAGCTGTGCTGTGTGTAAGCTATTGCAACAAAATAAACCAAATTGTCAAAAAACTATGATAATAATAAAAATATCTATGGCAGTATATGGCAGTTTTCCCCTGGTATCGAAAATTGTATCGAATGTCGATATTTTACAAGGTATCGTATCGAAGTTAGAAATTCTAGTATCATGACAACACTAGTTCAAACTGTGAACTCTGTGTGAAAAAACAAGTGTATTCAATGACAAAGTCACAAAATACGTATATTAAATAGTTAAAATTGATACATTTATATTAATTTGATAATGTACTCATCCATTTCATTGCGAGTACGAGATTTCCCACACACATTTCTGATTGGCTGTGATTTGTGATTGATTTTGTTGTGTTTTTTAGCCTTCTTGCCACTGGAATCTTATTGCGTCGCAGCTGGTGAGGACATGCAGGGAGTTTTCACAACAGTAATGTCTAAAATGAGCATGCAAATGTCTAAAGAGCATGCAAAACCAGTCAAAACACACAAAAAAACCATTCAGGAATCTACCACAAACACATTTTTTTCCCAAACCAATAACTTACTGGTCTCCTGAACCCGAGCCACAAAGCCCATGAGTGGTAGCTGGGGGGTGATCTGGAGAATAGAGGGGGGTGGAGGGGCCATAGGGGCTGCCCACCCCAACAACAGGGATGATTTGGTACAGAAGGGAAAAAAGGCAAGAAAGGGAAGTGTGAAAAAGTGTGGGTGAAACAAAGGGAAGGAAAAGAGAGGAAGTTGACAAGAAAACAGGAGAAAACGAGATGGCAAATGAAAGAAAAGAGAGAACAATCAGATCAAGCCAGAGTCCACTGATCAGAATGACATACAAACAAGCTCCTCTTCTAATTTTTGTATTTATTTTCTACCATTATATGAGGACACTTGAGCATGTCTTTTCACTACCTTGGTTTAGGTTGTAGTGTGGCCCTCCATTGAGCTGGTTTTGGATCATGTTTGGATTTGTGTTCTGAGGCATGTTGTTGGGCTGTCCAGTAACTGATGACGGCCGGCGATAGGGCAGGGAACCTCCCACAGAGGGCGTGGCGTGCCGCGTCATTGGCCGGTTCATACTGTAAAAGTGAGGACCGTTGCCTGGAAGACAGAGAGTTAAGAAATAATGAAACCAATTTTGTTGGTACATCACTGAATTACAGTAAGGAATACACATTAAGTAGACCATGGTACATTCAACGGTATATGGGATGAACTGAAGACACAAGCTCTGATTAAACTCTAGTTAGCTGCCTCGCTCTATTTATTTAATTGGCAAGTAGCCGTGTAATAAGCGTGATAACACAGTCAGCCTTCATTAATCACAAAGTAATGAAGGGCTTTGTGTCTGAATCTATATTTCTAAATTGGGTGTATTTTAATCAGATTGAACACTATTTTATCAATACTTTTAAGTATTGAATGAAATATATGCATGTATATTTATAATTAAGGATGCACAAATGTAAAAAAAAATCTGTCCAGTATGATACTTATTTCCATGTTATGGTCAGTATTAAAATTCTATAGTATTTTGTTCAAATCAAAAATAAAATAAAATAAATAATAGTAAAAAAAAAACTAAAAACATTTGCTTTAAACAATACAAGTTAATTTACATACATGTTATTAAAGATTTAGTTTTATAGACTAACACTTCAAGTCAGTGTCATTTTCGTATCACTGATATTATATTCAAGTTTTTGTTAATATTTTGAATCTTATTTTATATTTTCAGTTTTCATTTTCATTTTAGGGATTTAGTACTTTGGTTGTGGTTTTGTCATCTTTAAAAATATGTATATTAAAAAACTAGCTGAAATAAGTTAAAAAAAATTTATTTCAGTTAATGTTTAATTTTATTTCAATTTTTAATTAAAATGTTTAGGGTTTTAGCTTTAGTTAACAATAATACTGCTTCAAGTGCCTGCTAGATGACACCAAAGGTAATATAAAATGGAGAAATAAGCTCAAATTAATATCCACTTCCAAAAAAAATAAAAAATCTCCAATATTGGCCAATAACATTAAATATGGTGCATCCCTATTTATAAACAACATTTCTCTTGCTTGGCCATAGTCTTAGATTCATTTTTACTAAGCTTGTCACAATGCATTCTGGGGTTCCCTTTTCCATGCCTTGTGTAATGCTGATTTTAGCCCAAAAGATGCATCGTATGCTCTACCTTAAAAATGATGCCATAAAATACCGTCTAGGTAGGTAGCTCACTAGTTCTGGAACACAGCTATAGAAAACAATATAACCTCCAGCCAATCTGTCCATGTAAAAATGTTGGCCCATGATAAATTCCTCATTTTGATGTGGTATGAAACATCTCATCATTAAAAGAAAATAGTTCCAAAACCCCCAAACAGTCCCTAAGCAGCACAAACAGGAAACAGAAAACAGAAATGGACCAAATGATGTGATGGAGACGTCACTGGGAATGTAATTCCGCTAAGAACTGGAGCACAGATGCACAGTGAGCCAAAACAAACCAAGCCCATGCAGGTGAAGCAGAGGAGGGATGAGTCCTGGGTGAATCACGTATGTCACTCAAAGATGAACGAGAGTGGAGATGGACTTCAGGCGGGGGGTGAGGGGACTCACCTTGAGCGGGAGTGCTAGTTGCAGCAGCAGGGTTGGTGTTGGTGTTAACAGGGAGGTTGGGGGGCAGCTGTGGGGGTGGTGGTATCTCAGGAGGGCCCTCTGCTGGCAGAGCAGGGGCAGGGGCGGGGGCGGGGGCAGGGGCGGGGAGCACTGGCTCTGGGGTGGGAGGTGGCGGAGGTACGGGAGGGGCAGGGATAGTAACGCTTGGAGGGGGTTTCGGAGGGTTGGGAGGGGCAGGTGCTGTACCTGCAGCTCCACACGCCACACAGAGACAGGAAGCCCAGGGGAGAAGAGAACAAGAGTGACAGAACAGAGGGAAGAAAGGTCGAAAGGAGAAACAGGGCCACAGGGAAGAGGGATAGGAACAGCGAGTGAAAAGAGAAGAAAGTAGTGAACAGAAAGAGAAGTTATCATCGCTAATAGTGGGACAGGAAATAGCACTTTCAATGCAGCAAAGAAACTTCCTTCAGAACCTTGGACAGTTCTCAGATTCATTTACTAATACTCAAGGCCTTGATATACTCACGGCAAAGTTTTTTGTTCAATTTTCCTCTCAATAACAAAATAAACAAAAATCACAGCAGTGAGAAAACAGCAGATAACAAATCATCTGATCATAGGGATGTGGATATGTGTGCACAAGCTCTGCAATTCGGCACTCCAATGAAGTCATGTCACGTTTATTTTTATAACAATTTATACAAGAGGTTGCTTTACAATATTAAACATGAAAAACAATGCCAATGTTTCTTTCAAATTAGAATTACAGCTTCAATTTCTAATTGTGTTCTAGTACTCCCGCAACAAACTTTATTTTGGCCTGATTTTGTTCGAAATGACATCACGCCATTTCATACTTCAATTTCACTTGAAGTATATCGGGGCTCTTATGCAAAGAGTGGAAATCTCACCGGGAAAGGCCGTGGGCGGGGCAGGTGTTGGCACGGCGATGGGCACGCCCACACTTCCACTCCCACTGTTCTCTCTGCTGCTACTGCGACTGCTGGGATGACTGCCACCACTGCTGCCACTACTGAAACACACAAAAGACACATCATGCAAGTTAATGTCAATTGCCATTTGACAGTTTTAGTTCCGTAACTTGACGTTTTTCCGAGTGAAACAGGATAAAGAATGGGGAGGGGGGAATGTAGGATGGGACTTGATATGTCCATTAAGAACTGATTAGATCCTCAAAAGTGGACGTTACATACCAGAATGGAGCCAGACTGAATGCGAGTTAGCTAAAACAATGCTAAATAACTGTTTGGATACATTATTCAGTAGACCAGGTGGCATAAATGACATGAACAAAAAAGAAAAGTCATTTTAAAGGCACAGTAGGTGATCTGGGAAATGCTAACATTAGCCTGCTAGCATTGAAAGCATACGAACCCACCCTCCCTGCAAATTGCCGTCCAAAGCCACGCCTCCTCCAAAACACACGAAGGCAAGGCACACAGCTACTCTCGGCAAAGCGTCACAAGAGATGGCGTTAAACTAGCTCATGTCTCAAAGCACATAACATTACAATAATAATGAATGTAAACAACTTAGAGAGCTTGTATCTGACTGCTGCAGATTCATTTCGGCGTTGATACTGTTCACATGGAAACACATAATTCCAAATCTGACTGAACAGCTCTGGTTAGAACGTCAGAGGTTGCCATCTCTTAATTATGGTAGTGAATTACGGAAGTGAATGCAGCATAAGCTCGTTGTTTTGATTCAGTAGGAACTGTAAAAGGTGGCTGCTGTTTGTTTGCGGTGCTCAGTGACTGAGGTCTGTCTGTATAAACTCTGCATAGCATGAAACGCGCTGACGACGTATGATGTCTGCGCGAACAGGATGCGGGAGGGTATGTAAAACATATGTTGACAGGCAGGAAGGACATTGTATTATTTCATTCGGACCAAATATAATGATTGGATGAACATTTTATGGGCCTATGCCTTCCACAGATGATATACATTTATAAAAAAAAAACATTTAGACCAATTAACAGTGATTGCTATCAGGATATGAGGAGACTTTCAACCAGTATAACAAAAAATGTTTCTGTAGAGAATCACCTATTGCACCTTTAAAGGAAGAACAAGTTATTATATTTTGATTAAAGTTTACATCGACAATCATTTGCACCGATGAATCATTCATAATAAGGAGTGAGCATTAAGAAAGTAACTGGGCCAATTTTAGGTTGACTTTAAATAGCACACATAAACAAACATATATATATTATGTAAAACAGCCTCACACTCAGTCTAGCAATTTTCATTTTGCCCTCACCAAAAAAAATCCACATGAAATATAATTTCAGCACATTTCACAGAATCATCAAGATTTCATTGACCAGACCAATTAATCAGTCAATATTTAGGCTATTTTCAGATTATCGGCTGATAACTATAAGTAAAATAATTTAATCAGCCTGGCTGATGTTTGGCTGGTATTTTTACAAAATGGTCAGGAAGAACAACAGCCCCATATTTGGCAATTTTCATATTATCGGCTGATTACTGTTTTAAGTCTGGCCAATGTTATGACAATATTTGGGCATTGTCAAATTATCAGTTAATAGCAAGTCGTAGACTGATTTAACGACCAGGCAGATTAAAATCCCTTTATTTGGCCATTCAGATTATCAGCATCAGATGACATTCATGTCCACTTAGCCAAATAACATTTAATAAATTTCCTTCTTATATCAGGTTTAAATTTACCAACAGCCTTGTAATATTGTGCGTTCTCTGTTTTTAAATATTTGAGGGATTTTTGACTAAATATTGCAAGTGTTCATGTAATTTCAACAATTTTGCACTGTTAACCATTAAGCAAAAACTACTGTTTTCAAATCACTCTCCCTTGATGATCAATTTTAGTCCAATTTCTGATTAATGTATTGAATATATACTACCGTTCAAAAGTTTAGTCAATGTTTTTGAAAGAAGTCTCTTATGCTCACCAAGGCTGTGATACTTTTTTTTAGGATTATATGAATAGAAAGTTCAAAAGAACAGCATTTATTTGAAATAGAAACCTTGTGTAACATTACTGTCCCTTCTGATCAATTCAATGCATTCTTGCTGAATAAAAGTATTCTTTTGTTTTCAAATGAAAAAAAAAAAAAAAAACTTGAACGGTAGTGTAATAATGTGTAGAATCTACAAAGAAAGATTTCTTCATACACAACTGGCATGGTCATGGATTGAGGAATTGTGGGAGAGAATCTGAGAAGAGGAAGAGGAGGAAGCGTTCTGTAAGAATGTGATTATGTGCTCTCTGTTTGTCCCCTGAGACTCTCAAAATCAGAGCGCTGAGAATGCAAACAGCAAAGAGATGAAGCGATACGGGTAAGAAAGACTGAAATAGAAAAAGACGGTGAGTGAAAGAGCAGGAAAGAGCTCTTCTTTAAGTAGGCTATGGCTGTTTGAACCCAAAAAAGATCCAAGCATGAGAGAGAGAGAAAGCAAAGGAGAAGAAAAGAGAAAGTTAGTGAGTGACTGTTACTTTGGCCGAGAGTCACACTGCGACAGACACCAAACAAAGACAGCTTAAAAACAGAACAACAGCGACAGGAAGGACAGACAGGAAAGGAAGAGGATGCGGAAGAGGGTGAAAAGTGTGAGGGACCTTTTTTTTCCCTTTTCAAAGTTTGTTTTTTAAGCCTGTCCAAGGGATAACGCTGCGTGTGTGGAGTAGGCATGTGTGTGTGTGTGTGTGTGTGTGTGCGTGAGAGAGAGTACCTGTACGTGCGGGTCCTCTGATTAACGGATGCAGTTCTAGCCGGGCTCTGCAGGGGTGGTGCGGTGTTGCGTGTTGGACTCGGCACATAGTCGTTAGGGACGACGGGTGGACGCACAGGCTCGAGCGTCCGGTAAGGGGAGTGCCGCCTGCCGAGGGGGGCGGGGTTAAAATATTTTAATATCCTCTAAGGGGTGGAGTCAAACATCATTGATGACAGACCCCAATAATTACATACTGGGAGATATTGTATCACATCTTGTAGAGTAAAAATCCATTTAGAATATCACAACAGTAGCGTAAAGCCAACCTCATGAGTCGTGTCTAATTTATAGTTATTTGTAGAGCTCAGGAGTAATTAGGATGGGCAGCATGACCAAAATAGATCATGGTATGAGTAATTTTATTTCTGAACCTACAAATAATATGAATATTTTAATGGAATATATGACTAAAGTTATTTTTGCTTGAATTTCAACTAAAAAAAGAAAAAAAGTTTAAATAAATAGTCAGCTGACAATGCCTATAGACAATTTAGTGAATTAAACACTTTACAAATGAAAGATTCTTTATTAGAAGTAGACTGAAAATTGGTTTGACCAATACTTTTTACACTTTTCGGTTATTAAAATGTTTAGACAGTCTCCTTGCTGTTTTTTCACGACACATTCATAATCACTACATTTGCCGGTGCACTATGGCAAGCTTTATGTGTGCACTTGAGTAATTAAAGGCTTATTATTATTATTATTTATATGGCTTATTAATATACATGTGCGATTAGTCAACTAATCACTTAAATGAACGATTACTAGTCGACTAGAAAAATCTTTAGTCGAGGACAGCCCTAGTACTTTGATGGTCGAAAACATCGAAATGAAGACATTTTAGGTACGTAACCGAAAAAATCCAATACATCCATAGCATTTTTTTTTAACACAAACCCTTTAAAGTCCCCGTGAACTGGAAGTTGCAAATGACTTTTCTCCAGTGTTGTGACGTATTTCCAAGTGAAACGGAATATTGAATATTGGCAGGGTTTTACTTTAGTGCTCCTCCTCTCCATCTCTCGCTCATAGCAGACTAACGGTTGGAGGGGAGTGGTTTAAGCGTTTTCAACCCAAGCCGTCAAACTGACGTCATCAGAGAAGGAACGCCATTCCAGACCGGAAGTAACTTTTCAGATTTTGATTAAAAATTACCACGACAAACTATTTTTTTCTGTGTATTAACTTGCACAGATTAATTGTTCACCACAAGACTAGTAATATGCACTAACAAAGTCAACAGGGTAAATTTTGATTTCATGACGACTTTAACAATGGGTTCTTCCTCATCTTGTTTTGAATACGTCCTACTCTGCATGTTCACAATAATGCATGTTTCTTAACAGTTTCTTCCACGGTATGGGGAAACTCTATCAGTGATACATTTATACTGTTGCATAGTATATATATCGTCATACTGCCCATCCCTAGCAGGATACTTATTATGTGACGGGTAGATATTTAAAGGAGCCTGTTGTGATGTATTACAGAAGGCTGTCTGAATTGCTTGTGGTTGGCCGTTGTGTTGCCATGGTGACAGTGAGGGGTTAGGGGCTGTGGACATGGGCATGAGCGGGAAGAACACAGTTGAGGTTTAACAGTAACAAACATCAGCTGTAAAAACTCAATGACATGAAATAATAATAACACATCACAAACACAACATGACATTTTGTTCTCCACAGTGACCTGCAGTGGCAGAAAAAGGCACAAAGACTGAAACACACAGATCCAGAACGCATTAGTGTTTCAGTCCCTGAACAGAGAACAAGCCAAAACGGTTAACTACAACACACACAGTCGTAGATGTGTGTGAGCCTGGCTGTCAGGAATAGAGATTAGATAAGAGATGGAGAGAAAGCAAATTTCCTTTTCAAACACCATATCAACACGTGCACAATAGAATCTCATAATTTAAAGGGGTCATATAATATACATTATATCATATTATTTTGCTCCTAAATATCCTCTTATAATGCAAGTCATTTACACTGAAATACGATGCAAAAACAATTCAGACTGAAATGCTCAGAGACCTTTTTAAAGATGCACCCAGTAATTTTACTCAGATTGTTTCAATGACTTTCAATGTCAACTTCTGTGTCAGCACGGATGCAGAATTACGCACAAGCAAATATTCTCAGTTATGCGTGCTATTCACAAATAAATTATTCTGTGAGAGAAAGGGGAGTTACCAAGATAAAGAAAAAAGCATTTCAAACTGGTACAATTAGGTGACCCACCACTTGTAAAATAAAAACAGTTTTATTAAGCCACTGATAGGGCTATTCAATTTTTAACTTTTTAACTTTATTAACTTTGTGTGTAAAACTTTTTAATGAGGAAAAAAATGACTGAGTGGCACCTTTAATATAACAGCCCAAGATATGTAGGAACTTCCCACATTTTACTCTTATTATTAGTTCTACAGGTGTTTAGGTATAATAGTGGCTATTGTACTTATATTACCTTACCACACAGCCATCACTGACATCTAAATGTTCAGTATTGATAGATAAATTGTTGCTGGAATCATACTGCATCGCGCCTGGTTAGGACACTGTGTTAGTTTTAACAAATGATCTTTGTGGACTGGAGCATAAGTTTGGAGTTCTGAAAGTTTCAGACTGTTTTCATAGTACAATGAGCTCTTTTAATCTAGGAAAGATCAAGGAAAATTTGATTCCCGTTTAAGGACTGCCTCTGTTCTTTCTGTAAAAATCAAGCCCACCCAAAAGTCTTTTACAGAAAACAGTTTGACAAACAGAAGCTCCTTATATTAATGAACCACAGCGAGTTTCACCTCCAGTCCAGAAGATTTCTGTTCTCCCAATCAATAAAACTACATCTGCAGAGAACTATGAAATTTAAGTCTGGGTAAATATCTCATAAATACAATACAATTTATTACTTAAATTTTATACGCGTCATAAAGAGAGTCAAAGAAAAAAGCAGGTCCTCTATCTAACTTACCCTAGTGTTCCTTTGCCTGGGCCAGGAGGGCTGGGTGGTTTCTGAGTCGGGGCAGCTGTGCGTGGAGTTGTACCTGCTTTCATATTCTGGGCGTTGACCTGTGGGGCAAGTGTCAAATATCATTAATCTGAGTGGGAACAAATATATAGACATGGACATTATACCACATACACAAAACACACATAAACCAAAACCCGACTGAACCCTTACCTTAAACCTTAGTAACCACTACATTCAGAAATGAAGGCATTAAGAGAGGTGAGGAGAAAAAAAATGCAAACCGTTAGTGTGAAGAGTAAAGAAAAACTCACACACATGCGAACACACACAGAGCAGCTAGTTAAAGGGTTAGTTCACCCAAAAATAAAATTTCTGTCATTAATTACTCACCCTCATATCATTCCACACCCACAAGACCTCAACACAAATTAAGATATTTTTGATGAAATCTGAGAGGTTTCTGATCCCCAAGAGAAAGCAACATAATTACCACATTCAAGGTCCAGAAAAGTAGTAAAGGATTTGTTAAAATAGTCCACGTGACTACAGTGGTTCAATCTTAATGTTATGAAGCGACGAGAATAATTTTTGTGCGCAAAAACAAAACAAAAATAACGACTTTATTCAACAATTTCTTCTCTTCCCTGTCAGTGTCCTACGCCATTGACGTAGTAAACACAGTGCAGCGCTTCTGGGTTTTATGTCAGAATGCCGGCTCAGTACTGGCTGACGCTGTTCACGTGATCAGCACAACACATGCGTGTGATGCTGACACAGGAGCCAGCCAATAATGAGTCAGCGTTCTGAAGTAGAACCCAAAAGCGCTGCACTGTGTTTACAATGTAAACAGCGTAGGAGACTGACAGGGAAGAGAAGAAATTGTTGAATAAAGTCATTATTTTTGTTTTGTTTTTGCGATACGATGTCTTTACTACTTTTCTGGACCTTGCTTTCACTTGGGGATTAGAAACCTCTCGGATTTCATCAAAAATATCTTAATTTGTGTTCCGAAGCTGAACGAAGGTCTTACAGGTTTGGAACGACATGAGGGGGAGTAATTAATGACAGAAATTTCATTTTTGGGTGAACTAACCCTTTAAGCACCACAGAGAGAAAATACATTCATATTAATAAGGATGCACAATATGCTAATATTACCATGTTTAAAAGGTATTTTTGTTTATGTTGTGCAGGCTGATATAGCAGTTGATTTGAAAGTATACTGCCACCTAACAGCATGAAGATGTAGAATCAAGCTTTTCGCAGTCAGCCATGAATAATTTATACCACAAGTCAAAGTATTCAATAACAGGGGGATGTAAAAGAAAACAACTTTTATCTCATATGAACTTAGACATTTTCACATTTTACAAACGCATTTTTCAAAAGCAATAACAATTGCTTTAAATGTAAAATATAAAATTATACCTTGAAAATTACAGCTCTGAATTTGCCTCTATATGAAGCAGGACTTATTTATTTCAACTCCTTTTATGTACCCCAAAATTTCTATATCATATTTCTATACCCACCACCTCAAATAAAATATTCAGTTTTAATTATATTCACTTTAATACTAATTCCACCCTAGTCAGCGCTCTTACAAATGCAAACATACAGAGACTGGCTTCATCCCTACCTTTACGCCGTGGCCTACGTCATCCAGCAGACTGTAGTCAATGGGTTTGCGGATGTAGCGTACAGGCCTCTCGGGATTGGCTGGTGCGATGATCTTGTGCGTGCGGGAAGTGTTCTTATTGGTAGTGAGGATGCCAATCTCTCGCCTGGCCACCTTTTCTTTATGGATGTCCACCGTCTGTGGAGGAATGTTGTAGTGTGATTTAATGTATACAGCAATGTACATAGAAACACAACAAATTACAGGTTTGTGAATGAAATCAAAATCATGTTTAAATCAAAAAGAGCATCAAAATAAAACATGAATGACAAGCAGTCTGTAGAAGAGATTTCCAAAGTCAACTGACCTTAAAATATAAAATCTAATTTGATTAATATAAAAGTACTGCTATGTGCCAAAGTTTAAGGCTTTTTGATTTGAATAAACCTGTTACTTTACGTATGAGCAAGAGTTATGCTTGCCTTAGAAAATGAACTAAATGTAGAAACAAAACTGCAATACACAACCCTGCTCATCTCACCAAATGCAATGTACCCACAATACTAGATGTTTCTATAGCAGTAGGAATTACCTGTGAGATGTGGTTGATGGACGACTCCATGCGGCGTAGCTGGGACGCCTGTATATCCAGCATCTGGAGCACATTGTTGGCAAGAGTGTTGATCAGATAGGCTACACTGGCCAAAGACTGAGTAGTGTAGCTTTTGGTTTCTTCTAGAGCTCTGTGCTTATCTGGAGACTAGATGGAGAGAAAAGAAGGAGAGAGAGAGTTAATCTGAGCACAGAAGGATGGATAGAGGTGAAAGAGAACATGATATTGCCACATGGCCTAATTTCTACTCCCTCATTTTCACTCCCCTTTAGGGGTGTGCAATATGTTTTCGCTCCCCATTTTTCTATGGAATTTGATAATATCGTATCTGTTGTTTTAACAATGTTTGAGCAGACAAAAAAAATGCTTTGCGAGTGCATGTTTTCACTTTGTGATGTAACCTATTAGAATGCCCCCAAAATTCAAAATATGGCCATTAGGGATGTGCATGAGAACTCGGACGTGACAGCGACAATCGATCATGAAAACGATGATCACAGTGACTATATTTCTTTTTCTGATTGGTTATTGCGGCATTTTGGGTGGTACCTGAGGTCTGATTGGTTAGCGTTAGGACAGCATGCCATCCAGACTGGTGAAATTAAGTGAAACTATGGATTTGAAAGCATCCAGTGATGCCCGGAATCACTTTGATCATGAAAATACATTTAAGTGCAAGATGGGCAGTGCCAATCTGCCATATATACAACTTTATGATGAGAACACTATTGTGATAGAATGTTGTAAGTTCTTTGTGCTTTAGTTGCCCGTATTTTAGTTGTTGTTGTTACGGGAAGAGCGCATTCACAACGGGAGGTACACATTCAGACGAGCGCGGTCAAGTTCACATGTGCATTTGTGTCCTTTAGTGCAGATTTAATTTAATTTTAGCTTGTATATATCTGATTAATCTTAAATCTCAAATACATACATCTTAATCTTAAATACATAAGATGCATTTGATTGAGTTTATTAACCAGCTAGAAAAGTGCTTCAGTTTAGCAGTGTTCATTCACTTTTCAGAGTCAGCTCAAACGGCAATGCCACACATTATTGACTATAATTGGGTTATTAGAAACAGTCATATTCCTTTTTGATGTTTCTTTTTCAAAAACATTAATGATATTATTAATAATCCAGCAGTGTTATTTTTTCTTGTCATTATTTTTCAACAGTATGCCAATGTTTTAATTAGTTTCTCGCCATGGCTTTGAAAATGTGCAGGGATGTCTGGAATCACTTGATAAAGTACACACAGTTAAGTGCAAGATGTGCAGCGCCAATCTACCATATACATAACTTTATAATGAGGACACTATTGTATTAGAATTTTGTGTAATCTTTGTGCTTTAGTTGCTAGTGTTAAAGCACGTTGAAGAGCGCATCTTCAAGTTCACTTGCATTTGTTGTGCAGATAAAAGTTGAAATTTTACGTTTATGTTGTGCATCTAGGATATCTGATTAATCTTATATAGGATGTGTCTAAATGGACTGTAGTTTACTGGTGTTCATTCACTCTTCATGACGCAGGTGCACTTAGGGGGAGTCCAAATCCACTTTTGCTAGTTTAACAATGGAAAAAAAGGGTCTCTTAATGAGTCATGGGTGTGTTTTGGTCGTAACATACAATAAACCAGTCAGAATGTCATCTCCCATTTCCTTCAAAAGCCAGGTGCGCTTGCACCATGGTGGATTCGCTATTTACATGGCAGAATATAGACACCCTCAACCTAACGAGACAGCTTAAATACATGTGTGTATTGCTACGATTGGTCAAATAATTAGCCAATTTCATTCATCATTACTGCATATAGGTAATTCTGATACATGCAATGACTATCCATTATGAAATGTAGGCATTTTTATCTTTATGTACTCAATAATAATCTTTTACATTGTAATCCTTTAATTTTTAATATCTGGCATGTTTGTGTGCTGCTGCGCATCCCTGAGTGTGTAACAAGCAGAGTGTATGTGCATTGTGCACCAGCCTATAGGCGCATATTACTAACGCGCTCTTTAAATAACAAAAAATACTCCGTCAATGGAGTCATTTTCAGTTGCCTCAAAATAGCAACACGCCAACAATGTGCCTGAACAAACCTCATTGTCAGACCAGCACACCCATGGGTGAACAGATGAGTGCAAGCGCATTTGCTATTTGGGCACTGGACATGGAAATGATAACTGCGTCGGGCTGAAACTAGCAAAAAACACTTGCGTCGTGCCTGGTGTTGCATTGCGCCGGGTGTATGATAGGGCCCATAGTTTCATATTTTAAATATCACTTAACTTTTTTATTATTTCATATTTCATACATAAAAACATTAATATTTATTTATCATACATCTAATTAGGTTCGAAATACACATTTAAAAAGGTAAAAATGCCCATGGAAATCAATTTAGGGAAAAAATGGAAAATTTCATTTCTGTCAATGCGGTGACCTAACCACCGCACAGAATATGAAGAATATGAAAATCTTTGGGTCCAATCACGGTATCAGCACAGAAACACGCAATCAACAAAATCCAATAATCCAATAAATCAATATCGCACAACCCTACTCCCCTTCATGATTAATTTCCCATATACGAAAAAACTAAACAGACACTGCAGCAACCAATCAGAGCAAAGCTTGAAAAAAACGTCACGGATCACTGCCTCATTGGCTGCCCACAGCCATCATTCATTCCCTTCCAGCGTAACCATGGTGATGCTGTCAAATATATGGGAAGGCCCACTGATGAACGGTACGGTGAGTGAGGATAGTGGGGGAGGAGGGTAGTGTGTGAGAAACACGCCTGACAGCAAAAATGCCAAAGCAAATTCATGTAATCACTTCAAAACCAACTAACATGGTAATTCACCAAAATACCAAGCTGGCTTAGTTAAACTCCTCTGCATGAGCAGACTAGAAGTAGCCATTTCAAGAATAGTTCACCCCATTTGTATTATTTTCCGTCTTCTATAAAACACAAAAGGAGATGTTAAGCAGAATGTCTGAGCAGCTCTTTTCTATACAACAACTGACGATGGTGGTTTATATACTGCCAGTGCCAAGCTTCAAAAAGGCATCATAAATGTATTCTACATGAATTGTGCACTTCTTCGGAAGCCATACGACAGCTTTATTACAATGTCGCTTTGGCGTCAATAATAATGACATATCTGGCATAAAAAGGTACATTATTTTTAACTGAACACAAATGAAAGATTCCTGAGATCCAGCTCAGATTTTCAGGGAATAATGATTTAAATTTTGGTTTGTTCTTCACACTTCCGAAAAACTGTGCATGAATTGTGTGGACTACTTTTATCTTGCTTTTATGTTCTCCGTTTTCATTGTATGGACATTTGTCCATTTGATGTTGCATTGAAGAAAGACAATCATAGAGTCTGAATGACATGATAATGAGGAGATAAACTATGGGAGAACAGTCATTGCAGTCAGCTCGAGATGAAAACCTTCTTTGGTCATCAACGCTTTGAGGAAAACATCAGACCTCCGTTTTGTTCAATAAAACCAGAAAATCCAGAGAACTCACTGACTTTACTATCAGATTCAAAAAAGTTCTTCTATGACACCTTTACAAATAATGCAACAATTATCCATTAATCTGGCTTTCCCAAAGCAAACAACAAACATGATTATTATTTGTGGCAAAAAACAAAACAAAACAAAAAACATCATGACAAGAATAAGAACCTCTCTGAATCCACTAACATATCTGTATGCAATATGTATGAATTGAGGTTGTGGGAAATATTGGGTTACATACTAAACTAAAACCAGACTGCAGACCACATGCAAGCGAGACTCATATCAACCCGAGCTACACACTGCTATGGAAAGAAATCTAAGCTCGGTCACATGAAGCTATTTATGGTATTTCTGAACCTGCTACGACAAAGCTATGAAGTGAGAGAAACAATGATTTATCACAACCAACAGAATTTCTTTACAAAATGCATTCAGACCCAGAGAGCATCACTGTGTGCTCTGCACGACTCCTATGGGCCTGAATCAGGTACAATATGAACTGAGATCCCCCTGGGTCAAATCACAAAGCAAAAAATCTTCCCAACTATCAGCTCTCACTCTTAAACACTAACCCTATGGTTTTGCGCATTAACAGGCCAGCAAACGCTAGTCTCAGGTATGCAATATTTATCAGGAACGCATCACGACTCAAAAGTACCGAAATCAGCATCCTCAAAAGAACAAACTCATATCCAGTGACATCCAGTCACTGATCTGCCGGGGTCCATGTGACATGCACTGTATTTTTGGAGCAATAAATGTCAGAGTTTGATTTCTGATGCTCTCTAAACAGAGAAGTGCAGATCCTTACACACCCACTTCTGTGGATCCCCCAGGAATGCTGAAAATAACATGAATTTAGTCATTCATTTTCGTTCCAGAAGCACTTCACAGTTTCCAGAGTGAATCATCAAACATGCTAGCTGCTAAAACTGTATTTGCCATAGTTCTTGCAGAGTAGCTATAGTTTATGGTATTTGTTTAAGATTATAGTAAGCACTGCATTACCATGGTTAGACCAACATGACCAAGAAATAATTCGTCGTCAAACAGTAGCCTAAACAGATTTAAAAACTTACAGAATTGAAGTAGATACCACAGTCAATTGGACCCTAGTAAATTTTTTCGATTTCGAAAATTCCAATGCTTAAACGCGATAGTACTAAAACACTAAAACGGAAAACTAGTACTCATCACATACACATACCCTACCTTTAGACCACAAACTAACCTAAACAACACCCTAATAATAAAAAACGAGTAAAAACTCTTAATATTAATAGATAACCACACTATTAGTCCATTTATAGGATAAAAACACTGCCCATAAGCCCTCGGCATTTAGCAGCCGAGCTAACTTCAAAAACACTGCGCTGCTTTAATTAAGGTTTTCACAAACACTGGCTCATGAATACACCACTTTAAATCATACCAGTCTGTTTTAATTAAGCATATAAACGCGATAAACTGATAGTAAATGTAAAAAGAGAGGAAACAATGTGATAAATTTGGGGTTTACACATTGGTTTCGCTTCGGCTAGCACGTTAGCTTACTAGCTCAGCGTTTGAGGCCCCATTTCTGTACAAAAACACTAAAACGGACAATAAAACGCATATAAAGTGTGTTAAGTGTTGATAGTGTGTATTGTAAACCATTATGAATTACAAAGCAGTAATAATATGTGGTGATTTCAGTCTGCTCGACTGCATTGTCACTCGACAACACAAGCAGTCGGATCATTCATCTCTCGTGTCATTTCTCTGCCTGTATCTGGCCGTGTTTTTGAATATTTTTCAGGGTTTTGTAATGTCACCTGTATGTAGTTGCTCTCGCAGTACTCGGCGACTCTCTCTAGGTTGGCGTAGCTGTCCAGCAGAGCTCCTCGACCAGCAGGAATCTCCTCTTCCAACAGCATCTGCAGCTCCGCCATCTTCACATCTTACTGATGCATGCAGGAGGAAAACACCACCATCACACTCCCTCTCCCTCAATGATACATGCAGGAGGAAAACACCATCACATTACCCCTCTCTCTCTTTCACATTCACACATTCTCTTTCCTCCTCCCCTATATGTTTCTTTCTGTTCGTCACTCTTTTCTGTCTTTTTGTTGTATTCTTATGATGCTCTATACATGAGAATGGTTTTCATCATTTGGGACAGATAGATTTCTTTTTTCATTTTTATTAGAATTTAAAGATTTCAGTTAAAAGATTGGATTTAAACATTGTTCATAGTTTATGGAATGTTGTTGTCTGTGGCATTTTGAAGGAATGAAGCTATGAAGCTCTAAAAATAATGGCATATAGTTTTAATAACCTGGATCTTTTCTAAATGACATTGCATTGATCTTATCAATTTCTGAACCACACAATGTGGAGCACACACTATTGTCCATGTATAATTCACATTTCCCAGAAGAGGCCGTCAGAGATGTGAGATATGAGTCCTTCAGTTCCTCTTGCTGACTGTGATCCAGGTGTCATCTTTGGGTGTGGTCACCAGCTCATACCTGGCCTCAACCACCTGCCCCTCCACCCTGTGCAGTCTCAACCTGCGCACCAGAGTGCTGAGCAGCACTGCGGCCACAGTATATGCAAATCTAAAGAGAGGAAGAGAAGAGACAGGGAGAGTAGATTTGTGAACTATGTGACATTTGAATGTTTCCTAAAGGAATAGTTCACCCAATGATGAAAAGCTGGCATCATTTACTCACCCTTGTGTTGATTAAAACCTATATAATTTTTTTTTTTCCTTTGACAGAACAATGAAAAAGATATTTAGCAGAGTGGGGCCGGGGACCACTAGGGGGCCGCAAGATAGCATAAATCGTTTTAAAATAAGACAAAACCAGCTTTAAAATAAGCTAATGTAAAACAGCTAATAATCATGATATAAACTGATATTATACTTCTTATTTTAATTAATTATCTCAAAAAAATTTTATTTAAAGTGCCCCATTATGCTTTTTTGGATATTACCTTTCATGTACATAGTGTGCGTAAAAAAAGTTCTTGATAAATGGAGTTATTGTCTCCCAAAAGAAAGAACCAATTCTGAACTGCCTGAAACGAATCATCAGTAATTCCAGTCTTTAAAGCCTTTAAAGTATTAAACTTCTTTTGGAACGACCTTTAAACGGATGCGTGGTGTGATTCTCCTTGTGACCGCTCGAGTCCCTATTACAGTCAGGATGTAAAATCAGTTATTTTACGCATTTAAATGTAATTTTAATTTGTAAATTGTATTGTACTTTACCAAATAACACAAAATTGGTGCCTATTTGGTAGTACAAATGCACAGCACATGCATTTATTTTACCTTAAATTACAGATATTTTACATTAAATTACAAATAAAAAATTACATATCAACGTGTGCCTTATATTGTGATCTCACATAGCAGTAGGCTACATTTTTGCATACATTTGAGACGTTTTTAAATGTGACGCATATAATGAATACATAAATGCACAGATCAATTCATTATTTTAATAAATTGACACTAGTTTGTGCAAATAAAACATGAAAACAAACAAATTTGTCATAACAGGCTAACAGCCTTTGAATATTGTCTCCACTGTCCAAATGAACTATGGACAATGGAGTCATAAAGGTTGAGAAACACTGGACAATAGGACTCGGTATGGACTACTTTTATGGGGGGCTTGTTTGTCATTTTGGAGCTTGACAGACCCAGTTCCCATTCACTTTTATTATATGAAATATAGCAGCCTGAACATTCAACAAGCCAAATATCTTCTTTTGTGTTCCACAGAAAAAAAAGAAAGTCATACAGGCTTGGAAGGACACAAGGGTGAGTAAAAAATCTTTGATTTTTTGGTGATCTCCTTCATAGCCATAATATTTGTGTTTCTTTGTACCTTAGTTCAGGGCAGGCCTGATTCCCTGAAAACCCAAGCAGCGAGAAGCTCTTCATTACTGACTCATCTGCAAATCTGTCAGGATTAAACCTGTCAAGGAAGTCAAACTGATAAGAATACCAGCAAACCATGAACCTTACACAGCCTTATACCGGATGAAAATACACAAACACCCCTACCTGTATGGAAGTGACCAAGTATCTGCATCTTGAAGGACGACACCCAGAGCATAGATAACCAATGTCTACAAACATCACAGAATTTTGCCAAAACATTTAGTAAATGAATATGCAAGGGGCAGTGGGTGTGTAGAAGTTTGTGAATGACTGGCACTTAAAGGGACAGTTCACCCAAAAATGAACATTCTGTCATCATTTACTCACCCTCAAGTTGTTCCAAACATGTATGAATTTATTTCTTCTGCTGAACACAAAAAAAGATACTGAACAATTGATGGGCCGCATTGACTTCCATAGTATTATTTTTCCATACTATGGAAGTCAATGGGGTCCATCAACTGTTTGGTTACCCATATTCTTCAAATGTCTTCTTTTGTGTTCAGCAGAAGAAAGAAATTCATTCAGGTTTGGAACAACTTGAGGGTGAGTAAATGATGACAGAATTTTCATTTTTGGGTGAACGGTCCCTTTAAATCCTGAAGATTTTGGGCCTGGTAATGAGAAAGGCCGGTTCTTACTTCTTTGGGAATGACGTGTTGGTCCACCTTCCCCTCCACCTCCTGTAATCTGGCAGCCATGGGTGTCAGTTTGGCTGTGCGGACGGTTTCATTCAGCACCTGCTGGCAGTATCTGGGGGGGGGGAAGACGTGAACAAGAATGATGATTTCCATGTTATATGTTTCTAATACAATCAATATCTATGTTGAATAAATTTGGATCTTTTGGCTATAAAATTAACCTTTAAAAGATCAAGAGTTACCCTGTTAAAGGGATAGGAAGATATTTGGAAGAATGTTTGTAACCAAGCAGATCTCGCCCCCCATTGACTACCATAGTAGGAAAAAAAAAAATACTATGTCAAACAATGGGGGGCGAGATCTGCTTGGTTACAAACATTCTTCCAAATATCTTCCTTTATGTACAGCAGAACAAAGAAATTTATACAGGTTTGGAACAACTTGAGGGGGAGTAAATGACAGAATATTTGGGTGAACTATCCCTTTAATGCGCTGGCTCTGCATCTTTAAAAATCTTATGTTCCATTTAAACTGAGTAGCTCTGGGATTAGTCTTTTGGGATTAATGTTACAATACTTTGCCATCTCTTTTTTGTTTTATTTTTGGCAATTTTTCCCCTAAATCTAAAACTAAACTAAACTAATTAAACTAAATCTGACTTGTTGGCACAATCTTTCCTTTTAGCAAAAATTAGCATCGTGAAAACTAATATCTTACCTAAATTTTTTTTTTTTTTTTTTTTTTTTTCAATGCATTCTCTTGTTTTTGCCAAATAGTTACTCCTTTTCTGTGGAATGGTAAAATGCCCAGAATACAGAAAGTATTACTTCAAAACTGTAAACTGTCATTACCTAATTTAAAGTCATATTTCTGTTCAGCTAATATTCATTAGATAACATTTTGCAGTTATGCTAAACTGTCCTCTGAATTTGAGCTGCCAATGTCCCACCTGTTCCATCATTTTCAGGCCAGTCACTGTTCTGTTTCTTCACAAGTTCTAAATTATCCTTGTTTACAACTAAGCAGGTGCCCACTGACTGACTCTCTTTATATATACACACACATATATATACAGTACACACACACATACACACACACACACACGTGTATATATATATATATATATATATATATATATATATATATATATATATATATATATATATATATATACATATACACACACACACAAATTTATTTCTTCTCTCTCTGAGGTAAAAAAAAAAAAAAGCGGAATGTTTCAATTGTTGTGTCTTTTACTTTTCACTTAAAAAATTTTTTGAAAAAAAAAGAATGATGATGATTTCTAGTTTACTGTGCAAGGTGTTTTATTGAAATCACAAAATTGCCACACATATACCCATTGGTGGTATATGTAGAGAGAAAAAGAAAAAAAAAAAAATGATAAACCCCATCTCTTTTGTCCAAAACAGCTCTTTTTTGTCCACTAATATGAAAACTTTTAGGCCTGGTTTCACAGACAGGGCTTAGATTAAGCCAGGATTAGGTATTAGTTCAATTGTGACATTTAAGTAGCTTTTATAAACGTGCCTTAGAAAACATTACTGGTGTGCATCTTGAGACAAAACAATGGCACTGACATAATTTAGGATATGTCAGTGCAAGTTGCTTTTAGTTAAAACAGTTCAAAACATTTGCATTTTAGTCTGGGACTATCTTAAGCCTTGTCTGTGAAACCGGGGGTTAGTGAGATTAAGATTAATCACTTACAGTCATCATGATTTAGCATCTGCTGAATGAATAAATGTAAATAATATTAGCAGAATAATGTCAGAAGCCATTACTGGGACTCACCTAAGCTGTGGAATCTTCTCTAAGGAAACAGGCTCCTCTCCGAGCACTTCAACAAGTTCATGATAGAGCCGATCTTGCACTGCTTCTGAGACTGATAGGAAGTGAACTGCCCAGATGCACACTGGGAAATGATACAGAAGAGAACCGGCATGAAATACAGCTGAGAATAACTGAAATGCAAACATGAAAGTGAAACAGAAGAGCTACACTGGGTTATTATCGTTAAGTAAAACTAAAACTTTTTTGTTAACTGAAATAAACTTGAAATTATATAAAATATAAGATGAAAAACCTAAACAAAAACAAATTAAAATAAGTTTTAGGATGAAGCACTAAAATTACTAACATGGAAATGAACTAAAGATGAATTAAACCTAAATAGTAATTTAAAAAAAAAAAAGAAAGAAAAATGACAAAAGCATAGCAAAATGTTTAAAAATTAAAATAAAATTAAACTGAAAATATAAAAATTAAAGCTGATTCAAAATATAAATAAATTAAATAGTATATAAATAATACTACAATAACTACAGAAATTGAAACTCACAGTTAGCAGTGATGACACAGCCAGCTAGAGTAAAAACCATACCATCTTCCATCACCTGAACACAGCAAAACACATGTAATAATTGCATGTTTAAAATGTATGCATAAATATGTAAATATTTATTAGTCAGTATCTCGAATTAAAAATGTGTTGAGATGTCACCTGCCGCTCAGTCAGATTGGCCTGTAGTAAATAGTTAACGAAAGATGATTGACTAGATCCTTGCCCAGCTCTCTGCTTTGCCACAGACTTCAGCACTGACTCCATCTCAGCCAGAGCTGAAAATAACAAAACCCACATGATCAACTGACATTGAACTATCAAAAATAAAGTCAGAACTTTCAAAAAGCTGCCTTCTTACCACTCTCATAATGGGCCTTTCTGCTGGAACTCTTCTCCAGGGATCCATCCAAATAACCTTTACCGATCTCTGACCAGATCTATTCAAATTGTATACATTTACATGTAAAATATCACATTTCTATCTGTTTAAAATATAATTTTGATACGCATGGCACTAAATGTAACTACTGATGAACGCTCACCGCTTCATGGTTCTTACGAAACCGAATGACCTCAGCATCATCCCGAAAGCGACTCCCCATGGCAAGCTGAGTGACAGCCTTCATAGCCAATCCAAGCAGATGAGCACAAAGTGGCGTGTGCTGTGATTTAGGATAAGATGCCCACTTATCAACCAGCTCCTCCACCAGCTGAAAAAAGAGAGGAATAACATGTCCATAAACAAAAAATAGGGCACTTTCTTATATATCTTTATTTTTAGTATTGTTCATTATATGAAAAAAAAAAAATCAGTTTAATATCAGAAATAATTAAAGAACCTTAGTGTAAGGCAAATATCATTGGGTCAGATTAATGCAATAAAGAGAACGTTGTTGCTGTTGGTCCTAATAGTGAAAAAATGTGATATATAAACTCCTCCACAGACCTGAAGCAACAGAGGGAAGTTGTTTTCCAGGGTTTTATTGATAGCTCCCTCATATACTTTTTTTCGTATCATCGACTCAGTCACTCCCACTCCTGAACCTGACTGGTAACCAAGCAACGACTTGAGCATTGTCTCAAAGGAATCCGCTGAGGAAAGGGTACAAACATATCTGTTAGATAAAGCATGCATAATAATTTGCATAAAAATGACTTGTATTTTTTTTCCGTCAAGTATGAAAAGGGAATGCCACAACATTTGGTATGGCAATAAATGCTACTTTATACACTACTGTTCAAAAGTTTGGGGTCAGAAAGTTTTTTTTTAAAGAAATTAATCATTTTATTCAGCAAGAATTTATTAAACTGATATAAATGACAGTAAAGAAGACATTTCTAATGTTACAAAAGATTTCAATTTCTCTTTCTCACATATTCTAAGAATCCTGAAAAACGACTGTCAGTTTCCTCATAAATATTAAGCAGCACAAATGTTTTCAGCATTGATAATAATATGAAATGTTTCTTGAGCAGCAAATCAGCATATTAGAATGATTTCTGAAGGATCATGTGACACTGAAGACTGGAGTATTGATGCTGATAATTAAGTTTTGCCATCACAGGAATAAATTACATTTTAATAAATATTAAAATAGAAAACAGTTCTTTAAAAATTGAAATAATATTTTCACAATATTACTGTTTTACTATACTTTTGATCAAATAAATGCAGCCTTAGTGAGCATAAGACACTTCTTTCAAAAACATTAAAAAAAAACTTTTAAAACAGTAGTGTATATTATGAATCAAGCAAGTAGTATATAAATCATATATCATTTTATGATCAAATATGTGAATTTCATTCAATTCTGAGATTTATTTATATATTTAAAACTTTTTTTTTATAAAAGACTACTCACTGGTCCAGTTGGGGTTGATGTGTTGTCTCAGTTGGTCCACAGCGCCCAGGCTGACCACTGGTCTCCCACCGAACCAAAAAGATGCCACAGACCCAAACTCATCATGAAGACCCACCAGGAACTCGTGCAGGCTTCCTCTGTTCACTATGTCTTGCAGATTCCCATCTCTGGAAAAGTGAAGACAGATGTTTGTTTCAAAAACTGACTAGAGACTGAAAGGAAAGAGTGTCTTAATGTACTTACTTCTCCTCTGTGGGGTTTAGTCCAGGTACACCAGAAGCTCGTCTAGATGACTGGCATTAAAACAAGAACACGTCGGGTTAAACATACATATTGTAATGTAAAAATCCTTTGACAGCAAATTATGGCAGTTTTAAAGGCAGACTTTTTTTCCGAAACATAGAAAGGCATATTATTCTCTCAAAAATAAGTAAATTTAAGAGTAAGTTAATCCAATGACGACCTTCTGAAGGCAGTAGGTCAGAATTGAAACCAAACATATTTAATAGCGATTCAAACATATATTTCATATAAAACAGAACTACACAACAGTTTTGCAAGACTGGTCAGATAATATAAAAAAAAAATTCACCGGATACAAATACAAGACGGCACCGATGAGGATAATGACAAATGTCACTGCAAATATAGCAAAATCCAGCATATTTGCGTTTCAGAAATGTCAACGGTTTGTCATAAATGTAATTAGTCTATTCAGTGAACTAGTAGCTAACAATCCACGTCTACAGTGACCAACTGAAACCTGCGCCCCTGTAGATCGGTACTCAACTACACATCCTGTAAATAAGGCTAAAACAATCAATCGCAGAGAGGATGAGTTGTTTTTATGGATATTTTGATTTTTTTAACCGATACATCTTCAGGTTAATATAAAACATTATTAATTAAAATTGTAAATGTGTGGCTATACTATAAAATAACTCGCTTACATTTACCTCAAGAGTTTGTTATTAATTAAAGGGGCGGAGCTAATGTTAATTAGGGTCGTTATGAGCTCTTTAAATGCGCCACACAGGAAAAAGTACATACTTAGCGAAAGTAAGCCGCAAAAATGTTAATAATTGCAGCATTAATTGCGTTTACGCTTAGTGTATGTTTGAGCAATGCTCAGGATTCACAGTTTCCCTGGCAGATGCCCCAATATCAGGCCGGTGGTTTATCATTCTCACCAGTTCTGAAGGAATTTCCCCAGCAGGAGATGTTTAATCCCCAGCAGGAGAGGACTCCGATGAGCTCCTCCTCTGGGTCTCAGCGCTGTGTGGTGGAGCAGCATGAGCGCATTGAGTGTGGAGAGCCTGACATCACTCCAGCTGAATGTGAGGACATCAGCTGCTGTTATGATGCACAGGGCTGTTATTATGCCAAGGCAGGTGAGTTCCTGCATGACACCGTGAAAATGGACGACTGTGCTTTAGTGTCAAACATTTAGATGGGACCAGATTACATAGTAGCTACTGTATAGGATATCATAGTCCAAAGTTAACTGGCATTACCATAGTACTTTATGTTTTTATGAGCATTACCATAATTGTACTACAGTAATAGTAGAGTAACCCTAGCTGGTATTTTGTAAGATAATGTTTTATAAGGCTGCATTTATTTGATAATACAATAAAAATTGTAATATTGTAATTTATTATTATTATAATTTTAGGTAAGACTTTACAATAAGGTTCATTTGTTAACATTAGATAATGTATTAACTAACATGAAGTAACCATGAGCAATACATTTATTACTGTATTTGTTAATCTTTGTTAACATTAGTTAGTCATAAAAATACAGCTGTACATACATTGTTCATGTTACTTCACAGTGCATTAACTAATGTTAACAAATACAACTCTTGATTTTAATAATGTATTAGTAAATGTTGAAATACACATTAACAGATTAATAAATGCTGTATAAGTGCAGTTCATTATTAGTTCATGTTAACTAATGAACCTTATTGTAAAGTGTCGCCTAACTTTAAAATAACCATTTCCTATTTGAATATATTTTAAAATGTAACTTTATTATTGTGATGGCTGAATTTTCAGCATCATTACTCCAGTTTTCAGTGTCACATGATCCTTCAGAAATAATTCTAATATGCTGATTTGCCGCTCAAGAAACATTTATTATTATTATCAATGTTGAAAACAAAAGTTTTTGTAGTTTTATTGGTAGTGTAAACTGTTATGCACTGCCATTCAAAAGTGTGTGGTAAGAAGAAAAAAGTACTTTTATTCAGCATTGATGCATTAAACTGATTAAAAAAAGTGATATTTATTATTTTACAAAAATGGCTGCTAAAAATTTGGCATCACATGGATAAATTGCATTTTAAAACATATTAAAATAGAAAATGGTTATTTTGAATTGTAATAATATTTCACAATATCAATGTTGTTGTTGTTGTTGTTGTTTTACTGTATTTTATATATCAAATAAATGCAGCCTTAGTGAGCATAAGCAACTTCTTTCAAAAACATTAAAAAAAATCATAATTATTCCAAACATTTGACCAGTAGTAAATAAATAGTCATTTTGTATAGTCATTCTAGTGCATATAGTGAAAATGAATTTGACAGCAATTTTAAAAGTTTGTGCAAAAATACCATATTTTGATTGAGTTGTCATCCATGGATTTTCCAGTGACTTGCTATAGGTCTGTCTGTCGTGTGCAAAATTACACTGACCTTTTTTTTTTGTGTTTGTTCCAGTTACCCTGCAGTGCACGAGGGATGGGCAGTTTGTATTGGTGGTGGCTCGAGATGCCACCCTGCCACGCATCAGTTTAGACTCCATCCACATGCTGGAAAACGACCCCAGTGGCCTTTGCGCGCCTGTCAGCAGTACTGCCACCTTTGCCATCTATCAGTTTGCTGTCAGCTCCTGTGGCACCAGAATGAAGGTGGGTGTGAACGGTGAGAGAGTCTCTGAGTATGTTATAAGTCATGGTGGAGAAAAAGCATGAAACTGTTTTAGTTCACCCTATAGTTACTGTTATCTGTCCTCCTTTATTTCCTTCAGGAAGAAAGTGGTTTTGTTATTTATGAGAACATGATGACGTCCGCGTATGAAGTGGGCATTGGACCTCGTGGATCAATTACGAGAGACAGTGCTTATGAGTGAGGGGGGGCTCATCTCATCATATGCACTCTTGGAATTCACCTTGGTGGTCTGGTTTGTGCTCAACTCTTCAGTGGAAAGGGGCCAAGTATTTCCTGTCTGTGTCTTCCAGGCTGGAGTTCCAGTGCAGGTATTCGGGAACAGCAGTTGAGGCTCTGGTGGCGGAGGTGAACACTGTTCCTCCTCCTCCCCCCGTCTCTCAGCAGGGCCCACTCAGAGTGGAGCTCAGGCTCGCCAAGGGACAGTGCATCACTAAAGGATGCTCTGATGGTAAGCAGAATCCTGAAACTACTATTTAAAGGATTAGTTCACCTTAAAATGAAAATTACCCCAAGCTTTACTCGCCCTCAAGCCATCCTAGGTGTGTATGACTATCTTCTTTCTGATGAATGGCAGTAGTAAAATATCTAGCCTCTGCCAGACCGCCGTATTCAACTTCCAAAGAAAGTGTAAAACTCTCGCAGTTCAAAATGCTTGTGCTACTTCTTACGCCGTCCATATTCAAATTATGAAAAAAGCGTGACTTTATAACTTGTTAAATATGGATATTTTTCTTACACAAACGCATCGCTTCGCTTCAGAAGGCCTTTATTAACCCCCCGGAGCCGTGTGGAGTACGTTTATGATGGATGCACTTTCTTGAGCTTCAAACTCGTTGCCCCTGTTTACTACCATTATAAAGCTCGGATGCATCAGGATATTTATTAATATATCTCCGATTGTGTTCATCAGAAAGAAGAAAGTCATATACACCTAGGATGGCTTGAGGGTGAGTAAATCATGGGGTAATTTTAATTTGAAAGTGAACTAATCCTTTAACAGCATAACCAATAAGAGGTTTTTCAAATGTTGCTTACTTTGTAAACTGGATGAGTTTCCTGATTTTATTTCAGTACATAATATAATATTTTGCCAAGTTATCCTGAAGTGCTCTTGGTCAAACAACAAGCAAGGTCCCCAAAAAAGATCTAGAAATATTAAATGATTGATTTTCTCAAGTTATAGAAACTGAAGTATAAAGACATAATACAAAAGTAGCAACAATTTCAATATACACTATCAATCAAAAGTATAGGTTTGGTAAGATTTATGTTTTTGAAAGAGGTCTCTTATGCTCATCAAGGCTGCATTCATTTGATTAAAAAATTAAAGAAACTATATTGTGAAATATTATTATAATTTAAAAACTGTTTTCTAATTTAATATATAATAAATTCAATACCAATTTATTCATTCAATACCAAACGGGTATATATCAAATTAATATCACTGTAGAGTGAGATGCAGTTAATTAATTCAGTAATCTCCTTTGTGTATTTAAGAGGATATGTACACTTCATACTACTCTGAGGCGGACTATCCTGTTACAAAAGTGTTGAGAGAACCTGTATATGTGGAGGTGCGGATTCTGGAGAGGACCGATCCAAACATAATCCTGGTCCTGGACCACTGCTGGGCCACTTCTACTCCTGAACCCTTGAGCCTGCCTCAGTGGGACCTAGTGCTTAATGGGTAAATTCTTTCATATCTGCTTCACTTCTCTAATGTATCATCTGAATAAGTTTAGGGAATGGGCATTTAGTGCAATATGTGTCAACTTCTAAGCTTGCCACATACCTCAATGCCAAAAAACTTCATCACTGTTTGAAGTGTTCCATTTTTCTTATTACTCTTCATAGCTGTCCATATAAGAATGACCATTATCTGACCACTCCGCTTCCTGTTGGACCCTCAGGACTGCAGTACCCGTCTCATTACAAACGCTTTGTGGTGAAGATGTTCACCTTTGTAGATCAGTCCTCTCTTGTGCCTTTGCAGGAAAGGGTATGTACCATCTTGTCCACCACATCTTCTTTTAGCTCTCACTTCTCTTATTGTCCTCTGCCCTCTCTTCAACAGATTTTCATTCACTGCACTACATCTATTTGCCACCCCTCTGCCACTGAGCCATGTGAGCCCAGCTGTGGCAGCAGGACAAGTGAGTACTGCTGCATGGAAGATTCTAGGGATGTGTTTAAGTCCAGTCTTTTTATGCACTTTTCTTGCAACTTCCCTCCATCTTGTTCACTTGGATATGCCCACTACTGGCAGAACCCTTGCAATGGGTTTAAATGGAACACCCTAAGCCCTTGATCACTTGTGGGTAAATTAAGTGTGGGCACTGCGAGTTGCTTTTGTGAAGTCACAATCGTGTTGTGGTCTCTGGATCTGCCTGAAGTTTACATATGAGTAGACTTACTCCCTCGGTCAAAATCGAAGGGTTGAGGGTCTGTCCAAACAAAATTCCTTCGTCCACTTGAAGTCGAATGCACTTCAAAATGCCAAGGGGAATGTTGTGGTGTAGTAGTAGTAGTAGTAGTAGTAGTAGTAATAATAATAATAATAATAATAATAATAATAATAATAATAATAATAATAGCTATTTTTAATAAATTCAAATGTTTTTAAAAATATTAATGATAATTGTTTAAAACACTTTATTTTAAAAAACATTTAAAATTACTAATAATAGTAATGGTAATAGTAGTAATAATGATGATGATAATAATAATAGCTATTTTTAATAAATTCAAATGTTTTTAAAAATAATAATGATAATTGTTTAAAACACTTAGTAATTTTAAATGTTTTTTTAAATAATAAAATAATAGTAATAATAATAATAATTTAAAACTTAATATTAATAATAGTTTAACATTATTATTATTATTATTATTATTATTACTATTATTATTATTAATTGCAATGTTTTTAATGTTTTAAACCATTATCACTCATATTTTTAAAAACATTTTTAATAATAATAATAAATAGTAATATTTTTAAAACATTATTGTTTTTTAAATGATTGTTTTAAACTTATCATTAATATTAAACATTATTTATTACATTTAAACAATTATCATTATCACTAATATTTTTAATATTAAAACCTTCTTCTTAATAATAATAATAATAATAATAATAATAATAATAATAATAATAATAATAATAATTATTGATAATGGTTTAAAACATTTATTATTATTATTATTATTAATGTTTTTTATAATAATAATAATAATTTTTTAAAAAATAATAATAGAAATGATTTATGATAATAATAATAATAATAATAATTTCATTTTTATAAATCATTTATTTTATAAACATTTTAATTTAATAATAATAAAAAACAATAAATAACAATAATAATAATTTAAACTTATTATCATTATTATTATTATTATTATTATTATTATATAAAATGTAGCACCAAGACAAGTGAGTACGGCTACATAAGTTTCTAGATGTTGTGGTGTTAAATAAATAAATAATATATTTATTTATATTTAGCCTATTTATATTTTTTTTTTAGGAAGGGCCGTTTCAGAATACTTGAATGATTCTGAGGAAAAGGTTGTCGTTTCAAGTGGGGAGGTCATAATTGTATCTCATTTGCCGGTTTCTGACAATCTTGTGGACAAGGAAGGTATGAAAGCACTGTGTTATTTGTTAACATTCATACAGTGAACAACCCATCCAAACTAGCTTTTACCTGGAAGTGTTTACCTCTTCTAGTCCCGCAGATACTGGATTATGGATTATGGGCGGCAGGAGCTCTCACTGTGTTTGGTGGCTGTGGGCTCGTGGTGGCTGTTATAATGCAGCGGGCCAGAACTCGCCCTCAGCCCGTTCCAGTGTGATGTTAATAAAATGACAAAATAATGTGGCCTCTTTTTGTGTGTGATCACTTGTATCAATCAGACAAAGAATGGATTATCTAAAACTTTTTATTATGGGCAAGCATTTCTAATATATACAATGACCATGTATCAAAATATAGTAGAAAAAACTACTTCAGGTGCCTTATGCAGTGATGTCCTTCTCTTCTGCTTTTAGATGTTCCATTTCCATCGACATTAAAAACTCTGAGGGGAAGACAACATGCATATGTGTATTTATGCATGAAACTTTAGAATTTCAGTTATATCACCAGGTTATATTCAGAATGCATATTACTGTATTGTGTGCTAATGTTCTGTATGTACCTACTTATTATTATTATTTTTTTTTCAAAATGTACAATATATAAACTACTGTTTAAACGTTTGCAGTGGGTAAGAGATTGAGGGTACGTTTACACGACAACGATGTACTAAAAACTGAGAAGTTTTTCCCCATACAGACAACAACGTTGCCAAAACAATCCCCTGTTCACACGGATCCGCAAAAATGGTGTATTATGCTGCCAGGCCAGTATTTGGCAATGTCGCTTTGTAAAGAAAAACTACATGCCTATATACTGAACATGCAATACACATGCACATGACATCACTGTTTTCACAAATTCGTGTTTTTGTAATTTACAGGTAGAAGAAAATGGTATATTTTTCAAAAACTTGCACTTTGAAACCCGTTTTCAAAAGTTTGTGTTTCAGGCCCCCAAAACGGCGCTGTCATATAAATGAACGGCCAAAATGCATAAAGTTTTTAGTTGAAAGCGGTGTCATGTAAACGGCCCCTCAGAGTAATGGCTGCAGACAAATCAGCTTTGCAATCACAGAAATAAATAACATTTTAAAATAATAGAATAGAATACATTAATTTTACATTTTAATAATATGACTCTTTTTATTATTAAAATACTGTTTTTACTGTTTCTTCAAATAAATGCAGCACTGGTGAGCATAAGACTTTTCAAAAACATCTAAAAAATGATATATATTTGTTTACTTATTTATTTTAGCTTTTTCTGAAAAGTCTTTTATGCTGACCAATGCTGCATTTATTTGAAGATGTAGTATTATTAATGTAAAATGAATGTCTTCTATTTTATTATAAAATGTAATTATTATATTATTTTCAGCAAATTATATTATAAATATTCTGATTTGGAGCTCAAGAAACATTTATTATTAGTATGCCTGTTCAAAATCATTGTGCTGCTTGATACAATGATACTTTTTCCCCCCTACTTAAGATTGAATGGACTTAATAGACCTGCCCCCGGTTTCACAGACAAGGTTTAAGTCTAGTCCCAGACTAAAATGCATGTTTGAGCTGTTTTAACTGAAAGCAACTTGCACTGACATATCTTAAATTGTGTCAGAGCCATTGTTTTGTCTCAAGACGCACACCAGTAATGTTTTCTAAGGCACGTTTATAAAAGCTACTTAAATGTCCTAATTGAACTAAGGCCTAATCCTGGCTTAATCTAAACCCTGTTTGTGAGGCCATTTTTCAGGATTTAATGAATAGAAATGTCAAAAAAGCAGCATATATTTGAAATAAAATATCTTTTGTAACATTATAAAATGTCTTTACTGTTACATTTGATAATTTAATGCATCTTTGCTAAATAAAAGTAATTTCTTTAAAACAATCTTACTGATCCCAAACATTTAAAATGGAACTTTTTTTTGTTTTTCTGAAATAAGTGTCGCTGAATTAAATGCATAACTTAATATGGTTATGTGATGACACAGTAGCATAGAAATGTTAATCGTTTCATAAAGTGCTCTGTTTTACATGTATTTTTTATTTTTTTTTGCAGTACACCTGTATTCATTTCCAAACATAGCCACAGGAGAGCAGAAGACTGCTCTCTGAACTTCAACATCCTGTAGCGTTTACCTTCTGTGTGGTCGATATCTGGACTTGTTGACATCAGAACCCAGGCCAGCCCGACCAGCAAAGTGACAACCAGATTCACTATGATCCAGGGATGAAGGAAGCTGTGCTCTGAGCCCGGCTGCCTGAGAGGAGACACAACAACCGCTCCGCTTTTATTACTGTAGAGTATTTACCCAGCATGCTCTAATTTGAGGGGTCTTACCAAAGTGTCACATTATCGCTGGAGTACTGATTATAGAGATTGATGCGATCACTCGTCATCTGTTGGCTTAACAATAAAACAAGTGCACAAAAGTACACTGAAAAAGAAAAAGTATACAATAAAACATTGCTGTTTACATGTATGGCTACAGACCTTAGTTAGGGTAGATGCCATATTGAATTTAACACAGATAAAAACAAGGCTGTGAGAGATGTAACTTTCAAAAAGTTACTGCTTTCAAAAAAAAATTTCATAAAGACATTTTGACAGCTGAACAATCTGTATGTTGTTAAACAATTAACGCACTGTATTCTATCCCTCACATCCTCATTTTCATTCCTGTCAAAAAATAAATATGGCGCTACCCTGACTGAGTACATAAGGAGAAACACAGAAGGAAATGTGATAAACTCACAGAGGGAGGCAAGCGCCACAGGACTCAGGGTTAGCAAACTCCGCATGGCAGCAGCAGCTTTGGCCAGATTCAACCTATTAGGAGAGAGAACAAACACTAGTTTAATCTCAAGGGCTCTGAGAGCCACACACACTTGTGAATACAGTGTTTACTTTTGTTTGTATTGGTCCAAGTGAATGGGCATTTAGGTTTGGTGATTCACCTGTCGAAGGCAGAGACGGTGCTGAGAGCCAGCAGCAGGTAGAGGAGGGACTGTGCGGGGTAGGCCAGGGTATGGTACTGCTGCAGGAGGTTGGAAAGAGTGCTCAACTGTTCCCCAGCCAACACATAGACCACAATGATATTCCACACAGCATAACCAGCCAGGAAGCCGTGAGAAAACAGGCCAATCACTCTGTGTAGTAAGAACAGTCAAAAAGGCACCTTAGGCATAGAATGACCTAAACATTTTCGGTTGGAGTCAAAATCAGTTGTACAGATCTGAACGAATTGAAAAATAACGTGTCATTTAAAACCAAATGTGGAAAGGACACCTGAAGCCACTGTGTACTCTTATGGAGACATCTCTAGTGGTCCACATTGAACGGATGTCCATAAAGCTCTGCTCCATCGGGCCACTGGCCTTCCACTGGTCCACTCGCTCAGCTGCTTGAAAACGACCTGCCACCAAAGAAACATGGTCACTGCTTACACCTAACCTTCATTTCATGATGTAGAAAGCAACTTGGATGCAAACAATTTCAACTCACAAATAAATAAAGTTTAGATGTGAAAAGTTGCAACTTATAAACCTGCACCATATACACAATCTTGCTTGAAACTTACGGCTTCTCTCCACAAACACCTTCCCCACAGGCTGGCTCTGCCCTTGGGGAGCGGAGAACAAGGAATGCTGGGGAACTGGCGCCTGGGGGTCTGTGATGATATCATCATCCTCTACGTCCAGTTCATTGTTAGACTGTGTTTCTGTTACTTTAGGTTTTACTCTGAAGAAAGAAAGAAATATAAGTGTTAATTCAATGGCAAATTAAATCCAGAGAGCTTTCATAAAAAAAATCAAACATATCAGTGGTGCATATCCGGAACCTTCTTAATTTTCAATAATCAAACAGATTAAGATAAGAAAATGACTTACTTCCTCTTTTTTGGTCTGCGTGTCACCTCTTCATCAGTGTTCTGATCCACCATATCTCCATTTGACACCAGGTCTGTCTGATCTCCCTCCACATCTGATCAATCAGAGCAAATCAGCATTATTGTGTGGATGTCTATGTTAAAGGCTTAGTTCACCCCAAAATTAATATTCTGTCATTAATTACTCACCCTCATGTCATTCCAAACCCATAAGACTTTCATTCATCTTCAGAACACATTTTTAATGAAATCTGAGAGCTTTCTGTCCCTCCATTGATAGCTACGCAACTGACACTTTCAAGCCCCAGAAAGGTAGTAAAGACATCATTTAAGTAATTCATGTGACTCCAGTGGTTTAACTTGATGAACGAAAGTCTTACGGGTTTGGAACGACAAGAGGGTAATTAATGACAGAATTTTCATTTTTGGGTGAACTAACCCTTTAATAAAATCACACCTATACAGGTATCAGATCAGTTAAATTGAACAGGAACAGTGTTTTTACCAATGGCTTGTGCTTTCTTCTTCTTTTTCCTCCTTTGTGGCGGATTGTCCAGAGGCTCCGGGGTCAAAGGTTCCTGACATTCGGATTGTCTGCGACTGGTAAGTCCTCCCATTTCCATTCCACCATCTACAAAAGTTGAAACAAACTCATTACAAGTGCTCACAATGCTTCTACAGGTGATACCAAGTAGTCAAGTTTGGCTGGTTTGCAATGTGCAGTAGCTAGGGGTGTAACGGTACATCCCGAACAGTCATGGTACAGACGTCACGGTTCGGTGCATACAGTCAGATGACGAATACAGTCAGTCACAGGCGATCCACGCTCCAATCCAGAAGGGGGCGCGTGCGGTAATGCAACGCTGTTTGCTAACCGCCATAACAGGAAAAAGCGCAGAAGAAGAATAACAGATGATCTATGCATAGATATGTTTACGTGTAATCTCTCAACCAGTGTTTCAACAGCGGAAAGACATCAATACAACAGCTTGAGAATAATATCTCACGTAGCATTACATTTACCTAAGGCAAGCCATTTAGTGTCGACAGCATGTTAGACTGGACAAGTATGGCAACACCATACTTTAAACCACTTAAAAGATCCAATAGCTTAAAGTCGGCATGAAACTGAAGTGGACTTTTCTTCCCTATTGTGACATACTGTATATCCGAGTGAAACGGCTTCTCGAACAAGAAAAATGTAGTGTGGAAATTCATTTTGTCCATCGGGAATTGATTGGATGGTTGTGGTTTGCTATTGCTGTAATCTAATGTGAGTGACAGTGAGTGATTTTTTTTGTTTTTGTTCTTTAACATTAACATTAATGACACAGACGGTAGCAGGTAGGCTATCAATATATTGCATCCAATATATTGACACACATCCAATTTCTTTCTCAGATGTTTACATTCAGTTAAGACATAACCGACTGTGTTTATTATGATACTTGCCAAGACTGCCATAATTTTATGTGTATTTGTCCGTTTAAGCGCAAGAAGTATATTTGCACGCTCTCTGTGTGTGCGCTATGGATGAAGCGTCATATGCCTCACACCAGACGAATCGTGTTCTCAAGTTCAAGGCGGCAGTGCAAAACAGTGAATCTAATCACCATACAGGCCAAAAGTTCACTTAAAGAATGAAAAAAGTGGCGTAGATGTGTTTTACTGTAAAAACTGCGCAAACAGAAAAAGAAAGGACAATATTATATCTCTCCAAGCACAGACTTTATTAAATACACTGACAGAAAAATATTGAAAAATGTCTATACACACTCTTCCAGCCTAGGGTGAAGTCATTATGTAGATACATTAGCAACAAATATACAAATTATGTCATTTAATAGAAAACTATGTGAGTGGCTCTCTGTGACACGGCAGGATTTTGAACAGCTCTGCGCCTGTGCGACCCCCTTTATTCTTAATCGTCTGTGTTTTGCAACTAACATTAATATTCTCGTAATATTCAACGTTAATACATTAGCAATGTGACACGCCACTGCACCTTAAAATAAGTGCTTCTTTCAACAGGAGGTGAAATGGAAGTAGCAAATTAAATTTTGGGGTGGCCAATCAGATGTCAGGCTCTGGCTCTGCCACTGATAACAAGCCAGACTGTCTCCTATCATGTGTGTAGTTTATATCACCTAAACTCACCGTCAGGTTCATCCACACTCTCCACATCTCTCTTGGCCTTCTTTTTCCTACTCTTTGGAGCAGGCATCTCCTCTGTGTAGGACAACAGAAGAGCTTCATTATATAATGAATATAAAGTTAATTGACTAATAAACATCACTTTTAACTAGAAACTTAAAGACAAATCAAACAGACATATCATAAACCTTTAAACACTATCACCTACACAAATACATATAGGGAGAATAGCATACAGGAAGAGAAACACTCACCTGCTGTGTCTTGACTATATTTGAAGACATAATGAAGAAAGAGGAAGAAAATAAGACACTCAGCATGTGATTTTCCTTTATAAATTGCAATGTAAACATCTGATCTGCTAGATGATCTTACCTTGGCATAGATGGCAGTGCTCGTGGTCCCCGCTAAAATGTTAAAAGGTAATATTAGATTAGCAAAAAAGCAGTTCCAGTCAAACTCAAGCATCATACGCTGAACCTGTTGAGGGCTCTACATTTGTGTATTGTGTCTAATCAAGCTTACCATCGTCTTTTTCGCCATTCCACTCAAGAGTACAGGGTGAACATAAGGGAAGAAATGTGGACATTTGCGCATGTACAAACAAACATCTCGGCGCACTTAAAGAAAGGATTAATGGGAGTCTAAATCTGAGAAGAGCATCTGCCAAGCAGCGGGATTATGTAAGGAAGGATCAAACAGTGCTACTCAACCTTCTGACATAAACACACACCAGGGTTATTGTAGTTAACGAAAACATTTACATTACTTACTTCATTATCAACATTGATAATAATAAGAAATGTTTCTTGAGCAGCAAATAAGCATATTATAATGATTTCTGAAGGATCATGTGGCACTGAAGACTAAATTCAGCTAATTCAGTAAATTCAGCTTTGTCATCACAGGAATAAATTATATTTTAAAATATATTAAAATACAGAACAGTTATTTTAACCCTCTGGTGCTCTTTGGTCACTTTTTGACCAAAAAAAATATAATTTTTTATTTATTTTTTTACTTCATCGGAATAGTATGAACACTTGGTGACTTTTGTAACACTCGCCAAGTTAACATACACACAAAAAAATTGTAGACATGATTCGAAAAGGTTAAATGGCTAAAAAAAAGGCTAAAAAATAATCACACTTGTATTCCTTGCGGTCAAAAATGACTGCCATAGAAATATGAAAATACAGAGACTTTTTTGGAGGTACAATCTACAAATTAGCCACAATGAAAAATGGATTAATTAATTGTAAAAATTGTGGAAAGAAATTGATCATAATTATTATATTATAAATAAATTATAAATATTACTTAGTACCATAAAATTCCCTCAAAATACAAAATATGAGATAAAAAACATTGACCAGAAATATATTACATTGATTTTACTGAAGGAAAAAAAAAAAAAAGTTACATTGAGGTCACTTTTGACTCAGAGGAGTGAGTGTGACCCCTAAATGACGAAAAATTAATTTTCTTTTGGTTTTAGGGGTCAAATATGATACAGGCATTTTTGTGAGATTCACATTTTACCATGCTAATAAAGCTAAAGAAGATTTATCTCCTCAGATCTAATGTAGCCTAGCCTATCTAAATCACCTCAGTACTGATTGGATTTAATTCATTTATTTGGTATTACTTCAGTCCAGACTATGTCTTAAACATAATTTAACAGAGATTGTAGTGGATAAATCCGGAAAGCCTAGTTATCTACATTTACAAACCTACAGGGGGAGCAAAAGCCTCTGAATCTCAGAGAGTTTACCTTTACGACAACTGTTCTGCTCGTCAGTGTAATTCAGTAAAATCAAATGGAATGGTAAGTCTGACGAATACAGCACAAAGAAACATAAACACATAGGAAATGTCATGAATATCCCAGACCTACCCTCTGTCCTTGAGGAATTGGAGGAAGATCTCTTCTCCTTGTGCTGGGAACCTATGTACAATAATATATTTAATCCACGTCTGTGAGCAACTGCTTGCCAACAAACTACTGTACAGAACACGAGGATTCTCATTCTCAAAGTAACAAACCTTTGCTTCCGTATCCATTCTTAGGAGTTGAATAATATAAGCTTTATCGATTAAAATACTGAGTAAAAATTATCTTTGAATTTTCATGTCGTTTGTTATCTGAGATTTGTTTTGCACGTTGACTATTGTTGATGTTGGAGACGAGTGGGCGTGTCCCACTTCCCTGACGTACTATCTGTACTAGAGGCGCGCAACAATTCAGACCGTAATTATATGTATATAAGGGCAGATGCTGTTACTCGCGGTCGGATAGCTAAAATCACAGGAAAATTTAACAATAGAAACACTTTTAATGTTTTTCTCGAAATAGAAATATGATCATATTATTAATATTTACAATTATTTTAATGAAAATCTCCTACTAGAGCATGAAAATAAGCATGTAACTTTTTTCTTTTAAAAATAAATAAAAAGGTTTGTTGTAAAATTCAGAATTTGAGCAAACTGAAATAAGTAAAATGTTCAATTAATAAAATATTAATTTACAAAATGTTAATTTATTATGTCAGTGGTATAAAACCAACAATCCTTATGGATATACTTTTATGGAAAGCCTTAAAGGGATAGTTGACCCAAAAATAAAATTTTTCTCACCCTCATATCATTCCAAAACTGTATGACTTTCTTTCTTCATCGGTACATAAATACACAATATTTTTTATAAATGTTTCAGTGTTTTTTTGGTCCATACAATGGAAGTCAATGGCCTGATAGGCCTCCAATGTTGTTTGGTTCCCAACGTTCTTCAAAATATCTTGTGTTCCGCAGAAGAAAGAAATGCATAAAAGTTTAGAACGACATGACGATGAATAAATGATAACAGAATTTTCATTTTAGGTCAACTATCGATTTTCAAGTTTTCAAATTTCAGATGAAAATGCCAGTGTCCCATAAACGCATGCCAACTGTTGTTATTTCTCCTCGTCACTCCAGACTTGGAAATCCTCAAAATCAAGTACAGTTTAAAGTGGATTAAGAGTTCTCAAAAAATACTTAATATTTCTTTTGGAGAGTTGTAGCTGTGCCTAATTATATTAGGGCTGCCAGTACTTTATATGAATTTAAATCACAGCTTAAAGGGATAGTTCACCCAAAAATGAAAACTATCCCATGATAATTTGGCGGAAGCTAGTTATTATATTTAATAAAGTTTTAAATATGGATATTTTTCTTACAAAAACCTTTATTAACCCCCTGGAGCCGTATGGATTATATTTATGATGGATGGATGGGCTTCAAAACATGCCCCCGCTCACTACCATTATAAAGCTTGGTAGAGCCAGGATATTTTTAAATATATCTCTGATTGTGTTCGTCTGAAAGAAGATAGTCATATACACCTAGGATGGCTTGAGGGTGAGTAAATCATGGGATAATTTTCATTTTTGGGTGAACTATCCCTTTAAAACTTGTTTTTCATGGCTTTTAACCATTGACTGACTGTTTGATGTGTCTTATTGTGGTGTGATGTGTTATTTTACAAATGATGTAAAGCAAAGCACATTGGTCAACATGTGTTGTTTTAATTGTGCTATATAAATAAAGTGACATTGACATTAATAAAGGTTTAGGTTTTATAAATTTTTTCACAAGGGCAAACAAAATGTCAACAAAATTTTGACACCTGAAAAAATGTGAATAGAACATATTTTGTATTAAGACTCTAACATTTTTACAGACAAAACACATTATTCTCACCATAAAAGGTGAAAAAGGAAGTTTATTTGCATATCCATGCCCATCTGCTATCCTGCAGTATCTCTGAGCTCTTCTCGTGGCATCTCTTCATATTAAGACTGGTCCGTTGATCTGATCCATGCGGTCGGTACCCACTGTGGTTCATCCTGAGCTCTTCTCACTGCAGTCAGCAGCTGCACACATGCGGCCTGCAGGCCGTCGTTTACTATCACATGATCAAAGAACTGACAGTAATGCTGATCCATCTTGCGTCCTGCATCCTCGATCTCCTGAAAATCTTCATCCTGTCTCAAGAGAGAGAAAATATAGAGAACAATGGAGATATGGTACTTTAAAGACAGTAAACATAAACTGAAGTGAAAACAGTGATAAACCGAGTGAACACAGGTAAAGATGTAAGCTCACCTTAAAGGGTCGGCTGATGTAGTAATTTGTGATGATATGTGAGTTCATTCGTGTGCGTTTCATCTGCTCAACAGAAGGAGGCTTTATAAAGATGACATACGCCCTCAGCTCTGCGGTCCTTACTGACTCTAATGCCTGAAGGTCAAAAACATAATTCACATTTCTAAGAATAATATAAATATTAGATGAAAAATAGAAATGTTGCCTGGGCAACTAACTGAAATAAGTTTAAGTTGAAACACTAAAATTACTAAGAATGAACTGAACTAACACTGAAATAAAAAATATACATTAAAATGTCAAGTACAACGAAATTACTAAAAATGTAACATTAAAATGAAAATATAAAAAAAATGAAAATATTATAACAGATAATTAAAAAATATTAATAAACACATCTATGTTTAATATTTAGGGTTAGTCACGAAATCAAAACGGATAATTCTTGTTTTGTTTTTTTGTTGTTGTTTTTAATGGAATTTTGCAGTATTTATTAAAAATTATTTATCCATGCATATCATAATTTTTTTTAATTCATGTGCACTTATAATCTTTAATAAATCAAAACAACTTCCCCTCCCACTTGCAGCGACATCTCTGATGAGGTGTTTATTGGTGCGAGGGCGGGACAACCTGTCACTCACATGACATCACAGTAATAGCAAACTGCAACCATCAAATCAATTCCCAATGGACAAAATTAAGTCCCGCCCTAAATTTTTTCTTGTTCAAGAAGCCGTTTCGGCACAGGTCACTCTTCATCACAATAAGGAAGACAAGACTATCACAAATCCCAGTTCATGCCAACTTTAAGGGTTTGTTCACATTCCTAACATTAAATATTTTCAATACACCTTAATACAACTAATAACAACAGATGAATATATAAATATATATATATATATATATATATATATATATATATAAAAAAACATGGTCAGGTCAAAGTGTCTGAATAATTTTTGGTTCCAAATTTTTATCAATTTTACTGGTAGTCCACTGTATGAATAAATTTTGGGTATAATATATCACGGTTTACTTTATTTTGCTATCCTCACTTACATAAATGAACTATAGTGTTCTGCACCCACTAGTAAAAATATATCAAAAATATCGAAAATGTCTGAATAATTTTTGGTTTGACTATGTATATAGATATATATTGCCAGGAGAAACTCACATGTGGCTCAATGTCAATCACACAGATCTTCCCACTTGCCAAAACATCTTTAATCGCATCCACACTAGTGCCATAAAGATGACCTCTCAACTCCCCAAACTCAATAAATCTGAGGAACAAAGAGGGAAAAAAGTATCACTGACCTATTTAGCATTAAGAAAAACATTTTGTTAGATTAAAAAAACATCAGGAAACATCTGTTTATGCATTGACTAGTATATTTAGACCACCTGTGATTGCAGACCATGGTGTCAAACTGCTCTCGGCTGATAAAGTGATATTCTCTGCCAGATTCCTCATGGCATTTGGGTGGCCGTGTGGTATCTGAGTGCAAATAAAAGTTAGATATCTTCAAAATCAGTACAGTTGTATCACACATTAAAGTCATATTTGTAGTATGAAACTCACGAGGAACGGCTCCTTGGTAGACTTTTGGATTGATCTCAATTAGCCTCCTGCGTAATTCATTCACCCCGACACCAGACGGACCTGATGGCATATCATACATGATAATGTGCAAGCAGGAATGCAGCTACAGGAAGTTGCAGAAGATCAACACTACCGGTCAAACGTTTGGAGTCGGTAAGATTTTTTTAATGTTTCTGAAAGAAGTCTCTAATGCTCACCAAAGCTGCATTTATTTCATCAACAATATGGTAATATTGTGAAATATTACTAGATATTTTCTATTTAAATATATATATAAAATTTATGTGGAAACTGTGATACATTTTCTTCAGGATTCTTTGATAAATAGAATGTTCAAAAGAGCATTGTTGTGAAACAGAAATTTTTTGTAACATTATAAATGTCTTTACTGTCATTTTTGATCAATTTAATGCATCCTTGCTGAATAAAAGTTAATCTTACTTACTGTGAACTTTTGAATGGTAGTGTATCATGGTTTCCACAAAAATATTATAAGCAGCAAAAACTTTTTCAACATTATAATAAGAAGAAATGTTTCTTGAGCAGCAAATCAGCATATGATTTCTGAAGGATCATGTGACACTGAAGACTGGAGTAATGATGCTGAAAATTCAGCTTTGAACACAGGATTAAATTATATTTTAAAATATATTAAAAGAGAAAACTTCTTTTAAATTGTAATAATATTTCACAATATTACTATTATTAGTAATATTAAGTAATATTATTTTTACTGTATTTTCGATCAAATAAATGCAACTTTGGTGACCATAAGAGACTTCTTTCAAAAACATAAAAAATCGTAATTATTCCAAAATTTTGACCTGTAGTATATGTGTATTTTGCCGGCTGATTTTAGCCCACTCACCCAGCAGTGCTATGAGGCGGTGTGTGTGCCCTGGATGGTGCTGGTACCGCACCACCTCCTCATAAGGGTTGGCCAGGGAACTGTAACAGCTTGTGGGGCAACGCATGGTGCAGGACTGGGACATTCCAAAAGCCTGACCTCGCCGCCGCCGACAGAGACGCAGACTTCGTCGAAAACCAGCTGACATACACAAGATAAGATGTACAAAGAATAAACGCCCATTAAAAATGCAAACAGTCATATGATGAAAATCAGGAACAGATAATTAATATGTGGTATGTGTTGTATTTTGTTATTAATCTAATATAATTAATGCATGTGATCTAATTGTGATTTTACAACTAAAATAACACCACAAAATGAGTTTTGTCATCCCCAGCCACCTAAATGGTCAATATGAAAAAAACCTTATTCATTTAAAGGCACAATATGTAGTTTTTCGCCACTAGAGGTCGCCTATTCAAAACAAAGGCATAGCTTGATGACGCCGAGAATCATGGGAGATGCCGTCTTCACCTCGCAGCCGGTGGAAAAGAATCCGACAGGACTCGGGCAGAAATCATGTTCATGGATGAGATTATTAACGTTACTGTAGTATGATGCATAGCAGGGCGAGTGATGTGGGAGCGGAACGAGGCCGCTGGAGCGATTGATAATGAGAGACGAGTGCGACACACGCCTCGAGGAACTTTTATTATGCCGCAGTTGCCGCTTCTGCTTCTTCCAGTCAAGTGTATGTGGGGTAACGCAGCGCTGTTTATCACATTAGATACATTTGAGTGTGTTGAAAATGATGTATATAATATTATGCTTGTGTTGTTAAATGGCATGCCATTAATTTTAAAACATATTGTATGACGGAGAGAATGCTGTATTACTGTTAAGACTAAATGTGTTGATCTATATAACAATGATTAGTTTTCTGTCTATAAATGTATCCAAACAATTGTTCCCTTGTCTAATAAAACATATAATACATTAAAGCGTCTTTGGTGTTTCAATGGTTTCTACAACATAAAACCGGAAATCGAGGGTAACGCAGGTATGATGTCATTGATAGGCGACGCGCGGACACGGTCCATGTTCTGGTTAAAATTGCTTATTTAAACATTCTTGGAAACATCTGGGATAATGTAAGTACACAAGTCAACAAAATATATAACTGTTCAAATGGTTTTTGGATATTTTAATCCAAAAATCTTACATATTATGCCATTAAATCATTGGTATGAACACACATATGTATGTGCAAAATGTAGGTATCTACAACCGAGTCGTAGATAAACCAACCAAAGTTGGCTTCATCTGGTCAGTGTTTGTGATGCCGTAAACCATCTAATCTGCTGTAGCAAATATAAATCAGTAAATCTTGTAATATCTGAGAGACACTCACTCAGATAAATCCCCTCAATGTTCGTGTTGAATTCACTCTCCTCTGAAACACATCACAAGTCACAGTTTATGCATATTTTAAAGGGTTAGTTCACCTAAAAATGAAATTTCTGTCATTAAGTACTCACCCTCATGTCGTCCCAAACCCGTAAGACCTTCGTTCATCTTCAGAACACAAATTGAGATATTTTTGATGAAATCCGGGAGTTTTTTTAGAAATTGTTGAATAAAGTCGTTATTTCTGTTTTGTTTTTGCGCACAAAAAGTATTGTCGTCGCTTCATAACATTAAGGTTGAACCACTGTAGTCACATGGACTATTTTAACGATGTCTTTAATACCTTTCTGGAACTTGAATGTGGTGATTATGTTGCTTTCTATGGGGGATAAAAAAACCTCTTGGATTTCATCAAAAATATCTTAATTTGTGTTCTGAAGATGAACAAAGGTCTTACGGGTTTGGAACGACATGAGGGTGAGCAATTAATGACAGAAATAATTACTCTAAAACTAAAACTAACCCTTTAACAAATTTAGTGACATAATCAAAAATATCAAATCAGCACAAGCAATAGCAATTAATATTAAACTTTATGATTTCTATAGTAATATATACACACTCACCATCCTTTAGTTCTTCTGATGAATCATCATGAAGGAAACAGCAACATAAGTTATCAAAAGCAACATTATTTAAAGATGCACTCAATATCATATTTGTGGCACACTTAATCTTTAACACCATATCATCATCATTTGTTCACAAATCTAGTTATTGATATAGTCACAGAAATAGTTTAGGTTGGGGGTCAGTACCGTTAAACATCGACCCTAAACTTGAATTCAGTACATTTTTCTCCTGAAATGTTCAGGACTTACCTACCAGATTCAAATGCCTCCTCATCTGTGCACAGTGAACACAAACACACAGGTGTAAATATAACAAGCATTATATAGATACGATTTTAATACTCATTTAAAACAGACAAGAAAACTGACCTGCTTCTACACATTTTTCATCTATGGCAATCATGTCATCCTCTGGGGGGGAAGGAAAAAGAGGCAAAAAGAAAGATCAGCGATGAGTCTAAGGTCACACTGCAGTGTGTGAGCAAAGCAATAGTGTAATAGTGTTTTCAGTTTCTGCTACAAAACTGAACTACGGCCCTATACAGAAAACAGTGATTTTTTGGGGGGTTACTACATTTTTCATTAAAAATGGACATAAATTATAAAATGGTTTTGTAATTCACATGAGGAAGACCACATTTACATCCAAGAGTAATTAATCTATAAAAAATTCTGTTTTTTAAACTTTCTGTTCATCATAGAATCCTGCAAAAAAGTATCATGGTTTCCACAAAAATATTAAGCAGCACAACTGTATATAATGTTAGAAATTATAATAATTATAATAGAAATAGTGCATTTTCATCATACTTTCTGCACCCACACTTCTAAACTCATTGTATGTCCACTATATATTCGGGTGGGAAGTGTGAATACTGTAACCTGTTAATATGAGATCTGAAATTCAAGAACAGGGTTGTGTATTTCTAGACTCTTGAATAAATGCTCACCTTCATCCACTGTACTCACTGCAAGTTAGCATGGAAACAAAATATAACCAATACACAACAGTTGAATTAAACACATTCTGAATAAATGCACATATATGTAAAACAATAACAGCATTTATACAGTTTACTCACATGTTTTGACACAAGTGTGAGGTTGATAAGGCTGAGACCACCAGAACTCTTTCTGCTTCCTACAAATGCAAACACAATCACATTTGGGTTTTGAAATTGGGGACAGCAGTGATTATCAGCATAATCTCAAATCACATTCAAGTCAGCTGCCAAATCTCATCACATCATAGCCATTGCACAAGTGTAATTATTCTGTCACAGACCTTTAACCCCTGACTACTTAGAACTGACCTTTTCAGCAAGCTTGTGGAAGGAATGAGGCCAGCACAGGCAGAGATGCTGGGTAGTTTTACAGCCTGCCACCAAAGGGTGTCTGACTGATCCACTATCTCTAGTATATCTCCCTTCCTGAACACCATGCCGGCATCTGCGCAGGGAATGGAAGGGTCCAACTGGGGATTGTAGTCCACCATGGCTCGCACATACAGCTTGTGAAAAGAGAGAAAATGTCATGCACATGTACAAAAAGCCAAATATTTTGTTTATAGACACAGATCTATACAATACACCTTGACACATAGCATGTAATATATATTTATTTATGTAAATAATCATGTATTAAGTTGTTATAAAATGTTTTAATTTCTATTAGTTTGATCTAATAACTAGTCAAGTAAAGACAATAAGCTGATTTCACTTCTGGACATTTGCCATACTGAAAATGAAAGGTCAAGACTAGTGCATTGCATTTTGGGATACACTATTCTGCACATTTTAGGAAAATGAAGTAGTGTGGTATAATCAATTACACTCTATGTGTCGCTGTTTTATTGTTATACAATAAACAGTAATGAGCTGCTGCTGCTTGATTCCTGCCTTTATATTTTTTTAAATACACATATATTGGTGACAACAAAGACAGCCATGTTTGGTCTCGCACCTCCTCCTGTTTTCTTGCAAACTTCCGGTGTCATGAGAAATCAAGCCGGAAGTGTCTCCATTATGTGACAAATGTCAATTTTTAGATTCTAACCTGTCTCACTGCTACATCATGTGTCCAAAATTACAAAGTTTCTGGAACAGAATTTTCCAGGTTTTTCAGATACATTGGATATGCTTACTGAATCAGACCCTATATTAATTATATTTGGAGTTTCCGAAGAATTTTTGAGACTTGCACGGGTACAACAACAGTTCATTTCGTATGGGTTAATATCTGCCAAAAAACGTATTCTTTTGTTTTGGAAAAAAAAGGAAGTTCCAACTCTTAAATTATGGCTGACAGAATTGTCAGGTACACTACATCTGGAGAAAATTAGATATACCCTAATAGACAAGACTTTGTTATTTGAAAAAAATTGGTCCCCTTTTATTTCCTTTTTGCAAACTTGTGATTAATATGTTTATCATGCCTACATTACCTACCTTTACCACTGGATAGCACTTATGGGTTGAGTTTTTGGGTGGGGGAAAGTTTATTTATATTTTCTGTTCAACTATTACTTCTATGACTATTGTGTTTTTTTTTTTTTTATTCTTATTCTTCTTCTTTTTTATGCCTATTTGTTAGAATTTAAGTTTTGTTGCATTTTAAAAAAGTGTAATTACAATTATCTTGCTGTTAAAATTTCTAATAAAATATTTAAACACACATATTTTCCTTTATTCAATCATAGGCTCGTTCTACAAACTAAAAGACGTAAATGACATTTGTATATATTGAAAATAAAAGATATAGATTGTACTGAATGTCAGCTTGCTTATTTTGTTCCAAATAAGGATTTATTAAGTGACATGCACATGACATGCAAACACGAAACTATGCTTCTAACCACAGGTCAAGAGCTGTAGTTTCCAACCACACAACTTTGTGATGAGGTTTGCGAATGTTCATTACAACTATGGTTTCAGGAAACACAGACTCGTTGAACTATGCTGATAATGACGGAACTTGCGACCATAGTTGATTAACGATTCCAAGGAACTGGATGCTTGATTCCTACCTTCTTTTTTTTTTTTAAATAAAGATTCCATTCTATTTTTGCTATAGACTAATCAAGTTGAAGTTTATTTGCTCACCATGGTTTGGTTGTTGACTGGCCTGTCAGTGATGGGAACCACCTTAAACATTATGGTTCCATGGGAGTGAGCCTATGGCAGAAAATGAAGACACAAAACTTCATGAATATTGATTTATCATAGTTTTCTTTTCATTCCCTTTAAATTAAATGAGAGTAGCTTTGTTGTTTGGTAAAGTAGATCACTGGTTTGAGACAAAGAGAGTTATTCATTCCACTTTAACAACCAATGCAGAGTTTTATGAAATTATGGATATATATAGTGGACGTGTCTTGCTGGTCCAAAGTGGTTTTGGGCTGGTCTAGCCAGTAGACTTGAATAGTTCAATGAAAAAGCTGGTAAAGCTAGTCAAGCTGGTCTTGCTGGTGAAGAAGTGTAACAGATGCCAGCTGGCAAGAGCTGTGCAGGTAAACCTCACTCTCCTGGCCTCAAGAGACACACTAGCAACTGACGCTTTTCAGCCTGCTTGCCTCCCATGCCATCTGTTGCAGGTTCGAGCTCCGCTCAAAATGGGCTGAGCAAAACTGGTCACATTGGTGCCGTGACCCGGAGGGGAGTGAGGTTTAAGGGGTGGGTGTCACGAAGGCCAGCTGCTATGAGCTGTGACAGAATCAGTTATACTAGCTAAACAGCGAGAGGGGACAAAACATGTAATATATACTCATAAGAGTGAGAGTGTGTACTAACCAGAATTTGTATGATCTGTTCTGGTTCCAGTCCAAACACCGGATGACCGTTTACCTCCACCAGCCTATCTCCAGCATGCAAAAGACCTTCAACAGGAAGCACATAGACATAAATGGAGACTCTGTGAGACATGTAATATAAACATCGAGAGTATATAATATGCGAGTATGGCATATCAGAGACACAAATAGAGAAGAGAGGTTCAGAAAAAAAACAGTACAGTCAGGGAACCCTCACCACTGCGGTCAGCCAGTCCTCCATGTATAACCCGAGCAATGTATATTTCCCCGGTCACATCATCTCTCCTGATTGTTGCTCCCTATATGTTAGAAGAAAGCAGATATTAATCTGCAAATTTCTACAAGGCTTCATTCGATATGTATGAAGCACAAAACATGCATTCATCAAACATCATTGCTACATCTGATGGAAGTGGCATGCCAGTATGGAGTGAATATTGTGCCATAATTAAACAAACAAATCCAGCATTTTGCAAACAAACACGATCTTCTCTCGGGAGACTAGCGTAAATTGACCCATAGCAAAGCGCCATCTGCTGTTTTGGAAGAGGAAGTTGCTCAATTGCATTTGTGAGAAAATCTGCCTGCACACATTTGTGAGAAAATCAAGCCGAGAGATCTCATAAAAAGGCAAGTGTCTTACAATCGTAATAGACAGGTGTGCGTATGTATGCACTAGATTTGGTATTTGTTCAAAGGTTACATGCCATTTGTAGGATGGTTTGTATTTATTTGTGAAATACGATGTAGGCTCATTTATTTATATTTGTAAAACACAATGCATATATTTGTTACTCCTCTGCGTTTTCGCTCAAACTGACCTTTGTATTTGCACATCCCTTTCTGTTTGTTTGCAAGACGAGTTTTCCTTTGCAAAGCAGATCGTGTTTGTTTGCAGAGTGCTGGATTTGTTTGTTTAATTATGGCACAATATTAACTCCATATGCCAGGAACATTATTCAATGACAAACTGAACTGCAATGTTACATGAAGGGAAAGAAGAAACAGTCAAAAGAAGTTATGAATATGAAGAAATGATGATATGAGAAGGGATAGAGTCATAGAGATGATGAAGATGTTAAACCAATGAGAATGACAAATAAAAAAACAAACAAAACAAAACAATACATTACTTCCAAAAAGGTTGGCACTAATGTGACAATGGCAACGTCAAGGCCTGGTCGTGAGTGATGACATATTAGATGATGAATACACACATATTAAATATTTGAAAGACCTGCATGCTTGAGACAGCCAGAATCTGAAAGGATGTTCATAACGTGGAAAAGTGAAGGTAGCCTTATTCCTTTTTCTTGTTTTTCTTCTTCTTCTGGTTAAAGAAACATCCAAATGTGCTGCTGTTCACTTTGTGGTTTTGAGCAGGGCTGGACATCAAGGACCCATTGGTCATCCAGTGCTGTACATCATCCTGTCTCCTTTGAGAAGATAGCGATGGCTTTGTTTTGGGATTAAAGGATCTCCCCCTTGATAGCACTGGCTGCTCCAGTAGAGTGATAGCAGATGAGGAAGAAGATGAGGAGGAGGAGCAGGAAGGACAATGAGAAAAGCGAGAGGAAGAGGCAATAGCTGGACTGGCGGGAACACTGAGCGATCTGCTACCCATCCGATTAACCACGGTTCTTGCAGTCTCAGCGCAATGTGGAGATACTGAAGATGTGCTGCTTGTGGATACTAGCTCCTGGAGCTTTTCTACTACATGCGTTAGCATTGTCAAAGCCTGAGAATTCTCCTGCACACTCTCAGATATGCGTTCAGTAGCAGCAGCCATCCTCTCACCAAGCAGGTGGACGTTTTCAGAACTGCGCTCCATGCAGCTGGTGGCCTGCTGCAACGTACTCTGCAATTCAGCCAGACCTTCCTCCTTTTCCAGCCTTGTATGGGAGCATGTGATGGTCTCCCTTACCCGATGACAGTGCATTGGGCTTGGGGGAGCAGTTTGGGCATGAGGGGTTGTTCTCGAAGGTTCTGGAGGAGGATGATAGCAGCAAGATGATGAGGAAATCCATGGGGAAGGTTGGGAGAATGTATGTGGCACAGAGTTACCAACATCACTCTCCTCCCCACTGTCTACATCCTCAATCAAATTATCTTCAGAGAAAGAATGAGAAATGAATGGTGAAATGGATAAGACAAGAAAACAAAGAACACTAATTAGATAATGCTTTCAGCATACAAGTAGCAAATCTTGATGAATGTAGTAACGGGAATCTCCAAATCCACAGTTTTGGTCCTTACCAATCACAACTGAGCTACAGACACAAGGGGTGGAGCAACTGAGGCTCTGTTTCCATAATGCATTGCTCTGTCGGCAACTGCCAAAAGTGTTGCAGAGGTGTGCAGCGGTGGGAGCAACAACAGTCTCGGTGGATATGGAACCACCCACCCGGGGACCTTCCAACTTGGCATCTAAGCCTCCATCCAGCCGTCCCCCAGCTGAGAAGAGTCCACAGTGGGTTGCTTGCCTTAAAGTTTCCCAGTGGCTTTGAAACCTTCTTCCAGTTTTGGTCTATCCATGACAACACACAGCTCATAGTTACCAAACAGAACACTTTACAAGATCAACTATTAGTGAGATTTAAAAATAAAGTAACAAACAAACTAATATATAAGAAACATAAGAAGAAAGAAGTTTTTAAACCACTAGCAGTCTTTATCGCTGTACCTTTTTGCCATGCTTATCTGAAAGAAAGGCTCCAGCAATGTACATTGAAAGAGCCAAAATAAATCACAGGACAGGTCAGTAAAAGCAAGTCTTAGATTTGCCTGCCACTCCTTTTTCTGGTCATGCTCACCAGAGGCTGATTGTTTTTGACTAAGCAAACAATCCTCATAGCTTCCTCGTCTTCAGGCAGGTCTTTAGGCAGTGCGGGCAGATCTGGTTCATAGTCCCTCAGACTTACTGTGTCATGAGCCGAGAGGAGAGCCTGAAAAATATATGCGGTTTCTATTATTTTTAAGGTTGACAAAACATTCCACACAACTAAATGAATACTGGAAGTGTCCATCTTTAAAAACTTCTAATTAAAAGAGACATAACAACAATGTCTATCGGTCCGTAAAGTCTGGCCTAAAACATTATGAAAATGTCTGGCCTGAGACTTCAAAAAGGTTCTGCTAAGTAGAGAGTGATGGCCAAAACACTAATGACTTTGCCCCTCTAAACCGCTTATTGTTTAAAAAACATAATAGTATCTTTAGAGAGAATGCTCACCTGAAAGTGGGGCTGACTGAGGAGGGCATACAGTTCTCGAGCTTCATTTGAGGGGTTTGGGACTGCAAGCAGGTCAGACAGTACCTAGAATGCCAAAACAAGAGTAATGACATATTAGGAAATCAAAATGTATAAGTACAAAAGTTGGAGTCAAGACCAGACTCCCTAAAACCAAGACCTCTAGCAGACACTCTAAGACAGGGATGGCAACTCTGACCCTTGAGATTTATTGTCCTGTAGAGTTTAGCTCTAATCCTAATCAAACACAACTGCCTCTAATTGTCAAGTAATTCTAATTACTTTGGTTAAATTAGATGGACAGTGGACCTTGAGGGCCAGAGTTGCCACCCCTGCTCTATGACCTAGATCCAAACCAATACCAGACCCCAAAGGCCCAGACCAGCACTAGACTTCATAAGCCCCAGATTCAGCCAAAACCTAACCCCAAAGTCACAGACTGGTGTCAAGAGATCTTAAGACCAAGACCACAAGATCAAGACTCCAACTCTGATTGGTACAATCTGCAATGTTTGCAAATCCTCAGTCACACTAAGAGATCAAGCTTTGGAGGTCATATTTTGGATATTTTGAACTCCATCAAGGAAGTATAAACAAAGTACATGGTACGAGCAGACCAAACTATGGTGAAAATTAAGTACAGTGAGAGTAGAGCTGACCTGTAGTGAGAGTCCAGACGAATAGGAGAGATACGGCCTAGCTGGACCCTTTATGTGCCTCTGTAGACATTCATACACCTTCAAAGAAAAAAAAGAGATGATGAACCCTGACCTATAACTATAATTCTGTAAGTCTATAGGATGGACTCTACCTTTAGTAGGGACTGCAACCAGGGGGCATTGAGGAGACTGTACAATAGCTCAGCTCCATTTATATCTTTATTGACAGAACCCCTCACCTCAGCAATCACATATGCTAAGATCTGTGTCAGGCCTGGAACATACAAAGCAAACACCTCCAGAACTTGTTGGGAACATGCCAGTTATATATGATGCTGGATGGCTTCTTTAGCAGCTACGGTAGCATTAATATTAGCATGTTGCTAATCAGCTAGACAAAACTAAAATTTAAGTTGACAGCTTACAAATTTAAGTAGTTACATGTATTGCAGCTTCTTACCTTTGTCTCCCATCTCCAGTGGAGCCGACCGTTGATCAGTCTCCACGTCTGGTCTCATTGTCAATCCAGGAGTGTTTTGGGGTTCAGGGAATAACAGAACGATTTACTGACCCTCCTCATATACAGCTGCAAGAAAAAGCACTTGAACTCAAGTACAACTGCTGATCAGTTATCGCCTGTTATATCTAAGTGAATTGTAAATTCAATAGAAATTTCATGTTTCACAAAAGCACGTAAACTTAAGTAGACCATAGAACCATTGGCACTGATGGTCTCTACAATCTACTTAAACTTGCACTGCTTTTGGGAAATGCAGTATAGAACTTTTTGAGGTTGTAAATACAGTTTGTGTTTCCAGGCTTACCTTACTTCAGTGGTTAATATCTGAGATATAATGAGTTAGTTATGCACTTAAAATCTTTAATGGTGGTTGTTTAGGGTGGTGTGGCTTAAAGATCAGGGCTGGTATACAAAAGTTTGTAGGTTCAAACTCAGTAAGGGTCATCACTGTGCTCTTGTGCAAGGCAGTTAACCCTAGTTTGGTCCATTGGGACTGTCCTTGTCATTAGTGTACTATATGTTACTCTGGATAAAAGTGTCAACGGTATATGACACATTTGCGTAAGGGCTGATAACCCAAAGGTCCTATAGGTTCCAAAATGAAAACCCAGAAATCCAAGAATGGAGGAGGTCCATAAATGACCTTGTTACAGTTTTGACCTTGAGCAAAACACTTAAGTACAGGTTACTCCAAAGGACCTGTCCTGGTAATAAGTGCACTCTAAGTGGCTTTGGATAAAAACACATTTGCTACATAAACAAGAACCCAAAAAACACATGGAAGAGTGCGATATAAATTTCTCAACAGGATTTGTTATGAACACTGCAGGTAAAGACACTGGATATTAGTTTGCAGATCTTTAGAACAAAACAGGTGCACCTAATTTCAGACTTTATGACTTAAATGGGTGTGACATAAAACTGTATTTTCAAATATTACTGTCTTTTTAAAAGTGGTTTTAACTCAGTGTTTCTGTATCTGATTCTTGACTGCAGGATATGTATAGAATTTGCACATAACATTGCTAAATCCAAATGGAGCATCCCAGGAATACACACAAGGAAGGGTTTAACGATTACAGTGAATAAACAGCCTACTACATTTGTCCCGCAGGGAGCTTCCTCATAGATGAGCCCAGAAGGCAAGAACCACAAACCCGCATCCAGACAGAGAGACTTAGAAGCAAATCCTGTTTACTCACCTCCCTTTTCCCTCACGTTCAGTTCGTCTTCTCAGTTTAGATCCCAGTTTAATATTTAACACACTGATGAGCTTCTGAAGAGGGTTTAGTTTGCATGATGATGGTCAGTTTTAACTTACTCAAAAATGATGGTATGAACAGAAGGAATAACGTGGATAGTATTCCATAACAGAGCACAGAAAAGTCCTCTTGGAAAAAAGAAGCGTAATCCCTCTCTATCCTGCTTAATCCCTCACAAGCAAATGAGTCAGCTGGGGAGAGAGAGTGTGTAGGAATGTGAGAGAGGAAATTAGGAAGGGAGGGATTGGACAGTCGGGATGTGACTATGAGTGAATTTATCTCCTTTCATATTCTTTCAAACGTCATTCTATCACAAAACTCCTTTAGTCTTTCAGCTATTGATTCATAACACATAATCACACACGACACAATCAGTGCCACATTCTCACTATCATTCTCACATTCAGTGATTAAGATTTATTCATTCCTCGCCCGCATAAGATCCAGAACACCTCTCTCTCTCTCTACCGCTGACCCACTCGCACACATTTACCAGATGATGATCCCACACTGAATGCATCCTGCATCACGTACACACACGTACATGGGATGTAATCCTCTTGATTAAAACAGTGGAGTGAATGACACACTCTGACTTGTTTTTTGATTCTCATCACAATGCACTGTTTTCACATTATACCTTTTAAAATAAGAATGTATATGACAGATCAGGGCTAGTTGTCACTAGGGGTTTATCTCAGAAATCCCTAGTGAAAAAAAAATATACTAAAATGTATTTGAAATGGATTTATTTTGTGCTAAGTATACTACAAATACATTTACATATTTATGTGGTTAAAATACCCTGCAATTATACTTTTGGTATACTAAACTGGTATACTTAAAGTCTGCTAAACTGGAACAACTAATTTTGTACTTAATGCACTTTAATTGTGCAGAAGTAGTGCTGAGATCCAAATGAAGATATTTGATTGTGCTAAAGTGGAACTATTGTAAGTATGCTTTAAATATCTTGCATTTAAAGACTGATATTATACAAAGACATTAAGGCATTAACAAATTATAATAAATGGTTAGTTCACCCAAAAATGAAAATAATGTCATTTATTACTCACCCTCATGTCGTTCCACACTAAAAACATATTTGAAACAGTTCATGTGAGTTCAGTGGTTCAATATCATAAAGCGACAAGAATACTTTTTGTGTGCCAAAAAAACCAAAATAAAGACTTTTCAACAATATCTATATGGGCTGATTTCAAAACACTGCTTCATGAAGCTTCTGAGCTTTATGAATCTTTTGTTTCGAATTAGTGATTCGGATCTCCTATCAAACGGATAAACTGCTGAAATCACATGACTTTGGCGCTCCGATTCACTGATTCGATTCGTAAAGCCAAAGTCCCTATAGTCTTTGGTAAAGCTCTGAAGCAGTGTTTTGAAATCGGCCCATATAGATATTGTTGAAAAGTCTTTATTTTGTTTTTTCGGTGCACAAAAAGTATTCTTGTCGCTTTATACTATTAAGATAGAACCACTGAACTCACATGAACTGTTTTAAATATGTTTTTAGTACCTTTATGGACCTTGAGAGTTTGAATGGCTTTGCTCTCAATAGAGGCCTCACTGAGCCATCGGATTTCATCAACAATATCGTAATTTGTGTTCGGAAGAAGAACGAAGGTCTTACGGCTGTAGAACGACATGAGGGTGAGTAATAAATGACATTATTTTCATTTTTGGGTGAACTAACCCTTTAAGACGTGCACTGTGAAATAAAGAAATACTCCAAATAAAGTTTAATTATATCAGCAAGTCTTAAGTGATATGTCAATAAAATTATGTTAATGGATTTGAAGTATACTTAGCATGAAATAAATGTATTTTAAATAGATTGTGGTAAAGGTTTTTTTTTACTAGGGATGTTTTGAGCCAAAATTTCAGTTGCATAAATGCTTGCTTTAGTAAGTTTATTTTCTTATTTTATATTAAATTCTATTTTTGTTGTTTTGAAAAGTGATTTACTGAATCAATAATTTAAAGTAATTAAAAGTAGTTAACCAAACAAAGAAATTCTGTCATTATTTACACACCTGTGTCTTGAGTATGTATGACAGAAAAGGACACCAATGACAATGTTGTTTGCCTTTTATTTTGTGTTCTGCAGAAGAAAGAAAATTGACATAAGGGTGAGTAAATACATTTTGGGTGAACTATCCCTTTAAGTGGCACCTAGTCATTGATGCGGCATATTTCTTTCACTTCCTTTTATTACTACAGAGCAGTTTGAAACACTTATTGGGACTTCAAACCATTTCAAAAGGAAAGTCTGTTTAACACAACATTGTTACAGTGTTAATTTTGACAGCAAATTTTGATTTAGTTTTAGTCATAGTCTTTTGACTAAAATGGCATTTAGTTTTAGTCATATTTTAGTCATCGGAAATTGTTTTAGTTTTAGTCTAGTTTTAGTCGACTTAATCTACAGTAGATTTAGTCGACTAAAATCTAATTTAGTTAAATTGTAATGCATTAAGTAAGCATTTCTCTAACAATACACAGATGCAATACACTGATATACATCTGATATTCTCCAAACTGTTTATGTTCACTTAAGACAACCAACTGTACTTTACTCGCCAAAGCGGACAGTTTTTGACCGTTCAAGTGCAAAAAGACACGAAAGAGAGCTCAATTCAGTACTTGTCATTTCAATTTAGTTTTTGCTTTTAAATGACTATATAGTTTTTTATTTCTGTTTTAGTTATTTTAGTACATCAGGTTAAGCTAAAGCTTGGAAACTAGATGAAATAAAATAAGTTTACATTTTTTATACATTTATTTTTTATTTCAGTTAACGTTTATTTCAAGTAATGAAGATTTTTTTTATGGTTTTAGGTTTAGTTAACTATAATTACCCTTGTACTTGTAAAATATATTGAATAATGGGTCAAATAAGGTTCTTAGTCTTTCCTTCCTGTGACAGAAGATACAGTAGTTTACTATGAATTAAATAGAAATTAAATTAAGTCAAATACAGTTTATTGTGTAAACAAAATAACAATAATGACCAGGGGAAAAAATAATAATAAACCATCCTGAAATAAATAATGTCTAAAAATGAACCATCGAAACAAAGTAACTTTTTTTAATTCCAACCCCCCAAAAAGTTTTGGAAACAGCTGTACTAAAGGCCAAGTAGAAGAGTCAAAACAACAGTTTTTAATTCCCAATCATTGTTTTATTGCCATCTATCTGAATTATGTCAGTAAACAATTTGAACATACAATACTCTTCAAAAATGACCGAAACTTTAAACATACTTGCACACATACACACATTCAAACACAGGCTCAGTGTAGAAAAACTGGTGTGGAAATACAAACCGTAACTTCCTGTACGCAAAGTACAACTTGAATCATGATATTCATGCAACATCTCAAGTGTCAATGGTTGTAAACATCAACAGTCCTTCGCCATAACAGTTTGCATGATTACATTTAGTAACATACAATCACACACTAGCATCAAAATCCTGATCTCTGATCCTTGGAAATGGGTTTTCTGGCCATTTATTCGAACTCCCTGTCCTTCTGGTGCTCTGTACATGAAATACCCTGCAGATTATCTACATCGCTCGGATTATCTGTGCTGCAGCCAGATCTAAATAAATAAAACAATGTCAATAAAAGAAAATTATGCGTTAGGCTGTTGAGCTTTAAAACGTGACACTCAATTCAAAGCTATTGCTGGGTAAAGAGATGGATTGACACACATCCATAACACTGTCAGAGGCACTTTTAAGAACACTTCACAAGAAAGAAACTGATTTTAGCAGTGAATACTACAGTGTTTGCCTATGTCAAGCGACCTTTCTGCAACAGCTGCTTAATTTAAGAACAGAGAAATGCAGAAAATTTATCTCATGGCCAAATTAGTTCAGCTTTTTCCAGTGTGCCAATGACAATCTCCTAAAAAACTCAAACACTGCCAACAGAGATGCAGAGAAACCATTTCAAGTGTTTTCTGAAATAAAGACGTGAACATTTTTCAGAAAACGGACAACAAGAATACTTAACAAGAGTGCATCAAAAGAAAACTGCTGTGCGAGTGCATAGAGAAAGAACAAAACGATATGTGTTGACCCACAAACACTTTCTATCTCAGCTTAGTGTCAACCGTTTTAATACCAAGTTCAGTTTGGCTGAACAAAGAAGCTTGTAAACTTGTACATAATAAAGCAGGTCATCATCACTGTGCATTTGGTCAAGAAAGCTCAAAATGAATCAGACATCAGCAATAAAAGTTACAGCCTACGTTTTGTGTTTCTCTTCATGGACAATCATTAATAAGAAGCACATCATTTTTCATTTATGTGAACAGATTTATGATTTGGGTCCAAGGCAGTGTGCTGTTTGCAATTAATGATGTAATACGATCAGGAAAATGTAGTAGTTTACTTCAAAGACAGAGGTAGATGGAAACCATTATTTCGGATGGCTTACAGTACACTAATGAACTTCATACATCATTAATCGACAACTGACACTGGATCGACCAGTGTGTGTGCTTGAAGGGAGAGGTGACATGCTGTTAAACATCATACATTCTGAGCCAATGAAGTACAGGCTCTTTAATAAAAGAACAATATATCTGTAGCATGATGGAATGGCAGCAGTTAAAAGGCTTTTTGATTGAGGAAGACACAAAAATGTAAAGAATATATGTTAATACCAAACCAAAGACTGACTTGCACATAAACTGGACTGTTTGAATGTGAGAGCTCAGATTTCATGGAATCACCCTTCGCCGGCCATGTGATCCAGGCTCAGAACATGATTGGCTCCTCACACATCAAGTCATGGCAAGCGCTGTGTCTCGAACACTATGTTTGGCTGGTCAGTTTGTCAGTCATTGCACTGCCTTACCAGATGGGTTTGGAGAGATCATTACGTGTTCATTATGTGACCTTCTCATGCTGGATTTGATAGTAGCATGCCTGGACAAAGAAAATAAAAGAATTCATGTTTAAAAAATGTCATATTTAATTCATATTTAATAAGGTAAGCACTGAGGCAGTTTATGATTAGCTGTCTGTTACTAAAAAACGTATACATTCTATAGGTGCGGAAATTTTTTAAAACAAGAATCCACATGATTGGGAAAATCAAGAGATATTCTATATGCAGACTTCTCAAAGTTTGTCATGCAGATTCACCAACAGAAAGCTGCTTGGTTTGAAAGTGACTTCTGTGTGAGCTGCGGTTCATACATCGCTAGACAACTGACAATTGGCAATGGACCTTTTTTGCTCACAAAATTTTGCCAATATGTGACCACACCTTAACTGATCTGAAAGAGAAAGTTTAGGCTAAGCTCTGCTATAGTGCTTTTTTGGTATTTGGCTTAGGGTTGTCAAAAGTACAGACTTCAGTACCAAGTTGTTACTGAAATTTGAAAAATGTGACGATAACAGCATTTCCCCCTAGCATTTTGAGCGGATTCTTAAACACCTCTGATTGGCCATTGTGTTCACGTGCTCAACAGATATGTCTGTCATTGGCTACAATGATCAACGCTTCAAAAACATGCTGTAAAAAGTCATCAATGGCGCTCTTCACCGAGCGTTTTCACAGATACACACGGAGCGTTTGTAAGCAGGCGTCTATTACTGGATCCCTAATATATCTGCTAATAGACGGACCGCTGATAGACGCCTGCTTTCAAACGCTCCTGTGTGTATCTAAGCGTTCGGTAAAGAGTGTCAAAGATGTCTATTTACAACATGTTTTTAAACCGTTGATCGTCACATTCCCTCTAGCATTTTGAGCGCTGTTGAGCGGATCCGTAAACACCTCTGATTGGCCATTGTGTTCACGGCTCATCAGATATGTCTGTGATTGGCTACAATGATCAACGCTTCTAAAAACATGTTGTAAATAGACATCAATGACGCTCTTCACCAAGTGCTTACACAGATACACATGGGAGCGTTTGAAATCAGGCGTTTATCAGAGGATCCCTAATATATCCGCTGATAGACGCCTGCTTTCAAACGCGCGCATGTGTATCTGTGTAAGCGCTCTGTGAAGAGCGTCATTGATGACTATTTAAAACATGTTTTTGAAGCGTTGATCATTGTCACATTTTTAAAAATTTACCGACTTGACACCGAAGTCGGTACTTTTGACAACCCTAATTTGGCTGAATGCATGTTAACACTGCATGATCTGATTATATTTTTCATAACCCAATATGGTATGAAATTACAAGGGTGAAACTGAGCTAAACCCAGAGTTGAAACTAAAACTGGAGTTTAAAAGTTAATTACAGTGTAAAAAACCCTTATGTACACTATACCTTTAGTGTGGTGAACATGATGCCATGCTCTCCATGTTGTATACATGGATCCATCAGGTCCTCAATGAGACTGACCTCTGACCCCAGATTCCTTATCCTAAAGAAAACAACAGCTGTCAACTAAATGACATGCCTTGTTAGACTAAAAGTCTAAAAGAAACACGTAATCATTTAGAATGATTACTGAAGGATCATGTGACTCTGAAAACTGGAGTAATGGCTGCTGAAATTCAGCTTTCAATAAATTACATTTTAAAATATATTAAAACAGAAAGCTGTTATTTTAAACTGTAACAATATTTCACAATATTTACTGTTTTTAATCTGTCTTTGATCAAATGAATGCAGACTTGGTGAGCATAAGAGAATTTTTTACCATCCCCAATATTTTGAAAAGTAGTGTACAATACATACATACTCCAAAAAAGGGGGCCTTAGAAACCCTGTGATCTCATCCTTACCGTGCACGCAGAACAACAAAGAGGAAGACAGGAAACAGGTCATCCATAGACCACAAGAAATCCTGTTTCAGGAGTGCAAGTACTTCTTGGGTTATCTCCTCGAAGGTCAGCTGGATGACCTGAAGCTTGTCTGAGGGGGTGAAAGTTGTGCTGTTGAAATAAAAAGAGAAAAAACCTTGAAAACAATATACCAGAGAGAGAAACTACAAAAGTTATCAGACAAAAAAAACATCCAACCTTATTTGCTGTAAAGTCTCAACCGCTGAGGCAAAACAGCTGTCTTTAGTGCTTGAGAGAACCTACACACCCAAAATATTTCCATTAATATTGCTTCATGTTCCAGGGTTTTATTTCAGGTAGCATAATCAGCATTTTGCCTTCAATGAGAGATTTATGAGACTTTTTAAAGTGCCCCTATTATGCTATTTTAAACATTCCTAATGTCTCTTACAATAGGTTTACATGCATCCAAGGTCAAAAACACTTTCATTTTCTCATAATATACATTGCAGCCAATGAAGACGTTAGGGGTAACGCATTACAAGTAATGCAAGTTATGTAATCAGATTACTTTTTCAAGTAACTAGTAAAGTAATGCATTACTTTGAAAAAAAGTAACTTTCCCCAACACTGATGAACCTACGTACGTTCATGCAAGACTGGAATTACTGAAGACTCGTTTCAGGCAAGTAAAAATCAGTTCTTTCTTTTGGGAGACAATAACTCCATATATCATGCACTTTGAAACTTTGTAGACCTTTTACGTTCACACACAGCTATGTTACACATACATAATAGGGGCACTTTAAAATAAACTTACAGAGTCTCTCTAATAAAAGGACATACCTGTTGTTTTTCTCCATGTACTGTAACAGTCACAGGCCAAAACTTCCTATGAAAACAGTTGTTAGCGGTAGTAAGATGGATCACTACAGGATAATCAAATCTATGTATGTCTCAGAGTAGCTGTGTGCGGGACTCACTGTTGCACCCCGAGGAAGGCAAGCAGCGCCAGGTCTGGTTGTTTATTGAGTCGGAGCACACACTCCCAGTACACATCATCCTCCTTCTCTTTCTCTAACGCGTAGAGAGTGAAGAGAGGAGGATAGAGCCGTGGCAACAGCACCGGCAGGAGGAGAGCAGAGCTGCTGACCACACACCTGCCACACACACAACATCATGTGATAATTATGATCTTTTTTTTCTGATTTTCTCAAGCTAACTGTGATAAACAATTACAGTTGTATAAATACAGAGTTTGGTCAAGGTATTATTTTTCTCATAATATTATATCTGATGATATCGTGATTTCTTACATACCCAGGTTTAGGAGACTCAAGCTGCTTCCCAGCAGGGTCTGAGCCACTTGTCTCTTTTGGAGGGTCAGCCAGTGAACCTCCTTCCTCTGGCAGATCGGGAAAGAGGAATCTAAACACAAACACACACACATAAATATTCATGGAAAAGACATTTAAAACAGACTTTGTTGTCCGTTTGACTGACACACTTACCTGACAAGCTGGAAGATGCGGCTGAGATAGGACTTGATCTCATTGACGGCCTGGTGCAGTAATCTGCGGTTGGCCCCGACACCAACGTATGTCATACGGTACACCGAAACCAATGTCTCCACCAGCCGACCCAGAGGATGCAGTGGGGTATCACATGCCTGGAGTCAAACATCAGGGGTCAGTGACATAATCACTACACAACTCCTTAGAGGAGCAAAAAGGGACAAAATACACTGGAAAGACAATATTATGTTAAGAAAATGTGGTTAGTATCAGTTAATTGATGACAAGTGGCAATGCTTACCTTGACAAGGTACCGACGGATTGTGTGATACACCTCTAAAGTCACAGGACCCACATGCTGAGGGATGAACTCCAGACTCTCCAGCGTTTTGTGATGAGAGCGACTCAGCAACTCTGGACTAAAACACAAACACACATGTTCAGCTTTTACTTTACACATTTCAGTCACCATGAAATCAAAATATTTTTAAATGGAATGTTGCAGTCTTTGGGTCCTATTTAAACGATCTAAGTGCATGTTCTGAAGCGGATGGTGCAGGTGCACTTAGGGCATTTTTTCTAGTTTAACGACGGAAAAATGGTCCAAAAGGGTCTCTTAATGAGTCATGTGTGTGTTTTGGGTGTAACATACAATAAACCAATCAGAGTGTCGTCTCCCATTCCCTTTAAAAGCCATGTGCACTTGCACCATGGCGGATTGCTATTTACATGGCGGAATATAGACACCCTCAACCTGACGAGTCAGTTTAAATACGTGTGTATTGCCACGATTGGTCAAATAATTAGCCAATTTCATTCGTCATTACTGCATATAGGTAATTCTGATACGTGCAATGACTGTCATTGTGACATGCAGGCATTTTTATCTTTATGTACACAATAATAATGTTTTACATTGTAATCCTTTTATTTTTAATATTTGGCAATTTTGTGTGTTGCTGCGCGTCCCTGTGTGTGTAGAGTGTACATGCGTTGTGCACCCGCCTATAGGTGCATATTACTAACGCGCCCTTTAAATAACAAAAAAAAAAATACTGCACCATTGCTTAGCAACATGCTAATGTCAGGCTCTACTGGAATTAGCTGTGAGTGCATGAGTGTTTAAGTGTACCTGTCTCTCTGCTGTCTCAGGTTAGCAGTGAGCGCTACGGCAATGTTGTCCCACGCTGTAGTGGTTTGTCCCTGTCCGGGAGAATCACAGCCGAGCCTGTTCCAGCACTCCATGAACACAGCCTTCCACTTATCTTCGGAGTGAACCGCTAACCTGCCCAGTTTACTGCAGATAAACACAATCACACATACACATAGGCTCTCCATCAACAATGACAATGTCACTAAACATTTGAATATGCTGCACAGTTCAACACATGATCTTACAGTGCATGAGCCTTCTCCTTGTCTGAGTCGTAGAGGCTGGGTTTGTAGTAGGAACCTGACATCTTTAGTCCGGTTCCCCAAACCCCACTAAAAGAGCCTTCGATATAGTCTCCATTCGGCATGGTCAACACGCCCTGCAGAAAGAGATGATAACAGACTTGTTTGTGTGAACATAAACCACCATTTAAAGGTGCAGTAAGCGACTTCTGAGAAACTCTGTTGATATTTGAAATTGACACCCAAATATCATTCTAATATTGCTGCTTTAAGAAACATTTCTTATTATTATCCAAGATAAAACAGCTGTGCTGCTTAATATTTTTGTGGAAACCATGATAATTTTTTTCAGGATTCTTTAATGAACAGAAAGTTCAAAAAGCATTTATTTGAAACAGAAATCTTCTGTAGCAAAGTTAATGTCTTTTCTGTCACTTTTGATCAATTTAATATATTATCGCTCAATAAAAATATTAATTTCTTTTATAAAAAATTCTTAATGACCCCAAACTTTTGAATGGCTAAGTGTTTGTAAGCATTATAAATCACCTTTCCATTTAGAGTCCAATCTTCTGAAAATTCCCCTTCAAACGTGGTGTCGTCTTCAGACAGTAACACCCCAGTCCCCTAAGAGAGAAACAAATTACAAAAAAAATAAATCTGAAGTTATTTTTTCATACTCTACTACCAAAAAAGACTGTATCTGTGCATATGTCAGGTTTTGACATTTTTGTAGGTTCAAAAACAGTAAAACATAATGTGTGGGGACTGTAAGGAAAAAAGGAGCTATATTTTGTACTGAAAAGATGGCACTTTGCTCAATTTGTTTAAAAAATAATAATTTTAATAAAAATTATTCATAATATTTTTATTGTGCGGTAACTGTTAAATAAAAGCAACAAGGCTCAAGAGGCCATTATATATTCTGAATATAGTCATAATCCTCAAGTTCCAAACCTGTATGAATTTCTTTCTTTTGCTGAACACAAAAGAAGATATTTTGAATTAAACCGGTAACCAAGTTACCAAGTTAACCAAGTATTTTTTTTCATACTATGGAAGTCAATGGGGCCCATCAACTGTTTGGTTACCCATATTCTTCAAAATATCTTCTTTTGTGTTCAGCAAAAGATAGAAATTCATACAGGTTTGGAACAACTTGAGGGTGAGTAAATGATGACACAATTTTTATTTTTGGGTGAACTATCAACAAAAACAAATGTGTGTATGTGAATCTCACCATCATTTTGTTGTTGCTAAAAGCACCTTCATAGTACAGGCCGAATTGTGTAACAACAACTCCGTTCCCCTGCCGCTGATCATCCAGCCACATGCCCATGTACTTCTCCCCTCTGACACAAAGCACAGTTAGTATAGTGCACATATATTTACTCATCTTAATGTGTGTAATATGTTTAATACATTTCAACTAAAGGCACATAAGTGCCACAACCATTATGCGACCTCATCCCTTGTCTATTTACCTGGTGATGTCATCAAAAACTCCATAACCAGATTTTTTGTCATACTGCCACTGCCCGATGAAGACACTGGGGGAGGTGGAATTCAGCTTCCCACTACGCAACATCCCATGACCGTGACGCATGTTATCTTGAAACGAGCCCTCGTACACTTCACCAGATGCATACCTGAACAAAAACACACACACTCTGTCAGAACTTCCATGAAATCAAATCACAATTTGATTTACACAGTTTATATTTATGTTTTTTATTTTTTTCTATTTATTTTACACTGATTTATTAAATCTCAAAAGTATGGAAGCTTGTTTCTGCCACAGAATAAAAAAAAATAAAAAAAAGGTAATTGTGACATTTAATCTCAAAATTCTGGCTTTTTTTCTCACAATTGCGTGATATAAACTCGCAATTGTGAATTAAAAACTTTTTTTTCTCAGAATTGCTAGTTTATATCTTGCAATTCTGACTTTATAACACACAATTGTGAAACAAAAAGTCAATGTTTTTTCCTCAGAATTGGACTTAACTCGCAACTGCGAGTTTATATCTCACAGTTCTGAGGAAAGAAGTCAGAATTGCGAGAAAAAAAAGAAAGAATTGTGAGATAAAAAGTCACAATTACCTTTTTAATTTTTTATTTAGTGGCGGAAAACAAGCTTCCATACAAAAGACTTACACTTGCCATCACAGAAATAAATTCTATTTTAAAATATATTTAAGTCCCCCTGTAGTCAATAATTTTATCCCTTAAAACTCATCTTTAATCACAAAAATGACATACTTAAACATTTTTTCCTATGAAAAAAATTTCTTCATTCCTTAAAATAGCTTGAATGTAACATCCTTGCCTCATTTAATATACACGGAGCAATGAATATGCAAATGAGCCCCGCCTCCACTCGCTCACGCCAGCTCAGAGATCCACTCGGTCAACTTACTGAGGTAAACGCTGCACAATGGTATCGCTCTTTACAACGTCGGACACATAACGGTAATTATTATGATTAGCCTTTTGCTTGACTATGTTATCAAACAACTAATAATGTGTTGCTAATGTAAAAATAATAAACAAATATAATAAACTAAAAATAAACACACAATCACCAACCTGAATGTTCCAAAGCCATGCATCTTGCCATCCTTCCATTGCCCTTGGTAATGATCACAGCTGTTTAGGTTTTTGTTCGGCACAATGTAATCTCCAAAACTGCAAAGAAAACAATAGTTGAAATATTTCCAGAAATGGAAAATAAAAGAAGCCAGCATAAAAAATAGTTGCCACTAACCCATCTTCAAGGCCGTTCTTGAATGTCCCTGTGTACATTCGTCCATCGAGCCATTTAACCACGCCCCTAAAATACAAACATAGTCAATCATCATCTTCCCTCTTTTAAGAAGACTTTCACACCCACAATTCCCTGTCCAATGGCCTACCGTCCATGGGGTTTCCCTGAGACCCAACGGCCCTCATACGTGGCCTCCTTGAGCCGACTGTCTTTGTAGAACGTGTACGATGCCGTCCGTGAAATGGGCGGGTCTGCTCTCTGTGTCACCCCTGTAGAAGACGGTATCCCATCATGCCCCAGTCCGCTAAGCGCCTGCTCCACTGCCTGGTTTATAGAACGAAGCCATTTTGCCTGGGAAGCAGGACATATCTGTTTAACCAACTACACATATTTCTGAAAAACTCATCATCATTTTGAGTCAAACTGGGTCTACCTTTTCAGCTGGAGACGAGGCCAGCAGAGTGAAGCTCTCTTCAGGTGAAGTCACTTTTAAACCATATCTGCACATAACAACAAATCAACACTCTATAAAACATATACACACATTTTACAACTAAATAATGCAAAAATACATGACTGGCACACTCACAGGCCCGTGTTCTCCTCAGAAATCGGCTCCACCCACAGAGTAGCCAATGGAAAGACGTGATGAGTGGAAAACTGGGAGGGATTAAAAACAGAAATGTAACTAAAGCAGGAACAATATCCAGAAAATAAATGCACTCGGAATGTAAACAATCCTGCTTTCCATTCCTGGTCAGTGATGCACAATATATCAGTTTCATATCAGTTTTCAGCAGATATTAGGAGATCTGTGTGATATATATATATATATATAAAGTTTACCAGATTTTTAATGTTTTTAAAAGTCTCACCAAGGCTGCATTTATTTGATCAAAAATAAAGGAAAAACGCAATACTGTGAAATATTATTGCAATTTAAAATAACTAATAATTTACTCCCGTAATGGCAGAGCCGAATTATTAGCATTATTCCAGTCCATGATCCTTCAGAAATTCTATGATGCTAATTTGGTGTGCAAGAAACATTCTTCTTATTGTTATTATCACAGTTGAAAACAGTTGTGCTGCTTGATATTTTTGTGGAAACCATGCTCTATTTTTTTTTTTTTTAAAGAATTAAAGGTGCAATAGGTGATTCTATACAGAAACATTTTTTGTTATACTGGTTGAAAGTTTCCTCATATCCTCATAGCAATCACATGTTAAATAGTCTAAATGTATTTTTATAAATATATATCGTCGTTTTGGAGGAGGCATGGCTTTGGACAGCGATTTGCTGGGAGGGTGGGATCGTATGCTTTCAATGCTAGCAGGCTAACGTTAGCATTTCCCAGATCACCTACTGCACCTTTAAGATTCTTTGATGAATAGAACGTTTCAAAAAACAGCATTGGAAATAGATTTTTTTAAACAATGTAAATGTATTTACAGATCAATTTAATGCATAGCTTGCTAAATAAAAGTATTAATTTCTTTTAAAAAAAAAACCATACTGATTCACTTGTAGCCTTTACAAAGGACTGAATTTAGTTTTTGTGTTTTATTTTTCATTTATTTAGGCAAAAATTATAGAATTTTAATATCTGAAATTTAGATTTCAGATTTCATAGGGTTTGTTTACAAGCGTCAAGCTAAATTGTATCTGGTAAACAGTGATATTTTGATTCAGTGTGCAGGATAATGAAATTTGTGAGGCCATACAACTTAACACAAGCGCATCTCAAACATAAACCAACTGTGAATTGGTTTACAGTTGTTGTAGGTTGTTGACTTATATAACTGTAGTGTTTTAAAATGTAAAATGTTGAACATATTCTTTCTCTTAAGAGCACACTTTTTTTTTTTTTTGTTATTTTAGGATGGAAAGGGATAATGCTGATGAAAGGACAAACAGACACATATAGACACTTTAAGAGGTGTCAAGGGGAAAAAACAGGGATAAAAATAATGGATCATCATCTCAAATACTCACTGATACATTCACTAAGACGAGACTCAGCATTAAACAGAACCACTACTGTTTAACATCCAGCACAACATGCCCCTTAATTACAACCAGATACAGGTACATTTATGCATAAGTGCTATAACATGTCTTTAACAAAGGGTTTGCAAGCAGGAAGCCTTGGAATGTACCCAACCAGATGTACTGTCATCTTACTAGAGTGTTATACCACACAGAAACAAACTTTGGACAAGGTAGAATGTAAGCATTACAGGAATTTCTGTCAAAACTTCAGGTTCAAACTGAACTCTATTACAATAATACATTATAATAATTGATTACATTCTCTTTAAAGGAATATTTAGAGTTAAATACAACTTAAGTCTTCCTGACAGCATCTGCGGCCACAGAAAATCATTTTGACTCGTCCCTCAGTTTGTACAGTAATACGCTTCAAATGGAAGCCTATGGAGAGATTGTACAGCACAACAAAAAGTTTAAAATATGAAACAAAAGGATAATAATATGACGTAACTATCAGTAAAGTACTTTTTAGCGGAGCAAATCGTCTCCACCCAAAGGAATTAAGTAGATAACACATAATCAGAAATTCGTCCACCTTGAAATGAAGTCTCACTTCAAACTGACTTGCCCCATAGACTTCTATTGTAAGTGCATTAGAGTTATTATAGTTAACTAAAATTAAAAGTAAACCCATAAAAAAAAAAACATCTTCATTACTTGAAATATAATAAACGTTAACTAGAATCTCAATTATACTAAATTATATTTCTTTCTTTTTTATTGTAGGATGAGTCAAAATTATTTTCTGCATTAATTGGATGCCTCAAGCATTAAATAAAAGTTTTATTTAACTGGTAATATTCCTTTAACAGAAGCACTGACTAAACACTACAGCTGTAGGGTGCATCCTTGGGCACTAGGGGACAGTATGCTATGGGGAAACTCTTCATTCGTACAGCCCATACTTACAAGACTCTTATAGGGGACCATGCCCTACCAAAACAAAGATAAACATCACTAAAACATCAGTCATTGGAAACAGATTGTTAGTCTGGCCCTATATGCGAATATAAAAAAGAAGTGAAAGCATTGTGTAAGGAAAGAAGGATGAGACAAACAGAAAAGGCAGAGATAAAGCGGAAATGAAACTGAAATGGCAGTAAAATGTATATATAAAGAGGCAAACCTGTGCGTGAACAAGTGCATCGTTGAACAGCATGAACCAGTTGACGGAAAAACGTCCTGCGTTCTGAAGAGTTAAAGCCTTATTACTGCTCTCGCAGATCAGCCGACGAGATGGTTTACGAAGAGAGTCCTGAGAAAAGAGGAGAACTCTTAATTAACAGCCCAACTTCATCCACTTTGTCTCTCTACACCACAAGTGCACTGAAATAAAACTACCTGCTCAGCAGGAAGAGCACCTGGCTGTCTGATATGCATTAAACTGACAGGTAAAGTGCTTCTAAGGGCCTGAGACAACAGCAAGGTGACTTACGGTCATCTTTCCAGGAAAGCTCTTCCAGAAGTGGAGCGTGTATTCAGCTTCCTTCCTCCTCTTCTTCAGATGAAGAGCCATGGATTCATACTTTGAGCAGGCATCCTGCAGCTTCTGATAATCCACAGAACTCTGTCACACAGAGACAGAAGTAAGATTTATGTAATGATGGTGTGAGTGAAAATCAGTGGACACTGCAGCTCTGCCATTATTGTTGTTTTTGAATATAATGATACACACACACAAAAAAGATAAACTCAACCAACCTGAATATATGTTGGTTGTTTTTGTTTTTTGCTTATTCAGGTTGGTTCAGTTTATCATTTGGTATGGTCATATTTAGTGTGTGTATATATATATATATATATATATATATATATATATATATACACACACACACACACACACACATACATAAAAGAAAACACTTGTTAGAACCACTTTTGGCAGAAATTACCCGCAAATACAAATAAAATTAAAATATCACCTAATATGAAACTTTTCATAACACGTACAAACAAAATGATAAACCCCCATCCAACCTGAATAAGCAAATATATATATATATATATATATATGCTATATTTATGTTTTTTTATTTGTATTCATTGTATTCATTTGTTTTTTTTGTATGTATGTTATGAAAATTTTCATATTAGGTGATATTTTAATTTTATTTGTATTTGCGGTTAATTTCTGCCAAAAGTGGTTCTAACAAGTATTTTCTTAGACCACAGTTGTATTAGTTGTTATGAAGACGAATCAGAGCCAGCAAAACATTACAATGTACCTTTACATTAGCACATTATGGTTTCATGCAGTAACAATAAAACTGGAAAAAATTCAAATAATAATCAAATAATAAGTCAAATAATTTTAATAGGCACGTGTTTTTTGTTGAAATGGACAAAAATGAAGTGTTATTGTGTTTCCAGTAAGTACCCACCACCTCATAGCAGGTAGCCAGTTTCAGCAGCAGTCGCCCATATTCATGCAGGTGCTTTATGGGCAGGTAAAAGAGATGCGCCAGAACGTCCGCTAAGGGCAAACCCTCTTCAGAACATTCAGACAACCTCTGAACAACCTCTGCCCCTTTGCCAAACACATCACTACAAACAGACAGATACAAACAGACAGATTCTTAATATAATGTTAATATAATTCAATCTGTAATCATGTAAACTTCAGCATCTGCAAAATATTATCATTTCATGAGCAATAGCAAATAATTCCCTTGTGATATTTTCACATATCTAGAGTTTTGCAGCAAGTGTGGAATCGGAGGACAGCAAAGGCTTAGGAAAGTATTTGGGACAGGGCATAACACACACATATACCACTTACTGGCAAGGCTTGACAAGGGCTTGAAACCCTCCCATGACTAAGAGATCACCCACTGCAGAACAGTACCTGCATGACACAAGAAGAAAGATAAGGACATTATTACAGCTAGGAAAATGAGCTGACTTAAGAAGGAGGATACAACACTTTTGAGCAATAAATTCCCATGACTTTTACAATCATTTATTACGGAATAATATTTTTTTAATGACTATAGAGAGACTGCAGCCAGAAAGAGTAATTTCAAGTTAATTGAATAAATATAATGAATACAGAGATTCCCATGAATTTTTAAAGTGCCCCATAGGCCTTTATCACACTTCTGCATACGAAAAGCGGAAGCTGCTGCAGCCTGTATCAATGGCTGTGCCCATAGCACGGGATTGTTATGATTTATTTATGTAAAATTCAGCACAGATACTTCTTCTAAAGACACCAACCTCAGTTTACAATCATTAATTAAGTATTGTGAAACAAAGAAAAAAGGTGTCATAATATTCCAACGCATATTTTGTAATTGAAAGGGGAGCGCGCAAGCCATACTATATGTTTATGTGTAAACTATTTTTTTTCAGGATTCTCTGATGAATAGAAAGTTGAAAAGAACAGCATTTATCTGAAATAGAAAGCTTTTGTAACATTATACACTACCATTCAAAAGTTTGGGGTCAGTAAGACATTTTTTTTTGGAAAGGAATTAAAGAAATTAATACTTTTATTCAGCAAGGATGCTTTAAATTTATCAAAAATGACAGTAAAGACATTTATGATGTTATAAAAGCTTTCTATTTCAAATAAATGCTGTTCAAAATTATACACAACTGTTTTCGACATTGATAATAATAATAAATGCTTCTTGAGCACCAAATCAGCATATTAGAATGATATTTTGAAGGACCATGTGACACTGAAGACTGGAGTAATGATGCTGAAAATTCAGTTTTGACATCACAGAAATAAATTACATTTTAAAATATATTCAAATAGAAAACTATTTGTATTTTAAATTGTAATAATATTTCACAATATTACTGTTTTTTTTTGTATTTTTAATCAAATAAATGCAGCCTTGGTGAGCAGAAGAGACTTCTTTTAAAAACAATAAAAATCTTACCGATCCCAAACTTTTGAACGGCAGTGTAAATCTAAATAAACAGTTTTAAATATTGACGTTTATTGTTAAGTTCAACTAATTTAGTTTAATTTTCTTCTTAAAACTGGCATCCGTTTAATGACAATAATGCAGGCGGAAATTTGTTTATGCTACTAAACGGATCCGAATGTGACGACGTGCGGACTGTGATAAAGGCCTATTATGCTATTTTAAATGTCGACAGCATGAACCATACTCTTCCAGGCCTCAGGTACAATTACAGTATTTGAGGGTTAAAGTAGACATTGTTCGCGGGCAGCCAATGAAGACCATAGACTGGCATTATGCAAATTTGTTACAAACCTACATAGGTTCGTGCAAGTAAGACTGGAATTACTAACGACTCGTTTTAGGCAATTCAGAATCAGTTCTTTCTTTTGGGAGACAATAACTCCATGTAATTTAATGTTTTTATTTTAATTACATTTAGAAGGAAAAATATGAATAAAAATTCCCTGACATTTCCAGGTTTTCCAGGTCCTTACACACTCACCACTGGGAAAACCCCTCGAACAGAGATATCAGATTCTGAATCAACTTTTAAAAATAATAACACTTCAAAAGAAAATCTCAACTTACGATCATCTTGAACAACTGAGGTTCTGTCTGATTAAAGACATTTGAGGACTTTTTCAATTATACATCATATTAGAAGTATTAAATCTGTTTGATGCTGGAATATGTTTCTTTTGAATTAGAAGTTATTTCAGTACAGCTCTGTAGAGAATATAACATACTGAAAACATCCTGAAATTCAGGAACACAGCAGGTTACAGTAATCTGATTTCAAGATTAACTGTGTTTATCTGGTCAGACTACAGTCAACAGGTGTCTTGTGCTCTGGCACTTTCCACAAAATTGATGAACGCTGAACAGGCATTGCTATTTAAACATGTCTGATACTATGTTAAAGGTTTAGTTCACTTTAAAATGAAAATTACCCCAAGCTTTACTCACCCTCAAGCCATCCTAGGTGTATATGACTTTCTTCTTTCAGATGAACACAATTGGAGTTATATTAATAAATATCCTGAATGCGTCCAAGCTTTATAATGGAACGGGAACAGTGAACGGGAAACAACGAGTATGAAGCTCAAGAAAGTGCATCCAGACATCATAAATGTACTCCACACGGCTCCAGGGGGTTAATAAAGGCCTTCTGAAGCGAAACAATGCATTTGTGTAAGAAAAATATCCATATTTAACAAGTTATAAAGTAAAATATCTAGCTTCTGCCACACCGCCTTCTGTATTCAACTTACGGAAAAAGCTTTTTTCGTAATTTGAATATGGAAGGCGTAGGACGTAGTGTAAGCGTTTTGAACTGCGAGAGTTTTACACTTTCTTCGTAAGTTGAATACGGAAGGCGGTCTGGCAGAAGCTAGATATTTTACTTTATAACTCGCTAAATATGGATATTTTTCTTACACAAATGCATCACTTCGGAAGGCCTTTATTAACCCCCAGGAGCTGTGTGGAGTATGTTTATGATGGATGGATGCACTTTCTTGAGCTTCATACTCGTTGTTTCCTGTTCACTGCCATTATAAAGCTTGGAAGCATCAGGATATTTATTAATATAACTTCAATTGTGTTTATCAGAAAGAAGGAAGTCATATTCACCTAGGATGGCTTGAGGGTGAGTAAAGCTTGGGGTAATTTCTATTTTAAAGTGAACTTATCCTTTAAATATGGTCATGGTTGTGACACATCTACACTATACACTTTAAAGGGCAATTTAAATCCTGTATTTCATGTTAACTCCTCATTAATGTGCATAGGGTAACAAACAACAGCCCACGGCTCTTATTCCATTTGCTGAGGTAACCACTTCATGCCTTCAGATGCTTTAATTGTGTGTGTGCAGTATACTTGCTCTGAATATGTGTCCAGGAACAGATGTGCATCGTCAAGAATAACAAGACCTCGGATATCACGTGAACGCCGCAGGAAGGAGGTTAGAGAGGCAGAGTTTTGACCCGTGAGCTGAGACAGCCGACTCAATCGTCCAATCAGATTTTGCAGCAGCCCTGCAGTGGACTGACCGAGGGTGGAGCTTAGAGAATCTTTAAAAATAATAATAAACAATAATGTCAGACCTACAAATTCTAAATAATTAATCAGACATTTCTTGTTTTGAGCTTTATTTTTTAAAAATTGAGCAACATTTCTAATAATTCTGAACTCTCAATTTTAAGAATAACTATATTATATTATATTATATTATATTATAAGATATACTTTTGCATACAGGTGTTAGTTTAGTATCATTGATATACAATTTTAGTTTTTGTTAATATTTTGAATTAGGTTTTATTTTTATATTTTCACTTTAATTTTAGTTCAAAATAATAGTAATTTTGTTGTATTTTGTCATTTGTATTATATTTTTAAAATATGTCTATAGAATATTTATTAATATTTATTTATTAGTTTTAGTTTATGTTTTAGTACTTCAACTTTAAATGAAAAATGAGAAATTGTGCCTTGGTAACTAGCTGAAACAAAATAAATTTTTTTTTATATTTTATTTTATTTCAGTTAACATTTATTTAATTTCAAGTAACACATTTTGTATGGTTTTACATTTATTTAACAATAACCTTGTTGCATACATCAAGGGACTGTAAATGTACAGCTTGTGCAGAGCTATAATGAAGATATGCTAATGAAAGTCTAAATCAGAGAATAAAAACAGTTATCGTCTCACACACACACACACACACACACACACACACACACACACACACACTGTCATACCTAGTTTGAGCAATGGCTGGAGCAGAAGACTCTTGATATTGCTGAGTTTGCAGTAATATTTCCTCTCTGCGGCCGCCAGCTCATGCAGACTGGCAATAAAACCCATTACATTACGATCAGTCAGCGCCGCACAAGTCCGTCCTCCTGAGCACACACTGCTTACATAGCCCAACTACCACACATACACAATAAAAATAGTCATAAGTTATGTAAATAACAGTAATAACACAGCATCAATGTACAGAATTCAAAACACAGTAATCAGAGAATATAGTTTA